>CP136064.1:281421665-282907879 GCA_032622095.1 Siphonodentalium dalli | reverse complement strand
AAAGAAGGTCGCGAAAATATAACCGTTGAGCAAATTAAACATGAACTGTTACATGTACGATCAGCGTTCTCAGTCTGAAGTGTGTATTTTACAACTTGAACTCATAAACGTTATTCGGTGTTCATATTACACATTATTAAAGATGATATTCTCCGTTGAAATGTTTTAATAATTTGGATACTTAGTCAGTGACGCGGAAGATAAGATCACCCACTCTCATATTTCTAGGCAGTCGGAATGTGACATTCGTCAACATGATTTCTCCATTTTCGTCCTCAAAAGCCCAATTATAAGGTTTTTTTCTTGCAGCATATATAGGTCTTTATGTTCGTCAACAAAGCCGGGTCTCTCTATATAACAGACTCCATACAATGATACCTGACCTAAAGTGGGTACGTTTAGAAATACGTTTATCGATATGGAGATCCCCAACTGAGAGTTGACCGACCGAAATTAACACCTCGCGTCCGATGACCAACACAGGAGAAACATATGTTCCTATTCACTATGCATTTAATATCACGACATTAATAAACGATGCACCACAAAACCAGAATGCGTACATGTGTAGTAAATGAAGTGAGCATACGGAAGGTCAGATGTCTGGATCTAGTTATAAGGTCCCCATAAGTCTGACTAAACCGTTAAAGGTACTCAATCCGATCAGACGGTCCCCATACCATCGAGATACAACAACAACAACAACAACAACATTTCTTCAAAATACGCTTTAGTTATCAGAATCGATTTATTGCAACAAAATAATGCCAATCACTGTCAACTATGATATCAAATTTAAAAAAAACTTGTTATTTATCACAATTTTGTTCAACAAAATATGGCCGTATTATCACTAAAGTATCACGACATTTGACCGTATTACCACTGATTTTAGAGTTATCCATCTTCATCCCCAATTTTGTCCGAGACGCTCCGTTTGACCACGTGTTTCTGGGCCACATATTATTACACATCTCGAGAAATAACAAACTTCAAAAATCTATATCTGATCACTTTGATCGGTGGGTTCCTCGACTCGAATCAAATATTTTTTACACTCGAAGTCAAAGAAATAGTAATTTAGGAGCGTCTGATCTGATTGAGTACCTTTAAGCATGGACTGAGTGTAACAAGTCTGGAATAGTGGGGTTTCGCCTCCACCGTCTCCATTGCAATTGGCACTCATACAATATTCAGCATAGCTGTCATATACACTGCTGAATAGAACACTTGGCCAAAAATAAATTGTTCATAACGTAAAATGAACAAAAAATTCAGGAAGAACAATTTCTATGTGATCCAAAATTCACAGTTTTTGTTGCCCAATTTCGAGGTAAATTAATATTGTGATTCCTGATCCTTAAAGATGCGTTATCCCAGATAATCAAGCCTTGAAATAGGGTGTCTGTCATGTGCAGAATGAGGTCCCCAGAGGGTGAATTTAGTTATGCTAGCCCGCTATGGGGGTAACATTACTAAATTCACCCTCTGGGAACTCATTCTGCTGAGGTGTAAGCAGAATGGGGTCCCCAGAGGGTGAATTTTGTGATGCTAGCCCGCTATATGCGGGGGTAGCATCACTAAATTCACCCTCTGGGGACCCCATTCTGCAAATGACAGACACCCTATTTCAAGGCTTGCAGATAATACTCCTAAAAAGTACTATTTCTTTTGGGGGTAAAAATATTTGACCCATCAAATGTCAGAGTTATCAGGGAGCCTCGGATATATAAGATAATGCACTGGCCAAGGTCAAGGTCAATATTGTATACGCCAATATATTCTCTTATATATGCGAGGCGCCCTATATGGGAGACTCGCATATATAACATAAAGCACTGGCACAGGGTTTTAGCACAATTTCAGGAAACTCCCAGTCATGAAAGGATCGGCCCTTACTTCTCAGGATTCAAAGTTCAGTAGATATATATAGGTTACAATACACCAAATACAAATTAGTAGAGTGATTTCCCCTGGCACCCCCAAGCTAGGATCAGCATAAAAAAAATTATGGCAGCTGAATGGTCAATGACACATGGATGAAAAGTGCACGAAAAAAAGCACAAGCGTGAAACATCAAATATAACAACATGGTGAACGGTTATATACGGCTGTCAAATTGGCGAACAATTTATGGGAGGTGTTTTTTTCGATGTCATTTTTTTCTCCATTTTAAGGGTAGTGTGACGTTTGTCAAAACTGCAGTGCGACGCAGCACGTTTACAAGTACTTTTGTGCACATTTTCGTGCTGTCTAAAAGGACGTTCTTCAATGTTTGATATATAGGCCTACTCGTGCAGGGTCAAAGCTTTCCTGCGAATACAGGCCAGGGCCCAGCGGGATTTGTTAACACTGAGGCCTATGCAAATCATTTGGTGTATTGTAACCTTCACTGAGGATCAATATATGCAATCATCTAATTCCCTGAAACACTTCTGCATGTATGGTCAAGTGGTCCTGCTAATGTGATATGATGCTGGTGGCTCCTCTGAATTTCTATGATAATGGGGGGCAAACTGATGCTGTTACGAAAAAGTACCGTAATTTTTCTAAAGTTGTCATTTTCGCGGTGTTCGGAAGGGGGTCACGTCTCTATCCCGAAGGTTCGCTATTCCGATTGATTCGCTATTTGTTTTTTTTTATTCTAAAGGTCCTATATTCTAAATTATTGAGATCGAGGGTTCTTTGTTGTGAAGACTCCTTTTCTATGAAGGATCTTCGTTCGAAATAACTTAAGACTATTTAAAACAATTATTGTATTTTTTTTTTTCGTGGGTTCCCAAAAGATGTTTAATGCCACTACGTATGGTGTTATTTCTCAATACGTCAGCCCACACACGAGTCATAAACGCTAGTACGGCCATAATAATATGGCGTATGTTATAATATATTTAAATACCATACAAATAGAGTAACATAAACAGCTATACATAGGATATGCTGGTATGAATCGTGTAGATATGAGATTCAAACAAGAATCTTCGATTTGGATGATGCAAAGTGTTCGATGAAAATAAAGAACTTTCGGAATAAAGAACACTTTCGTAATAAAGAACACTTTCGTAATAGAGAACTTTGGGAATAGAGAACATTCGGAATAGAGAACATTCAGAATAGAAAACCTTCAGAATAGAGAACCTTCGTAATAGAGAACCTTCGGAATAGAGAACCTTCGGAATAGAGAAGCCTACCCGTTCGGAAGTTATATTATAGAATTAACACCAATCACTATCTAATCGTGAACCCCGATTATGTATCTTTCGGTATCCAATCGCGTGCGCATAGGTTTATCGATGAAACTTATTCAAGCTCAATAAAACTATATGCCTATATCTGCAAGAAAGCGACAAGACGTCACAGATTTAAGGAGACAACTAAACACGTCGACAGATGGCAGCACCACATGACGTCTGCCTCACAATTATCACGAAACGTAATCACGAGCAAACCAATCGAATCTCGAATTCATTGAATAAAATTGCTCCACCATAACCTGATTAGCATACACAGGTTATAGAGGGGTTATCGCTGAATACGGCCAATTACAATGTTTTACTTTTTAATTTTCCTTGCTTGGTGGTCGGGCTCAAACTCCATGCAGAGTTCAGTCCCCTATGCAGGACTATACCTCTACCAGCACCTACACATAATGTGAAGAAATTGCACATTAATTTATTTGAGACTTTTGTAGGTTACAATTCATTCTGCGTTATTCTGAGAAACTAAACTCTCCATGCATATTCATACTAAATTGTCTTTATCAAACCAGAATGAATTGTAACCTGGTTCCGCGCTGGACCGAAATTTACTTTTGCCAAATAATTTGCCAAACACAAATATCTTTTGCCAAATTATATCAGCATTTGCCAAATGCTATCCCTGATAGTATCATTTTCTGCAACGTTAATTATTATGTTTCGACACTAACTCGCATATCTATTGTGGTTTATCATACAACAATAAGCCAATCATCGAACAATACAATGGTAGAAGGGTTGCTAAGTGGTGTTAACTTTTCCTAAACCTTATAAAACACCACTAATATAATTATGTTGTAAGAGTTTCCTGAAAAAAAAATGGTAATGATTGACCAATATTTTTCAAATTGCTTGAGGAATTAAAAAGTGACTTGCCAAAACTTTCGCCAAATGAAAATATTTTTTGCCAAATGTGAATTATTTTTGCCATTAGCAAATTTGGCAAGTGGCAGCGCGAACCCTGATTGTAACTGACAAAACACTTAAATAAAAAATGTTAGATTTGATTAAGAATACACATGCCGCGGCAGCGGTCATGCACACACAGTAGCGATGGGACTGGACACTGGTTTGCAGCTTGGGTTGGGCTAACGGAGACTGAGTTGGTCACCATGCCCACGTTATGCGAGGTTCTTATACGTCGGGTGAGTGTCCAATTTACAATTTATTACTACATAAAGGGTCAGGTTACTATACGAATCGAGCGGGTGGTTCGATTGGGGCAAAGACCAGTCTAATGCGCGGAATTCGACACTGTCTATACGTTTCTAATTCATGGAAGTACCAGTACATGTTAATAACATATTTTCGTCTCGAAGTTGATACAATTTCTTAGTAAATGAAAATTGGTATCTAGCTGTCGTCTTTAATTGTTTCTGCCCCTGCATGTTATGTCTGTTTATTTGCGGGCACTCAATGTCTTTTGTGGAATAGACTGGTTTCTGATCCAAAAACTGCAAACATCTGAAATTGTAGTAACCTGACACCTCGAGCTTCACTATATGGCTGGGTCGGGTTACTACATTTTAAGATTTTTGCAGCTTTCGACCAAGAACCAGTCTATTCAACAAGGGACATTGAGTGCGCGCAAATAAACGACACGAGAGTCGCAGAAACAACGACAGACGACAGCAAGATAGCAATATTCATTCACTCTATGCAAGTATATCAACTTTGAGACGAAAATATGTTATTAAAATGTACTTTTACGTCCATGAAATTAGAAACATAGATCGACAAAATCTGATGTTGCCGAATTTCGCACATTAATTAGACTGGTCCTTGCCCAAATCGAACCAGCCGCCCGATTCGTAGTAACCATAGTAACCAGCCGCCCGATTCGTAGTAACCATAGTAACCAGCCGCCCGATTCGTAGTAACCATAGTAACCAGACGCCCGATTAGTAGTAGCCATGGTAACCAGTCGCCCGATTCGCAGTAACCTGACCTGTATGGAAAGGGTTAAGGAATGCAGCTGAAAACTCTAAATTAAGACACGACCCTTAAAGATACTCTACTCTTCCTGGCAACAATTTCTACAACAAAATATGTTTAGGAAGCTCCTTTGAAGGCACCTCGGCACTGCTGTTCTCAAACAAACACGAGAAACATGTTACAAATATTTCACATAAAAGATAAATTTTAACTAAAAATGCAACAATGTTGTAAAAAATAGCCGCATTAACTGTCCAGATTTTATTTAATAATTAATAGAAAAAATAGTTTTCCTAGACAGAACAGAATCTCCAATTGAATGGTTTCCCTAACTCATAATTATTATTATACACCCCGAATCTAATGTTCAGGGAAGATACACACCATATTTAAGCTACGTCCTTGCAATAATTATATTTTCCCATACATCACATTACACAAATGTTGACCAAAAGTTGACATTAATAAATAAAGTTGACATTGTGGCTCTATATATGAAGAATTACACCCACTTCAGCTTCACAGCGAAACGCATTTATCACCAACGAAACACTCGCGATTGTCTAAAGTGCATTTTCGATTGAGACGTATTATCATTTTATTGTCATCGAAACAAGTATATTATGGATTTCAAAGATAAAGGCCCTCAACACTGTTTATTTAGAACCAATGATTGAACAAATATTAGGATCGACGGCGGATGTGCGGATTACCAGCCAACTAAGGCTACGTTCACACACTGCCAAAACAGTTTAAAGACATAGTATGGACTTGTTCGGGTGCGTTCAATTCAATTCAATTCAATTTATTGGTATATACTCGTCGTCGTTTCGACATATAGAGTGGAACATATACAGTGTTAAATTTCAAAATATTTATGAATTGTGCATGCGTGCAGTGAATAAATATACGACAATATAATATGGGATATGAGGTCAGTAATCAGTTGGTTTGGGTCGTTTTTTTTTGGTGTGCCTCAGGAGATCCTCGTTATTGATTGGGCTTTCTTAATAAATAGAGCAAGATTAGTAAGCGTTCGTTTGTTACCGCGTGAAACTGATAAGTTAGTATTCAGGTGATACGCCAACTGGAGGAATGTAGCATTCTACTAACATCACCGAAAATCTCAAGCAAATCGACCGCACCACTCCACATAAAACATTGTCTGTACTACGCTATATCACAGGAGCCTGGAATTTGGTCAAAAACCCTCTTTTATTTGGCGGAACCCCCCACACGGGACTGGAACCACCACCCGGGACCGCGTCCCGGGTGGTGGTTCCGCCAAATAAAAGAGGGTTTTTGACCAAATTCCAGGCTCCTGCGGCTATATATACTGGAATCGGGACGCTTCTATTGGCGATAAACTAACTAAAATGATTTCTCCATCGGCAGTCACTGCGTTTAATTAATATATAAGAATGACGGTGTGTGTTGTAAATTTAGATATAATATTTGTAAAAATAACTACTTTGAACAAGATTATTCTCCATTTCTATTTGATCACCCTACCGGAGTGTTTCACATCACTTTAAGGAGATTCTGCAGAATTATATGGGTTAGTATATACGATAAACGTCGAATAAAATAAAGGTACGTCCACACACCGTCAAAACATTTTAAGGAGATTATGCAGAATAATATGGGTTAGAATATACGATAAACGTCGAATAAAATAAAGATACGTTCACACACCGTCAAAACATTTTAAGGAGATTATGCAGAATAATATGGGTTAGAATATACGATGAACGTTGAATAAAATAAAGCTTCCCTGAGTTTAGTGTGTGAGTATTGAGGTGTCTGTAATTCAACAAGTGAACGTATACAACGGACACACCACGTATACAGCGGACACATACAAATTTATCACATACAACCATGTTTTAGCATGATTTATCATGATATATCATGATGTAACATGGCGTATCATGTTGCAACATGATTTATCACCCCAACAAATAAAATTTGTAATTAACGTGTTAAGGTTTTTACGGTTATCCGAATTATTTTAAATTATTGCCGTCTAATCTATCGATATACCTCCTGAAGCTCAGAACAGGAAATCATAATCTTCCTATAGAATGCGCAAGATAGAAGAAATGTCTTAATGATAAAGCATATCCGATTTTGTGGCGTCACCAATGTTTAAAATTTAAAGACTCATTGAAAACAACGGTGGGGAGTCACTGGGGACCATAAATGTAGCACAGTAGAACGGCACTGCTGTCGTAATCTGAAGACAAGAGGCCAAACTAAATCGGTTGATGTTCAAACTAGCTCTATATATGCTTTATTCTCTGATCCAAGAAATAATATATGGACATTGAGAAAACAAAAATGTAGTGTTTTTTTTACAAAAGATAGACAGCAAAAAAGAAAGAAAGACATCCATCACATATATACAATATAAACATCAACCCCGGCTCTCAATACCATCAGCAACAACCTATGGGAGGCCAAATTCACATTTAATAATTAATTGTGCTTAAGCGCAATCAATTGCGCAAATAATTACGCTTAAGCGCAATCAATTGTGTTAAGCGCAATCATTGCGCTTAAGCGCAATTAATTTCGCTTAAGTGTAATTATTTGCGCTTAAGCGCAATCAATTGCGCTTAAGCGCAAATCATGGTTATATGTAACAAAACACCCCTGGTGAATAAATAGGTTTCTCCATAACTTAGCATTAACTCCTATTGACATGTCACCTCTTGGTTTCATTGGTTTGATTGGGTAGGGAGCTAGCCCAACTTCTTTATCAAAATGGCTGACTCGCAATAGTATCACCTTCTGTTTTAGTTGGAGCGAATCGTGATAGCATTATATTATCTTCGGTATATATTAGTTGAGGCTACTT
The DNA here is from genome assembly GCA_032622095.1 of Siphonodentalium dalli. Classification (NCBI taxonomy): domain Eukaryota; kingdom Metazoa; phylum Mollusca; class Scaphopoda; order Gadilida; family Siphonodentaliidae; genus Siphonodentalium; species Siphonodentalium dalli. Next base: position 282,899,827 of record CP136064.1, on the reverse strand, counting down.
GCAATAGCATTACTTTGTATTAGTCGGGGCGACATTGATTTTCTTAAATTTTCGAGTATACAGGCACACCATATGAGGGAAGCAAGCCCTCGGTGACACCACATTCACACTATATAATCATGGAAATGCTATAGATTTGTGCAAGAGATGCTGATTTAATAAGAAAAACTAGAGCTCCAGGACTGAGACACCAAAGCTCCAGTGATTACACACCATTTTTTGGACAGGGATGCTGATAATATGAAAATAGGGTTTTTCCCCCCTGATTTAAGTCAATAAGTAAACCATACAGTAATGCTCTAATTAATCGACTCCTTAACCACAGCAGAATTATGGATAACTTTTAAGGATTTAGTCGGAAATATGGCTTGTTGCCATTCATTGGAAAGCTCTCGAGAGCTTTTCGATGAATGGCAACAAGCCATATTTCCGACTAAATCCTGAAACGTTACCCATAATTCTGCTGTGGTTAAGAAGTCGATTAATTAGAGCATTACTGTATGAGGTAAGAAAGCCCTCATGCAGTGACACTGCATGCATGTATAGGCTAAAATATGTGCAAAAATACATTAAAAACATCATACACAAAATTACTAAGAGTTCCGGGAAGGCGACATCAATTCTTTGGATAGAGGGATGCTGATAATATGTAATTAGGGATTCTCCTCGTTGAACACATACTCGCAGTTGACTGTTGAGTACAGGTCAAAATTAGCCCAATGCTCATTTTGTGTTGCTAGGTGATACACCAGGTCATGCTAATAGTTTATGGGTAGGTTAGATAGTAGTCACAATTATGCTTAAGCGTAATTAATTACGCTTAAGCGTAAATGCCCTATTTGCGCTTAAGCACAATATGTGGTATTTGCGCTTAAGCGCAATTCATTGCGCTTAAGCACAATCATTTGTGCTTAAGCGCAATCAATTGCGCTTAAGCGCAATTCATTATTAAATGTGAATTTGGCCTCCCATAACAACCACCATCGCCACGACGACCTCGCCAGAATTCTCCTATAATATTTATATAAACGTCATAAAATCATTATTTTTATTTTCGATTGATAATTAAGGCAAAGTATAGGTCTATAAAATGTTCAGATAACAAGTTCAATATAACAAATTTCCTAAGGGAACTACTCAAAAATGAGTATTTAAAGGCCCACGTAATATTCGAACCCCAGATCACATTATATAAAATATATGCCATATTATATACCATGAACCCCCAGACTATATTATATAAAATATATGCCATATTATATACCATGAACCCCCAGACTATATTATATAAAATATATGCCATATTATATACCATGAACCCCCAGATCACATTATATAAAATATATGCCATATTATATACCATTTGAAAGAGGAGCTCCAAAACGTTGTATTTCCAACTTATTCGATGTAATAAACATTGAACATGTTGGTTTTGTTGAGATAAAGATGTCTGTTCTGTTCTCAAGTTTCTGCACAAAGTATATTATTTTCAATGGAAGAGGAATAACTCTATATAATTAGATATAGAGTTATTCCTCTTCCATTGAAAAATAAACTGTAGTTTAAATTCAGTTGCATTCTGGTAGTCATAACGGGGGAAATGATTTTATGATTTCATATATTTTCTATTACTCTATGAGCAACTTCTGAGACACAGACGTTTCACATGGTGATGAATTATAGTATTTTAATAATATTTTATGGCATAGATTGTTATATGTATATATAGGCACTATAAAAAAATAATCGGTTATTCGAAAATTAAGTGGGCCTTTAAGGCAAAATATAGATCGATACAAATATCCAGATAATAAGTTCAATGTATCTGAACATTTCTAATGGGAATTACTTAAGAATGGGTATGGAATGGGTTAAACCCATAGCAGTGTAAAAATATTTACACCATGCAGATTCAACTATATTTTCCTACATTCAGATAAAATTTTGGAAAGTTTGAGATATCAGTTGGAATATTCCAACTGATGGGGAAATTTTCCCACAGTTAGTAATTTTGGTATACAAGAGGGTAGAGTTGGTATACAAGAGGGTAGAGTTGGAAATTCCAAGTTGGACAACGGACACCCCTAATCAAAGCCCATATGTGACCCGCCATATCAAATCCAGTCGTAAGTCGGAATTTTTTTTACCCTGTGCCAATGCATTCTCTTATATATGCGAGTCGACCATAGGTCGCCTCGCATATATAAGAGAATGCATTGGCATAACAATTTTTATAATTGTTTTTTAAATAAATGTTTCTTACAATTTTTAGGACATAAAATAAAAAAAACATCCATTACCCTGCAGGGAGCCCCACACATATATAGAAGCATATAGAAGAGTGTCGTCTGCTCATGTTTGTCTGGGGCTCTGAATAGGTGAAATTATAAAATTGTTAAAGAATACAAGAAAAAATTATTAAAATTGTAAAAAATTGTTAGGCCAATACATTCTCTTATATATGCGAGGCGACCTATGGTCGACTCGCATATATAAGAGAATGCATTGGCACAGGGTAAACAAATCCCGACTTACGACTGGATTTGATATGGTGTATCACATATTGTCACGTCCCTACTAACAACATGTTGTATGTCGTCGGGTGCAAGGAATGTTCTGGGAAGAATCAACTGCTTACAGGTGCAATAATTATAGGAGTGATTATAATCAATAATGAGATATAAACCCTCATTCATCGCCTTCAATAGCCGCGTGCAATGCCCATTTATATTCGATAAACCATCAAAAATGCTTATTCTCCAAGTTTTTTGTCCGCGCATGCTTACTTCGCGCTAAATGCCACCAACAATAGAACGTAGGGCAATAATGCATAGGAGCAATTATTGCTCATGAAATACAATGGGGTCCTCTAAGGCATTATTTCCACGGGGTTCCAGATAGGCTCGACCTTAATAATTGCCTCCCCATTAGTGGGAGATAATAACACATGGGAAATTCCGATCAAATAAATTCATTATTGATTATAGAATGAAGGCTCATGTCTGATTAGCTGAGAGGGAAGATAAGAATGCTTTCTTTAATTTCTTCGTGTCGGAGTTTTGACAAGTCTGCATTATTATGATGAGGCTCTTGAGCGAATCTCGGACGGAGGAACATCGTGTGTGAAAGTTTCAAGTACCAGCTGAACGCTCTCCACCATTGTGACCATCCTGAAAACAATGGCGCTTCAGTGTAAACGGAGTTTTAAAGATGTTTAATCTGTTCTCGGTATAATAACACTTCCAAATACAACAACAAACAGTTCTATGAAACTCTTTTAAAAAAGAATTTTGCATTATTATTGCCCAACACACAAGAGAAACAGCTCCATGGTGTTACACATAGTTCAACTAAAAGTGTTTTAAAAGTTTGATTGCCAACACAAAATGTTTGGTATTATTATTTTTTGTTTAACACAAAAAATTCCCATCTATGTTTTTGTCCCAGTTCGTGGGTGAAATACGGATTCCCACGTTGGCTAGGGTTTCGACTCTTTTAAAAAAGAATTTTGCATTATTATTGCCCAACACACAAGAGAAACAGGTTACACATAGTTCAACTAAAAGTGTTTTAAAAGTTTGATTGCCAACACAAAATGTTTGGTATTATTATTTTTTGTTTAACACAAAAAATTCCCATCTATGTTTTTGTCCCAGTTCGTGGGTAAAATACGGATTCTCACGTTGGCTAGGGTTTCGACTCTTTTAAAAGAGAAGTTTGCATTATTATTGCCCAACACACAAGAGAAACAGCTTCATGGTGTTGCACATAGTTCAACTAAAAGTGTTTTAAAAGATTGATTGCCAACACAAAATGTTTGGTATTATTATTTTTTTTAATACAAAAAATTCCCATCTTTTTTTGTCCCAGTTCGTGAAATACATTTATTGACTTGTGACGGATGCTCCTGTTGGCTAGTGTTTCGACTCAGAATTATTATTTTGGTTTCCTGATTCTACACAGAACGTGCAGGGAAGACTGGAATAGACACATAAACATTAAGAATGAATGGTCGTGAATGGTTAAGTGAAAATGAAAAGTAAGAAAGTGGCGAAGTTTTGAGAAGTCGGCATAATTATGATGAGGCTCTTGAGCGAATCTCGGACGGAGAAATGTCGTGTGGAAGTTTCAAGTGTCAACTGAACGCACTCCACCATTGTGACCATCATGAAAACAATGGCGCTTCAGTGTAAATGGAGTTTTAAAGATGTTTAATCTGTTCTCGGTAAAAACACTTCCAAATACAACAACAAACAGTTCTATGAAACTCTTTTAAAAAATAAGATTGCATTATAATTGCCCAACACACAAGAGAAGCAGTTTCATGGTGTTGCACATAGTTCAACTAAAAGTTTTTTTTAAAGATTGATTGTCAACACAAAATGTTTGGTATTATTTTTTTTTTTAATACAAAAAATTCCCATCTTTTTTAGTCAGTTCGTGGGTGAAATACATTTATTGACTTGTGACGGATGCTCCTGTTGACTAGTGTTTCGACTCAGATTATTATTTTGGTTTCCTGATTCTACACAGAAAGACTGGAAGAGACACACCACCATTAAGTATGAAGGATCGTGATTAGTTATATGAAATGGAAAGTAAGAATGTGACGATGTTTTGAGAAGTCTGTATAATTATATATGACGAGGCTCTTGAGCGAATCTCGAACGGAGAAACATCGTGTGTGAAAGTTTCAAGTGTCAGCTGAACGCTCTCCACCATTGTGACCATCCTGAAAACAATGGCTCTTCAGTGTAAACGGAGTTTTAAAGATGTTTAATCTGTTCTCGGTAAAAACACTTCCAAATATGACCACAAATATTTTTATGAAATTCTTTTTTAAAACAAATTTGCATTTTATTGCCCAAAAACACACGAGAAACAGCTGGTGTTATACGCATATAGTTCAATTCAAACTGTTTTAACAGATTTAGCCATCGTTTCAGTCCAGTTCGTTGGTGAAATGTGAAATAAATAGGGTGTAGTTAATATGCCCTATCACTAACTCGCGGCCATTTTGGATCCACCAGGTCCGGTTCCGTGGTTTCATATATTCATCCAGCCCCGGTTCCGTGGTTTCAGTGCTACAGGTCAAAGTTTTGGAGTAGCTTCTCCATATATGGAGCTTTTTTTGAATTATGACTTCCATATATGGCAAGTTAAGTAAAACCACGGAACCGGACCTGGTGGATCCAAAATGGCCGCGAGTTAGTGATAGGGCATATTATGACCATCGTGAAAACAATGACACATTTGTGTAAACGGTGACACCTTATGCATCTACCTCTTATCGACAACACTTCCAAATACAACATATTCTATAAAATGTCTCTTAAGACACTGCATTATTATTGCTCACATCACAAGAGACGCATCGTGTGTGACACGTATACTCCACTTAAAGATATCCTGTCCCTTAAATTACAATTTCTTCTACTTCGCGGGGTGAATAATATTTCATTTGAGTCGAGGAACGGCCCTTCATAGCTCATAGCTATTATAGATGTAGATTTTTTAAAATTTATTTATTGTGCTGTCTCATCAATTGAGTATTCTGGGTACCGCCAGAGGCGCTGGCTGTTCTTATTATATATCTTATATATATTTGCTACACGTGTTTTTCGAGAAGAGGTTTTATTTTGGACCTCACACAGTTGGAGCTGCGTAATATTGCACATTGATTGAATGAATATCCTATGCATATGTCACGTGACCCGTAATGTTAATCGATTTGTCCTGGAACATTGTACTAGTATATATTATTTTATTTTCCCATACGTCCGGCTGAATCAACACATCGCAGATATATTATTTAATTGTTCCATGTCTCGTGTCACGCCAGTCACTGATTAATCGTTTGACACGCACGCCATTCATGCGCCCTGTAAGGCCAAAACACAACCATTACTAGGTTTCCAGTAGCCTGACAACGCCCGTAGAGATAACATATATAATTCCACCCGTTCAAAACCTGAGAACGTGTTGATGTTATGGCGGGGAATTTTATAACATCGAAAAAATAAGGCAGCTAATATATTTCTTAAGGTATTTCACAGTTTGTGAAGTTACTAGATCGAGATTGCGTGATTTATGCAACTTTTGTGAGCATATTTCGTTCTGCATAGCTATATAATCGTGAAATATCACCCGGGTAATCAATTCAATATTTATTGCGAAAACGGTTCACAAAGACACATAAATCATGCAATCTCGAGCTGGGATCGTCGCCTATTGTGAAATAAATCATTAAAGAACATATATTAACTTAAAAGAAATATTAAAGAACATATATTAACTTAAAAGAAAGATGAAACGTGCGTTATTTTTTAAATGTTATGAAAGTTGCCCGTCAGAACTTCAAAAAGTTCCCATATGGTCTAATATGATGATCTCTATATGAGCCTAGCCAGCGTATAGACATTCGTGGCATGAAATATATTAGTTGACATTTTGAATAATTACGCATTCAATATATGTACATATCGTCTTTAGATAAAAAATAAAATTCGCTCGTCCGTCCCGCTTCTGAAAAAAATCTAACAATTTTTGTATTGTGGCCTCAACAAGATGTAGTGTTCTGCACATTGCACCGCGTAGTGTGCACTTGATCTGGCGTGCAGTTCATGTCACCTGCCAGATGTTGCGTCTTCCAATGTAATCTACCCCGCCGTGCGAGTTAAATGGGGAGCTGGCATTTGTGATCTATAATCTTTGGCGTCGATATGGTTCGATGCGGCTCTGGATGTTATCTGTGACCTCCACGCTGCGGGGGAACCGATGTGTCTAACCGACTTGACCCGAACGTACACGAAAGAGAAATGCAGGTACAAAATACCTGGCAAAAATGGTCATTGCACTAAGTACATAAATTAATATTATATTTGAGTGGACCAAGTTTTCTCGGTACGTAACAGCGTATGATATCGATTGGGTTGGTGCGATCAGCCAAACTCCAGGCAGAGTTATCTCCCATCGCTCATCTGAGATATCATTGCCATAAGGACATTTGGTAAGGATTTCTTACGTGTTCTTATATAGTTCTTATGTTTTAGGATTAAAATTGTCTATGCCTGGCTCAGTCTATATGAATGTTCTTATCGATACCGAAAGAATTATCATTATTGCAAACTTTCGGTGGATAAAATAAGATAGTAGGTGACTAAATATAGTTCCGACGATACGTAAAAATATAGATGTATCGGTCCGCAAAGTACCATCCTTGTGGCAGTGCCATATCGCAGTGATAACGTAGAGGGAGCTGCGTGGAGTTTGGCGATCAGCATCACCCCAACCGATATCCCAAGCTGTTTTGGACCGAGAAGACTTGCATGGTCTAATATTTGGGGTGAATTTAGTGCAATAATTAGCGCGCGCCGCGTGTATACTGTTCTCCAAATGGGCATTTTATTTATAGATAATTGTTTTTTCCGGTTTAAAAGTCGAACTGCGCGACCAGGAGGCCGAGTCCGGTAAAAGGTGTAGTTGGGAATTTCAATTTCGTTTATTGTCCTTTACATTATTATGTCAATAATGTTGATTTTTGGTTTGTGACAAGCTATGTCAATTACAAATAAAAGAAATGAAAAATATAATTTGTAAGTCTTATATTCTGCAGCCTACTGATGGTTGCGGTCATAGACGGCCGAGTCGGCCGCCGGTTCGTTAATTAGGTGCTGGTTGTTATTGTTATTTTAACGGAATTCTGAGTTGGTCATTCGCGAAACCAATATATTTTATATTCTATATAATTACAATCATGGGTATATAATATATGATCTTGAGCGCGTTACCATTTCTGACTATGGTTTTCTTGTTAATTTTGTCAGGGACCTTTGGGTCCATGAAACACCATGCAAAACACAATGGGGCTGAACATCGTGCATGTTATGAGTCTTCGGTCACGCAAACTGACTGGAACTGAGTGCAGGGCTCGAATGATCCAGCGCGTTCCACTCAACCCAAACTTGAACCCAGGTAACGTGATACTAAAACGAGCACCACTATTTCACAGGAAAGGTTTCTCGTTTGAGTTCTCGTTTGAGTTCGAGAGACCAATTTGAAGCGTGCATTCCTTTGGCCAATTTCGAAACGTTACCCGCTGAGATGCTAAACACCCGAGTCTCATATTCCAACCGCGAAAATAAAGAAATTAGCTGTCAAAGTCGGGAGCACACACTTATAAATATCAACAAATGGTCACAGTTAGCCTCAAATATCAACAAATGGTCACAGTTAGCCCTCATTAACCGTCATAGAATCTTACACCTGTCGAATCAGGGCTTGGCTCACACATGGTGGTGGCTAAAGCTGACCACACTGGACGTGACATGCCTATAATAGAGGGGGCGGACTCGATTATCCGGTTCTGTTCACGTGAGAATGAAACACGGCGTAATTGCTGTTAAGTCCTGCTGCGTGTTCCGGGCAAGTCCAGTTCATGATAAACATGTTTGCATACCTTTCAGATTAGCGAAGGGTGAACCTTTAGCCTCGAGATGGTTATCATAGAATCAAGCCGGGAGTGATAATAACCACAAATTAGCAGCCGATAATAGCCTGTAACAATATATATATCTGACAGTCTGACAGTATACCAAACAAAAAACCCCACCAGTCCCCACGAAACAGAAATAATAGATAGGTTTAGACAGAGGGCAGTAAAACATTTGCAGGAAGGTATGACTTTTTTTCCATCTGGCATTTTCGGGTACCCACCACCCCAAAACTTGCACAAAAAAAAATTACACCCAATTTTTTGACCCCCCCCCCCCCCAATTTCACAAATTTTGGTCTAAAACCGCTTAAAATCATATCACTCATATGACTGTGAAATTATCTCATTTAGTTCAAATGACAGTTTAACCTGTTTCAGAAGCTGTTAAATACAGGTAAATATGAAGATATTTTTATCAAATGCTGGCTGATAGGCATTTGTCTATCACAGACATGTACATGCAATTAAGTGTTCAGGTGAGTGTGTAATGACAGTATGCTATAGGTCTTCCTGTGTGGTCAAATTCCATACTGCTAAATGGAAATTCTAATGCCTTGATATAGTGGACAAATACAGTAACCCATCAGAAGCTGATATGCACATAAAACACTATTATAAGGTATATGCATCCAATTTTACAAAAAAAACAAAACAAATGATACATATCCCAGCATATCCCCTACTGGCAGCCATTGTTTTAAACAGAAGTCGAAAAAATGTCACGTTCCCATCTAGAGGTCACTCCGAAGATCCATGTGAAGTTTGGTGAGATCTGATCAGAGATGTGACCTGTAGGTTGCGCTATATGATTTAGTCACACAAAGAGTAAAATCCAAGATTTTTAACGAATTTCGGAAAAAAAGGGAGGCTCCCATATAGAGGTCACCCCGATGATCCATATTAAGTTTGGTGATGATCGGATGAGGTGTGGAAGAGGATTTAGAGATGCAAAGAGTAAAATCCAAGATGGCTGCCGGTGGCCATGTTTTTCATCGAAAATCATTCAAATTCGATAGCTTCCATCTAGATGTGATCCTGCACAAGCCTGTAAAGTTTCAAAACAATTTTCTAATAAATGTGGGCTGCTGGGTGTGCCGATGGAATCAAATTTGAAATCCAAGATGGCTGATGACAAGTCACGTTTATCAACAAATTTCATAGAAAAGGGAGGCTCCCATTTAGAGGTCACCACGAAGAACCATGTGAAGTTTGTGATGATATGTGTGACCTGTAGCGTGTGCTAAAGGATTTAGTAATTAAAAGAGTAAAATCCAAGATGGCAGCTGGCAGCCATGTTTTTTTAAACGAATTTCGGAAAAGAGGGAGGCTCCCATTTAGAGGCCACATTAAGGACCCATATGCAGTTTGGTGATGATCGGATGAGGGATGTGGTCTGTAGAGTGTGCTAAAGAATTTAGTGATGCAAAGAGTAATTTCCAAGATGGCTGCCGGCGGCTATGTTTTTTAACGATCAAAATAGGAGGCTCCCATCTAGGGGTCACCCCGAAGATCCATATGAAGTTTGGTGATGATCGGATGAGATATGTGACATGTAGGGTGTGCTAACTGGAGTTGTTGACACTTCAAAAAGTAAGATTGAGCGAAAATGACAATCTTTGAAACACGGTCAAGTTTGATATATAGGAAGATGAGTAACTCTATATCGCATTGAATTTCACGAACTGAAGAGCAAGGGAAATGCGGTAGGATGAATAACTCTATTCGCTGATAACGGGACATCCATAATTATGAGCCCCCCCCCCCCCCCCACCCGGAATACGGAATACCACTTAACACAGAGGGTGGAATAAGGAATACCAGTTAACAGCCATATGGAATACATAAAAATATATGAAAACTTAATTTTTTGGAAGGTTGGCGTACGAATACCGGTAATTTTGGAATACCGAATACCTCCTAACAGAGGGGCCAGAATACGGCGTACCTCATAACAGGGCGTGGAATACGGCGTACGAAAAGAGGGGGTAGGGGCCTCAATTATGTATGCAAATAACAGGGTCTGCAACTCTCCAGTGTCTCCACTATCATGGAACATAAAATACAATCTTAACCATTCTATGACTAGAGCTTATTGAAATTTTGCGAAAACCCTGTGCCAATACATACATATCTTTGACAAATGAAAACTCGTTGGAAAAAGTTCACAGGTTTTGCTTAAAACAAATTCAAGGACTCCCTTATAGAGCGCGCACAGATGTGGTGCAAGGCTTACTTGGACTATATGCCCTCTATCAGCAGTTATCGACAAGAGAAAACTTAGTCTGCTTGGGTCTCTTTGCAGGACGGCACATGATAAGACATCGAAAACGATTTTCATGTTCCGTCTTAAGAGTCACCTTCAACAATCTAATTGTAATGCATCGTTTATTTCAGAAATCATTAAAATTCTAGACAACTATAACCTCACATCCTATCTAACATCGTTTCTAGAAGAAGGACACTTCCCATCCAAGGAGGCATGGAAATCCCTCATAGTAACAGAAATCAAACAAGCAAGCAAACGAGCAGTCATGGAAGACACGATTACGCAATGAACATGCCCTAGTCCCATTCGCAAATAATCATAGTCCACTGTCAATTTCACCTCTTTGGCTAGCATGTAGAAGCTATCCTCAACATAAGCTTGAATTTCTAGAAATAGCCAAAATCCTGACCCGGGCCTTGTCCCCAGTACACGGAAAGTGTCAGATATGCCATAAACTCTTTGAAAACGAAATCGAACATGCAATCCTCTTATGTTCCGCCTTTGCCGAGACAAGAATCGAAATATGGTTCAATGTCATAGAGGACTTCGGTATACCTTGTTTCTTATATATTGACAACTTGAGCCCCGTAGATCAGTTGATGATATTTCTTGCTTGCATTCCGCCACCCATGCGGGACCTCGTAAATGATATTAAGCAATTTACCATGTTTCTTGTTCGAAATTCATTTAAACTGTGGAAAATGTATACGGATCTGATCCGGTTAGAATCTATCGACTAAATGGATCACTTGTAAACCGCTCACGAACCGCTCTGCTCGAAGACAGAAACAATATATACATAATTAATTTGTATTTAGTAGCATCTAACTAAACATGATATACACATGTACTTTATAACGAAAATAAAGCTATATCGCAGACAACTCAGTCTCGCTCCATTCGACAGATACTCGTATAATTATCCAGTTGAAGTGTTTCGTGAAATTCAGAAATACACGAGGCCTACAGGTGTAATGCTTATACCTCATTGAATTTGTATTGCGCATATTTTGTGTATAAAACCATGTGATATATTGATGTTTATTTTTTGTCAACTATGTTGAAACACTAATCTTGTGCATGATGCATAATGTTTAAACTCTCCGTTTGCGGAGGAAATAAAGGTAAATATATATATATATATATATATGCGGGCTTCCTATGGGAGACCCACATATATAAGGTAATATACTTGCACATGCTATTTAATGCTACACCAGCGCGGATACCGCCATGAACGGGTTAATTGAAGATGGAGTATCTCTTTTTTTTTACTTTCGGCACAGATTCGAGGAGACTCCGATGTATAAAGGCCTGACAATATGATGCTGGACATTACAGCTAGAATGAGGTTCCCAGAGGGTGAATTTAGTGCCACGTACTACACCACACAGCGGGCTAGCATCACCAAATACACCCCATGTGAACTTCATTCTGCATGACCTCATCTGCCATCACACATAGACACACATTTAAGTTCCAAGATGGTGACGGAACACACATCGGGAACCTTAAAGATTCATAATCCGAATTAAATCTCCCAAATTACTATTTCTTTGGCTTCGGGGGTTAATAAATATTTGATTCGAGTCTAGGAACCCACCCATCAAAGTTATCAGTTATCTATTTTTGAAATTTGTTATTTCTCGAAATGTGTACTAATTTGTGGCCTGGAAAAAATTCGTCAAGGCGACGGTCTCGGACAAGATTGCGGATGAAGATGGATAGTTCTAAAATGAAGTGGTAATACGGCTATATTTCGTTGAACAACATTTTGATAAATAACAGGTATTGGGAAATGTTATACCATAGTTGACAGTGGTTAGCATTATTTTGTTGTAATTGATCGATTTTCTGATAACTAAAGCGTATTTTGAAGAAATGTTGTTGTGGTTGTAACTCGATGATGTGGGGACAGTCTAATCGAATTGAGTACCTTTATTTAATTTTGCGTTGTGGTGTCTGTTAATTTGGGAAAAAGAACTACATGTAAACTAAAAAAGAAAAAGAAATTTTCGATAAAGAAACTAAAAAAAATTGATGATAAAGATATTTTGGCAAGCTGGATTTTTTGTTGCATGAGTTATTGTAATAAAAGGAAAGAGATTATAATACACCAAATACAAATTAGTAGAGTGATATCCCCTGGGACCCCCAATCTAGGATCAGCATGAGTTATTGTACTTATAGGAAAGAGAGGGACATAAACGACTATATATCTCGTGGATTTGAACCAGCCATGATCTTGCCTCAAAAATTGACCTTTAAACCAGGAAATTTAAAATGCAATTTCCGACATTTTATTTTAAAAGGTTTCGGTCGTCAAATTTAGATCTGATTAAACATATGGATAATAGGGTTTCTCACACAGACTATTATTTGCCGCGACTAGAAATATTCTAACCATTGTTTTTCGAGATTTTTCAAATAAGTGGGGATCATTCAATATTGAATTTTGCCCCGAACTCCGCAGGGGTCCGCGCAGCAGTCGGGATTATTACATTTCGTTGAATGAGGTGGGCGTGGTCTCGGCACGCGGCCGGCCGGGTAAGTGCATCGCGCGTGAAGGCGACAACAATGCAGAACAAATAGGATTCATTGATTGTGTGGAATTAGATTTTTAAATATCTTCATAGACGGTAATCAAGTCACCCTATAAATGTACTCTGACTCCTGTTCAAACATTGTTGTCTGATTCAGCAAATACAGAGACAATAGCACTGGGGAACAATGTCAGGAGAGATGTGATGAATGTGAGGGGGGGGGGGGCAGGGGAGGTGTGGTGTGTGGGGGTGGTGTGCATCAACGGCGGTGTGTGGGAGGGTGCACGCAGCGGGGCGTATATAGGGGTGATTTGTGGGGGCATGGGAGGTCTGGTGGGTCAGCTGGCATGGGGTGTGAGGGGAGGGAGCATGCAGCGGGGGCATTATACAGGGTGATGTGATTTCTGTGGGGGCAGGGGAGGTGTGTGCATCAGCGGGGATTTGAGGGGATCGGGGGGGGGGGGGGGGGGGGGCATGCAGCAGAAGTATGAGCGGGTCGTACATGGGAAATGGGATGACAGCTAGGGGGTGTGTGTGGTGGTGTGCATCAGCAGGGGTGCGAGGGGAGGGGCATGTAGCGGAGGTATGAGCGGGGCATGCAGGGGAGATGGGATGACTGTGGGGGCAGCTAGGGGAGGTGTGGTGGTAGGTGGTGTGCATCAGCAGGGGTGCGAGGGGAGGGGCATGTAGCGGAGGTATGAGCGGGGCATACAGGGGAGATGGGATGACTGTGGGGGCAGCTAGGGGAGGTGTGGTGGTAGGTGGTGTGCATCAGTGGGGGTGTGAGGGGAGGGGGCATGCAGTGGGAGTATGAGCGGGTCGTACAGGGTAGATGGGATGACTGTGGGGGCAGCTATAGGGGAGGTGTAGTGGTAGGTGGTGTGCATCAGCAGGGGTGTGATGGGAGGGGGCATGTAGCGGAGGTATGAGCGGGGCATACAGGGGAGATGGGATGATTGAGGGGGCAGGGGAGGTGTGGGCTGCATCAGCCGAAGTGTGAGGGAAGGGTGCATCCAGTGAAGGTGAGGGGAGGTGTGGTTATTGAGGGGGCAGGCCATGTTTTCCAATGAAATTAATTAATTTTGTTTTATAGCTCTAGTTTGGTGACAATCAGATGAGAAATGTGACCTGTAGGATGTGCTAAACGTTTTAGTCATTCAAAAATTAAAATCCAAGATAGCCATGTTGTTTAACAGAATTCGGAAAAAATGGCGAGCTCCCATCTAGAGGTCACCCCGAGTATCCATATGAAGTTAGGTGATGATCAGATTAGGGATGTGACCTGTATGGTGTGCCAATGGTAGGTGTGATGGGGATGGTGCATACAGGGGAGGTGTGGTGATTGAGGGGGAAGGGGAGTTGTGATGGGGAGTTGCATCAGCGGGGCATGCAAGAAATACCACCTGTTGTGCCCGTTCCCTCAATCACACCTCCCTTAGAACTTTTGGCAGAGTTTACAGTTTCAGTGTAGGTCTTTATTTAAAAAAGTTGGAGGACCATGCATTGTCGCATAATTTGGAAATTTCTGAACATTTTAAAAGAAATGGAAGGAAATTTAGTGGTATTCGAGTCAAATTTTCTGATTTTAGCAGCTTTTATTCAAACTTATTATTATGGACATGAAATATGTGGAAGTAGGTTTTTAAATTTATTCCACACCCTTGATGTTAGGCACATGTATTCAATGGAATCCCAGTCATTGAATACATCTAGTGGAATACATGCCGGATTCTCGTTGATGTAAATTGTCTCCAAGAAAGATGACGTACATTACGTCAATGGTCCGCATTGGGCGATACCCCGATCATTACTGGGTATTGATCAATCACAATAAAGGTAGTTATATTATCAATGAAGCTGACAGTCATGGATTGAACTTATCTGACACAATGGTGTAGAACAAATACAGAACATAACTTGCATCATAATCTCGAATATTTTATTGAACTCATTGCGGATGGTGCATAGTTACATTATATCCTTGCGCCATCCACAACTAATTTGATTAATATGCGATTAATATGCGCATTGTGCTCTGTATATATCTTCATAGACGGTAATCAAGTCTCTAACTTATGTTAATCTAAGTAACCGCATGCCAAGTTTAAAACAAATTGACGATATGGTACTTAAAAAAAAATAGTAATAAATATTGGAAATAT
Source organism: Siphonodentalium dalli (assembly GCA_032622095.1). Taxonomy (NCBI): domain Eukaryota; kingdom Metazoa; phylum Mollusca; class Scaphopoda; order Gadilida; family Siphonodentaliidae; genus Siphonodentalium; species Siphonodentalium dalli. Next base: position 282,884,362 of record CP136064.1, on the reverse strand, counting down.
ATTATTGTTTACAACCAATAATTTTTGGTGGCCCAGTAAAAGTCAACGAGAAGATGGTCTCGGACCAAATTGCGGATGAAGATGGATAACTCTAAAATCAAGTCGCTTTTTTTGTGTCAGATATTTGACAAAATGGCAAAAGTTTGTTGAACAAAATGTTGATAAATAACAGGTTTTGGGCAATTTTATGTAATAGTTGACTGTGGTTAGCATTATTTTTGGATTTTTCATTCTCTTATATATGTGAGACTCCATATGGGAGATTTGCATATACAAGAGAATGCATTGGCACAGGGTTTTCACAGAATTTCAGGAAGGGTTAATGATGCCAGGAAGATGAAGTACATCTCCAACCCTATGATTATATTATAGTCCAGTGCATTTCTGGTTTTTCCTAGAACTAATTGAAACAGAATTTTTCAAACATTTTGTCTAAGAATAGTTATGTCTTCTTGTAGAAGAATAAAGTAATCGTTTTGTGTGTATAATCTAGTTACTCAGATCTGTAATCAGGAAGAAAGATCTACAAATTGACATGGAATTGGAAGGACTTGTGAATTTGAATTTTGTTATATACATCCCTCAAAATCCATAAGTTGATGATTTTACTAAATTTCTCCAAATTTAATTCACAAAGTTCACGAATTTCCCTTATGTTGATTCCTGTTGATATTTATGTTGTTTATAAATGGTTATTCCTGCAAAGAAAATTCTGTTGTAATTACCGTAATGCCCTAAATAATCAACTCCTTAACCACAGCACAATTATGGGTAACTTCAGGATATAGTTGGAAAAATGGCTTGTTGCCATTCATCGAAAAGCTCTCACTGAGAGCTTTCCGATGAATGGCAACAAGCCATATTTCCCGACTAAATCCTGAAAAGTTACCGATAATTCTGCTGTGGTTAAGGAGTCGACTATTTAGGGCATGACTGTAGTTCCGGGTTTGGAATTATTTTCTCATAAATGCACCGACTATTAGAGTAATTCCCTGAGACATGTGGGGATAAAAAAATGTGACGCTAGAATTCTTGAATAAATGTAATGCCATAATTTAGCAGACCCTTAAATTTTATCAAACCATAAAAGAAATAATAAAATGTATAAATATTCGAAAAATGACTTAACAAACTGTTCAAACACAAATCATACAAATTCTGTCATCCCAAACCTATCAAGGTACACAATAGGAATATACAGTAATGCTCTAAGTAATCGACTCTTTATCCACAGCAGAATATTTATGGGTAACTTTTCAGGATTTAGTCGGAAATATGGCTTGTTGCCATTCATCTGAAAGCTCTCCCCAAGAGCTTTCCGATGAATGGCAACAAGCCATATTTCCGACTAAATCCTGAAAATTTACCCATAATTCTGCTGTGGTTAAAGAGTCGATTACTTAAGAGCATTACTGTAGGTTAGGAAGTCATGTTTTTGGCATGATAAATATATTCAGTACACATGACAATGTACGGGAGGAGATATTTATTCCTTCTTCACGCTGAAGCATCTATAATTATGTGGAAACAAATCATTTGCGCTCCACTTAAGCATAAATCATTTGCACTGAAGTGCAAATCATTTTGCGCTGAAACGCAAATATAAATTAATATACAGTGATTCCTCTTAACTCTATGTGATTTATCTTGATTTTTCGAGTGATTATAAACGATAATTTCACTAGTGAATTATGTCACTTTAACTAGAGTTACATATTCATACGCGCTATCGAAATTTATGTGTCATGGGTATAATGGCCGTATTATTAGGATTTCTGGTAAATCAGATGTTTATAGCGGAATATAATAAATAGAATAATCACTTGATTGAACCGGTGACGTGAAATAATTCATTAACCCTTTGAGTGCCAGGTCGATTTTTGTAACAACCCATATACCCTGTGCCAATGCATTCTCTTATATATGCGAGTCGACCATAGGTTGCCTCGCATATATAAGAGAATGCATTGGCCTAACATTTTTGTTTTTGTTTTTTTTACAATTTTTTACAATTTTAATAATTTATTCTTATATTCTTTAACAGACTTATTTTGTAGGTTTAGGGCCGATGAGATCGGCCCCTGGCACTCAAAGGGTTAAGGCGGGGACTATTCTGTAAAACACTCGAGAGTAATGTGATCTCATGGTTGTGTCCCTGCCTCTCGTGAATTATTTCAATTCATGCAAATGATTTACACTGAAGCGCAAATAAGGAATAAATGTGATAATGTATAAGTAAGTATGAGTTGAGACAAATCATGGATTTCATTGTAACATGAAGAAATTTTTACTCTAACCCGGTTTCAGTTCGAGACAAATGAAGGTATCGCACCGCCCCCCCCCCCAATCCAGGCTATCCCAGTTAGAGACAAATGAAGGTATCATACCCCGACCCCATCCAGGCTATCTCCCTGAATCCTGCGTACCAGTGAGGGTGAATTCTGTTTACCAGCTAAACCTTTCTCTAATAAATGGATTCTCCAATTCATTTATAAAAGTATAAATTGAACTCTCTATTATTCATCTCGAGGGGTGTTCAGGTAAAACAAGCAGATGACAGGCAGACAAAAAGATAATACAAGTGCAGAAGGATTCATATTCATTGGTGGGAAATGTTCAGATAATAAGTTCAACAAACGACGTGTGTCACAATGAATCAAGCAGACGACAGTAATGAGTGCATCGTTCACTATGTACATGTATGGGGCTCCATAAGGGAACTACTCGTCAATGAGTATTTAATAAAGAGTCATTTTACATAACACTCCCGCATGGAGCCTCACAGCGACTCAAGCAGACGACAGTAACCAGTGCATCGTTCACTATGTATGGGGCTCCCTAAGGGAACTACTCGTAATGAGTATTTAGTAAAGAAAGGGTTGAGACAATCCGAGTAGAAAGACGAGTACAAATGCATATATAACTCGCAATACCTTTATCGATGCATGTTAGCCTCGCAGTTTTACACTTGAAGCCTATAATAATTATGTAGGTGCAGTAATTTAGTAGCGTCTGATCGTATTGAGTACCTTTAAATGATTTACTGCTCAGCACCAGTCTTTTTTCGTTGAATCATGAACTGGTTAAGTTGGGCATATGAAATCCAGTTAACAACTGGCCTGAATTATGTGTACCACTTGATAATTAACCTGATACCCGTCTACCAGAAAGTTTGGGGGGGGGGGAGTGACGCCCTCAAAAATATGTATAAAATTATCAAAATATTTTGTCATCATACAGAGACTCCGCAATAAGTTTATGACCAGCTGGTGAAATCAGGTTGGATAATACTGGTTTACATCGACGTGAGCCAGCTAGGAGAATTCGAGTGGGATAATACTGGTTTATGTCGACGTGAGCCAGCTAGGAGAAATCGAGTGGGATAATACTGGTCTACGTCGACGTATAAACCAGCTAGGGAAATCGAGTGGGATAATAATGGTTTATGTTGAAGTATGGTTGCCTTACTCTTCTTAGACAGACCTTAAGCTTTAAACAACCGCTCATATAAAATCACCAATGACGGTAATAAAATGTCACAATTGTGAAAGTAACCCGGTTTATTCCATAGAAAATAGATTCTTTGTTCTGAACTCCACAAGAGTTGACAACTGACAGTAGTAACTTAATGTAAAAAATTAAATTTTCACAATGGTTACATAATTTCACAAAAATACAAACTCATTTGACCTCATGAAGTGACTGTGTGTATGTAAACAAACAGAGGTTGCTCCCAATTACACAGCATATTCTATGTGTAATTTAGCATGAAAGTTAGATTATAACACATCATTATGACCATATGATGACACTCTTTCCAATAAATATAGAATCATGTATTGATTTGATTTCTAAGGTAAAATAAAAAAAATCCCGCCACTGGATCCAGGGCAAAGGATTTCACTAGCTGGCTTTATTTGAAGGAAACTTGGACTGTATATGATATGAATTCTAACAACTTTCTGTCATTCAAACCACACCTAATAATATGGTGGTGGACATTTGCAGAATGAGGTCCCCAGAGGGTGTTTTTAGTTACACTACCCAACAGTGGGCTAGCATCACTAAATTCACACTTTGGGGAGCTCATTCTGCTTAGGCCTCATCTTCTCTGGAAAGTATCTTTTTTATCAAATTAACTAGTTGTTAAGTTTCTTTAGAAACTTCTTTAGAAAGTTTCTTTTTACATTTCTCTGTATCCCCAAATTGGCAGACGACACAATGCATAATTGAGGTGCCCAATGGGTGCACATCACCATCGTCACCATCTGGGAACTTAAATCAGAATATGGGTGTCCCATAGCAGATAAGGCCATACAGAATGAGGTCCCCAGAGGATGAATGGCGCTAGCCCGCTGTGTGGGGTAACATCAATAATTTCACCCATGGAGGATCTCATTCTGCAAATGTCCGGTACCATATTTTCAGGCCCGATTCAAGCCAAGTCAGCATTTATTTAAAATGGGTAGATGATGTATGAATTATAGGTATTACATCATAAATGGGTAGATGATGCATGAATTATAGGTATTACATCATAAATGGGTAGATGATGCATGAATTATAGGTATTACATCATAAATGGGTAGATGATGCATGAATTATAGGTATTACATCATAAACGGGTAGATGATGCATGAATTATAGGTATTACATCATAAATGGGTAGATGATGCATGAATTATAGGTATTACATCATAAACGGGTAGATGATTATAAATTATAGGTCACATTACATAATTGAAAGGCTCATTTGGATAATATTCCAAATGACCAAGTTGACTATATATGAAGACTATTTCACAGATACCGTAAAGCTCTGATTTCATAGGTACCGTAAAGCTCTGATTTCACAGGTACCGTAAAGCTCTGAGGTTCTGAATGGGTTATCCCATTCAGCTTTTAATCGAAAATGGCGTCGAGACGTCTCACATTGAAGTGATTATTCATTGTTTTCTTCACCTGTATAAATAATTAAACCAAAAAAAGATAGCTTATGAGCTGCAGTAATGCTCTAAATAATCGACTCCTTAACCACAGCAGAATTATGGGTAACTATTCAGGATTTAGTCGGAAATATGGCTTGTTGCCATTCATCGGAAAGCTCTCCCCGAGAGCTTTCTGATGAATGGCAACAAGCCATATTTCCGATTAAATCCTGAAAAGTTACCCATAATTTTGCTGTGGTTAAGAAGTCGATTACTTAGAGCATTACTGTATGTGATCAATTTTTGCTAGCTTACTATGAATCTCGTGATTCTCGTCTCCATATAAATATGACTGTTGGGAAGATATGTGTTCAAGTGACTACAGTCACCATTTTTTGAGGTTGTGAAATTTAAACGCGAAAATATCCTTAAAAAACAAATCTGTTTGATATCAATTTTTTGCTGTTAAATTATTCAAGGGTTGAGAGTAAGTCCTAAACCACTGGTTTGCACACAAGCCATGCTATTAATTGTTTACTTATTGTGGATAATACCACATGGGCGCTAGGTAAGTCAACTCAATATAAAGAAGAGAATCGGTAGCATAGCGGCAGAGTATTGAATTAGAATCATTTACTGAACGAGTTTTGTAAATTCCGCTATAAACTGGGGACGAGTTGTAGATTCTATTTATTACACGATCCAAAACCTCGACAAAACATACCTAAATCAACAAATGGGACGAGAAATTAACATCGGCTGCTATAAGGCATGCGATGACGTTTCACGTAACTATATGCGTTGTTTGACTGCGTAAAGAAATAGTCCCAGATAAATAAAGACTACGTATTTAATGGCGTATAATTAATAACTTTTCAAACTCATCATTCATTATACATAGTTTGTTGGAAAATATTGGAAGCCATAGTATTTTGAGACGTAGCTTACAGAATGTAAAACCGGACGACAAACCGGAAGTCAAAGGTCACCTGGCACTATTTCCATTTATTAAACGAACGTTTAATATCACAATTTATTGAACCGGTTTATTGACTGGAATAAGGGTAGGATCATGTAATAAAAAGTTATAAATCACCGCAAGAATACCGCCATCACAGCTAACACCCTCTGTCCGGAGCACCATAAAGGGTTAAATATTTATTCAGGTTTTATCATTTAAATATGTATTCAGACTCCTCCCTAATTTGTACAAGCGAATGAACTATGTATCAATTTTTGATAGCTCACTATGAATGCCATGATTCCCGTCACCATATAAATGACTGTTGGGAAGTTATGTAATGGGAAATCTAAAGTTTAACTCTTTGAGTGCCAGGTCCGATTTTTGTATCAACCCATATACCCTGTGCCAATGCATTCTCTTATATATGCGAGTCGACCATAGGTCGCCTCGCATATATAAGAGAATGCATTGGCTTAACATTTTTTTTACAATTTTTTACAATTTTAATATATTTTATTATATTCTTTAACAGACTTATTGTGTAGGTTTAGGGCCGATAATATCGGCCCCTGGCACTCAAAGGGTTAAAAACAATTTGCCATGATTGAGACTGCTAGCAAGATATAGTTGTCCTTCTTGGTACGCTTTTGGTATGCTCTGAATGTTTTCGTGTCAAGTTCTGTTCTTACAGCCTCAAAAACTGTCACGCATAAGATTTTATAAATAAAATGGGCAGTAATTGATAGAAAATTTCCAAACAGGTATCCTTGATTCATATCTATTATGTTATACCCCAGAATCTATATGAAACTTTATGGGTGTCCTCGATTCATATCTATTATTTTATACCCCAAAATCTATATAAAACTTTCTGGGTGTCCTTGATTCATATCTATTATTTTATACCCCGGAATCTATATAAAACTTTCTGGGTGTCCTCGATTCATATCTATTATTTTATACCCCAGAATCTATATAAAACTTTCTGGGTGTCCTCGATTCATATCTATTATTTTATACCCCGGAATATATATAAAACTTTCTGGGTGTCCTCGATTCATATCTATTATTTTATACCCCGGAATATATATAAAACTTACTGGGTGTCCTTGATTCATATCTATTATTTTATACCCCGGAATATATATAAAACTTTCTGGGTGTCCTCGATTCATATCTATTATTTTATACCCCAGAATCCATATAAAACTTACTGGGTGTCCTTGATTCATATCTATTATTTTATATCCTTGGAATCTATATAAAACTTACTGGGTGTCCTCGATTCATATCTATTATTTTATATCCTTGGAATCTATATAAAACTTACTGGGTGTCCTCGATTCATGTCTATTATTTTATATCCCAGAATCTATATAAAACTTTCTGGGTGTCCTCGATTCATATCTATTATTTTATACCCCAGAATCCATATAAAACTTACTGGGTGTCCTCGATTCATATCTATTATTTTATATCCTTGGAATCTATATAAAACTTACTGGGTGTCCTCGATTCATGTCTATTATTTTATATCCCAGAATCTATATAAAACTTTCTGGGTGTCCTCGATTCATATCTATTATTTTATACCCCGGAATCTATATAAAACTTTCTGGGTGTCCTCGATTCATATCTATTATTTTATACCCCAGAATCCATATAAAACTTTCTGGGTGTCCTCGATTCATATCTATTATTTTATATCCTTGGAATCAATATAAAACTTTCTGGGTGTCCTCAATTCATGTCTATTATTTTATATCCCAGAATCTATATAAAACTTACTGGGTGTCCTCGATTCATATCTATTATTTTATATCCTTGGAATCTATATAAAACTTTCTGGGAAAGGATAGACAAATAAAACACCTCCAATATAATTCCAATTGTTCTACATGTACTTAACCGGGAACTCAAAGCAAATTTTTGTTATTATATATTATAAAGTTATTATACAATGTTGTGTACAGTATGTGTTTTTCTTGTACGAGTCCAGGTTGTGGTGAAAAGTCATATTGGACGAGACACGCCAGTGTCGAGTCCAATATGACTTTTCACCACAACCTGGATATTTTTATCATAGTAAATCCCGTAAATCTCATATCCTTCACACCCGGTTAAGATTGAACTGCAGCCACCTGAGTGGTGACCTGACAAATAACCATGTAAAAATTTCCCCCTTCTGTTTATGTGGGGAATTTGAGACAACTTACCACTATCTTTTTGAATGTACATTTTATCAAGAGCCCAGAAGAGAACTATATGACTCCCTACCAAATGTTGCCTTATCTGAGAATACACTAATGCAGGGGTCAAGGGAGCTTAGTCTTCGCGAAAACAAACAGATATTTAATGCAGTACAGACATATATTATGAAAACAAAAAGATTTCCATGATCTGTATGGGTAACAAATTGCTTTGGATTCCGGCCGCGTTATGCGGCAGCACGATGTTCCCCATTATATATGTAGTACTAAATGTCTTCCGATAACGATTATTTTGTAAGTTACTTACTTGTCACTATCCTGTAAATACGTGAAATGATTCTACATGAAGAATGCAGCGATATTCACAGTGAACCCCATTGAAATAGGAAATGGCCATTGCGATTGACCCCCTCTCATGGAGCCTGACGCATGCATATTACTACGAGCATAATTTTCATCACGCAGCAACTAAATTATTGAAAACTCTGCCCCTCCACTTTCTCACTCTCTCTCATTCCCTCTCTCTATCTCTCTCTCTCTGCCTCCTGCTATCCCTAACACTATCTTCCCGCTGTTTCCATCCCCAACTCAAACTTAGTTAATTCTCCTTTAAAAAACATTATTTATATCCTTTCCCGTCTGATCGATACCCCTCCCTCACTTATTGAGGAAGGGGCATGTCGCCAAAGAGGAGAAGACTTCATATAAGCCCTCGGGCTTGTTGTCTGATCCTCATTTCCATACATTTATCTCTTATATGTTATATATTTATGTCACTTGTGTATTATGTGTATTATGTTTGGATTTGGAAATAAAAATATGTTTACACTAACATTGTATAATGACATTTTTATTATCCATCATCTGTATGTTTATCCAAATTTTGGAAATAAAACTTTTGTGGTTATTTTTGGTATTTGTCGGCACTTAATTCTCTATAAAAGCCTGTACCGTATATTGATCATCAGAAAGCATGATTTGGAAAAGTAAACACGGAAGTGAGAAAAAACTCAATCTGGAAGTGAAACGTCTGCTAAAATCCATCAATGTTGCGCGCGCATCACAATTTCACCGATTCATTTCGCAATAGAGTTAATTCGTGACGTCACGGAGTCCAATATGAAAAGTCATATTGTACAGTCGGGAGTCCAATATGACTTTCGGGAGTCCAATATGACTTTTTCCAGGACTATCACGTGGCGGGTTTTGCCCAATCGGAAATAGTGTTAGTTAAGGGATGGATAATAATACATTATATATTATATTGTAATATATGATAAATGTTTGTTAATGTTTACAGACCCCTGTCGTCCCACCATAACGGCTGACATGTGACATAAGTGAGATATCATGGCATATTAAAATATAAAGACTGGAAGAAAATTGATCAAATAAATAGAACAGAAGCAAACAGATCTCTGATTCACACAAATCTCTAACAAAATTGCACAAAATAAGAACAAATATATATTGTATAATAACCATAATCGATTAAATATTTTACAATAACCATAATCAATTATATCTTATACAATAAACAAAATTGATTATATCACTTTAAAGATAATTTAAATTTGTTTTCATATCCTTTTCTCATGAAAATATGGATATTATTTGATGATGTTGGCGGAAATGAATGTCTCGTTGAATGATTGCGGACATACTAGGGTCAGGGTTGAGAATATGGTGCCGGACTGTCTGGAAATTTGCAGAATGAGGTCCCCAAAGGGATAATTTAGCAAAGTGGGATAGCATCACTAAATTCACACTCTGGGGACCTCATTATGCCTCTTCACTGGAAGGTATCTTTATATCAAATAAATTTTTTTAAATTTCTTTAGAACGTTTCTTTTTTCTTTTTAGTGTCTCTATATTGCCAAATTAGCAGAAGACACATTGCATAATCAAGATGACCAATGTGATTAACCCTTTACCCAACAAACCGGCCAGAACCGGCCAAATAAAGCTTCAACAGCCTAAAATATCTTCGGTCTGTCTCAATAGAACCATACAAATATGGATATCATTGGAACCGGCTCCTTGACCACATTGTGATAGTTACAATTAGCCCTGTGCCAATGCATTCTCTTATATATGCGAGTCGACCATAGGCCGCCTCGCATATATAAGAGAATGCATTGGCCTAAAAAAAATCTTTTTTTAACACTTTTTACCATTTTTTCTTACATTCTTTAACAATTTTATAATTTTTAATGTGTTAAGCCAATGCATTCTCTTATATATGCGAGGCGACCTATGGTCGACTCGCATATATAAGAGAATGCATTGGCACAGGGCCCTTCTGTTTGGGTAAAGGGTTAAAGTGCACATCACAACATTCACCATCTAGGAACTTAAATCTGGGTCTAGGTCTCCCATAGCAGAATGAGCCCCCCAGAGGATGAATGTGGTGATGCTAGCCCGCTGTGTGGGGTAGCATCAATAACTTCACCCTCGGAGGACCTCATTCTGCAAATGTCCGGTACCATATTTTCAGTGATGACCATGTTGAAGTTAGTGATGACCATGTTGAAGTTAGTGATGACCATGTTGACGTTAGTGATGTTCGATAACAAGATAAATATATCAACAAATCGCGGGGTGAAGGAAAAGATCAATCAATCATTTTGACCAACTCATGTGTTTCATGCAACCAAAGCTGTAAAAACAAAATATGTGTGTCTGTCATTTGCAGATTGAGGTCCTCAGAGGGTGTTTAGGCCTCAACTTATATGGGGAGACCTGGGATCAGATTGAAGTTCCTCAGTTGAAGTTGGTGATGTTCACCCATTAGTCACCTAGATTATGTATTTTATCTTCTGCAAATTAGGAGGATGCAGAAACTTCCCAGAAGGGAAAAAGTAACTAATAACAAGGCTAATTTGAGATTATAGATACTTCCCAGAAGATGAGGCCTAAACAGAATGAGGTCCCCAGACGGTGAATTTAGTGATGCTTGCCTGCTATGTGGGGTAGCATCACTAAATTCACCCTCTGGGGACCTCATTTTGAAAATGTCAGACGCCATATTTGCCTCAGCTCAGTCGATAGCCGACACTAATTTACAGCCGATAGATGACGCTAATTAACAGCCAATAGCCGATGATAATTAACAGCTGATGCTAATTAATAGCCAATGCTAATTAACAGCCGATAGCCGACGCTAATTAACAGGGATGTATTCATTATATTTATTACTATGTGTGATTTACTTTGATTTCTCGAGTGATTATAAACGATAATTTCACTAGTGACTTATATCACTTTAACTACATTGTTGCAGTGATACCACCTGACCTGATACCGCCTGATCACGGTCTAGTGGCGGTATGACCACGGTCAAATGGCCCATAACCTCGTTAAAGGGTTCGATTAATTAGAGCATAGCTGTAGCTCATTTTGTATTCATGTACGCTATTGAAATTAATGCATCATGGGTATAATGGCGGTATGATTCAGATTTCTAGCAAACCAGATGTTTATAGTGGAATATAATAAACAGAATAATCATATGATTGAACTGATGATCTGAAATAATTCATTCGAGGCAGGAACTATTTTGTAAAACACTCAAGCGCACATTGTTTGTACAACGTCCCTGCCTCAAATGAATTATTTCATGTCATCAGTTCAGTAATGTGATTATTCTATATTAACTCCAATTTCAATGCAGAACATAATGCAACGAATTCGTATCGACACTAATTAATCCCTTTGGCAACAACAATTTAATAGCCTGGTTTATGAACTCAAACCTACAATATTTTTCACAATATTGTAAAATAAATAAAACTTTTTTATTAGATTGCTCTATGTTCATGTTGATTAAGCCTTTCATGATTGGAGCCTCGCATATATAAGTAAATTCACTTACTTACAAGGCCAATGCAAATATTGTTAGGCCAATGTATTCTCATATATATGCGAGGCTCCCTATGGGAGACTCGCATATATAAGAGAATGCATTGGCACAGGGTTTTTGCAATATTTCAGGACGCTACAGTCACGGAGGGGTTAAAATACGAAAGGCCGCTACAGTCACGGAGGGGTTAAAATACGAAAGGCCGCTACAGTCATGGAGGGGTTAAAATACGAAGCATGTTGTTAGAGTGGTGAAGAAAATAGTTGATGCCCGAGTCACTTTTTTAGTTTTATCTTCTTTTCCATTATTTATACAGTTCTATGGGAATAAATACCTGAGTTTACTTTTATAATTATAGTAAAACTTATCATATTCAATAATCTGGTGAAATTCATGGACAGTTCTGCTATTTATCAACTGTTTTCGTGGTAATGCACATTTTTATTTTTATTTTTTCCCCTTCTGAATCTACTTTTTTTCAAACCCAAATATTCGTAAAGCAGGCTATTTAATTGTTGTGGCTTTATCAAGTTTTGAGAAGTAGAAAATCATGCAATTTATCAGGAATTGGTAGTTTAGGCATAAGATTCGGCAGGTAACTATAACCAAAGGACATTCGTATGGAGTTTCTACACAGCTCCTGTAAACTCCTGGTATGCTTACATAATGGAAGAACAATTTCGCTCAGCCGATTGTCTTTAGCAATTTCACGCAGGAAGGTCTCTCTATTCTCGCCTAAGTCTATCGGACCACCAGCCTTAAGTAACACATCCAAGCAATCGTCATCTGTAGCGGTGTTCAAGCCACTACATTGTATGTATGCGGCTCTCATTAATGGACTATCACCTCGTAGATTCTTTATATTAATGGAAGCGTTGTATTCAAAGAGGACTTTAATGACCTCTAAATGCCCTTTTCTTGATGCCCAGCTAAGAGGCGTGTCATCATTATGGTCCCTAACATCGACCAGAGCACCGTGTTGAAGCAGGAGTTTAACACAAGAAACATTGTTTTTAAATGCGGCCCAGTGAAGGGGCGTGTCTTTGTTACCGTCACCGATGTTCATGTCAGCACCATTTACAAGCAGCAGTTCGACACAGAACACATCTCGTTCGGCCGCGTAATGTAGAGCGGCTCGACCGTATCCATCTATCTCATTCACCTGAAGAAAAATAATCTGGATAAACAGGATGGTTAACTCTTTAAAGACATATTATGGACTTGTTCGGGTATGAGAAACTGATAAGTTAGCATTCAGACACTATGTCAACTGGAGGAATGTAGAATTTTAGTAACATTGCAGAAAAATTCAAGCAAATCGACCGTACCACTCCATAGAAATCATCGTTTGAACTACGCTCAATTGTAAATATTTACTACTCAAATCGGGACGAAACTTTTGGTGATAAACTAACGAAAACCATTTCACCTTCGAGAATCACTGCAATTAATTAATATGTAAGAATGACGATGTGTGTTGCCAATTTGGATATAATATTTGTAAAAATAACTACTTTGAGCAACATTATTCTCCAGTTCTATTTGATCACCCAACCGGAGTGTTTCGCATCACTTTAACACTTAATACCTAATGTTCCGCCTCCAGTAAGCCTAGACATAAGACATATCTCATTAAGATAACAGAAACACATAACTAATGAACTCAATATAAAGAGTGCTTATATTCAACTCACATGGAACCCAATAGCCGTCAGTGCTTTATATATCATGCATAAGTATATATACACCTTACTTGCGGGAAATTAACTTACTGTTCACTGTTATGGATGGGAAACAAATCAATAAAATTTGGAAAATGTATAACTTATCTATAAATGCGTGTACCTTTAATTCAGGTACAATAAATACGATAAACTCGGTGCCCATTACAGTCCTCATAATTTGCTATGGCAATCAGCAATGCTGAAGCCATTTGCAGAAGCAACTGGGCCATGATAAACGGATGCTGCAGAGGTCCATAGTGGCATAGAGTTATTACAATTAGTTTAGCGGATTATCATTATATAGAATGTTAGTTTCATGTTTGCGAATGTGAATGCCTGTGTGATATGTGATGATATGTTCGTATAATATTGTTTTTTGTGTTGTTTTAATTATGTTTTCATTCTGAGTATAACAAATAAAGTTTAAAACAAATATTTTAGTCATTAATTGTGAACCGACCAGAAAACGATGATTTAATTTGGCCAATTTGTTTTTTAATTTGGCCAAAAAATATTTGGCTAAAGTTTTTTTCATTTGGCTAATAAAATTTTCGGTCCAGCGCGAACACTGGCAGTGGATTGCCGAAGCTAAACAATATGAATTAAGAAGGCTGCCATTATACCAAAGAACGTGGGGCTTTCTTGCTTATTTTATTTCAACTATCTGACTGATTCTGAAACTGCAGGGATTTCTGATTATCATTAGCTTAAGTCAGCTTCTGGTGGGCAATACATGGTACCTCTTGTCATGGACTCAAGTGTCAGTTGGGCGTCACATATGTGGGTCATAAAAAGCAAAATATCACAAGACCCACATGGAGCCTCACACAGATGGAAGCATGCACTACAGAGTGTCGTCTGCTCAGTCTGTGTGGGGCTCTCTATGGGATAATTAAAAAAAAATTGAAAAATGTAAGAAAAAGTAAAAATTAATATAGAATAAAGAACAATTGATAAAAAATGATAAAAAATTGTTAGGCCAATGCATTCTCTTATATATGCGAGGCGACCTATGGTCGACTCGCATATATAAGAGAATGCATTGGCACAGGGTATTCCATCCCCCTTTGTGGGTCCTACAAAGATAGATGGATACGGCTGCATAATGCAGAGCGGCCCGACCGTATCCATCTATCTCATAAACCTGAAATGAAGCAAAATAATCAGTTCTTGACAGGAGCTGTGCTGGTGCAGCATTAAAGATCATGTGCCAGTGCATTCTCTTATATATGCGAGTTTCCAATAGGAAGCCTCACATATATACGAGAATGCACTGGCTTGCATGGTCAAGGTTAATATTGTTATGCCAATGTATTCTCATATATATATGCGATGCTCCGTATGGGAGACCCGCATATATAAGATAATAAGAGAATGCATTGGCACACAAAGGGTTATCCCTATGATTTTGTTATGCATTCTCTTATATATGCGAGGTGCCCTATGGAAAGGGTTAAAGTTTACAAACAGTTTACCTGTAAGTCATTTTTGTTTCTTACGATAAAATTTTTGGATTTTTTGTAAAACAATGAAATAAAACATAAGGGTAGGGAGTTTAAAATAGGGTAGGTAAGGAAAGCCGACCCATTTTTTCTTTGACATAAACAGGATGCCTAATTACAAGCTACGGTATCAAGTTTAACAAGAGATGTACTGTCGTCCGGTGCATATCTCCATGTGACATAACCTATTACAGATATACGCAGACAGACGGATGCAAAAATCTGCATTTTCAGTTAAACATAAATGAATAACTATAGAATGAAAAACCTAAACAAAACAATTTAACACTGAATGTCGTCATAGTGGTGAACAACCATACCAAATTTCATTGAGATTCTGAGAACTATTGTTCAAGTTAAGGCCTGAACAGACATCAGGTGAACCAAGAGGATGCTTAATTGGGGTTGTCCCCGGGTCAGGTGGTCCTGTTCTCGAACATCCATACATTTCATTGAGATCTGACCACCCATGGTTGAGATATCTGCTCAAGCAGACAGAGGCCTGGACGCATGTACATGTAATCCAGTATAGCCACCATTCATTTTATCCTTGGCAGTATAAAAAATAAAGTATGCACTCTAGCACCATTATCTAGAAGCAGTCGCAGACAGTAACTATCGCTGACCATACAGGCACAGTGTAAGGTAGGTATATAATACGATACTCACCCTAGCACCATTATCTAGAAGCAGTCGCAGACAGTAACTATCGCTGACCATACATGCACAGTGTAAGGGCAGCAGGGTTCCGTGCAGCCGATTAACATCAGCTCCTTTATTTATCAGCTGTTCCACATCATCTTCGGTGCCAGAGAACGTTGTCCAGTTACTGATCGCTCGGATTAGTCGGTCCGACAACTCGTATGAATTCTGTGCACTCTGCATACTGTACCACATTCCTAAAAGCAGTACAAAGGTTTTGAAATCTCGTTCTAAATGACTTTTAGTTATCATGACTGCCATGATTTCTTTTAGAATAATTGTATATGTTCCAAGGAAAATTAAAATGAACTGAAAACAAACTGCTGATGGGCGCCAGACTTTCAGGAAAATAGTTAAAGTAACTGCATTTAAAAAGGCCAAACTTAAAAAAAAAGATATTTGATTCTCATGCATTTTTTTTAAATCAATGAGGGAGCGAGGGTTTTATTTTTATTTTTTTCTGACCATAGGCTGGCTTAGTAAGCATGGGTTATTATACCTTCCCATGTCTAGAAAAATGTAGGGAGAACTTTGTAATGGATATAAACTAATTTAATCTGATATATCAAATGACAAATTATCACATTATACTACCCGTACATCATATAGGGATTACCTAGAACAGAACTTCCCAGGAGACTGGAGCGAAAGCTCTCGAACGTGTATGCGCTCGCAATTTTTAATTCACGGCTGCAAAAATTCCCACTCGTCCCTCTTAACAAAATGTTCATGGTCACTGTCATAGTTGATTCAATAATGAACAGACATAGTTATAAGCACAAATAAAATGGACTTAATCATGTTAAAGGATATTTAAGAAAAGGAACTTTACAATTATATAATACTATAATTTAAAATGTATATATAAGACACATAAGAGATTGTTATAAAGATAATCCATTAAAACATTTATACCCTTTTATGGCATACCCCTATAACAGCATAACCTTTATAGCAAAAATATGCTGCTAGAAACCAATAACTACATTATACACTATTATAATATTAATACAATAATTAGATTTATTCATAATTATATGGGGTTTGATACTCACTGTACATAATTGATAATCAACGGAATCTCATTAAGTAGGATTTGAGGGAAGTTTTATATTAATAAATTATAAAACATATATGTATAAATGTAATTCAAAACAATTCGATCAAAAAGCAGGCTATAGACCCATTATTATCAGACTATACTTTGTATATAAACTAAAACCAGGTACCACATTATAAAATATACTGGTATATTATACCTACAACATATTATTGACTTTACTTTTGACCTATATAGGCTTGTTGACCAACTTTGATTATAATTTAAAGGTATGCATACTAACAATTTTTTATAATTACCTACGCCAATTTTAAGTTAACTTAATATTATAAATGCATTCAATTATAACCATAGTGAATACTATGATTGTTACATAAACAATAAAACAAATAATTTAACCTAAATACAATATAGATATTTAAAAGATATTTGACTGACTTCCAGGGTGCTCTATAATTTTATCTTTTACTTCTGCCTTTTTACTTTTGACTGGCTAAAACTGCTCCTACGGCAGACTATCTGTTCATCATTAGCATAATACAGCTTCCGGTGAGCAAGGCAGGGTACCTTTTTTGTGGGCCCAGGACACTGCGGCATCCCCCATTGCTCACTATGAATGTGGGCACCATAAAACAATATTGAACATTTTGAAGGTATATTTAGAACCTTTCCCATCTCAGTTAAATTATGGGCATGTGAAGGTTTAACTGGACATAGGTCTGTCCCAAAATGTCATTTTGTTTGATAAATACCCAACTTACGATTGTATTATGGGCACAATTACACCCTTCTGAATTGCGAGAGCAAATAAGTGCTCTCGTTGTGTTTACCTCATGGGAAGGACTGCTAGAATGATATATATATTGATATGATTTTAACATCGACACTATCATTTTTAACTACATATCTTTTTCATATAAAAATACGGAACGTAAATACAGTCAAAACGAAAAGATAAAGTGATCTTCCAAACTATCATAGAAAGTCTTGATTCACTTATTCCGTTAACTAATTAGATACTGTATATGTACTGCAATAGATGATAGACCATAACACTTCAAATAACCATCATAAACATGGCCAATATAAACCGCTTGTCAAACTGTATTGCGCTGAGGTTTGCGTACCTTCAATCGCAATAGTGTAGTAAGGGGGAAACTCTATCTTGCAGTGTTACTTAAGTGCAAAGGTCGCAAAGGTCAAATATCTAATGTCCCGCTGATCTTTTACAAAATATTTCAACACATTTGACCAATAAACTTGGGGGTTTGGACAGCCTGTGGTAACAATATACCTGATAGTTATCATTGCCTGTGGTCTTGTTAAATAGCTACACATACACCATTGTATTTAGCTCCTATTCGATATTTGAAACATAACTAATTTCCATGTGACAATTTCCTATTTTAGGGTTACCGATTTACAACTACATGTACGGTGAAATTCAAAATCGGAATAACATGGTCCAACGAGGGCCATTTTTTTCGATGAGAATCAAAACCCTTTTTCTTTTTGGCCTTAGTGCCGATCACAAACCATAAGTACCCTTTAGCACATTTTCAAAACCTGAAGGGGTCACTCTCACCAAAAAAAGTGCTGAAGGGTACACAGGTTTTGATAATGTGCTGAAGAGTACACATGGTTTGTGATCGGCACTAAAGCAGTTTTAGATTTGATGGAAAGTGACCGGATAATAAGAATTCATGAATATTGCTACACAAGAACTTTCTGAATCTGAATCTGAATGGATACGTCCAAATGACCAATTCTGGCACAATAGGACGGGCACAGGCAGTTTGTTTACTGCGCGGCACTGTTGACAGCTGATGTTTTTGCTAGTGCAGCTGTGAAATCCTCTGATGATGAGGAGGAAACAGTCTCTTGGTTCAGGTGGTTCCACTCCATGACTGTTTTCACAAATAAGGAGTGTTTGTACTGGTCACGTGTTGAGTCTGGGATTTTAAAGCACCGATCATTGTTGCTAATTCGCCTCTCCACAATGTTGTTGGTTTGGTGATCGGTGAAAGTTTTTGCCTTGATATTCCTCTTTGGTCTGGTTCCCTTCAGGAAGTCATCTGGTGGAAGCGCTGGTATATGACCTACTGCTACTTTAAATAGGTAGCCCAGTCTTTGGGTTTTTCGTCGGTCTTGTAGAGGTGGAAGTGCTAGGTCTTGTAGCATGTTTGTCATATCTCCTTCCTCTCTAGACCTATAGTCATTTGTTATGAATCTGGCTGCTTTCCATTGGATCTTTTCGAGGATGTTGATGTTTTTCTGTTGGTATGGGTCCCAGATTATGGCTCTGTAGTCCATGCATGATCTGATCAGTGATATGTATGCTGTCCATTTTGATTTGTGTGGCATGAAGCAGATATTTCTTCTCAAGAAGCCAAGGGTGGAGTTTGCCTTTTTTGAGATTTTGTTGATGTGTTTTGTCCACTTAAGGTCGCTTTATTTGCAGGCCTAGGTAGGGATTGTCTTCAACCTGTCCGAGGATTTCATTTCCCAGCTGTAGAATTTGGAGATCTTATTTTTTATGTGCATCGCATAGCATTTTTTGGGATTGAACTGCATGCCCCAATTCTCTGCCCATATCTCCAGTTTCCTTCAGTCTCTCTGTAGTTCTAGTTGGTCATTGATAGTACAGATTTGTCTATAGAGAAGACAGTCGTCGGCGAATAGACGTACTTTTGATGTCACACAGTCTGGTAGGTCATTTATATGGCATAAGAATAGTAAAGGCCCAGTTCAAGTATAGTCCCCTGTGGTACTCCCGAGTCGACGTTGAACTCTCGTGATTTGCTTCCTTCCAAAATCACTCTCATCTTCCTCTCTATTAAGAATGATGTCAGCCAGTCGTGGAGCTGTCCTCGGATGCCATATTGGTCCAGTTTGTATAGGAGTTTCTTGTGTGGGATGGTGTCGAAAGACTTTGAGAAACTAATATTATAAGGTCTGTTTGTATGTCGGAGTCGAATTATTTTAGCAGGTCGTTGGTTGTTGTTAACAGCTGGGTTTCGCAGGAGTGTCCGACTCTAAATCCATGGTTCAGGTGTGTGAGGACTTTTTGTTTCTCTAGGTGGTTGAGCATATGCCTACATATTATATGTTAGAGACACCGGCCTATAGTTTGCTGCTGTGTGTTTATCTCCTTTTTTAAATATGCAAGAGACGTTGGCGTTTCTCCAGATATCGGGTAATGTCCCAGTGTCGATGGACAGTTGGTAGATGGTTGTCAGTGCTGGGCTTAACTCTTCTGCACACTCCTTTAAGACTCAGTTGGGGATGTCATCTGGTCCTGAGGCTTTTGATGGGTTAACCTGTCGGAGTAGTTTTGTGACACCATTTTGGTCTATCGTCAGTGGTTGGATATCGCTGGTGATATGTTTGGTGGTTGTTGTCGATGGTCCAGTCTTGTCCTGAATGAACTTTGACCTGGAGCACTGAGTGAATGCGTGGAACGGGGATCCATGGATCCGAATCCAATAATATGGTAGCGACTCAGTGATCTCGTTATAGGGTGACTTAAATTTATTTTATATGCAAATTAGCGCTTCTAATTTATTATAGAAAAACAGCCGGTTCGAGAGTAGAATATATATCGGTAGCTGTATTCTCACATTTCCCAGTAATTTACTCAGTCAGTAAATCTACTAAATTGGCCTTATTTGTTTACAAATAACCTAATGCCCAGGGTTCATTAGTTCAGGGGTCATGAATCTACTCACTGGAAGCTCACCGATTTCATTGGTCGATTCGAACAAAGAGTGAAAAATATTTCCGCGCCAATATTTCTATTCTGTCTCACTTTTGTTCTAACCAGCTAGAGATACATATCTAAATTTGATTTGAATTGAAGTAGTCTATTATAATTGCTACAATTTTTCCCGCCCACCCACCCATATAGAATATGGTAGTAAACATTTATTACCATATTGAATTTCTCTATAAAATTTATAAAACACATTAAGTTAGCGGGTAGTATCAGATAACTAATCTAACCTTATCTAGTTTTACAATAGACTGATTCAGTTTTCTAACTATACCTGACACATAGATATAATCATTATTTATTAGATAGACATCAGTAGGGAAGTAATTAGTCCTGTTCTATAATATTAATGTATGTGTCATATGCATGTATTGTATCGTACATGTCTGTCTGCATGTTCAAGCTCAAACACAGGCCTCTGACTCAAGATCTAGTGTACCACAAACCTTTACATGTAAGTATATCTGAATTCAGCTTGAACCCTTTTATATTTAAAGATAAACTAGGTCGATTGGATCGATAATTAAAGTACAAATATATATATATATATGAGTGGTGGTATAGATTTTGTGTTTGGGGCCTTTGATCATTTCATTCATTTTCACACTCTTATTCACCTCGACATTTTAATTTGTTGTCATCAGTCATCTATTTGTTATATATGTTTGCATGTTTGTTGTTTAGGGCCCTGAGGCCTGAAGTGTATTATCTTTGTCTGGTTGGTTCATCCGCAATAAATCATTAAGTGATAGCTGCCTTCATCTGAACCCTACCCTGGTCATTAATTAATGTCAGAATGGGGGGGGGATGTAAGGGAGCAGATGTAGACTAACGTTTTCACTGATGCACGGGTATCAATTCTCAATGATATCGATGGACCACATATTGGAGTGCCACTTGTTGGCGGAATAAAGCTGAAAATGTCCCAAATGTTCGTTTACGAACCGTTTTTCAAGCACCTGTCATTTTTCTTCCTACTTCCGGGTTGACGATTTTCTCCATAATTCTGCAGTGAATAAACATTTTACGAATAAGATTTAGTTCAATAAAATAAGATAAACAAGCATGAACTATTAGAAGACAATTATTTGATTAATATCATTTCCACAGCCATTAGTTGTATTTTATTTATTCATACCAAATCATTAATTTTATTTGGTGCGAGACTAAAAGATGGCGGCGCCCTTGAAAGCATGAATTTTCATCAGATTTTGTGACAACAACCGTTCATGTGTCACTGACAGTAACAGCTGAATGATATGGGTTTCCAAGCAATAGGACGGTGCAGTCTCAGACTGACTCAAGTCCGACCACAATTCAGATCATATGACTCTGTCCAAAAACATTTTAGGTGACAAAAAACAAATATATATTTTTTTTAATTCTTGACAAGACTTGAGTGTTGAGTGAGCTAATAGGACTAAAATTATAACCCAACTTCAATTTTTTTTATTAGAATCAAGTAACGTAACTCGTCAAAAGGGACGGCGGAAGCACCAAAGGGCGGGGGGGGGCAAACCTGTCAGGAGGGCACTTTTCGGGGGGTCCGTGACTACCCGCCCCCCGAGACAACCCGCCCCTTTCACTCTGAGACAACCCGCCCCCGGACAACCCGCCCCCAAAAATCAATTAGCGGTAATCAGTGGCTAATTAGGAGGTGTGAGGGGATTATGAGATGTTTGTTTAACGAAACTGGGTTGTTTTTTATTTGATTTAACATGGACAACAATAAATACACATGTAATATAATATAACTTATGAACACAAAAATGCATTAACGATAATATGTTTATTTATTACGAAGTTTAAAGGTACTCAACCCGTAAAGAGGGTCCCCATCTCAACAGATTCCAACAACAACAATCCGATCGGAGGGTCCTATATTACTATTTCTTTGGCTTTGGGGGTAAAAAATATTTGATTCGAGTCGAGGAACCCATCAAACAAAGCTCAGAGTTATTAGATATTTATTTTTGAAATTTGTTATAAACTCGAGATGAGTACTGCTAACTGCCGTAATCTGCTCTGGATGTGTTCTCCAAATCTATTCAAACAGACAAGGATGGATAACTCTAAAATCAAGTGGTAATTTTAACGAAATTTTGACTGAGTTCTGGGGCCAGATAGTATTCCCGATAATGAAAAATAATAGATTTCTAAAATCGATATCTAACAAATCTGAGCTTTGATGGGTGACTTCCTCGACTCGAATCAAATATTTTTGACCCCCGAAGCCATTGAAATAGTAATTGAGAGGAGTTTTATCGGGTTGAGTACCTTTAATGAACGAAATTTAAAAACGGAATGAATGAATGAATATGAACGAAGATTAAAAACAAAATTTAATAAGTTTAACAAAAGAACAATGATTAATTTGGGGCGGCTGCTGTTGTCTGTCTGCACTGTGCCGGTCTCTTCTTCGTTCCGTAGACGTTTGAGCACTTCTTCAGAAAGCTGGCTGTTGTTAACCTCGGTGGATCGGACATGTAATCATCCCAGAGCTGGCAGTTTCTTTTCTCTTCACAAAAGAGAAACCATCACTGTTTAAGGAGATTAACATTGTTATATATTATCCAGTGAATTTTGCAGTTTTTTGTCACGCAACACCGAAATACCAAAAGTGGACAATCTGGAACCAGCCAGTTTAGTGATACTCACCAACCACTAAACAAACTCTGAAAGTGTGGCGCTTCTATCACAAAGTGAACGATTTTGCAACTATCCCCCCCCCCCCCCCCCACTACTCCAGTGAACATCAGTGAGATGAATCCCGATCACTAAGTGTTGTGATAACACACTGTGATAATGAACCATTTGCATCAAATGTTTGTTTTGAAAGCACTCCTTTTAATTAGTCTTCACTTACCTTAAGTGCCGTTCAGTTGTCAAAACATCGTGTCATTCTTTATCCCAGTCCACGCATTGACATAATTAATGAATAAACACATGTTTTGTTGATCAAAATCTTTAATAATATATCATCAAAGAACATAAAAGAACATAATCACTATTAACAATTTCGGGACAACCCGCCCTCATTTATCGGGACAACCCGCCCCCAAAATAGCTTAGGGGCGGGTTGTCTCGGGGGCGGGTAGTCCCGTTCCCCTTTTCGGGTACCCACTGGACTCCTCTGGGTCTGAATCTGAAGTTTGTAAGTTTGCATGCCCCTCTTCTTCGGCGTCCCTGCTCGACAAGGGTGGATTGGGATGTGTCTGGCCACCATTTGTCTCTGAGCGTCAACGATGTCTAGACCAGCGTCGGAAATGTTTTAAGGACGACCAGCTGGGAGAACAATAGCCATTAGTAAAATTATAAATATGGAGGACTGGAAGTTTTTGAAATGCCATTCTGAATTTACATAAAACTGCAGATTTTCGTTAGGCCTAAACAAAAAATACATTTGTTTCCGCTAACGAGCTGAAAAAAATTAGGGTAGGTAGGTAGGCTTAACTTTTTTTTTTTGTTAACTTTTTGTTTTCAGTATCTTTAAAAATAACTGTATAATAACCCTGTCAATAACCCAAACTATGCACTTCTTAGTCCCAATCAGGTTAACCCAAATGACAGGAACTAAAAACTCCAATTCAATCTTACATATGCTTCAATATTTACATATATACTAGTCTATATACTAATATAGTCTTTGATAATCCTAATATTTCCCATATGGTCTGGCGACAACTGGAGTCAGTCCAGCACCACTGCACTGTCACATATTGGAGTGACCGTCTTATACCGATCTCTTAATGATCGCTTCACAACCCCACCTTCTCCTCCGCATTCAGTGAAGGATCTAGGTATTTTTTGGGGACACCTGTTTTTAGGCAATGATATGCCAAAGGCATAACCTGAAGGCCTGAGCGGAGGAAGGTTTGGGAGAGGTGACCCCCTGCTGATGGTGGGGGTTCTCCCCCTGGAAATTTTTGAAAATCCATTGCATTTAGAGATAATCTAGGGCACTTTGAGTCAATATTTAGAATTTTACTGAGAGGTCAATTTGATCAAGTTTCTCAAGCATAACTTTGGAAATTTTTTATATATGTATGGATTGGAAATGCTTATAACTTATTGTCAGATATCTTTTGGTTCAATGGATTATGCTTATCCTGCTTGAAATGAGACTTACCATTAGGCCAAAAGGAAGAATACCTGAGTTTAGGGTAACATGAGGGGAAAAAACAGGGGCGGGTGGCTGGTACTTCATTTTATTTTATTTTTTCATTTTATTTTTCACGGGGAATAATATTTAAGTATTCGTGCCTTCTAATCATCTGCCAGTGTCACTCGTATATAGCTTGGGCAAGTCATTGTCACACTAATCAATGCCATGGTAGCTTTAATCAGTTTAATGGTGTTGCAGAAGTTCAATGACATGTATACATCATGATATTAAATGATATTATATATAGAATAAGTGTCTAGTGTTGAAAATTAAACGGTTTATGTTCACGCTGAAGCTCGGATATTACAGGCCAAATCATATGAGTGGACATATTACTGTTCAATTTCCCACACAAGACACTTATGATATTTTGTTTATCCACAGACTCGAATACTAAGAAATTTTGCGAAATATTCAACTCAGAAGGTGAATTTAACAAGAGTTCCTCCATTGGAAATGGCACATACATGCGGCAACGCCAACGTGACGTACAATGTTGTACATAACATAATCAATATGCAAAGCGGTGGTGGCATTCACACATGTAATACAAAGTAAGCACCAAGAACAATATATGTGCATTGATTACCCTATGACTGATGTTGCATTCGGATCATTGCGACACAGAAGATGTTGATTAATCGGGTCCGGTTTTCTGTAGAACTAATGAATATTTAATGAGAAATAGTTCTACTAGGAAAAAATTAAGTTCTACCAGGCACATACCACTCCTACTGCATGGGTACACACAGACTCATGTTACGTCAGGCTTATAATTTTCAAGGTGGATGCGGTTAGAGGTGGATAAACTATAATAATGCCAGGAATTTTGAGCTTTGGGTCGATTTCAAAAGTGTCAGAATTATTTTTAATCTGACATTTTATTACTATGTCCTTTTATGTCAGTTCAGAATCCGTGTGGTACCGGTTCACGCACGACAACATGTATGTGCTATAGTTGACAGGCGCCATGATGTTTCTAGTCTGATTCATATGAACGCATTTGTGAAGTTTAATGGCTAAAATGCAGGATATATCCGCACACGGAAGTGTTTCCGCCATATTCAATCGCCATGTGCAATCGGCAAAATATCCGGTTACTTTCGATTTGCTAGTTAATACATATTCCGGCACAAGTATCGCGTGTTTTCTGGTTTCCGCTTTCGAGAAATCGGCGAGGTTTGCCGAACAATGACGAGGGAATACGAATATGCTACAACAACAATGGCGGCACTTCCGTTTTTCGAGAATTGACGATATTTGCAAGGAAATGGTTTACTTGTTTAAGCTAATTCCGTAGTCGCGAATTCCTAATTATAAAAAAAATAAAATGAAGTCGGAGGAAATTTTTGAAAAACGATAAAATGGAATTTGGCGGCAGGTTTTGAGTAGGGGCGGGCGGGTTACCCTAAACACAGGTATTCTTCGTTTTGGCCTTATCACTCTAATTCATATAATAGGCTATTTTATAAAATTCAAGTGAGACACATACATAATATACTACATGTAGTACAGAAACAATGTCTATTTAGTTAGTATTTACTATTTATAGTACTAATGTCTATGTTAATTTTTCATTTGGTATTATGAGATCCCACCTGAGAACCAGGTTGATTCGATCAAATTGTTAATGTTCCTGTACTGTATTTGATTGAAATACTGAAGTCTGAAGGCTGAATCATAACAAACCTGAACTGAAACTATTTGAAGTTTTCACAGATGAAAGCTAGATAAAGCCAAACATACTTTACAGTATGATTCCAACTGTTAAACTTAAATGTTTTTGTAAACTAAAATTTCTTATGTCAATATATATAAATGTTTTGCATCTTGTTATGATATGAATTGGGACCTAAATTGAAAGAAAAAAAAATTTAAATAATTTTTTATTTTTTTTTTGTTTTTGGTCCAATTTTTTTTTTTGCAATGGCAATAAAAAGTTTAGGGTCGGGGGTTTAAAATAGGGTCGGTCGGGTTAGCGGAAACAAACGTCTTTTTTTTTTAGGCCTTAGCTACATTGCCAAAAAAAAGTGACGTATCCAAAGCAACGTCATAATGGCACGCATATTTTCCCACCAAAGTCATTGATGTTTTTCCAGCAAATAGCATTGTTGACATTCCAGAAGAATGAGTAATATTTGTCTTAATAAATTGTATATAGATCAGTATGTTATAAGATAAGAACGCCGAGAGCTTGCCGATGAATGGCAACAAGCCATATTTCCGACTAAATCCTGACAAATTACCCATAATTCTGCTGTGGTTAAGTGGTCAATTACTTTGGGAATTATTGTAGGGTTGCCATTAACAAATATGCATAGGGGGTTAAATTATATCATTATCTACTGCAGAAAGACATATCAACAGGGCGGCCGATTACATAATTAATAGCACCTACGACTACACACTGTACGTATGTACCGGTGTTCCAATGAGGCTACGTCTAAAATCTAAACAACTGCGGGTGAAGTTGTGACGATCATCCAAGTCAAATGAGAAAAAAAAACACTGCAGATCAGATTATTTATTTTGAAAATATTTAAATTAAAAAAGTAATAATCCAGATATGTGTTTCCCATTGGCTCCAGGTGGGTGGAAACCAAATTTATCAGTCTTGTTTCATATGCTATAATGTATAGCTCCATGAAGTTGTAATCAAATCCCCAACCCAAATTGTGGGAAGGGGGCAAACCAATTTTTTAACTCATTGGAGCCCCAGTTGGAATTTACAACTGAAGGGTGTGGTGGTGGGGGGGGGGGAGGGGGGGGGGGGTACTTGTAACTCAAATTTCACCCAAATTGAGAATGGGCCAGTCGAGAAAATGAGAAATCATATACCGGTATATACATGTAATATGTCTGGTTATATAAATCTTGACATTCACACAAGGATTTTTTTACCCTGTGCCAATGCATTCTCTTATATATCCTAGGAGTCGACCATAGGTCGCCTCGCATATATAAGAGAATGCATTGGCCTAACAATTTTTTACAATTTTAATAATTTGTTCTTGTATTCTATAACAATTTTATAATTTCACCCATACAGAGCCCCAGACAAACATGAGCAGACGACACTCTTCTATATGCTTTTATATATGTGTGGGGCTCCCTGCAGGGTAATGGATCATCCTACAGTCATCACATAAAGTTACAGGTCATCCTTTTTTTGCATGGATTTCAATGGATATTTTTTCAATGCCATAATTTCCTGTTACACTGAATATTGCTAACTTTGTCTGATGAAAATGCAGTAATTTTAATTATGGTCGAACGTATAAGGACTAAATGAGGGCTAATAAGAACTAAATATATTACCATTGAGCTTGGAAGTTATATGAGGGTCAGTTGACTGTTTCTCCTCCAGATTCCTATCTACAAAGTCTGCTGCAGCAATTCAAGTAAAACACGAAGAGTATGAAGTCGGGAGAAAACTACACGGATACACTATTAATAAGGTAAATCGGATCACTCAATGTGACTCGGAATCTGAATGGGTACATCCAAATGTCCAATATTGGCACGATGGGATGGGCAGTTCTTTATTGCGTGGTACTGTTGACAGCTGCTGTTTTTGTTAGTGAAGCTGTGAAATCCTCTTATGATAAAGAGGAAACAGTCTCTTAGTTCAGGTGGTGCAATTCCAGGATGACCCAGAAGCCAGCATCATCAAAACAACCTGTCCCAACATTGTCAGAATGAGGTCCTCAGAGGGTGAATTTGGTGATGCTAGCCTGCTATGTGGGATTTTTTTACCCTGTGCCAATGCATTCTCTTATATATGCGAGTCGACCATAGGTCGCCTCGCATATATAAGAGAATGCATTGGCCTAACAATTTTTTACAATTTTAATAACTTTTTCTTGTATTCTTTAACAATTTTAATAATTTCACCCATACAGAGCCCCAGACAAATATGAGCAGACGACACTCTTCTATATGCTTCTATATATGTGTGGGGCTCCCTGCAGGGTAATGGATTCTGCCACTGACAAGCACACTCAGACTTGCATCAGTTTGTTACAAAAAAAATCACAATGAAACACATCACTTTCCCGAAGCTTGAACTTGAATAAACCTTTTCCATTAACATATCATGCAGTGATACCAAAGAAGGCAATCTCATAGCGCAGTTCTGAGAGCATACTTTGACAGGTGGTGCCGTGGTGGATGTACCAGAGTTACAGGTACATGTATGTGTATAGTACACTCCACTTTGACTGGTGGTGGATGTACCCGAGTTACAGGTACATGTATGTGTATGGTACACTCTACTTTGACTGGTGGTGGATGTACCAGAGTTACAGGTACATGTATGTATATCAGGGTTTCCGCGAGGGGAAAATTAATGAGTCTGTATTGGGGAAACACATAACGTGACGGGACGACCATGGTTCGTCCTGTCGCGCGAAAATTTAGTTATTTGACACTGAAAAGTAGCAATTTCCTTACACCTTAGAGTCTCACAAAGCAACCAAAGCTACGTATATATTACGCAAGTCAATCATTTCCATGGGTGCATTAAATCTGTTGATGGTATCCAGATAATCAATCAATTAATTACGCACATAAGACTGCCGTCTGATTGAAGATTATATATAAATGAACAAGCTACGAGTTAGTGTTTACAAATTTATACAATAAGATTCCGACAGGTATAATGAATCTAAACACTACAAAGCATCTATGCATTGACCAATAATGGATAGCAAGGAGAATTGAATAAAGTATTTCCTAGAATTTCAAGCAGCTTCTGTGAAAATGAAACTGACATGATATATGCTGTCAATCGTCAAACTATTTGTGCGCTGTGACGTCATACTGCAGGGTTTGTCTGCAGGAGATATTTATAGCGGCAAAATTGAATGGTAGCGACACAGGTATTTGGCAAAAAAAAAAAAATTGTGCCTAATACCTGTGGGTAGCGACATCTTTCACTCGGAACGCGTAGCTTGTTCACTAGTCTATATTAGTCCATAAACTGACGACCGCAATTGCTTATTATGCGCATAGACATATTTCACAATAAAACGGAACCTGTCCCGAAATCAGTCTTTATAGTCGGAATTCATAG
Source organism: Siphonodentalium dalli (assembly GCA_032622095.1). NCBI lineage: Eukaryota > Metazoa > Mollusca > Scaphopoda > Gadilida > Siphonodentaliidae > Siphonodentalium > Siphonodentalium dalli. The sequence continues at coordinate 282,854,399 of CP136064.1, read as the reverse complement.
TGACAAGTTAACAACAATATTCATTTGAACCATATTACATACATGGGGGATAAAGACAAACACATACCCCCTCCCCAATTCGGAGATAAAGTCAAAGGACGGTAAATAATAGTTGCGTTGTCCCCAAGCACAATCAACGACGCATGTGTTCACATTTCCCGCCAAAATTATATTTTATAACACGTTGGCTAAAACTCTGTTCTATACCTCATGGACTCTGCAGAAGGACCCATTTATTATGTACCGTACGATAGCACGGGATCTCGGAGAGGATTAGTTTCATCCATGAAAATCCCGCGCATAAAAATGTCCCGACTAAAAAATTCGGCGTTCTTTGATCAAATTATGTAATCGTAAGATATCACGGGATTTTTGAGCATGAGTAGTTTCATCCCGTGCACAAAAATATGCGTACTCATTCTTTGATGTTACCGCGACATGCATTACTCTGTATCTAACGTCGCTATTTGACCCGCTTTTTCACCAGTATTCTGTTTAACCCCCGAACTCCGGTTGTAACCGGATTTCTTTACGACATTGCGACTGACATTTGATATATGTATGAACCAAACATATAATCTGCGAGGGGAATGAGGCCGTCTACGGACGCTGAGCCATACTAACGGAAACCCTGAGTGTATAGTACACTTTACTTTGATAGGTTGTGGATGTACAAGAATTATGTCTGACAGCTGTACAGTTAACACACGGGAAAACAGGAGCTCAGCATCTCCATATCAATAGAGATGACAGCAATAACACGTTCAGGTATGTTCAATACAGCAATAATACATTTTGGTATGTTCAATACAGCAATAACATATTTTGGTATGTTCAACACATGGTGGCTCAATTTTATGCAGCCCTTTCCAAGAGGAAAACACAGCGAGAGTAAGTTTATCCTCCTCCCGCAATTCAGTAGATGATCATGAGTGTTTTCTCAGAGAAAATATCAGTGTGGTGTCTAGTTATTTAGTGTAAACATATTTTTATTTCCAAATCCAAACGGATAACATAATATAGAGTTACTTTTTGACATTGAATTGAGAGGTCACTGAAAAGGATTTAAATAATCATTCAATATTGGTTCAATGATTACAGTCCACATAAGCATTTTAACCCTTTACCCATCAGAACGGCCCTGTGCCAATACATTCTCTTAGGTCGCCTCGCATATATAAGAGAATGCATTGGCTTAACACATATTAAAAATGATAAAATTGTCAAACAATGTAGAAAAATATTATAAAAATTGTTAAAAAATGTAAGAAAAAAAAATAAAATTGTTAAAGAATGTAAGAACAAAATGGTAAAAAGTGTTAAAAAAGATTTTTTTAGGCCTATGGTCGTCTCGCATATATAAGAGAATGCATTGGCACAGGGCATAACTGTAACCATCACAATGTGGTCAATGAACCGGTTCCAATGATATCCATATTTGTATGGTGTTATTGAGACAGACCGAAGATTTTTTAGGCTGTTGAAGCTTTATTTGGCCGTTTTGTTGGGTAAAGGGTTAGAAGCAGTTACAAGTGCAAATTATTGAATTGAAAATTGCGAGTGCATGAGCAATGACTCCCGTCGCCTGGGAAGAACTGATTTATGCTGCCATAAATAAAGACCTGCGTCTTAAATCAATGGCTGTAAAACATATTCTGTGTTATTTGGTTATAAAACACAAGTAAGTAATTCCAGAATGATTTACGTTCTCTGCGCGTAATTATGAAGTAACAAACTCTGTTTATTTTATAATCTATTACAGATAATTTATCGCTATATCAATTTAAATGGTGCTACACAGGTACATACAATGGTACATGTTTCTGGTCTCTAAAACAATACTTGAATAACTATTCACATTTCAAAGCTGAAAAAAATTTAACTGCTCAAGAATGTTCATTGTTTACTTGCATGAAATAGCAATTTTAAAACTTCTGGCATGTACATGTATGTTTCTGTGTATAAGCTATGTTTGTTTAACAATGGTTTATCTCTTCATAGCAACACTTTCTACAAGAACAATTCTAGGAAACTCATTTTGAAGCCACCTTAGCACTGCATATCCCAAACAAACACATGAGAAACATCTGGTGTTAGTTTGTTTTTTTTGGTTATGTTTTCCAGATTTTGAGAAAAAAATTCAAGTAATATACCTGCCTCCCTCATCTAAAAATTGAGATCTAATTGCCTGAGAACACAGATATTTTATTATAATGGCCTAACATCAAATCTTTTTACTTTAAGGATTTCTTTTACTCTTTTTTATGTCTTTTTTCCCAGTGTGTTCCTGAGAACGACACCGATGGATGATACAGGAGTGCCCCATATTCTCGAGCACACGACTCTCTGCGGTTCTCACAAATATCCTGTCAGAGACCCATTTTTTAAAATGCTCAACCGTTCGATGGCGACGTTCATGAATGCATTTACAGGTATGAAAAATTCTATGTTCTATTTCACATTATAATTCAAGTTGAATATTTGTCACTAAAACACGCATTTTGATTGGTTGAGAGTTGCTAACTTTAGTTTTCACTTCACCAGCATCGGCCGCTCATAGGTTAAAAAATTTTGATTTGAATGGAGCACGGCATCATTTTATGCAACAAGCATAAAATATGTCACCACACAGCAAGGAGTCATGTTATCGAGTAAACTGCTCACAGATGTTTCCTATACCGGTAGATGCCATTGACAGGATGTTGTTTTGGCACTGTTCCGAGCTAAATCCATGGAACGTACCCTGAGATTTGATTATCGAAAAAAGGATATCTCTCTTTACGGCATGTACCGGTAATACACATGTACTGATAAAAAGCTCATTTCGTCCAGTTTCTTTAAATTTGTTTTGGCAGATTGAATTACAATGGTGATTAACATATCATGTTTCGTTTTGTGAACGGGCGGCAAGTTCACACTGTTTTCATGCTCGAATCATCGTGAACGGGCCGGCAAGTTCACACTGTTTCATGCTCGAATCATCGTGAAAAATCTAACTCAATTGGGTTATAAGAGATTTCTGCTTTTGACACTTTTCTGTGAATTCACTGAATTGCTCCATTTGAATAGTGAAATTTCTTGCAGTGTGACATAGCGCCGAATGTCAGATAATATTTACTGTGTTACATGATTTGTGGATTAACACTGGGCAGCCAGTTACTAGAGGGTTGGATAGAAAGGATATTAACAAAAGTAATTTTTGCTTCCTGTGTATGAAAAATAAAAAAAATAATCTTTTGATGATTTCAGTAATGTCCTCTCATGTTTATTTGGCGCTCCATAAGGAGAATCTTCAGAGAGATATGTTTCACGTTTAGACCATTCAAATATAATATCTGTGTTTTGAGATGCCTCACGCAATTAATTTTATCTCAAAACATACTCCAGAAACGAACAAAAATTCATTTTCATTGTTCAAATCCAACATTTCAGAAACAGAAAATGGTGAATTTTTTTTTTGATGAGGCTATTTAACACAGAATTTTTATTTTTTGACCTCAGTTGGTATGTATTGATTACTAATAGGTGATGTAGTTCCTCAGAACATAAAGTCATAATATTTTCATGTAGTGGTATATTTACATTGTTTTTTATTTCCAGCCAGCGATTGGACGATGTACCCATTCAGCACACAAAACAGACAGGACTTTGACAATCTTCTGTCAATCTATCTTGATGCAGTATTCTTTCCACAACTTAGAGAACTTGATTTTCTGTGAGTCGTTCTACAATTGTATGTTATTAGCTAAAATGGCAAAATAATCAGTTATTGCTTTGAACCTGTCTGTTGTGAAGTGTTGTCTAGTTGTCTAGCCAGTACATATGCAGACCAAATATGGAAAATTTCATTTGCACTCTCAACTATTAGTGGCAACTCTAGCTTTTTCCAAACTGTTGAAAATTTCTAACTGAATTTCATTCTAAAACTTTTACCAAAAATAGAAATATATTTGACTTTTGGTCTAAAATAAACAAATTTCACTTTAAATACTGATTAGAAAATAAAATCAGGACAGTTCCAACCTGTTTTTAGTCTGAAATTTTCCAAGTGATGTTTTATCAGGCATGATTTTGTGGTAGGGAAAAACTGTGGTATGTGCATAGACTGGGTTGAACTTGAATTCAAGATATTTTTGCGCTATCATTTGGGATGTACTGTTCGATAAATAAATCATCTGTTAATCCATCATATATTTCTGTCGAAAAGTATGAATTTAAATGGGAATGTATAATGATGTACCATGAAAATTAACTTTGATAAATAGTCCCATTGACAATTTCTTAAATAGTAAATCTGCGTTCAGGATTATAGATTGATTTTATATTATTGTGACATCTATATCGGTTAGCAGGGTTGTCTTTTGTTGATAAATTAAGTGATAATTTCTCAATATCTATTGAAATAACATTCGGGTGTAATTCGGTGTGATTTTCTTAGCCTTTTACAATCGACTAGCACTATTCTCTGGTGCAAGGAAACAGGTTTTTTTTTGTATGGAATTTCAGAATTTGAATATAACTTATTCTATGTTCTATGGACCCATACATTATAACCCCAGTGGAATCCATTGTTGTTTATCAAGGGATCCAACACAATCACAACTAAAGTTGTGAGTTTTGGACCATAACAAATTGTAAGGATTTTACTCTCGAATTTTCCAACTGGTATGCTGGTTGGAAAATCAAACTATCAGAACAATTTCTACTTATTATTGGTTTGAAAATAAATTTCCAACTATTGAATATTTTACCCCCCCCCCTCCCTAATCATAGTTATAGAATGTATTTTATCACATAATTAGCCCATAAATCCAGCATCATATATTTTAGTAAGACACATGTGTATTATCGGCACACCCAGTGACATAAGATCTTGGCACAATGATGTCGATGCCAATGCCGGAACTTTATTATTATGTTAATTGGAATATAATTATGATATTCGATTGGTGTTGGATCATTTAGTTTTGACTCTGAGATAACATGGGTGATTAGGGTGGTTGAACAATTTTGTCAACATGAAAAGACACGTTTAAAATGGAACTATATTTTTTCCTGAAGGTGTCTTTACTTCCTCTTTGATTTGTGATAAGGAAATCAATATTTTTTTTTAACCCCAGCCTTTCAAGACCGTTTTTCCTTACCAAAGCTCAGCTCGAATTGAATTTAGCGCACTCGGTTAATAAATTTTGTATAGGATTACAACTCATTAGATATCCTCTTTGTAATAACTATCTGCCAAGATAATTAATGTATATGTTAATCTATTTACAGACAAGAGGGTTGGCGCATACATGTAGGTCATGAAAACTGGGAGGACCCAAGACACTTCCCCTCCCCTCCCCAATCATAGTTAAAGAATGTCTTGTATTCCTATCTGCCAGGCTAATTGATGTATATGTTAATCTATTTACAGACAAGAGGGTTGGTGCATAGGTCATGAAAACTGGGGGGACCCAAGAACACCTCCCCCTCTCCCACTCCAATCATAGTTACAGAATGTCTTGTACCTATCAGCCAGGCTAATTAATATATATGTTAATCTATTTACAGACAAGAGGGTTGGCGCATAGGGCATGAAAACTGGAAGGACCCAAGAACTCCTCTTGAATTTAAAGGAGTTGTGTATAATGAAATGAAAGGAGTATTTGTAAGTTTCCACGTTTTCGCCTCTATATTCTTCCATTTTCGCCTCTATATTCTTCCATTTTCGCCTCTATATTCTTCCATTTTAGCCTCTATATTCTTCCCAAGTCTGGAAATAACTTAAATTTTGGTGGTGGACAAAATGACAAGCACCAATTGTTTTGCACCGATCATCGATAATTTTGCCCGAAGTATTTGCTATGTGTTATGGACAAGTCTGTATATAAGAGGTCAGACATGGACATTGAAGTATTTGCTATGTGTTATGGAGAAGTCTGTATATAAGAGGTCAGACATGGACATTGAAGTATTTGCTATGTGTTATGGACAAGTCTGTATATAAGAGGTCAGACATGGACATTGAAGTATTTGCTAATAAAAAAAGGTGTTTGTTTCTCAAGGAATTTTTTTTTTCAAAAGTGACGAGGGAGGCAGGTATATGTTATTATTATTTATTTCAAATTTTTCAGATGAGGGAGGCAGGTTTTTGTTTTTTATAATTTTATTTTAATGATACCGTGTAACAAAACACTCCTTTATATTCAAATTTATCATATAACATGGAAAGCCTTAGGTGGTGGACAGAGTACATGCAGCTAAATGATAACAGATGTGAAATGGGAAAGTATCTGAAAGTCTGAAACTATATTCCATTTGGGAAGAAATTTATATATGCAATTAGAAATGATATAGAAGCAGACAAATTTTATTATTTTTTATTTTTTGGGGTCATTATACCCAATGAAATGTTCAAATATTTTTGATAAAGATGTTCTTATTTCATTGAACCACACAAAGTCTCTCGATAAATCATCTCTTCTTGGTTTGCTGTTGTATGTTGGAAATGTGGTACTTTCCTTTTTTATTAATATACATGAATCACCAGCATAATTTGGAAATGTAACATCAATGTCATTCTTTTTTATAATTATTTCGAGTTGTATGTATCGACCGAACATCCGAACGTTGTTGCAACATCAGAGGCATTTAACTGTTCATCAACACAATAAAAATCCGATGTTTTCAATTTTGAAACGCGAACTTGAAACCGGACCTCCTATTTACCGAGAACAACCAAGAACAACCTAGAACAAGTCCAAAATTAATAAATAAGTCATAATAATGTCCAAGTAGTGTATTATATCACTCTTAAGTAGATATTGTACCATATTTAACCATTTAAATGACATATATGTAGTTATTTTAAAATTTCTCTAATCAGCAATTGAATCTGGATCTATACTATGGGTATACAGACATTTCCCCACCGGACATTTCCCCACTTTCAAAAGCGGACATTTCCCCACCCGGACATTTCCCCACCGGACATAAATTTCCCCACCAGGACATTTACCAACCGGACATTTCCCCACGTGGGGAAATGTCCGGGTGGGGATATGTCCGCTTTGCCATTTCAAGGGCGGGTGGGGAAATGTCCGGTGCGGAAATGTCCGGGATTCATACTATGAATTGGTATCGACGGAACATTTAATCTTGCAACTTGCTATGTAACAACTATTATTTTTTAAAACCCTAATATTATAAGGGAATCAACTTCAGATCCACCAATACTTTTAGGACCTTTATTTTTGCATTAGGATGGTACTTTTTAATCTTACCATCGGTTTTTATCTTATTTACCAAATAAATTAGCAGGCATTTCACAAGATACCGTAAAGTAACATTTGGAACTGGTGATGAATTGTAACTTGTGAATGCCATAACATTTTTTTTCTCCAAACAGCACGTATACATTATGCACACGCCATCTTAAGGTCAATCTTCTCCATAATCTAAAAAAGACCCACAATATTACAACTCCCAGACTTAACAAACAGACTTTATGAAATTGTAAATGATCAACTCAGCCCTGGATATCAGAAGTGCGCTGCACTCAACTGGTGACTTTCACTTAGCGGAAAAATTCAAAGTAAGACATCAAACTTACCAAGAACAAGGTTTAAAATGCCTTATATACATTAAATATAGTGTTTTATTTGAAATATCTACAGTAGACGTCAATATTTTCATTAAAATGTTTACTTTTATGCATTTAACCGACATACTGTTAACAAATTGTAAGTATTTTCTATGTGTTATGGACAAGTCTGTATATAAGAGGTCAGACGTGGACATTGAAGTATTTGCTATGTGTTAGGCCAATATAAAAAATAGCTTGATTTCCATCCCTTCCGACCCTATGTTTAGTCCCTACTCAATTATGTTTTATTTGGATATCTATTATGTGAACTTATTTTTCATGCCTTAGGCCAATATAAATTATAGACTTTCATCCAACTTTAATCAGAAATATTGGGCAGGAGGCAAATTCTATTATATTTCCTAACATAAATGGTCATGGATAGTTCTAGATATTGAAGCAGTAACCTATCTTATATAATACAAGGAATTGAGGCAGGGGCTAAAAATAGGGTCAGGAGGGGATGTAAATCAATCAATATTTTGAAATTTTTGCCTTAACTGTCAAATTACATTTCAATAACCCATTAATAAGTCTATTTTGATTAAATTGGACAGTCCAGATCACCTTGTATTATATTATATAGTTTACTGATTCAATATTTTGGATGTAAATCTAGCAATTTATAATATTGGCCTTATGGAAAATTCAGGTATCTAATAAAATAAAATTATTTAATTTGCTTTTAATTAAATTAAGCCCCTGTAATTGGGAAACGCCAACGAAAATCGAACACTGAAAAATACAAAACAAACACTTGTTTACGTAACAACATGGTGCTTTCTATTCCAAAGTCGTATTTGAGCTATTGGAATGGGTTGGCATCCAGTGTATGATCCGGCAACAATTTTGTTATGTACAGCTGTTAGGCCACACAAAGTCGTTTCCTGTTTCTCAGGCTTGCGCTCATGGTCCGGAAGCCCCGCTCATGGTCCGGAAGCCCTACTCGGGCAACCTTTTTATTCTCGTTTTATATGTCCGGGAAAAAACTATAATCGGTACAAAATAATTGTATGTTTTTGTGCAAACTTATACCAAATGCTTATATTTGGATACTTTATATGTGGCCATTAATAAGAAGAATGCATATTTATCATATGACTCAATCATTATTTACGTGGAAAGTATGTCATAAATCAATTTCATATGAACTACTAGTTCATATCACCTTCCGATAATTTGATTGGTTTGTTGACAAAAAGTGTGTTCTGATTGGCTGAATGGCAGCCTGAGCCGAGCCGCATCTCTAACTAAATGCAGGTCAAATTCGTGCGCGTCAATCAACGCGATGCCGAAATTCTCGCAATTATAATATTGAAATATATAGTTTTGGACATTGTTATACGATAAATAGAATATGTAATTCGTATTTATCTAATAAACATACGATATAATGTCAAAAACTGAGAACAGAATAGCGCACTATATCTTCGCGTGCATATTATTTCTGCTAGTTCACCAGGTGTAATTGGGCTTCCGGTGCAATGAAGTGACGTCACATTAACCTTTTGCTGCCGATGTCATATAGTGATTTGTGTGCGTTTTGGACATCATAATCAATTTATAGGTGTCATATGATAAATAGAATATGTAATTCGTGTTTCTCTCATATGATATTTATGAAACTCGTCACGAATTTTCAGTTTTCTCTCGTTTCATAAATATCATATGAGAGAAACACTCATTTCATATCCTCTATTTATGTATCTAATTTCCATTACGTGGCTAGCAATGTAACAGCATCAAGATGATCCCTAAAAAAATTATCTATTTGGCCCAATCAGTATTCACTCAAAAGTTGGACACAAAAAGTCCATAGATTTAGATATCCATGGTCTGTCAATAGGATGCAGAATGAGGTTCTCAGAGGGTGAATTTAGTGATGCTATCCCGCACAGTGGGCTAGCATCACCAAATTCACCCCCTTTTAGGACCTCATTCTGCATATCTTTATTTGCTATGGGAGACATAGAGTGATATTGAAGTTCTCAAATGATGAATATTGTGATGTACACCCATTGGGAACCTCAATTATGCAATGTGTCGTCTGTCAAATTGGGAATATAGAAAAGATAAACTAAAAAAGAAAAAGAATCTATGTGAAGAAGTTTCTACAGAAATTTGTTAATAAAGAAACTTTCCTGAGAAGATGAGGACTGAGCAGAATGTGGTCCCCAGAGGGTGAATTTAGACCACAGTGCTGGATAGAATAACTAAATTCACCCTCTGTGGACCTCAAAATGACAGGCATACTAAACTCAGGCTGGCTTGCTTAAAATTTTGTGGTTTTTTTTCAGTCCAACTCCCAGAACATATTTCGAGAACATTTACAGAGGAAACTGATTCCGAGCCACACGTACGGGGTGTGTTCCGGCGGCGATCCAGCATCGATCCCCAACCTCTCATATGAACAACTCAAGGAATTCCACGCAACTCATTACCATCCCAGTAACGCAAGGTAATCAGAAGCGTTGTCATGGTAACATGTTTCATATTCAGTTATTTTGAAGAAACTGATTTAGTTGATATGTAAGATTGATTTTGATAATTAATTGCAATTACAGGTAATCCAGTTATGATATAGCCCATTAACCCTTTACCCAACAAACCGGCCAAAAACGGCCTAATAAAGCTGCAACAGCCTAAATTATCTTGGGTCTGTCTCAATAAAAGCATACAAATATGGATATCATTGGAACCGGCTCATTGACCCCATTGTGATGGTTACAGTTATACCCTGTGCCAATGTATTCTCTTATATATGCGAGTCGACCATAGGTCGTCTCGCATATATAAGAGAATGCATTGGCACAGGGCCGTTCTGTTGGGTAAAGGGTTAACCCTTTACCCAACAGAACGGCCTGTGCCAATGCAGTCTCTTATATATAGATCGCCTCGCATATATAAGAGAATACATTGGCTTAACACATATTAAAAATGATAAAATTGTCAAAGAATATAGAAAAATATTATAAAAATTGTTAAAGAATGTAAGAAAAAATTGTAATAAGTGTTAAAAAAAGAATTTTTTTAGGCCAATGCATTCTCTTATATATGCGAGGCGACCTATGGTCGACTCGCATATATAAGAGAATGCATTGGCACAGGGCATAACTGTAACCATCACAATGTGGTCAATGAGCCGGTTCCAATGATATCCATATTTGTATGGTTTTATTGAGACAGACCGAATATATTTTAGGCTGTTGAAGCATTATTTGGGCGTTTTTGGCCGTTTTGATGGGTAAAGGGTTAATTGCAATTACAGGTAATCCAGTTATGATATAGCCCATTAAAAATAAATTGTGAAAATTGGGATGTACACCTATTGGGAACCTTGATTATGCAAGGTGTCTTCTGTCAATTTGGGGATATAGAAAAACTAAAAACAAATAGAATGAAGACATTTTTATAGAAATTTGATAATAAAGAAACTTTCCAATGAAGATGAGGCCTAAGCAGAATGATGTCCCCTTAGAGTGAATTTAGCATCACTAAATTCCCCCTCTGGGTACCTCATTTTGCAAATAACAAGCACCTTATCCTCAGGCCTGCTACTGAACTGAAAATGTTTTGTTTTTTGTCCAACATTACTTCAAGTGCAACAATTTGAAAATAATTTGGATTACAAACTTTTAGCTCTCATTGACCTTCCAACAGTAAATGTTACTCAAATTCATTTTGATGCATTTTGCTAGTTTTCAACATAGAATTTATAGATTGTTTGTGTTTTCGGAGCATAACTTTAGTTCAAAATTTATATTTCTTGTTACTAAAAAAACATTTATTTTCACTGACTGATTCTAACATATCTTGTGGAATCTAAACATAGTTTACACCAATGACAACCAGCACTTACAAGTAACTCGGCATATCCTTTGTTTTTCTTACAGGTTTTACACATATGGTAATTTCCCATTGGAAGATCATCTAGAATTCATCAACAAAAATTATCTGGAAAAATTTTCCAAAATTGAAACTGATACAAAAGTTCCATATGAGACACGATGGAGTGAACCAGTAAGTATAATTGTACTGTATTTTTACCACTAAAAAGACTATGTATTATGTTGTTGGTCTGTCCGTCTAGCCGTCCGTCCATCCGTTCGTTCACTTTTTTCATTTCCCCGATGATAACTTTAGTAAGTTTGAACTAAATGGACTGAAATTTGGTATGTGGGTTTACTAGGACAAAATATAGGTCAACTTCGAATTTGGGTTCCGCCCGCCAATTTTTTGGCCCATTGTTGAAATTACCATGGGCGTATTTTACCATGCCATAGCGATGCTCTTGTTTGCTTTGGGGCAGTAAAATGTATGAGCCTCAGGCAATTTTTATTTGTCGAATTAATTTTCAGGGCAGCTTTTTATGATACCTCCATGACCGAAGGAACTGGGTATACTGGATTACATGCATCCGATCCTCCGTCAATCCATTTGTCTGAGGAGATATCTCAACCATAGGTTGTCAGATTTCAATGAAATTTGTTCTGGATGTTCAACACTATGAGGACATTCAATGGAGCATTCAATCGTTTTATTCGGGTTTTCCGTTCTAGAGTTATTCATTTTTGTTTATCTGGAAATGTTAGTTTTTTCTGTTCATATCTGAGCAGATATCTCAACCATAGGTTGTCATATCTGAAGGAAATTGGTATGGATGTTCTCCACCATATTTAAATTCACACAGTACTATTTTTCGCACACCCATCATGTGCGAAGTTAAAACTGAGCGGAAAATAGTTTGACTTGCAAACAAAAGTAAAACATATATCATCTCAGTGATGCCCATAACTATTGAAATATCATAATTGTTATTGAACCAAGTGCAGTAAAATTTATTATCTTCACAACTAAAAGTCATTAAAAGTTATTTTCTCTCCTGCTGTATATTTATATATCCATGTCTCTTCCGCTAAGGGATGCATCTCTCTTCTGCTAAGGGATACATCAAACTCATGCTGGCCGGAATATATTTATATACAGGCAAGAACGATTAACCCTTTACCCAACAGAAGGGCCCTGTGCCAATGCATTCTCTTATATATGCGAGTCGACCATAGGTCGCCTCGCATATATAAGAGAATGCATTGGCTTAACACATTAAAAATTATAAAATTGTTAAAGAATGTAAGAAAAAATGGTAAAAAGTGTTAAAAAAAGATTTTTTTTAGGCCAATGCATTCTCTTATATATGCGAGGCGACCTATGGTCGACTCGCATATATAAGAGAATGCATTGGCACAGGGCATAACTGTAACTATCACAATGTGGTCAAGGAGCCGGTTCCAATGATATCCATATTTGTATGGTTTTATTGAGACAGACCGAAGATATTTTAGGCTGTTGAAGCTTTATTTGGGCGTTTTTGGCCGGTTTGTTGGGTAAAGGGTTAAGAACCGTAACAGCGTGCCATCAGATACATATTTCACATAATTTTTTTTGTCAGCAATTGCTGGTGTTGTGGGTATTTTGTTAAACAGGTAATTCTGTTGAAGTGTCTGATCTATTTGCTGAGGAAGATATTCTGGGCTCACTTGATTTCAGATTATGATTACATTTCAGAGGCAATCAACGATCAGTGGCATCCCTGATACGATGGCTCCCGATCCGGACAAACAGTCGACATTAGCCGTGTCATACATGTTATCACCGTGAGTAAATAAAGCACACAGTTACATTCCTGGGACAGTGCATAAAATTTCAGGCGATTGGTTTACACAGAATAAAAGTCACTCAAACGATGGATGGTTTAACATGACTAAGCTGGCCAAATATTCTCGTCTGCACTACTCGTGATGCATGGACATCTTCATCAATTATTGGATTTGTTTAACCATTAGATTTAAAGCACACATTATGGGGTACTGTACGCCATTTTCAATAAATTTCAGGTGATAACAACGATCTAATATCGATAATATATAGAAACATAAGTAATTTGAGTCGAAGATGTATTCTGTAAACGCTCAGGTTAATAGGCTATCTTAAAATCAAAGTTAATAATTTGATATAAATTTCATTTATGACTGGAGCCATAAAATGGCGTAATGTAAATTACTAATTTCCGTGTACCAGATGTAATCAAATTAATTGAGGGATACTGGATTGGTAAACGGATGGCACACGCGATCGTTTAAAACATTATGATGATACGGGGAGAAAACTCAAGCCACTCACTGACTAGTGACGACACAATAACTTAAATGAGTATATGGGACAATTATGCATATAATAAAACTTTTATTTGATACATTTGGTTGAAAACTGTACAAAAATTACTCGACAACGACAATTTGTATTTTTGCATTCCGGTAAATTTGCCATCCGTAACACTACTTCGTACTCAACAGACTTTCAAATAATGGAAATTTTTTTACCTTATTCTCCGACTCGGAGACTATAGAAACCAACAACAACATTTTGGGTACAGTATCCCTTTAATAGGCCAATATAAATAAATTGCTATATTTTACAGCTTTTTCAGCGAAATGAGGCAGGATGGCCAATTTGTTTAACCCTTTCAGTGCCAGGGGCCGATCTCATCGGCCCTAATTTACGGTCTGTAAAATCGGCCCTAAAAAAATAAAAAACATTTGTTTTTTTTAGATTTTTAAAGAATTATTAAAATTGTAAAAAATTGTAAAAAATAATAACAAATGATGAAAAATTGTTAGGCCCCAATGCATTCTCTTATATATGCGAGGCAACCTATGGTCGACTCGCATATATAAGAGAATGCATTGGAACAGGGTATATGGGTTGATACAAAAATTGGACCTGGCACTCAAAGGGTTAATATTTTATTGTTCCTGACACAGACAGTCCAGATATTGAAGCAATATCCTATCTTATATGTTACATGGTGATTTAGATTGTCCAATTTGATCAAATAGACTGATTAATGGGTCATTGAATTGTAATTTGATGGTTAAGGCATTAAACAAAAAAATTTACATTTAAAAAGATTATATTGGCCTCATCTGGTGTCACAACTAAACCACTGCATCTCTGATACATACCTGTTGTATGCATTTTTCCCAGAAAAAATGGCATTTTACTTGAAAAATCATGAAATTGAACCTGTAGATTCAAATTAAGCAAAACAACAATTATGCACCAACACGGAACATACAACATTAAAAAGCCCATTCATGGTTTTTCATTTCAGCATTACAGACAGATATGATTCATTTATCCCCACTAAATTTACATCGACATCATTTTCTGTAGTATTTTGCCATTAGTTTTCAAATACTAATGTATTTAAATAGAATAATTACATTCGGGTGGAAGTAAATGTTGAGTGTAGAAATTTCATCATCATTTATAAGATTGTGAATCGGCAAAATGCCTTTAACCCTTTGAGTGCCAGGGGCCGATCTCATCGGCCCTAAACCTACAAAATAAGTCTGTTAAAGAATATATGAATAAATTATTAAAATTGTAAAAAAATATAAAAAAAAATAAAAAAAAATAATAATTGTTAGGCCAATACATTCTCTTATATATGCGAGGCGACCTATGGTCGACTCGCATATATAAGAGAATGTATTGGCACAGGGTATATGGGTTGATACAAAAATCGACCTGGCACTCAAAGGGTTAAACTCTGTAATTACATTAGGAAACTGAGATTATTCTTTAAGTTATTAATTATTTATCAATTCAGCATTACAGACGATATGATTTTTCATCCCACTGTATTTATCGTTTCAGCATTACAGACGATATGATTTTTCATCCCACTGTATTTATCGTTTCAGCATTACAGACGATATGATTTTTCATCCCACTGTATTTATCGTTTCAGCATTACAGACGATATGATTTTTCATCCCACTGTATTTATCGTTTCAGCATTACAGACGATATGATTTTTCATCCCACTATATTTATCGTTTCAGCATTACAGACGATATGATTTTTCATCCCACTGTATTTATCGTTTCAGCATTACAGACGATATGATTTTTTATCCCACTGTATTTATCGTTTCAGCATTACAGACGACATGATTATTCATCCCACTGTATTTATCGTTTCAGCATTACAGACGATATGATTATTCATCCCACTGTATTTATCATTTCAGCATTACAGACGACATGATTATTCATCCCACTGTATTTATCGTTTCAGCATTACAGACGACATGATTATTCATCCCACTGTATTTATCGTTTCAGCATTACAGACGATACGATTTTTCATCCCACTGTATTTATCGTTTCAGCATTACAGACGATATGATTTTTCATCCCACTGTATTTATCGTTTCAGCATTACAGACGATATGATTTTTCATCCCACTGTATTTATCGTTTCAGCATTACAGACGATATGATTTTTCATCCCACTGTATTTATCGTTTCAGCATTACAGACGATATGATTTTTTATCCCACTGTATTTATCGTTTCAGCATTACAGACGACATGATTATTCATCCCACTGTATTTATCGTTTCAGCATTACAGACGATATGATTATTTATCCCACTGTATTTATCGTTTCAGCATTACAGACGATATGATTATTCATCCCACTGTATTTATCATTTCAGCATTACAGACGACATGATTATTCATCCCACTGTATTTATCGTTTCAGCATTACAGACGACATGATTATTCATCCCACTGTATTTATCGTTTCAGCATTACAGACGATACGATTTTTCATCCCACTGTATTTATCGTTTCAGCATTACAGACGATATGATTTTTCATCCCACTGTATTTATCGTTTCAGCATTACAGACGATATGATTATTCATCCCACTGTATTTATCGTTTCAGCATTACAGACGACATGATTATTCATCCCACTGTATTTATCATTTCAGCATTACAGACGATATGATTTTTCATCCCACTGTATTTATCGTTTCAGCATTACAGACGATATGATTTTTCATCCCACTGTATTTATCGTTTCAGCATTACAGACGATATGATTATTCATCCCACTGTATTTATCGTTTCAGCATTACAGACGATATGATTTTTCATCCCACTGTATTTATCGTTTCAGCATTACAGACGATATGATTATTCATCCCACTGTATTTATCGTTTCAGCATTACAGACGATATGATTATTCATCCCACTGTATTTATCATTTCAGCATTACAGACGATATGATTATTCATCCCACTGTATTTATCATTTCAGCATTACAGACGATACGATTTTTCATCCCACTGTATTTTTCATCCCACTGTATTTATCATTTCAGCGTTACAGACGATATGATTTTTCATCCCACTGTATTTATCGTTTCAGCATTACAGACGATATGATTTTTCATCCCACTGTATTTATCGTTTCAGCATTACAGACGATATGATTATTCATCCCACTGTATTTATCGTTTCAGCATTACAGACGATATGATTATTCATCCCACTGTATTTATCATTTCAGCATTACAGACGATATGATTATTCATCCCACTGTATTTATCGTTTCAGCATTACAGACGATACGATTATTCATCCCACTGTATTTATCGTTTCAGCATTACAGACGATATGATTATTCATCCCACTGTATTTATCGTTTCAGCATTACAGACGATATGATTATTCATCCCACTGTATTTATCATTTCAGCATTACAGACGATATGATTATTCATCCCACTGTATTTATCATTTCAGCATTACAGACGATATGATTATTCATCCCACTGTATTTATCATTTCAGCATTACAGACGATACGATTTTTCATCCCACTGTATTTTTCATCCCACTGTATTTATCATTTCAGCGTTACAGACGATATGATTTTTCATCCCACTGTATTTATCGTTTCAGCATTACAGACGATATGATTTTTCATCCCACTGTATTTATCGTTTCAGCATTACAGACGATATGATTTTTCATCCCACTGTATTTATCGTTTCAGCATTACAGACGATACGATTATTCATCCCACTGTATTTATCATTTCAGCGTTACAGACGATATGATTATTCATCCCACTGTATTTATCATTTCAGCGTTACAGACGATATGATTATTCATCCCACTGTATTTATCGTTTCAGCATTACAGACGATATGATTATTCATCCCACTGTATTTATCATTTCAGCATTACAGACGATATGATTATTCATCCCACTGTATTTATCATTTCAGCATTACAGACGATATGATTATTCATCCCACTGTATTTATCATTTCAGCATTACAGACGATATGATTATTCATCCCACTGTATTTATCATTTCAGCATTACAGACGATACGATTTTTCATCTCACTGTATTTTTCATCCCACTGTATTTATCATTTCAGCGTTACAGACGATATGATTTTTCATCCCACTGTATTTATCGTTTCAGCATTACAGACGATATGATTTTTCATCCCACTGTATTTATCGTTTCAGCATTACAGACGATATGATTTTTCATCCCACTGTATTTATCGTTTCAGCATTACAGACGATATGATTTTTCATCCCACTGTATTTATCGTTTCAGCATTACAGACGATACGATTATTCATCCCACTGTATTTATCATTTCAGCGTTACAGACGATATGATTATTCATCCCACTGTATTTATCATTTCAGCATTACAGACGATACGATTTTTCATCCCACTGTATTTATCGTTTCAGCATTACAGACGATATGATTTTTCATCCCACTGTATTTATCATTTCAGCATTACAGACGATACGATTTTTCATCCCACTGTATTTATCGTTTCAGCATTACAGACGATATGATTTTTCATCCCACTGTATTTATCGTTTCAGCATTACAGACGATACGATTTTTCATCCCACTGTATTTATCGTTTCAGCATTACAGACGATATGATTTCTCATCCCACTGTATTTATCATTTCAGCATTACAGACGATACGATTTTTCATCCCACTGTATTTATCGTTTCAGCATTACAGACGATATGATTTTTCATCCCACTGTATTTATCGTTTCAGCATTACAGACGATACGATTTTTCATCCCACTGTATTTATCGTTTCAGCATTACAGACGATATGATTTTTCATCCCACTGTATTTATCGTTTCAGCATTACAGACGATATGATTTTTCATCCCACTGTATTTATCATTTCAGCATTACAGACGACATGATTATTCATCCCACTGTATTTTTCATCCCACTGTATTTATCGTTTCAGCATTACAGACGACATGATTATTCATCCCACTGTATTTTTCATCCCACTGTATTTATCGTTTCAGCATTACAGACGACATGATTATTCATCCCACTGTATTTTTCATCCCACTGTATTTATCGTTATTAATTATTTATCGTTTCAGCATTACAGACGATATGATTATTCATCCCACTGTATTTATCGTTTCAGCATTACAGACGATACGATTATTCATCCCACTGTATTTATCGTTTCAGCATTACATACGATACGATTATTCATCCCACTGTATTTATCGTTTCAGCATTACAGACGATACGATTATTCATCCCACTGTATTTATCGTTTCAGCATTACAGACGATATGATTTTTCATCCCACTGTATTTATCGTTTCAGCATTACAGACGATATGATTTTTCATCCCACTGTATTTATCGTTTCAGCATTACAGACGACATGATTATTCATCCCACTGTATTTTTCATCCCACTGTATTTATCGTTTCAACATTACAGACGACATGATTATTCATCCCACTGTATTTTTCATCCCACTGTATTTATCGTTTCAGCATTACAGACGATATGATTATTCATCCCACTGTATTTTTCATCCCACTGTATTTATCGTTTCAACATTACAGACGACATGATTATTCATCCCACTGTATTTTTCATCCCACTGTATTTATCGTTTCAACATTACAGACGACATGATTATTCATCCCACTGTATTTTTCATCCCACTGTATTTATCGTTTCAGCATTACAGACGATATGATTATTCATCCCACTGTATTTTTCATCCCACTGTATTTATCGTTTCAGCATTACAGACGATATGATTATTCATCCCACTGTATTTATCATTTCAGCATTACAGACGATATGATTTTTCATCCCACTGTATTTATCGTTATTAATTATTTATCGTTTCAGCATTACAGACAGTTATGGATCATTCATCCAGAGCATTTTAGGCACGTTGTTGGTGGACGGCGAGACGGCTCCATTTTATCAGTCGCTTATCGAATCTAACATTGGTTCTGATTACTGTCCAGTCCTCGGGTATGTCGCTTATCAAATCTAATATTGGTTCTGATTACGGTCCAGTCCTCGGGTATGTTTACTCACTCAGTAATATGGTAATATTCAAAATATATAGAACAACCCCGTCATTTGGGGTCAAAGGACGACATTACTCAGTGATAAGGTAATATTCAAAGTATATAGAACGACCCCGTCATTTGGGATTAAAGGATGACAATCAGGCTTGAAAATATGGTGCTGGACATTTGCAGAATGAGGTCCCCAGCAGGTGAATTTAGAGACTCTATCCCACAGGGGACCTCATTCTGCTTATATCTCATCTCTTCTGATAAGTATCTTTATTATCAAATTAACAGGTTTTTTAATTTCTTTAGAAAGTTTCGTTTTCTTTTAATAGTTTAGTTTCTCTATATCTTCAAATTGGCAGATGACACAATGCATAATTGAGTTGCCCATTTGGTGCATGTAACCATTTTTGTCGTAAGGGAAATTAATCTTTGGCTAGAGTCTCCAATAGCAGATGAGGTCGTGCAGAATGAGGTCCCCAGAGGTTGAATTTGTTATGCTAGCCTGCTGTGTGGGGTAGCATCATTAAATTCACCCTTTGGGGACCTCATTCTGCATATTCTCTGGCCTGATGAGAACCTTCGAATGATCGGATGTTACCATGGCAACCAGGGTGATCGGGCAAATCCTCATGATAGTAAGATTCATATTAACCAGGATGATCGGGTAAATCCTCATAAGATTCATGTTAACCAGAATTATCGGGTGTTACCATGCCAACCAGGATGATCGGGTAAATCTTCATAAGATTCATGTTAACCGGGGTACAGTCTAACATCTTGAATACACATATTGTCCTTTGTACATCTACAAATCGTTTGTGTGTGAATTATGAGGTATGGTGATATTCCATGGCATCGAATCAAATCGTTTGTGTGTGAATTATGAGGTATGGTGATATTCCATGGCATCGAATCAAATCGTTTGTGTGTGAATTATGAGGTATGATGATATTCCATGGCATGAAATAAAATCATTTGTGTGTGAATTATGAGGTATGATTATATTCCATGGCATCAAATCAAATAATTTGTGTGTGAATTATGAAGTATGGTGATATCCATGGCATGAAATAAAATCATTTGTGTGTGAATTATGAGGTATGATTATATTCCATGGCATCAAATCAAATCGTTTGTGTGTGAATTATGAGGTATGGTGATATTCCATGGCATCAAATCAAATCGTTTGTGTGTGAATTATGAGGTATGGTGATATTCCATGGCATCGAATCAAATCGTTTGTGTGTGAATTATGAGGTATGGTGATATTCCATGGCATCGAATCAAATCGTTTGTGTGTGAATTATGAGGTATGGTGATATTCCATGGCATCGAATCAAATCGTTTGTGTGTGAATTATGAGGTATGGTGAATTCCATGGCATCGAATCAAATCGTTTGTGTGTGAATTATGAGGTATGGTGATATTCCATGGCATCGAATCAAATCGTTTGTGTGTGAGTTATGAGGTATGATTATATTCCATGGCATCGAATCAAATCGTTTGTGTGTGAATTATGAGGTATGGTGATATTCCATGGCATCGAATCATCCAGATAATCCTTCATCAGATCAATCTTATTAGTCCGGAGTTGTTTCGGCTGATATAAATAAATTACTACATTCTCATACAACTTTTTTGGAAAATTGGGAGCAGACGGTCTAATTTAAATTAGGGCAGACGGTCTAATTTAAATTGGGGCAGACGGGTTAATTTAAATTGGGGCAGACGGTCTAATTTAAATTGGGGTGGACGGGCTAATTTAAATTAGGGCAGACGGTCTAATTTAAATTGGGGCAGACAGGCTAATTTAAATTGGGGCAGACGGGCTAATTTAAATTGGGGTGAACGGTCTAATTTAAATTGGGCGGACGGTCTAATTTAAATTGGGGCAGACAGGCTGATTTAAATTGGGGCAGACATGCTAATTTTTAATGTTTATTTGGTATGATTTCATTGAGAAATAGCCTTTTGTATTTGGTGTGATTTCAGATATCGTGGTGAAATATATATAAATAGCTTTTCGTATTTGGTATGATTTCAGATATAGTGGTGATATTATACATGGTACGTTTACCGTTGTATTTGGTATGATTTCAGATATTGTGGTGATATTATACATGGTACGTTTACCGTTGTATTTGGTATGATTTCAGATATTGTGGTGATATTATACATGGTACGTTTACCGTTGTATTTGGTATGATTTCAGATATTGTGGTGATATTATACATGGTACGTTTACCGTTGGTTTACAAAACATCCACCCAGATGATGCAGACAAAGTCAAACGTATCATTGATGAAACCCTACAAAATGTTATCAGGTTAGTTACCACATACTAAATGTTATCAGGTTAGTTACTGCATACTAAATGTTATCAGGTTAGTTACCGCATACTAAATGTTATCAGGTTAGTTTCTGCATACTAAATGTTATCAGGTTAGTTACCGCATACTAAATGTTATCAGGTTAGTTACCGCATACTAAATGTTATCAGGTTAGTTACCGCATACTAAATGTTATCAGGTTAGTTACCGCATACTTATTTTCCATGTCCAGTACTGAAAATATGGTGCTGGACAATTGAAGAATAAGATCCCCAGAGGGTGAATAAAAGTCGAATTTTTCCCTCCAGATAAAAAATATTTGGCAAAATTTAATGAGAAAATATCTTTTTTTAATGGGCATGGACAGGCCTTAAATTATGGTGCTGGATCTTTGCAGAATGAGGTCCCCAGAGAGTTAATTTAGTGATGCTACCCTGCACAGCAGACTAGCATCACTAGATTCAACCTCTGTATATCTCATTCTACTTAGCCCTCATCTTCTCTGGAAAGTATCTTTATTATCAAATTAACAAGTATTTTAGTTTCTTTAGAAACCTCTTTAGAAAGTTTCTTTTTATTATATAGTTTAGTTCTCTAAATCCCCAAATTGGCAGACGACACAATGCATAATCGAGGTTCCCAATGGGTGCACATCACATATTCACCATCTGGGAACTTAAAACTGTGTCAGGGATTTCCCGTAAATAGCAGATACAGAATGAGGTCTCCAGAGGATGAATTTGGTGATGATAGCCCGCTGTGCCGGGTTTTACAGAAAGAAGGTATTACCGTTTTGTAAAAACTGAAAAAGATCACATACTTGTATCACTTTTGACATATCACTGCTGATTTGATTGATTTATTGTTCCACCAATAACACATGGTATATGACATAGTACATAATATGAATATAACATACATTAGTCAATAATATATATACATATATACAAAGATGAATTTTACTGAACTGGCTAAGTGGCACTGACCACTATGTTGATAGATTTGTTGATCGTGTTTCCCTTTATATTGTTGTAAGTGGGTACACATAACGGATAATCCACCTTTGATGATGTTTTATGACCAGATAGTTCGCATCACATAATTATAAAACCCACTTACCAAAAATTTTGCCAAATGAAAATAATTTTGCAATTGGCAAATTTGGCAAGAGGCAGCGTGAACCCTAACTGTTTGTCAGAACAAAGAGGGTCAAACATTTTTGTCAAACTAGTTAACACATTAGTGTCATTATCGCTTGAAATCTGCTTTTTATACGCCCGTTTGAAAAAACGGCCGTATTATAGTATTGGTCTGTCCGACCGGGCGTCCGTCCGTTGAGCCGGGCGTCCGTCTGTTCCCACAAAATGCCACTTATGTGTCTTCTAAGCCACTCAAATACCATTTGGACTCAAATGATTGTTTATGTGGCTAGTCACATAAGCAACCTCATTTGACAGCTGAAATGTGAGATAAGTGGCCTGAGAAAGTCACTTGAAAAAATTGTCTTTAATAAATTGAAACAATTTGTCCATCAATATGGATGTCCAACCAGTGTTCTATGGACACGGACGGACGGCTTAAGTGGCTAGCCACATTAGCAACCTTATTTACAAATATACAATATTTTTCTTAATCACGCTTTATTTCTTAATGAACTCTCTAAATTGTGAATGAAGGGTTGAAAAAATACAATCTGCTGACTACTTCACATGCGCCAACCGTAAGTCACAGAATACATTGACACTTGATTTGCAGCCTCGCAAGTAGCATTTCGTGAGAACCCCTTTTGAAGCCACGTAAAAACAAGTAGTCTCATAGGTCACACCATTTTTTCTAGCCACTTAAGTTTGTAGACACATAAGGGGCAAAATGTGGGTCTGTCCGTCCCGGCGTCCGTTAACCTGGTTTCCGGATGATAACTTTAGTTAGAGTGAACCAAATTTAATAAAATTTGGTATGTGGGTTTATTAGCCGAAAAGTAAGTTCAAGTTCGAATTTGGGTTCCGCCCGCCAATTTTCACCGGAGTTATGCCCCTTATTTGACGTTTTTTTACTTAGAAGAAAATCCTTGAAATTTTTTGTCCGTATGATAACTTTAGTATAGTTTATCGGAATGAATCCAAATTTCGTATATTACTTTCTCCCACCAAAACACAGGTCAAGTTCGAACTTGGGTTCTGTCCGACCATTTTTGGCATAGTTATGCCCCTTTTTCGACTCAGAAAATTCAAATTTTCTTATGTTTTTTGGTTTCCGGATGATAACTCGATTTTGGAATGTTTATACGCAAAACCCGTTTTTTTGTGGATTACATATATCGAAATACAGCTCAAGTACGAATTTCGTTTTAATCCGATAATTTTTGCGAGAGTTATGGCCCCTTTTTTGATGTAATTTGACTTAGAAAATCCCTGAAATTTGTTGTCCGGATGATAACTTTAGTTAGAGTGAACCGATTTCAATCAAATTTGGTATGTGGGTTTATTAGGAGAAAAGACAGGAGAAAAGACAGCTCAAATTTGGGTTCCGTCCACCAATTTTCACCGGAGTTATGCCCCTTATTTGACGTAATTTGACTTAGAAAATCCCTGAAATTTGTTGTCCGGATGATAAGTTTACTAGAGCTTATCGAATTCAATGATAATTTGGTATATTACTTTCTCCCACCAAAACACAGGTCAAGTTCAAATTTGAGTTCCGTCCGCCAATTTTTACCAGAGTTATGCCCCTTTTTTTTTACCAGTTTCCGCCGACCCATGAGAGGGCGTATTTTGCACGCCCAGCGTAGCTCTTGTTAACAACTTTTTATGTGACCATTTGATTACTTAATGGCTTCTTCCCTTGACTTTTGTTTCAGAGATGGGTTCGATGATAAGAGAATAGAGGCCGTTCTTCACAGTATTGAACTGTCGTTAAAGCATCAAACAAGTGGCTTCGGTCTCAGTCTCGCTATGGTAACAACAATATTTCTTCTTCATAGTATAAAATTATTTCCGTCACAGTGTTGGCATGGTAAAAAACACTATGTCTGTCTCAGTCTTGGCATGGTAACAACACTATTTTCTCCTTAAAGATGTGATCTCTCTTCAATGTACTTTTTATGTAGATTTCAGACTGTAAAATTATACTCTTTGAGTCGAAGACGTCAGCCAACAAATGATTTGTTCACTAGAAACATTTTTGCTTTCAATTTTTTCTTATCTACTAACTGACGCTTTGTGTGACAAATGTTTTAATGAAAAACTTAGTATTGAAAATTAAGTAGGTGTAATTATTATATGATAAAATAATTTTATGTTTTATTTCTAGGCAACAGTGTCTCCTTGGAATCATGATGGTGACCCTGTCGAGGTGCTCCAAATTAATGCTAATGTTGAAAGATTCCGAACAGAAATACAGAAAAATCCTAAATTCCTGCAGGAGAAAGTCAAAGAATACTTGCTTGTGAGTGAATCTTACCCAGCTAGTGGGTTCTTATATGCAGGGTTTCACCTAGGGGTTGGGGGTGAATCTTACCCAGCTAGTGGGTTCTTATATGCAGGGTTTCACCTAGGGGTTGGGTGATAAGGGAGAACACAGTATTATATATTATCTGTATATTGGGCAATCTCTCACTTTCTATTCACAGGACAACAAACATAATCTGACATTAGTTATGTCCCCTGATGAGCATCATCTGGACAAGCAGAAAGAATCTGAGAAAGAGAAGCTAGCATCCATCGTTAAAACTCTTACGCCTGAAGACAGAGAAGCTTTGTATCTTAAAGGTATGTGAATCCCTGAGAAACTAGAATCAATCAAACATTTCTGTGACCCAGTTGCTAAAGTGCATTCCTCATTATGTCAACATATTAAGCCATCCAGTGGTGGTGAAGCCTGTTCAATTCCTGGTAAGGGTGTATTTGTGTGGGTAGCCTGGTTTGTTATACCCACTCCTGGGACAGTCCCAGTCTCTTTGAAAAGCCGACGAATATCCTAACAGATGTACGTCTAGAAGTGTCCATAATATTTCATTTCTATGAAGATGCGGTATTCCCAACATGACGTAATAAAGCGTTTCCAAATATGGGGTGCATTCCTGTCGTAAATGTTTGTGAGAATCGTATTTCGAAATAGTTATAAATACAACCAGATGCGAATGAATAATCAGTCATGAAAATCTTTGACTGCTAAAAATTCGAAGATGATGTCTCCTATATTGCAATGAGTAAAACGAATTATGGATATATCACCTGTATTCAGTTTTACAACATTAGTTATGTTTGTCAACATGACATTGACCACTGATCTCTGAAGTGATCTTCTATGCCATAAACCAATGAAATCACGCGCAGTCTGCGCCAATCTCGAATAAAATGGAGGGAATCCCTCCACTTTTTGAGACGTACATCCGATATAGGATATTTGTCGGCTTTTCAAAGAAACTGGGACAGTTCCACCTGGGCAAGATTCTTCTTCTCGACCTTTCATCTCCATGCTGTACAAAGTTTGCCATTTTTTGTTTTACTCCCTTTTGAAAAAAGGTCGTATTATGTAATCAGTCTGTCCGTCCGTCCGTCCATCCGTTAACATTTTTGGTTTCCGATTGATAACTCCAGTTTGAACCAAAGTTGGTATGGGAATTTCCCAGCTAAAAATAGAGGCCAAGTTCGAATATGGGTTCCGTCCAATTATTTTTACATGAGTTGTGGCCCTTTTTTTATTATAACATTTCGGTTTCCTACAGATAACTCCAATTTGGATTATTTTATCTCAACCAAAGCTGGTATGTGTATTTCCCAGCTAAAACTACAGACCAAGTTCTAATGTAGGTTCTGTCCAATTATTTTCACATGAGTTACAGCAATTTTTACTTAAAATTTGACTGCATTTTGGCATTGAAATCAGGACTATCAGATATTCTTTATAAGCTCAAATTATTATTTTATTTTGTGGTAGTACAATTCGAAATGGCTAAAGGGCATATTTTGCCATGCCCTAGCGATGCTCGTTTTTATATTGTGGTCTGATGGCTTATTTCCATGCCAAATGCTAACCAGAGTCGCATTATTACTTCCTAATTGACTATTTTGTGTCGTAATTTCTTGATCAAAAGTTTTCCTAATCTAGTAACTTCCATCTGAACGTTCTTTTTGTTTTATAATTCACCGATGTCATTCCCTAGATGCCTTATATTTCTCATATTTCTAGTTCTCCCTGTGACTGGCAATTCAAGATTCGAAAATGTTTTGAATATTACCATGGTGATATAATATATATGTTACCATGGTGTTATAATATATATGTTACCATGGTAATATAATATATATGTTTCCATGGTGATATAATATATATGTTTCCATGTTGAGATTTAATATATGTTTCCATTGTGATATAATATATATGTTTCCATGGTGATATAATATATATGTTACCATGGTGATATAATATATATGTTACCATGGTGATATAATATATATGTTACCATGGTGATATAATATATATGTTACCATGGTGATATAATATATATGTTACCATGGTGATATAATATAAATGTTTCCATGGTGATATAATATATTATGCTTCAAGTGGAATTTTTAATTGCAGGGATGGATCTTTATGAGAAACAAACAGAAAAAGAAGATCTCTCTTGTCTGCCAACGTTAAAGGTCAAGGACATTGAAAGGAAGATATTGAAGGAAGAATCTGACTTCATTAATCACAGTGAGTATATCTCTCTTGTCTGCCAACGTTAACTGCGTTAAGGGTCAAGGACAATGAAAGGAAGATATCTGACATCATTAATCACAGTTAGTATATCTCTTGTGTCCGCCAATGTTAAGGGTCAAGGACATTGAAAGGAAGATATTGAAGGAAAAATCTGATTTCATCAACCACAGTGAGTATATCTCTCTTGTCTGCCACGTTAAATTCGTTAAGGGTCAAGGACAATGAAAGGAAGATATCTGACATCATTAATCACAGTTAGTATATCCCTCTTGTCTGCCAACTTTAAAGGTCAAGGACATTGAAAGGAAGATATTTAAGGAAAAATTTGATATCATTATCCACAGTGACTATATCTCTCATGTCGGTCAATGTTAAGGGTCAAGGACATCGAAAGGAAGATATTGAAGTAAGAATCTCATTCCAAAAAGACTTGGCCAATTTGAATTATGAGTCTAATTTGGGAAAATTTAGGAACAATTTTCATTTGAAGCTAAAATGCAGCCATTTGTACACACAAAATCATTGCTTTTGACAAGTTAGTATTATTAATATACAGTAATTGTATCTCAAAGTAAGAATGTTACACATAACAAGTCTCTGTCATCAAAGCATACATATTATTTCAACTGTATCAGTGTTTGAGACAAAGAGCCCATAATTAATATGACTGATTAACCTATTGTCTTACCGTATAATCCTTGGTCATAAAACACCGACCATCATAAATATATGGATTACAATGTCACCATTAATATGTATATCTAGTTGTTTAGGTCTGTGGGTGACTTTCGAAGGCGTTTAAAAAAAAACTAAAACCCACTTGCCAAATGAAATTTTGTGTTGTCAAATGAAATTATTATTTGGCAGTGAAAAGGTATTAAGGTGGATACTCATGGTGGGGTTGTCGCACCAGGGGACCTGTGTGCAAACCTTGCATATGTGGTTATCGTAGAGAGTTAACAAACAACAAAACATTATTGATTTGATTTCGGGATTCGATTTGAGACGAAAGTTTGAATTGCAGGACGCTATTACTGGCATTAGTTTGTTCATCTGTCTGTCCATCCATCTGAGAAGTAAAGCGTTTTGTCATCTCATTTTTCAGATGGGGTCATGATACAGTGCTGCGAGCAACCGACCAATGAAGTCAGTTACGTGAGGATGATATCGGATTGCTCCGCCCTCCCTGATGAGCTGAGGCCGTATCTTCCTTTGTTTACTCACATAATAACAAGGTTAGTCTGTAATTCCATTTCCGTACACAGGATGACATGAATGTCTTTCCTATATTCGATATAATAACGAGGTTAGTCTGTAAATCCATTTATTATATGATCCTTCCCTTTTCTATTCAATAAAGCCATTCTGTAAATCGTGATATTAAACGTTCATTTCATAACAGGAAATAGTGCCAGGTGACATTTGACTTCCGGTTTGTTGTCTGTTTAAATTACGTACACTACATCTCAAAATACTATGGCTTCCAATATTTTTCCAACACACTAATGAATGAAGAGTTTGGAAAGTTATGTCATTAAATATACACTATTAAATACGTCAAAGAGTCTTTATTTATCTGGGACTATTTCTTTATGCCGGCAAACAGTGCATAGATACATTAAATGTCACCACATGTCTTATAGAAGCCGATGTTAGTTTTACATCCCACTTGTTGATACAAGTAAGTTTTATTGAAGTTTTGGATCATGTAATAAATAGAATCTGCAATGAGACTCCAGTTTATAGCTGCATTTACAAAACTCTTCCAGTTAATTAGGTCTGGACCTCGCCAAAGGCTCGGTCCAGACCTAATGTACTGGTTGAGTGTTGTAAATTCAGCTATAAACTTGAGACTCATTGTAGATCCTCTTTGTATGTACACAGAATGACACGAGTGTGTTACCTATACTTGACTTGAGGCTTGGCGACAGGTTCATTATTATGTCCCTTATTTATACCAAACAATAAGACTTTATTCTTGTGTGGTTAGCATGGGAGCAGACAACCTTGACTTTTAAGTAATTTGATTTATACCAAACAATAAGAATTTATTCTTGTGTTTAGCATGGGAGCAGATGACCTTGACTATAAACAGTTGTCGCAGGAGATCGAGTTGTGTTCTGGAGGATTTAACTCATCAATTCATCTGTCGTCTCATTACGACAACGTCTCAAATTATGAGCATGTGAGTAAATATATCACGGTTTGTGTATTTTGTCATCAATTGTATAAACCAGAACTGTTCGAGGTTTCTCATGACATTACAATTAGGCCTAAAAAAATAATACCTGTGTTTAGCGTTACATGGTCTAAACTAATTAGGGTAGGTAGGTAGGGAATTGTTTTATTCTGAATTCCATTGGGTCATTGACAATTTAATCTAGAAAGCTTTCAATTCAGATAAAATTGAATGGTTCAAAACTAAATATTGTTATCTTGAATTAGTCAGAGCACCAGACTAATGAAACTTAATGTTTTTGTAGGAGAGGTTTGAAAATGGGTAAGATACCTTTCGATATCTTTCCCACTGAAAAAAAAAAATATCTGCCTACTGTCCAATAATTTTTTTTTGGGTAGGCACCTTATAGGGTTTGTAGGGAAACCCTAAACACAGGTATTTTTTTTTTGCCTTATGTCTGAATTACGAGCATGCAAGTTCTTGTTTTATGTATCTTGTCGTCTTCACCACTCTGAAACTCCCTAAATGTTTTGAGTTTAATTGTCTCAAATTAGAAGTATATGGTGATGTGTATATCAGCTGTAATAGTTTATGTCTTAGGCCTCAATATATGGTGCCAGACATTTGCAAAATGAGGTCCCCAGAGGGTGAATTTAGTGATGCTACCATGCACATCGGTCTAGGGTCACCAAATTCATACTCTGAGGACCTAATTATGCATGGCCTCATCTGCTATGGGAAACATAGACTCAGATTTCCCAGATGGTGAAGATGGTGATGTGCACCCATTGGTCATCTTGATTATGCATTGTGTCATCTACCAATTTCGGATATAGAAAAACTAAAAAATAAAAAGAAACATTCTGAAGAAGTTCTAAAAAAAATTAAAAACTTGTTAATGTGATAAAGATACACTCCAGAGAAGATGAGGCCTAAGCAAAATGAGGACCCCAGAAGGTGAATTTAGTTATGCTAGCCCACTGTGGGGTAGCGTCACTAAATTCACCCTCTGGGGACCTCATTCTGCAAATGTCCAGCACCATATTTTCAGGCCCTCTAATCATTTATTATCTGAATAATGAATATATCATTATTTTATTAGCATATTTATTCATATTTTGGTTTTGTTTTATGCCCTTAGAGAGCCTCACACAGCAGCATGCATGAACTGCTGAGTGTCGTCTGCTTGAATATATGTGAGGCTCACAATGTCCACAATGGGTATCATTCTTTAATATTTTCAGGGTCTGATATTTTCCTCTCATTGCTTGGATAAAAATCTGCCTCGAGTGCTGGAATTGTGGACTAAAATATTCAACAGGTAAGCTCACGTCCCTGTAGCCTCATACACGCCACGAGTGCTGGAATTGTGGACTAAAATATTCAACAGGTAAGCTCACGTCCCTGTAGCCTCATACATGCCACGAGTGCTGGAATTGTGGACTAAAATATTCAACAGGTATGCTTACATCCCTGTAGCCTCATACATTGGATATTTTCTGACCTGACAAAAAAAATATAGAAAATTTCCAGTTAATTGCCATTTTTAGTCCTAAATTTTGTCCGAAAGTAACTATATATTCAACTTTTGGTTACAAACAACACATTTCACATGAAATACTGGCAATATCAATCAATCAGAACAAATTCACCCTCTGAGGACCTCATTCTGCTTAGGGCTAATCTTTTTGGAAGTATCTATAGTCTTAAATATACATTGTTTTAGATACTTTATTTCCCCTTCTGTTCAGTTTCTATATCCCCTAATTTGCATAAGATAAAAATGCATAATCAAGGTGACTAATGGGTGAACATCACAAATTTCAACTGGGGAACTTCAATTTGATTCAAGGTCTCCCATAGCAGTTGAGGCCTAAGCAGAATGATGTTCTCAGAGGGTGAATTTGTTGACACTGGCTACCTTTCGGATTTTGGCGGGAGGTGTGTTCCATTAAATGTTACATTTGTTATTAATTTTCAGGCCAGAAATAAATGATGTGAATAGATTAACGACATTAGTGAGGATGTTAGCATCAGACATGGCGTCATCTCTCTCGGACAGCGGCCATAGCTTCGCCATGATGAGCTCAGCATCAGGACTCACCCCAACGAGTCACCTACAAGAATTATATTCAGGTGTTACACAGGTAATTATAATGTTAATGATGAGTGAGCCTCGGAACTCACCTCAACGAGTCACCTACAAGAATTATATTCAGGTGTTACACAGGTAATTATAATGTTAATGATGAGCTCAGCCTCGGAACTCACCCCAACGAGTCGCCTACAAGAATTATATTCAGGTGTTACACAGGTAATTATAATGTTAATGATGAGCTGAGCCTCGGAACTCACCTCAACGAGTCACCTACAAGAATTATACTCAGGTGTTACACAGGTAATTATAATGTTAATGATGAGCTGAGTCACCTACAAGAATTATAATCAGGTGTTACACAGGTAATTATAATGTTAATGATGAGCTCAGCCTCGGAACTCACCCCAACGAGTCACCTACAAGAATTATACTCAGGTGTTACACAGGTAATTATAATCTTAATGATGAGCTCAGCCTCCGAACTGACCCCAACGAGTCACCTACAAGAATTATACTCAGGTGTTACACAGGTAATTATAATGTTAATGATGAGCTCAGCCTCGGAACTCACCCCAACGAGTCACCTACAAGAATTATACTCAGGTGTTACACAGGTAATTATAATCTTAATGATGAGCTCAGCCTCTGAACTGACCCCAACGAGTCACCTACAAGAATTATACTCAGGTGTTACACAGGTAATTATAATGTTAATGATGAGCTCAGCCTCGGAACTCACCCCAACGAGTCACCTACAAGAATTATACTCAGGTGTTACACAGGTAATAATAATGTTAATGATGAGCTCAGCCTCGCAACTCACCCCAACGGGTCACCAACAAGAATTATAATCAGGTGTTACACAGGTAATTATAATGTTAATGATGAGCTCAGCCTCAGAACTCACCCCAACGAGTCACCTACAAGAATGATACTCAGGTGTTACACAGGTAATTATAATGTTAATGATGAGCTCAGCCTCAGAACTCACCCCAACGAGTCACCTACAATAATGATACTCAGGTGTTACACAGGTAATTATAATGTTAATGATGAGCTCAGCCTCGCAACTCACCCCAACGAGTCACCTACAAGAATGATACTCAGGTGTTACACAGGTAATTATAATGTTAATGAGCTCAGCCTCGGAACTCACCCCAACGAGTCACCTACAAGAATTATACTCAGGTGTTACACAGGTAATTATAATGTTAATGATGAGCTCATCCTCGGATCTCACCTCAACGAGTCACCTACAAGAGTTATACTCGGGTGTTACACAGGTAATTATAATGTTAATGATGAGCTCAGCCTCGGAACTCACCCCAACGAGTCACCTACAAGAATTATACTCAGGTGTTACACAGGTAATTATAATGTTGATGATGAGCTCAGCCTCAGAACTCACCCCAACGAGTCACCTACAAGAATTATACTCAGGTGTTACACAGGTAATTATAATGTTAATGATGAGCTCAGCCTCAGAACTCACCCCAACGAGTCACCTACAAGAATGATACTCAGGTGTTACACAGGTAATTATAATGTTAATGATGAGCTCAGCCTCAGAACTCACCCCAACGAGTCACCCACAAGAATTATACTCAGGTGTTACACAGGTAATTATAATGTTGATGATGAGCTCAGCCTCAGAACTCACCCCAACGAGTCACCTACAAGAATTATACTCAAGTGTTACACAGGTAATTATAATGTTAATGATGAGCTCAGCCTCAGAACTCACCCCAACGAGTCACCTACAAGAATGATACTCAGGTGTTACACAGGTAATTATAATGTTAATGATGAGCTCAGCCTCAGAACTCACCCCAACGAGTCACCTACAAGAATGATACTCAGGTGTTACACAGGTAATTATAATGTTAATGATGAGCTCAGCCTCGCAACTCACCCCAACGAGTCACCTACAAGAATTATACTCAGGTGTTACACGGGTAATTATAATGTTAATGATGAGCTCAGCCTCGGAAATCACCCCAACGAGTCACCTACAAGAATTATACTCAGGTGTTACACAGGTAATTATAATGTTAATGATGAGCTCAGCCTCGGAACTCACCCCAACGAGTCACCTACAAGAATTATACTCAGGTGTTACACAGGTAATTATAATGTTAATGATGAGCTCAGCCTCAGAACTCACCCCAATGAGTCACCTACAAGAATTATACTCAGGTGTTACACAGGTGATTATAATGTTAATGATGAGCTCAGCCTCGGAACTCACCCCAACGAGTCACCTACAAGAATTATACTCAGGTGTTACACAGGTAATTATAATGTTAATGATGAGCTCAGCCTCCGAACTCACCCCAACGAGTCACCTACAAGAATTATACTCAGGTGTTACACAGGTAATTATAATGTTAATGATGAGCTGAGCCTCGGAACTCGCCCCAACGAGTCACCTACAAGAATTATATTCAGGTGTTACACAGGTAATTATAATGTTAATGATGAGCTCAGCCTCAGAACTCACCCCAATGAGTCACCTACAAGAATTATACTCAGGTGTTACACAGGTGATTATAATGTTAATGATGAGCTCAGCCTCGGAACTCACCCCAACGAGTCACCTACAAGAATTATACTCAGGTGTTACACAGGTAATTATAATGTTAATGATGAGCTCAGCCTCGGAACTCACCCCAACGAGTCACCTACAAGAATTATACTCAGGTGTTACACAGGTAATTATAATGTTAATGATGAGCTCAGCTCGGAACTCACCCCAACGAGTCACATACAAGAATTATACACAGGTGTTACACAGGTAATTATAATGTTAATGATGAGCTCAGCCTCGGAACTCACCCCAACGAGTCACCCACAAGAATTATACTCAGGTGTTACACAGGTAATTATAATGTTAATGATGAGCTCAACCTCGGAACTCACCCCAACGAGTCACCTACAAGAATTATACTCAGGTGTAACACAGGTAATTATAATGTTAATGATGAGCTGAGCCTCGGAACTCACCCCAACGAGTCACCTACAAGAATTATACTCAGGTGTTACACAGGTAATTATAATGTTAACGATGAGCTCAACCTCGGAACTCACCCCAACGAGTCACCTACAAGAATTATACTCAGGTGTTACACAGGTAATTATAATGTTAATGATGAGCTCAGCCTCAGAACTCACCCCAACGAGTCACCCACAATAATGATACTCAGGTGTTACACAGGTAATTATAATGTTAATGAGCTCAACCTCGGAACTCACCCCAACGAGTCACCTACAAGAATTAAACTCAGGTGTTACACAGGTAATTATAATGTTAATGATGAGCTGAGTCTCGGAACTCACCCCAATGAGTCACCTACAAGAATTATACTCAGGTGTTACACAGGTAATTATAATGTTAATGATGAGCTCAGCCTCAGAACTCACCCCAACGAGTCACCCACAAGAATTATATTCAGGTGTTACACAGGTAATTATAATGTTAATGAGCTCAACCTCGGAACTCACCCCAACGAGTCACCTACAAGAATTAAACTCAGGTGTTACACAGGTAATTATAATGTTAATGATGAGCTCAGCTCGGAACTCACCCCAACGAGTCACCTACAAGAATTATACTCAGGTATTACACAGGTAATTATAATGTTAATGATGAGCTCAACCTCGGAACTCACCCCAACGAGTCACCTACAAGAATTATACTCAGGTGTTACACAGGTAATTATAATGTTAATGATGAGCTCAGCCTCAGAACTCACCCCAACGAGTCACCCACAATAATGATACTCAGGTGTTACACAGGTAATTATAATGTTAATGAGCTCAACCTCGGAACTCACCCCAACGAGTCACCTACAAGAATTAAACTCAGGTGTTACACAGGTAATTATAATGTTAATGATGAGCTCAGCTCGGAACTCACCCCAACGAGTCACCTACAAGAATTATACTCAGGTGTCACACAGGTAATTATAATGTTAATGATGAGCTCAGCCTCGGAACTCACCCCAACGAGTCACCTACAAGAATTATACTCAGGTGTTACACAGGTAATTATAATGTTAATGATGAGCTCAGCCTCGGAACTCACCCCAACGAGTCACCTACAAGAATTATACTCAGGTGTTACACAGGTAATTATAATGTTAATGATGAGCTGAGCCTCGGAACTCACCCCAACGAGTCACCTACAAGAATTATATTCAGGTGTTACACAGGTAATTATAATGTTAATGATGAGCTCAGCCTCAGAACTCACCCCAATGAGTCACCTACAAGAATTATACTCAGGTGTTACACAGGTGATTATAATGTTAATGATGAGCTCAGCCTCGGAACTCACCCCAACGAGTCACCTACAAGAATTATACTCAGGTGTTACACAGGTAATTATAATGTTAATGATGAGCTCAGCCTCGGAACTCACCCCAACGAGTCACCTACAAGAATTATACTCAGGTGTTACACAGGTAATTATAATGTTAATGATGAGCTCAGCTCGGAACTCACCCCAACGAGTCACATACAAGAATTATACACAGGTGTTACACAGGTAATTATAATGTTAATGATGAGCTCAGCCTCGGAACTCACCCCAACGAGTCACCCACAAGAATTATACTCGGGTGTTACACAGGTAATTATAATGTTAATGATGAGCTCAACCTCGGAACTCACCCCAACGAGTCACATACAATAATTATACTCAGGTGTTACACAGGTAATTATAATGTTAATGATGAGCTCAGCCTCGGAACTCACCCCAACGAGTCACCTACAAGAATTATACTCAGGTGTTACACAGGTAATTATAATGTTAATGATGAGCTGAGCCTCAGAACTCACCCCAACGAGTCACCTACAAGAATTATACTCAGGTGTTACACAGGTAATTATAATGTTAACGATGAGCTCAACCTCGGAACTCACCCCAACGAGTCACCTACAAGAATTATACTCAGGTGTTACACAGGTAATTATAATGTTAATGATGAGCTGAGTCTCGGAACTCACCCCAATGAGTCACCTACAAGAATTATACTCAGGTGTTACACAGGTAATTATAATGTTAATGATGAACTCAGCCTCAGAACTCACCCCAACGAGTCACCCACAAGAATTATATTCAGGTGTTACACAGGTAATTATAATGTTAATGAGCTCAACCTCGGAACTCACCCCAACGAGTCACCTACAAGAATTAAACTCAGGTGTTACACAGGTAATTATAATGTTAATGATAAGCTCAGCTCGGAACTCACCCCAACGAGTCACCTACAAGAATTATACTCAGGTATTACACAGGTAATTATAATGTTAATGATGAGCTCAACCTCGGAACTCACCCCAACGAGTCACCTACAAGAATTATACTCAGGTGTTACACAGGTAATTATAATGTTAATGATGAGCTCAGCCTCAGAACTCACCCCAACGAGTCACCCACAATAATGATACTCAGGTGTTACACAGGTAATTATAATGTTAATGAGCTCAACCTCGGAACTCACCCCAACGAGTCACCTACAAGAATTAAACTCAGGTGTTACACAGGTAATTATAATGTTAATGATGAGCTCAGCTCGGAACTCACCCC
This sequence comes from Siphonodentalium dalli, assembly GCA_032622095.1. Classification (NCBI taxonomy): domain Eukaryota; kingdom Metazoa; phylum Mollusca; class Scaphopoda; order Gadilida; family Siphonodentaliidae; genus Siphonodentalium; species Siphonodentalium dalli. The sequence goes on along the minus strand of CP136064.1, from coordinate 282,816,594 downwards.
AACGAGTCACCTACAAGAATTATACTCAGGTGTTACACAGGTAATTATAATGTTAATGATGAGCTCAACCTCGGAACTCACCCCAACGAGTCACCTACAAGAATTATACTCAGGTGTTACACGGGTAATTATAATGTTAATGATGAGCTCATCCTCGGAACTCACCCCAACGAGTCACCTACAAGAATTATACTCAGGTGTTACACAGGTAATTATAATGTTAATGATGAGCTCAGCCTCAGAACTCACCCCAACGAGTCACCCACAAGAATTATACTCAGGTGTTACACAGGTAATTATAATGTTAATGATGAGCTCAACCTCGGAACTCACCCCAACGAGTCACCTACAAGAATTATACTCAGGTGTAACACAGGTAATTATAATGTTAATGATGAGCTGAGCCTCGGAACTCACCCCAACGAGTCACCTACAAGAATTATACTCAGGTGTTACACAGGTAATTATAATGTTAACGATGAGCTCAACCTCGGAACTCACCCCAACGAGTCACCTACAAGAATTATACTCAGGTGTTACACAGGTAATTATAATGTTAATGATGAGCTCAGCCTCAGAACTCACCCCAACGAGTCACCCACAATAATGATACTCAGGTGTTACACAGGTAATTATAATGTTAATGAGCTCAACCTCGGAACTCACCCCAACGAGTCACCTACAAGAATTAAACTCAGGTGTTACACAGGTAATTATAATGTTAATGATGAGCTGAGTCTCGGAACTCACCCCAATGAGTCACCTACAAGAATTATACTCATGTGTTACACAGGTAATTATAATGTTAATGATGAGCTCAGCCTCAGAACTCACCCCAACGAGTCACCCACAAGAATTATATTCAGGTGTTACACAGGTAATTATAATGTTAATGAGCTCAACCTCGGAACTCACCCCAACGAGTCACCTACAAGAATTAAACTCAGGTGTTACACAGGTAATTATAATGTTAATGATGAGCTCAGCTCGGAACTCACCCCAACGAGTCACCTACAAGAATTATACTCAGGTATTACACAGGTAATTATAATGTTAATGATGAGCTCAACCTCGGAACTCACCCCAACGAGTCACCTACAAGAATTATACTCAGGTGTTACACAGGTAATTATAATGTTAATGATGAGCTCAGCCTCAGAACTCACCCCAACGAGTCACCCACAATAATGATACTCAGGTGTTACACAGGTAATTATAATGTTAATGAGCTCAACCTCGGAACTCACCCCAACGAGTCACCTACAAGAATTAAACTCAGGTGTTACACAGGTAATTATAATGTTAATGATGAGATCAGCTCGGAACTCACCCCAACGAGTCACCTACAAGAATTATACTCAGGTGTCACACAGGTAATTATAATGTTAATGATGAGCTCAGCCTCGGAACTCACCCCAACGAGTCACCTACAAGAATTATACTCAGGTGTTACACAGGTAATTATAATGTTAATGATGAGCTCAGCCTCGGAACTCACCCCAACGAGTCACCTACAAGAATTATACTCAGGTGTTACACAGGTAATTATAATGTTAATGATGAGCTGAGCCTCGGAACTCACCCCAACGAGTCACCTACAAGAATTATATTCAGGTGTTACACAGGTAATTATAATGTTAATGATGAGCTCAGCCTCAGAACTCACCCCAATGAGTCACCTACAAGAATTATACTCAGGTGTTACACAGGTGATTATAATGTTAATGATGAGCTCAGCCTCGGAACTCACCCCAACGAGTCACCTACAAGAATTATACTCAGGTGTTACACAGGTAATTATAATGTTAATGATGAGCTCAGCCTCGGAACTCACCCCAACGAGTCACCTACAAGAATTATACTCAGGTGTTACACAGGTAATTATAATGTTAATGATGAGCTCAGCTCGGAACTCACCCCAACGAGTCACATACAAGAATTATACACAGGTGTTACACAGGTAATTATAATGTTAATGATGAGCTCAGCCTCGGAACTCACCCCAACGAGTCACCCACAAGAATTATACTCGGGTGTTACACAGGTAATTATAATGTTAATGATGAGCTCAACCTCGGAACTCACCCCAACGAGTCACATACAATAATTATACTCAGGTGTTACACAGGTAATTATAATGTTAATGATGAGCTCAGCCTCGGAACTCACCCCAACGAGTCACCTACAAGAATTATACTCAGGTGTTACACAGGTAATTATAATGTTAATGATGAGCTGAGCCTCAGAACTCACCCCAACGAGTCACCTACAAGAATTATACTCAGGTGTTACACAGGTAATTATAATGTTAACGATGAGCTCAACCTCGGAACTCACCCCAACGAGTCACCTACAAGAATTATACTCAGGTGTTACACAGGTAATTATAATGTTAATGATGAGCTGAGTCTCGGAACTCACCCCAATGAGTCACCTACAAGAATTATACTCAGGTGTTACACAGGTAATTATAATGTTAATGATGAACTCAGCCTCAGAACTCACCCCAACGAGTCACCCACAAGAATTATATTCAGGTGTTACACAGGTAATTATAATGTTAATGAGCTCAACCTCGGAACTCACCCCAACGAGTCACCTACAAGAATTAAACTCAGGTGTTACACAGGTAATTATAATGTTAATGATAAGCTCAGCTCGGAACTCACCCCAACGAGTCACCTACAAGAATTATACTCAGGTATTACACAGGTAATTATAATGTTAATGATGAGCTCAACCTCGGAACTCACCCCAACGAGTCACCTACAAGAATTATACTCAGGTGTTACACAGGTAATTATAATGTTAATGATGAGCTCAGCCTCAGAACTCACCCCAACGAGTCACCCACAATAATGATACTCAGGTGTTACACAGGTAATTATAATGTTAATGAGCTCAACCTCGGAACTCACCCCAACGAGTCACCTACAAGAATTAAACTCAGGTGTTACACAGGTAATTATAATGTTAATGATGAGCTCAGCTCGGAACTCACCCCAACGAGTCACCTACAAGAATTATACTCAGGTGTTACACAGGTAATTATAATGTTAATGATGAGCTCAACCTCGGAACTCACCCCAACGAGTCACCTACAAGAATTATACTCAGGTGTTACACGGGTAATTATAATGTTAATGATGAGCTCATCCTCGGAACTCACCCCAACGAGTCACCTACAAGAATTATACTCAGGTGTTACACAGGTAATTATAATGTTAATGATGAGCTCAGCCTCAGAACTCACCTCAACGAGTCACCTACAAGAATTATACTCAGGTGTCACACAGGTAATTATAATGTTAATGATGAGCTCAACCTCGGAACTCACCCCAACGAGTCACCTACAAGAATTATACTCAGGTGTTACACAGGTAATTATAATGTTAATGATGAGCTCAACCTCGGAACTCACCCCAACGAGTCACCTACAAGAATTATACTCAGGTGTTACACAGGTAATTATAATGTTAATGATGAGCTCAGCCTCGGAACTCACCCCAGCGAGTCACCTACAAGAATTATACTCAGGTGTTACACAGGTAATTATAATGTTAATGATGAGCTCAACCTCGGAACTCACCCCAACGAGTCACCTACAAGAATTATACTCAGGTGTTACACGGGTAATTATAATGTTAATGATGAGCTCAGCCTCGGAACTCACCTCAACGAGTCACCTACAAGAATTATACTCAGGTGTCACACAGGTAATTATAATGTTAATGATGAACTCAGCCTCGGAACTCACCTCAACGAGTCACCTACAAGAATTATACCCAGGTGTTACACGGGTAATTATAATGTTAATGATGAACTCAGCCTCGGAAATCACCCGAACTAGTCACCTACAAGAGTTATACTCAGGTGTTACACAGGTAATTATAATGTTGATGATGAGCTCAACCTTGGAACTCACCCCAATGAGTCACCTACAAGAATTATGCTCAGGTGTTACACGGGTAATTATAATGTTAATGATGAGCTCAGCCTCGGAACTCACCTCAACGAGTCACCTACAAGAATTATACTCAGGTGTCACACAGGTAATTATAATGTTAATGATGAACTCAGCCTCGGAACTCACCTCAACGAGTCACCTACAAGAATTATACCCAGGTGTTACACGGGTAATTATAATGTTAATGATGAGCTCAACCTCGGAACTCACCCCAACGAGTCACCTACAAGAATTATACTCAGGTGTTACACAGGTAATTATAATGTTAATGATGAGCTCAACCTTGGAACTCACCCCAATGAGTCACCTACAAGAATTATACTCAGGTGTTACACGGGTAATTATAATGTTAATGATGAGCTCAGCCTCAGAACTCACCCCAATGAGTCACCTACAAGAATTATACTCAGGTGTTACACAGGTGATTATAATGTTAATGATGAGCTCAGCCTCGGAACTCACCCCAACGAGTCACCTACAAGAATTATACTCAGGTGTTACACAGGTAATTATAATGTTAATGATGAGCTCAGCCTCCGAACTCACCCCAACGAGTCACCTACAAGAATTATACTCAGGTGTTACACAGGTAATTATAATGTTAATGATGAGCTGAGCCTCGGAACTCGCCCCAACGAGTCACCTACAAGAATTATATTCAGGTGTTACACAGGTAATTATAATGTTAATGATGAGCTCAGCCTCAGAACTCACCCCAATGAGTCACCTACAAGAATTATACTCAGGTGTTACACAGGTGATTATAATGTTAATGATGAGCTCAGCCTCGGAACTCACCCCAACGAGTCACCTACAAGAATTATACTCAGGTGTTACACAGGTAATTATAATGTTAATGATGAGCTCAGCCTCGGAACTCACCCCAACGAGTCACCTACAAGAATTATACTCAGGTGTTACACAGGTAATTATAATGTTAATGATGAGCTCAGCTCGGAACTCACCCCAACGAGTCACATACAAGAATTATACACAGGTGTTACACAGGTAATTATAATGTTAATGATGAGCTCAGCCTCGGAACTCACCCCAACGAGTCACCCACAAGAATTATACTCAGGTGTTACACAGGTAATTATAATGTTAATGATGAGCTCAACCTCGGAACTCACCCCAACGAGTCACCTACAAGAATTATACTCAGGTGTGACACAGGTAATTATAATGTTAATGATGAGCTGAGCCTCGGAACTCACCCCAACGAGTCACCTACAAGAATTATACTCAGGTGTTACACAGGTAATTATAATGTTAACGATGAGCTCAACCTCGGAACTCACCCTAACGAGTCACCTACAAGAATTATACTCAGGTGTTACACAGGTAATTATAATGTTAATGATGAGCTCAGCCTCAGAACTCACCCCAACGAGTCACCCACAATAATGATACTCAGGTGTTACACAGGTAATTATAATGTTAATGAGCTCAACCTCGGAACTCACCCCAACGAGTCACCTACAAGAATTAAACTCAGGTGTTACACAGGTAATTATAATGTTAATGATGAGCTGAGTCTCGGAACTCACCCCAATGAGTCACCTACAAGAATTATACTCAGGTGTTACACAGGTAATTATAATGTTAATGATGAGCTCAGCCTCAGAACTCACCCCAACGAGTCACCCACAAGAATTATATTCAGGTGTTACACAGGTAATTATAATGTTAATGAGCTCAACCTCGGAACTCACCCCAACGAGTCACCTACAAGAATTAAACTCAGGTGTTACACAGGTAATTATAATGTTAATGATGAGCTCAGCTCGGAACTCACCCCAACGAGTCACCTACAAGAATTATACTCAGGTATTACACAGGTAATTATAATGTTAATGATGAGCTCAACCTCGGAACTCACCCCAACGAGTCACCTACAAGAATTATACTCAGGTGTTACACAGGTAATTATAATGTTAATGATGAGCTCAGCCTCAGAACTCACCCCAACGAGTCACCCACAATAATGATACTCAGGTGTTACACAGGTAATTATAATGTTAATGAGCTCAACCTCGGAACTCACCCCAACGAGTCACCTACAAGAATTAAACTCAGGTGTTACACAGGTAATTATAATGTTAATGATGAGCTCAGCTCGGAACTCACCCCAACGAGTCACCTACAAGAATTATACTCAGGTGTCACACAGGTAATTATAATGTTAATGATGAGCTCAGCCTCGGAACTCACCCCAACGAGTCACCTACAAGAATTATACTCAGGTGTTACACAGGTAATTATAATGTTAATGATGAGCTCAGCCTCGGAACTCACCCCAACGAGTCACCTACAAGAATTATACTCAGGTGTTACACAGGTAATTATAATGTTAATGATGAGCTGAGCCTCGGAACTCACCCCAACGAGTCACCTACAAGAATTATATTCAGGTGTTACACAGGTAATTATAATGTTAATGATGAGCTCAGCCTCAGAACTCACCCCAATGAGTCACCTACAAGAATTATACTCAGGTGTTACACAGGTGATTATAATGTTAATGATGAGCTCAGCCTCGGAACTCACCCCAACGAGTCACCTACAAGAATTATACTCAGGTGTTACACAGGTAATTATAATGTTAATGATGAGCTCAGCCTCGGAACTCACCCCAACGAGTCACCTACAAGAATTATACTCAGGTGTTACACAGGTAATTATAATGTTAATGATGAGCTCAGCTCGGAACTCACCCCAACGAGTCACATACAAGAATTATACACAGGTGTTACACAGGTAATTATAATGTTAATGATGAGCTCAGCCTCGGAACTCACCCCAACGAGTCACCCACAAGAATTATACTCGGGTGTTACACAGGTAATTATAATGTTAATGATGAGCTCAACCTCGGAACTCACCCCAACGAGTCACATACAATAATTATACTCAGGTGTTACACAGGTAATTATAATGTTAATGATGAGCTCAGCCTCGGAACTCACCCCAACGAGTCACCTACAAGAATTATACTCAGGTGTTACACAGGTAATTATAATGTTAATGATGAGCTGAGCCTCAGAACTCACCCCAACGAGTCACCTACAAGAATTATACTCAGGTGTTACACAGGTAATTATAATGTTAACGATGAGCTCAACCTCGGAACTCACCCCAACGAGTCACCTACAAGAATTATACTCAGGTGTTACACAGGTAATTATAATGTTAATGATGAGCTGAGTCTCGGAACTCACCCCAATGAGTCACCTACAAGAATTATACTCAGGTGTTACACAGGTAATTATAATGTTAATGATGAACTCAGCCTCAGAACTCACCCCAACGAGTCACCCACAAGAATTATATTCAGGTGTTACACAGGTAATTATAATGTTAATGAGCTCAACCTCGGAACTCACCCCAACGAGTCACCTACAAGAATTAAACTCAGGTGTTACACAGGTAATTATAATGTTAATGATAAGCTCAGCTCGGAACTCACCCCAACGAGTCACCTACAAGAATTATACTCAGGTATTACACAGGTAATTATAATGTTAATGATGAGCTCAACCTCGGAACTCACCCCAACGAGTCACCTACAAGAATTATACTCAGGTGTTACACAGGTAATTATAATGTTAATGATGAGCTCAGCCTCAGAACTCACCCCAACGAGTCACCCACAATAATGATACTCAGGTGTTACACAGGTAATTATAATGTTAATGAGCTCAACCTCGGAACTCACCCCAACGAGTCACCTACAAGAATTAAACTCAGGTGTTACACAGGTAATTATAATGTTAATGATGAGCTCAGCTCGGAACTCACCCCAACGAGTCACCTACAAGAATTATACTCAGGTGTTACACAGGTAATTATAATGTTAATGATGAGCTGAGCCTCGGAACTCACCCCAACGAGTCACCTACAAGAATTATATTCAGGTGTTACACAGGTAATTATAATGTTAATGATGAGCTCAGCCTCAGAACTCACCCCAATGAGTCACCTACAAGAATTATACTCAGGTGTTACACAGGTGATTATAATGTTAATGATGAGCTCAGCCTCGGAACTCACCCCAACGAGTCACCTACAAGAATTATACTCAGGTGTTACACAGGTAATTATAATGTTAATGATGAGCTCAGCCTCGGAACTCACCCCAACGAGTCACCTACAAGAATTATACTCAGGTGTTACACAGGTAATTATAATGTTAATGATGAGCTCAGCTCGGAACTCACCCCAACGAGTCACATACAAGAATTATACACAGGTGTTACACAGGTAATTATAATGTTAATGATGAGCTCAGCCTCGGAACTCACCCCAACGAGTCACCCACAAGAATTATACTCGGGTGTTACACAGGTAATTATAATGTTAATGATGAGCTCAACCTCGGAACTCACCCCAACGAGTCACATACAATAATTATACTCAGGTGTTACACAGGTAATTATAATGTTAATGATGAGCTCAGCCTCGGAACTCACCCCAACGAGTCACCTACAAGAATTATACTCAGGTGTTACACAGGTAATTATAATGTTAATGATGAGCTGAGCCTCAGAACTCACCCCAACGAGTCACCTACAAGAATTATACTCAGGTGTTACACAGGTAATTATAATGTTAACGATGAGCTCAACCTCGGAACTCACCCCAACGAGTCACCTACAAGAATTATACTCGGGTGTTACACAGGTAATTATAATGTTAATGATGAGCTGAGTCTCGGAACTCACCCCAATGAGTCACCTACAAGAATTATACTCAGGTGTTACACAGGTAATTATAATGTTAATGATGAACTCAGCCTCAGAACTCACCCCAACGAGTCACCCACAAGAATTATATTCAGGTGTTACACAGGTAATTATAATGTTAATGAGCTCAACCTCGGAACTCACCCCAACGAGTCACCTACAAGAATTAAACTCAGGTGTTACACAGGTAATTATAATGTTAATGATAAGCTCAGCTCGGAACTCACCCCAACGAGTCACCTACAAGAATTATACTCAGGTATTACACAGGTAATTATAATGTTAATGATGAGTTCAACCTCGGAACTCACCCCAACGAGTCACCTACAAGAATTATACTCAGGTGTTACACAGGTAATTATAATGTTAATGATGAGCTCAGCCTCAGAACTCACCCCAACGAGTCACCCACAATAATGATACTCAGGTGTTACACAGGTAATTATAATGTTAATGAGCTCAACCTCGGAACTCACCCCAACGAGTCACCTACAAGAATTAAACTCAGGTGTTACACAGGTAATTATAATGTTAATGATGAGCTCAGCTCGGAACTCACCCCAACGAGTCACCTACAAGAATTATACTCAGGTGTTACACAGGTAATTATAATGTTAATGATGAGCTCAACCTCGGAACTCACCCCAACGAGTCACCTACAAGAATTATACTCAGGTGTTACACGGGTAATTATAATGTTAATGATGAGCTCATCCTCGGAACTCACCCCAACGAGTCACCTACAAGAATTATACTCAGGTGTTACACAGGTAATTATAATGTTAATGATGAGCTCAGCCTCAGAACTCACCTCAACGAGTCACCTACAAGAATTATACTCAGGTGTCACACAGGTAATTATAATGTTAATGATGAGCTCAACCTCGGAACTCACCCCAACGAGTCACCTACAAGAATTATACTCAGGTGTTACACAGGTAATTATAATGTTAATGATGAGCTCAACCTCGGAACTCACCCCAACGAGTCACCTACAAGAATTATACTCAGGTGTTACACAGGTAATTATAATGTTAATGATGAGCTCAGCCTCGGAACTCACCCCAGCGAGTCACCTACAAGAATTATACTCAGGTGTTACACAGGTAATTATAATGTTAATGATGAGCTCAACCTCGGAACTCACCCCAACGAGTCACCTACAAGAATTATACTCAGGTGTTACACGGGTAATTATAATGTTAATGATGAGCTCAGCCTCGGAACTCACCTCAACGAGTCACCTACAAGAATTATACTCAGGTGTCACACAGGTAATTATAATGTTAATGATGAACTCAGCCTCGGAACTCACCTCAACGAGTCACCTACAAGAATTATACCCAGGTGTTACACGGGTAATTATAATGTTAATGATGAACTCAGCCTCGGAAATCACCCGAACTAGTCACCTACAAGAGTTATACTCAGGTGTTACACAGGTAATTATAATGTTGATGATGAGCTCAACCTTGGAACTCACCCCAATGAGTCACCTACAAGAATTATGCTCAGGTGTTACACGGGTAATTATAATGTTAATGATGAGCTCAGCCTCGGAACTCACCTCAACGAGTCACCTACAAGAATTATACTCAGGTGTCACACAGGTAATTATAATGTTAATGATGAACTCAGCCTCGGAACTCACCTCAACGAGTCACCTACAAGAATTATACCCAGGTGTTACACGGGTAATTATAATGTTAATGATGAGCTCAACCTCGGAACTCACCCCAACGAGTCACCTACAAGAATTATACTCAGGTGTTACACAGGTAATTATAATGTTAATGATGAGCTCAACCTTGGAACTCACCCCAATGAGTCACCTACAAGAATTATACTCAGGTGTTACACGGGTAATTATAATGTTAATGATGAGCTCAGCCTCGGAACTCACCTCAACGAGTCACCTACAAGAATTATACTCAGGTGTCACACAGGTAATTATAATGTTAATGATGAACTCAGCCTCGGAACTCACCTCAACGTGTCACCTACAAGAATTATACCCAGGTGTTACACAGGTAATTATAATGTTAATGATGAACTCAGCCTCGGAACTCACCCGAACTAGTCACCTACAAGAATTATACTCAGGTGTTACACGGGTAATTATAATGTTAATGATGAGCTCAGCCTCGGAACTCACCTCAACGAGTCACCTACAAGAATTATACTCAGGTGTCACACAGGTAATTATTATGTTAATGATGAACTCAGCCTCGGAAATCACCCGAACTAGTCACCTACAAGAGTTATACTCAGATGTTACACGGGTAATTATAATGTTAATGATGAGCTCAACCTCGGAACTCACCCCAACGAGTCACCTACAAGAATTATACTCAGGTGTTACACAGGTAATTATAATGTTAATGATGAGCTCAACCTTGGAACTCACCCCAACGAGTCACCTACAAGAATTATACTCAGGTGTTACACAGGTAATTATAATGTTAATGATGAACTCAGCCTCGGAACTCACCTCAACGAGTCACCTACAAGAATTATACTCAGGTGTTACACGGGTAATTATAATGTTAATGATGAGCTCAACCTCATAACTCACCTAAACGAGTCACCTACAAGAATTATACCCAGGTGTTACACAGGTAATTATAATGTTAATGATGAGCTCAGCCTCGGAACTCACCCCAACGAGTCACCTACAAGAATTATACTCAGGTGTTACACAGGTGATTATAATGTTAATGATGAGCTCATCCTCGGAACTCACCCCAACGAGTCACCTACAAGAATTATACTCAGGTGTTACACAGGTAATTATAATGTTAATGATGAGCTCAGCCTCGGAACTCACCCCAACGAGTCACCTACAAGAATTATACTCAGGTGTTACACAGGTAATTATAATGTTAATGATGAGCCCAGCCTCGGAACTCACCCCAATGAGTCACCTACAAGAATTATAATCAGGTGTTACACAGGTAATTATAATGTTAATGATGAACTCAGCCTCGGAACTCACCCCAACGAGTCACCTACAAGAATTATACTCAGGTGTTACACAGGTAATTATAATGTTAATGATGAGCTGAGCCTCGGAACTCACCACAACGAGTCACCTACAAGAATTATACTCAGGTGTTACACAGGTAATTATAATGTTAATGATGAGCTCAGCCTCCGAACTCACCCCAACGAGTCACCTACAAGAATTATACTCAGGTGTTACACAGGTAATTATAATGTTAATGATGAGCTCAACCTCGGAACTCACCCCAACGAGTCACCTACAAGAATTATACTCAGGTGTTACACAGGTAATTATAATGTTAATGATGAGCTCAACCTCGGAACTCACCTCAACTAGTCGCCTACAAGAATTATACTCAGGTGTTACACATGTAATTATAATGTTAATGATGAGCTCAGCCTCGGAACTCACCCCAACGAGTCACCTACAAGAATTATGTTACACAGGTAATTATAATGTTAATGATGAGCTCAGCCTCAGAACTCACCCCAACGAGTCACTTACAAGAATTATACTCAGGTGTTACACAGGTAATTATAATGTTAATGATGAGCTCAGCCTCGCAACTCACCCCAAAGAGTCACCTACAAGAATTATACTCAGGTGTTACACAGGTAATTATAATGTTGATAATGAGCTCAACCTCGGAACTCACCTCAATCAGTCATGTACAAGAATCCAGATGATAAATAAGAATTGTACTAAAATTGATGGTATGTGACATGTTTGTATTGTACGACATATCAGTGTCGCATTAACAATGACACCTCTGAAACCACACAAACAAGAAAACCTTTCTGCGATAGTCTGAGAAAGCCTATAATAACACAGAGGCATAGATAAATAATGAACTCAATATAAAGAGCATTTATTTTAACTAACATGAAACCCAACTGTTATATATATCACTGTTATGGATGATGCAACCCCGATAGAATTTGAAATATTTATAACTTTCATAAATGGTGTGGACCTTTAATTCAGGAGCAATATATTAAGAAAAACTCAACACTCAATAAACAGAAGGATGTGGGGCTTTCTTGCTCATTTTAAATGACCTTTATGACTGATTCTGAAACTGTCTTGATAGCAGGGTAGCGTCATTAGCATATGTCAGCTTCCGGCAGGTAAGATATGTACCTCTTGTTGTGGACTCATGTGTCATCCGTATCATCCTTTTCTTACACATGTGGGTCACACAAAGCTGTGAATGTGTCAATGATAAATGCATTTGTGTTACCAAATCTCATTCCACATGATATCAGCCATCATTTGGTGTCATAATTTTGAATTTTTCAGGTTGGAATTATGAAGAGTCTTGCTGAATTGACTGATCTAACTGAATTGATGCAGAGAATGATTGAGGTCTCCAAACTAGTCATGAACAAGTCCAACATGAGGTACTATTTTACGATTACAATATTTAAAGTGATGATAAGCTGACCAAATATCTCCATCAAAGATATCTTGCACACTATTGGTTATCCTCCATGCAGAAGAGTTTAATAAAAAAATTGGGTTCGTGATTTCTTTGCTAAACCTGTTACATATCTGTAGGTAATAAAATGGTACAAAATACCTATAGTTCATTTATCTTCATGCAATTGTCAATTGGAAGTTCCACACGGTCCCATAGATTGTTTCCCCAAAATTTGTTTAAAAAACATGGCTGCCAGCAGCAATCTTGGATTTCAAATTTGAATCCATCGGCACACCCAGCAGCCTGCATTTATTGGAGAAATGTTTTTAAAATTTACATTCATGTTTAAGATCACCTTTAGATGTGAGCTATCAAAGTTGAATGATTTTCGATGAAAAAAATGGCCACCGGCAGCCATCTTGGATTTTACTGTTTGCATGACTAAATCCTTTGGCATACCCTACAGGCCGCAGCCCTGATTCGATCGTCACTAAACTTCATATGGAACCTCAGGGTGAGCATTAGATGAGAGCCATCAAATTTTTCCAAATTTCGTCACAAAACACGGCTGCTAGTGGTCATATTGAATTTCAAATATGAATCCTCCGACACACAATGCATTCAACATTATTGGAGAATTGTTTTGAAAATTTACAGGCATGATTACTTCTAGGTGGGAGCTATCAAAATTGTATGATTTTCGAACAAAAACATGGCTGAAGGCAGCCATCAATGGATTTTACTCTGCATCAATAAATATTTTGGCATGCCCTACAGCCAACATTTTTTATCCAATTGATCCCAAACTTCTTATGGCTCATAGGGCTGACCTCTGGTATTACTTAGACATTTACAGTTTCCACATTCCGTATTGATCCATTGACTATAATATCTGAATTTATCCTCTCAGAGTTGAGCTACACTCTTATTGACACTTTCATTTTCAATATTTTCTTTTAGAAATATTGGATTCGAACAACTCAAATTAATTTTTGTTTGTTTTCTAGCTTTAGATTTTGAGAATTAAATGGTCAGCCTCCCTCCTCTTCAATAAATTCCCGGTAATAACAATGGTCTAATATCAATAATACTAGTATATAGAACAATAATTAATTTGACTCGAAGATGTCTTCTACAAATGTTCAGGTTAACAGGTTATCTTAAAGTCAAATTTAATAATTTAATATTAAATTTACTTTATGCTTCCAGCCATAAATTAAGATACAAATTTCCATGTACAAGATGTAACCAAATTAATTGACGGATAGTGGATTGGGTAACTCATGGCACACATTGTGTAAACAAATATGTTGATACGGAGCGAGAACTCAAGTCACTCACTGACTATACAATAAAATTAATGAGTATCATGGACTATTATGCATATAACATAACATTTAGTTTATACATTTGACTGAAAACAGTTTATCTGCTATTTGTAAAATTACTTTTGTTCAGTTGACAGTCAAATAATGGAAATCTGGTTACCTTATTCTATGAATAATGTATATCATTTATATAGCGCTTAACCCTTTACCCAACAGAAGGGCCCTGTGCCAATGCATTCTCTTATATATGCGAGTCGACCATAGGTCGCCTCGCATATATAAGAGAATGCATTGGCTTAACACATTAAAAATTATAAAATTGTTAAAGAATGTAAGAAAAAATGGTAAAAAGTGTTAAAAATTTTTTTTTTTAGGCCAATGCATTCTCTTATATATGCGAGGCGACCTATGGTCGACTCGCATATATAAGAGAATGCATTGGCACAGGGCATAACTGTAACTATCACAATGTGGTCAAGGAGCCGGTTCCAATGATATCCATATTTATATGGTTCTATTGAGACAGACCGAAGATAATTTAGGCTGTTGAAGCTTTATTTGGCCGGTTTTGGGCGGTTTGTTGGGTAAAGGGTTAATCCCTGGTGTAGCTCTAAGCACTTACATTATTACCCCAGCTGTTTTTTATGAGTAATGCCGAGTCTTGTGCCTGCTGCCATGTTACAGGCGCTTCACTAGAGCGGCTTACGGATACCCAACAACCAGGTACCTATTTCTCGTCTAGGTACGACGAAGCGAGCACAGTACAAGCTACCTTGCCCAAGGGTCACAATCTGGCGCGAGATTTGAAACAGCGTGTGTCTATATAAAGCACACACACCGCTTAATCTGGCCAAGCCACTGTTGCGGAACGATAGTCCATCGGCAGGGCGCGAACTCATGCCGGTGCATTGATACCATTACAAGTCCGACACTCTTAACCACTGGGCTACCACTTCCACATGAAGTAGACAATATAGCAACCAACAACAACATTTGAGAACAGTACCGCTTTAATTCTTCTGTTATAGCTGTAGCATGTATTTATTCAATCAATATACTAATAAAAATGAATTTACCAACCTGTCATCGAATCCATTCGAATCCACACCTTACTGTTTCTGTATCCATTTTTCAGGATATCCATTAATGCCACTCCTGATTCCATGTCTCACTCACAGAAACTTGTTGAGTCATTTATCAGTAACATAAATGGGGCTCCATCTGGGGAGAATAGCTTCCACACACAGGTAGGTGTAACAATGGAATGGTATTACCTGTAGAGAGCCTCCCGTATATATCTGATGGGGTATATATGGGGAGAATAGCTTTCACACACAGGTAGGTGTAACTATTGAATGGTTTTACCTGTAGAGAGCCTCCCGTATATATCTGATGGGGTATATATGGGGAGAATAGCTTTCACACACAGGTAGGTGTAACTATTGAATGGTATTACCTGTAGAGAGCCTCCCGTATATATCTGATGGGGTATATATGGGGAGAATAGGTTTCACACACAGGTAGGTGTAACAATTGAATGGTATTAAATGTGCACAAATACCAGCAAAAATAGCTACCCGTACCTACTGTCTCCAGTCAAACCGTGCCAAGTACAACAAGAATGAAGTGGAACCTATTTATCAGCTCTGTCGAAAAGCACCTGAGACTGTGGAACATTTCCTTATCAACTGTAATGCATTATATGGAGCACGCAGCGCTGCCCTTTCGAAACTCGAGGATGCAGTACAAAAAGAATGCCAACTCGGCAACCCCATAACAAGGCACAGTCTGTTGCAGCTGATCATCGATCCCAGTGCAGCTTCCAATGATATCTCAAAAACTGGTCTTACCGATTTTCTCTTTCACTCACGGAGACTGACATATAATCTGCATAGAGAGAGCTATAACAAACTTCAACTGATTTCGAAGAAGACGAAGTGACACCCCCAGATTGAAAATGATATTTTATTCAAAAGTTTTTTAGAACTGATATACCGGGATGCTGCCAATCTTAAATGTACATACATCCAAAATGGTGATGGTTTTATGAATGTCATTCAACTACTGTACAAATAACCACGACAGACCATCGGTGTGCCTTTGAAGGCAGAATCTCCAGATAGGTAACAGGTAGAGAGCCTGTTGTTTTCTAAATATAGGTTCTGTAATGGGTTGTAATTCTATATAACATTTATTAACCCTTTACCCAACAAAGCGGCCAAAAACGCCCAAATAAAGCTTCAACAGCCTAAAATATCTTCGGTCTGTCTCAATAACACCATACAAATATGGATATCATTGGAACCGGTTCATTGACCACATTGTGATGGTTACAGTTATGCCCTTTGCCAATGCATTCTCTTATATATGCGAGTCGACCATAAGAGAATGCATTGGCCTAAAAAAATTCTTTTTTAACCATTTTTAGCTCAACTTACTTTGTAAGTTTGAGCGATTGCCATGGTTTGGCGTCCGTCGTCTGTGTGTCCGTGTGTCCGTGTGTCCGTCAACAATTTCCTTTGGCGCGGGCTACAGGTCGTCCTTTTGTTCTGATCTTTATGAAATTTGTCATGAATGTTGCCATTGACATGTAGATGGGAACGAGTCATTTTGGGGTCATTCGGCAAAAAAACATGGCTACTGGCAGCCATCTTGGATTTCAAAATTCAATCCATTGGCGCGGGCTACAGGTCGTACTGTTCGTCTGATCATCATGAAATTTGTCATGGATGTTAATATTGACATGTAGATGGGAACGAGTGATTTTGGGGTCGTTCGGCCAAAAAACATGGCCGCCAGCAGCCATCTTGGTTTTTACTCTTTGCATGACTAAATCCTTTGGCGCGGGCTACAGGTTGTAGCTTTGGTCGGAACTTCATGAAATTTATCAGGGATGTTAACAATGACATGTAGATGGGAACGAGTCATTTTGGGGTCGTTCGGCCGAAAAACATGGCCGTCAGCAGCCATCTTGGATTTTACTCTTTACATGACTAAATCCTTTGACGCGAGCTACAGGTCGTACCTTTTGTCTGATGTTTATGAAATTTGTCATGAACGTTGCCATTGACATGTAGATGGGAACGAGTCCTTTGGGGTCAATTGGCCAAAAAACATGGCCGCCAGCAGCCATCTTGGATTTTACTCTTTGCATGACTAAATCCTTTGGCACAGGTCAGACATTGCAATTAGCACCTTTTCTTTCCTATATACTGTCAACCATTAAATTATTCCCCTACCTAAGTTGAGCTACAGTGTCATTGACACTTTCATTTCTTTCATTCTTTAACAATTTTATAATTTTTTCTTATATTTTTTAACATTTTTTATAATATTTTTCTACATTCTTTGACAATTTTATCATTTTTAATATGTGTTAAGCCAATGCATTCTCTTATATATGCGAGGCGACCTATGGTCGACTCGCATATATAAGAGAATGCATTGGCACAGGGCCGTTCTGTTGGGTAAAGGGTTAACCAAGTGCTATAAATTCTATTCGAGCTGAGCAATAGCAAGGATAGAATCAAATTTAGTGGATGAGGCTAATATATTTTGTATAGAATTGTGACAAATTTCAGATCCTTTTTATCATATAATCACATTTTAACAAGGAAAAACGAACTCAAAATGGCTCGGGTTAAAAAAAATTAATATTGATTTTAATATCACAACCAAAGAGGAAGTAAAGACACCTTCAAGAAAAAATATAGTTCCATTTTGAATGTGTCTTTTCATGTTGACAAAATTTTCAACCACCGTTATCACCCATGTTTATCTCACAGTCAACACTAAATAACCCAA
The DNA here is from genome assembly GCA_032622095.1 of Siphonodentalium dalli. Lineage (NCBI taxonomy): Eukaryota > Metazoa > Mollusca > Scaphopoda > Gadilida > Siphonodentaliidae > Siphonodentalium > Siphonodentalium dalli. The sequence goes on along the minus strand of CP136064.1, from coordinate 282,798,326 downwards.
CACAAATCGAATATCATAATTATATTCCATTTAACATTATAATAACATTGATGAATATCAGTGCGCTAAACTCCTCTGTCTCTGCACGTTCCAATAATACACGTGTGTCTTACTACAAAATATGAGGCCGGGTTCAGGGGCTAATTATATGTGATAAATTGTTTTATTTAACCCTTTCAGTGCCAGGGGCCGATCTCATCGGCCCTAATTTACGGTCTGTGAAGTCGGCCCTGAAAAAATTTGGGTTGAATTTTTTTTGGGTATGCTTAAGCATGCTATAGCGAATTTAAAAACAAACTGGATAAAACCTTAGGGGCACGTTAACCCTCAAAACTATCACCAAGTATTCATAGTAATAATTTTGATGCCCATGAAAAACGTAAGATTCCCTGGCACTAAACCTACAAAATAAGTCTGGCACTGAAAGAGTTAAAGAATATAAGAAAAAATTATTAAAAATGTAAAAAATTGTGTGATAAATTGTTTTATTTAATAGGGAGTGTCTCATGAAGCAGATGGTAAAAGAATACATTATGAATTTCCATTCTCCGTGAACTACATGAGCGCCAGTTATCCGACTGTGTCGTATTCACACCAAGATTTCCAATCGTAAGTGTACCATGCAATTGCAACTTAATTTTGTGTGTGTTTCTCAACTACAAATGCAGATCAGGTTTTGATATGGTCCAGTTGAATGATTTTTGCGTGAGTTATGGACTTTTTTATGTGTACCCATACCATAGTATGGTACACATAGTGTCAACGTCCGGATTGACCACTCGTCGTTCGTCCGTCTGTCCGTCCGTCTGTCTGTCCGTCCGTAGACACTTTACGTGTAATGCGATAACTCAAACATTTTTTACCTGATCAAAACCAAAATTTGTATATGGGGTTTTCAGCCCAAAATACAGATCGAGTTCGAATATGGGTTTGATCCGACTTTTTTTTACAGAGTTGTGGCCCTTTTTTTACTTAGAATTCACACATTCTGCCATAACTCAAACATTTTTTATCTGATCGGAACCAAATTTGGTATGTGAGTTTCTCGGCCCAAAATACAGATCGAGTTCGAATATGGGTTTGATCCGACTTTTTTTTACGGAGTTATGGCCCTTTTTCGACTTAGAATTCATGAATTCTGCCATAACTCAAATTTTTTTTATCTGATCGGAACCAAATTTGGTATGTGAGTTTCTCGGCCCAAAATACAGATTGAATTCGAATATGGGTTTGATCCGAGTTTTTTTTACGGAGTTATGGCCCTTTTTCGAATTAGAATTCATTAATTCTGCCATAACTCTTAACATTTTTTATCTGATTGGAACCAAATTTGGTGTATGAGTTTCTCAGACCAACATACAGATTGAGTTCGAATATGGGTTTGATCGGATTTTTAATGGAGTTATGGTCCTTTGACATATAATTCACACATACATGTACTTCGATAAATCAACCATTTTTCATCTGATAGGAACCAAATTTGGTATGTGAGTTTCTCGGCCCAAAATACAGATTGAGTTCGAATATGGGTTTGATCCGAGTTTTTTTGACGGAGTTATGGCCCTTTTTCGAATTAGAATTCATTAATTCTGCCATAACTCTAACATTTTTTATCTGATTGGAACCAAATTTGGTGTATGAGTTTCTCAGACCAACATACAGATTGAGTTCGAATATGGGTTTGATCGGATTTTTAATGGAGTTATGGTCCTTTGACATATAATTCACACATACATGTACTTCGATAAATCAACCATTTTTCATCTGATAGGAACCAAATTTGGTATGTGAGTTTCTCAACTCAAAATACAGAACGAGTTTGAATATGGGTTAGATCCAATTTGTTATACCAGAGATATGGCCCTTTTTAAACTAAGAATTATCCAGATTATAACCCAAGTAACTTACAATTAATGAATACCTGCTTCTCTGTGAGCAAGATAAAAGACAATATAGTTTATTGCTTTGAGAGTTATTTATAGCCCTCATATGTTAGCTCTGTATAAGACACAGATAAGTGAATTATTGGATAAATTGATTTAGCTATCTTTTTTACCACAACTTAGCCATGTGAATTTATTTAACTAGACCAATGGAGCTCTCTAAGTCCTTGGATGATGGGACTACATTGGATCAAACAGGGCAGAGATAGGTGATTTAACCCCTTTTACCCATTCCATGTCTTTTAACCGTTTCCATTAAATAAATAATTATATTATTTTGATATCTCACATGGCAATTTGCAACAACATGAATAGAACTGCTTACACTATGGTAGTGGTGACAGGCTCTAGAGTTTAGATGTTATATTAACCCTTCTATATTGACTCATACATTCCAATAATTTGTGTTATTACTGGTTATTATGTACATTTGTCATATACTACTTTAGATCATAACAGTATACTCTATAATTCAACATTAAACGATTATGATTCTGATCATAACAATTTATTATCGCCAAGGGATGGGTTAAACATCTGCCGATTGTGATCGGCCTCTCGTTTTTACCTATAATTTACTTGATTTATTAACCCTTTACCCAACAGAACGGCCCTGTGCCAATGCATTCTCTTATATATGCGAGTCGACCATAGGTCGCCTCGCATATATAAGAGAATGCATTGGCTTAACACATTAAAAATTATAAAATAGTTTTTTTAGGCCAATGCATTCTCTTATATATACGAGGCGACCTATGGTCGACTTGCATATTTAAGAGAATGCATTGGCACAGGGCATAACTGTAACTATCACAATGTGGTCAAGGAGCCGGTTCCAATGATATCCATATGTGTATGGTTCTATTGAGACAGACCGAAGATATTTTAGGCTGTTGAAGCTTTATTTGGCCGTTTTGTTGGGTAAAGGGTTAATATTCAGTTTCTGATCGATATATATCCCAGATTGGGTTATTTGCTCGGTATTAAAGTTGGTATATGTTTTTCTTTGGCAAAAATAAATTTCTCCAACCTGTATAACTTTTATGAGTATTGAGTGTTTATTGAGTATTGAGTGTCTGCCAGATTATTGCAAACGTGGTTGAATAATATTTATGTTGTTTTGGTCCTTCACACGATAACAAAATAGTTCTGCAAATGACTACCAAAAAATTTGCATAAACCCTGTGCCAATAAATTCTCTTATATATGCGAGTCTCCCATAGGGAGCCTCGTATATATAAGAGAATGCATTGGCCTAACAATTTTTACCTTGACTGTGTAAGCCAGTGCTTTGTGTTTGTGATTCACACTGTGATCTGTATTTGCAGGCTAAGGGTGTTGGGAAGACTGTTAACAACAAAGTATCTACATAGAGAGATAAGGTTAGTCATTCCCACACCAGACAGAGAAACACCATATGAAGTCCCATTCATTCATTTCTAGGGGAGACCAGATAATAAAATTCAACAAATCCATATCCCTAATGCATTTTACGCGGTCTGGTTGCTAATTTATGTCCGTCTATTTTAAATCATATGATAATCTGCCTTGTTGCCAAAATTATTTGCCAAATGAAATTTTGTTTTGGCCAAATGTTATTTTTTTTTCGTTGGTAAGTGACAGCACGAAGTAATATTAACCCTTCTTACACATCATCAACAATTATTTTATTGGGATATATTTAACTCAGCTAACTCAGTGATAACCAGTTACTTTACAATAAGGTTTTAATCAGCAGATTATCATTAAACTAAATTTGAACATGTAAGTTTCATTTATATTTACAGAGAGAAGGGCGGAGCTTATGGATCGGGATGCGGTTCGACCGGTGATGCTGGCGTCCTCTCATTCTACTCTTATAGGTGTGTAAATTATTGTCTCCCGGTAATTTTTTTGGGGTACGATTAAAATAGCCGGTGTCTGTCCATCCTTTTGAAAGTTTTCGGATGAGAACTTTATTTTGGGTTATCTTATCAAAACCAAATTAGATATGTGAGTTTATCAGCTAAAACACAGGTTATGTTCGAATATGGGTTCCGTCCACCCATTTTTGCCAGAGTTATGGCCCCTTTTCGACCTAGAATCTTTCTGTCCATCCGTCTGTCTGCCCAAACGGAAGGTTTCTGAATGATAACATTATTTGAGTTTATGAGTTCAAAATACAGGTCAAGTTCGGTCCGCCAATTTTTGCTGGAGTTATGGCCCATATTTCACTTAGAATTTTGTTGTTATGAGGTTTCCGGATAATAACTTTAGTTTGTGTGAATGGACCTGAACCAAATTTGGTATGTGAGGTTATCAGCTCCAACTTTAGGTCAAGTACGAATATGGGTTTGGTCTGCCCATTTTTGCTGGAGTTATTGTCCTTGTCGACTTAAATTTTGCTGATTATTTTGGTTTCCGGATGATAACTGATTGTTTTTAAATTCAACTGAATCTCTTGATATTTGGTTCAAATTTCAGAAGACAAAGGCCAAGTTTGTATTTGGTCACGGTACGATGAATTTTGACAGAGTTAAAAAAAGCTATCCTTACTAAAAGCCACCTTTTCAGGGGACACTTGGTCGGCGACATTTTATTTACTGTAAAATAATTTTTAATCATGGGTGTCTTTATTTGTTGATTTTGTGCTTTGGTCAAACAACAAAATCAGGAGCTGTCAAAATATTAATACATCATTGTCAAATGCAATGCCGGTATACAAGCAGGTCTGAGAATACTGTGCCTGACATTTGCAGAATGAAGTCCCCAGAGGGTGAATTTAGTGGCACTACCTCGCACAGCGGGCTACCATCTGGTTCACCCTCTGAGGACCTCATTCTGCTTAGGCCTCATCATCTGGAATGTATCTTTATTAACAAATTAATAAGTTTTTTTTTAGTTTCTATATAAACTTATTCACAAGGAATTTCTCTATATCCCTAAATTGGCAGATGACACTTTGCATAATCGACGTTCCCAATGGATGCATATCACAATATTCACCATCTGGGAACTTCTATATGAGTCTATGTCTCCCATAGCCAATGAGGCCATGCAGAATGGTGTCTCCAGAGGTTGAATTTGGTGATGTCAGCCTGCTGTGTGGGATAGTGTCACAAAATTCAGCCTCTGGAGGCCTCATTCTGCAATGATAGGCCCAAAGATCGGGCGTTGTGTCTATTTTTGGCATGTCTTAAAACAAAAATGGTTAAAGTTGTGTGTTTGTGTGTTCAAACCAAGGGACATAACCCAGTGACTAATGGTACAAACAAACAAAAGTACAGACAGCTGTTTCCTGTGAATATTCTTATCTAAAATCAAAAATGATTCATGGGCCGGATGTTAAGGAAAATGGCTCAGCATAGATTTGAAGTGCAGTAACCCCCAAAAATTGCTGAAAATTGTGTACTCCTGCCGTAAAGACATATTATGTACTTATATCGGTACCCAGGACTTTTCCCACTGAAAGTAGCTTTTAATTATTATTTGCTAAAAATTCCGATCGTACCATTTCATAAAACATAATGTCTTAACTATGCACAATTGTAAATATTTACCCTGTACTTAAAATGATGTGAAAGACTCCGGTGGGGTGATCACATAGAAATGGATGATAATATTGCTCAAAGCAGTTATTATTACAAATATTAAATCCAAATTGACAAGACACACCGTCATTATTATATGGTAATTAAAACTAATGACTCTCGATAACGAAAATGTTTTCGTTACTTTATCGCCGATAGTTGGATCCCGAATCGGGAAGTAAATATTTACAATTGAGCGAGTTCAGATGATGTTTTCTATGGAATGGTATGGTAGATTTGCTTGAGATTTTCGGCAATGTAGTAGAATGCTACATTCCTCCTGTAGGCATAATGCCTGAGTACTAACTTAACAGTTTAATGCACCCGAACAAGTCCATAATATGTCTTTAATGTTGTGATGAACTTTCCATCAATAAACAGCAATGATTCCACCAATGAGTCATTGTATATCGTTCATATATAAGAATGACATGCCTTTTAGATATTATTAGTTATCTTCGTCAACATCAGGAGTACAGGGGATTTAATACCTTGATGTCAAATTTGATCCCCGAGGCAGAGCCCAGGGGTTCAAAAAGAGACATCCAGATATTATATATCCATGCACTCTATGATGTTGCTGGAGATAACAATTTTGTCCCCACAACAATAGCCATCTGTCCTCAATTTAAGTGTGGCTTTTATAGGTTCTCACATTAATTCACACCAATAAGAATAATTCAGTAGCTGACCTATTGGCCTGGCATCAGTTGAAGTTAACTTGGCATGCTAGAGCAACGTCGCAATAGATGGAAACTGCCAGTTTAAGGGTCATTCATATACCCCAGATGTTTCACTCATGGTGATTTGATTGTGGCATTGTAGCCAACCAAATTGCTAATTACCACCGGATGTGGGGACAAAATGTATGTCAGAATGATATTACATGTATTATCTATTCACACAATCGATTAGCACATATGAGTGTTCAACAGGAGTGTTTCACATCAGTTTAATATTATTTATTCTCTATCGATCAGCACATCACATGTTTCACATCAGTTTAATGTTATTTATTCTCTATCGATCAGTGGATCACATGTTTCACATCAGTTTAATGCTATTTCTTATCTATTCCTAGGGATCCAAACAGTTTAAAAACTCTTGATATTTTCCGGGACTCGATTCATTGGGCGGCTGACAGTAAATTTACTGATGAGGATATCGAAGAAGCTAAGCTTGGTGTATTCCAACAGGTGGGTTCATAAAAGAATTTTAAAAAACTTGTCACTTGCCCTATTTAACCACTTATAGGGAGCCAAGGCATTTTGATTACCTTATTGGACTTTTATTGGTAATTCCACTGTAATAGTAATATGACATTCAATTCTCCTATTTGAGAGTCCTTGATGGGAGCTGAGCTGGTGCAGCATTAAATAATCTGTTTGTGCATTCTCTTATCTATGCTAAGCTCCCTATGGCAGAAGCACTGGCTTTTAAGGTCAAGGTAAATATTGTCAGACCAATGCATTTTCTTATATAAGCAAGACTCTCTATGGGAGACCCACATATATAAGAGAATGCATTGGTACAGGGTTCTTGCAAAATTTCAGGATTCTCCAGTCATAGAAGGGTTAATATAACAAAAACAAAGTCAATCTATTTTTCCATGTAATTGTTGATGATAGTTGTTTTACAAACGTTTGTTATTTCACATGAACAAAATTGAAACACATTGAGTCCCTTTAACCTCTAACTTTGCGACCCTGTGAATTCCAAACAATTTTAATTTGATTGTGAATACCTCCAAATTTCTGTATGCAAAATATGGTAAAATAACTGTTTGCTAGATTAATTGCTATCAACTTCAAATTTGTCACCCTCGTTAAGGGAGACTTTGGTCTATTCAACTTCTCAATACCTATATCTGAGGCCAAAGAAAAAAAAAATATATGGTTCTCCTACCAATCCTATTGAAAGCCCCCCCTACCCTGTTTTTTCATGGTTTTCAAGAAAATTTTCGTAATTTTTTTTATAAAATAACCACACAAAAAAACGTTTCAATGTTTTCTGTTTTGTGTTTATTCAAAGTATCATCTTATCTCAACCTTGCAGAAGACATGGAAAGCATACAACAAAATAATAAACAAATTAATTAAAAAATACAACTTTAACCCTTCTATGACTGGAGCTTCTTGAAATTTTGCGAAAACCCTGTGCCAATGAATGCTCTAATATATGTGAGTCTCCCATATGGAGCCTCGCATATGTAAGAGAATGCATTGGCCTTACAATATTTACCTTGACCTTGGAAGCCAGTGCTTTCTCTTATATATGTGAGACTCCATATGGGTGACTGTCATATATATGAGAATGCACTGGCACAGGATCTTTAATGCTGCACCAGAGCAGCTCCCGTCATGAAAGTTAGTTCTAAGCCTGCTTTCTGGTAGAGAGGTAATGTCGCAAGAGCTATACTCGACCTTCACCTCAGAATTTGCAGTCACATTATATTCAACTAATTAACGGGTCTTTTTCGGGGGGTTTCTAGAACACCAAAGTGGGTGGAACATCTTGATATATAAGTCAAATTGCACATGCGGGTGGAATTGAGTCGATTTGAGATTATAGATGCGCGCCCTACGATTATACCATTTATTGAGGTCAAGGACGAGTATAGCGCTTGCAAAATTACCCCGCTACCCTGCTTTCTGACCCAATCTTTCTGCATTGTAACCTGCACCAAACAATTAATTTTTCTTTCGCCTTATGAGATTAAAACTAACTGAATACAATCAAATTGAATTGTTTTATATCTTTGAAATTATTGATAATTGTAATTCTATCTAATCATTACAGGTAGATAAACCGATACCACCTGGCCGAATGGGATTGACTCATTTCTTGTCCGGTATCACAGACGACCTGCGGCAAGATGTTAGGGACAGATTATTCACCGTCGGAAGAAATGACATCACAAATGTCGCACAAAGGTGATATATATTCATAAGAGAAACCTGTACAAATTCATGTTTATTTGAAGCGCAATTAAAAACTAATTACATTGAATTGCTGATGCACAATTAAAAACTAATTACATTGAATTGCTGATGCACAAATAAAAACTAATTACATTGAATTGCTGAAGCACAATTAAAAACTAATTACATTGAATAGCTGAAGCGCAATTAAAAACTAATTAAATTGAATTGCTGAAGCTCTATTAAAAACTAATTACATTGAATTGCTGAAGCGCAATTAAAAACTAATTACATTGAATTGCTGATGTGCAATTAAAAACTAATTACATTTAATTGCTGAAGCACAATTAAAAACTAATTACATTGAATTGCTGAAGCGCAATTAAAAACTAATTACATTGAATTGCTGAAGCACAATTAAAAACTAATTACATTGAATTGCTGAAGCGCAATTAAAAACTAATTACATTGAATTGCTGAAGTGCAATTAAAAACTAATTACATTGAATTGCTGAAGCGCTATTAAAAACTAATTACATTGAATTGCTGAAGCGCAATTAAAAACTAATTACATTGAATTGCTGAAGTGCAATTAAAAACCAATTACATTGAATTGCTGAAGCACAATTAAAAACTAATTACATTGAATTGCTGAAGTGCAATTAAAAACTAATTACATTGAATTGCTGAAGTGCAATTAAAAACTAATTACATTGAATTGCTGAAGTGCAATTAAAAACCAATTACATTGAATTGCTGAAGTGCAATTAAAAACTAATTACATTGAATTGCTGAAGTGCAATTAAAAACTAATTACATTGAATTGCTGAAGTGCAATTAAAAACCAATTACATTGAATTGCTGAAGCACAATTAAAAACTAATTACATTGAATTGCTGAAGCACAATTAAAAACTAATTACTTTGAATTGCTGAAGCGCAATTAAAAACTAACTACATTGAATTGCTGAAGTGCAATTAAAAACTAATTACATTGAATTGCTGAATTGCAATTAAAAACTAATTACATTGAATTGCTGAAGTGCAATTAAAAACCAATTACATTGAATTTCTGAAGCACAATTAAAAACCAATTACATTGAATTGCTGAAGCACAATTAAAAACTAATTACTTTGAATTGCTGAAGCGCAATTAAAAACTAATTACATTGAATTGCTGAAGTGCAATTAAAAACTAATTACATTGAATTGCTGAAGTGCAATTAAAAACTAATTACATTGAATTGCTGAAGTGCAATTAAAAAACAATTACATTGAATTGCTGAAGCACAATTAAAAACTAATTACATTGAATTCTGAAGGACAATTAAAAACTAATTACATTGAATTGCTGAAGCGCAATTAAAAACTAATTACATTGAATTGCTGAAGCACAATTAAAAACTAATTACATTGAATTCTGAAGCACAATTAAAAACTAATTACATTGAATTCTGAAGCACAATTAAAAACTAATTACATTGAATTGCTGAAGCACAATTGAGTTGTACTGAATTGATGTCCCATGCATGATGCACAATTGAGTTACACAGCAGCCCAAGTGAATTGCTCTTCAACAAAATTATTCATAAATGTGAATTTGGCTTCCGATATACATGCATAGATTACATACTCAAGCTTGTATCAGGTCAGGCACTTACTGAATTCAACTATTATATTTAACTGTATAGTTTAATTTGACAATTTCCCTATTTTTGTGGAAACTATGAGATTGCGCATCCCAGTGCACGGCCAAATTGCACTCGTAGCAACATTACAGCAAATGTTCAGCCTCCCGATAAAATTGTTTTGCGATGGCTTATTGTAGTTAATAATGACACAAGATTGCCTTTCTAAATGACATTAACATGATCACTCAATCGGTCATTCATAACTATATTTAGACCAATTGAATGTTAGTTGACTCCCTTATCATGTGCCGTTATGATTAATATTTCGCACGGATCGAGACATGTGTCATCATGATTAATCTTTCACACGGAGCGAGACATGTAATTTCATTACATAAACAAACATGGTAACAATTTAGTATGACACTGTTTTTTAAATTTCTTTTCAAATATGATGTTGGGTTAAGCCTCAGATATCAAATTCACAAAAAGACGATATTTGTTATGTATCTATTATAGTTTAATATAACTTTCGGCCTAATATAATAGTTTAATATAAATATGATAGTTGAAATTCAATATGTGCCTGACCTGTGTATAGATGGCTGTCCAATGGCAGCAACTTTGTCTGAGCTTTTACTCTTTCTGTTTTTTGAAAATTTACTTGATCAACAAGGATCGAACATTCCTCTCCCATTATCTGAACCTGAACGCATAACAAAGAATGTGACGTGAACTAACTGTGTGACCATGGAGGGTCATCATCAGTCCTGTCTAAAAAATTTGCTGAACATTTGGCAAAAATAATTTTCTGCCTAGTGAAAAAATGGCATGCAAAATATTTAATGTTACCAGATTAAATTCTATTTTGGTGGTGTTGTTTACTGTGTCTAAAAATGCTATATCATTGATTCCGCAGGTACTTCCTAAAACAGAAAGGTGATACAGCATTCCTAGGTCCTAAAAATAAAGACGTTGAGAAAGATAATTCTTGGAACGTGATAACAAGCTGAAACTAGGCACTTTTAAACAGTTGTTTTGTTTTTCCATGGACTCGCAAGTAAAGATCGCAAGTAAAGATGTCCAGAAAGATACTTCTTGGAATGTGATAGCAAGCTAAAGCTAGGTATACTCTGAGACAGATGGACGTTACTTTATTCTTTGTACCTACAATGATAGACGTTTAGAAGGAGAATTCTTGGAAAGTGATATAAAGCTGAAACTGGGCTCATTTTAACACAGAAATGTGTTCCATTTTTCCTTGACATGCACATAAGGACGTCGAGAAAGATACTCTCGGTAACGAGCTGAAACTAGGTACTCCCTTATATAGAAGGGTGTTATGTTATTCTTCAGACATACAAATAAATACTTTGAGAAATATTTCTTGGAAAGTAAAAACGAGCTGAAACAGGCCAACTGTTTAGCTGTGATTATGTGATACAACCTACAGAACAATGATTAGACAGACTTCCAAACAAAAACTGAGACTACCTAGTGATATTCCTGGTCATCATTCATACTTCAAACAATTAACTGGTGCTATTTACTGCCTATCATTCATATGATAGAAATACATGATTTCTGACAATTTAGGGTACTATACTACAACTTTCTGCTGTGCAAAAAATGTGGGAGCATTTTTGTGTCTGTACTATGACTGAATTGTCACATCACAAGTTGAATTATCTCCCTTGGACTGACTATCTAAAACCCTCAATTTGAACAATTTTTTTGGCCAAAAGTTAGACCCATAGCTAACATGAGAGAGCGATTGTCATTCTATAATCACCGAATGAGCTGATAGAACCAGGGGCGCCGGAAGCATCCAAGGGCAGGGGGGCAGAGCCTACAAAAAGGGCACTTTTCCGCAAAAAATGGCATTTTCTCCGCAAACTCGGGAAAATAACCACAAATTCATTGTGGCAAAAATCCCTATTTTAATGGTATTTGTCAGTTTTTATGGCCGTTTTGTGATAAAATTGACAAAAAATTAATATTCCTTGTGAAATTGGTGGTATTTGGGCCAAAAAAGTCACATTTTGCTATAAAAACAAGAGATTAAACACACAAAAAGAATTTTCTGTCTCCAGAAAAAGGGCAAGTCCTGCCCCCACTGCCCCCCTCTTCCGGCGCCCCTGGATAGAACATACATAGATGTAAGATATATTAAAAAATAAAGAAAAGTTATTTTAGAAAAATATTTTGAAGTGCATATGATTGTTTTCAAGGGAGAGAAATCAGGCTCTTTTATGGTGGAGTACCACAGATAGTCAGCCCACACCAGATATGAAACATACACTTCGTATTCAAGCATACCACACATAGTCATCCCACACCAGATATGAAACATACACTTCGTATTCAAGCATACACCCTACATAGTCAGCCCACACCAGATATGAAACATACACTTCGTATTCAAGCATACCACACATAGTCAGCCCACACCAGATATGAAACATACACTTCGTATTCAAGCATACACCACACATAGCAAGCCCACACCAGATATGAAACATACACTTCGTATTCAAGCATACCACACATAGTCAGCCCACACCAGATATGAAACATACACTTCGTATTCAAGCATACCACACATAGTCAGCCCACACCAGATATGAAACATACACTTCGTATTCAAGCATACACCCTACATAGTCAGCCCACACCAGATATGAAACATACACTTCGTATTCAAGCATACACCCTACATAGTCAGCCCACACCAGATATGAAACATACACTTCGTATTCAAGCATACACCCTACATAGTCAGCCCACACCAGATATGAAACATACACTTCGTATTCAAGCATACACCCTACATAGTCAGCCCACACCAGATATGAAACATACACTTCGTATTCAAGCATACACCCTACATAGTCAGCCCACACCAGATATGAAACATACACTTCGTATTCAAGCATACACCCTACATAGTCAGCCCACACCAGATATGAAACATACACTTCGTATTCAAGCATACACCCTACATAGTCAACCCACACCAGATATGAAACATACACTTCGTATTCAAGCATACACCCTACATAGTCAGCCCACACCAGATATGAAACATACACTTCGTATTCAAGCATACCACACATAGTCAGCCCACACCAGATATGAAACATACACTTCGTATTCAAGCATACCACACATAGTCAGCCCACACCAGATATGAAACATACACTTCGTATTCAAGCATACCACACATAGTCAGCCCACACCAGATATGAAACATACACTTCGTATTCAAGCATACCACACATAGTCAGCCCACACCAGATATGAAACATACACTTCATATTCAAGCATACACCCTACATAGTCAGCCCACACCAGATATGAAACATACACTTCGTATTCAAGCATACACCCTACATAGTCAGCCCACACCAGATATGAAACATACACTTCGTATTCAAGCATACACCCTACATAGTCAGCCCACACCAGATATGAAACATACACTTCGTATTCAAGCATACCACACATAGTCAGCCCACACCAGATATGAAACATACACTTCGTATTCAAGCATACCACACATAGTCAGCCCACACCAGATATGAAACATACACTTCGTATTCAAGCATACCACACATAGTCAGCCCACACCAGATATGAAACATACACTTCGTATTCAAGCATACACCCTACATAGTCAGCCCACACCAGATATGAAACATACACTTCGTATTCAAGCATACACCCTACATAGTCAGCCCACACCAGATATGAAACATACACTTCGTATTCAAGCATACACCCTACATAGTCAGCCCACACCAGATATGAAACATACACTTCGTATTCAAGCATACACCCTACATAGTCAGCCCACACCAGATATGAAACATACACTTCGTATTCAAGCATACACCCTACATAGTCAGCCCACACCAGATATGAAACATACACTTCGTATTCAAGCATACACCCTACATAGTCAGCCCACACCAGATATGAAACATACACTTCGTATTCAAGCATACACCCTACATAGTCAGCCCACACCAGATATGAAACATACACTTCGTATTCAAGCATACACCCTACATAGTCAGCCCACACCAGATATGAAACATACACTTCGTATTCAAGCATACACCCTACATAGTCAGCCCACACCAGATATGAAACATACACTTCGTATTCAAGCATACACCCTACATAGTCAGCCCACACCAGATATGAAACATACACTTCGTATTCAAGCATACACCCTACATAGTCAGCCCACACCAGATATGAAACATACACTTCGTATTCAAGCATACACCCTACATAGTCAGCCCACACCAGATATGAAACATACACTTCGTATTCAAGCATACACCCTACATAGTCAGCCCACACCAGATATGAAACATACACTTCGTATTCAAGCATACACCCTACATAGTCAGCCCACACCAGATATGAAACATACACTTCGTATTCAAGCATACACCCTACATAGTCAGCCCACACCAGATATGAAACATACACTTCGTATTCAAGCATACACCCTACATAGTCAGCCCACACCAGATATGAAACATACACTTCGTATTCAAGCATACACCCTACATAGTCAGCCCACACCAGATATGAAACATACACTTCGTATTCAAGCATACACCCTACATAGTCAGCCCACACCAGATATGAAACATACACTTCGTATTCAAGCATACACCCTACATAGTCAGCCCACACCAGATATGAAACATACACTTCGTATTCAAGCATACACCCTACATAGTCAGCCCACACCAGATATGAAACATACACTTCGTATTCAAGCATACACCCTACATAGTCAGCCCACACCAGATATGAAACATACACTTCGTATTCAAGCATACACCCTACATAGTCAGCCCACACCAGATATGAAACATACACTTCGTATTCAAGCATACACCCTACATAGTCAGCCCACACCAGATATGAAACATACACTTCGTATTCAAGCATACACCCTACATAGTCAGCCCACACCAGATATGAAACATACACTTCGTATTCAAGCATACACCCATTTTGTAAACTATGGTACCTATATAAAATAAGTAAACCATCGGAACAGTACTCCCATAAATAACATTGGCAAACTTTGTATAGCTCTTAGATGCTTAAAATGCTATATGTCAGCCCTCTTACAACCCATGAAATCATGTATTGCTACCTGTATCAAAAGTGTGATAGTGTGATTAGTACTGGTTCAAGCCTGCAAATAGTGTGTCTGTCATTTTCAGAATGAGGTCCCCAGAGGGTGAATTTAGTGACGCTATCCTGCCCTGCCCCCCCACCCTCTCGGAACCTCATTCTGCTTAGGACCTCAACTGTTATGGTAGATTGAAGTTCCCCAGTTGAAGTTGGTGATGTTCACCTATTGGGCGCACCTCGATTATGCATTTTATCTTCTGCAAACTTCCTAGAAGGGAAAACGTAACTAAAAACAATGTTAATTTGATACTATAGATACTTCCCAGAAGATGAGGCTAAAGCAGAATGAGGTCTCCAGAGGGTGAATTTGATGTTGCTAGCCTGCTGTGGGATAGCGTCACTAAATTCACCCTCTGGGGACCTCATTCTGCAAATGACCGCTTGTGCTGGTTAATGTTTTCAGCATTCTGCGTTATTCTGATGAAACATGTTGTAGAAGGTTAACCCTTTACCCAACAGAAGGGCCCTGTGCCAATGCATTCTCTTATATATGCGAGTCGACCATAGGTCACCTCGCATATATAAGAGAATGCATTGGCTTAACACATTAAAAATTATAAAATTGTTAAAGAATGTAAAAAAAAATGGTAAAAAGTGTTTAAAAAAGATACCTAACATTCGTGTATAACCCCCACCCAATGCCAATAGACCTATGGTCGACTCGCATATATAAGAGAATGCATTGGCACAGGGCATAACTGTAACTATCACAATGTGGTCAAGGAGTCGGTTCCAATGATATCCATATTTGTATGGTTCTATTGAGACAGACCGAAGATATTTTAGGCTGTTGAAGCTTTATTTGGCCGGTTTTGGCCGTTTTGTTGGGTAAAGGGTTAACCCTGCCATGACTGGAGCTTCCTGTAATTTTTGCAAAAACCCTGTGCCAATGTATTCTCTTATCAATGAGTCTCACATAAGGAGCCTCGCATATATAAGAGAATACATTGGCCTAACAATATTTACCTTGATCTTGTAAGCCAGTGGAGACTCGCATGTATAAGAGAATACACTGGCACAGGATCTTTAATGCTGCACCAGCGCAGCTCCCATCATGAAAGGGTTAAGGAGAGTACAGATATTAGGGGTGTAACGATTATCATAGTTATATATACGTTATAAGCACGGCGTCCGATTTATAAGCGAAATAAAGATCCCAAGCACCCGGAAGGCGCGCGTGGTGTTTATTTCGATTATAGATCTGTGCACATGTCCAGGTGACATTATGTCTCAATATCATATTTTATCAGTATAGTTACTGATTATAATGGTGTTCTCACTCACAATAATGGTTTTTATAAAATGGCTCTTGTTTTGCATAATTCTTATTAGATCATAAAAGGGTGATGTTTGGGTGTAAATGGAACTTTCAGTCATTGTTACTTCTCCCCTGGGGAGTATTTTATGGAAATTATATTTCCTTACGCTGGATGAGCTCTTCTCTTGATAGTCTTAACCCTTTACCCAACAAACCGGCCAAAACCGGCCAAATAAAGCTTCAACAGCCTAAAATATCTTCGGTCTGTCTCAATAAAACCATACAAATATGGATATCATTGGAACCGGCTCATTGACCACATTGTGATGGTTACAGTTATGCCCTGTGCCAATGCATTCTCTTATATATGCGAGTCGACCATAGGTCGCCTCGCATATATAAGAGAATGCATTGGCCTAAAAAAAATCTTTTTTAACATTTTTTCTCACATTCTTTAACAATTTTATAATTTTTTCTTACATTTTTTAACATTTTTTATAATATTTTTCTACATTCTTTGACAATTTTATCATTTTTAATATGTGTTAAGCCAATGCATTCTCTTATATATGCGAGGCGACCTATGGTCGACTCGCATATATAAGAGAATGCATTGGCACAGGGCCGTTCTGTTGGGTAAAGGGTTAATAGATAAAGAACTGTGTGGCTTGTCCACTTTATCATGGTAATTTCATCCACACATGTCGATGTCAACAGAACGTAATCTTTCTACATTGACCAAATTCAAGTGGGGCTAAATAACAGTCCACTTCTTTCAAATAACCAAGCAGGGAGAAGTAAATTTGAAACCTCTATGCTGGTCCCTGCAGGGGACATGATGATTTTAATGTGGCCTTGTAACCAATGAGAATGATCGTTACAACTGTCTGTTGGGACAAGGATATTTCGCTGACAGATTTATCAGTGGTAATATTTGACAACTCAATGTATAAGGTATAGTTATGTTCAAATGATAGTAGTTTGTTATTATCAAGAAATGTGATCTTGTCGTCCATTAAAACATGAATAATATGTTTATTACACTTGGACTGCCATGTGTACCTACTTTCTAGTGCTATATGTTGATTTCTCATATAATATATTATAAATTGTGTCATGTTTGAAGGTGTTTCTTGTTTGATTTCCATTTGTTACCAATGTCATTTATGTTGTATATTTCTTTATAGAATGTGTGTTTATCAGGGGTGGCACCAGGGATGGGGGCTAAGGGGGTGGGCTACATCCTCCACATGGTTATCTTTCGGTTTGATCTATTAGACATTCATATCAGTCGCCCTAATAGTAAGTGTACGTATATGCCACAATAATAAGCACTGGTACATGGTCATCGAGCAGGTTATCACCTGACCCCCTATCTTCAGTGAGCAATAACAATGCATGTAATAATGGGCATTTTTTCAAAAAATCAGTAAAATTCTAGAAGTGAAGAATTACGTAGTAGAGACTGCACTCGATGACACTTTTTCAACAAAAACATCGGGGTACTCTCTCAACATTTGACTTCTATGAATATCCGAATTTATTATCAGCTGATAAAAAATCGATACCTTACTCATATTTAAATTCATGCAGTACTATTTTTAGCTCAGTATTGAATTCACGCACTTTAAATTCGCGCACATAGCGAATTCAAAACTGACAAAAATATTTGCATAATATTTCCGTGATATTTTCATATATCTTGGAGCTGATGACAGTTTCGGTTCTTACTTCTGTTTTTATGGTCATCTTTATAGTCGGTAAATCACTATCTGATATCTCCAATATAGCAGTGTTTTAATTTCTCAAATATACTCTTATTTGGTCGCCTTTATGTCAATGGGCCACCCGGTCTGTAAGATGTGATATGACATAGGTATATGTGGTTTTCTCCTCAGTTCATCACTTGCCACCATGCTAGTGGTTATCGTCAGTCTACAGTGTCAACTTTCAGATAATATAATTAAAATAACCAAAATATATTCAAGGTCCCAGATATTTTTGTTAACGTTTTTCCCATTGATCCTGTCAAACAAACATTAATAGATATTGAAAATAAAAACCGCTATCATGGTGTTAGAGAAATGATTGTGTTGTAGGTTCCTGGCCATGTTATTCGGGGGACCTGTGGCCTATAACAGAAACACATGCAATTCGCCTCATTGTGGCGACCAACTTTAACCCAGAAACAGGGTCCGCGCTGGACCAATATTTACTTTTGCCAAATAATTTGCCAATTGAAAATATTTTTTGCCAAATTCTATCCCTGTTAGTATAATTTTCTGCAACATTGAGTTTTATTTTGTGATTTATCATATACAACAATAAACCAATCACCGAACAATAAAATTGTAGAAGGGTTGCTTCACCAGAAGGGCCAAAACTTTTGCCAAATGAAAATATTTTTTTCCAAATGTGAATTATTTTTTGCCAATTGGCAAATTTGGCAAGTGGCAGCGTGAACCCTGTCCAGAAAGCCATCTTTAAAATCTATTATGCAACGGAATTGTGTTCCATTCATAAGGGTTAGAGCATAAGAAGATTGTTTTACCAGAATCCATCGAGTCGGAAGACGAGACTTATTCTGGTAAAGTAATATTCGCATGCTCTGACATTGAGCATGTGTTGATCACGACACACAACCCGTGCGCTGGTCAATATTGAACATGCCTTAGAAATGGTTGTGCTTTAACCAAATTCAGGAAAAGATTGCAACAATGGGATTGTCTCTACTAGTAATATAATTTGCAACTTGCTTGCCACCATTTTGATGGCCATATTTTGTTGGTTCCGCCCTGATAAGAGAGTACTACATACATCTACCTTAGTTCGCCATGCAATTAATCGCCATGTCCCATCAGTGCATAGAAGGAGCTTTTGGTTCCAGATTGAAATTCCAGGATGGTGGTTTTTGTGTTCCGCACACAGTACATGTGGTTTCATGATAAATATCCTGAAATCTTATAGGGAGATATTATAGGGAGAATATAACTCCCCAAGTCTCCCTCTTGACTGGTCTATGTCAAAAATGTAATTATAAAGCTGTATTATGGAAAATCAAATACAACGATAGAGTAGAGGTGTCCCTATGCTAGTGCATTCTCTTATATATGCCAGTCTCCCATAGGGAGCCTCGCATATATAAGAGAATTTACTGGCTTACTAAGACCTTGCATACACATGTCTCTGTACCCCCACCCCAACTGAGACCCTCTACATATTTCCCTGGACCCCCCCCCCAACTAAGAACATGCATACACACGTCTCTGGACTCCCACCCCAACTGAGACCCTATACATATGTCCCTGGACCCCCCCCCAACTAAGAACATACATACACACGTCTCTGGACTCCCACCCTAACTAAGACCCTATACATATGTCCCTGGACCCCCCCCCCCAACTAAGACCATCCATACACACGTCCCTGGACCCCCACCCCAACTAAGACCCTCTACATATGTCCCTGGACCCCCCCCAACTAAGACCATCCATACACACGTCTCTGGACTCCCACCCCTACTGAGACCCTCTACATATGTCCATGGACCCAATAAAGACCATGCATACACACGTCAATGTAACGTGCCCCACCCCAACTGAGAACCTCTACATATGTCCCTGGACCACCCCAACTAAGACCATGCATACAAACGTCCCTGGACCCCCCTCGACTAAGATAATGCATCCATGGATCCCCCACCGTAGCTGAGACCATCTACATATGTCCCTGGACCCTCAACCTAGTCAATGCATACACACATCCTTACACCCCACCCCAACTGAGACCCTATAAATATGTCTGGAGACTACATACGTCCCTGGACACCCCCCATCTGACTACACACGTCCCTGGACACCCCCTCCAACTGAGACCCTCTACATATGTCCCTGCCCCCCAACTAAGGCCATGCGTACACACGTCCCTGGGCCCCCCGTGCACCCCAAACTGAGACCCTCTACATATGTCTCTGGACCCCCCTAACTAGCACCATGCATAGCCGTCCCTGGAACCCCCACCCAACTGAGACTCTACACGTCCCTGGACACCCCAAATGAGACCCTCTATATATGTCCCTGAACCCCCCCCCCCAAACTAAGACCATACATACACACGTACCTGGACCCATCATCCCCAACTGAGACCCTGCACATACGTCCCTTAATAGTACAGGCGAATTAGGGTTTAACCCCAAACTAATGGCAAAGGTGCCATGTTATAGAGTAAGTCTGCTTATACAAGATACAGAAATTTTAGAGAACAATATTTGGGACAAATTGCAAAATTTCTGTTTCCATGGCAAGAGGGATGATTTTAACTGATTGTGAAAACTGGGTGTTAAATTGCGTGTGTGGCTAGAATTATTTAAATTATCTAAAATATTATGTTGGTTTATATGAACACTCATTGTTGCCTAACTTTTGAAACGATGTTCACCTTTTCAGAAAGTCAAGGTCATATTCAAAGGTCAAGGTTATTGCCAAAAAAAAAAAAATCCGATATAACCCCCACCCAATAGACCATGCATGCATGTCCCTGGAGCCCCCTCAAGTTCTCAACTTAGACCCCCTCAAGTTCTCAACTAAGTACCCCTCAAGTTTTCAACTTAGACCCTGCACACACGTCCCTGGACCCCTCCCCAACTGAGACCCCCTCAATATATACCGGTATACACATGTTCCCGGACCCAGTCCCCAACTGGGACCCTGCATACGTCCCTGAACCACCCTCCCCAACGGAGACGCACGTCACTGGACACACCCAACTGATAGTCTCTATATATACACACGTCCCTTTTTGTATGACATTATACAATCAGAAAAGGTCAAAGGTCTTGATTAAATTGATAACATGTTAAATCAACACTTAATATATCGCAGTGACACAGCTGCACTCAACTGTGCACATGGACTTTGTTTTACCTTTTCGTTCTGGAGAGGGTCCAGCTAACACACTCATTCCATGCCTGGTTAATAATTCGACATCCTCGTGAGTATACACATATACCGTCCATATCGAGTTGCCAGCTAACACACTCATTCCATGCCTGGTTAATAATTCGACATCCTCGTGAGTATACACATATACCGTCCATATCGAGTTGCCAGCTAACACACTCATTCCATGCCTGGTTAATAATTCGATATCCTCGTGAGTATACACATATACCGTCCATATCGAGTTGCCAGCTAACACACTCATTCCATGCCTGGTTAATAATTCGATATCCTCGTGAGTATACACATATACCGTCCATATCGAGTTGACACCACCACCCTCCCATCACAAGAACGTCAGAATTTCCGCTTCTCTTTAAACAACGTACGTGGCGCTTTAAAACTAAGATCATGTCTTCTCTTTAACCCTTTACCCAACAGAATGGCCCTGTGCCAATGCATTCTCTTATATATGCGAGTCGACCATAGGTCGCCTCGCATATATAAGAGAATGCATTGGCTTAACACATATTAAAAAATGATAAAATTGTCAAAGAATGTAGAAAAATATTATAAAAATTGTTAAAAAATGTAAGAAAAAAATATAAAATTGTTAAAGAATGTAAGAAAAAAATGGTAAAAAGTGTTAAAAAAATAATTTGTTTAGGCCAATGCATTCTCTTATATATGCGAGGCGACCTATGGTCGACTCGCATATATAAGAGAATGCATTGGCACAGGGCATAACTGTAACCATCGCAATGTGGTCAATGAACCGGTTCCAATGATATCCATATTTGTATGGTGTTATTGAGACAGACCGAAGATATTTTCGGCTGTTGAAGCTTTATTTGGGCGTTTTTTTGGCCGGTTTGTTGGGTAAAGGGTTAAACAACGTACGTGGCGCTTTAAAACTAAGATTATGTCTTGAATTTCTACTCTGACTACGTCCGTTAGAGACCACATTCCACAAGTTCAAACCCTGTGAACTTTATGATGTTCTGATGTGGAACTATATTTATATTTATAAGATGTATTTGGGACAATTAATTGAATTATCACCTAGATGGCTCAAAAATTGCGTTTTAACTTTCAAAAACTCGCGAAAATGTATAATTTGGTTGATAAGGAACCGTAACAAAGCAGTCAAGAACCACCACAAACCGGCGATAGAACGACTTCCGATGTGTAACAGTTCCTGTACAATGGCTACATTCATTAGAGACCATGCATGGCATGCATGATGCATATTCTAAAGTTCAAACACTGTAAACGTTATGATGTTCTGACTTGGATATGGAACTGTTTTTATAGTTGTATACATTAACCCTTTCTTGCAAAGGGTCGTCATTAGGCATGGAACGCTCTTTACGACACCCTTAACACGCACCACACTGCATCATCACCTGAAATAGAATAACAGACATGAGCATATATACAGAAAATTCAAATTCAATCATTACCAAAACAGACACACAAACACTGGAGGCCCCCACCCGCCCCCCTTTTCGTACGCCGTATTCCATGCCCTGTTATGAGGTACGCCGTATTCCGGCCCCTCTGTTAGGAGGTATTCGGTATTCCAAATATACCGGTATTCGTACGCCGACCTTCCAAAAAATGAAGTTTTCATATATTTTTATGTAATCCATATGGCTGTTAACTGGTATTCCGTATTCCACCCTCTGTATTAAGTGGTATTCCGTATTCCATGGGCGGTGGGGGTGGGGGCCTCACACTGTGCTAGTAGAGATAAGTAGAGTGACGTACCATTGACAAACAATCCAACTTTACTTATTTGTTTTATTCATACTATTAAAGCTACATGGTATGACCATAAATTGTGAATGCAAATATGTATGATTGGGGGGCAGCACGCATGCTTCTATATGCCGAGGAAGTCCTTGAATATAACACCATTTTAACCTTATAATACGGACCCCGTTCCTTATTTCAGCGCCACGACTCGCTCAGCAAATACAGCAACTACACAATATTATTAAAGGGACATATGGGGACACCCCCGCACCCCGTAATAAAGCTCGTGTGCTCTTCCCCATACAATATTCAACTTTTGCCGCGTTCAGACATGACGATTTTCTATGTTCAGATATCCTCAAAACAGCAAATCGTGGGGTGAAGGAGAAGATCACTCGATTTGTTCGACCACCCCGGGCGCCTAACCACTCTCCTCTCCTTTCATGCACTATATTGCACTGCTCGTACGGCATTTTAGAAGCCCACATAATCCGAATTAACGCTCCTAAATTACTATTTCTTTGGCTTCGGTGGTAAACAAAATATTGATTGAGTCGAGGAACCCAGTTCAACCCACCCATCAAAGCTCAGAGTGATTTTTCACCACCAGTCCTGGAATATTTGGACGAGCCGACCAACATACTGTCGACGCCAAATTGCGTTGAACAAAATGTTGTTATATACACGTTTTGGAAATTATACTTGAGTTGACAGTGGTTACCATTTATTTAATGCCATGCACCTATAGGAGGCATTCACTTGGGGAAAATACGGTTGGCAAAACGTTGCCCCCCCCCCCCCCCCAACCATCTGCCAACGTTAATATAGTTCGATAGTTATTAACCGGTACACACAGGGACGCTGGAAGCATCAAAGGGCAAGGGGGCAAACCAGTCGGGAGAGCACTTTTCTGGTACCCACTGGACTCTCCTGTGTCAGGGAAAGGGGCAAGTGACCCCCGTACGCCCCCTTCTCAGGATACATAGCCCCCCCCCCCCAACCCCACGCGCCGCCCAAGTCTCTGTTCAAATGACCCAGATTAAGACCATCTGTATTACCTCATGTATGTAGGTACAATCAAGGACTCCACCATTTCCGCTTTCGCAGAAACTGAGAGGAACATGCATCACTGCATTATTTGCACTTGAAACGCACCCATGTGTCACTCTTATTTGTGTAAACCGCAGTGTGCCGACCGGTGAATTAACGGCAAACCATTGGATGGAGGTCGTAGCGCGTTGAGTCGTCTGCTTTATAGCGTGTTGCGTCGTCTGCCTTTTGTCTGTTTAGTCGGCTGCTCGACCGCACATTCTCGAGTGATTGTCAGAAACAAACTTACCATGAAATCCACGCTGATATCGAATGACAAACTGGGCTTATATCTGCATAATGTAGTGAACAGACTGACATGCGGCTTATATATAACTGCATAGTATGTGAAAAGCTGACATGCGGATTTCATTTCCATTGAATGTTTCCAACCTGACGTTTGAAAATTTCCGACTGATGGCCATTTAAAATTTGTGAATAATTTGAAGCTAATTTTGTGTTAAGAAATGAACCCCCGGGTCACGTCCCTGCTTCATGTGGTCATACTTCACCTCGTTGCCCCATTTCCCACATAATATCTTGTTTAAATCGTCTAAGAACTTTATACATGATCATATATTGGTTCAGTTCTTCGCTATCATCCCCTCAGTTATTGCTATCTCCCCGAACTCCGATATAGTATAACCCCTGAACAGTTTATTTTTTCGCGTAGATATGAATACCAAGTTTGATGTATCTATCCATCATATGGGAAGTTATTTGTCTGCAACATAGAATGCGTATACCCGTGGGATAGACATGCATTGGGTGATTTAAACGAGTTATGTGGGGGAAACGTTTGAGAGTCACGTTTTCTATGTAAATTTCTCCATTATAATATATGTACGATTCCTATACGATGTAGTGCTGCAGGTTATTATGCTGTCAGTTAACAGGACCATACGCCCAAATACTAAGCCCAAAAAATTCCTCCCAAGACGCAAAGGAATAGCGTTATACTCAGAATTTTCAGATGTACCCACCGATAAGGGCTTATCGCCGGCTTGCAGCTACTTACCGTCCTGCAACTATTTACCGTTCGGAATACCCAGTGTGAGATGTGCATATTTTATTCCAAATTGAAATTGTAGTTATAATAAAACACACACACAATAGCACCATCACAACACACTTGAACACGGGCATTAAGAGTTTTATGTACATAATTGTTACTATCACTCATAATCACCAAATTACAATTCAAGTGAGTCAGGGAAAGCATTATAGCAATTTAGCAGGGTCCAACCGCATCATAGCACATTAGCAGGACCAGTTGACCAGAGGTGAATATATCAGTCTATCACTAAAAGATTAGTATACATTATTCAGAATTAAGGGAGATGTCGGTAAGTTCCAAAATTAGACAATATATACCTTATAATGGAAAGATTTTTTTATTAAAAAAAAGATACAGCAAAACTTTCTTTTTTGCCTCGTAGTATAGTGGTGGTGGTGGTCACGTGGGGGGGGGGGGGGGGGTCCCTGTTTGTGATGATTTTTTATTTTCACCCCTTTGTAAATCTGTGTATAACGAAAGTTTTTGCCAGAACCCCACTCGTTTTTGGCATGATTATTTGCTACAAGCTGCAAACCAGAGTTCAGTCCCCTCGCTACGCGATATCTGAACGCTGCCTGCACGTGTATTTTCTTAGTTAAATCTAACATTTTTGTTGAAGTGTTTTGCCAGTTGCAATTCATTATGGCAGCAGCTTGATCTAGACAGGGGCGCCGGAAGAGGGGGGGGCAGAGGGGGCAGCTGACCCCCTGCCCTTGACCAAGGGGGGGGGGCGAGCGGGGGCAGGACTTGCCCTTTTTCTGGAGACAAAAAATGCTTTTTGTGTGTTTAATCTCGTGTTTTTATAGCAAAATGTGACTTTTTGGATCCAAATACCACCAATTTCATAAGGAATATTAATTTTTTGTCAATTTTATCACAAAACGGCCATAAAAACCGACAAATACCATTAAAATAGGGATTTTTGCCATAATGAATTTACGGTTATTTTCCCCGAGTTTGCGGAGAAAATGCCCTTTTTTGCGGAAAAGTGCCCTTTTTGTAGGCTCTGCCCCCCTGCCCTTGGATGCTTCCGGCGCCCCTGGATCTAGACCATTTCCAAATGAATATGGACAGTTGTTTCTCAGAATAATGCAGAATGAATTGTAACCTACTGTAGAGTAATGCACCCATACCCCTTCTTATTCAAGGGACGTGATAGTACATACTAAACATATCCATCTTACCTATGGGGGGAGACAGAATATAATCGAACTATAGTGACCCCAACCAAATTGCCAAGGTCATACTCGGAGAGGCCGCGACCTATGAGTTATGCAATACTAGCCACAAAGGAAAGAAGGTCTTATGTAACAAATGCAGTTCACCCATCGGTCGGGACAGACAAAGGAAGATCATAGTGACTGCTATAAGTCATTAGCGTGTATATAAACCAAACATTAATCTACTCTTTAATTAGTTCTGGCTCTTCAGACATACCTGACATCTGCCAACATGGAATCGATAATTAATAAGCGACGCCTTCGGTCGTTCTATGACATCTATGATTGATTCACAATTATGTATCATTTACCATCACATGCTGCTTACTACATGATGTTACAGATGAATAAAATTTATACAGAGAATAGTCTTATTCCTTCACACTACTGTGGGCTATAAAAATCTCAATTAAATAAATGAAACATTTCTTCACATTACGTGCAGGTGTGGGCAGTGGTAAGTCCCGCGCAGGGGACTGAACTCTGCACGGAGCTTGTATTTACTATTCCTATTCTCCACTTCATTTATAACCCTTTCATGACGAGAGCTGCGCTGGTGCAGCACTAAATATCTGGTGCTTGTGCATTCTCTTGTATATGCGAGTCTCGCACTGTTAAGAAAATGCACTGGCTTACAAGGTCATGGGAAATGTTGTTAAGCTAATGTATTCTCTTATATATGCGAGACCTATAGGAGACTCGCATATACATGTACAAGAGAATGCATTGGCACAGGTTTTTCGCAAAATTTCAGGAAGCTCTTCGTCATGGAAGGGTTAATGTGAACAAAACTAAATTCAGAGGCTCTGTTAACCCTTTACCCAACAGAACGGCCCTGTGCCAATGCATTCTCTTATATATGCGAGTCGACCATAGGTCGCCTCGCATATATAAGAGAATGCATTGGCTTAACACATATTAAAAATTATAAAATTGTTAAAGAATGTAAGAAAAAATGGTAAAAAGTGTTAAAAAAAGATTGTTTTAGGCCAATACATTCTCTTATATATGCGAGGCGACCTATGGTCGACTCGCATATATAAGAGAATGCATTGGCACAGGGCATCACAATGTGGTCAATGAGCCGGTTCCAATGATATCCATATTTGTATGGTTTTATTGAGACAGACCCAAGATAATTTGCAGCTTTATTTGGGCGTTTTGGGCCGTTTTGTTGGGTGAAGGGTTAATCCCTCTTCCATTCAAGTGAGATTCCTTTGGGAAATGATTTTGTTCATTACAACTAACAGCTATAGACAGCTCCCTTGGCACAACCCATCCCCTGTCGCAACGTCCCTGGTCAATAGGTACATACACACTAATCAATAGTCATAATTAATTAGTTGTCTGTGTGATAATCATGATGTGTATTCTTTTCAATAATTAGAAATCTGAGTGTCCCGTTAGATTACGGTGTCGCGCGCGTGCTGTATATTTTGGGCGGATTTAGAAGAACTTGGGACACGCATGTCGAGGTATTGTGTATTGAAATGGCAACGTGATTTTGGTGGCGTTTGGCATGTCCGCAGTTTGTATAGAAATGTCTCCGTTGTCGAGAGCATAATCAGCTAACTAACAACCTAAAGTAATCAAACATTCCCGATATCGGACAAGGTCTACCGCGGCATAATCTTACAGCGCCGGAAACATCAAAGGAGTACCCTTTAATTCACAGGTGAGTTTACTCTGTCGCATTCCACGTGTAAACTGAAAGTAGAATTTCAGGCATTAGCGTGATTTTAGGCGCTGTGCTCAACTACACAGAACAACTTCCAGTAGTTTCTACGGCCACCAACACAACACAGTGAATACTATTTCTGACAAATTTATGTGTGAGTATCGAGTATTTTGAAGGGGATTGACATTTTGGGGCATGAATTGATGTTAAAAATAGGTATCTTTTGAAAATGATTTCCGCCCATAGCAACGATAACGCTTGATTTTTTTCTTGGCTTCTAAAATCAGCTGATTTCAAGGTGACGAATCGACTGGGAATTCCAAGGGCAAGTACTCATTATAAACAAATTATAGCTTGATGTGTTGCAGTCAATGACATTACTTCCTCAAATGCGTTGAAATTTTCATGTTAGTGTCAAATAACAATGACTTTTATTCAAATAATTTCTTAATTCTTAAAGGGGTACTGTACGCCATTTTCAATAAATTCCCGGTGATAACAACGATCTATTATCGATACTATATAGAAATATAAGTAATTTGAGTCGAAGATGTATTCTGTAAACGCTCAGGTTAATAGGCTATCTTAAAATTTAATAATTTAAAAGTTAATAATTTAATATAAATTGATTTTATGGCTCCAGCCATAAAATGGCGTCTCTTAAAATTCGAATTTCCGTGTACAAAACGTAATCAAATTATAATTGAGGGATACCGGATTAGGAAAACAATTGCACACACGATCGTTTGAAACATTATGCTTATACGGGGAGAAAACCCAAGCCATTCATTGACTAGTGACGGTACACTAACTTAAATGAGTATATGGGACTACTAACCATATAATATAATGTTTATTTGATTCATTTGGTTGAAAACTTTACAAAAATTACTCGACAACGACAATTTGTATTTTTGCATTCCGGTAAATTTGCCATCTTCTTCTTCTTCTTTTGGATGAGATTCCCCCGTTGATTGTGCGAGGCACTCCAGTATTGGATGAATGTAGGATGTATTCCTCCGAATTGAATTGAATCCGTGAATATACAGCTGTGTACATATTTACATGTGGCGTCAGTTAAGAGCCTTCTATACCTAGAGAATACTTAAGGGACTTTGAGCTCGGAGCGAGTCTTGCGTGGTCTATGTGAAACTTTCCCTTTGACTTTTAGAACTACAAATCTTCTAGTATGGAGCTGATATAGGAATTCTCTGGAGTAAAGTTCTAGCTGGTCGACAGAGTGTTCCTCCCAATCGATGATGTCAGGAATATCTGGATGGCTAAGATCAAGGATGAGTTGGGTAAAGGTTACTGAGTTGTCTAGGAGGCCTTGATTTATACTGGGGAGAAGATTGTTGATCTTCTGTTTGAGTCTGGATCTTTCCTTCTGGTAGGTGGGACAGGAAGCGATAACATGTTCTCGGTCTTCTGGGCCAAGGTTGCATGTCAGGCAGGTAGGACTGACAGTGTGTTGGTTGAAAGCTGCTTTATTAGCCTGGAGAGTATAGGTGCCACACAGGAACTTGGCCTTAACTTCGGCACGTCTTACGTCAAATATGCTTGGTCTAACAGAATTGTATAGTCTATGGACAGAGTTGTAGGCAATTCCTTCAGGGTTGAGTAGCCGTAGAGAGGATTTTGCTGAGATGTCATTTCTCCATTTTCCTGTCACTTTAGCAGCGACTGCCTCGTCTAGTGTATTCCGCCATTCGGTCTTAGTTGGAGGGTGTAGAATGATTGAATAAGCTGAAGGGAGGTTATACTCTGTTAGAAGTCGTCTGATATAGGAGAACCAGCTATTGTCATTGATGTCTCTCACGGCAAGTTGGCGACAAGCTATCTGATGTTCTGTTGAGTCTGGAGACCGTGCAATTCGTAGGAACAGGTTGAGCATGTTCTTGTGAATGATGACAGATAGTGGCGGAATGCCAAGAAGCCCTTTTACTGCAGTCAGGGCAGTTCTTGTTGGGAGATTCTGTAATTGTCGGAGCATTTTATCCTGGAAGGTGTCTAATTTGCTAAGTTGTGTATTTGTAAGCATGATTGATTCCAGACCATAGACGATGCGTGGGACAACGTAGGTTTTCCATAATTTGGCTTTTACGAGCTGTGTGATTCCAGTTCGACCATGCATTCCGGAGCCCATCAGTGCATAGGCAGTGCGTCGGCCAAGAATGATTTTTTCTTCAATGTTGGCAGTACTCTTCTGGTTTCTTGTGATACCCAGGTGTTTTGTTAGCAGCGGCTGCGGAATACTCTTTTCAAAGATTTGAAGATCTCGAGTCAGCTTGGCATTGTAAATGATGCATGCACTTTTTGCAGCATTAATGTTGTATCGGTTGTTTCGTGAGAAGTTTTCCACAGTATTAAGTTGATGTTGCGCTTCTACTGAGGAGTGTGACATCAGGGCAATATCATCAGCACAGGTCGTATGGGGAATCTTGATATCGCCGATGGTTGCACCTTTAAAGTTTGATTCCAGTTGTAAGAGGAGATTATTATTAAACCTTTTATAGTGTGCTGTTGACAGGATTCCTCCTTGGCGTACCCCTTGTGCTATACTGAAAGGGCTGGAGAGCTGGTTTTGCCATTTCACTCGAGAAGTCATGCCGGTATAGAGATTCTTCAAAAGGACCCAATCTGAGCCAGTGATCCCGTCCAGGTACAGCTTTCTGAGTAAGATGTTATGGTCTACAACGTCAAATGCTTTCTGAGCGTCAAGCGTGATTAGGATTAGTGGTTTGTTGGTAAGTACCGCTTCGTTGATGCATTCAGTGACGATTACTGCAGAATTCAGACATGAAGTACCCTTCGTGAAGCCAGACTGGAGTCGTGATTGGTCTTTCGAGATAACTGTATTGTGCCTAATGTTGAGAATATGTTCCAGGATCTTTAGTAAGAGAGGTGTGACGGAGATGCCTCTGTAGTTAGTTGGAAGGTGCGGGTCACCTTTCTTGTAAACTGGAGTCAGGATGCCCTCCTTGAGGATAGATGGGATCGATCTTCTCTGTATTAAGAGGTTGAAGAGGTTTTTAATGTATGTAGTGACTGCGTCAGGAGAGTTTTTTATGTGTTCAGCTGCTATTCCGAAGATGTCTGCAGCCTTGTTATTGTTAAGATTCCTGATGGCCTGATATACTTCAGTTATGGTGACTGGCGGAGTAGTGATTCCTTGACTATTACAAGTGACAGCTATTCTGGAGAGGTCATCATCAACGAGTTTCTTGTGATTTGGAGAAAAATTTGGATCTTCCTGTGGTGTAGCTAGTTTTGAGAAGTATATATTCCAGCCCTGAGTTATGTCTTCTGGGGTGTTATATGTTTGTTCATCAGTTATGAGTTCAAGTATGTGTTCAGATTTGGAGGATCGCTGTTGTTTAATCAGATTGAAGAATATCTTTGGTTCATCCTTGGCTTCCATTATCGCTGTTAACTGATCTTGGCGGATTTGCGCGAAATGTTGACGCTGGGTCTTCCTAAGTTGTTTTTTGGCTTGCTTCATGTGGAGTAGAGTTATATTGTCATCTCCCTGGGGTCTCCCAGCTTGCTTCCATCTGAAGAAGGCGGCTTTGCTAATTTTTACTGCTGTGGTGATTTCTTCATTCCAGGTTTTCTTTACTGGAACCCTTCTACTTTTGGAGATTGGGAGGCTTGATATAGCTGCGCACTTGAGAACTTCTGTTAAATGGAGAATAGATTGTTGTGTTTGAAGTTCATTTCCAGCTGAGGGGACTTCCTGATATAAGTTGTCATGTATATATCCATGATATTTGGTTTTGTCTAGTTTTGTCCAGTCTATCTTTTTCTTCTGGTGTTCCACGGCATCAGAGAGTGGGAGGGCTATTGATAGAGTAGCCGAGACAGGTACGTGGTCTGAAGTATTTGATGAGGATTTATTGTGGACGCTGATGGACTCTATTAGACGATTTCCTTGTTTTGTGGCTAGTAGGTAATCTATTTTTGATGTACTAGTGCCCGAGTCATGGAAGAAAGTTGGCTTGTCTGGCTGTAGGGTTGAGAGCTTGAAGTTAGCGCAGAAATCTCTAAGTTTGACGTCGTGTTCGTTTCCGGGACGGAGTTGCAAGGAGCCGTTCACGTCACCACATAAAAATATAGCATGGGTCGATCTAAATTTTGTCACTATTTCTTCCGCTTCAATTATGGTGGCTGTGTATTCAGATATTGAGTTGCTGGCTCTGGTCGGGAAGTATGCACATATGATGCAGAGTGGAGGGGAAGTGACCACTTCAAGAGCTGCTATTCTGGAGCTGCCATCCGGGAGTTTCCTCATCTTGACATTCAGGTTGTTGTTGTATAGGATAGCGACTCCTCCGTAGCCCCGAGGTACTTGCAATGGTGATATGGGGTCATTTGAGTCAACTGCCTTTGCATGGACTGAATGGTTTGTGGAGATCTTTGTGAGGATGTCTAGTTGGAAATCAAAGAGCCAATGTTCCTGGATGCACATGATGTCAGTGTCTTTGAGTAGGTTTTGGAGATAGACAGTGTTACTCTGGACGTTTTTGATGTTGAGAGTAGCTATGATAATCTTCTTCTCCGCCCCTCTGCGGTTGAGGCCCGGCCGTACTCTAAAAAAGACTGTGTACTGGTACTGGAATCTGGGCTGGTCATGGATACTGGTACGTCTACTTTTCTACTTTCTGGTGTGTTCAGAGGAGCTGGCAGAGGAGAGGTTGTTCCATTTAATAACTTCTTGGGTGTAGAGTGTTCTCTTGGAATGGGAGCTGCTGGGGGCTGTACGAACTTATTTGATGTTGGATATTCTGTTGTGAATGTCACTCTTCTGGGTGTCGGGTGATCAGGTCCGTTGGTTGTCTTGTGTGCATCTCTAAATCTCGGGGGTTGCCGGTGCTTATACAAAGTTCCCAATTTGGAATCTGGTGCTTTCCTATAGTTAACAGTTGGATGACGTCGATCAAGGGAGCAGCTGGGATAGGCATGTACCTTGGGATAAGTAGCATGCGTCTGGTAGTTTGTTGCCTGACTTTGTGGCGGATAGATAGGGGGTGGCGGTATCTGCCAGAAGTGAGTAGGATGACTGTGGTGGTAGTTATGTCCAGCGAAGTTATGTGATGGTGGCTGCACTGGCGGCGGTGGGCCCATCGGTACTTGCCAGTTGGTGGTATGCATTCCATTGTTGTTCACTTGAGGTGGTACCATACTGTTGAGTGTGGTTGGAAAGAGGTCGGCCTTCAAGGCCTGCTGCTCTAGTTTGTTCATTCTTGCCTTTAAGTGCTCGATTTCGAGTTCCCGTACTCGGTATTGTAGGGAGAAAATAGCATCTTCTGAGTCAGAATCATTGCAAGGGGTATGTCTTTGTTGGTTTTGTCGTTGGGGTGGTGTTGTTTGGCTATTTCCACATATGTTGGCAGTCGCCTGAATCCTTAAGATACGGTTTGAGTCCTCCAATTCACTCAGGCGAGTTTCAAGTTTGGAGATGATGGAGTTTGCGAGGTTTAGTTGTTCCAGTATTTCCGATGAGGAGGGGGTAATTTTTGCTTTGGGTTTTGGCTTCGTTGTGGGTCGATTTTTCTTCTTGTTTGGAGGAGAAATGCTCTTTTGTATTTGGTGGATATATATTGTCTCATCAGATGTCTTCAATTTTTGGGTTTGCTGGGTCTCTTGTACTACCGGTATACTGTGTGTGGACAAGATTTCCTCTTCTATAAGGGGAGTGGAGAGGATGTCAGGAACATCTTCTCTATGTGTAACATCAGCATCATGTGTTGAATAATTTATAGAAATTTCAGCAGGATTCCCTTGAGCTGTGTAGGAAGAGTTGTTATGAGATTCATTGGAGGCAGCTGACGAAATGTGCGTCTGGTAGAGTGTTAGGTGTCGACAGGTGAGACAGCTATACTTGGGTGATCCCTCATAAAATTTTGCTAGGTCTTCATCGAGATACTCGCAGGTGTCATGATACCAATGCTGGCAAATATCACATTGTAGACCCTTCTGGTTGTTCTCAACCTTCATGTTGCATTGGGAGCATGTTTCACAAATTGAGATGTCGTGATTATCTTCTGGGATCTCTTCAGAGGGAGGTCGTGTAGGAGAATATGGTAGCGATGTTAGCTTGAGAGGGTCACCGCATATGGAAGTGCTTTTTCCAGGGTCATCAATACTTTCCGTCACGCATCGATCAATGAGTGCAGCTATGTATCTGTCGAGTTTAGACATTTCAGGATTCTTCTTAATGTTTTCAATGAGTTCAGGTAGGATATCGTCTTGGAAGATGGGTGTAGACCTGCCATTCACAAGAAGGGAGCACTGCGTGTGGTACATATTTATGGTGAATTTTATACGTTTTCCGGGTAGGCCGGTGGCTAGTCTGCTTTGGCATTGGATGACGACTTCTGGATTGAAGTTATTTTTGTCAAGGGAGTTTCGGATGGATGGAATGATGTTGTGCTTCGCAACCAATTGGGGTTGACTGAAGGTATGTAAGATTTCTTCTTTTATTAGATGATAACAACCGGCACTGCATTCAATCTTTAGTTGGGTACCTTTATCTTTGGGAATTATATTGATGAAAGGTTTATTGCATGTTTGTCGGATCTTCTGGATAGTTTTTTGTGGGTTGAGTGAGTAGTTCTTCACTATGTAGGGTGGATTTGCATACACATCAGGGTAGGGTGGATTTGCATACCCATCACTGGCATCAGGCCTCTTCATAGCTTGTCGAGCTGATGAGCGAGTCGACCCGTGGATTGGTGTGGCATTTGACCCTTGGATGGATATGGTGTTGGTCACTGAGGTGGGTCCGTGGCAAATAGAATCTAGCAAGACTCGCTGCGGGCTCAAAGTGGTATTTGAAATCATGGTAGGTTGCAGAATTAATAATCTTTGTAAGTTATTGATTGAAAGTTGTTACTGCTGGATGAATGTTCATAAAAATATAGATACTGACGATAAAATGTTCATTAGATTGTTAAAATTACACAGGAATACCACTGTAATGAGTGGATTAAAAGTTCATAATATTTGATAAAATTTTAAAATCAATATTTTAAAATCAATATGGCCGCCGCAGCTCCTTCGGAGGGCGGGATAAAAAACAAGTTTATAAAATAGTTTATAAAAACGCTAGAGAGTTCAGGAACTGACAAAAAGAAGGTCTATGCTCGTGATAAAACACTACGATTATATAAAACAGCGTTCACTGAGATGACACTAGTAAAACAACACAAAACAACACAAAAACGGTAAAATCTTGGAGCAGCCTTCGAAATCAGTCCGTCCTCATCAGCCTCGATCTCGATCCGTAACAATACTTCGTACTCAACAAACTTTCAAAAAATTGAAAAGTTGTTACATTATTCTCCGACTCGGGGATTATAGAAACCAACAACAACATCTTGGGTACAGTACCCCTTTAACCAGTATGCAGAATTCATTCTATGTTAACCGGTATGCAGAATACACCCTCTCTGTTAACTGGTATGCAGAATTCACCCCTCTCTGTTAACTGGTATTCAGGATTCATGGGGGTTGGGGTGACTGTTAACCAGTATGTAGAATTCACCCCTCTCTGTTAACTGGTATTCAGGATTCATGGGGGCAGGGTTTGACACCCCTCTCTGTTGACTAGTATGCAGAATTCACCCCTCTATATTAACTGGTATATGAGGATTCATGGGGGGAAGGGGTGACACCCCTATCTGTTAACCAGTATGCAGAATTCACCCCTCTCTATTAACTGGTATTCAGGATTCACCCCTCTCTGTTAACTGGTATGCAGAATTCACCCCTCTATGTTAGCTGGTATTCAGGATTCATGGGGGTAGGGTGACACCCCTCTCTGTTAACCAGTATGCAGAATTCACCCCTCTCTGTTAACTGGTATTCAGAATTCATGGGGGTAGGCTGACACCCCTCTCTGTTAACTGATATTCAGGATTCATGG
This sequence comes from Siphonodentalium dalli, assembly GCA_032622095.1. Taxonomy (NCBI): domain Eukaryota; kingdom Metazoa; phylum Mollusca; class Scaphopoda; order Gadilida; family Siphonodentaliidae; genus Siphonodentalium; species Siphonodentalium dalli. The sequence continues at coordinate 282,762,113 of CP136064.1, read as the reverse complement.
GGGTAGGGGTGACACCGGTCGGTAGTTACTTAGGACCTCGACATCAAGCCCTGGTTTATTCAGTAGCGGCGTTACTATTAAAGGCATGTTTCATGGTGGATGGGAAAATGACACTATCCAAACATCTGTTTACAATAATCATCAACACGGTTGCTAGTGCTGACATGTCTTCAATAACTTTGTTGGTATAATGTCGAGAGGGCCCTCTCTGTTAACCAGTATGCAGAATTCACCCCTTTCTGTGAACTGGTATTCAGGATTGATGGGGGTAGGGTAACACCCCTCTCTATTAACTGGTATGCAGAATTCACCCCTCTCTATTAACTAGGTGACACCCCTCTCTGTTAACTGGTATGCAGAATTCATGGGCGGTATGGGTGAAACCCTCCTATGGTTAGAAAAATTTATGATCTTGGCTTAAAACATAACATTTTACAAAATGCATTAACCTTATCTCGATTGATCTTGCTTCGTCTATTTGGCATTCATTTAATAAATGACATGGTGTTCGATTTGTGGATTAGACTATTACGACTGGTATCTCATATCCTTTGTTATATGTTAATATTTGGCTTTGGAGCAATCGCTTTAATGACTTCAATGGTGCTATTCTTCTTTGATTAATGTTGGGTTGGATTCAAAAATATTGTATTTATTTTGTGTGTCATTGCTCATATTATGGGTGTCGTTCGTTGGATGTTCTGGATACACTCGTTCATATACTAGCATAATGATAGTGGAATATACTAGTAGAATGACCTGAACTTTTAGTGGAAATTCATTATCAGTGAACAATCAAGCTAACTACATGTAATTATATAGGATTATTGGGATCTCAGGTTAGTGTCATTCTGTAACTGTCCCTGAAAATGTTTCATGTGACTATTATATATCAGCAAAACATTTGTCGTCCTGATGATAACTTAAAGGTACTCATACGATGCTCACATTTTTAAAGTTTAAACATTTAGATTTTTTTTTAAATAATAAAATTCAACTTTTTTTTATTTTAAATTAAATATTAAATTTTTTTATTAGATGTTTTAACATTTTTTTTTTTAATGAAATTTTTTAAAGTCAAAATTTTGAAAAATGATTGATGTTGTAACATATCCGCCTGGGTGCCCTGAGTCACCACACCAAATTTGTTTGAAATCGGTCCAAGGGTCTAGGAAAAAATGTGAACAGACAGACAGACTAAGCTTTTCCTAAATTACTCTTTTATTTATATAGACAATGGTTGTTCTGTTCTGAGTAGCATACAGTTTTTCTCCTCGAGACTGGAGTATTATTTTTATGAGGGGCTAGCCGAGTGAAAATAATCCTTGCATCTCATGAGAGGAGAAAACCCTTACGCTACTCAGAACAGTTAACTTCAGTGTTTATTATATTTTCTATACTATAGTTTGTTACGACACAGACCACAATGAAACAAACGGTTAGACCTAATACATTCTTATAGCTACAACATCACCAGCCATTTCTGTTAAGATATCATGCAAGGATACCGAATGAGGTAAACATTTATGTCATGATGCAGTGTTTAGAGTAGGAAAACATCTTCTGGGATTGGGGGTATGATTTACATTTTGATGTATAAAGTTGATGAAAATATAATTAACTAGCTGAAACAGGCTCCCTTTGGGAGCCATTATTCAGCATCAGAGAGGCCTATGGCCTCTTTGTGCTTCGCACACATTTGTACATAAATATTCACATAGGTTCATATTTGACTTATTTGATTCTGAAATAACCCTAGCCCATAGTGGACTTATACCCGTTATTCTGTTGGATGGAGCAGGCCACAGTGAAAACACATATATAAAAGGCGCACATCTGGTCTGCAAATAGCTTCATATTGAACCTAAATATTCACATTTATTTTAATCTGAAATAGGCCCATAGTGAGCTTATTTAAATTTAGTTTTTTTTATTTATTTAATTAAAAAAATTTAAATCAAAATTTTGAAAAACTAATAACATCAAATTTGGTTGAAGGGGTCTAGGAGAAAAACGTGAACAGACAGACAGACATACCTTTTCCTAAGCTTTTCCTAAGTTTTCCCTAAATTACTCTTTTTATATATATAAATATATTGATTCTCAGATATCATCGCAGAACATTAAACTTGGCATGGGAAAAGGAGGCAAATCAGAGTCACTTACAACGACACAAAAACAATATAAATGGGATGAGATAGCGAAACACACGACACGCGAGGACCGATGGCTCGTTATCGAGAACGAAGTGTATGACATCACCAACTGGTCCAAGAAACATCCTGGCGGAAGTAAAGTCATCTCACATTATGCTGGTCAAGATGCAACAGTGAGTAATTATAAACTCTACAGGCTTTGAAGATCAAACGAGGTCTGTAATCAGGGTGGCCCAAGCCTGAGTTTAGTGTGGACAACCCATAGAGAGCCCCACATAGACTGGAGCAGACGACACTGTGTAGTGCATGCTTCCATCTGGGGGAGGCTCCATGTGGGTTAAATATTAAACTTTATCAGTGAGGTTTGAGATGGACGTCTTACATCACTGACCAAGCCTGAGTTTAGTGTGCCTGTCATTTGCAGAATGAGGTCCCCAGAGGGTGAATTTAGTGACGCTATAATGCATAGTGGGCTAGCATCACAAAATTTACCTCTGGGGACCTCAATCTGCTTAGGCCTCATCTTCTCTGGAACATTTCTTTATTATCAAATTACTATAGAAACTTCTTCACAAAGATACTATTTCTTTTTCAGTTTAGTTTCTCTATATCCCCAAATTGGCACACGACACATTGCATAATCAAGGTTCACAATGGGTGTACATCACAATATTAACCATTTGGTAACTTAAATCTGAGTCTATGTCTCCCATAGCAGATGAGGCCATGCAGAATGAGGTCCCCAGCGGGTGAATTTGGTGATGCTAGCCCGCTATGGACAGCTCATTCATAGTGGTCATGGGATTTTGACAGCAGAAAAATATCAGGAATAGACACGGAACACTCTTTTCTGTTCCATGCCATGTACATGTATATGGACGTTGTTTGTTTGTGACCCAACACCGTGTTCAAAGTCGTATTTTTTAGAACTTCAATGTGTCTTTCTGGGACATATAATGCCCTTAAAAAGGCAGTTAAATATTTATCAACTTATTTAGATACCCTGAAAAATTCATAAGTGAATTTTATTAGGTATAATTTGGAGCACAAACCGCAATAGTTTTAAGTACATTACAGATTAAGATTCTTTTATGTCATGTATTCCTATTATTTATTCAATCATAACACAAATAAATGTTTTCGTTTTGTTTGCTTTAATAATATTTATTCGTATTATATATAGATAAGTTATGTTACACTACATATACAGCAAAACAATAACAATGTAACTCAGAAAAAAACAACCATAGCATTCAGCTGTATATATAGTGAATATAGAGAGAACATTTAGCTGTATATATAGTGAATATAGAGAGAACATTTAGCTGTATATATAGTGAATATAGAGAGAACATTTAGCTGTATATATAGTGAATATAGAGAGAACATTTAGCTGTATATATAGTGAATATAGAGAGAACATTTAGCTGTATATATAGTGAATATAGAGAGAACATTTAGCTGCATATATAGTGAATATAGAGAGAACATAGAGCCTAACAATATTTACCTTGACCATATATTCCAGTGCATTCTCTTATATATTCGAGGCTCATTTGTTGTCCTACTTAAGGTCCTACTTCAGGTGAATAGCCATAGACTCAATGCGTTGACATTCAAAGCTCATGGCGCGTCACTGACTGTCATAAGTTAATAGCCATAGACTCAATGCATTGACATTCAAAGCTCATGGCGCGTCACTGTGACTGTCATAAGTTAATAGTCATAGACTCAATGCGTTGACATTCAAAGCTCATGGCGCGTCACTGTGACTGTCATAAGTTAATAGCCATAGACTCAATGCATTGACATTCAAAGCTCATGGCGCGTCACTGTGACTGTCATAAGTTAATAGCCATAGACTCAATGCGTTGACATTCAAAGCTCATGGCGCGTCACTGACTGTCATAAGTTAATAGCCATAGACTCAATGCGTTGACATTCAAAGCTCATGGCGCGTCACTGTGACTGTCATAAGTTAATAGTGTGACATAACGCCCCATTATAATCTCACAACTTGATTCAAACTATACGAATGTCCCAATATATAGAACCCCAAACTCAAATATTCGTGTTCAGTTTCTTAACGAAACCTCACACGTCTTACTCCAAGCGAAGACATACATAGATACAATGAAGATGGCTCCCAAATATGGTCAAGGGAAATGACCATAACGGCGGAACCAATCCCGATGTGTATTGCCAAACGCCTCATCTAATATGCATCCCAAATAGTATATAAGAAACAGCCACATCCCATCACATCATGCTTTCACTAGACTCATCTCATCTCGAGGTTCGTACACCTCTCCAGGCATCACCCACACCAGGCATCACCCATTCGGGGACCTTACTTCGCGGCGACTTGATTATCACATTTGTATACACTGCTTGTATCTTATTCACGACGTAATAAAGACATGTACCTATATATATATCTATGTGTTCATTACCTCACAATAGCCATAGACGACACATTTAACTTACCAGAATCTAATGAAATCCATACTCTTAAAAAGAACATATAGAAACCCAAATTATTAAGCCTTGTAAGGTTTGTGAGGTTTTCCGAAATGAGTTTTGCTGTAATTTCATTGCGACATTCAACTCATGGACTCCTGGATCCGGAGTCATGTTGGGTTTACGTCATTCTTCTGAGATTATAATGAATTAATAAATGGGTGGTCCATTAACAGATCATTTGCCACAGTATTGTCTCTATGTATAGATGCGTTCGCTAGTATCGCGAACTTTCTTTATACAAGCGTAATGGTGATAGCAAGCTATATAAACCATGTGAATGGGATAACTTAATCGATACAAATCAAATCGGGCCAGCCTATTTCGAATCAATTCGAATCAGACAAACAATTATGAATTGCATCGAATTGATTTTCATCTTGGATTTTCCTTTATAATGTTTCTCTTCATGTTGACATCTAGTATTATTTAGACTTTTCAATTTTCTGCATTCCTAATCGCTCCATTGGTTGTAACAGATGAAAATACCACCCTCCAAGTTGAGCTACAGTGTCACACTTTTATTTTTACTGTAATGGCGATGAGATGGAAATTTCCATTACCATAGGGGCATGGCTGGAAAGTTAATTTTCAACATATGTGACCCGCCATATCAAATCCCAGTCGGAAGTCGGGATTTTTTTTACCCTGTGCCAATGCATTCTCTTATATATGCGAGTCGACCATGATATGGCGGGTCACATATGGCAAGCTTGAGATACTAGTTAGGGGGTGGGGTGCAATTTACCGTGCAAATAGAGTGATTTAAGGGGGTGGGGTGCAAATAGAGGGATTTTTGGGTTTTTTATTTATTAATTTGAACAAACACATTAAATTGATTTTCTTATCTTGCAGAGTGCTTTCAAAGCATTCCACAATGATCAAGAATTTGCAAAGAAGTACATGAAAGCAATACATGTCGGCTCAGTGGAGGAAAGTTCGGTGAAAACCAATGATGCCGATAAAGACTTCGAAGAAGTCAGGGAAATCGCTCGTCGGATGGTGAGTAAATCGCTCGTCGGATGGTGAGTAAGATCGCTTGTCGGATGGTGAGTAAGATCGCTTGTCGGATGGTGAGTAAATCGCTCGTCGGATGGTGAGTAACATCGCTTGTCGGATGGTGAGTAAATCGCTCGTCGGATGGTGAGTAACATCGCTCGTCGGATGGTGAGTAAGATTGCTTGTTGGATGGTGAGTAAGATCGCTTGTTAGATGGTAAGTAAGTTCGCTCATCGGATGGTGAGTAAATCGCTCGTCGGATGGTGAGTAAAATCGCTTGTCAGATGGTAAGTAAGATCGCTCATCAGATGGTGAGTAAATCGCTCGTCGGATGGTGAGTAAATTGCTCATCGGATAGTGAGTAACATCGCTCGTTGGATGGTGAGTAAATCACATGTTGGATGGTGAGTAAATTGCTCATCGGATGGTGAGTAAATTGCTCCTCGGATGGTGAGTAAGATTGCTCATCGGATGGTGAGTAAATTGCTCGTCGGATGGTGTTTAAATTGCAAACTTCAAATGGATCTTCGGGGTGACCTCTAGATGGCAGCATCCTATCTTGACCGAAATTTGTTGAAAAACATGGCCGCCAGCAAAATATTAACTCCTTCCCAAGTTGAGCTACAGTGTCATTGACACTTTCATTTGAGCTACAGTGTCATTGACACTTTCATTATTATTGTCTGTCTTCCAGCTGCACTTTGTGATATGACCTCTAACCTTTTCTTTCAGGGATGGTTTGAGGCCAGTGTTCCGTTCTTCCTCATGTCAGTCTTCCAGATCATATTCTTTGAATTTATGTCCATATTTGTGCTGTATTACTTCGGTACTGGATGGCTGCCATTTACAATCTCAATACTCTTCATGGGCACCGAAATGGTAAGCGTTAATACATACTAGGTCCTCAGGGTCCTCAGGGACCAGCCTGGAGGGCAACTTGGGAGACATCTTCTCTTTTTTCCTAGGTAGAAGTGTCTTCTCTCTCATATGCCAGTATGCATATGATCCAAGAGCATATTTAAAGTAATGTGAAACACTCCGGTTGGGTGATCAAATATAAATTGAGAATAATCTTGCTAAAAGTAGTTATTTGTTACTAATATTAATTCAAATTGATGATATACACTGTCATTCTTATATATTAATTAAATGCAATGACTCTCGATGGTGGAATCATTTGTGTTAGATTATCGTCGATAGTTGCATCCCGAATCGAGATGTAAATATTTACAATTGGGTGTAGTTCAGACGATGTTTTTTATGGAGTGGTATAGTCAATTTCTTTGAAATATCGGCGATGTTAGTAAATGCCACATTCCCCATGTTAGCATAGCGCCTGGGTACTAACTTGACAATTTCACGCATCTGAACAAGTCCATAATATGTCTTTAAACTGTATTTACTGATTACTATTATGGTTGTATAAGTGGGCTATTGTATTGCATTGTGATGTTGGTGTGTATAATACTTATTGAATCATATAAGGGTGATGTTGGTGTGTAATTAATTGAACTTCAGTCACTGTTGTTAACTTCGCTTCATCCCTAATAACCAAACAGGTAGAAGTGACCTCCCAATTTGAAACCTCTATGCTGGTCTCTGGATTCGACCTCAGTATTCAATTCATATTTAAATTGACAAAACAGCTCCAAATATCATTTAAATATATCTGTTTATAATCTTTACTATGTTATATACCCCCATGACCGAAGGAAATGATGGGTATACTGGATAAAATGCGATAATCTGTCCATCTAGCTGTCTTTCCGTTGAGTCGAGCAGATATATCTCAACCACAGGTTGTCAGATCTCAATGAAATTTGATATGGATGTTAAAATTCACCACCAAGAGGATATTCAGTGGAAATCGCTTTGTTCATGATTTTGGTTCTAGAGTTATTCATCTTTGTTCATTTGGAAATGTATATTTTTTTGCCCTTCCATCTGAGTATCTCAGACACTGGTTTTTGTATGGGGCCCTTTCCTTGTGTTCGAAGTTATATTTTTTATCACTTCAATGCATCTTTATGGGACATATAATGCTCGTAGAAAGGTAGTTCAGGTATATGTTGACCTTTTTCGATATCGGAAAAAAATAAAAAGTGAATATTATTAGGTGTATTTGGGCTTTAACTTTAACTCATATATGGTGTCCTGTTTCTGCCACATATCTTTTTCGCTTCCTTTGTTTTTTCCGCTTGCTTCAGTTCCTTCGTGGCGAAGCAGGCATAATAATCTCAATTATTTTGGTTCCTTCACCATGAAGGAACCACAGGCACAGGAAGCGAAAAAATCAAACGAAGCAAGCGAAAAAATCTAACGACAAAAGCGAAAAAACATCATTGTTATTTCGCTTGCTTCTTTTGGTTTTTTCGTTTTCAGTTGTTCCTATGCATGCTTCGCGAAGTATCAAAAGCAAGCGAAGGAACTGCCGAAACCCAACAAGAAAAACTTTTTTCTTGGTTGTTGTTGTTGGGTTTCGGCGGTTCCTTTGCTTGCTTCGGATACTTCGCGAAGCAAGTGAAGGAACCACCGAAAGCGAACAAAAAAACGACAAAATGTCGCATGGAGGAACGAAGGAAGCGAAAAAAAAACAAACAAAGCAAGCATAATAACAATTAGTCCAAGTCTTCTTGTACTAAAACCAGCTAAGATATTGGGATGGCGATGCTGGCGTTTAGTCCAAGCCCGCTTGCATACCAATCCTACCACACGACTTACGCCCACGATCTGTGGCGGGAATCTGTGGTGTATTTTACTCGATTTACCTAGCAAATCAATACATGATGCTATATACATCGGAAAGGCTTACATCTTATGGTCACAATGGTGTATAACAATCTAACTTTAATGTTAAATTACACATAGAATATTCCGGTTGATTGCCATAAACATCGATTTGTTTCTGTTTGTTTACGTTTTAACCGAAAGCCGAAGTGGTCCGAATAAGTTCGGCATAATCCGCTGTTTGTTCTGAGAATTCTACTTTCCGTTTCTATATATAGCGCGGGGTTTTCCGAACAAAATAGCGAAAACCGATCGCCGCAAAGTCCAGTTTCCAATGTGCTTTGAGAACAATTCCCGCACTAAAAACTTAATGACATAATGGAGGATCAGAAAGGTAGTTTTGTTGACAATTTTCGCAAGCAACTTGTCAAAATTGGAGCAAATTAGAACTCTTGTGTCTGACTTTCCATCCGTGTGATTTTCATCCATGTGCATTTTGACCTTTGTGTTGATAAAATAATCGCAGAACCGAATCACACAGTTTCGAAATATAGTTCTTCCGTTTTAGTGGGACTTTTCAAACTTTGGGTTAAAAATTTATACAAATTTTGTTTGATTTTTTGTGTGCTTAACAAGAGCAGTATATTGCTCTGTTCGCTTAGTATATATCTTAATTTCGCCGAAGTCCACCAAATGTGGGAAATGTAGCACCATATTATTTATTCTAATACTCGTTGTGTTTACACTGTTTTAAACTTTGAGAGGGTTGTAATTCCCCGTAATTTATTTAATGTATTACATTTATATCTTCAATGTTTAATTAATCTATTTATTATTTTATTTATTGACACACATAATTACGATTACAATGGAGAATTCTTCGTAATTTGCGTTGTTGTCCAAAATCTACGGAATATTTTCAACGGAAAATGCCGAACACAGTTCGCGAGGTCAACCGAGTTCGCATACTTTTAAAAAATTGTAAACATTGAGGTAAATGTCTCTTTTCGCATTAAATTACCGTTTTAAATTCACAACTGATGTGGGTTTCAGATAAAATAGCATGTGTTCTGCGGAAAATATCCGTTTATTGTCGCAATTGTGATATTTTATTTCATATAATTGTGGTTTTATTTGAGCGGGTCACTAACGCTTAAGCCGTGTCATAAGCGAGCATATAGGGCGGTCTTGGACTAAACGCCAGCATCGCCATCCCAATATCTTAGCTGGTTTTAGTACAAGAAGACTTGGACTAAATAACAATGTGTTTTTTCGCTTTCATTGTTTGATTTTTTCGCTTGCTTCATTTGATTTTTTCGCTTCCTTCGTGGTGAAGAAACCGATATAATTGAGATTATCTCACTTGCTTTGGCATGCGGGAACCAAAGCAAGCGTAAAAACCAAATGAAGAAAGCTCAAAATGTATGTGGCGGAATCAGGACACCTTACTCATACATGTATGTCCATATTCTGTTTTTTTTTCAGGTTCAAGCAGGATGGGTGCAACATGATTATGGACACCTGTCAGGATTCAAAAGCCGCAAATGGAATCATATACTACACCACTTTGTCATGGGTTTCATGGTGGTTAGTCTATTATATATTTTGGAACTTCTGTCTGTATGTATGTTTGTGTGTGTGTATGTATGTATGTTATAGACTCGGAAACTGCTGGACCGATCCAACTCAAATTTGGTATGTAGGCCTACTATAATCCCGGGAACAATATGGGCGGGTCCAATTTCACGTGCAACAGTGTCCTTGACCTTGCTCATATATGCTCATATAGGCATGTTTCTGGACCTCGACCGATCTGACTCGAGTTTGGTATGTAGGCCTACTTTGATCCTGGGAACAATATGGGCAGGTCAAATTTCATGTGCGACAGTGTCCTTGACCTCGCTCATATATGCATCTTTCTGGACCAACATTGTATATTCTGCCGCGATCACAAAGAAATCCCTAAATAGCGCGATGACTCAATCTATAAATTGTGATATGCAATGTTCGTTGTTTGCATATTTCCGCTAAAGGAAGCCGTTCACACTGAACTATATGGATATATGTCCTGCGTTTGTAAACCATAGTAGAAAAGGGGTTAACTTTTTTGTGGTCGCCTACGATCCCTCGCGGTCTTCAGTGGCTTGCTCGGATTAGTCACGCATGCGCAGTCCCAATATAACCGACTGAATTCGCCAGTTTATTTTCTGCTACCAAACCGAACGGAAGTCTAAAGGGAGTATTGTTCCGAATTTGTCGTTTAACAACTAGACAACAAATTCAATTTATCGATACAATAATTACTGGTCGCCTACGCGTTAGTTTTTAGAATTATTGTTTCGAATTCACGGACCGTTTCGCTTCAAACATACAATTGTTCCGTGTTTTCGAATAGGCGGCGGATTTAAAAAAAAACAATTCGAATCTGAAAATCGACATTTCGCCATAATCAGCCGCCATTTCAAGGCCTTACGATGCGCATATATTATTGTGAGCAATACATCTATGTAATTATTATAGCACCTATAAGGTATGATATAATTTGTCAGATATAAATGCCACGTGATTCGCTACCGGAAGTCTCCTAATTTCGTGGGAATTTATTTACGCGTGGACATTTATTTAGCAATAATTACCATCGCTACTGACGCTATCTATCATAATGTTATGAACAACATTCTTTCTCATAATACTTTGTTGTTTTATGGTTCAATACAACTGATCCAGATGTGTTGGTCACATTTGAACTTAAAAGTTGATTACAATTTACATCTGGGTTTATCAATGTAAAAACAGTAGTGTCATTATTACGGTACTTTAATAAATTGACAGAGATTGATATTGGACAAGTGTTATAATTCTGTTCATGGTTTGATTCTCGTAACGGAGCATCACCTTCAATGTAACAATCTCAGCCATGTGCTAGCGGACCGGGGATCGCACCCTGGTCAGGGTATTCTGACAGAAATCAGAACTCGGTCCGATACCAAGTTTGTCAGGCTAACAAGTCCCATTCGAGATTACTGAATAAAATCCGAATGCAAATGCTGACTTTCCCCATTACAACACTTGTTCAGGTATGTTGTCGTGGGTGCACTATGCTGTGCAATCGGGTGTGGACAATAAAAACTTAATGGCTGACCCATGTACACACCTAGGTGTGTGCATGTTACAGAACACTACTGGAGTCACTAGATCTCATCAAAACAACATGCTTTCACAAAATACTTTGTGTGTTCTGTTTTAATACTGTCACACATGTCTCCTATGATTTAGATGTGTTGGTCGACGCTTGAAGTTATCAGACTACAGTTTATCAATATCAGAAAAATAATGACTGTCGTCATACTAAGATTCGTTAGTGTCATTAATTTCAGACAGGGATTGACATCTGACAGGAGTCAGAATTCTGTTGAGTACATGATTCGATTCTCGTACAGTGCTTCAACTTCACTGTCAAAAATTTTGAACTGCTAGCATTTAATGATTGCAAGCATGACACTAAAATTAATCGTGATGACAGTTTCACTATTGTCTCAATTCCAGATTTTAGTTATTATTCTGAGTTGTGTCCAAAATCAACCCATCCTTTCAAAATTGCTGGGTTGTTTCTCGACTAAATGGTGTCTCCTTCCGGAATACAAACATAATTGCTTTCCTTCCTGTGTAGGTTTACCGAAAAGAAGCGGGGGGGGGCTGGGTTACTACGATTCTGGATATGGCTCTAATTGGGACACAAAATTACAAATCATGGGTGTTCCGGTTTGCATTCTCTAGAGTAAGGCAAGAAGCTTATCGTCACTCTGACGGTGTTTAATCATGGTTTCACTATCTACAAATATATTTGAAGATACTTTGGTTTGAAAAACCTTTCCCCTTCTTGATTCAATTATGAGAATGATTCCAGCCTGACAGGTATTTAGAATCGTGGTGACTTGACCCCTCCAGGTAACTGGCCCACTGGCAATAACTGGTGACCGTGGCCTGGATGACGTTCCCCAATGAATAACGATATAATAGCAGTGGTATTCCAAGACGAGAAAGGTGGGGGGAGACATTATTTATGGCAAGTAACCATATCAAATGTGAGCTGGGTACAAGAACAGGCTGTACATCCAATACAGCATGCATTGTTCATAAAGGGCATGATAGGTGTTTTGAAGGTATTCATGGACTAGCTGGAGTCTCAATGAATGTTCAAATATATACGTGTCCCGAACTTTCATACCGTTGATATGGCGAATATACTTCACACACGAATGAAGCATATTTACATGGAAAGCATTTATATTGTCACGTGTCCCACGACCACTGCCAATAGCCTTTCCGGCAAGAGGCCATCAGCATGGCTCTTCATACTTCTATTGCCCATATCAATTTGATTATCTGGCACATAGACAATAAAACAGGCAAAGACGTTTGCGCTGTCCAGCTAAGCTTTCGAGGAAGCTCATTGACCAGCATTACCGACCTTTCCTAAGACGCAGGCAGGGGACCACCCTGTACGAGTGGGATCCCATCCCCATGGCACCAGATGCCCGATCGTAAGGGCCTGAAACCATGCTGCCAACTGCGCATTTCGGTCTATGCTGGGTTTGTCCTCTCTTCCTTAAACATGCCATAAGCAGGACCACTTGGGTGGGGGAGTTCCTCTCTATCTTGGCTCTTAATATTAAAATAAAATAACATTATAAAGGGATGTGTATCCTTTACTAGGAGGATGATAATTTCATTCGTTTCCTTCCTAGGGGAGCCATTTTTAGAGCGGGTCTTCCCCTAGTTTGCTGCATGCTTCACACTAACTGACCTATCACACACCTAGGTCGTTCTGCTGCATGTTTGGGGGGCAGAGGCTCAGACCTGAATATTCCGTATGGTAACCGTGAAAATTTACCTGTGTTCATCATCTGACTACATTGTACATCATTTGAACTGATTTCGGTTGTAGAAGGCGCACCTTCATTTCTTAGAATCGGATCGCGGTGGGTATTCCGCTGGGAACGCGGACTGCTCTCAGGTGCCTAGCGGTCGTGATGGCCTAATAATAGTAATGTGTGTGGATTTAGGCTGAACATAATACTTGTGATTGCACATTTTGCTGTCTGTCTCCATTCCAAAGGATGGTGCTCGTTGGGAAATTTCTCCAAATTTAATACTCGTACCGACACTATTGTTTTGGCACCTGAGAGTAGCGGTTTGCTTTCTCATTGGATGCTCTGGTCACCCGCGGTGTTCGGCCATGTTCTCTGAGGGGCTATATATATATCTTTAATGATACATTGGATTGTGCCAGGGATCTCTGCTCTGGCTCCGACCATTGGATTGTTGGGCGCAGCTTTAGTAGGGTCTTCTGACATGATCTCATGATGACTTATATATCACCATGATATATCTATTATATCATTTTATATATCTATATATGCGAAAGATTTGTGTCACCGGGTTTCTGCAATGATATCTTGTGAAACAGTGATACATAGGTACCTCAGAGACATGAGACATGTTCTCTGTGGGGTTGTATATCTATATTTAGTGATACGTTGGATCATGACAGGGAGCTGTGATCTCGCTCCGCCCATTAGATTGATGGGCGCAGCTTTGGAAGGGCCTTCTGACATGGTCTCATGAGGAAAACTTAATATGTATATCCCCCGGATATATATATTATATCATTTTATATATATATATACGCAATGTGTATATTGTGATACATAGGTACCTCAGAGACATGTGAACGTGTGATAACTGTTCTAAGGGCAGGACCAGTTCACGCTCCTCCGGTTACGTCTCGACGGTTCAACCAATTCGTGGGGATACGTCTGGTGGAGCTGCCGGGGTACTTGGGACCTCCAGGCCATTTGGCCCCCACCAGGCGCTAGCGGTTCTGGGCGCTAAAGCTGCCAAAATCGCTTGCGTACGTATCGACACAGGCTGGATGGCCTTCGGCAGCTTAAGCGTAGGGCAGGGGCCGTACCCATGAGGTAAAGCGCCGAGTCCCCCTGGTCACGCTCGCATTACCGACACGGCCTTGCCTGCCACTCCTCCGTGAAGGGATCGGAGAAAAATGACCTCTCCCCACCATCCAGCTTGGCCAGGATATTAGCTTGGGCATAACCACCTGCAGCATGCGATTGTGGGGGCTCCCTCTGATCCGATGGCTTGACTCGCTTATAGTTGTATAACCCATTTGGGCTAATGGGCTCTCCATTTGATACCTGTGCCACAGATTGTGCATCAGGTTATCTGCCATTTGCATTGGTGAACAGCAGTTAGTTAAACTCTTAATGTTGGTTGTCTTGCCATCTTTGGAATGGGCCTCCTCCAGTGCAGGTCGTTATGTCACTAAGGCGGAGAGGGAGTTAGTCTCCTCGCATCTCAAATCGGCTGGATTCTTAGAACTGACGGATGAAGAACAGAGAATTGCTCGGTTCGCTCGCAATTCTGAATTGAATGGCACCACCTGGGATGTTGCTTCCAAAAACAAGGGGGGGAGGTACATGTTTGGGCAATATAGCACTCTAATTATATGAGTTATTTCACGTACCTAATCATAACAGATTCATTAAAGAGTTCATATTTAGGTACAATCTGTTTTAGAAGAGTGCATTCCCTCCAAAATTTGGCTATTAACTTTATTGCTCGTGCCTCCTCCTGGGCTTGCATTCTAATCCATATAGTTCAGTGTGAACGGCTTCCTTTAGCGGAAATATGATATTTTAAAAAATATAATATATATTTCCTTAAAGAAAGCCTGAACACTGAACTATCATAGGGTCCTCCCATGGCGGTGCCATTCCCAACCCCGCAACTCGCCAATCTCCTGATTGAGTTGAAAATAAACTGGCGAATTCAGTCGGTTATATTGGGACTGCGCATGCGTGACTAATCCGAGCAAGCCACTGAAGACCGCGAGGGATTGTAGGCGACCACAAAAAAGTTAACCCCTTTTCTACTATGGTTTACAAAAGCAGGACATATATCCATATAGTTCAGTGTTCAGACTTTCTTTAAGGAAATATATATTATATTTTTAAAAATATCATATTTCCACTCGAGAGTTATCCTTCTTTGACAAAATCAGACACAGAAATTGTGTGCTTACTAGTGTTTGGTATAAGATAATAAATAATGCATGTCTTGTCATTAACTATGCCAGCATTACGGTATAAGATAATAAATATTGCATGTCTTGTCATTAACTATGCCATGCATTACTCTATATAATTATTACCAGTGTTTGATGTAAGATAATAAATAATGCATGCCTTTTCAATAATTATGCCATGCAATAATCAAAATAATTGTCCCCAATTGCATGTATCAGGAAATAGCCATATAAATTCCTAAACCCATTCTGCTTCTATTCTGTATTCAATATCGTACCATATGCTCTATGTTTACATATCATACCGTAATCATACTTTCTCTGTTTATGTATCGTACCATAAGCATATGTTCTCTGTATTCCATATCATACCATATGTATGCTCTTTGTTTACATATAATACCGTAATCATACTTTCTCTGTATTCCATATCATACTATATGCATGTTTTCACATATGATAAATCCTTTTACGAACGTCATCTTAATGAATCTGATGTAATCTTTAGATTTTTTCTCTATTTTCAGGGCGCATCAGCATCATGGTGGAATCATATGCATTATCAACATCATGCGAAACCCAATGTGGTAAGTAATCTGGCAATTTCCATTTATAACTATAATGCTATTAAAAATAAACAAGTGTTCTCATGTAAATTACATATGGTAAATAGGATGAGGGTGGGAGTTGGCTTTATAAATAAATATCTCTGTTCTCAGGTAATTACATAGAGAAAATAGGATGCGGGAGGGAGGCTTTATAAATAAAAACTGTGGTCTCAATAAATTACATATGAAATTGGATAAGGGAGGGAAGATTTATATTTTTATTTTTTCCAAAAATCTTGAAATTAATAGATGTACATGTACAGGTAATTTTTATTTTTCAAGAAATGTATAGGATTTACCCCCCATTAATTCTTCAAGTGAAACATATCTAAAATTTCAAATTGTGGATAAATTGGATAATGATTTTTGAACTCCAGATTACAAAACTGATCCATACTAAAAAACTGACTTCTAAATAAATTTGTTTGGTGACCATAAGAGAGATCACTGAGTCGCGGCCATATTGGATTCATCCAGCTCTGTTCTGTGGTTTCAGATCACTGAGTCGCGGCCGTATTGGATTCATCCAGCTATGTTCCGTGGTTTCAGATCACTGAGTCGCAGCCGTATTGGATTCATCCTGCTCTGTTCCGTGGTTTCAAATATTCATTGAGCCCCAGTTCCGTGGTTTTAGTGCTAGCAGTCTGGAGTAGCATTTCCATATATGGAAGTCATGAGTAATGCATGACTTCCATATATGGAATGCTACTCCAGAACTTTCACATGTAGCACTAAAACCACGGAACCGGACCTGGTGGATCCAATATGGAGTTAATGACAGGGCGTATTGGTTTTAATGAAAAAATGAAATTTGTTTAAATTTTGTCGAAAAAGATGGGTGGTTTCCAAAAGTGGTTGCAACAGCCACCCATGTTTTTTGCATTGGGTCAATATCTAAGTTTGTTCCTTAGATATCCCCGAAGGTGTGTAAAGATATCCCCGAAGGTGTGTAAAGATATCCCCGAAGGTGTATAAAGATATCCCCGAAGGTGTGTTAAGATATCCCCGAAGGTGTGTAAAGATATCCCTGAAAGTGTGTAAAGATATCCCCAAAGGTGTGTAAAGATATCCCCGAATGTTTTAAAAGATATCCCTGAAGGTGTGTAAAGATATCCCCGAAGGTGTGTAAAGATATCCCCGAAGGTGTGTAAACAGTTTCATGCTTCTATACTAAAACGTGTGAAATATGGCTTGTTGCCATTCCCAAGAGCTTTCCGATGAATGGCAACAAGCCATATTTCCGACTAAATCCTGAAAAGTTACCCATAATTCTGCTGTGGTTAAAGGAGTCGATTAATTAGGGCATTATTGTATTTTGGGTTTTAACCTATACTTAATGAATACATGTGTTTACTTTATAGATAAATAAGGACCCAGATATCCGACTAGATCTGCTGTTTGTAGTCGGAGAAACTGTTCCTAAAAAGGTAGAGTACCCTCCCCTTACTGATTTTATTCTGTTTTAGAGTAAGCACCCTTTACTGACTCCATTCTGTCCTTTAGGTAGTGTAACCCTCTAGGCTGGTTCCTGTCTCCCAAGTCACCCTCTAGGCTTTGTCCCCCGACTCCCAAGTCACCCTCTAGGCTGGTTCCTGTCTCCCAAGTTGATAAAAACCAACTTAGTCAAAATTTGTTCTAGGTTGACCCTAAAATTTGAGTTTATCGACCAGACTAATAGTAGCCTCACATATATAAGAGAATGCATTAACACAGGGTTTCCACAAAATTTGAGGATGCTCCAGTCAGAAAATATAGTATAAATATGCTGTAGGGACATATGCATACTGGTATGTGAAAGAAAAGTCACTTCTCACAAGGACAAAATTAGGGAGAAGTGACACAAATTAGGGAGAAGATATCTCCCAGGTCGCCCTCTAGGCTGGTCCCTGTCTCCCAGGTCGCCCTCTAGGCGGGACCCTGGTCGCCCTCCAGGCTGGTTCCTGTGCAGGGATCAAGGGTTAGTAAAACTCAAGTCGAGCATCTGAGAGGCTTCCAAACTCTGTTCTTGCTCCGTAAAACATTAGTATACAGCGAGAGTGAACATTTCTCTCCATAAACCATAAATATACAGCGAGAGTGAACATTTTTCCGCCAAGGAGAAGCCCTCAACTGAACTATATGGATTACGTCTCCGGCCTTGTGTCAATCAGGAGGGTTAAAATTTTATTGCTGTGCCGACCCCACTCACATCCGTGTCCAGATTAGTCTCGCATGAATACACCCGCATTCTATCTATTGTCTAGTCAGTTTTTATTCCTCCTCGCCAGGACAGGATCGTTTCTATTTTCTCAAGGTTGTATCTTTCTGTGTTGCGAGTTTATCGACTCAATATTTATTGTTGATATTACAAACTTGCAATTTATTGTACCCGATAGTTAATTAATATTTCTCACATCCGAAACGGGAACTTTTTTCGTTTCACTGTATCCGTAATTTGTTTCCGTGTTTTCTGTTTTCCTCAAGACGGCTTTATCTTCCAACAATTGGAATTAAGATGGCCATCTTGACAATGACTAAAGAAGCACATAGCTTACTTGTGGCAAAACCACATAGTGCATATTGTGCCACACATACGGCGTGATGACTATCATGACTTACAATTGAGGACGCAATGTAGTACGGTATGCGATGTCTCCTAATTTCGTGCTACACGTGTTTCACTTTACATAAGTTTCCGTCGACTCGCTTCGGTTATTTCGTAAGTTCCGTTGCTTTGTATCCTAATGTATACTGCCAAATCATACATGGCACTGCTCTGTTAATTCGCAGAAAGTTGCACAGGACAGCCATATCCTCCTTTGTAATAATTTACATGAATAAATACGAAAGATAGTACTTGTTATCACTATCAGATGACAATTCATATTTCTTTCGACTGAGCGATCTGTAATACTGTTTTAACGATCAATACCTGCGAATCTACGCCCGCCAGTATGTATGAGCGCGTGGTCTTGTTAGACACATGACAAATGTAATAACACATTACATCGACTTCAAGGTATTTAGAAAATTCTACCTTGTCTATCACGATTAAATATCATATAACTCATTGTATCATCAGTACAATAGTTACTAACACTCCGTAACAGGGGGATGGTATTCGTTATCACATATATAACCACACTTCGAATTGATGTGTTGTCTGACGTTCTAAATATTGTGTTGCATTCTTTACATCCATGTATGTACAGTTTGGGTTCCTACGAACTATTGTTCACCAACTGCAATGAAGTGAAAACTTTGTGGCCTGACACTAAGCCATCTTACCGTAGGCTCTAATATGCCTCGGCGTGGGCGAGCTTGCAATGATGTATTGCACGCCGTAATAGTTCCATACATTGTACATGACAATCATATCATATCAAAAAAAAAAGAAAAAAAAAAGGGCCTCATGTATGCTGTCAGAACTGACTACTAGTATGCTTACATATGGTGCACAGTTTTCATCCCAATACTGACATACTTTGCAGTTTCATCAGTGAATGATAACGGCAAACAGCGAAATAGAAAGAATACATATTGTCACGTGCTCCAGATTCACTGCCAATAGTCTTTCCAGTAGAGACCATCACTTGGCTCACTAACTTCTATTTCCACATATATCAAAACGATATTCTGCCACATAGCTTTCACTCGTGTATGATGCGCAGTTACATGCAACACATTTATATTGCGCAGAATATCAGAAAGGACTGCATTTGTATTGTTACATGTCTAAAGCGAGCTTACATGCGCAGCGTTTATATTGCGCACATCTACTGCCAATATATTTCCGAAACCGGCCATGACATGGCTCTTCGTCTATGGCGGCTGTTCTGGGTGGGGAAGACTCGTTGTCACGTGACGCTCTTGCTCTCATAGACATAGCGCACCAGCCAAATGGCCTTCTGACTCTTCCCCATGGTGCAGTGGCCCACATCATTACAAGATGGGGTCCAGTCGATCCCCTGGAATAGTAATACCTTCGGGATACATCCGGGCCTGCTCCTCCGCAGTCATGTGATCATAGTGGTATATCATCGACATATCCACTGATTATGTGACAAAACGATTCGATACAATCATGACGAAAATACAGGCATTCGTATCTTCACGTCCGCTGTAAGCGCACTTTCCTAACGGAAACCGCCTAGTTCTTGCCTATGTGCATTCGGAACTCATCGTCCTCATATACGAGAAAAGACAGTATCTTACCTGTCATAGCAGGTAAGATCACGTGGCCAGGGGTATAACGTGATTTTATATTAACCTTACTTTATACTCAATAACCTAGGTTGTATTGTGTTATGTATATTAACCTTGCTTTGTTATAACTAACAGCATGTCTTGCAGTCGAACATGATTCGAATTTGATGGCCACACACCGTGCAGGTTGCTCATTCACGGGTGTATTACTTGTTATAGTTGGGTAAGGGCATATTAGTCAATGATTACCTACTTTGAGCAACCGTACCAGTCTTTACCTCGGGCAGGACCAGTTCTGGCCCCCCAGGTCCTGCTACGGCAGTTGAACCAATGGTAGGCGGGTGCTGCATGTGGTTGATTCGGGAAACCAATCTTCACGGGCGATTGCTCCGGCACCTTTCTCTCAGGTGCCTAATGGTGGTGGCAATACGATTATTAAATTTTGAACAAATTCACATCGATATACTATTATTCCACATAGAGTGAAATTTCCATCAGTATTTTGATTTCGGCCTGGATTCCTGCCACGAAGATCTGTTTATAGGCCACCACAATTATTGGGCACCTGGGAGAAGCCTTGGCGGCTGTTCTGGGTGGGGAAGACTCGTTGTCACGTGACGCTCTTGCTCTCAGACATAGCGCACCAGCCAAATGGCCTTCTGACTCTTCCCCATGGTGCAGTGGCCCACATCATTACAAGATGGGGTCCAGTCGATCCCCTGGAATCGTAATACCTTCGGGATACATCCGGGCCTGCTCCTCCGCCGTCATGCGATCATAGTGGTATGTCATCGACATTTATTCCAGTTTGGTCAGGACCACCTGCATTTGGGGGATTCCATGGAAGGGGCTTCCTCTGATCAAAATGGCTCATCAGAACTTATTCCCTCTGGCCTTGGGGGCGCAGCTTGATGATGCCCCAGAATTTGAGGGGGTGACCTTGGACAGGACATAGCTACTTATCCCAAATGCAAGAGCATTTGTCTTGCGTCGAACCATTTCAGAGTAGGCCTCTTCCACAGTCTGGTATCCCAACCTGATGCAGCCAATTCTGTTGGCTGGCGTCGATCTTAACATGCTTCTCTGCATCGCGTGGCGTCGGCAGGTTTGACGACGATGAGCAAGAATCGCGGGTCGACAGTGGGTCACCAGGCACACTGTCGGACGAGGATTCTGATGTTCCGCTGGTAAGTGATTTTGTACAGGATGAGGATACAGGTTGATATCTTATATTGCTTCATTTAATTCAACAATTTGCGATAAGTACAAGTATTTATCTCAGTCAGGAAAGATCCAGCACTGTAGCCTTTGGAGGATGTTCTGGGTGGGGAAGACTCGTTGTCACGTGACGCTCTTGCTCTCATAGTCTAGACATAGCGCACCAGCCAAATGGCCTTCTGACTCTTCCCCATGGTGCAGTGGCCCACATCATTACAAGATGGGGTCCAGTCGATCCCCTGGAATCGTAATACCTTCGGGATACATCCAGGCCACTCCTTCACCAGTAGGAAAGAAAGGCTGAATGATCTGGGTGGGGAAGTCTTGTTGCGTGCCTCCAAGAGCTGCACCAACCAGCCTTCTATCTCTTCCCCACGGTGCAGTGGCCCACATCTCCACACGATGGGGTCCAATCTCCTGGAATCGTAATACCTTCGGGATACCTCCAGGCCACTCCTTCACCGGTCATTTTGCAATTTTGATCATTCTGCTACATTTGATCATTTCGAAATGTACCCGACACTCGTTATGTGCGCCATCATAGATCACTGATGCTTCTATGCTTGTTCATCAAGTCCGCAGTGGTGTTCTCTAATCCCATATATACTGGTATGCAATGTTACCTTGGATCATGATGGCGTTCCCTGCTCTCTACATTATACGAGGCTGGAGTACAGATGTGTGGCATGATATAATGAAACCTCATACCTCGCTATGATATCTGCAGCATATCATTTTTATATCTGGTTTGTGTATCACAGGGAGCAATTTACTTTCGATATCTGATTAGCAAATAATCTCACATTGACATGATTAGATAGCATTTTTATAACATCATACATGTATAAAGAAATTCCTCGCTATTACCGGTATCCACATTTCAGTGGCAAATCGCGATGCGATTCCAGTTAATTTGCTCCCTGGTGTATCATAAGCATTCTGATATCTTATGGCCTACACAATGGCTGCATGTGACATCAGTTCATAATGTGAACTGTCGAGAGAACGAAGAAGATAACACAGAGAATAGGATGCAGCAAAGTTATACTTGCTCGGTTGTCTCGCTAGCATGAATTATATGGCACTACCTGGGATGTTTATTCCAAAAACAAGGGGGGCGGGCGGTACACATTTGAGCAATGTCGTAATCTGAATTGGGAGCTCTTTCACGTAACATAATCATATCTGATTCATGACTAAATCACATTTACATGAATCATGTTTCGGAAGAGTACATTCCCATCGAATTTGGATATTAATTAACTTTATTGCTCGTGCCTCCTCCTGGGCTTGCATTCTAATCCATATAGTTCAGTTGAGGGCTTCTCCTTGGCGGAAAAATATAATATTTATAAATAATATTACTTTTTCCTTAAGGGAAGCCCGAAACTGAACTATCATAGATCCCTCCCATGGTGGTGCCATTCCCAACCCCGCGACTCGCAAATCTCATGATTAAGTCGGAAATAAAAAACTGACTAGACAATAGATAGAATGCGGGTGTATTCATGCGAGACTAATCTGGACACGGATGTGAGTGGGGTCGGCACAGCAATAAAATTTTAACCCTCCTGATTAGTGCTGGGCGGTATTTAAGCATAAAAATACCGCGGTAATCCTAAAATAATACCGCGGTATACGGTATTACCGATTATTTAAACTAATTCCCTAAAACCCCCGTTTAGTAGCATTCGTTTGGTGCACAGATCGACTGTTTATGGAGGAAAATCTAATCGCTACAGATTACATAAAATAAGGAAATGTACGCTCCGTTTTATTAAATTATGGATTGCAATCAATGAATGTATCATTATCTGCAAGCATGGATTCATGAGCTGATCTTAAATACACGTAATAATTGCGATTTATGCAACTTAATGCAAGCATCATTCAGCGAAGCCGGATACACCCAAGAGCTTTGAAACAATCCCCCACTGACAGTGCCGACTTGCAGAGCACGTGCTGTGATGTTGATATTGGAATGTTCCGCCGGGTGTGAATAACTTAAGAATAAGTACAATGCTTTTATTAAATGCCGGGAAATAAAGTTTATTACTTCCAAAGTATTTAACTTCTAGAACTATTATTGACTTCCCGTTGAATTATTATAATCATACTTTTAAATCCCGGTTTATGAATGTGATCATTTATTCCCACTCGATAACACCCTTGAAATAATGAGCTGCCCCATAAATTCGGTCGATAAAAAATAGCGCAGAATGATGCAATCATACCTTGCAATATAATGTTGGGCTGGGTTTTGTCCCAGGTAGCGAAGGAATACATTTTGTTTGGAAATGACATGGGGAAAGAAGTGACATGAGTGAAGATTGAACAGTTTTTTCCAACTAAAAGATAATGCAACATGGGATGAATACACATAAAGGGCGTTGCATAAACTTGCACACGCCAATCATTGAAACGGACTAGTCATTTTAAAATTGTCGATGAGCACGTGCATGGGGTACACAACGTAAATCTTGAAATATATTCGCGCCAATTTCGCGGATGACTTGGTAAACAGAATCCGCAACACTAGTAGCTACCTCAGCCCAATTTACAGCAACGCTGTCTCCTGACACAAACTCGCTACCTCTTAATTATGATTTCGATGAAATACGGTGTATAGAAACGAAGTAATTTCTTTGTATCCCGACAAAGGAAAACCACAATATACTCCGTAATGTGCCTGTATGACATGTAACCGCGATAATACCGTCTTCAAGGTTTACCGATTATGGAAAAGAATGACGGTAACGGTAACGGTATTGAAAATCTTACCGATTATAATCGGTATACCGAAATACCGCCCAGCACTACTCCTGATTGACACAAGGCCGGAGACGTAATCCATATAGTTCAGTTTCGGGCTTCCCTTAAGGAAAAAGTAATATTATTTATAAATATTATATTTCTCTCCATAAACCATAAATATACAGCGAGAGTGAACATTTCTCTCCATAAACCATAAATTATAATACAGCGATAGTGAACATTTCTCTCAGTAAAACATATATACAGCGAGTTTGAACGTTTCTTTTTCAGGTAGCTAAAGAATGGAAGAAGAGCATGCCTTATAACTTTCAACAAAAATATTTCTTTCTATGTGAGTATATATATATATATATAGCAAGTGTAGTAACGTTGCCAGGCCTATGGTACGGTGTTGTATGCCTACCATTTATGGGGTCTGTATTGAAACACGTAATTAAAAATGAGAACCGTTTGTGCAATAAACTGTTGCCTATATATGTGAAGGGTCGATGGTGCTTACCATATGTTGTCAAATTGTCTTGTAATTACCTATACATCTACTAGAACCCCCACTAGATTCATACCGCTTGACTCAAGGACCAATAACAATAATCATATCAACTAAAACATGGAACATAGACCAGAATAGCAGACGCTCAGCCCTCCAAGGTCCTCACATCCAACCGCGAGCACCGATTATCATACAATGAGGCACCACTCCCATATATGGTTGTGGGACACTACCATAACAGAAGAGCAAATCCTGAGTTGTATTACCAAAGTACCTCATTTAATATGCACCCCAAATAGTATATAAGACGACACGATTCACTAACAAAGTATGCTTACTCAGTTCCATCTTGAGTGTCTATATCTATCGAGAATGACCTCTGACTATTCAGGTCGCCGATCCGCTACATTATATACATTACATGTGAATTATCAGATTGATTAAACTCATATACCTATCTATGTGTTGGTTTACATAATAATGCCATTGGTTAATGCACTTGTTTCGGAAAATCCTTTATAAAAAAAATATTCTCGAATAACCTGGAGATTACCCCAAACTGGGGATTACCCCAATTTCACATGACCATTCATGTGTGACCTGATTACCAAACATCAACAAGATATTAAACTGAAACATGAATTAACCAATCAAAAAGTGCACAAGTGGTCTCTTTGCCCTATGTATGTCACATGATATATGGTGTCTTTTTCTTTCACGCCGCTGGTAACGATCCTATATATGGTCTCTGTTTCTTGCATGCTATCTGTGACGACCCCATATATGATGTCTGTTTCTTTCACACTGCCAGTAAGGACCCTATATATGGTGTCTGTTTCTTGCATGCAATCTGTAACGACCCTATATATGATGTCTGTTTCTTTCATGCTGCCAGTAACGACCCTATATATGGTGTCTTTTTCTCACACTCCATCTGTAACGACCCCATATATGATGTCTGTTTCTTGCACACCATCTGTAACAATCCTATGTATGGTGTCTCTTTCTCGCACACCATTTGTAATGACTATGTATATGATGTCTGTTTCTCTTTCAGTGGGCCCACCGCTGCTGTTTCCACTATATTTCCAGAATATGACATTTTATCATATTTTTACCAGGAAACTCTGGGTGGTAAGTAGAGTAGTTAAATAGTTGGACTTAACCCTTATGGTGCCCCTCACAGACACAAGCAGACGACATTCAGTAATAGATCCTTCTATCTGTGTGGGGCTCTCTATGGGAGTTAACCATATATAGTATATTTATACTCTATTAACCCTTTACCCAACAGAACGGCCCTGTGCCAATGCATTCTCTTATATATGCGAGTCGACCATAGGTTGCCTCGCATATATAAGAGAATGCATTGGCTTAACACATTAAAAATTATAAAATTGTTAAAGAATGTAAGAAAAAATGGTAAAAAGTGTTAAAAAAAGATTTTTTTTAGGCCAATGCATTCTCTTATATATGCGAGGCGACCTATGGTCGACTCGCATATATAAGAGAATGCATTGGCACAGGGCATAACTGTAACTATCACAATGTGGTCAAGGAGCCGGTTCCAATGATATCCATATTTGTATGGTTCTATTGAGACAGACCGAAGATATTTTAGGCTGTTGAAGCTTTATTTGGCCGGTTTGTTGGGTAAAGGGTTAAATAGTTGGATTTAAACATAATTAACTGCTCTTAATTGCAATTAGTTGTATATGACATAACTCAATTGTGCTTATAGGCGCATTTCAATTGCCCTTAACCCTTTGGAGAGTATCTATAACGTCATATACATGACGTCACGAGTAAATTTAACGTCAACGTCATAGCAATAATTATTAACAAGTTTGGGTCAAAAGGGTCCAATAATTTGTTTTAAGTTATGTGCATTTTGTGTTAACATGTGTTATCATAATTGATTGCACTTATACATTTGGGACATTATATTAATCAAAATAACTCCTATACAAATCAGTTATAAATCAGATGATTTATTGAAGTTATGTCTACATAAAATAACACTTCCTGAAACAACATATATGTCGTTCTACTCCTCAACCGATAGTTGACATATATGTCGTTCTACTCGCCAAAGGGTTAAGCACAATTCTTTTAACATTATGTGAGCAGCTATTACAACAATAACATGATTTTTGAGGGCGTTATGGTTTATTAACGGCCCGGCTGGAATGATTAACAGCCCAAGGGCCTATTAGCGGCCGAGACGAAGTCGAGGGACACTAATAGGCCCGAGGGCTGTTAATCATAAACCATAATACCCAATGAAATCATGTTATTACTATTATTACCACAGTTTTGGACATTTGACCCATTTGAGGATTTAGTGGAATAATGAAGTAGATTAAGAGAGAAATATTTTCAAGAACATTTAAATTTGATATCATTTGACTTGTCAGCTGACACGGACTGACAGAGTCTCAAAAATAGGACGGGAAAAACCAGCATTGGAGACGAGTAACAACCAATGAGAGGTTGACAGCTAAAATTATCAATGCATACTTACGCTTGATACAATAATTCAATCATATAGCGTGAATTCCAATCATAAAACCACTATAGTGTCGAGAACATCGGATACATCTTCCCATTATTTTCTTGAAATAAACACGCCAGATCGGAAGTTGAAGGGACGTAACTCTCGCGATAATAAACGAGATCTATAGTTTCCGGGCAGCGGGCCGATAATGAACTAGGCTTCTCATTATCGGCCCGCTGTTTTGGTAACAATACGCTATTTGGAACGCCCCGAAAAACATTATCAATGGCCTGGAGAACGCCCTATAAAGTGGTAATAATACGCTTTAGCACATAACTCTGTAAATTCAATTGTGCTCAAGCACAATTATCGAGAATCACAAACAAAGTCCCCTTAACCCTTTACCCAACAGAACGGCCCTGTGCCAATGCATTCTCTTATATATGCGAGTCGACCAGAGGTCGCCTCGCATATATAAGAGAATGCATTGGCTTAACACATATTAAAAATGATAAAATTGTCAAAGAATGTAGAAAAATATTATAAAAATTGTTAAAAAATGTAAGAAAAAAGTATAAAATTGTTAAAGAATGTAAGAAAAAATGGTAAAAAGTGTTAAATTTTTTTTTTTTGGCCAATGCATTCTCTTATATATGCAAGGTGACCTATGGTCGACTCGCATATATAAGAGAATGCATTGGCACATGGCATAACTGTAACCATCACAATGTGGTCAATGAACCGGTTACAATGATATCCATATTTGTATGGTTCTATTGAGACAGACCGAAGATATTTTAGGCTGTTGAAGCTTTATTTGGGCGTTTTTGACCGTTTTGTTGGGTAAAGGGTTAATTCGTATAGAATGGTCTGCATTATGAATATCAGGTGTTTATGATCGTTCATTGGTCGTTTTTAAAATAACAGAAATTGTGACAAAACATAAAACAACTAGCCCACCCCAACCCTTGGAGATAATGTGTCTGTCATTTGCAGAATGAGGTCCCCAGAGGGTGACCTTCTGGGAACCTCATTCTGCATGGCCTCATCTGCTATGAGAGACATAGACTCGGATTGAAGTTCCCAAATGCTGAATATTGTGATGTACACCCATTGGGAAATATGGCTTGTTGCCATTCATCGTAAAGTTCTCACTGAGAGCTTCACGATGAATGGCAACAAGCCATATTTCTGACTAAATCCTAAAAAATTACCCACAATTCTGCTGTGGTTAAGAAGTCAATTATTCAGGGCATTACTGTATGAGGGCAATCAATTGAGTGTTCAATCATTTTATTTTCCAGTTTTCCGTTCCAGAGTTATTCATCTTTGTTTATTTGGAAGTGTTGTTTATTTCAGGAACTTGTTATAGGGATTGCAGGTCTTATGCGGATATTTGCTTTGACGACACCTTTTCTTGGATTTGGATGGGCATTCTTCCATTTTGAAGCCATGAGGTTAGACACTGAGATATAAATGATGGTCTAGTTAGATTAGATTAGGTTATACATGTGTACATGAATACATATTATGGGTATGTTTACAAGTTGAATCAATATAATACACAACAGTATATACATATTATAATTATAATAGTTTATATTAAATATAAATATGTTATATGTTGGGTTCTGATGAGACAGTTAGAGTTCAGACTGTGTAAATAATTGATATATACCGTAAGAGGATATATCAATTTTCTCAAGAATTAATTCATTTTATTTTATAGAGGTTGCCGTCAGAATATAAGGTAAATTATGTGGCAGAAATCTGTATAAAAATAGAAATACTCATGTGACCTGAGACCATCAGGGATAACGCAAAAAGTTCTCTAAATGAGAACTTAATTCCATTGCGGTCCCTGGTGGCTTTCGGCACATGGGCAGTGAGTGAAGTTCGAAACTTCGGAGCACAATGTATAAAAGTATTTAAAATATAAATTAAATAAAAGCCATTTCAGAATGAGACTTATATGGAGAGGAAAAGCTAATAAAATAAGTCAATACATGAGGGTATGTTTTATAAGTCAATACATGAGGGTATGTTTTATAAGTCAATACATGAGGGTATGTTTTATAAGTCAATACATGAGGGTATGTTTTATAAGTCAATACATGAGGGTATGTTTTATAAGTCAATACATGAGGGTATGTTTTATAAGTCAATACATGAGGGTATGTTTTATAAGTCAATACATGAGGGTATGTTTTATAAGCCTCTTGTTTGTTTGTTTATTGCATTATACTTTTGATAATAGCCCTCTGTTTGTTTGTTTATTTGTTTTTTTTTATTGCATTATACTTTTGATAATAGCCCTCTGTTTGTTTGTTTATTTGTTTGTTTTTATTGCATTATACTTTTGATAATAGCCCTCTGTTTGTTTGTTTATTTGTTTTTTTTTATTGCATTATACTTTTGATAATGGCCCATCTTTGGTCAAAATTGGACATTTCATGCCTGACATAGTTCTTCTAATAGTTAAATTTTTCAACCAGTAATTAGTGAAGAATTTGTTGTTTTTAGACCAAAAGTTGCATATTTTCCTACATTATGCCAAAATTTGGAACTGAAATGGCCATGAGTTGGAAATTTTCTAATGTTTATTGGTCGGGTAGGGTGGAGGTGGGGTTTTGGACCAGGTTGGAAAATTCCAAACGGCCCCAACGAGAGAGGTGAAAATGGAATTCCATGAGCAAGGGAGTTTGGTCTGGTTCAGATGGGGACCCACTATTCACACGCTTGGATATAGTTATTTATAGAGTTATCTGAAAATGGTTGGTAACAAGTTGATTCTCATTTGTGAGTGAATTAAATTGCTTACATATATGAAAACAACTACCCTCATATGAAATAAATTTATCAACACATTGGTAGAGCAATTTGATTGATTAATTACAGGGTGATACAAAGTCATTTGTTAACCCATAGAGAGCCCCGCACAGACAGGAGCAGACGACACGCTGTAGTGCATGCTTCCATCTGTGTGATGGCAGACCTGGATGCCGACGTGATGGGTAAAGGGTTAAACATTAAACTTTATAAGTATAAGTTCATGACCCATAGAGAGCCCCACACAGACTGGAGCAGACAACACTCTATAATGCATGCTTCCATCTGTGTGAGGCTCCCTATGGGTTAAACAATAAACTTTATAACTATAAGTTCATGACCCATAGAGAGCCCCACACAGACTGGAGCAGACAACACTCTATAATGCATGCTTCCATCTGTGTGAGGCTCCCTATGGGTTAAACAATAAACTTTATTGTTGCATGACTAAATCCTTTGGCAATGGCTATAAGTCGTACCTTTGGTCCGATCATTATGAAATGGCTGTTAGCATTGACATGTAGATGAGAACGAATCATTTTCGAGTCATTCGGCAAATAAATATTGCCACCATTGGCCATCTTGGATTTCAAAATTCAATTCATTAGCACGGGATACAGGTCACACTGTTTATCTGATCATCATGAAATCTGTCACGTATGTCAACATTGACATGTAGATGGGAACGAGTCATTTTGGGGTTATTCGGCAAAAAAACATGGCCACTGGCAGACATCTCGGATTTTACTCTTTGCATGACTAAATCCTTTGGCACGGGCTAAAAGTCGTACCTTTGGTCGGATCATTATGAAATTTGTCATGGCTGTTAGCATTGACGTGTAGATGAGAACGAAACATTTGTGGGTGCCATCTTGGAGTTAACTCTTTGCATGACTAAATCCATTGGCACACCCTACAAAGATGGGAGCCATAAATTTTTCCAAATATTGTTGGGGAAAACATGGCCGCCAATGTCCATCTTGGATTTTACTTTATATATATCTCTTCATGTTGATATCTAGTATTACTTAGACATTTCAGCTTTCCACATTCCTAATCGCTCCATTGACTGTAACACATGGATGTATCCCTCTCCAAGTTGAGCTACTGTTTCATTGACACTTTCATTTATTATAACATTGGATGAATTATTTTGATAAGTTGATTACAGGGTAATACTTTGGTTCACATGGGTGAGTCAGTCAAATCACATTCTAATTCACGTCCGAGAAGACGTCACCTACTATGGGTGTATTCTATATATAACGTTGAATGAATTATTTGATTGGTTGATTACAGGGTGATACAGAGTATTTGGTTCACATGGGTGAGTCAGTCAAATCACATTCTAATTCACGTCCGAGAAGACGTCACCTACTATGGGTGTATTCTATATATAACGTTGAATGAATTATTTGATTGGTTGATTACAGGGTGATACAGAGTATTTGGTTCACATGGGTGAGTCAGTCAAATCACATTCTAATTCACGTCCGAGAAGACGTCACCTACTATGGGTGTATTCTATATATAACGTTGAATGAGTTATTTGATTGGTTGATTACAGGGTGATACAGAGTATTTGGTTCACATGGGTGAGTCAGTCAAATCACATTCTAATTCACGTCCGAGAAGACGTCACCTACTATGGGTGTATTCTATATATAACGTTGAATGAGTTATTTGATTGGTTGATTACAGGGTGATACAGAGTATTTGGTTCACATGGGTGAGTCAGTCAAATCACATTCTAATTCACGTCCGAGAAGACGTCACCTACTATGGGTGTATTCTATATATAACGTTGAATGAATTATTTGATTGGTTGATTACAGGGTGATACAGAGTATTTGGTTCACATGGGTGAGTCAGTCAAATCACATTCTAATTCACGTCCGAGAAGACGTCACCTACTATGGGTGTATTCTATATATAACGTTGAATGAGTTATTTGATTGGTTGATTACAGGGTGATACAGAGTATTTGGTTCACATGGGTGAGTCAGTCAAATCACATTCTAATTCACGTCCGAGAAGACGTCACCTACTATGGGTGTATTCTATATATAACGTTGAATGAATTATTTGATTGGTTGATTACAGGGTAATACTTTGGTTCACATGGGTGAGTCAGTCAAATCACATTCTAATTCACGTCCGAGAAGACGTCACCTACTATGGGTGTATTCTATATATAACGTTGAATGAGTTATTTGATTGGTTGATTACAGGGTGATACTTTGGTTCACATGGGTGAGTCAGTCAAATCACATTCTAATTCACGTCCGAGAAGACGTCACCTACTATGGGTGTATTCTATATATAACGTTGAATGAATTATTTGATTGGTTGATTACAGGGTGATACAGAGTATTTGGTTCACTTGGGTGAGTCAGTCAAATCACATTCCAATGCACGTCGAAGAAGATGTCCCAGATAAGTCTTGGTTGGCACTACAGCTGCATGCTACATGTAACATCGAGAAATCTCTCTTCAATGACTGGTTCACAGGTCATCTAAACTTCCAAGTTGAACACCAGTAAGTCTACATTCTTAACGACTGGTTCACAGTTCATCTTAATCTAAACTTCCAAATAGAACATCAGTATGAGCATAATTTAATAGAACATCAGTATGAGCATAATTTAATTAAGCTTATAATATTTGAATTACTCTTAAGCCTTCACATGAATTATTATTATTTTCTTAAGCATAATTCAAATACGTTTAAACCTTTCAGTGCCAGGGGCCGATCTCATCGGCCGTAATTTACGGTCTGTAAAATCAGGCCTAAAATTTTTTATTTTTTTTTTTTATTTTTTAAAGATTTTTTAAAGATTTTTTTGGGTTGAATTATTTTTTGGGTATTCTTAAGCATGCTATAGCGAATTTAAAAACAAACTGGATAAAACCTTAGGGGCATGTTCAGTCTATGTAAACATACACTCAGATTCATACTGATACTGAGTCTATTGCATTCCCATCAACTTTTAATTTCTGAACGGTTGTGAGCTTCCCCCAAATTACGTCACACCGCACTAAATATAAATCTGAAATTAGTTGTGATTGACAGGCGTAAACATGGTCACGTGCCAGTGCCGTCATGGCCGCTTCAACCCTGTGAAGCTGATTCTAAGAATCGGAATTAATAGTTGCAGGGTTTGTGACTTTTCGTTCGGCGGTTGTTTTACTGACAATAAAGGGAAACAGCTAGCTTCCGGGATCCAAAATAATATGTACAATAACTAAGACAGATCTTCTTGAAATTATAAAAAATGTCAATTTATGTGGATCTCTTGAACGAATTATTTTTTAGATTGGCCAGGCGATTTGTCGCCCATGTTGTCAAAAAATAACACAAATCAACGGCCACGAATCAAAAATGCATGAATTTCGGGACTATCTGCTAAAACAACTACAGAACTAAATGACATAACAAAACGATCTATCAGTTCCCCAGTACCGTCAGTAGTACCAATGCAGCCAAAACGAGCGAAGAGCAACACAATTCTACCACCAACCCCACCGAAACCCTCCCGACCTTACACAGCCGTATTATTAGCTCCAAAGATTGGCCAGTTGTACCCTAATTACAGTTGCCTACAATCCAAATTCCGGTGATTCTTGATTTTAAACTTTCGACTGCTCGTCAACAATCTTCTTTATTTGTCGATTTGTGAATTTCTCTTCCGGTATAACATGACGTCATGGATACTATTTTAACAACATTTAGCCACACCTTCGGAATTTCCACACCAAGAGCACGTGACATGTTACTAGTTCTGTATTGGGGCACACATTTCTTGGAGCTAAGTTTTGATTGGTGGTAATTACAAGGAATCCCGGGTTTGGGAAATGAAAACTGAACGAAAGGTCGTCAGACCCACTATTTTTTATATGTGGGTATGTAGTTTACTCCAGACTGGGGCATGTTATAACTCAAAAACTATCACCAAGTATACATAGTAATAATTTTGATGCCCATGAAAAACGTAAGATTCCCTGGCACTAAACCTACAAAATAAGTCTGTTAAAGAATATAATAAAAAATTATTAAAATTGTATAAAATTGTAGAAAATAATAACAAATGATGAAAAATTGTTAGGCCAATGCATTCTCTTATATATGCGAGGCGACCTATGGTCGACTCGTATATATAAGAGAATGCATTGGCACAGGGTATATGGGTTGATACAAAAATCGGACCTGGCACTGCAAAATCTTAATTACTCTTGAGCTTAATTAAATATATAGAGGATCTCACATGAGTTTCTATTTTATACGGAATTTATCAACCGAGTTCACTAAATTCGATTTGAGCCGAGGTTTACCGAGGCTCAAATAGAATTTAGAGGACGAGGTTGATAAATTACATATAAAATAGGACGAGTGTGAGATACCTTTTATCACATGATCAAATAAACCCGAAGCAACGCGAAATATTCATCGAAAACAACAATCATAAACTACAGCGATCGCAAGTTATTTGAAGAACGCCATGACGTCATCACACGCGCTGATATTAAACGTGTCTATTACCGATAATTATGAAACTGCTTTTATGGCCAAATTATGTTTTAAAACCCTATCTCACATGAGACCCCTATTATATCATTAAAAAAGCCATTACATATTTCCTTATCTTTCACTAGTTACATATCACTTGGCATCGCGCCAACAAAATGACAGCACTTCTTTACATCGATTCAGGCAGATTAATACTTTTTTGAAAAAAACACGCATGACACCATCACCAGACAATTGCAGAGAAAACTAGATACATAGTGCAATTATTTATTCTTGAAGCTTCCATACATAATCATAAAGAAACATTTGAATCATATAATATACGACATGTATACGGGCGCCGACAGCCACCTACCAATTATATGCCACATCGGTAGGTGAAACAAAATTTCCCCTGTAGAGTGTGGCACAGCAAATGTGTGGTGTGAAAAAGGGAAGTGGCTGCTGAAAATGTATGCATTTTGCAACTTCTTTTATTGTTAAAAACTTAATAAAAAGGTATAAAGCTCTAGTTTTTAGTCGAGTTTTTCAAAAACTCGACTTATGGTCGGTTGGCGGGCGGGCGGGCAGACCTAAAGAATGCCTTATAACTTTGACGTTTGTGAACGGATTCAAAACATTTTTGGTATGGCAGTTGCTCCCAATGACTATTTACTGCCTGTAGAAAATGGGTCACGTCCGAACTTTTTTACAAGAGTTATCCATCTTAGATGGTTTTTAGTTAAGTTTTTCACCTTTAGCGCGATAACTCACGCAAATATTAACCAATTTCAACAATATTTGGTATATGAGACTCTTGCAATAATATCTCGGACGAGTTCGAAAACCAGGTTTGTCCGAATTTTTTTTCCGGAGTTATGGGTCTTAGTTTGTCTATTTTTAGCAATTTTATCACCGTTAGCGCGATAACTCGATGAAATATTAACTGATTTCAACAATATTTGGTATATGAGACTCCTGCAACAATATCTCAGACGAGTTCGAAAACCAGGTTTGTCCGATTTTTTTTCGCAGAGTTATGGGTCTTAGTTTGTCTATTTTTAGCAATGTTATCACCGTTAGCGTGATAACTCAATGAAATATTAACCGATTTAAACAATATTTTGTATATGAGTCTATTGCAACAATATCTCGGACGAGTTCGAAAACCTGGATTGTCCGAAAACAAATTCTGGAGTTATGGGTCTTAGTTTGTCTAATTTAATCACAATTTTATAACTCAATGAAATATTAACGGATTCAATTGATATTTGGTATATAGGTCTATTGCAATAATATACCACCGTCCAACTTTTTTTCCCGGAGTTGTGCACCTTATTGGCAGAAGTTTGGTTCGACTGCCAAAAAACTCGACAAAAGCATCTAAGATGCGTACCCCTTGTTTCATGTGATATACAAGATCTTCAACTTGTTATGTTGGGATATAAGATTTTATGAAACTCGTTTCATAAAATCTTATAGCCCAACACAATAGATCCTCTATATTTAAATCCTTAATTAAGAATAAATAGGAGATGGTGTTTTGATCTCTCAGAATAATTGGCAAACTATTATTCTTATGAGGATCACAGACAGAATGTGAAAAACAGACATATACTGACTTTATTTCAATAACATACTACGCAATAATACTATGACAGAGCATATTGTTCACTCAAAATATAGTCACGCGCACCTAATGTACTGATGATCCAATTTATTTCTTTCTCAAAAACATACTACACAATAATGCTATGACACTCACAATATAATCACGTGCACCTATTTAACTGAGGTAACACATAGTTCAATTAATAGAGTCACACTATAACTTAAATATCCCTGACATATCTCTTCAGGTGATGAGGGAGTAGGGTCCTGCGAATTGAAGAATTCGAATATCGAATCGAATATCGAATCGAATATCGAATCGAATATCGAATCGAATATCGAATCGAATTATACATGTGTGTTGCATTCTCAATTAGGCATGTTTTGCCAATGATTAGATGATGTTTGAAACGTTCTATGAACTTCCACGAAGTTCCATCATAACTTATGTGGCGATCAACCGTCGATCGCGATACTAATAACTTCAATTGATTATTGTCAAGAAGAAAAAAACAGATCAAAACATCCATGCGGACGTCACGACGATTAATATATAACCGGCCTATCGGAACTAAAATCACGCAAAGTTTGTACAGTTTGCTTGTACATGCAAAATTGCAAATGAGCATTCGGAAACACCCGTTGTTGTAAACTTGAAGATGCAACAACAGTCGCAGGGTAGCCTGTTTATGTAGTACTGGGTGCTTCTGGAACTGATGATTCCATAGATGGGTCGTTGTCCCAGATGCTTGCGATTTATACGCCATGTTGTATTCGTCACACGTGTAAGTACTTGCACTGCCTGAGAAGCTTATCATGTTTAAAATAAACATGAATAACGGACGACTTATTGTCAAGTGCCAAAGGAACGCTCCGAAACTTCAAAAGAAAACTCCACCATGCAACATGCACTTTTCGACCCCTGAAACACGTGAAGTTTACATCAACGATGTCACATACAAATAACGCGGAACCTGAGATAGACAGTCGGCGGATAACGCTAGCAGTTGCTCAGTCTCATAGTTATTATAATTTACGTGCGTCGTCGGTCCAACTGCGATTTCATAGCTTTTGGCAACCATGTTCAAAGCTATAATTCAGACGTATTTAGTGGTCCTAATCTGGTGGCTAATTACTGGCCATAAATATATTTAATAGCATGCGTACATTCGTGATGTACATTAAGAATTATAAAGCGCACATATTCATAATTTTAGGGAATTAAATGGCACAGCAACAGCTAAGATCGACGTGTGTATACGTGTTCGTAAGCAGCTAATAATTTCATCCATATATATTCGAAATTTCGAGTTGGAAATTTCGACTCGAATTCGAATCGAATTTGACTGTCGAATCGAATCTCGAATCGAATATCGAATATTCGCAGGACCCTATGAGGCAGGTAGCTGTTATATATTTGTGCTTATATTCAATGTTACAGTCTATATAAGGTAGTACCATTGGTTCGAACACTATGTGAGAGAGGCAGCTTTTAAATATGTTGATCTTCTCTTCTATGTTGCAGTCTCTTCCCGACTATGCCGAGACACAATCTATATAAGGTAACACCATTAGTTCGATCACTATGTGAGAAGCACGGTGTTCCATACATCTTGAAGACAATGCCAGAGGCATTCTCAGATATATTCTGGTGAGTATAAATCTATATCACGTTATAACAAAGTATCTGTAATTCGGTCATGCTTTCATTCTTTATTATGCCCCCGACTTGAAGTCGGCGGGTATATAGTCGACGTCTCCGTCGTACCGTCCGTACAAACATTTTGCATTATTGTTCAGCAACTGCTTGGCAGATTTAGCTGTTATTTGGTATGGTGATAGAGCAGCATGGGGGAACAGCTACATGCATAGCGCGGGTTTCGTCCACCAATTTTCACCAGAGTTATGGCCCTTTATTGACTTAGAAAATTCAATTTTGTCCGTCCGTATAAACATTTTGCATTATTGTTCAGCAACCGCTGGGCAGATTTAGCTGATATTTGGTACGGTGATAGAGCAGCATGGGGGAACAGCTACATGCATAGCACGGGTTTCGTCCACCCATTTTCACCAGAGTTATGGCCCTTTTTTTACTTAGAAAATTCATTTTTTCTCTTTTTTTTGGGTTTCCAGATGATAGCGTGAGCTTTGGTGGTACGATTGCAAATCCCGTATGTTTGTGGATCAGTTATATGAAAATACATGTCAAGTGCGAATTTGGGTATGATCTGATGATTTTTGTCAGAGTTATGGCCTTTTTTTCAACTTAGAAAACTTCTTTTGGAATGGTCATATAGACCTCCTCGGATATCCGCAGTTTCGTCCATGCTTAATCCAAATTGCTATGGTCGGGGGCAAATGCCACGCGACAGCATACCTCTTGTTACTTTTTATTCATACCTCCAATTTAGCCCAAATTTTGACAATGTCCTACAGTGTGCCTTAGAATATTCACCAAATTTCATGCCGATTGGACGAAGAAAACCCAAGTTTGTAAATGTTTTACAACATTATATGAGTATACCACTCCCATGTCCTCATCGGCCCTAAACCTACAAAATAAGTCTGTTAAAGAATATAAGAATAAATTATTAAAATTGTAAAAAAAAAAAAAAAAATATATATATAAGAGAATGCATTGGCACAGGGTATATGGGTTGTTACAAAAATCGACCTGGCACTCAAAGGGTTAACACTAAGTCGGCAATTCTCAGACATAGACATTTATTAGGCAGCCCCGGAGAACACATAATCATAGTTTACTTTACTTTACACATAATCATAGCTACCACGACGAAGCGTTCGTCGTGGATAGCTTTACCTAGAAGTGTAAGATAGAATTCAGAGTCAGGATCTTTCTAGTCTCGGCTGTAACAAGTATATATGAGAATCTAGGAGCCAACGCCTAACGGATGTGTTGCCATCTGATTGGTACACGTAGTGGCCTGCCCAACAGGTTAAGATAATATGTTCTTTATGGGACTACTAGCCAGTGATGAAATAGCATGTACGATTTCATCCCGGGTCAGTTTCCCACACATATTATGGACATCTAAGCCAGGACATTGACTCCTAAATTAACCTTACTTACGCCGTGTAACATTCGAAAGTGTTACAGAGAGGTTAGTTATGAAGTTTAATCCGCTGTGCAGAGTAGCGTCACAGTGTTCACCCTCTGGTGACCTCATTCTGCAAATGTCAGACACACTATTTCAAGGCTTGGCCATCTCCATCGATTATTAAAATCTTATTTCTACCCAAGTTTTCTGCTTGAATATTGAGTCTTAATTTGTCTTCAAATTAATGAGCCTACCACCCCTACCCCTTTAGTGGGGCTGCCACCCCCTACCCCTTTGAATCCAGAATCCGGCTTTAAAAAACATGGAATCCAGCATGACTGGAACTTCCTGAAATTTTGCGAAAACCCTGTGCCAATGCATTCTCTAAGGGCCCTTACACATGGCATTTGTAATGCGGCTTGCT
The DNA here is from genome assembly GCA_032622095.1 of Siphonodentalium dalli. Lineage (NCBI taxonomy): Eukaryota > Metazoa > Mollusca > Scaphopoda > Gadilida > Siphonodentaliidae > Siphonodentalium > Siphonodentalium dalli. The sequence continues at coordinate 282,722,403 of CP136064.1, read as the reverse complement.
GCGCGATACGCCGACTTAGAAAACACTGCATGTAATGGGTGCTTGCACACAGTGTGCAATGCAGGCGACATCGCAGAAAATGCTGCTAGCAGGATTACATTCGTGTCCTAATCCGGCGGTGCGTACCACGCGTTTTTGTCTGCGGTTGTTTGGTAAATTCTGCCGTTTGCAGTGACAGTATAGAACAAACAAACTGGAAGCACAGCAGTTTTCGGTCTAGGTCAGTGTTGGACTGATTGTGCATCGCTTCACCATGCAGGAGGCCCCCACCCCCTGGAATACGGAATACCACTTAACACAGAGGGTGGAATACGGAATACCAGTTAACAGCCATATGGAATTTTCCAGATAAATTTTCTATTGCCTTACGAACGCAGGTCATCCCACAGTGTCCACGTCTAAAATGGTCTAAAATGACAATGATCGACGATCTGTATATCAAACCGTGAATTTTTGTGACAAAAATCGCATTATATTATTATTATGATCAATTTTTGGAAGGTGTCGAAGGTCGGCGTACGAATACCGGTATTTTTGGAATACCGAATACCTCCTAACAGAGGGTCCGGAATACGGCGTACCTCATAACAGGGCATGGAATACGGCATACTGCAAAAAACGCCGATGCTGCAGAAAATGCCATCGCGGCAGAAAACGCAGTTGCCACAGAAAAACTTGCTGCATGTGTATCACCATCAACGCCATGTAGAAGGGCCTTTATATATGCCAGTCTCCCATAGAGAGCCTCGCATATAGGCTACAAGAGAATACAAACAATATTTACCTTGACCTTGTAAGCTATTGCATTCTCTTATATATGTGAAGGGTCCTATGGGAGACTCGCATATAAGAGAATCACTGGCACAGGATCTTTAATGCTGCACCAGCGCAGCTCCCACCATGAAAGGGTTAAGGATCTAACAATAAGGGTATATGAATTATTTTGGGAGAAAACTACATTGTAAGCTGTTAATTTAACCCTTTCAGTGCCAGGTCCGATTTTTGTATCGACCCCATATACCCTGTGCCAATGCATTCTCTTATATATGCGAGTCGACCATAGGTCGCCTCGCATATATAAGAGAATGCATTGGCCTAACAATTTTTCATCATTTGTTATTATTTTTTACAATTTTAATAATTTTTTCTTATATTCTTTAACAGACTTATTTTGTAGGTTTAGTGCCAGGGAATCTTACGTTTTTCATGGGCATCAAAATTATTACTATGAATACTTGGTGATAGTTTTGAGTTATAACATGCCCCTAAGGTTTTATCCAGTTTGTTTTTAAATTCGCTATAGCATGTTTAAGCATACCCAAAAAAAATTCAACCCAAAAAAATCTAAAAAAAAAAAAATTGGGGCCGATTTTACAGACCGTAAATTAGGGCCGATGAGATCGGCCCCTGGCACTGAAAGGGTTAAACCAATAATTCCCTAAATTTATTGTAAATCGTGGAGCGTGTTAGTCATTCAGCAAGAATGTGGTAGCCTCTTTAATGTTAAACTCATTTCTATGAACATATCCGACAATTAATATTAAGTTGACGGCTGTTTTAATATTTAGTTGACAGCTGTTTATTATTTAGTTGATGGCTGTCCCTGCATCTGCTGTTTTAAAATTGAATTTCATTCTGAGAAACATTTTCAGGTCTCTGAAGAAATCTGGACAACTTTGGAAATTGACTTACGAAGCTCATCATCACATGTAAATCATTGATGACAATCAAAACACGCTGGCCAAATCATCAAAACACGCTGGCCAAATCATCAACACGCTGGCCAAAACATCAACACGCTGGCCAAATAATCAACACGCTGGCCAAATCATCAAAACACGCTGGCCAAATAATCAACACGCTGGCCAAATCATCAACACGCGGCCAAATAATCAACACGCTGGCCAAATAATCAACACGCTGGCCAAATAATCAACACGCTGGCCATTCACTAGATTGCTGATGTCTGGAATGTGATGCAACAGTTTATCAGAACATGCTGGCCAAATCATCATTCATCTTAGATCACTGATACAACGGTCTATCAGAACACGCTGGCCAAATCGTCATTCATCTTAGATCACTGATGTCTGGAACATGATGCAACGGTCTGATAGCTGAGATGTGCCAACTGCTGAAGATATCGTGTCTAAATTCCAAGCCATGCATAGTCAAATCCAAGCCGTGCTCTATTTATTAAGTTGAATGCATCCATTCTACATTCAGTTCTTGTATAGAACAAACCCGTGCTAGATTTATTTTTTGAGTGAAACATGTACATTCACTAAATTAATTTTGTTAAGTAAAACACATACATTCACTACATTCATTTTTTGCTCTACTTGACAAAGTCAAGTTTGAACTATTGCCATGGGTTGTCGTCCATGCCAACAATTTATTTGGCACACCCTACAGTCCACATCCATCATGCAATCATCACCAAACTTCATATGGATCTTCAGGGTGACCGCTAGATGGGAGCCATCAATCTTTTCTGAAAATTGTTAAAAAATATGGCCACCAGCAGCCATCTTGGATTTCAAATTTAAATCCATCGACACACCCTGCAGTCCGCATTTATTGGAGAAATGTTTTGAAAATTTGCAGGCATGTTTAGGATCATTTTCGATGCAAAACATAGCTGCGAGCAGCCATTTTGAATTTTACTCTTTGTATGACTAAATACTGGCACACCCTACAGGCTACATCCCTCATCTGATCGCCACCAAACTTCTTATTGATCTTCAGGGTGACCTCTAGATGGGAACCATCGATTTCCGAAATTCGTTACAAAACATGGCCACCAGCAGCCATCTTGGATTTTACTCTTTGCATGACTAAATACTGGCACACCCTACAGGCCACATCCCTCATCTGATCGCCACCAAACTTCATATTGATCTTCGGGGTGACCTCTAGATGGGAACCATCGATTTCCGAAATTATTGCTGAAATTAGTTAGAAAATATGGCTGCCAGCAGCCATCTTGGATTTAAAATTGAATCCATCGGCACACCCTGCTGCCTGTATATATCGAAGAAATGTTTATAACATTTACAGGCATGATCAGGATCGCCTCTAAAATTCGAACGATTTTTTATGAAAAACATGGCCGCCACCAGCCATGTTGTATTTTGCATGACTAAATCCTTTGGCAAACCCTACAGACCACATCCCACATCCGATCATCATCAAACTTTATATAATCAGGGTGACCATCTTGTATGGATATGGGAGTCATTGAAAAACATGGCTGCCAGTGGCCATCTTGGATTTTACTCTTTGCATAACCTACAGGCCACATCCTTCATCCACTGGTCACCAGACGTCATACAAATCTTCGGGAGGACCTCTAGATGGGAGCCAACGATATTTTCCGAAAATCATTAAAAAACATGGCTGCCAATGGCCTTGTTGGATTTTACTGGAGGCTCTATGAGGTGACCTCTAGTTGGGAGCTGTCCATTTTTTCTGAAATTTGTTAAAACAAATGGCCGCCTGCAGACATCATTGATTTCACATTTGAATCCATTGGCACACCTTGCAGCCCACATTTATTACAGAAATGTTTAAAATGAAAATAAATTAATTAAACTTTTTTACTTTCCATCTTCTTTATCATGCAATAGAGTGCTCAGCATAAATTATTAACCTCTTCCCAAGTTGAGCTACAATGTCAATGACACTTTCATTTAAGTAAAAGAGGTATACATTCATTACATTCATTTGTTCAATAGAACAAACCTCACACACTGAATTTCTTATATAGAACACCCACAGTACATTCACTTTTTATGAACAACATGTACATGCACTGCATTATTTTTAAATAGAACAAACAACACTAATTTAATTTCTGATATAGAACAAACCATCACTGTATAGAGGATCTCACATGAGTTTCTATTTTATACGGAATTTATCAACCGAGTTCACTAAATTCGATTTGAGCCGAGGTTTACCGAGGCTCAAATAGAATTTAGTGGACGAGCTTGATAAATTACGTATAAAATAGAACGAGTTTGAGATACCTTTTATCACATGATCAAATAAACGAGAAGCAACGCGAAGTATTCATCGAAAACAATAATCATAAACTTCAGCAATCGCAAGTCATTTAAATAATGGCATGACGTCATCACATGCGCTAATATTACATGTGTGTCTTACCAATAATTATGAAGCTGGTTTTGTGGGTTAATTATGTGATAAATAGAGGATCTACAACGAGTCCCCAGTGTATATCGGAATTTACAAAAAAAATGTCCAGTAAATTAGGTCTGGACCGAGCCTTTGGCGAGGTCCAGACCTAATTTACTGGACGAGTTTTGTAAATTCCGTTATAAACTTGGGACGAGTTGTAGATTCTATTTATTACATGATCCAAACCTCGATAAATCAACAAATGGGATGGGAAATCTAACATCAGCTTCTATAAGGCCTGCGATGACGGTTCACGTAACTATGAGTTGTTTGCCCGCGTATAGAAATAGTCGCAGACAGATAAAGACTCTTTGGCGTATTTAATGGCTTATATTTAATGACATAACTTTTCAAACTCTTCATTCATTATAGTTTATTGGAAAAATATTGGAAGCAATATTATTTTGAGACGTAGCGTACGGAATGTAAACAGATGACAAACCGGAATTCAAAGGTCACCTGGCACTATTTCCTGTTATTAAACGAACGTTTAATATCACAATTTATAGAATGGGTTTATTGAATGGAATAAGGGTAGGATCATGTAATAATATAAAGTTATTATACAATGTTGTGTACAGTATGTGTTTTTCTTGTACGAGTCCAGGTTGTGGTGAAAAGTCATATTGGACAAGACACGCCAGTGTCGAGTCCAATATGACTTTTCACCACAACCTGGACGAGTACAAGAAAAACTCATACTGTACACAACATTGTATAATGACATTTTTATTATCCATCTGTATGTTTATCCAAATTTTGGGAATTAAACTTTTGTGGTTATTTTTGGTATTTGTCGGCACTTGATTCTCTATAAAAGCCTGTATATTGATCACCAGAAAGCATGATTTGGAAAAGTAAACACGGAGGTGAGAAAAAAGAAACTCAATGCGGAAGTGAAACGTCTGCTAAAATCCATCAGTGTTTCGCGTGCATCACAATTTCACCAATTCATTTCGGAATAGAGTTAATTCGTGACGTCACGGAGTCCCAATAAAAAGTGATATTGTACAGTCGGGAGTCCAATGTGACTTTCGGGAGTCCAATATGACTTTTTCCAGGACTATCACTTGGCGGCTTTTGCCCAATCGGAAATGGTGTTAGTTAAAGGATGGATAATAAATTCATTTCTTACACAGAACAATTTTCAAATGATACTTGTAGAGCACGAAGCATATTTGTGCCTTATTTACTATAAACTTGGTACTTATATTTAGTGCCATGGAAACCTGTGCACCTGCAATTATGAGACGCATACAACTTTTTTGAGAGGAGTTATCCCCCTTATTGCAACATTTATATTTTTGTCGGAGCATGTATTCCTTTTCTTCAACAAATCGTTAGTATCGACGAACACTTTTCTGGAAGTCTCTCTTTGTCTCTGTTTGGTTCACTATGCACATTGCAATCTATTTGCGATCAGTAGGCAGAATTTAACCAAAATAAATTTCAGACAAAGTTACTGTTTCGCCGTTTCATGATTATTTGAACCAGAATAAATTATGAAATCATGGGGTGATTAGACTCTATTCCATTTTCGGTAAAATGCTCAGGTCCTGAATTTTCTTAACACTTTGAGTGCCAGGGGCCGATCTCATCGGCCCTAAACCTGCAAAATAAATCTGTTAAAGAATAAATTATTAAAATAGTAAAAAAAATTGTAAAAAAAATTGTAAAAAAAATAAAAAAATTTAGGCCAATGCATTCTCTTATATATGCGAGGCGACCTATGGTCGACTCGCATATATAAGAGAATGCATTGGCACAGGGTATATGGGTTGATACAAAAATCGACCTGGCACTCAAAGGGTTAAAGTAATGTGAAACACTCTGTAATAAAAACAAATTCAGAACAATCTTGTCCAAAGTAGTTATTTTTTATTAATCCAAATTGACAACACGTCATTCTTATATATTAATTAAATGCAATGACTCTCGATGACAAAATCACTTGAGTTTATTGCCGATAGATGTGTCCCAAACCGAGTGGTAAATATTTACAATTGAGCGTAGTTCAGACGATGTTTTCTAAGGAGTGGTACGGTCGATTTCTGTGCAATTTTCGGGGATGTTAGTGCAGGTTGGGATAGCTCCTGAGTACTAACATATCAATTTCATGCACCTGAACAAGTCCATAATATGGCTTTAAAATCTGAAATATTGACATAATAGAAATGTAAAGTGTTCGTCGATTCTCATATCGCCATCATCATGGACATAGGATGTGTGAATTTCACAGATGTGTAAGGTATTAGCCAGGTTTAGCCACACACATGTGTAACTTGTAACTTGTGTTGCTATGGCATTGCTATGGATATGCACTTGGTGGGAAAAGTTATGTGTTACTATGGCAACAAATCTACATGTTTATAGATATCGGCCCAATGTGTAGGAAACTGTGTAAACAATATTCATCAGTAAAGACAAGCTGCGATTAAAATCAAAATAAGCTCAGCCAAATACCATTGTCATACTGCCTGCATAGCGTTGGTCACCTATTCGTTTATAAGAAGATTGGATTCCTCATCGCTACAAGATTTGTATGTTTCACATTGGGCACAAAACTTTTAAATGGTTTGACCTTGTACATGTAGTCCAAATTGTCACTTGGGTGAGGTGACTTCTGTTGGCATGGTAACGCATGTTACATATCTAAACCTGGTTATTACGTACCTTGCTCACTTGTTTTTCCGGTGAATTATTTTATTTTAATTTATTGATGTCTTCGTTATTGATAATATATGATATCTTCATTATTGATAATATATGTGCTGTTGAGGAATATTTATATTTATTATAATTAAGCCTTTCTATACTAAACACTCATTGATGAGTAGTTCCCTTAGGAAATGGTCAGACAATAAGTTCAAACAAACGACGACAGGTAACCGTAGGACCTTTATTGAACTTATTATCTGAAAATTTCCCACCAATGAATATGATTCCTTCTACACTTTCTTTTGTCTGTTGTCTGCTCATATTTCCTGAGCATCCCTCCAGATGAATAATAGACCATTCCAAAGTACACTTTTATGACTGATTGGGAGCATCCATTTAGTATAGAAAGGGATAATATCTATATTTTATTATTACATCTGATTATATCATAGACTATATATAGTTCAATGACCAAAGTTCCTCTGTGTTAAAATCTTGCCTTTCATGATATTTTTTCACAACTATATATTGTATAAATTTAGCTATAAATACAAAATATAAATATAAGTTCGGGTGCGAAAGTGTTATTAAGATAGTACACTTGTTATTATATTTTTGTATTGATCTATTGAAAGTATACGAAAACCTATTCTATTCAATCAAATTAAAAAACAATTTAGCGAAATTTTCTATTTGTTATTACTTGAGGAAATTGAATAATGCATTAACAGAGTACAAGGAAACAAATTTATTTATCATTTCCTGTGGTTCCTAATATAAGCTAACCAAAGATTGTTTTTTTTCAAGAGGAGTTCAGGGTTTCATACCCCCCCCCCAGTTACAACAGTTACAGCAGCAAGGTGTTTGTTTAACCCTTCCTTGACTGCAATTTTGTGAAAACCCTGTGCATTCTTTTATATATATGAGTCTCTCATGGGAAACTGCACATATATAAGAAAATACTTTGACCTGACAATATTGACCATGGCCTTGTAAGCCAGTGCATTCTCTTATATACATGTATGTGAGTCTCCCATATGAGGAACCACACATATATAAGAGAATACTTTGACCTGACAATACTTACCATGACCTTGTAAGCCAAAGCAATCTCTTATATATGTGAGGCTCCCTATTGGAGACTGACAGATATAAGAGAATGTACTGGCACAGGATCTTTAATGCTGCACCAGCGCAGCTCCCATCATTAAATGGTTAATGGCAATTAAGGGTAGACGGATTCCCAAAATTATTAAAAATGTGCACAGGTTGAACAAATCAAATTTCTCATGCATATATATTAATTGATCCATTTATTACGCATTCTACAGTAATTGGCTTCAAAATGAGGAGCAATTATAATGGAGGGGTTACCAAGGTTACACCCCCCCCCCCCCCCCCCCCCCCCGGTCACCCCACCTCTTTTGGTACATGAGATTCAGACCATTTTCAGGCAGTACGCCAGATTGCTATCTCTCTGTTAACTGGTACACAGGATTCATAGGCCCAATTTAATTTTACCAGTATTTGGGATGCAATAAAAAAGCTTGTTGCGGCTTTTATTCCACAAAATTCTACAAATTTTGGTTATTTTACTTCCAAATTTACAATCATATGCAATAAGGAGATGTATGAATTAATTATTTCATACCTGCATGGATATTTTATAGATGAGGTAGTGTTGAGACGATTTTGTTGTGTTGAAATTGGTTTACCGATGATAACACTAAGGCATTCAGGTGGTTGCTATGTGTCTTACATTGTATCCTTTAATGCACGCAATGGAGAGATTCCCGGCATTTTCAAATGCAAAATCAGTCGTAACGCATACCTTACATGGCCTATGTTATGATGTTAACGCATACCTTACATGGCCTATGTTATGATGTTATGTAACGCATACCTTACATGGCCTATGTTATGATGTTTCTTGTTTTCAATCGATAAAAGATTGTGGCTGTCTTTGAAGAGAATGAAAATATTCTTGTACAGTAATGCTCTAAATAATCAACCCCTTAACCACAGCAGAATTATGGGTAACTTTTCAGGATTTAGTCGGAAATATGGCTTGTTGCCATTTATCGGAAAGCTCTCAGGGAGAGCTTTCCGATGAATGGAAACAAGCCATATTTCCGACTAAATCCTGAAAAGTTACCCATAATTCTGCTGTGGTTAAGGGGTCGATTACTTAGGGCATTACTGTATTTATGTCAACTTGAATATAGTGTTAGTTTTTGGATTTGACAGGTTTGACATTGTAGAATTCATTTATTACAGACCGATTGATTTGCAATATTGCATTTATTCCAAGATCAAACTTATTTGCTGCAATTATCAATCGAAAACTCTACATAATAACACAACATACGCGCCCGTGTGTACAGCTTAATGCAGACAACAGATCGTGTTAACACAACATAAGGAGAATTTCTGACCAAAGCAAGATTCGTTTGAACACTACTTAGTCTATTATGTACCTTGTTCTCACATATTTTTATGTTGAATCACCTTATTTTATTTTATTAATATCTATGTTATTGATAATTTGTGTGCAGTTGAGGAATAATTATATTTATTATGGTTAATATGTATATTTTTTCAAACCCACAAAACAGTTATAATATTGTTTGTGCTTTATCCAACAGGTTTGTGGTGATTGGATGCATAGGTAGTTTCTAAAAATTGTTCAGTATAGTAAAATGATGGACAATTTAGAGCCTAAACCTCAAAATTTGACAATTAGAAGCAATTATACAGTTTCAAATTGGAAATTTTGTAAATCAACGTTTACAAATATTTTCAATATTCTAAAAAGTGACAAAATGTTGGATATTTTGTTACCAAATGGATTCTTATTGTTATATAATTCTAATTGATGTAAAATTCGAGGATACAGTCTGAAAGTTTCAAGTCAAGGCGGCTTACATATTTACTTTACCTTTTGGTACCTAAGGAAGGAGAGAACTGGGAAAATTAGAGGTAGCCACCCCATCACTACATCCCTGTCTTCCATTAAACCTTTCATGATGGGAGCTGCGCTGGTGCAGCATTAAAGATCCTGTGCCAGTGCATTCTCTTATATATGCATTACCTGATCCATTAGGGAGCATTGCATATATAAGAGAATGCACTTGCTTACAAGGTCAAGGTAACTATTGTTAGGCGAATGTATTCAGATTTCTTATATATGTGAGGCCCCCTATGGGAGACTCGCATAATAAGCGAATTCATTGGCGCAGGGTTTTCGCAAAATTTCATGGCGCTCCAGTCATGGAAGAGTTAACCCTTTACCCAACAAACCGGCCAAAACCGGCCAAATAAAGCTTCAACAGCCTAAAATATCTTCGGTCTGTCTCAATAAAACCATACAAATATGGATATCATTGGAACCGGCTAATTGACCACATTGTGATGGTTATAGTTATGCCCTGTGCCAATGCATTCTCTTATATATGCGAGTCGACCATAGGTCGCCTCGCATATATAAGAGAATGCATTGGCCTAAAAAAATCTTTTTTAACACTTTTTACCATTTTTTCTTACATTCTTTAACAATTTTATAATTTTTAATGTGTTAAGCCAATGCATTCTCTTATATATGCGAGGCGACCTATGGTCGACTCGCATATATAAGAGAATGCATTGGCATAGGGCCGTTCTGTTGGGTAAAGGGTTAACTGACATGATATTAAAATTATTGGCCTGCTTCTCATAGGCCACATATATGCCTGTTGCCCACCTATTTCATGTAGAGATTCCATATTTTTCCTGTGTATATTTTAAAGAGTATATATTTTAATAATTGCTCTCGTGGCATGATGTTGTTTACAAAGTAGCTATTTCATATCAATGTGGATGCTTTAAAGCTTTTTATATTTTATACACAAAATAATTCTCACTATGTGTTTCGCTTTGCTCAATTCTCAGACTTGTTGAGGTGACTAAAATAATATATATATACAACCATTCGCTGAATTGGTCTTGATGGATGGTTTATCTGAATGAAATTTGATATACAGTAATGCCCTAAGTAATCGACCTCTTAACCAAAGCAGAATTATGGGTAACTTTTCAGGATTTAGTCGGAAATATGGCTTGTTGAGCTGAGAGCTTTCCGATGAATGGCAACAAGCCATATTTCAGGTCGATTACTTAGGGCATTACTGTAAGTCCTGTCACTGAGTTGCGGCCATTATGGGATCAATCAAGCTCCCATTCCACAGTAAGTGCTACAGGTATAAGTTCTGGCGGTGCATTCCATATATGGAGTTTTGAATATTCATGAACTCCTTATATGGAGCTTTTGAATATTCATGATTTCCATATATGGAATGCACCTCCAGAACTTTGACCTGTAGCACTTAAACAACGGAACGGGGGCAGGATGAATTAAATATGGCTGTGACTTAGTGGTCACGCTTATTGAAGTTTAACATTATTATTGCTTTCAAATGAGTGCCCATAAACCATTGTTTGTGTTTCCATTCTAGAGTTATCCTTCTTTGTTTATTTTAAGCTTTGGGTTTCTGTCCTGCCCATGTTTCATATTTGGCACCATGGGGGGGGGGGGGTTTGCCAGCAGCTGAGGGGCAACTTCTTGTTTGTATTTCATGTCTAATAACATTTATAACAGTGTTTATATATATATCGGTCATTCTGCCATGCTACTTTACCAATGAATAAAAAAGCACCAAGGTACTGCCATGGTATACTACAATGGTAAAGTGGCCATTCTACCATGGTACTTTATCATGGTAGTGCCATGGTGCTTTTTATATGGGATGATCATATAAAGACATTTCTAAACAAGGCCTTTGTGCAGGAAATTATAGAAAAACGATCAGAACCCACACATGCAGCTTTATCCCAAACTCCCTGTAGGCTTCAGTCCCCTACCTCATGTAGCGAGGGGACTGAACTCTGTTTTGCAGCTTTGCAGCTTTATCCCAAACTCCCTGCAGGGTTGATCTCCCTTGATGACTCGATCACTGCTACTAGTCTCGACATGTGACTCAAATCGACACCGATGCTCAGCTGTTTGTGGTCAGTACAGACTAGCCGCTTACCCACATTTGGTGGACTTTTCATATATATACTAAGCAAACAAAGCCAATTGCCCTTATCAAATGCACAAAATATGGAAAAAAAATTGCGTTATTTCGTACCTTAAGATTGGAAAGTCCAACCAGTGCCCAAGAACTATAGCGCAAAATTTTGTGATTTAATTCTCCTATTATTTTTATCATCACAAAAGTCTAAAAGCTCATGAACGACAACCCGCATGTCAAACATCAGTCTTGTCAAACATCAAGCTCCATGCAGAGTTCAGTATCGTGTAGCAAGGGGAATGAACTCTGTTTTGCAGCTTGGTCAAACACAAGAGTTCTAATTTGCTGCTCTTTCGCTGAGTAGTGTGCGAAAATCGTCTACAAGACTACCACTATGTTCTCCGTTTTAAAGCTTTTAGTGCAAGAATTGTTCTCAAAGCACACAGGAAATGTTAACTTTGGGTCAATGGGTTTCGCCATTTTGGCTGCATAAACCCGTGCTAAAAATAGAAAACCACAGACTCGTACCCAGTCAGTGACAGAGTCAGAAAGGAAGTACAGTAATGCTCTAAGTAATTGACTCCTTAACCACATATGGCTTGTTGCCATTCATCGGAAAGCTCTCATCGAGAGCTTTCCGATGAATGGCAACAAGCCATATTTCCAACTAAATCCTGAAAAGTTACCCATAATTCTGCTATTGTTAAGGAGTCGATTACTTAGAGCATTACTGTATGCCCGGTGTGCTCTGGTAGAAATTTCCTTTATTCATGACAACAGTTCAATGTAGCTTAATATATAATATGACATCATTTTTTTCTTCACTCTTAAGATATAAAAATGAACCAATAGTGCTATCATGAGATAATGATTATTTTTATTGGAACGTTCGTAGTTTATGAACATTAAATCTATTCACTTAACTTCTTATTTTGCTTTCTTCCAGTGTATAGGGCCTATATTAAAATCCTTGGACTGTTTGAGAATGTTGGGCAATATTGGTAAAAACTTGTATGTTTATGAGCACTTGGCCACTGCCGTGTCATTATAAAACGATCAGTAAAAATATAAATAAAAACATCTAAATTAAACATTAGCGTACGTACATGCCACTTTAACAAACACATCGCAGGGACCAGCCTAGATGGCGACTTTGGAGACAGGGACCAGCCTAGATGGTGACTTGGGAGAATCTTCTCCCTAAAATTTGCCACTTCTCCTTATTTTTGTCCCAGCGAGAAGTGACTTATCTCTCATATACCAGTATGCATGTGTCCCAACAGCATATTTAAAGTATATTTATTTACTTAATATAATGGTGTTCTTACTCACTGTAATGGTTTTACAATTGGGCTGTTTTTCATAAAAGTGTAGACATGCATTGGACCCTTTTCTTCTTGACTATGCTTCCAGAGTTATCAAGACGCGTATCATTTATGTTTTTATACGCCCGTTTGAAAAAGCGGTCGTATTATGTAAATGGGTTGTCCGTCCGTCCGTCCATCCGCTTTTGGTTTCCGGATGATAACTTTAGATTGAATCGAGTGAACTGAACCAAATATGGTGTGTTAGTTTACCACAACAAAATACAGATCAAGTTCGAATATGGGTTTCGTCCGCATGATTATGACTGAGTTATGTCCCTTTTTCGACTTAGATTTTACCTGATTTGCTGGTTTCCGGATGATAACTTTAGATTGAATCAAGTTAACTGAACCAAATTTGGTATATTAGTTTACCACCCCAAAATACAGATAAAGTTCGAATATGGGTTTCGTCCAGATGATTTTGACTGAGTTATGCCCCCTTTTCGACTTAGATTTTACCTGATATGCGGTTTCAAAGTTATTGTGTTTTATTTTTGTTATTATTTCGTCTTAAGTCAAAAGGTTTCAAAAAAATGAATTCAACCTTGCCCCACTCTACTCAGGATACGGGCGTATTATGCCACGCCCCGACGGCGTGCTCTTGTTTATTATCAACTAAATTTGGTTCATTTTAAAACAGGGTATGTGGGTTTAAACGATTACTGGGAGGTAATAGAATGTCCAATGACCACTGGATTTCAATTATAAAAAGAAAAGCTTTTCGTGAAAAATTAGCGTGGTTTCCCCCCTCACAAAAGTTATCCATTTTACATTTCAAATTTCCTATCTCGTCTCCAAAAAAAGTCCGCCATTAAAGTTCATTATTTTGAAATATGGTTGTTACGAGTACATCACGTGGCAGTTATTACCAATCAGGAATAGGAAATCGTTTAAATACCTGTTCAGTCATAAGAATAGTATATCTATATAGACAAATATACTAGGAATATAGGTAAATAATTTTTACTAGCTAATTTTAACTATCTTGAGTTTAGTGCATTGCAGCATTTTAAATATAATCCCTAAATAAGTTGATGTCCGTGGTGTGTATCTACGGACGGCCTCAGTGCAAACGTTTTAGCGTAATACTATACTGTTTACAATATGTCCCGCCGGATATCCCGGAAATCAACGGCCACAAACTTCGAGATTCATATCGGGGAAAATATAATCAACGATAATTAAGGGTGCCCTGGTAGTCTGGTCGTTGAGACTCGATTTTGAGGTGAACCTAGAACAAATTGTTTACAAGCTGTTTTCGGTGTCATTCGACGCGGAAAAGTATCAGGAACAACATATCAAAAATCCGCGTTGGGGAAACTTTGTTATCCACGATGGCGTCCAACATGGTTGTCTAGACTACATCAGTTCTCGATATAAGTCATTATACGATATATAGTGGCATCAGAATTATGCCGTTTTATCAGTTTGTGTTAAATTAGAATGCGGGAGCGAGTAGAGTGACACGGACAGAAAATTATACAATCGTGGCCATGAACTGGCTGTCAAAATGGCCGCAACTCCAAACCATACCACGTAGAAAGCAACATATTGGGTAACCACATAAGAGTGAAATACGTATTGGCAATATACAAGTCGGTTGTTAAATATCTTTAAAGGTACACACATCATTAAAACAGATCAATCTGAAGGATCATCGGTCACTGCACAGCAAGTCAACCCCCCCCCCCCCCCAATGAGTTACGTCTTTAACGTTTGGGTGTTATGCTTATCCAACATCCAACTGTTGGGCAAAACAAAAATAGCTCGTGCATGCAACACACGAACTAATGTTTCGCCTCACAGTGCATGGTAGTTTCATTCGGCATGGTGATTAAATATTGAATGCAACGCCGAAATTTAAGTGCATACTCTAGAGGTATAAATACTAGTTATATTTCCGGAATTGTCAACACTCCCGGTGATAATAAACGATACACGTATGTCGCAATGGTTATTATACTGTAAAGAAACACTCATATCTTCAATGGATTAGCACCGAATCTCACCAGGTCAAAGAGACTGTACATAGTACATTGTATGTAAGACTAATTTTCATTCTGCTACCAACCCGGTTTCTTAGTAGACAATTTTGTTAAAATTACTTCAGTGGCCACTTTACAACTAGAATAAGCTACAGCGCAATGCACACTATTAGTTTTCAGTATATTTTTGTTTGAAAATATATTACCATTACCACCCACCTAATCGTGCTAAATATCAGGTGATCATCGTTTAAGATGTTATTCCAACGTTGAACATTCACCCAATATTGTTAGTTGTGGTTCTGTGTGCAACAGGCATGTGTAACATTATGGAAAATGGGTAAACGCGGTGATGCGGTTGAAGACAACTTAGTAAGTTTCGCATCGATGTGGCCTTGGTGAATTCAACCAAATATAATTTCCAGGTATAAACACAGCCTCTGTCACAGATTATGTAGGCAATTTTGGTCAAGTTTTGAATTTATTGAAGACAGTCTATGGTACTCATTTGTGATTTAATAAATTTAGTTCGTGGTACACCATAATGCATTCTTGTGATAAAGGCGAAATATTCGTGTTTTATCACTTGATCTGAGGCAACTATAACTACTATTTTGAGACACGCACAACAGGATTACCATCGCTGACGTGGAACCCATCAGAGAGCGCCTGCGCGATCTGGCGGAAAGTACACTGGCGAGAATGGACGGCAGTGACATCATGAGGGAGTGTTTACAACGCAAACAGCTTCTCTGTGGCTGAAAAGACCCGCAGTTCAATAGGCTTATTGGACCGTCCCGGGTTTTATGATACGCAGTCAAGCAGGCCATGCTAGACCGTCCCGTATCCCACTTCAGAAAAGACCCGCAGTCCAATAAGGTGTATTGGACCGTCCCGGGCGGTAACAGAAGAGAGCACGCAGTCCAGTGGAATCACTGGACCGTCCCGTACTCTCTTAGCAGCCCGCAATCCAATGCCTCCATTGGAAGGTCCCGGGCGTGGACAACCAACTGAAAATGCGCAATCCAGCATCATCGCTGGATCGTCCCGCATTTTGCATGATGCCGAGACAAGGCAAAGAAGAAGATCAAGGCAAATATCAAGGCATAGATCAAGGCAAAAGTACAAGGCAAAGCCCAAGTAAAGATGGAAGATTCAAGACAAGATTCAAGACACCTGCGACCCTGACCGATCCCGATCTCAAGACTTCTCCATGTGCACCGATCCGCGGCCTGACTGTTAAGAGAAAAGACCAAGAAGATTCAAGACAGGGCGTAAGGGCGACCTCCGGGTGAGCCCACACCGTCCTCGTGCCGCCCTTCGGGCGGGCACGCAAATCATGTTCCTGCTATAACAGGATCTACGCATTCTCCCCAGTACAATATGAACATAATTCATACCGTTTTATAGCAATTAATTTTTTAAGGTTTTATACCGTAGATATCAAAATAAATGGTGATCGGTTTCATTCGTGAGACTGCTCTGAATACATATATTTCTGCTTCTAGAGAAAGGCCGCATAGTCAATACATCCCTACTAAATCCCGTTTAGCTGTTTAATTACACATATATCACACGATTCAAGATTAGCGATATAGATAAAACTGCGTCATTTTTCGGTTTCTGGACGTCCAAAAGTCCAGATTTAACCGTTCCACAAGACCCTGATTTCGCTTGCTCTCTCGTGAGATACATCAGAAAGAATTCGTACATCTCTAATCAAAAGTTTCTCTTATACTTGTAGTCATTCTTCCTCGCAATATTCGAGCGTTTGTTCACTCGTATAGGACTAGCTATTCAATTTTGCACTAAATGTAAATTTCATTCGATTTTGTCCATTTTGGTGGCCATTTTGGGAAAAATATTCTACATATATGGTTTACGACTAAGCAATGTTTGTGTATATTTCAATTTATTACGAATTTGGCATTAATTGGAGCACCTGCCGCATAATTCAGTATTTTCCGATAACAACGCCATCTTCAATAGAGAATTTTCCCCAAAGCGGATTTTAGCGGATTTTGAATATGTTGAAAAACAGCTTGTAAACAATTTGTTCTAGGTCCAATGCTTCAACGACCAGACTATGGACATTGTGTGATTTCTCCATGTGTCATAGGTAATACTCAATGATGCACACCTTTTAGACAGTCTTTTCGATAACAAGTTGTCTGCATCATTGGAAATACAACTTAGACAATTATATTATAACAACACAATGCATATGCCGCAAGTATAACAGCAAACCAATTCCCGTTATTCCGTCTTATCCATTTGCTATAGCTTTCTTATAGTGTAATTTGCATCAACGTGTAGTACAAGACAACGAATAAGAATTATGATCAGTAAACAGGCCATTCTCCGGAAAAGTGCGAAACAGAACCGGCCTACCATACTCGTCCAAAACAAACTCTTACAGATCACGCTAAATTTAATTTCCCCATGAATTAAAAGTGTATAAAAATCCAAGAAAGCATCCTCTATGGCGGCCACTTTGAATTTTATGAATTAGTAAACGGACATACGAAAAATTCAATAAGAGTCCCCAGTATATTATATTGTATTGTTTTGTAATGAGCTTTCTTTGAATCTATTTCGTGTCCACGCGATTGAACCAATAACTTCATATTATACGGGATATGTCGGGCAGGTGTATTGCCATGCTGATATATAATCATACCAGACTGTTTGGATGATGTCAATAGCTTCTTTTTAGGATGTAACAACTGCGTTTTACATTCTACGGCTGTATTGCGTACGTTTATTAAAGCGTGCATATTGCACTTAGCTATACTAGAACTTTTTCGTTTGTTTTGACAATCGGTAAAAGCCTTTGTTCAACTGCTAGGTACGATTAATATCCGATGGGCTATTATGGCAAGGTCAGAGACGGTCGCTTCGTTTAATGATTGGCGTAAAACCATCATGCACTCATTGTCAATATGGAACACTTTTGATCAATTCTTGGCTAAAGGTACTATATATACGTTGTTGTGAAAAACGAAGACAACTCAACTCAGAGGCTATGTTAGTGCTGATGAAAATGTGCCAATTATAGTCAGCCGTCTAAGTGCTAGTCAGAAAGTAACACTCTTAGTGTTAATGTTAGGCCAGATATATAGCAAGATATTTCCCGGTACTTGCACGATATTCCATCATCAAACGTTCGACATTATGGAAAGTATTTGGGAAATGATTTGGCTACACTTCGGATTCCACTCGGCTGTAGAACATTGTTCAGAGCCAGCTGAAGAGAAATTGGTCGCGCAACAGGAGGAAATAGCTGTATCCTGCTCAGGTATTTCACCCGCTGCTTTCATTACACACACAACTAATGCCAGCGATCAGCTTACGCGTTCTAGTGTAACTGTATTGCCGTATCCAAAATCTACGTCTGAGCATACATGTACATACATGTACACTCACAAACTCACTCATCCGACAAAACCATCGATACGAAACTATTTGCCTGTTATCCAAGTGAATATGGATTTGAAGTAATCGTAATGGATCGTAGAGATCCATTACGATTACTTCAAACCCATATTCACCTTTTTTTTGTTTGGGTAACTAAGTATATATAATATTTACATGTAGCTGTTGTTTATTTTGTAATTCATTATCATATATTTACACACTAAGTGTTGTCATCACTAAATCCAGCATTCTGATTGGTCGGCGCCCACGTGGCTAGTTGCAGTTATTTCTCGGTGAATGCGCAACGCCTCGTGACACCAAGCTAATAACACCATCGATACGTCATTAGGTTTGGAAAGACGAACGCGTAATGTTTTGGGCGCATTTGGACTCGCGCAGGACTGACCTAATACATCATCTGGTTTCAATATGAAGAGAAATTGTTCCTATTAACTTTTGCCAAGGGTGCTATTGGGTATTTTGGGCTGATCTTGTCACGATACACTTTTCGATTTAAATAAATTTACAAAAGTGGCTTTTTCGCTAAATGTATATAAATATAAGGATTAACTGTCATGTGGACTATTTTTATGGAGATGTAACGGTGAGGTAAGTGGTCATAACTTGTATGTAAAACCCTTTTTTACACAAGTTATGTCCACTTACCTCACCGTTACATCTCCATAAAAACAGTCCACATGACAGTTAATCCTTATATATGTGGTATCCTCCAGTTCCATAAGTAATGGATGGAGTAATAAACTATCTGACAGGGCAAAAAGAAAATAAAAATACTGTGAGCTTGGGGAAGATAGAACAATACTCTACATGTACATTCATATCGTCTGGAGGTGGTGATGTTAATAAATGCGACAGAGTTGACTTTTCGGATGTCACAGAATTTACAGAAATTCGGTACGCATATATTAATACATTGACTTGTATTATACCGAAATTACCTTGTCTGTGTGACACTTGACTCCGGTCAGGAAACAAACTTGATGGATAGGTTCCTTGCTGAGAATCTCGACGTGTGTATTACCAAAGTACCACAGGCCGATATAAGGACCTATAAGGGTATATGGGGGTCGTTCGGTTCTGTTGTTGGTCAAACAAGTATAACTCTATCACGTGGGGATCCCTGTTCAACTTAGATGCGATGGTTGTGGACGGTCTAGACGTTGATCTACTGGCAGGAAATTCATTTATGATATCTAAGGATTTGACTGTTGAACTAAAGACCTCAGTTGTTATTGTTGGCGACTGTGAGTTCTATTCGTATGGGCATCATAACAGTCAGGAAAATCCACTCGAATGTGCGCTGAGAGACAAGGCAGATGTCTGTAAGCCAGCATGCACATCATAACAGTCAGGAAAATCCACCCGAATGTTCGCTGAGAGACAAGGCAGATGTCTGTAAGCCAGCATGCACATCATAACAGTCAGGAAAATCCACCCGAATGTTCGCTGAGAGACAAGGCAGATGTTTGTAAGCCAGCATGCACATCATTCGCTACACTTGGACGGTCTGCAGATGGTCACTTATGAAAATTGGTATTCTGAGGACTCGGATAATCGATGCGTAGATTTTACACTTGATACCTCACATGCATATGGCTTTCTATTGATTATGGCAGAAGTCTTACCGCAGATGATGGTATCTAGCCCATCCACGACACACATCGAGGAAGAGGGCGTGTGTACTGATGGCGAACTCACTGTGAAGATAGTCGGGTATTTGGTCGATGGTATGTCGCATGCAAATGGTTTGTCAAACACTATTGGCAAAATATGTTCCCACATGATCATCGGGTTTGTTGCAAGCGTATAGTTTTATGTGCACAGTTGATTCAGAATCACATTCTGCATTGGAAGGAAAGGACGAGATTCGTACCGGATCTTACAATTGTATTGGTGACTACCAAATGAAAAATGAAAGAACGAGTACAATCAACAAGACGGCACATCTTCGTGGAATGTTAAACTATCGGTAGCTTTGGATTCAACTAATTCTGTGATGTCGTCGTTTCGGTTTCTGATTACAAAGTCACAACATGGAATAGAAATAGATCTTACACAGACTTGATTATAGCTATTATATTGTCACTTTGGCTAAAAATGGCAGCCAAAATATGATTTTTTTTTAAATATTGTCCCAGTGAGTCATGCAACCGCATACAAGTTGTGGTTGATGCAAAACGACTATTCTGTCTTATTGATATTAAATACTACCATTTCTGATGCACCTTGGTTAATTTTTAATATTTTAAACGCTGACATTACCAGAATTGTTGGATTTTTATATCACAAATTTGACATCAAAATCGGCAAAAATTAACTTTTCAGGTTAAGATAATTTTCTCAAGTAAAATGGAACTATCTTTGGTATCGAAGGTGTTCAATGTTTTAATCTGTCTTAAATGGGTCAAAACTGATCTGTATTTGGACAAAATTACTCAAGATGGTTTTCAAAATGGTAACAAAGTTTGGTAAAAAAGTTGATTTTTCATATATTTCCCGAATATTGTTCTCTGATGTTCCGATAGGGTAGAAAATTGTGACTAACTTTGTATTAACCACGAGGCATGATAACTTAATTATAAAGGATGCAGTATGGAATTTTGCTAAAAACTTCTTTTGGGATTCTGACCATGTTTTTTGTACGGAAATGGACAGAACTTTGAAACTGAACCGAAAGGGGCATTCTTATGAGGCTACTCAGGCCAATTAAATTGTGGCTCATTGGCATCGAAATGACTAATGTCGGGAAAACTGTTTCCCCCCATTGTGCATATAAACCACCATCAGGATGTAGAACTCTCTGACATTACCTCTATATCGATTAACATATCCCTGAGTTATTGTGTAAAGCGATACCCACCCAAATTGACACATGTACAACCCACCCATGACCATACACTCGCTCCATATATACATAAACACCACATACATGACCATGTAGCCACTCGCTTTTTACACATACACCTCACCCATGACCGTACATGCATACTTAGGTATACCCGTACACTACGCACTTGACTATATAGCCACAAGTCACCATGCAGGCACACCATGTATACTTCTACACCTAACCCACGACCGTATAGTCACTCTATATATAGCTCTCCACCACATTCGTGATCATACAGGTTGTAATACACCAAATACAAATTAGTAGAATGATTTCCCCTGGGACCCCCAAACTAGGATCGGCATAACAAAATCTGGCAGCTGAATGGTGAATGACACATGGAGGAAAAGTGCACGAAAAAATGCACAAACGTGTTTCCCGACGAGAAACATCAAATATAGCCACATGGTGAACGGTTACGGCTGTCAAATTGGCGAATAATTTATGGGATGGGTTGGCGTTTTTTTCGATGTAATTTTTTTCTCCATTTTAAGGGTAGTGTGACGTTTGTCAAAACTGCAGTGTGACGCAGTGCGTTGACAAGTACTTTTGGTAAGATTTTCGTGTGTCTAAAGTGACGTTCTTCAAGTTTTGATACTCGTGCAGGGTCAAATCTTTCCTGCGAATACAAGCCAGCGGGATTTGTTAACACTGCATGAGCCCTATGCAAATCATTTGGGGTATTGTAACCTAGAGTGAAAAATTTCAGATTTCTGCTATGAAACAAGTCCTGTGCTCATTATCCCCTAAAACAAATTAGAAACATAAATAACGCGATTCGACAGCTTATTGGGCACAGGGGCAGTCCAATTCAATAATAAATTAACCCCTCTGATGCCATTTCTGCTTCTCGTTGTAGAACAGAAAATTGCCATTGTCGACCAAAATTTGGGCACATGGACGCCCCTTTAATGAATGCGTGACCATAGTTTTTGGGCACCCGACAACCTAGATGAACAAAAATGCAGATTTGTCGGGTTTGAGCACGACATGGGAGTAAAGCGTGACGGCATTATGGACCATGCTCTAAAATATGATTAAAATCGGACCAGTATATCAGGTCAAACGAAGTTGAATTGCCCCTTTTAGATAACAGGTTGACAAAACATGCCCACCCTGGATGTTTGCAGAAATGGTTTGACGATCCAACGAGCCAAAATTTTAGCCAATAAATGCATTCTTGTGAAGGGAAAATGTCGGTTTTCTGTCAATTGTTTTCGAAAATTGGGTAGGTGCGCTATGATATCGACCACATGCACGGTCGTCGTCATTGTTTATGTCGCACACCGTGTGTATAGGGGTTCCTGGCTAACTCTGGCGAGCACGACAGTCATTTGTAAACTTTAGCCTCTCTGAATATTTGAGTGGTATATAGATACGTGTGATGAACAGGGTATTTAAGAAAGGAACGATCTCACCTTATGAGTCTCTATACTTTTATATAAATGAAATTCTGTATAGCATGAAAGTCGGCTTTATATCTAGCCCATCAAATATTAAGCACATCGTATACACACATCGTAGTTGGTAGACTCTGAAATTATTAAAACATCCTAATAATAATACAAAATGTGGGAATGAGATATATCATTTAAAGTTAGCGTAAATGACTTCACCCTTTATATTATTCTCGAAACTTTACTTTATGTGGACTATATCTTTGTCCATGTACAAATATTTCTTATTTCCTTTTTTAAAACTCCCCCCCCCCTATTAAAAATTAGTTAACATTAAGACTACTAAATTATTTACTAGATTCTCCAATAACTAAAAACCAAGTTCAACAAAGTGATGAAATGACATGTGTTTAAACGACCAAATTTGTGTTACAATAATTACCTTGTCTGTATTGACAAAAGTCAAGAGCGTTAAAGAGCATAAGTGTATGTTTTATATTGATCCAAACATGTGAGGAGATGTTGCCCTCAGCTCCAGGTATTAACAAGTGACCTGTTTGTGTGTGCGTGTTAAATGTTCGATCACGAGGTCCGGGCAATCAAATGTTTGTTGACCACTCTAAATTTAGGGCGCATGGGATGAGTGAATAGAAAAGGTCGTGTGCAAAGCTAAGAGTGCAACAAACATTAGTAAATTAACTCATGCCGTGCCGGTTATTTTTATAAATGTCTTGCGTACCGAGAAATATACTAATATTATTAATGCTAATTATGTTATGTATTTAAATATAATTTATCCTGACGAAGTCACTGTATAACATACTTCCCCCTCCAAAAATATATGACATCCCTGTCATTTACAACTAATTATTCTCATAATACCCATTTCTAATGCTGTTTTGATCAAAATAACTATCCAAATTGTCAATATGTACACGCCAACACATATGCTGTACTACATATGGGCGTAATATAACTTGACTATAAAAGTCCACAAAATACACACATACTCAATATGTCAATTTACTGACACACAAAAGTAAATATCTGAAATTTCAACCTCAGATCAATCATAAACATCTCCTCTCAAATTCTTATGACAAACAAACATTCATTTATTCATCATGAAGTTTCAAAAAAAATCAAATACACTAGCTTATTTCAATTCGTTTACCATGAATGATCTATGCTAAGATAAAAATTGAATTTATGGACAGCAAAACATTAAATCTAAAATCTACAAAATTGTTAATCTTGCCTCTCCTACAATATAAATTTTATTTCTGGTTCATCAATTAATTAATCAACAGATAAACTCAAATTAAATTAGTGATCCATTGCAAGAAATGCCAGATATATCAAAATTAAAAAAATTTAATGCTTCCAAAAATTCAAATGATTACATAAAAAATGTTTTCACATCCAAATGACATGACTGAACAAAAATGATAACAATGAAAAATGCAAATCACAATTACTGGTATAGCCTGAATTTGCTGAAAATTTTATATGGAATAACAAATCTGTTGTCTGACTTGAAAGAGTGTTTATGCTCTAAATTTATACCATATACATTAAAATGCTGCGACGACCAATCGCTTAATGATTAATCAAAACCTGGAGCAAAATTATCCATACAAATATTTCTTCAAATGGAATTGTCAATATATTATGTGCCTATATAACTTTAATACATGTACTTCAAACTCAAATTGGCTTATCTTGACACTATAATTGACTAAACATTTACGGTAAAATCTCTGTGATAATAACTGCAAATAAAATGTCTCTGCGATTATCAGCTGCAAATACAATACAATTTAAACATATATCACTGTACTAATACTATTTTAATTATACATGATTCTGAAAAACAAATTATGTTAATCACAGGGTTATACGCTGAAATAAAGCATTACTTGAAAACTGGTACCTCATATGAGTTTTGGCTGCACTGGATCGTCAGCTGTAATCCTACTGTATTCCTGATAGTCCGAACAATAACATAAAATCATAATCCTTACCATGCATAATTTTCCTTCTCAAACACAGAACTTGATATTTGTTTGGACATTGAAAATATTTATATCTGAATTTTCACTATGCAAAAATGTTTGTCATTCTAACATTGTTTCAAGGGTTTTCTGAACTACAGATGGTTCCATCCCTACAAATATCTGCTTATCAGTGAGAGTTTTCAAGACATTTAGCTTTATTTGCCGGATTGTATCCGAAACATTAACTAATGGCATTGAACTCTCTATAGCTCTATGTGATACATAATCTGACTCCCAATATGGTTTCCTTGTATATCGGTTTGAACGTCTGGTTGGAATAGGTGGGTGAGTAACTTCCTTTTCAACCTCTTCTTGAGTTTGAATATTTCTTACCTGACTTTCGTCTTCCTGACTTGGTGGAATTTCTGATTGTGATTCTACCACATTATCAATCTCTTCTCGAGTTTGACTATTTCTTACCTTTTGCTGCTCTACATGTTGGATATCTACAACTTCATCTTGTTGATTATCCTCTGCAGAGTCGTCACTCGTAACATTTGTCTCTCCCTCATCGAGAATTTCAGTTCTCAAATAGACATCTGTTGTCTTCTCTACTTTGTCCTCTTCTCTGGACTCTATGGGTGCACCCTTTATCTCTAACACTATTTCCTCTAATTCATCGTCTGATTCGTCATCTGATTGTCCACCATTTTCCTCCACCCTCATTTTCGTGTCATTCTTTCCCTTCTCCATTTCATCATCTGCCGGTATGGCACTTGATTGTTCTTCTACTATGACACTTGTTGGCATGGGCCAATTTACTGGAAGCAAATGATTCCTGTGAATTGTTTTTCTTATTCCCCGTTCCGATTCTACTATATATACTGGAATATCTTGTACTGGTTGTTGAACAACTTTATATATGGGATCTTCATATTTGTCACTTAACTTATGTGGTCCTTCAAAGGCTAATATCCTTACTAATACTCTGTCTCCTATTTCAATCTTTGATGCTCTAGCTTTCTTGTTGTAATTTCGTTCACTTCTCATCCGACTCTTCATAGTCATCTCTCTGACTCGTTCATGTGCTTCGGAAATCCTTCTCCTCAGATTTGAAATATATTCTTCCACTGAATCTGCTCCTCCATCGTCTTTAATCCCAAACGCTACATCAATCGCCATTCTTGGGTTTCTACCAAACATCAAAAGATAAGGTGAAACACCGGTACTTTCATGACTTGTACTGTTGTAAGCACTTACAAACGGTCCAATATATTTACTCCAATCTCTCTTTTTATCTGGTTCCAAGGTTCCGAGCATTCCAATTAAGGATTTATTATATCTCTCGCAAATTCCATTCCCTTGAGGATGATAAATTGACGTGCGAGTCTTCTCTATACCACATAATTCACATAGTTGCTTGATAATTTTGGATTCAAAATTTCTTCCTTGATCCGAATGTATTCTATGTGGTAATCCATAATGCACAACGAAATTATTATAGAATACACTTGCCGTTGTTTCTGCTGTCTGGTCCTTGGTAACATATGCTTGCGCATATTTCGTAAAATGGTCAGTGATTACTAGAATATTCTTAAGCCCTCCTCTTGTTGGTTCCAGTGTTAGAAAGTCCATGCAAACCATTTCCAGTGGCTGCGTTGTTTGTATGGAAACTAACTGAGCTGTAGTATTTTTCTGCGATTTTCTTCTAACACACCGGGGACAATTTCTAATAAAATCTTCTACCTTACTATCAATTCCTGGCCAATAAAACCGCTCTTTAATTAGTGAAATGGTTCTATCTTGTCCTGGATGACCAATATTTGTATGTAGTGCTTGTAACACTGTGTCTACCTTCTCTTTTGGAAGAACCAGTTGGTTTCTGTGAACTCCATTAAATGTTGTTTCTTTATACAATACGCCTCTTCTCATCTTGAAAGCTTTGAAATGTCTAAAAAATGCTGAATGTTCCTTAATTTGTGGGATACTTTTTCGGTTTGGAATTTCTCCTTTCTTTATAAATGGTAGCCACTTCCCAATAATCTTATCATTTCGTTGTAATCTTCTCCAGTCTGAAATTGTCATTATGTCTATATTGCTCCCTGTTATTTCCTCTTCCAGATATTCTTGGTCTGATGCTCCTATACTTCCACAGTATGGTTGTTGAAATTGCATGGCCTGGCAAATTTCTTTTACCACGTTTTCTGGCACTGTCTTTATCGAATCTTCCTTCACTGGTATCTGCTTCATTCTGGATAATGAATCAGCATCAGCATTATTCTTTCCAGGGCGATACTTTATCGTAAAGTCATAGGCTGCTAATGCTGCTAACCATCTATGTCCTGTCACGTCCAATTTTGCGCTTGATAATACATAAGTCATTGGGTTGTTGTCAGTCAAAACCTCGAATCTACTACCATATAGATAGTCGTGGAATTTATCCACCACTGCCCACTTCAATGCTAGAAATTCCAGCTTGTGTGCCGGGTAGTTTCTTTCACTTTTTGTTACTCCACGGCTTGCGTAAGCAATTACTCTTTTAACTCCATCTACTTGCTGGTATAACACCCCACCGAGGCCGTCAAGGCTAGCATCGGTGTGCAACTCGAAACTTACCTTAAAATCTGGATAGCCTAATATAGGATATGTCACCAATCTGTCCTTGAGTCCTTCAAATGCATCCTGATGCTTACTCTCCCATGTCCACTTTCTACTGAAAATTGCCTTATACTTCCCTTTTCTTTTTTTCTTCACATTTGACGGTGGAATCAGTTCTTGTAATGGTTTAGCTACTTTTGCAAAATCTTTGACAAATTTTCTATAATATGATGCAAAAGCAACGAAACGACGTACCTCATCTGGATTTTCTGGAACAGGCCAATTTTTTACTTTATCAATCTTTTCTGGATCTGGTTCTACACCTTCTCCCGAAACCATATGACCCACATACTTGATCTTACGTTTCAAAAATTCACACTTACCTGGGGATAACTTTAATCCATTTTCTCTCAATCGTTCAAATAACCGTCTGAGTCTAACTAAATGTTCTGAGAATCCTGGCGAAAATGAAATAATATCATCAATAAAAACACACAGTATATTGTGGTTTAAACCATCCAAGATCTGTTCCATTAACCGCTGATAACAAGCTCCACTGTTCGACAAACCAAACGGAAGGCGTTCGAACGACCAATGTCCTAGTGGTCCTGCCGTGAATGCCGTCCTTTCTTTGTGGTCTTCATGAAGAGGAACCTGATAATAACCCATACGAGCATCACAGAGACTAAAGTAGGTCGATCCTCGTAAACAGTCTATCACATCTTCAATTCTTGGTAAACTGTACGCGTCCTTGATTGTCCTTTGGTTCAATTGTCGGAAGTCTATTGCTATGCGTAATTCTCCTGATTTCTTGCGAACTAATACCATATTTGACCCCCATGGACTGTAAGAAGGTTTTATAATCCCAGTCGCCTCCAGTTGTCGCAAATGATTCCGCACTTCATCAATCATTGCCGGTGGGATCTTCCGATATCGCTGTTTGAATGGTACTTCATTTGTTAATTCAATTCTATGTTTTACTTTATCTGTGAATCCAATATCTGTATCCCCAATAGAAAAGATATCTGCAAATTCTTGGATAAGTTCTTCAACTTGACTTTTTTGCTGTGTAGTCAATGTTGGCTCTATTTTTACCTTTTGTAATACTATTTCTTCTCTATTTGCTTCCGTAACTTCTTTTTCTTCATTCTCGGCTATGGTAACTGGTTGTGCTTCAGCCACAATATTTTTTGGTAAAATAATTACTGTTTGATTTGTTGTATTTGAAAAACAAAGATTGAAGATCTCCCTATCTCCTGTTTTCTTGAAATTCATGAGATATCGTGGAATTTCCAAGAATTTAGCTCTGCATGCTCGTTGCAATAAACAACCTGTGTCATAATCTGGTATCTTCTTATCCACACTACAAGCAATGGTGCGTTCCGTGTTTGGCTTTAAAATTATTTTGTCCACTTCTGCACAGCGAAAAACGCAAAGTACAAAATTATTTTGACGCAACTTTCTCTCACGTAGAGACAAACATCTGAATGTCAAATACCATGGCGTTGGCATTTTTGCAGTTTGCAAAAATTTGACTCCATTATTAATTTTACAGATATTCATTAATTCATTTAGTACATTAGTACCTAATAATACTGGTACCTTACTATTATATACACTATTGGGCACAATCAACAGAATACATTGCAAGTTATTTTCAGATATACCTGGAATATTTATATTTGCAGTTATAAATCCATTGTATGGCAACTATTGCCATCTGCACACTCTATATTCAATAATATGTCCAATTGTTCCACTTTAATTTGTGATAAATATTTCTCATTAAATGATTGACTGACTGCTGAAATAGTACTACCTGAATCAAGAAGAGATGGAACTTGAATTCCCTCTAAGATAATGGTTGCCTCTGTGGGACTGACATTTACAACTGGGGTCCTCTTTGGTGCTTTTTCGCAGTTATTCAAACTGTCACTCTGGTTCATGGTCACACCTACCCCATGAACCCTTTGTAGTTTAAAGACTGACTATTATTTTGTCCCCTCTCTTGCCTGTGTACACAATTTAATGATTTGTGATTCTTACCCCCACAAGACCAGCAAGTTATCTCCCCTGCCCTTGGCCTTGACCTGAAAATGAACCTCTATTTGTATAGTTACATTGACTTGCTATATATCTACCTCTATTTGGTGTCTGGTACCTATTTCTGAAATGACCTCTATATCCACTATTACCTTGTTGCTGGTTATATCTACCTCTGCCATGTGGTGTCTGCTGAAAATTTGAATTGTTATTAATCTCTCTACCTGAACTTTTAAGTTCTCTTATTTCCTCAGTCAGCTTCGCCACCTGTTGCTGCAGTATCTGAAAATCTGAAGGTTTTTCTTTCGACTGCTGAACATTTACCTGTGCTTTAACTTGTTTACTTACTGGGTGTTCAGCTTCAAGTTTCCTTAATTCCACCAATAAACCTGTAAATGTCTCTGAAGTTTCTGCTTTATACGTACTTATATGTTTCATATCCTGTCTTAGTCCAGTCCATAACATTTGTTTTAGCATGCAATCACTATCTACTTCCTGAAACTGCAATGTCTGATGTAATAGGTCCTCTAATCTACATGCCCATGTAACTGCATCTTCCCCTTCAAGTTGTTTAGCGCTATAAAATTTAGCAAGCATAGCTTCTTTTGGATCAACCGCCCCAAATATACTAGATATTTTGTTAACAATTTGAGCCGAAGTAGCATTAGGTCCTAACCTAATGATAGATTGAGCTGCTCTCCCTCTTAGGGATCTCCTTATTGCCTGTAATAATTCATGCTCTGCCACTTTTTCTAACTTAATACATCCTAACTCATATTTCCAAGTATTAAATGTACACTCATTTTTACCCTCGCCTGAAAATACAGGTAATTTAACATTTGCTTTCGCTGGTTGTACAATGATTCTCTCTTTAGTTTGATCATTATAAACATCAAATGGCTCCCTCTTTTTTTCTGCAAGCCACACTGCAAGTTCAAAAGGTGTATTAACTTTTGGTTTGCATCCCATTTTTTCAAAACCCTCCATCATTGTACGGAATTCATCTTCTGACATCTCCGCCATTTCGCAACTGTGAAGTGAAAAGTTGTACTTTCCTTTCACGTTATGAAAATATTAGTCTGAAAATTAGCTAGTTCGGAATTTATTTCATAGAAAATATATATATTAACTATTTCCCTTGCTACTAAACTTATTTCACTACTTCAACCTCAACCTGAAAATAATGGTCAATTTCATTTTGTTCTACATGTACCTATAAACTTATTCAAAAGATTAGCATGCAAACTTACAAACAGAATGATTAGTAAATAAACAATGGTTACAGTGCAATTGTATAGTCAGAAAGGGTTAGAGAGTGATGAAGGGACCCTAAACTGGCTACGATTAATTTGTTTTTCCAATGATTTATTTCTCATTTTTCCAATTAACCGTGTGTGAAACTGTTTTTAACGGTAATTTAAACTGCATGTTTTTGTATATGCTGTGTGTGACTATGTGTAAACCTGACTGTTACATACAATTATAACCAAAATATTCATAATCATATATCGACAATATCAATATTTGTCCTGAAATATCAGTCACACATCTTCCCAAAAGTTCACCATAGTTCACTTCCGGATAACTCGAACTTCGGCGACTCAAATTTCGATTTGAAACGAATTTTCTCAAATGTTACAAACTTCTCTGTGTTGACATGGGTCCTTCCTTTAGTGTTATTCAATGTCGAATTGTTACTATTACCATGTTATCTCCCAATCCTTTTAGAAATGTAATCGTTTGCAATTAGAAATCTTCGATTTTTGTGCACGTTTTCTATACGATTTGGTAACGCTGTATGCATCAGAGTTTCTTGGTTACGAATTCCGAACACGTGATTACGAACTCCAAACACGTCATACGAACACCCCGAAAATAGAATATATGAAAGTCACTCAAATTCTTGCTCCAAAAGCTTCAGAAAGTCCACGTCCGGGCGCCACTGTCGCACACCGTGGGTATAGGGGTTCCTGGCTAACTCTGGCGAGCACGACAGTCATTTGTAAACTTTAGCCTCTCTGAATATTTGAGTGGTATATAGATACGTGTGATGAACAGGGTATTTAAGAAAGGAACGATCTCACCTTATGAGTCTCTATACTTTTATATAAATGAAATTCTGTATAGCATGAAAGTCGGCTTTATATCTAGCCCATCAAATATTAAGCACATCGTATACACACATCGTAGTTGGTAGACTCTGAAATTATTAAAACATCCTAATAATAATACAAAATGTGGGAATGAGATATATCATTTAAAGTTAGCGTAAATGACTTCACCCTTTATATTATTCTCGAAACTTTACTTTATGTGGACTATATCTTTGTCCATGTACAAATATTTCTTATTTCCTTTTTTAAAACTCCCCCCTATTAAAAATTAGTTAACATTAAGACTACTAAATTATTTACTAGATTCTCCAATAACTAAAAAACCAAGTTCAACAAAGTGATGAAATGACATGTGTTTAAACGACCAAATTTGTGTTACAATAATTACCTTGTCTGTATTGACAAAAGTCAAGAGCGTTAAAGAGCATAAGTGTATGTTTTATATTGATCCAAACATGTGAGGAGATGTTGCCCTCAGCTCCAGGTATTAACAAGTGACCTGTTTGTGTGTGCGTGTTAAATGTTCGATCACGAGGTCCGGGCAATCAAATGTTTGTTGACCACTCTAAATTTAGGGCGCATGGGATGAGTGAATAGAAAAGGTCGTGTGCAAATCTAAGAGTGCAACAAACATTAGTAAATTAACTCATGCCGTGCCGGTTATTTTTATAAATGTCTTGCGTACCGAGAAATATACTAATATTATTAATGCTAATTATGTTATGTATTTAAATATGATTTATCCTGACGAAGTCACTGTATAACATTTATTTTGCCAAAATTCAGCTAAAATGACAAAAAATGACATTCAAGTCAAGGTAATTTTTTAGCACTTTCAAATATGGCTGGTGGCAGAAAAGGGTTAATAAAATAAGAACACAGACATGTTTCGAACCAAATTTATTTATTTTGACGTGGGTATATAAGTGGACGCAATTTGATATCAATTGGGCGACTTTCTTATTTTTCCAGTGATCACTATAGGTTATAATACACCAAATACAAATTAGTAGAGTGATTTACCCTGGGACCCCCGAGCTAGGATCAGCATAAACAAAATCTGGCAGCTGGTCAATGACACATGGATGAAAAATGCACGAAAAAATGCACAAACGTGTTTCCCGACGAGAAACTTCAAATATAGCCACATGGTGAACGGTTACGGCTGTCAAATGGGCGAATAATTTATGGGATGGGTTGGTGTGTTTTTTTCGATGTCATTTTTTCTCCATTTTAAGGGTAGTATGACGTTATCAAAACTGCAGTGTCGCGCAGTACGTTGACAAGTACTTTTGGGCACATTTTCGTGTGTCTAAAAGAACGTTCTTCACGTTTTGATACTCGTGCAGGGTCAAATCTTTCCTGCGAATACAGGCCAGCGGGATTTGTTAACACTGAGGCCAATGCAAATCAGTTGGTGTATTGTAGCCTACGGTCACTTCTTGTATAGATATTCGCCTCACCATCTATTGGCCATACAATTACTCCATGTATATATATGTGCCACACCATGGCCACGTAGTCACTCAAGATATACATATACACCACACCCATAGCAATAGAGTCACTCCAATTATACATATACGCATCACCAACGGTTATACAGACGTTCAAAATATACCAATACCCCGCTAACAAGACCATTCATACACTCCAGGCTTGTATATACACCTGACTCATGACAATTCAGCCACTCGTTGTATACTCATAACCACATTCTTGGTCATATAATCAATCATTGTTTACCAATTCACATCACTATTGGTCATATGGTTACTCCATATACACATATTGGCCACACCAATTAATATATACACACTAACAATATACACCCCACCATGCCTATAAAGTCACTCCAGGTATACATATACACCCCACCAGTGGTCATGCAGCTTTCAAGACTTACCAAAACCCTGCACATCACCTCACCATTGGCCATACGGTCACTCCCTGTATACCTATTGGCCACACCCTTGACCATTCAAGATATACATATACACCCCACTCATGACCATAGAGTCACTCCAGTTGTACGTATACACCTCACTAATTACTATACATACCAGTACCCTGTAAACCACATCACCATTGGCCATATAGTATCTCCCTCATACATATTTGCAACATACATGGCATATAGCCACTCAAGATATACATATACACCCCACACATGGTCATGGAGTCATTCCCTGTATACATATGTACACCCAATGACAATACACCAACAGCAAAGATGCACATACATACCATATACACATATGATCACAATGACACTTCATATATACCAACACGCTCGCCAATGACCATCCATCTATACATGTATGCATATACGCTTTAACAATCATGACCATACAGCCGTTCCATGTACACCTATAATTACTATACCCATAAGCATACAACCACTCCTTATTTATCCATACACCCTTCCAATGGTCACATAACCAACTCATGTATACATATACACCCATCCATGACAATAAAGCCACCCAATGTACACCTGTACATTCCACACATGATCATAAAGTCACTCCATATATACATAAACAACACAGATGACCACGTGCTACGCTTGTTATACTCATACACCACTTCAATGACCATACAGCTACTCCACGTATACCTATTCATATCAGGGTTGGGGTAATTGTAATTTGTAATTGTAATTGAATGTAATTAAGTACATTTTCCCAAGTAATTGGATGTAATTTGTAATTGAAGGTTTTTTCAATTACATGTAATTGAATGTAATTAATTACATTGTGAAAAGGGGTGTAATTTCAATTACATTTCAATTACATTCCAAAAATACAGACCAATATAACAAGTTAACACATCAGCATTTGTATCTGAAATGTGACATAACTATGATATGTTAATAGTTTCAGGTAAAACATTTGGTTACTAACTTACTTGACTAGTGTTATACACATGGGGTCATTATCCTCATATTTTCCTTCTATGTTAGTAGTTTCATCGATACATGTTCTAAATTAAAACTTCAAAGATGGAGTCATGAAACCCTCTCACTATAGAAGTCACACAATGTTTTGATAGTCTAATTGTGGTTTGATTTAAAACAACTCGCAAGTTGTGGGTCACAATAGAATTAATATACACAATGTTTTGATAGTGCATCATTGGTGGTGACCTGTCACCATGAATATTGGGTTGTTGTCATAGCTCAATACTATACTTCAAAGATGACGACCGCTCGGTGAATACAGTGATTACTCTTTCGTGTAGCCCCCCCCCCCCATAATGGGATGGTCTCATCATTAAAAATTTGTTGTTACAAGTGTGTATATAACTGCATCACTGACTATCAAGCAATCATTATCTCTTTGCCTCTATTAGAGTCATTAGCGATGCCTTCTCAAAGTTTTTCATTCATTAGGCAACATTTTACCTTGCCTAATGATATTTCTGACAAATTCATAAACATTATTGTTGTTTCTGAACATTCCCGGAATATATCTTTAAAAGTAATACATTCATTTTAAAACAATAATTGTTTTATAACATTAATAATAAATGCATTTTGTCTTCATAACAAAACATCATTTAGTCTATTTGTTTTGAGCTTAACTGTATTCACCTCCATATCTGGTCAGTTTTGTGCACTTAATCTGTCTTGCTGTCCTAATTATATGACTCCACTGCAGTATTTTATCAATGCGTTAATCCCCTAACAAAGGCAGCCTTATGCAGGTGGCCTGTTTTACTTCATAATCCTGATTATGTCATTGTGTGTGATTTACAACCCTAGCTGGCTTGATTGTTTTAATCCCTGCTATTAGTACGTAGGCAAATTATACATAATGATGTATCTTAATGTTAATTATTTTTGTTTCAGCGGAAACATAGGGATCAATATGAGCGCCCTCTTCAGTTTCATGGATGAAGTGCCAACTACACCGATCCTCACAACTGACAGTGATGAGGTTACGAAATATCTGCAGGAACCGTGCATGCCCAGTGATACCAGTCCACTCACACACTGGCGACTTAATTGTACAAACTTTCCTGGGTTAAGCCTGCTAGCTGCAATTCGAAAGAATGATGATGGTCAGGTGTAACCACCACATCAAATGAACAATTTGTGCTCTACATGTAGTTGTTGTTTTATTGTTTTGTTTACATTGTTTCACTGTGTTACATTAATTTGCTTTTATATTTTATGTATATCAATAAAGTTCATCAAACACAAATGACTTTCCTCCTTGAAGCTCTTCCCTAATCCCGATTTTCATTCACCAAAAGTAATTGTAATTGTAATTGAAACAATGTAATTGTAATTGTAATTGACATATTTCAATGTAATTGTAATTAATTACATTTCAATGTAATTGACCCAACCCTGATTCATATCATGCATTAGCACTCCTTGTATACCTGCATCTCACCATGAACACCACACCCATGACCAAATAGACACTCCTTGTATAACTATTCACATCACTTGTGACCACAAAGTCACTGCCAGACTAACATTTTTACAAACATCATGTATTAAGTTGATCAATGTTCATCAATTTTAACGCTAATTTGTGAGAGTAGCCATATAAATTGGTCCCGCTCAGCTCAGTTTCGAAGTTCTGCATGCACATTTCCGTTCACAAACATGGCCAGAATCTCAGAAGAATTTTGGCAAAATTCCATACTGCATCCTTTAAAATGAATTCGTCATGCCTCATAAGCTACTGGGACAACCAAAATAGAACCTATATATTTCACTTGATTAAGTAACGTTTAATAACCAAGTAGGTTTATCACATGTATGCAGACGATACCCAAATGTACATATCAGTTGAGCCATCGATCTTAGACGAAGCAATTTCTCAAGTTCAGACATGCGTTTCAGAAGTTAAAACATGGATGGAGATCAACAAACTCAAACTTAACGAAAGCAAAACTGAAATTATGCTTTGTGGAACTAACGCTCGGTTGAAGGGGGTCAGTCTTAATGCCACGCTCACCGGCGACAGTGTAATTGAATTTTCTGATGTTATTAAAAACCTCGGTGTGACCATCGACAAAAACTTCTCAATGTCATCTCACATCAGCAACCTATGCAGGTCCTTATATATGGAGCTCCGGCGCATTTCGCATGTACGTCCATATATCTCCGAACAATCCACACAAATATTGATGTCCTCATTTGTGTTATCCAAAATCGATTACTGTAATTCTATTTTAGCAGGACTCCCAGATTATCAACTTCACAAACTTCAAAAAATTGTTAATATTGCTGCAAAAATTGTGTGCCGTGCAGGCAAATTTGATCATGTTACCCCACTGTTGTATAAATTACATTGGCTTCCCATATTTGAACGAATTGTGTACAAACATGCTACTTTGTGTTATAGAAAGTCGGATATTGATAATGCTTTGCCACCATATATTGATACATTGTTGGTCAAATATGTACCTGCTCGACCACTTCGATCACAGGATGCGAATGCGATGGTTGTACCTAAACGAGATCTGATGTACTTTGGTCGCCGATCTTTCGAGGTCTACGGGCCGACCATTTGGAACAACCTGCCCAAAGAGGTGAAACAGTCTGACTGTTTGGAAACATTCAAATCGGCCCTAAAAACTCACCTATTCATCTCCCATTTCGGACAAATAACATCAGAAAACGTTGAGGAGACTTAATTATTGAAATACATGCATATTATTTATTGCGTATATGTTATAGTGTGAATGTGTGTGACTGCGTTTGTGTGAATTGTTCAGCGCCATGAGCCATACGGGATATGGCGCTATACAAATACTCTATATTATTATTATTATTAGGTCAATACTTGCTACCTTTTCTGAACAGAGGAGTATAATGTTTGGGATCGATATATTATGTGAAAAATCTACTTGTTAGGTGCATCAGAAATGTTAGTATTCAATCTATATAAGACAGAATAGTCAATTTTTGTCATCAACCACAACTTGTATGTGGTTGCATGGCACGCAGCATGGGGCAATATTTACCATTTTCCACATTTTGGCCGCCATTTTTGCAGCCATTTTGAGCCAAAGTGTCAATTTTGGTACTAATGATTTGGAATATGCATAAGAAATGGAATGTTTCATTAAAATTGCACAGTTCTCCCAATTTCTTGGTGAAATATATGACCAGAAATCACAATGGTGATTTTTGGTAAAATGTTATACAGCTTTCTGTAAAATCGAATTTTGAGGTATCAGAAGGGTTTATGACTACAAGAATGGCATATTTCATTGCTCCAATGGTCAGTTAACATGAACAGAACAACATAAAGTCACAACTTTCAACCAGTACCAAACAGCATAAACTGATCTTAAAGATATTAAAGAAAAAAATTATCTAATTTTCCACTTCCAGTTGCCATTTTGGCGGCCATCTTGGACGGTGAGTTCCAATTTTACCCAATAATGGTGATATTTTATATTATCTTCACAAAAATGTATACATTTGTATACATATGACAAGATTGTCTCACTATAATTTGCATCAAACTGACTTTGTGACCCGTCTGAAAAACGGCGGCCATGTTGGGCGCCATCTTGAATTTAACGGGTTCCACTTAACCAAAAACTGGAACCATCTGGATTATGATCAGGGATACAGTGGACAATATATGTGCGAAGTTTGGTGCGTTAATCCGGAAGTGAACGATTCTTCTGTTATTGTGCGCTAAGCGACTCCACTATGTTGGCATACCCCATTACGTAACAACTTGTAATGGTTCCGAGAGCAGAGAACACGCACATCATCACAACGAGAAGTCATAGACAAGACAAGATAACACTGATTAATTTCTAAAAGAAGACAGAAGAGTAAACAAACATTTATAAATTGCTAAAAGAAGACAGAACAGATCACAGAAGAGTAAACAAACACTTATAAATTTGTATAAGAAGACAGAACAGAGTACAGAAGACAGAAGAATAATCAAACACTTACATAAATTGATAAAAGAAGACAGAACAGTTCACAGACGAATACAGATCACAAATCAGACAGGTCAAAGAACACATAAAGACGATAGACTCGCATAACAGCAAAGAAACGACGACCAAGAAGACTCCGAATCTACACATCCATTGTTGTTCAACTATTACCGTTACAATTCTGCAACAATCGGTGAGTAATCGCTTCATTATTAGCTTCCATTTGG
This sequence comes from Siphonodentalium dalli, assembly GCA_032622095.1. NCBI lineage: Eukaryota > Metazoa > Mollusca > Scaphopoda > Gadilida > Siphonodentaliidae > Siphonodentalium > Siphonodentalium dalli. The sequence goes on along the minus strand of CP136064.1, from coordinate 282,683,508 downwards.
CTCAGTCGCAATTTAAAATATTCCTTTGACTCGAAATTATTTCAAACCTTCCGAAAAGTGCATTTTCCAATGTAATCTAAATTTCTAGCCTACTCAAAAATATTAGTAATGGCAGATGCACGTTCTTGTGGTCATGCGCTAATTAACCCCGCAATTTTACTCAACATAGAAACTAATTCAAACTCAAAACAACAGAAAATTCCCGATTATCACAATGCAGCTTCCCCTAAATCAGACAATAATACACACACAAAATTAGATTCGTTGAAAAATATTGCAGAACCTTTTAATCAAATTTCATCTTCAGTTTCCGCTCAAACAATTTCTAGAATCCAGCAACAAAAGTTACACAAATCGCGTCAATATCACAATCAATTCCTACTTTTAACGGCGAACCGCGTTTATTTCGGTCATGGAATAGATCATTAGAAAGTTGTGCACGTGTAGTATATAGATGTCTAAATACTCGAACTTCCGACATTAGCTTTACAAACAACACAAAATGAAGTCTCCTATTTCATAAAAAGGTACATCCAGTCAAATTTAAATGAGTCAAGACGTGTGAATTAGGTCCACCTTAAAACAGAACTAAAACAAGATTTTAAGGTATCCCTGACGAAAAACACGCTTTCATTATTTTCAAAAACATTAGACAAAATCGCGATGAAACTATTCCCGCTTTTGCCGAACAGATATACGCTATTGCAATAGCATCTTTTGCCGACGATACACACCGTCAAATTCCTCTTGTCATGGGAATGAATCCTAAATCCATCGATGAAGCAGTCACTTTTGCACTTCGCGAGCAAAATATTAGAGCACGTTTTATTAACAATCCGTACAATTTCCGTCCTAGATATAAACCCTCTGAATGATATAGAAATTTCTCGTGTAAACATTATTTACCTAAACGTAGCTATCTCTAATCAGATTCTACATCACCAAACGACCAATTTCCACATAGAAATTATCAAGCACAAAATACAAAAACATTTTCTCGTGAACCGTTAATTCATCAGATATGAGACTTAAGACAATTTCGTACAACACGAACACAATGCACCGCATCACACGAACACAATGCACCGCATCACACGAACACAATGCACCGCATCACACGAACACAATGCACCGCATCACACGAACACAATGCACCGCATCACACGAACACAATGCACCGCATCACATGAACTCAAATGACAGACAGACAAAAATTATTCTAAACAAGCAATCGATGAGAAACCTAAAATTCCAACTGAAAAATTGCCACAAATTCCTATAACCAAACACACATAGTAACATCCGATGAATACACGGGGTTGTAACTGCTCCGCGAGGCTGATAACATACTAACATCCGATGAATACACGGGGTAGTAACTGCTCCGCGAGGCTGATACCTCTTCCGATTTTCGGTCCAGGTCATATCCGATCTGGTCAAAGTCACTGGGGATTTTCCCATGGTAAATAAGTTTTCCGTAACAGAGAAATATATGCAGTTCGTTTGTTGAATATATCTTTCCGGCTACGTCATCTATCAACACACACTCACCCATACCGGTGTACCCAACAAAGCGAGGTACTTTCTTTAGAAATTGAAACAATACCGTCATAGCGAGGTACCGCGTTATTTCGTAAAATATCCAAATAAGGAGGGCACCTTTAACGAAATAACGGGAATTTTTGTAACGCATGCGTAGTAGCATTTCCGCCTAGTGCGGACGAAAATTTTTCAAAAATTTCACAAAATACAAATTTCCGTCCCCTTAAGAGAAAAAATTGTTCTATATAAAGTACCTCGGAATGTAAGGTAAACCAACGCACACACACACACACACACACCCCCTCACACACCCTCACACACACATCCTAGTTGGAAATTGTTAATTAAATGTGGAAAAGTAGAATTTATCCATTTTCCAAAATGTTCCAGTTCACTAGTGATGGGCCGCAGTTCACCATTGATAAGATCCGTTCACTACCCGAACATCTATGCAACAAATTTTTTGTCAAATAACTGTGTATATTATGTTGGAACTAAAACTTCACAATAGACTCCCTTTGTTTCAAATTAATCGCTAATGGTATTGCGATACAGTAGTTTGGTAAATACGAATGTCGGCATAATATTGTTATTTTTTTTCAGACCCCCTCCACCCCGATAAATCGTGTGCTGTTACCGATACAAGCCTTGAAATAGTGAGCCTGTCATTTGCAGAATGAGGTTCCCAGAGGGTGAATTTAGTGATGCTATCCCGCACAGCGGGCTAGCATCACAAAATTCACCCTCTGTGGACCTCATTCTGCTTAGGCTTTAGCAGAATGAGGTTCCCAAAGGGTGAATTTGGTGATGCTAGCCCGCTGTGCGGGATAGCATCACTAAAATCACCCTCTGGAGACCTCATTCTGCAAATGACAGGCTCACTATTTCAAGGCGTAACAAAAAGTTCGGACCCATGGACTCAGCCACTACATATATATATAGGCATGACTCGATCAGTTCACAGCTATATCGGACCCATGGACTCAGCAACTGCATATATGCATGACTCGATCAGTCCACAGCTTATATGAGTTTTATACTTCGTCGCCGTTTTAGGATTAACTAACCACTCCAACCACTGACATTTGATACGAAATGAGAATGAGAGTGATATATTGTCACACAGTCATCATGTAATATCATTTAGGAGCAATTTTAAATTACGCCTTATAAACTTGTGCCAAGGATATAAGATAGGTACGTCTGTACCGACATCCACCACTTTTATCCTTTCTGGAGCCCCAGACAGAGAAAATAATGCGATGATGACTGTCTTCCTGGGTCATTGTGAGGCTCCATACGGGAGTGTTATATATATTTTAAGAATATATTTTAAGAATGTTATGTTTTCTGTTGTCATTTTTGCGGCGTTTGGCTTATCTACGCGAATCAAAGATGAAACATTCAAGAATCGATATACTTAAAAATATTTCAACAATGGCTGCGCTGCATGTAGATCATGCAATGAATGTCTAACTCCCGTAGAGAGCCCCATAAATAGAATGATTTAATACTGAGTGTTGTCTGCTCGTGCCTGTGAGGGGCACCACATGGACATGATATGGGTGTTCAGTATAGATCATGTCATGAATCTCTACTCAGGCTAACGACCTTATAGGTCATATTCCACAAGTATAAAATCTTGGAACTTTTTGAAGTTTTGACAGGGAACTTTATAAAGTCGAACAAATAAAACGGAGAATATATTTCTTAGTTACTATCTGTTCCTTAATAACTTAGATAGTGAATTCATTTGGACATTCGGGAGTTAAATAAATAAAAATGTTGATGCTGAACAATTCTAATCAGTGTTACATTATCTGCCTCAGAGTGAAGATGGAACAGCCATTATTCTTCAAACATCCATAATATTTTCATATCAGGGCCGAGTGGTTGTGGAAAAACAGAATTTGTTTTAAAAGTTATTGAATACACAGATGACTTATTCAAACCCGTTCCCCACAACGTCGTTTGGTGCTACAATGAATGGCAAATTACATATCTTCAGATCCAATAATTTAACAATATTCAATTTATAAAGGGGGTACACGGCGATGACAATGAACTAGTTGCCGACACAGACTTACCACACCTGATGATGATACCCACCCCAGTTGGTGCCATTTCAGGAACGATAACTCTATCCGAAGCACATGACCTACATTCTCTGCAGTACTCCTGTTTTGGGGGCAGTATATATACAGTTTGACCTATATTCTCCGCCCACGCATTGCATCATGGTCTATTTGTATACCGGTTGGCCATGTCCAAAAAACTTCAAAAACTTCAAAAATTTCAAAAACTTCAAAAATTTCTAAAATTTCTAAAATTTCAAAAACTTCAAAAAACTTCAAAAACTTCAAAAATTTCAAAAACTTCAAAAATTTCTAAAATTTCACAAATTTAAAAAAACTTCAAAAAAATCAAATTTTCCAAAAACTTAAAAAATTAAACAAAATTCAGATTTAGTCAGAAATATGGCTTGTTGCCATTCATCGGAAAGCTCTGGGGGGTACGGTGGTGAGCGCCACCGAAAAGAGCAAGTGAGCAAGGGAAAAAAGAGAAAAATAACATGACATGTGGTACATACTACAATTTATTATATTAGCTATTCACTGTCACTTTCGTCCGAATTGTCATCACTTTCGTCAGATGTGTCATTTGTTTCGTCCATGAACTTTTCTGTCAATGGTCTGTACTTTAATATTGACATTTTCACTGCATCACGATCTTCAAAACCATTATTCATATATTTGTCCACTTTATCCACCGGCCTTTCAATAGCCTTCGAAAATTTAGGTAAATTACTCATTTTAGTTCAGTAAATATGTCGTTTGGAGTTTCCTTTTTAACTTTTCCAATGTTTGTCTTCTTCGCTCTTCCTCCTTTTATCTCTTTAACTTTTATTTTCTTACCTCCGGGTTTCCTTATAAGTTTTCCAGGTTTCGCTTCAGTCTTGGGTAGGTCTTTCGAGTCATCGTAGAGTACATATTTATTAAGATCAAAGTCATAATAGCACGGAGTCCCCATTGCGGCGTATGCGGCGGCGGCGGCGTATGCGGCGTTTGCGGCGGCGGCGGCGTATGCGGCGGCGGCTGATGATGCTGTTGTGGTTGTGGTTGCTGTTGTTGTTGTTGCTGTTGTGGCGGCTGATGTTGTTGTTGTTGTTGCTGTTGTTGATGTTGTTGTTGTTGCTGTTGTTGTTGATATGACGCTTCAAACTATCTTGGCAAGCATAGGCACTTAAGCACTCTTTACCTTTACCTTTACCTTTATTTTTCGTTTAGAGTTATTGTTCTTAGGTAAAAAATTGGCGCGCGTGCGGCCCCCCTCACCCCTCACTGCCACCGCGCCAATTTACTTAAGAACAATAACTCTAAACGAAAAATAAAGGTAAAGGTAAAGGTAAAGAGTGCTTAAGTGCCTATGATTGCCAAGATAGTTTGAAGCGTCATATCAAAGTTAAACACACGCCTTCAGAACAACTACAACAACAACAACAATAACAACAACAACAACAGCAACAACAACAACAACATCAACAACAACAACAACAACAACACCAACAACAACAGCAGCATCATCAGCCGCAACAACAACAACAACAGCAGCAACAACAACAACAACAACAGCCACAACAACAACAACAACAGCATCATCCGCCGCCGCATACGACGCCGCCGCCGCCGCCGCCGCCGCCGCCGCCGCCGCCGCCGCCGCCGCCGCCGCCGCCGCCGCCGCCGCATACGACGCCGCCGCCGCCGCCGCCGCCGGCGGCGGCGTTGACGTGCGCGTTACTAGGACTGACCCACAGTTTATAAGTTGATTTACTGCCTCTATAAATAACTCTTAGTACGGGTGCCATTTTATTATAAACGACTGAATGTTCGCATATGTCACAACATACGTACATAACGTCATGCGGGTCCTCGGTTTTATAGAAAATTGTTCCAGGCAACACGTCCATCGTGGATCTAGTAACCAATCAGCGGGTAGTGGCGTTGTGAACTCACCCGCTTCATTTCCGGGAAAAGAATCGTCACTAGGACGGCTAGATAAGTATAATCTCATCACTTTCCGTATTTCACTAGATCAGTTTTCGATATCCAAGAGTCGAATTTAGAACCCCAATTCAGCCAACAAACTAAAACTTTGTTCCCGCTCCTTTTTAGTATTTTCTCGATTCTGTAAACTGCATCAGGGTCCACTTTAATTGCTTGTAATTATTGTGCGTAAAATGAGCCTGTGACTTCTTCCTCGTCCCAGTCTTTCAACTTGTAAACGTTCACACCGCCTCTTCTATATCTCAGTACCACTGTGAAAATTTCACCCGTCCACTTCTTACAAAATTCTTTGTCATAAACTCCTTTGATGTGTGATATCCTCACTCTGTCACCGACCTTGAACTCGTACTTATTTAATTTGACACTACCCACTCGAAGAAGTAGTTTCTGTTGATAGCGCACCTCAGATTCGTTGTCTGTATTAACTGACGTCGGTGTGTAACCCGTGGAATGGTGTACTGTGTTATTGTAGCTTTCCACAATATCCGGCAATACACTGGAATATTCTTGAATACTATTGTGAACGAGATATCTATATAACCTCGTCTTCAGCGTCTTTATTAATCTGTCCACGTAATTGGCTTTAGTTTCATTTTCGGTCGACAGGTATTTGATTCCTTCCCGCTTGAATAACCTCTGAACGGGTCTTGAATTAAAGTCCGTCCCCTTGTCCGTTCTCAGTATGGATGGTCTACGTGTTTCGTGAAGAAACACATCTTCGAAAGCTTCACTCACGTGTTTCGCATCTTTCTTTATCAAGGCACAACACCAAGCGTATCTTGAAAATACATCGATTATAACCAAAATGTATTTATAACGACTTCCTGAAGCAGTCAAGTCTGCCAAATCACAGTCCCACATCGAGTCTAAGCCTTCAACCACGACTCTACTTCTAGGAAATTTGTGTCTAGATGGTTTAATTAGCGTATAGGTCTCTTGAGAACTGAACCAATCTCGAACTTTCTTCCTGCTGATAATGTGTGATCCTTCAGCTTTAACCGCCTGATATAGTTTTTAACTCCTCCGAAACTACCTGGTTTACTCGGGTCATAATACAGAGAATGTAGATATTCATCCATTACTGCATATTTCGATTTCCAGAATTTTCGGTAGCACCTCGTTGATTCTTTATACCCGTTATTCAAATAGATCCACTCAGGTGACAAGCGAAGTGGATACCCTCAGTGTAGAATGTCACAGCAGGAAAAAATTCTGAATAATAGTTACCACCAAGATATTCGACCAATAACCTTAATGATAATGCGCTGCATTTATGAACGGCTGACATGGTAATTATACGAACTCTGGACAGGCATACTGGGTATCCGATCTTTTGAATTATTCTGGCATACTTTCGCAGTCTTCGAATTCCATCTTCCGCGTGACTAGCGGCTCCGGTACACATAAGTTTACCCGTCTTATAGAGCCAGCATGATCCGCTGATAGAACGATTCCTCCAAATTAAGAAACCCCTCTTACATACAACGTTACGTAGTGCATTAGCCAAATATATCACATCCACAGGACATCCTAACTGACTGGAACATACTACATTAGTTACGCATACCATAGTGACAACATTATGATATACACGTTACCTTTTATACCACGGAACTTATTCTATATTCTTATTTATAGTAGGGGCCGGAAGTAGGTACCCCGTCGACGAACGCAATAGACTCGTCTATAATGTCGAGGCCTCGTGACCTATTGACAAATTAACGATAGATGTGATTATTATCGTATAAATAATAATAATTTGACAGAAATATACAATCTCTGATCTAGGTACTTTCAGGCCGAGCCAATCCCACTTTTCTGAAGAACCGTCACTCTCCATAATAAAATATTATAACTTAGTAAATTCACAACCCTTATAACAATAGCCATCACGTGACGTGGAAAATTTGAATTGTTTAAATTTTTTTTGAAATTTGTGAAGTTTTTGAAATTTTTTGGACATGCCCAACCGGTATACAAATAGACCATGATGCAATGCGTGGGCGGATAATATAGGTCAAACTGTATATACTGGAGTCAACTGGGGGTACTGCAGAGAATGTAGGTCATGTACTTCGGATAGAGTTATCGTTCCTGAAATGGCACCAACTGGGGTGGGTATCATCACACACCTCATCATTTTTTATATGTTAGGTGATAAAGATGAAGAACAGATATTTTCCATCGATGCTTCACAAATGATGATCGAGGTGCGGTAATCTATGCAGCAGTATAACATTTATGTATCAACATGACATTTTTTCATTTACAATTATGGAGTCACACGAAGCAGTCTTAAGTGTCTTTTCAACTATAGCTAAATTAATACTTGATGATCACTTAAAGCTTCCAAAAGTTTTTTCAACTATAGCTAAATTAATACTTGATGATCATAGTCCAGGAGATATTGGTCGACCTCTGCACCCCCACAGGACTCAACTTCACCCCACTAATTTTCTTCCTTAAGGTCTCCTATAATTGTTTTCACTTGTTAACAAGAAAAAAAAAGTGGCCGCAGAGACTCCAGACAAGATGGCGTCCATCATGGCGGCCATTTTTTTTAAATGCACCATGTCTCTTTGATCGCCGTTAGAGTAAAGATGATATCACATGCGGTCTTGTTTTCAGCTCGATTCGTACAGCCCTTACAAATTAGCCAAAAATCCGACACCAGAATCCAATATGGCGGCCAAGATGGCCGCCGAAATGTGAAAATATGCTATTTTTCTGACATGTTACCATTTTTCGTTTGTCTCTGTGGGAAAATGTTGGCATCTTTGCGTCATGTTATACATTTATCATATAGAGGAGTCATTTTCGACCACATGGGGACCATAATATACATTCATTGCGGGATATTTTTGTCCGATATCACGTTTTCCCAAATGCCGGTATAATAGGTCAAAGCCGAATCTACGTTAATAACGCGATGTAATGTTTCGAATCAATGAATGTTATTGCTATTATAACAACACCCATGCATATATATGTACAGGAGATACTCGAGCTATGATTCCTCTTATACCTGAGTTGAGGAATATTTACCCAAATCCAAGATGGCGGCCAAAATGGCCACCAGAAATACAAAATCGCCGAAAATCGCCGATTTTAACATCAGTGAGCATTATTGTCATGAAAACTCCACACCTGCTTACTATTGTGAGTTGGGAACACTTATGCGAAGAACTTTCCTTGTACCATATCCAAATAAAAGTACCCCAAATCCAAAATGGCGCCCACAATGGCGGACAGATTTTGAAAAATCACCGAAATTCCCTCATATTCACATCATTGGTCATGATTGTCGAGACAACTCACTCCACCCATGCTTACAGTTGAGTTTGAAATACTGAGGTGAAGTTATTACCTTACATCTCATGCAAGAAATTGTTTTCCAAATCGTAGATGGCGGCCAAAATGGCGACCGAAATTTGAAAACAAGTCTACATTCTTTTACTTTCTTGCGATGGGCGTTATTGTTTCGCGATTTCTATCCACCATTACATGTTGATATGGAATAGTGACATGAAGTATTCATTAGGGTTTGGCAATTGATACTCACAGCCAAGATCGCTGCAAAATTGGCGGCTACAAATTGAAAATAAATCGATATTTTCACATCTTAATTTCAACTTTTTGTCATAATATCGGTATGTATGGACGAAACTGTACATACACCATCTACTAGTTCAACTTGAAGGTATCAAAACGCATAACATAGCTCGTATCCTTCTGGAAAGATGAAAACCACAATTAATATCACGATGTGGCATTTCGAAATCCATTCTCCACTTAGCGCCGATAATGGCCGTAAGCGTAGGTGCGCCGAATAGTTATATCAGAACAATTACCTGATAACAGATTCTGATTTGCCACGTCACGTCCATAATTATCTGGACCAGCTTCCATTTCTTTGTCTGATAAATCTAGGTAGCTCACACCGACAAAGTATTCACCACTTCCTGGGAGTAGGGTCCCTCTAATCATAACGTTTCAAACATTTCATTTTCCGGGTCTAGCTTACGATTTTAAATATTTGCTCAATATGATATTTGTGCGTCATCTTGAACTATGAAGGCATATGACCGATGAGTATACAAGCTTACAGAAGGTCATCTCATTTTATGTGTCTCATACCCCATGGGGATAACGACATGTACACCTGGCGAACCAGTTAGCTAGTCGCTTCTCAATAGATGGTTCGTCAACTCACAAACTCAGCGAACGTATTGGCATATGTGGACAACTTCGACAGTGTTTCGAAGGTTGCTAGCTGTCTCATTCCCTTGGACAGATGTCTATCTGCTAAGGAGAAGACCATAGTGTACAGACTACCACACTTCTTGATCATGATCCGAAGCAACCTGTGTGACGCCCCGCATTTGTCTCGTCGAATATCTCCCAGCAGAGAGGAACAATGCTCGCGGTGCTAGTTTATGGACATGCGCCATGATAGTGGGAATGGGCCACGGTATACACCACCCCTACACCTGGTGCATGTTTAAGATATAGAATGTCATGTGTGTCGGTTTTATTTGGTGTGGTAGGATAGTATTTCCACATCCGTTTCGAAGCCTTTCTGATTCAACTCCGTACATTTTTGTCTGGATAATACTATGCTAGCCTCCCTCTAAACAGTCGGATGGACTGAAGGATAATGTCTTTATAGCACGAATGTATGCGTTTTTTGTTATCCTCTCTCAGGGATAGTGTTAGTATGTTGGCGGTATTATTCAAGAAAATGTCAGGAATTGTGGTGCATTTATTTCACTATGTATTTAAAGAACAATTTACAGTATCGATGGCAATGGCTGTGGACGTTGGGAAACGCGACCTTTATGGTCATATAGCTTTATATATATAACTTTAGAATATAGCAGTTAATGTCTCATGCATGAAAATGTTCGCAATGGTGATGTTACCAAGAAATCACTTGGCGTACCAACGTTTGTTGAACTGAATGCAAGAGCATTTGTACTTTCTTGAACCGTACCACCCAGCGTGAGTATGACATATCAAATTATCAAAGGTATCGCCTTTAAGACTATACTCCAGTCTTGGTGGGGCTTATACAGCAGTAGCCAATGGCACACGCCTGGTCCAGCTGTTTAAGAACGGCGTCCAAACGGATGGGAACATACAATCTTAGCATACAAGGAAAGAAAAGCCACACATGAGATCCTGTCTGAATCTGAAACATAACAAAATAAGGGGCGGTGCAGGAATGGTCCAATTTCATTTCCACTGTCATGACACATACCCACAAACTAGCACCGTGTGTATTGTTATCATCTGCTTGGATCTGTTCGGTGAGACGATTGCTGGACGCCAACAAGCTTGTTCTCCATGTTCAAGGAGTTTGGGTATATTATGCATTATGGTCTTCTACGCCTTAGCAGAAAGGCATTCGTCAAATGTCGGGCTTTCAACATTCGAAGCCATATTCAGAAGTTGTCCGGGTACGTCAGTGCATTAGATGAGTATGCGAATTGATGAACCATATATTGGGAAGTGGCTGTTTGGGAAGATCACCAGGTGTACACGTTGTTATCCCCATTGGGCCACCAAAGCTGACAATACGCAGATAGATAGGTCCTTCTGAAAGCTAGTATACGCATCGACCGAATACCTTTCTAGTGTATCGCACAAGATGACACCTATACCCCATATGTAGCATCTGAATTATACCATAAGCTATACCACGAATGAAGCTCGATAAGAATTCCAAGTTTTCGAAACAAACACGTGAGCTGGACACCGGCATATGTATTGTTTGAAACATTTCGATTAGTGGCACCCTTCTACAAAGAAGTGTAGTAAACTGTTGTTGTGAGTGAGATAGATTAATCTGACGAAGAGACGGAAACGGGTCTAGATAATGCTGAATGTGGCAATTCAGAATAAGCTCAGGTACTGTTTTGATTCTTGGAAGTCATAATATGACTATTCGGCGCACCTATATACGGTTACGGCCAGTATGAGCCCTTAGTGGAGAATGGATTTTGAAATACCACATCGCGATTATGGGTTTTCATCTTCCAAAAGGCTACGACTTACATTGGAACTAATATATGGCTTATATTATGTACTGTTTCGTCTATACAAATCGATATTATAACAAAAAGTTGAAATTAGTATGTGATAATATCGGCTTCTTTTCAATTTATGGCTGCCAGTTTGGCCGCCATATTGACTGTGAGTATCACTTGCCAAACCCTAATGAATAATTCATACATATCAACATGTAATGGTGGGTAGAAATCGCGAAACAATAACGCCCATCCTAAGAAAGTAAAGGAATGTAGGCGTATTTTCAAATTTCGGTCGCCATTTTGGCCGCCATCTTCGATTTGGAAAACCATTTCTTGCTTGAGATGTAAGGTAATTACTTCACCTCAGTATTTCCAACTCAACTGTACGCATGGATGGAGTTGTCTCGACAATAATGCCCAATGATGTGAATATGAGGGAATTTCGGTGATGTTTCAAAATCTGTCGCCATTGTGGGCGCCATTTTGGATTTGGGGTACTTTTATTTGGATATGGTACAAGGAAAGTTCTTCGCCTAGGTGTTCCCAACTCACAATAGTAAGCAGGTTTGGAGTTTTCATGGCAATAATGCTCACTGATGTTAAAATCGGCGATTTTCGGCGATTTTTTATTTCTGGTGGCCATTTTGGCCGCCATCTTGGATTTGGGTAAATATTCCTCAACTCAGGTATAAGAGGAATCATAGCTCGAGTATCTCCTGCACATATATATGCATGGGTGTTGTTATAATAGCAATAACATTCATTGACTCGAAACATTACATCGCGTTAATAACGTAGATTCGGCTTTGACCTATTATACCGGCATTTGGGAAAACGTGATATCAGACAAAAATATCCCGCAATGAATGTATATTATGGTTCCCATGTGGTCGAAAATGACTCCTCTATATGATAAATGTATAACATGACGCAAAGATGCCAAAATTTTCCCACAGAGACAAACGAAAGGTGGTAACATGTCAGAAAAATAGCATATTTTCACATCTTGGCCGCCATATTGGATTCTGGTGTCGGATTTTTGGCTAATTTGTAAGGGTTGTATATTAGCATAACGAATCGAGCAGAAAACAAGACCGCATGTGATATCATCTTTACTATAACGGCGATCAAAGAGACATGGTGCATTTAAAAAAAATGGCCGCCATGATGGACGCCATCTTGTCTGGAGTCTCTGCGGCCACTTTTTGTTCTTGTTAACAAGTGAAAAAATTAGAGGATACCTTAAGGAAGAACATTAGTGGGGTGAAGTTGAGTCCTGGGGGGGGGGGTGCAGATGTCGACCAATATCGCCTGGACTAAGAGTCATCCGTGTATTGGATCAGAGGGATTTTTTCAACTTTTCACCGCTGTTTCTACGCTGTGAACTTCCAACCCTAACGCGTTCATGCCATACGGTACATGCGATGTAGGCTGGATCAGTACAACAGAACTGTTGATGTATGTAGCGGCAACTATTCTACAGAGGAAGATCTGGTTCTGGTCTCAGAACCACCAACTCACATACGAAATCCTTCCACAGGAAGGTGTGAACGTACCGAAAGGTATGATTCCAACACTCATCAAGGGAGTCGTTTTATTACGGTTCGACGGGGATGAGGAGGAATTAGAATGCATCAAGACACCTTATCCAGTTATCATGTAATAAAACATAAAAACGGCCACCCAAACATCTGGTAAACATGACTCTTACATAAGATTATACATTTCACAATGCTACCGTCTTCGAACATATATTCAGAGTCTTTCGCTTTTGTTGAAAAATGCACTGGTAAAGTAACACATTTCGCTAACGTCGCTATTTCTCGGTTTTTCTTCTAAATCCAGTCGGTACAGCGAAGGGAAACGCCCTTCTCCTACCACACTGTCCTTAGAAGCCGAGAACTCGGAATGTTCGCGAACTGTGTTACTTTTCTCAGGGAAAGTTTTATAAGTACTAGTATTACCATAATCAATGCAAATATTACATAATTTACCCTAAAAAATACTCTTACATAAGATTGTACATTTCACAACGCTACCGTCTTCGAATATATATTCGAGGACTTTCGCTTTTGTTAAAAATGCACTGCTAAAGTAACACATTTCGTGAACGTCCCTATTTCTCGGCTTCTAAGGACAGTGTGTACAGCGAAAGGGGACGCCGTTCGCCTACCACACTGTCCTTAGAAGCCGATAACTCGGAATGTTCGCGAACTTTGTTACTTTTCTGTCACAATAGATTATCTGGTTTGTGACTCGTGGGGAATCTGGTCCACCCTGGCTCGTGTTCACTCTGGGGCACCCTCCTCGGCGGACACTCTGGGGCACCCCGTAGCTCGATGGTCATTCTGGATCACCCCTGCCCTCGATGGCACTCTGGGCCACCCTCCGTCACTCTGGGGTACCCCGTAGCTCGACTGTCACTCTTGGCCACCACTCCTCGGTGGACACTCTAGGGCAGCGTCCTCGGTGGGCACTCTGGGGAACCCCGTAGCTCGACGGTAACTCCTGGTACCCCTGCCCGCGATGCCACTCTGGGCCACCCTAGACACTCTGGCCCTGACACTCTAGGCCACCCCACCCTCATCGGTCGTCACGCTGGGTCACCCGTAGCTCGACTGAGACTTTGGGGCATGGGGCAGAGTGTCCGTCGAGATACGGGGTGGCCCAGAGTGGCGGCTCTTACTACTTCCGCTCCCTGCAATTCACCCGCGTACCTATAATAGGAGTGTCGGATGTCCGCTCCCTGCATGTTACCCACGTCCCTATACTAGGTGTGTGGTATGTCCACTCTTTGCATGTCGTGTGTCCTACTCGAGATTAAGTTATTATAGCCATCATAGTGACGTTCTCCATCCCACTAAATACGTTATTCGATATCACGACACAACGAGACGTATTCTTGAGTTGATCTTCACTTATGCATATGATGTACAAGGGTTATTCGCACATGCGTATATTTGTGTAGGTACATCAGTCCTTACACATATTGATGTCCCACACGGACCAAAGCAGACGACAGTCATCAGTGCGTTGGTCTCTCTGTCTGGTCTGGGGCTCCTTAACGGGTTAATTAAATGTGAGTATTATTTATAACAGAATTGCCTATGTTACTTTGTGTATATAACATCTATTTCATTAGTTTCGTCTTTACACCCTACTGTGGGAATATATTTATTTTTTTCTATTGTGGGTATATAATGCAGCGGCCATAAAAAAGAGTTCTAGTTTTCGAGATATACCTACCCAGAACAAGTAGAAAGGAACTTTTTTTAAAAGAAGAAATATATATATTTTCAAGAAAATTATAGCGAAAAATAGAACAAGTTGAAAACAACTTTTTTTTAAAGAAGAAATCTATATCTATATTTGCGAATGTCTGTCTGTCTGTCTGTGTTCTATAGAAATTCACAGGGGACCATCTAGATGATGCCAGAGGGGTCTACTAGGAGTAGCTTTTTACGAGAAAGAAAATGGTCGTGGTTAGAATTTTCTAAAGTGACGCCGTTGTTGTCAGGGGCAGAGGGGGAGGGGCAGAAAAAAAATTTGTCGCCGATTGCCACCAAACTTATATATAATCATCCCCATAATATGAGGAATCTAATGGCGTGGTTTAAATATGGCAAAAGTCGCGCCGTTCGCGTCAGGGGTGCCCGGAAGGGGGCATATTTTGTTTTCTTTCGCCGATTGCCACGAAACTTACATATAATCATCCCCATGATATGAAGAATCCAACGGTGTGGTTTAAACATGTCAAAAGTGGCGTCGTTTGAGTCAGGGATGAACGGAAGGGGAGAGGGGGACACCAAAATTGATAAAAACTAATTTTAGCGCCGATTTCCACCAAATTGATATATATTCTTCTTCATGATACAAGGAATCTAATTGTCCAATTTAACAACGCCAAATTGTTGTTTTTGGATGAGAGATTGGGAGGGGGTGGGCACTAAATTTTATAATAAGTCGCCGATTGCCACCACACTTATACAAAATCTTCCCCATGGTATGAGGAGTCTAATGGTGTGGCTTTTATCTGTCAAATATGGCCTCATTCGAGTCAGGGTTGCATTGAAAGGGACAGGGGCACCAAAATTTATGCACAATGTTTTTAGCGCCAATTTCCACCAAATTGATACACGTTCTTATCCATGATACGAGGAATCTAATCGTGATATAAAGACGCGATAGTGGTGCTGTTTGGGTGAGAGATGGAGAGGGGGGGGGGGGGGGTTGGCACCAAATTTGATAAAAAAAATGTTTAGTCGCCGATTATCACCAAACTTATAAACAATCATCTCTCCATGAAATCAGGAGTGTAATTGTGTGGTTTAAGGATGTCACAAGTGGGGCCATTCGAGTCAGTGGTGTATAGAGATGAGAGGGACACAACAAATTATATCTATATGTTTAGCGCCGATTTCCACCAGATTGGTACATATTCTTCTCCGTGATACGAGGAATCTTATCGTGTGGTTTAGATACACCAAATTGGTGCCCTATGGGTGAGAGATATGGGGACCTTAAATTTGATACGAATTTGTATACTCGCCAATTTTCACCAATTTCATATATATGCATATCTAATCTCTAATGAGTCTTAGTGTGTGCAGCTTGAGCCTGAAATAGGGACGGGAGGGTCACCAAAACTGATACAAAATATTTTTAGTACCAATTACCATCAAATTCAGACACGTTCTTCTCAAATGATACAAGAAATAAAATCGTGCTGTATGTCTGTCTTTTTGTCTGTCTGTGTGCATTCTATATATAACTTCACGCGGTACGATCGAGGTGGCACCAAGGCGTTCTAAGAGGGGTAACTTTTTACAAGGAAGATAATGGTGCGGGTTAAAATTTTCTAAAATGACGCTGTTGGTAGGAGGGGAAATTAAAAAAATATGGTGAAATAGTTTTGTCGCTGATTTCCACCAAACGAATACATAATCACCTTCGCAATATGGCGTTGTTCGAGTCAGCGTTGCATCAACAATTGATTTAATAAACCAAATTCCACCAAATTCATACACCCTTTTCTCTAATGATATACCATGAATTAAATCACATTTGGTGTCGTTTGCGTCACGGATGGCGAGCGGATATGCACTATCATTGATAAGATTGCTATTCGCCGATATCCACATATAAGTTATATACAGTCACCAGGCCATCTCCATATCATTTAAGTAGTTGGGCGTTCACATTTCACAATCCCGACATATGGTGACCCACATAAGTCACTTGAACAATTATATCTTCTTAACAGTCATATTTATATGGGAATGGCAATCAAGGCATTCAGACAATGAGCTAGCAAAAAGAGATAACTAGAAGAAGGATTAAACGTATATTTATCATTATATTGAAGAGATGCATATATTCGTGCAAACTGAGAGACCTCGAACCGTCAGAGGATTGCATATATATAATAACAAAATTTAGTCTTTTCCATTCAATACAGTTTCCACAAAAAGTTACAATTTGTCAAGAGATATGGAAGGCCTGTTCAAAAATAGTGGTCACAGTGTGCAGTCAAATATAGTTTCTTCTGATATACAAGAAAATGCAGTTAGTAGCACAAAACTTTTCAGGATCCTACCAATACTTACATCTGACAAGGGTTTTAGAACAGACTCATCGACTGACATAAACAACTCAAAATCTCGCTCTGTGCCTGGCACATGTAGCTGATATATGTGCGCAGCAACATTTCGTTTAAACTAAGAATATTTAGCCAATATATAGCACCATGAACAGAGGAGCACCTGGAAATTTATTTGAAACATCTGTATCTTCATGGAGATATGATAGCCAGGTGTCCTCGAGATCTTAGTCCAACCCACTAGATTGATTGATACATCTCAATATGTAAAACCCAATTATCATCTTTTATCGAACTAATGTGTTTATGATGTTCATGTATCATATTATAACGTCTAATGTATACGCAGTTGTAAATAAATAAATACTTCATTATTGGTGGAACGGATTAATCGCGATAAACAGAATGACAATTGACAAGGTGAGCCACTACTTATATTCCATGACTGTAATAATCATGTTTTGTGATGCTATTTGAATATACAATTTATGAGAAAACGTATAACACTTTAAGCAAGAGCATTCTCTATTCCCAACAAATATCCACAGCATACATTAACCTGGGCAACGCCGGGTAACCCTGCTAGTATATATATATTTTCACGAAAATTATAGCAAAAAATAACGGAATTGGTGATGGCTATTGTCAAATCGACTATGAACGATACCCAACAGTGACTTTTTCCAGAAATTAACGGTTTTTTCAAAGCGATGCTTGCGGCTATGTCCTAACTTATTTGCCAACGTTGTTGGTGTTAAAATTACTACATCATATCATATCTCTACTTGATATGAAAAAAGTATTTGTTAATTTGGATTGTCCCATTTCATCCATATGGTGTAGCAGTTATCCGACAAACATATGTAGACAGAAGTTAACAGAAATTTAGAACGGTTTGCAAAATAATGGATTTTAGCTACCCCCCCCCCCCCCGCCCCGAAACACGTTTTTGATCGAAAAATTACATATTTTTGTTAAGAACTTTACCACATTTCCCAATTGATCATGAGACCCAACATGACTTTTTTACTGAAAATTGGGCCCGGAGACATTGCTGAAGTTAGCAAAGATGTGATAAGCCTTCCAGACCCCAAGTTACAACAACAACAACAACAAGAACACATTTTATTGATAACAGCTGTAAATAAACATGCATCGACGTCGACTTTGTAGGACTGAATATTTGTGATAAACAATATGTGACACACAATGTCTAAATAGAGTCTCACAAATATAAAAAAAAAAACACTTTTGTTGCCAAAGTGATTGTTAGTGTCCCTCTAAATAATAAGTAATATATAGAAAATAAATATTATGTTCAAATAAATCCCCACTATAGTCTCACCAAGGTGGCGGTTCTCTCAGTGTTATATACCAGCATATCTAAATCAAAAGCAAAATAGTGTGATGTGTAGCTGAGAGAACATTGTCATATATTCAGTTCTTTGGGTGTTTTGTTCAAGACTTAAAAATAGGGTAGGTGGTCTCCAAACCATCGAAAATTGGTCTTATTTGCCGTTAGATTTATGTAAGGTGCCACATGCTTTCAGAAAATGAGCCCACCAAAAGTAATTAAATATTTCCTGATCAAATAGCATTTTCTCCACACCCTCTGATAACCCTTTACCCAACAAACCGGCCAAAACCGGCCAAATAAAGCTTCAACAGCCTAAAATATATTCGGTCTGTCTCAATAGAACCATACAAATATGGATATCATTGGAACCGGCTCATTAACCACATTGTGATGGTTACAGTTATGCCCTGTGCCAATGCATTCTCTTATATATGCGAGTCGACCATAGGTCGCCTCGCATATATAAGAGAATGCATTGGCCTAATTTTTAAAACAATTTTTACCATTTTTTCTTACATTCTTTAACAATTTTATAATTTTTAATGTGTTAAGCCAATGCATTCTCTTATATATGCGAGGCGACCTATGGTCGACTCGCATATATAAGAGAATGCATTGGCACAGGGCCCTTCTGTTTGGTAAAGGGATAAAAGGTATACATCATTTTAGTTCGTGGTATATTCGAGACTTTAGATAGGGTAGATGGTCCCAAAAACAATAACAATTAGCATTTCACCCATACAGAGCCCCAGACAAACATGATCAGACGACACTCTTCTATATGCTTTTATATATGTGTGGGGCTCCCTGCAGGGTAATGGATGTTTAACAATTAGCATTTCGTATTTGATAGGCACCATTTTGAAATGACCAACATCATCCATTTGGTGTCTGTCATTATGAGTCAGTAGAAACAAATTTATTTTGAGCCTTGGCTGTGGTTAAGGAGTCGATTATTTAGGGCAATACTGTAGCTCTGGGTTTAATTTCAGTTGTCTGTGGCCATTACCCAAACAGGGGTATACTTTGTAGAGAGTCTGTTTGGTAGGGGTATACTTTGTAGAGAGTCTGTTTGGTAGGGGTATACCTTGGCCACACAATGACGGAATTTGAAATCCAGATTCCTATATTTAACCCTTTGAGTGCCAGGGGCCGATCTCATCGGCCCTAAACCTACAAAATAAGTCTGTTAAAGAAAATAAGAATAAATTATTAAAATTGTAAAAAATTGTAAAAAAAAAATAAAAAAAATTGTTAGGCCAATGCATTCTCTTATATATGCGAGGCGACCTATGGTCGACTCGCATATATAAGATAATGCATTGACACAGGGTATATGGGTTGATTTACTGCAAAGTATTCCAGACTCACAGGAGCATGGAACCAACCTATCCGAATAAATTGTTTACTTCCTGATGGAACTACCCTCTGCACACAGCCTCAGTTAAAACCGAGATCATATCCCTTCATTTCGCGGTGTATTCAGGACTTACAATAGTGTAGGTGGTCACATAAACAGTTAAAATTTGCATTTTTGTTATTATCCAGCCGCCTTTTGTAAAGTGTCACAGGCTGTTGGCAACCAACACAGCCTTATATATATCGTATAGTGCCGTTTGAATAGCCATTCGGCCACAACATATATTGATTTTGAGAGCATAATGCCTTCAGTACGTTCATATGTGCCAGCCGCTTGATGTGAAGTGCCACACGATACAGGCTTACGGGAATCAACACATCCATGGTGTGTATTAATTATCCCGATAAAAACTAACCTTTTGTCACACCCTCTGTTAATTATTTCAGCATGTGGTGTCTTCAAGACTTCAACTAGTGTAGTGGTTCCTGAAAATTTTGCCTTTCTTATTTTCCAGCCATGTTTTCTGAACCGAATCCATGTATATAAATTGTGCACTTCCTTATACAAATACCCATTGTCCATACACTCAGTTAATATTGAGAAGATACCGTCCCATTCCGTGGTGTGTTCTAGTCTCCAAATTGAATAGTAGAGAACAGTGAAAAAGCACATTTTTTATTTGCCAGCCGCTTTTTGTAAAGTGTCCCTGGCTGTCGGGTATCAACCCGTCTTATTTCCTGATAGAATAGCCATTTGTCCATACCGTTGTTTGATATTGAGAGTACATCCACTGAGTTCGTTATTGGTTCAATAGTTTACATGGGTTAGGGGTCCCTCAAAATTTATCGTTTGCCATCTGCTTTTTGTAAGCTGTCACGTGCTTTCGTGAATCAACCTATCAGTAAACAAACATTGCATCTTTTCTGATAGAACCAGGGGGGGGGGTCGGAAAAAATGTTCAGGCACGTATGCTGATTGTTTCCTTTCGACCCTTGTTTGGGACCCACCCACCCCCGCATCCAAAATTTTGTCCGTTTTCGGCAGTTTTTACCCGACCATTTTTGGACACCCACCCCCTTTTAACACTAAAACAGATTTGCGGGGGAAAATTCACTGTAAACAGCTGTATATTAATTTCTGTGCACACTATTTGTCATGGATGTTAACATTGACATGTAAATAGGAACGAGTCATTTTGGGGTCATTCGGCCAAATAACAAAACATGGCTGCCAGCGGCCATCTTGGATTTCAAAATTCAATCCATTAGCATGGGCTACTGGCTATACTGTTTGTCTGATCATCATGAATTTGTTCAATTTTGTTAATATTCACATTCTAAGGTGTTTTAAGCCAAATCCCATCGACCACCCACCCACCCCGGCATACGTGCCCGGAAAAAATGCCCCCCCCCCCTGATAGAACAGCCATTCGGCCACAATCGCGGGTGATATTGATAGCATATGTATTTAGCTAATGGTGTGTGCAAGACTTCAAATAGGGATTGGAGTCCCCTAAGACAGTGAACATTATATAGCCTTTTTCGTTTGCCAGCCTCTTGTTTAAAAGTGCTATAGACTTTCGGGAATCACCATAACGGGCTTGGACTAAACACCAGCAAATCGCCATAGCAATATCTTAGCTGGTTTTAGTACAAGAAGACTTGGACTACCTATTAACCTGAATTATATACATGTATTATCGATATTAGATTGTTGTTATTACCGGGAATTTATTGAAAATGGCGTACAGTACCCCTTTAATTAATGTAGAACATAATTGGGCATAATTCACCTAGAAAATGTGACCGGGATCCCGTTGGAATTCCGCCGATCATCCATCGATATTTTTTGGATTCCCGACGGCATTTCGGTCGGAATCTACATCGGGCGCTCGACGGGGTCCGGTCGGTATCCCATAAAATCCCGACGAAAAAATCCCGGACACTATTCTAAAAATATCCCAACGAAATCTTCGTTTTTTCCAGACTAGCTGAAACAGCGTCGGAGGGGCCTATGTACCCTCTGCAAATGGTCTTTACACAATGAAGCGGCCACTTTGTGCTTAGCGCGCATTTTGATCTTGGACAGAGCCCTTATTTTGTTATTTAAATTAAACCAATTTTTTTTTAGATTTAATTACTTGCTCAATTTAACACCACAAAAAGTGTTTTATTTTTAAATTAAATTAGTTTGTCTTTAAATTACAATTTTGAAACACTAACACCGTTATAACATCCGCCAGGGTACCCCGAGTCACCACACCAAATGTTGTTGAAATCGGTCCAGGTGTTGTCACCCGCCATTCCGACATTCAATGCTTATATATGTATTAAAGGTACGGTTGGCCTTGGCGGTGGGTATCCTGTGAAAATATTTCTACCCGTCAAAAACCGCCACAAACAGAAAGAACAACAAAATGTAGACATACTTTGTCCGTATACAAATAAGAAATATTGCATAAACAGTATGTTATTGTCATATATTTGACCATTGTTACGTAAACAAAAGCATAAAAAGTTACTTTTCTGGTGTTTGTTTATATTATGATGGTAAACATAAAGAGCGTTCTTAGTTGGTGAATTCCTGATATGGAACGAATAAAGAGCGTTTATGCCATTGGTGTGTGATTAGCCAGCAGCATTGTGCTGTCTTCTGTAACACAATCAGGCTCTTGCTTAGGTAAAATATATCACTCTTAAAACGACTGTGTGGTAGATCCACACAGTTACCACACAGTTTGTGTAGCCATTTGATCGACAACAACATTGTGTGGTGAATTGTGTGGCAAATGACCACACATCTGTTGTGTGGTGGTGGCGAACATACTGTGTGGATCGACCAAAACAACTTGTTCTTTGTAGGCACACATTAAATGTGTGCTAAGTTGCGCACAAGATTGTGTGGATGCAGATGAACAGTTTATGTGTGGTTACTGACCTACAAAGTTGTGTAGTTGACACACACAAAGATGTTTGGGTCCAGCACATTTATTTGTTCGTTGAATGGACACAAATATGTTTGCACTAAGGAAACAATATGTTCGCCGCTACCACACACGTTTGTATTGTTATTGTACACAATGTTGTTGGGCGAGACTACACATATGTGTTAATCACATGCGTACACATTTGTGTGGTTGATCCAAACAATAGTGTTCACCGCAATTACACTATTTTGTATTGTTCTTGTACACAATGCTGTTGGGCAAGACAACACATATGTGTTCATTACATGTGTACAAAAGTGTGTGGTCGATCCAAACAATAGGCTGCTAATCCTGCAAAAAAAAATCATATTCAACGAAGAGTGTTTACCGATATTTATTGGCCAAACATATAGTTCGGCTATCGTTGGACCTTTTTTTCCCGCCATACATATGAAATGTTATAGTCTACTGATGCTTGACGTGCTGCGCTGGACGTTTTCGAATATTAACTTATCAAACACCAAACATGCATATCCCGGGGGTCCGCGGCCTTCTTTTGTGTACACAGCATAAATCGTGATTGTCGAATGATATAGTATAGCTATAGTCTTTAATTTCAATAATACAAAGACACAAAACAAACAGCCGTTTAACACATTCACGTAATATTTTGGTTATCCTTTAAACTATAAGCGTGCATGTTTCAGTTCCATTAATGGGTTTCACATCAATAACTAGAATTTTCCTTCAACTTGAATGTATTGGAACAATTCGAAAGTCAGTCTCTGCTATATATACATATATATTGCTACTGGTTGGCTGTCTTACATCAGACTCACCCTCACGTGTGTAGAAGAACAAGCACTAAAACTAACTGAAGCTTTCTGAGATCCCTTGAACTATACAAGAAAATTAAGGGCTCCAAAGAGGATAGTCTTTTTGAATGTAATCGCCTCTTGCACAGAAACCAAATTACAGCACATGACATCATATGTATACCAAAATCATTGACTGTGGAATTTGTGTCTAACTCATACATTCCACCGTGGTTCTTGGTTGGTTGATTATAGTTTATCTGCGTCGTTGCCAAGGCAGCCATGTCCATATCTTGTTATTTACATCGACGTTACACCGCGTGACCGCCATGATTTCACCATTGAACCTGTAAGCAGAGAAGTTATTTTGTTTATAACATGCCATTGGGAATATTATTTACAGTATACATTGTATGTACATCTATAACAGTATTATAATTCATACATTAAAGAGCGCATTTTCAGAAAGGAATATAGTTTTTGAATGATACTAAATATATACATGTACTACTCATTATAGCTTCACATAATGAATGTTCGGACAATTTATAAATATATTTTACTTTATCTATATGGCCAGATCGATGCCTCATTAAGCGCAATCATGACACGGGAAATTTGCAATTTTACATAAGGAATTGTAGCTATATATAACACAATACATTCATAGCCCCCCCCCACCCCTTTTTTATAGTATAAACGATAACTCTTCACCATGTACGTCACTTAGTCCAAATGCTAATAATACTTTAATGACACATCTCACTATTCTGCAGTATTTATAATTTTAGATTATTTCTAAGTTCATTATTTGCTATGACATTTATTGAATGACATAATATTCTTCACAATTTAAAGTTTTGGACACAAACGGTGGCTACATATGTATTAGATATACGACATCACCCCCCCCCCCCGGGCCCCTCCCTCGGTAACCAAATTTACGCAAGTTATACATAGCAGAGGAGCCAAATTATGCATGTTAATTTTTCACATCGTCTTGGTAAACCACCAATATAATTGACAAATAAATACCCCACCCACCCACCCAACAATTTGTTTCCCTTGGTACATTGATCGTCCATTGTGGTATTTCAAGGTTTATTGCAACAGTGATGCTCATCATATTCAAATTAAATTAATTTGAAACACCAATTTCACACATTTTGTGTGATTCCGGGTGCCACATGTCACTTCGTAGTATGCGACTAGGGCATTTCAGTGACAGCCACAAGTCTCATTCATGGACGCGGCTCAGTGGTCGCCGTTGGTGGGGGGGGGGGGGGGTGTCCACATTCAAATGTCGAAGTACACCCCACCATCCCCCTTGAACCATATTTGTAGAATTATATTTACACACCCCCCTCTCGTTCTGAATTTTCCAATTGGTACCTCAAGCTTTCCAACTATTAGAATTTCCAACCAAATGGAAGTCTTCCACCCGATGGCCATTTGAGGCCATTTTTGTTTTACCAAAAGTAGAAAAATATGCTACTGTTTGTCTAAAAAAAACTATAAATTTCCCACTAATTACTGGTTGAAAAATCAAACAAAGAGAATAATTTCAACCTATTATAATGCATGTGGTGTAAAACTTGTAACTTTGCGTCAGGCATGAAATTTCCAACTGTTGGAATTTTTAGTAAATTTTACCGAGGTTTGGGATAGGGTTATAGACACACCCTTCCCAATATCCGCCCTGTCGCCACGTCACTGGTCTCAGTATATATTTCCTCTCATCTGCATTCCATATAAACACAAAAAACGTCGTTACTTTATCAACATGAGAACCTTACCGTGCAAAATAATAAAATTGTGGTTCTGGTTTAAAGCACGCTGTATAATATATAGTGTGTATGTGATGAACACACATTTGTTCAGTAAATGTCTTCACCACACAGTTGAATTTGTCAATTTACATAAAGACAATTTTCGAGCAGGTTTTGTGCTTCGGAAAGATGTGTATCATATAGACCACAGAAACAACAGATAAACGCACAACTCTAAAATGTAAATATATGACTATGCGACAGGGAATTAATGAATCAGAAAATCCAAATCAAGTTTATTATTTCGTTCAATCATGTTTTATACAAAATAGATACGGAAATTCTCACAAAGGTGAATATCTTGCCAATTTAAATATAATCTTACCTTAACTATAGAAATAATCGAAGAGACCGACCAATATATCGAATTTCGAGATCCACCACAATCAACAAGACTCCATGTGTACACTTTACGGCAGCCTGTGAGCCTGTACGAAACAACGACGCGCGCGTGACCGCCACGTGAAATTTAAAAAAACCGACGTCACATACAAATATGTGTGGTGATGTACACATATATGTGTGGATATTGGGTGATACACACATATGTGTGTATTGTATACACATTTATGTTCAGATAATGCCTCCACACAGTCATTGTGTGGAAGCTGCCACACAGTCCTTTTAACAGTATAGTAGGTCTTTATGATAACATGCTGTTTACGCGATGGTAATGGTATATATGAACGAAACTGTATGCGTTTTAATGTTTTTCTGTTTACGGTGATTGGAACAAATATGAATATTTTCGACAACTAAGGCCTCACGTGCCTTTAATGTATCATAATCTGGCAATCGCCCCATTCTTCGATATCAAAATGGGACATTTCTATCAGCTCGATATGTGTGAATTTACTCTGTTAAGAATGTCGGCTTCATTAAAAAAAGATTACCGATTTTTTCATTGAGTGTTTCAAGAACAAGTTTTTCCGCCAATCTGACAAATCGAACATATATACGGATTCCGAAAGTTAAGTGTTTATGCTACCTGAAAATGTAGGTGCCATGCATACAATTCCCACCGAATTTTTGCAATAGTAATCAATTGGTTTATTTCTACTGGAGCGCAAAGATAACCAAGAAATACCACCACTCTTATATCTAATGTGTAGAAACGATTACACATCAAATGTGTAAACTCGGTTAATACACATAGCAATGTGTAGTTTTACATACAAATACATTGACCAAGGGCCGTTCTACACATAATGTGTATATTTTGTTACACACAATTGTATAAGAACGTAGAGCATGCGCATTGCGGTGCCTTCAGTTTCATAGTCTGCAACATGACGACCAATATGGTCGTTATGTAGCAGACTATGAAACTGAAGGCACCGCAATGCGCAAGTTTGAGTTTATTTTTTGGAATACAATCTACAGCGATCGTATAGACAAGGAATGTAAGTTCAGAATTCCGACTTGTTGGTATAGTATTAATGATATATCAGGATTTATTTGTTAAAACTTTCATGGCGAATACTGCTCTTAGACTCGTTTATATTATTGTTGTAATACGGTAATACTAATATTATGCAACCACGCCGCGATCCTGGTTTGTTCAATTAAAACGAAAACTCACACATGACAGAGCAAAATACTATGTACCATTGTACGCCATGAAAGTTTTAACATATAAATCTCAATATGTCATCAATATTATATACCCACAGTTCGGAATACTGAACTTACATTCTTGTCTACGATCTATATGTGTGAGAATCTACACAAAATGTGTAAGGGATATGTGTTGATTTTATGCACACCAGTGTGTATAAATGTGTATAAATTGACCCATTTATTATGTAAAAGTTGTTACACAATTTGTGTACGTACATACAACTACACATATACTACACAAATATGTTTAAGTTCAAAATTGAATATGGTTGTGTAGCAGGGCTACACATTTTGTGTAGAAAACCTACACATTAGTCATAAGAGTGACGTTTTATCGTTTATGATTTTTATTGAAATTTAACATAATTTCTTACTCCTAGTCATCTTAACCCTTTTTTTACTGAAAGGATTCTCCCACTCAGTTATATAAGTATACCATTGGATTGGTCTAATATTCATTTGGTGGGTTGTTCTCCCGAATGGATTTCCCACTCAGTTATAAAAGTATACCATTGGATTGGTCTAATATTCATTTGGAGGGTTCTTCGGGAGCACGCAACAGTGTGACCAAAAATAATAAATTTGCTGAATGATTCAAATTCATTTGTGGTCGTTTTGTTGAACTTATTATCTGAATATTTTCCATGAGTAAAGCATTATTGATGAGTCGTTATCCCACAGGAAATGTTCAGATAATAAGTTTAACACTGTGTATATTAAACCGTAATTAGTGAGTCGTTATCTCATAGGAAATGTTCAGATAATAAGTTTAACACTTTGTATATTAAACCGTAATTAGTGAGTCGTTATCCCATAGGAAATGTTCAGATAATAAGTTTAACACTTTGTATATTAAACCGTAATTAGTGAGTCGTTATCCCATAGGAAATGTTCAGATAATAAGTTTAACACTTTGTATATTAAACCGTAATTAGTGAGTCGTTATCCCATAGGAAATGTTCAGATAATAAGTTTAACACTTTCAATACTAAAGTATCATTGATGAGTCGTTATCCCATAGGAAATGTTCAGATAATAAGTTTAACACTTTGTATATTAAACCGTAATTAGTGAGTCGTTATCCCATAGGAAATGTTCAGATAATAAGTTTAACACTTTGTATATTAAACCGTAATTAGTGAGTCGTTATCCCATAGGAAATGTTCAGATAATAAGTTTAACACTTTGTATATTAAACCGTAATTAGTGAGTCGTTATCCCATAGGAAATGTTCAGATAATAACTTTAACACTTTCAATACTAAAGTATCATTGATGAGTAGTTATCCCATAGGAAATGTTCAGATAATAAGTTTAACACTTTGTATATTAAACCGTAATTAGTGAGTCGTTATCCCATAGGAAATGTTCAGATAATAACTTTAACACTTTCAATACTAAAGTATCATTGATGAGTAGTTATCCCATAGGAAATGTTCAGATAATAAGTTTAACACTTTGTATATTAAACCGTAATTAGTGAGTTGTTATCCCATAGGAAATGTTCAGATAATAAGTTTAACCCTTTCAATACTAAAGTATCATTGATGAGTCGTTATCCCATAGGAAATGTTCAGATAATAAGTTTAACACTTTGTATATTAAACCGTAATTAGTGAGTCGTTATCCCATAGGAAATGTTCAGATAATAAGTTTAACACTTTGTATATTCAACCGTAATTAGTGAGTCATTATCACATAGGAAATGTTCAGATAATAAGTTTAACACTTTCAATACTAAAGTATCATTGATGAGTCGTTATCCCATAGGAAATGTTCAGATAATAAGTTTAACCCTTTCAATACTAAAGTATCATTGATGAGTAGTTATCCCATAGGAAATGTTCAGATAATAAGTTTAACACTTTCAATACTAAAGTATCATTGATGAGTAGTTATCCCATAGGAAATGTTCAGATAATAAGTTTAACACTTTGTATATTAAACCGTAATTAGTGAGTCGTTATCCCATAGGAAATGTTCAGATAATAAGTTTAACACTTTGTATATTAAGCCGTAATTAGTGAGTCGTTATCCCATAGGAAATGTTCAGATAATAAGTTTAACAGTTTGTATATTAAACCGTAATTAGTGAGTTGTTATCCCATAGGAAATGTTCATATAATAAGTTTAACCCTTTCAATACTAAAGTATCATTGATGAGTCGTTATCCCATAGGAAATGTTCAGATAATAAGTTTAACACTTTGTATATTAAACCGTAATTAGTGAGTCGTTATCCCATAGGAAATGTTCAGATCATAAGTTTAACACTTTGTATATTAAACCGTAATTAGTGAGTCGTTATCCCATAGGAAATGTTCAGATAATAAGTTTAACCCTTTGTATATTAAACCGTAATTAGTGAGTCGTTATCCCATAGGAAATGTTCAGATAATAAGTTTAACACTTTGTATATTAAACCGTAATTAGTGAGTCGTTATCACATAGGAAATGTTCAGATAATAAGTTTAACACTTTGTATATTAAACCGTAATTAGTGAGTTGTTATCCCATAGGAAATGTTCAGATAATAAGTTTAACCTTTTCAATACTAAGGGTGGATACACACTTGTATGTACTTTATGTATGTAAAATCCATATGTATTTTACATGGTCACACCAATCATTGGTAACATTAATCGCTTGCGCGCGATCGGTCCATGTCAAAAGTAATTATAAGCCATTATAAAACTAACTGCTATCAAGAAATTTCAGGCCAGTCATAAACATGTCTTCTTTCATGGAAGCAGAAATAAACAAACCCTGATATTTGTTGCTGTTTTTCATAAATTTTAATTCATTTCGAAAAGTGGATTTGAGTCCGTCGATTTTATACTTGATTTGTTTCTCGTCATATCTTGGAAACAGGCTCATCCAAAACAAAAATAAAATATGTGACCCGCCATATCAAATCCAGTCGTAAGTTGGGATCTTTTTACCCTGTGCCAATGCATTCTCTTATATATGCGAGTCGACCATAGGTCATTTTTAAAAAATAAATGTATCTTACAATTTTTAGGACATAAAATAAAAACATCCATTACCCTGCAGGGAGCCCCACACATATATAGAAGCATATAGAAGAGCGTCGTCTGCTCATGTTTGTCTGGGGATATGTATGGGTGAAATTATAAAATTGGTAAAGAATACAAGAAAAAATTATTAAAATTGTAAAAAATTGTTAGGCCAATGCATTCTCTTATATATGCGAGGCGACCTATGGTCGACTCGCATATATAAGAGAATGCATTGGCACAGGGTAAAAAAAATCCCGACTTACGACTGGATTTGATATGGCGGGTCACATATGCAGAATTTGAAGCTCTTTTAGAACGATACCGGTTTGTTACTCGGATAATTTGAGAGCGAGCTCATGTGATAACATTCAATTGTGTTTCCATGCAAATATCAATTACAGCGCCAAAATATTAATGCAGATACAGCGTTGAAATTAAAAAGAGTGACGCCTACCATTTTCACCAAGAATTTACAGAACAGTATATGTTTCTCAAGCGAAAGTTGAACAATTTCCTAACTGTCACAATTTTAGCATGTACAGGCTTGAATTATAACATTTTCGACCATAAGCTATGGGGGAGGGGCTGGTTCTCGAAAGCTTCATATAACTAAGGGAGTTAGTTGAATGTATCAACCGGGATTATCTGGGCAAGAATGTACGATACAATGTTTTCCATAGTTGTAAATTATATGCGTATACATGCATAACACAAGAGAGGAAATGTGCATGACGTAGTTGAGAACTCGAAGCTAGACAACCTTTTTCCAGAATGAAGACACACAGCAACACCACCTTCTGCACATTCAAGTTTAAAGCTGTAATAATATTTTCATAATTATATGAATATCATAAATTGCTGCATATTAGAATAATCATTCGTAGCAAACAAGTAATAAGTTTAACCCTTTCTATACTAAAGCATCATTGATGAGTCGTTATCCCATAGGAAATGTTCAGATAATAAGTTTAACCCTTTCTGTACTAAAGCATCATTGATGAGTCGTTATCCCATATGAAATGTTCAGATAATAAGTTTAGCCCTTTCTGAACTAAAGCATCATTGATGAGTAGTTATCCTATATGAAATGTTCAGATAATAAGTTTAACCCTTCCTGTACTAAAGCATCATTGGTGAGTCGTTATTCCATAGGAAATGTTCAGATAATAAGTTAACCCTTTCTGTACTAAATCATCATTGATGAGTCGTTATCCCATATGAAATGTTCAGATAATAAGTTTAGCCCTTTCTGAACTAAAGCATCATTGATGAGTAGTTATCCCATATGAAATGTTCAGATAATAAGTTTAACCCTTCCTGTACTAAAGCATCATTGATGAGTCGTTATTCCATAGGAAATGTTCCGATAATAAGTTAACCCTTTCTGTACTAAATCATCATTGATGAGTCGTTATCCCATATGAAATGTTCAGATAATAAGTTTAGCCCTTTCTGAACTAAAGCATCATCGATGAGTCGTTATCCCATAGGAAATGTTCAGATAATAAGTTTAACCCTTTCTCTACTAAAGCATCATTGATGTGTAGTTATCACATAGGAACTGTTCATATCATATGTTTAACCCTGTCTATACTAAAGCATCATTGATGAGTCGTTATCCCATAGGAAATGTTCAGATCATAAGTGTAACCCTGTCTATACTGAAGCATCATTGATGAGTCGTTATCTCATAGGAAATGTTCACGTAATAAGTTGAACCCTTTCTATACTAAAGCATCATTGATGAGTCGTTATCCCATAGGAAATGTTCAGATAATAAGTTTAACCCTTTCTATACTAAAGCATCATCGATGAGTCGTTATCCCATAGGAAATGTTCAGATAATAAGTTTAACCCTTTCTATACTAAAGTATCATTGATGAGTCGTTATCCCATAGGAAATGTTCATATCATAAGTTCAACCCTGTCTATACTAAAGCATCATTGATGAGTTGTTATCCCATAGGAAATGTTCAGATCATAAGTTTAACCCTGTCTATATTAAAGCATCATTGATGAGTCGTCATCCCATATGAAATATTCAAATAATAAGTTTAACCCTGTCTATACTATAGCATCATTGATGAGTCGTTATCCCATAGGAAATGTTCAGATAATAAGTTTAACCCTTTCTATACTAAAGCATCATTGATGAGTCGTTATCCCATAGGAAATGTTCAGATAATAGGTTTAGCCCTTTCTTTACTGAAGTATCATTGATGAGTCGTTATACCATAGGAAATGTCCATATCATAAGTCTAACCCTGTCTATACTAAATCATCATTGATGAGTCGTTATCCCATTGGAAATGTTCAGATAATAAGTTTAACCTTTTCTGTACTAAAGCATCATTGATAAGTAGTTATCCCACATGACATGTTCAGATAATAAGTTTAACTCTTCCTGTACTAAAGCATCATTGATGAGTCGATATCCCATAGGAAATGTTCAGATAATAAGTTTAATCCCTTTCTCTACTAAAGCATCATTGAAAAGTAGTTATCACATAGGAAATGTTCAGATAATAAGTTTAACCATTTCTCTACTAAAGCATCATTGATGAGTAGTTATCACATAGGAAACGTTTCACATAATAAGTTTAACTCTTTCTGTACTAAAGCATCATTGATGAGTAGTTATCCCATATGAACTGTTCAGATAATAAGTTGAACCCTGTCTGGACTAAAGCATCATTGATGAGTCATTATCCCATAGGAAATGTTCAGATAATAAGTTTAACCCTGTCTGTACTAAAGCATCATTGATGAGTCGTTATCCCATAGGAAATGTTAAGATAATAAGTTTTAACCCTGTCTGGACTAAAGCATCATTGATGAGTCGTTATCACATAGGAAATATTCAGATAATAAGTTTAACCTTTTTTGTAATAAAGCATCATTGATGAATAGTTATCACATAGGAACTGTTCATATCATATGTTTAACCCTGTCTATACTAAAGCATCATTGATGAGTCGTTATCCCATAGGAAATGTTCAGATCATAAGTTTAACCCTGTCTATACTGAGGCATCATTGATGAGTCATTATCCCATAGGAAATGTTCACATAATAAGTTGAACCCTTTCTATACTAAAGCATCATTGCTGAGTCGTTATCCCATAGGAAATGTTCAGATAATAAGTTTAACCCTTTCTATACTAAAGTATCATTGATGAGTCGTTATCCCATAGGAAATGTTCATATCATAAGTTTAACCCTGTCTATACTAAAGCATCATTGATGAGTTGTTATCCCATAGGAAATGTTCAGATAATAATAAGTTTAACCTTTTCTGTACTAAAGCAGCATTGATTAGTCGTTATTCCATATGAAATGTTCAGATAATAAGTTTAACCTTTTCTATACTAAAGCATTATTGATGAGTCGTAATCCCATATGAAATGTTCAGATAATAAGTTTAGCCCTTTCTATACTAAAGCATCATTGATGAGTAGTTATCCCATATGAACTGTTCAGATAATAAGTTTAACCATTTCTGTACTAAAGCATCATTGATGAGTCGTTATCCCATAGGAAATGTTCAGATAATAAGTTTAACCTTTTCTGTACTAAAGCAACATTGATGAGTTGTTATCCCATATGAAATGTTCAGATAATAAGTTTAACCCTTCCTGTACTAAAGCATCATTGATGAGTCGTTATCACATAGGAAATGTTCAGATAATAAGTGAACCCTTTCTGTACTAAATCATCATTGGTGAGTCGTTATCCCATATGAAATGTTCAGATAATAAGTTTAACCCTTCCTCTACTAAATCATCATTGATTAGTAGTTATCACATAGGAAATGTTCACATAATAAGTTTAACCCTTTATGTACTAAAGCATCATTGATGAGTCGTTATCCGATAGGAAATGTTCAGATAATAAGTTTAACCCTTACTATACTAAAGCATCATTGATGAGTAGTTACCCCATAGGAACTGTTCATATCATATGTTTAGCCCTGTATATACTAAAGCATCATTGATGAGTCGTTATCCCATAGGAAATGTTCAGATCATAAGTTTAACCCTGTCTATACTGAAGCATCATTGATGAGTCGTTATCTCATAGGAAATGTTCACATAATAAGTTGAACCCTTTCTATACTAAAGCTTCATTCATGAGTCGTTATCCCATAGGAAATGTTCAGATAATAAGTTTAACCCTTTCTATACTAAAGCATCATCGATGAGTCGTTATCCCATAGGAAATGTTCAGATAATATGTTTAACCCTTTCTATACTAAAGTATAATTGATGAGTCGTTATCCCATAGGAAATGTTCATATCATAAGTTAAACAACCCTGTCTATACTAAAGCATCATTGGTGAGTTGTTATCCCATAGGAAATGTTCAGATCATAAGTTTAACCCTGTCTATACTAAAGCATCATCGATGAGTCGTCATCACATATGAAATATTCAAATAATAAGTTTAACCCTGTCTATACTATAGCATCATTGATGGGTCGTTATCCCATAGGAAATGTTCAGATAATAAGTTTAACCCTTTCTATACTAAACCATCATTGATGAGTCGTTATCCCATAGGAAATGTTCAGATAATAAGTTTATCCCTGTCTGGACTAAAGCATCGTTGATGAGTCATTATCCCATTGGAAATGTTCAGTTAATAAGTTTAACCCTCCCTGTACTAAAGCATCATTGATGAGTCGTTATTCCATATGAAATGTTCAGATAACAAGTTAACCCTTTCTGTACTAAAGCATCATTGATGAGTCGTTATCACATAGGAAATGTTCAGATAATAAGTTTAGCCCTTTCTGAACTAAAGCATCATTGATGAGTCGTTATCCCATAGGAAATGTTCAGATAATAAGTTTAACCCTTTCTCTACTAAAGCAACATTGAAAAGTAGTTATCACATAGGAAATGTTCAGATAAGAAGTTTAACCCTTTATGTACTAAAGCACCATTAATGAGTCGTTATCCCATAGGCAATGTTCAGATAATAAGTTTAACCCTTTCTATACTAAAGCATCATTGATGAGTCGTTATCCGATAAGAAATGTTCAGATCATAAGTTTAACCCTGCCTATACTAAAGTATCATTGATGATTCGTTATCTCATAGGAAATGTTCATATCATAAGTTTAACCCTGTCTATACTAAAGCATCATTGATGAGTTGTTATCCCATAGGAAATGTTCAGATAATAAGTTTAACCTGTTCTGTACTAAAGCATCATTGATGAGTTGTTATCCCATAGGAAATGTTCAGATAATAAGTTTAACCTTTTCTGTACTAAAGCAGCATTGATTAGTCGTTATCCCATATGAAATGTTCAGATAATAAGTTTAACCTTTTCTATACTAAAGCATTATTGATGAGTCGTTATCCCAAAGTAAATGTTCAGATAATAAGTTTAACCCTTTCTATACTAAAGTATCATTGATGAGTCGTTATCCCATAGGAAATGTTCATATCATAAGTCTAACCCTGTCTATACTAAAGCATCATTGATGAGTCGTTATCCCATAGGAAATGTTCAGATCATAAGTTTAACCCTGTCTATACTAAAGCATCATTGATGAGTAGTTATCCCATATGAAATGTTCAGATAATAAGTTTAACCCTGTCTATACTGAAGCACCATTGACGAGTAGTTATCCCATAGGAAATGTTCAGATAATACGTTTAATCCTTTATGTACTAAAACATCATTGATGAGTCGTTATCCCATATGAAATGTTCAGATGATAAGTTTAACCCTTTCTATACTAAAGCATTATTGATGAGTCGTTATCCGTTCAGATAATAAGTTTAACCATTTCTATTCTAAGCATTATTGATGAGTAGTTACCCCCATATGAACTGTTCAGATAATACGTATAACCTTTTCTATACTAAAGCATCATTGATGAGTCGTTATCCCATATGCAATGTTCAGATAATAAGTTTAACCTTTTCTATACTAAAGCATTATTGACGAGTCGTTATCCCATAGGAAATGTCCAGATAATAAGTTTAAGCCTTTCTATACTAAAGCATCACTGACGAGTAGTTATCCCATAGGAAATGTTCAGATAATTAGTTTAACCTTTTCTGTACTAAAGCATCATTGATGAGTCGTTATCCCATATGAAATGTTCAGATAATAAGTTTAACCTTTTCTGTACTAAAGCATCATTGATGAGTCGTTATCCCATAGGAAATGTTCATATCATAAGTTAAACAACCCTGTCTATACTAAAGCATCATTGGTGAGTTGTTATCCCATAGGAAATGTTCAGATCATAAGTTTAACCCTGTCTATACTAAAGCATCATCGATGAGTCGTCATCCCATATGAAATATTCAAATAATAAGTTTAACCCTGTCTATACTATAGCATCATTGATGGGTCGTTATCCCATAGGAAATGTTCAGATAATAAGTTTAACCCTTTCTATACTAAACCATCATTGATGAGTCGTTATCCCATAGGAAATGTTCAGATAATAAGTTTATCCCTGTCTGGACTAAAGCATCATTGATGAGTCATTATCCCATTGGAAATGTTCAGTTAATAAGTTTAACCCTCCCTGTACTAAAGCATCATTGATGAGTCGTTATTCCATATGAAATGTTCAGATAACAAGTTAACCCTTTCTGTACTAAAGCATCATTGATGAGTCGTTATCACATAGGAAATGTTCAGATAATAAGTTTAGCCCTTTCTGAACTAAAGCATCATTGATGAGTCGTTATCCCATAGGAAATGTTCAGATAATAAGTTTAACCCTTTCTCTACTAAAGCAACATTGAAAAGTAGTTATCACATAGGAAATGTTCAGATAAGAAGTTTAACCCTTAATGTACTAAAGCACCATTAATGAGTCGTTATCCCATAGGCAATGTTCAGATAATAAGTTTAACCCTTTCTATACTAAAGCATCATTGATGTGTAGTTATCACATAGGAACTGTTCATATCATATGTTTAGCCCTGTATATACTAAAGCATCATTGATGAGTCGTTATCCGATAGGAAATGTTCAGATCATAAGTTTAACCCTGCCTATACTAAAGTATCATTGATGATTCGTTATCTCATAGGAAATGTTCATATCATAAGTTTAACCCTGTCTATACTAAAGCATCATTGATGAGTTGTTATCCCATAGGAAATGTTCAGATAATAAGTTTAACCTGTTCTGTACTAAAGCATCATTGATGAGTTGTTATCCCATAGGAAATGTTCAGATAATAAGTTTAACCTTTTCTGTACTAAAGCAGCATTGATTAGTCGTTATCCCATATGAAATGTTCAGATAATAAGTTTAACCTTTTCTATACTAAAGCATTATTGATGAGTCGTTATCCCAAAGTAAATGTTCAGATAATAAGTTTAACCCTTTCTATACTAAAGTATCATTGATGAGTCGTTATCCCATAGGAAATGTTCATATCATAAGTCTAACCCTGTCTATACTAAAGCATCATTGATGAGTCGTTATCCCATAGGAAATGTTCAGATCATAAGTTTAACCATGTCTATACTAAAGCATCATTGATGAGTAGTTATCCCATATGAAATGTTCAGATAATAAGTTTAACCCTGTCTATACTGAAGCACCATTGACGAGTAGTTATCCCATAGGAAATGTTCAGATAATACGTTTAATCCTTTATGTACTAAAACATCATTGATGAGTCGTTATCCCATATGAAATGTTCAGATGATAAGTTTAACCCTTTCTATACTAAAGCATTATTGATGAGTCGTTATCCGTTCAGATAATAAGTTTAACCATTTCTATTCTAAGCATTATTGATGAGTAGTTACCCCCATATGAACTCTTCAGATAATACGTATAACCTTTTCTATACTAAAGCATCATTGATGAGTCGTTATCCCATATGCAATGTTCAGATAATAAGTTTAACCTTTTCTATACTAAAGCATTATTGACGAGTCGTTATCCCATAGGAAATGTCCAGATAATAAGTTTAAGCCTTTCTATACTAAAGCATCACTGACGAGTAGTTATCCCATAGGAAATGTTCAGATAATTAGTTTAACCTTTTCTGTACTAAAGCATCATTGATGAGTCGTTATCCCATATGAAATGTTCAGATAATAAGTTTAACCTTTTCTGTACTAAAGCATCATTGATGAGTCGTTTTCCCATATGAAATGTTCAGATAATAAGTTTAACCTTTTCTATACCAAAGATTGATGAGTCGTTATCCCATATGAAATGTTCAGATAATAAGTTTAACATGTTCTATACTAAAGCATTTGTTATCCCATATGAAATGTTCAGATAATAAGTTTAACCTTTTCTATACTAAAGCATTATTGATGAGTCGTTGTCCCATATGAAATGTTCAGATAATAAGTATAACCTTTTCTGTACTAAAGCAACATTGGTGAGTAGTTATCCCATAGGAAATGTTAAGATAATAAGTTTAACCCTTTCTATACTAATGCATCATTGATGAGTAGTTATTCCAAAGTAAATGTTCGCATAATAAGTTTAACCCTTACTATACTAAAGCATCATTGATGAGTAGTTACCCCATAGGAAATGTTCAGATAATAAGTTTAACCCTTTCTATACTAAAGCATCATTGATGAGTAGTTACCCTATAGGAAATGTTCAGATAATAAGTTTAACCCTTTCTACACTAAAGCATCATTGATGAGTAGTTACCGCATAGGAAATGTTCAGATAATGAGTTTTATAACACTTTCTATACTAAAGCATCATTGATGTGTAATTTATATACCCCATAGGAAATGTTCAGATAATAAGTTTAACCCTTTCTACACTAAAGCATCATTGATGAGTAGATACCCCATTGGAAATGTTTAGATAATAAGTTTAACCCTTTCTATACTAAAGCATTATTGATGAGTAGTTACCCATAGGAACTGTTCACATAATAAGTTCAACAAAAGACCATATGTCCTTTGTCGTTTAATTAACTTATTATCTAAACATTTCCATCACTAAATAGGTATCTTTCTGCACTTTAATTTATCTGTCGTCTGCTTTTACAATCTTAACATCCCTCCTAATGAATAATAGACCGTTCCTATGTACACTTTTATAACTGAGTGGGAGAATCATTTTAGTATAGAAAGGGTTAACGTACTTCCTCTCACACTTCAGGACTCGATTCTCTGCCACGTGACCAAACTTAGTCTATTAAAGATGCATAATCCGAATTAACACTCGCAATTTACTATTTCCTTGGCTTCGGAAGAACAAAATATTTGATTCGAGAACCCACCCACCAAAGCTCAGAGTGTTCAGATATCGATTTTTGAAATCTATTATTTTTCACCATCGATAATTTTTAAGTGGCCCAGTAAAGAGTCGACGAGACGGTCTCGGACCAAATTGCGGCTAAAGATGTATAACTCTAAAATCAAGTGGCTTTTTGTGTCAGATATTTGACAAACCGGCAAAATTTCGTTGAAATCAAAAATCTTGATAAATAACAGGTTTTGGGCAATTTTATATGGTACTATAGTTTACTGTGGTTATCGTTATTTTTGGGCAATTAATCGATTCTGATAACTGAAGCGGCATTCTAAAAAAAATATTATGTACTTGTTCGAGTGCGTGAAACTGATAAGTGAGTATTCAGGCGCTATGCCAACTGAAGGAATATAACATTCTACTAACATTGCCGAAAATTTGAAGCAAATCGGCCGTACCACTCCATAGAAAACATCATCAGAACTACTCTCAATTGTAAATATTTACTACTCGATTCGGGACGCATCTATCGGCGATAAACTAACGAAACTATATCGCCATCGAGAGTCACTCCATTTAATTAATATATAAGAATGACGGTGTGTGCTGTGAATTTTGATATACTATTTGTGAAAAATACTACTTTGAACAAGATTATTCTCCATTTCTGTTTGATCACCATATCGGAGTGTTTCACATCACTTTAAGATTATTCTCCATTTCTGTTTGATCACCACATCGGAGTGTTTCACATCACTTTATGATTATTCTCCATTTCTGTTTGATCACCATATCGGAGTGTTTCACATCACTTAAGGATTATTCTCCATTTCTGTTTGATCACCACATCGGAGTGTTTCACATCACTTTAGGATTATTCTCCATTTCTGTTTGATCACCACATCGGAGTGTTTCACATCACTTTAAGATTATTCTCTGTTTGATCACCACACCGGAGTGTTTCACATCACTTTAAGATTATTATCTGTTTGATCACCATACCGGAGTGTTTCACATCACTTTAAGATTATTCTCTGTTTGATCACCATACCGGAGTGTGTCACATCACTTTAAGATTATTCTCTGTTTGATCACCATTCCGAAGTGTTTCACATCACTTTAAGATTATTCTCTGTTTGATCACCATTCCGGAGTGTTTCACATCACTTTAAGATTATTCTCTGTTTGATCACCATTCCGGAGTGTTTTACATCACTTTAAGATTATTCTGTTTGA
Organism: Siphonodentalium dalli; assembly: GCA_032622095.1. Lineage (NCBI taxonomy): Eukaryota > Metazoa > Mollusca > Scaphopoda > Gadilida > Siphonodentaliidae > Siphonodentalium > Siphonodentalium dalli. Next base: position 282,642,889 of record CP136064.1, on the reverse strand, counting down.
TCACCATACCGGAGTGTTTCACATCACTTTAAGATTATTCTCTGTTTGATCACCATACCGGAGTGTTTCACATCACTTTAAGATTATTCTCTGTTTGATCACCATACAGGAGTGTTTCACATCACTTTAAGATTATTCTCTGTTTGATCACCATACCGGAGTGTTTCACATCACTTTAAGATTATTCTCTGTTTGATCACCATATCGGAGTGTTTCACATCACTTTAAGATTATTCTCCATTTCTGTTTGATCACCATACCGGAGTGTTTCACATCACTTTAAGATTATTCTCTGTTTGATCACCATACCGGAGTGTTTCACATCACTTTAAGATTATTCTCTGTTTGATCACCATACCGGAGTGTTTCACATCACTTTAAGATTATTCTCTGTTTGATCACCATTCCGGAGTGTTTCACATCACTTTAAGATTATTCTCTGTTTGATCACCATTCCGGAGTGTTTCACATCACTTTAAGATTATTCTGTTTGATCACCATATCGGAGTGTTTCACATCACTTTAAGATTATTTTCCATTTCTGTTTGATCACCATACCGGAGTGTTTCACATCACTTTAAGATTATTCTCTGTTTGATCACCATACCGGAGTGTTTCACATCACTTTAAGCTTTGATAACAGCGTTTTTCGTTAACATTGTAGACGATGGGGCGAGGTGGCTGCAGCAGTTCTGATTTTCAAATGAAAGAATTAAAAGAATACAAGTGGGAGGAAATACAAAAACATAACAAGTCAAATGATAAATGGCTGGTGGTTGATCACGAGGTTTATGATATCACCGAGTGGTCGGGGATTCATCCCGGAAGTAACAAAATCATCAGTCACTACGCTGGACAGGATGCATCGGTTAGTATACACCCATTAGCCAAGGTCAATCAAGGTCAACCACGTGCAATCTATCTCAACAGCTCGTCCATTTACGTAGCTAAAAATAGATTCTCATGCATATACGAACCATGTCTGCATGTCACCTGACCGCTAATGTGATCATTTCCCCCGCTGTATTAAATTTCGATGTACATGCAATGCACAAACAAGTAGGGATCAGTTTTTCATGACGGGGACATAATCCTCTAACCACCCCGCTCTGCGCGCAGCGGCGAGCTCGGGTCGTGTGTACGGTAACATGCGAGCGTGTGTACTTGTGACGTCACATAAATTACATTATATACCGTGTTACTGAAATTTTCTATGAGAAAAAGAAACAATAAACAGCAGTCTGGTACTATGGCAAGTGTAGTAAAGCTGTTTTCCTGGTTGAAATAAACGTTCAGTGGTTCTGGGGAATTAACTATTTTAACACGGCAACAATATATGCATGTACATATACCCGACGCATAACAATCATATATCAGGATCAAAATGGTGACCCACGCCTGACAAATTTAATTTATAAATCTGCGTAATCTGCGTAACTGGGTGATATGATGAACATCGAATCGGATTATGCATATTTAAGTATTGACATTTTATATTTTGTTTACTTAATACTTAATAAATTGCGTATATAGAACTTCTTTGCTCCGCAAAACCTTGATTTCCTTGTGATGAGTCTATCACTAGCTTGAGTTTATTTGTCCCTATATACGCTGTCCCATGGTTGTACACATTGCGTGTACTTTACAATCTGAAATAGATTGTTTTTAACTTTGAGGTTGTGGGGAACATTAAAGATTTTATATTAAACATATGATGACAAATGGGGAAATACTCGGGAACCAGCCGTCTGCTATTTCTCTACTCGGGAACCAGTCGTCTGCTATTTGTCTTTATGTATTTTAATTTTTATTACTTGACTTACGGAATTTGTTGGTTCTAAGTTAGGAGAGGTGAGTTGGGTAAAAAATTTAATTTCAATTTAATTTGTCAAAAAATAGGGTCGGGAGAAATAAAATATTTGCGGGATCTCCTCATATGATATTGTTTTATCCGAAAGTGTCCTTAAAGCAAAATATGTATAGATAAGATAAGATAAGATAAGATAAGATAAGATAGTTTATTGCTATACACCAGTGCAGGCAGTTGCAAATAACATAAAGTTCAAGTAAATTAAACATAATACATACTATATGTGCATACATACGATTCTTATTTAAATATAAATTTCCCATAATTTTCATTTCCCAATATTTATATTTATTCTCCTTTGGAAGAATAACCGGATCATGTTGCACACGGAATTCATAATTACTTTGTCTTCATTTTTCATTAAAAAAATGAATTTATCATATAGATGACATAAAATATTGCCAATATCGGCGCACGCAATGTTGGCGTTGACATTCAACTTACCCATTGGCAAATCCGGCAGTTGTCTTTCTTTTGTATTTAATAGTACGTACTAGATGTTTAGCTTACTATTACATTATGCAGTGAGGCTTCGCTGTTCAATCATGCCTGAATGATAGCCTATTCTGAAAGCATTAAATCGCAAGTTCAACCTAAGAATTCAAAGGAAAATATCGTTATCCCTTATAACCAATGTATACTATAGTAGTATAACTGTGAAAAAAGCACATTTTTTAGGCAGGTCTATAGAGAGTTTTCAAAGACCACACTGAATTATCTAGTCGATGAACCCAACTAGGGCATGCGCCCAGTCTACCATCTAAAATCATGACTGTCTGTGTAAAAATAAATCAATATTTTTCATTGCATATTTAATTTTTTGGCAGCCATTTGAAGAACTATTTTTTGTTGGGGAAATCATCATAAAACTACATAATTTCTGAAAAGAATCAGTATTGAGTGTTTATGTTTGGCAGACTATTGAAAACGAGGTTGAATCATATGTGACCCGCCATATCAAATCCAGTCGTAAGTTGGGATTTTATTTACCCTGTGCCAATGCATTCTCTTATATATGCGAGTCGACCATAGGTCGCCTCGCATATATAAGACAATGCATTGGCCTAACAATTTTTTATCATTTAAAAAAAAAAATGTATCTTACAATTTTTAGGACATAAAATAAAAAAACATCCATTACCCTGCAGGGAGCCCACATATATATATAGAAGCATATAGAAGAGTGTCGTCTGCTCATGTTTGTCTGGGGCTCTGTATGGGTGAATTTATAAAATTGTTAAAGAATACAAGAACAAATTATTAAAATTGTAAAAAATTGTTAGGCCAATGTATTCTCTTATATATGCGAGGCGACCTATGGTCGACTCGCATATATAAGAGAATGCATTGGCACAGGGTAAAAAAAATCCCGACTTACGACTGGATTTGATATGGCGGTCACACCCTAGTTGATAATAAACAGAATGTAGACCCTAGTTGATAATAAACAGAATGTAGACCCTAGTTGATAATACACAGAATGTAGACCCTAGTTGATAATACACAGAATGTAGACCCTAGTTGATAATAAACAGAATGTAGACCCTAGTTGATAATACACAGAATGTAGACCCTAGTTGATAATAAACAGAATGTAGACCCTAGTTGATAATACACAGAATGTAGACCCTAGTTGATAATACACAGAATGTAGACCCTAGTTGATAATACACAGAATGTAGACCCTAGTTGATAATACACAGAATGTAGACCCTAGTTGGATTCATAAGCTAGATAATTCAGTGCGTTTTTTTGCAAATACTTCCTGTCAAACTGTCTGTCGAACTACATCAATTTTTTTGTTTAAACCACTTTGTTTTTACATAATTAGAACATATATCTCATATTGTGCGGCTAAACAGGTGTTGTTAAAATACTATATTATACATTGGTTATAGAGGGTGAACAGGTGTTGTTATAGTACTATATTATACATTGGCTATAGAGGGTGAACATGTGTTGTTATAGTACTATATTATACATTGGTTATAGAGGGTGAACATGTGTTGTTATAGTACTATATTATACATTGGTTATAGAGGGTGAACAGGTGTTGTTATAGTACTATATTATACACTGGTTATAGAGGGCGAACAGGCGTTGTTATAGTACTATATTATACATTGGTTATAGAGGATAATGATTTCCCCCTTCAAATTTATAGTTTGAAATTGACACTTTTTGAAAACTCACGAATGGGGCGCCTCCTTAAATAAATTAGTAGTGTTTGACTAGCCATGGGGAGTGATCAGGACAAACCGGGGCGCCTCCTTAAATTAATTAGTAGTTATTGACTGGCCATGGGGAGTGATCAGGACACACCGAGGCGCCTCCTTAAATTAATTAGTAGTTTTGACTGGCCATGGGGAGTGATTAGGACACACCGGGGCGCCTCCTTAAATAAATTAGTAGTTTTTGACTGGCCATGGGGAGTGATGAGGACACACCGAGGCGCCTCCTTAAATTAATTAGTAGTTTTTGACTGGCCATGGGGAGTTATCAGGACACACCGGGGCGCCTCCTTAAATTAATTAGTAGTTTTTGACTGGCCATGGGGAGTGATTAGGACACACCGGGGCGCCTCCTTAAATTTGTTAGTAATTTTTGACTGGCCATGGGAAGTGATTATGACACACCGGGGCGCCTCCTTAAATTAATTAGTAGTTTTTGACTGGCCATGGGGAGGGATCAGGACACACCGGGGCGCCTCCTTAAATTAGTTAGTAGTTTTTGACTGGCCATGGGGAGTGATTAGGACACACCGGGTAGCCTCCTTAAATTAATTAGTAGTTTTTGACTGTCCATGGGGAGTGATTAGGACACACCGGGGCGCCTTCTTAAATTAGTTAGTAGGTTTTGACTGGCCATGGGGAGTGATTAGGACACACCGGGGCGCCTCCTTAAATTAATTAGTAGTTTTTGACTGGCCATGGGGAGTGATCAGGACACACAGGGGCGCCTCCTTAAATTAGTTAGTAGTTTTTGACTGGCCATGGGGAGTTATCAGGACACACCGGGCGCCTCCTTAAATTAGTTAGTAGTTTTTGACTGGCCATGGGGGGGTGATTAGGACACACCGGGGCGCCTCCTTAAATTAATTAGTAGTTTTGACCGGCCATGGGGAGTGATCAGGACACACCGGGGCGCCTCCTTAAATTAATTAGTAGTTTTGACCGGCCATGGGGAGTGATCAGGACTCAGCGGGGCGCCTCCTTAAATTAGTTAGTAGTTTTTGACTGGCCATGGGGATTGATTAGGACACACCGGGGCGCCCCCTTAAATAGTTAGTAGTTTTTGACTGGCCATGGGGAGTGATCAGGACACACCGAGGCGCCTCCTTAAATTAATTAGTAGTTTTTGACTGGCCATGGGGAGTGATCAGGACACACCGGGGCGCCTCCTTAAATTAGTTAGTAGTTTTTGACTGGCCATGGGGAGTGATCAGGACACACCGGTGCGCCTCCTTAAATTAATTAGTAGTTTTTGACTGGCCATGGGGAGTGATCATGACACACCGGTGCGCCTCCTTAAATTAATTAGTAGTTTTTGACTGGCCATGGGGAGTGATTATGACACACCGGGTCGCCTCCTTAAATTAATTAGTAGTTTTTGACTGGCCATGGGGAGTGATCAGGACACAGCGGGGCGCCTCCTTAAATTAGTAAGTAGTTTTTACTGGCCATTGGGAGTGATCAGGACAAACCGGGGCGCCTCCTTAAATTAGTTAGTAGTTTTTGACTGGCCATGGGGAGTGATTAGGACACACCGGGGAGCCTCCTTAAATTAGATAGTAGTTTTTGACTGGCCATGGGGAGTGATTAGGACACACCGGGGAGCCTCCTTAAATTAGATAGTAGTTTTTGACTGGCCATGGGGAGTGATTAGGACACACCGGGGAGCCTCCTTAAATTAGATAGTAGTTTTTGACTGGCCATGGGGAGTTATCAGTACACACCGGGGCGCCTCCTTAAATTAGTTAGTAGTTTTTGACTGGCCATGGGGAGTGATTAGGACACACCGGGGCGCCTCCTTAAATTAATTAGTAGTTTTTGACTGGCCATGGGGAGTGATTAGGACACACCGGGGCGCCTCCTTAAATTAATTAGTAGTTTTTGACTGACCATGGGGAGTGATTACACTCTTATAACTAATGTGTAGAAACGATTACACATCAAATGTGTAAACCCGGTTAATACACATAGCAATGTGTAGTTTTACATACAAATACATTGACCAAGTGCCGTTCTACACATAATGTGTATATTTTGTTACACACAATTGTGTAAGAATGTAGAGCATGCGCATTGCGGTGCCTTCAGTTTCATAGTCTGCTTCGTGACGGCCATATTGTTTGAGTATATTTTTTGGAATACAATCTCAGCGATCGTAGACAAGGATGTAAGTTCAGAATTCCATTTTGTGGGTTTAGTATTAATAGTATATGAGGATTTATTTGTTAAAACTTTCATGGCGATTACTGCCCTTAGACTCTTGTTATGATTGTTGTAATAATACTAATATTATGCAATCACGCCTCGACCCTGGTTTGTTCATTCAAAGCAAAAACTCACAGTACAGAACAAAATACTACATACCACTATGCGCCATGAAAGTTTTAACATATAAATCTGCATATATCTTTAATACTATACCCACAGGTCGGCTACTGAACTTGCATTTCTTGTCTACGAACTGTATGTGTAAGAACCTACACAAAATGTGTAAGGGATATGTGTTGATTTTATACACACAGTTGTGTATAAATGTGTAAAAATTTACCCATTTATGTGTAATTTTGTTTACACAATTTGTGTACGAATATGAAACTACACATATACTACACAAATATGTTTAAGATCAAAATTGAATAATGATTGTGTAGCAGGGCTACACATTTTGTGTAGAAAACCTACACATTAGTCATAAGAGTGTAGGACACACCGGGGCGCCTCCTTAAATTAATTAGTAGTTTTTGACTGGCCATGGGGAGTGATTAGGACACACCGGGGCGCCTCCTTAAATTAATTATTTGTTTTTGACTGGCCATGAGGAGTGATTAGGACACACCGGGGCGCCTCCTTAAATTAATTAGTAGTTTTTGACTGGCCATGGGGAGTGATTAGGACACACCGGGGCGCCTCCTTAAATTAATTAGTAGTTTTTGACTGGCCATGGGGAGGGATCAGGACACACCGGGGCGACTCCTTAAATTAGTTAGTAGTTTTTGACTGGCCATGGGGAGTGATTAGGACACACCGGGGCGCCTCCTTAAATTAGTTAGTAGTTTTTGACTGGCCATGGGGAGTGATTAGGACACACCGGGGCGCCTCCTTAAATTAGTTAGTAGTTTTGACTGGCCATGGGGAGTGATTAGGACACACCGGGGCGACTCCTTAAATTAATTAGTAGTTTTTGACTGGCCATGGGGAGGGATCAGGACACACCGGGGCGACTCCTTAAATTAGTTAGTAGTTTTTGACTGGCCATGGGGAGTGATTAGGACACACCGGGGCGCCTCCTTAAATTAGTTAGTAGTTTTTGACTGGCCATGGGGAGTGATTAGGACACACCGGGGCGCCTCCTTAAATTAGTTAGTAGTTTTGACTGGCCATGGGGAGTGATTAGGACACACCGGGGCGACTCCTTAAATTAATTAGTAGTTTTTGACTGGCCATGGGGAGTGATTAGGACACACCGGGGCGCCTCCTTCAATTAGTTAGTAGTTTTTGACTGGCCATGGGGAGTTATCAGGACACACCGGGGTGCCTCCTTAAATTAGTTAGTAGTTTTTGACTGGCCATGGGGAGTGATCAGGACACATCGGGCGCCTCCTTACATTAATTAGTAGTTTTTGACTGGCCATGGGGAGTGATTAGGACACACCGGGGCGCCTCCTTAAATTAATTAGTAGTTTTTGACTGGCCATGGGGAGTGATTAGGACAAACCGGGGCGCCTCCTTAAATTAATTAGTAGTTTTTGACTGGCCATGGGGAGTGATCAGGACACACCGGGGCGCCTCCTTAAATTAATTAGTAGTTTTTGACTGGCCATGGGGAGTGATTAGGACACACCGGAGCGCCTTCTTAAATTAATTAGTAGTTTTTGACTGGCCATGGGGAGTTATCAGGACACACCGGGCGCCTCCTTAAATTAATTAGTAGTTTTTGACTGGCCATGGGGAGTGATCAGGACACACCGATGCGCCTCCTTAAATTAATTAGTAGTTTTGTACTGGCCATGGGGAGTCATCAGGACACACCGGGGCGCCTCCTTAAATTAATTAGTAGTTTTTGACTGGCCATGGGGAGTCATCAGGACACACCGGGGCGCCTCCTTAAATTAATTAGTAGTTTTTGACTGGCCATGGGGAGTGATTAGGACACACCGGGGCGCCTCCTTAAATTAGTCAGTTGTTTTTGACTGGCCATGGGGAGTGATTATGACACACCGGGGCGCCTCCTTAAATTAGTTAGTAGTTTTTGACTGGCCATGGGGAGTGATTAGGACACACCGGGGCGCCTCCTTAAATTAATTAGTAGTTTTTGACTGGCCATGGGGAGTGATTAGGACACACCGGGGCGACTCCTTAAATTAGTTAGTAGTTTTTGACTGGCCATGGGGAGTGATTAGGACACACCGGGGCGCCTCCTTAAATTAGTTAGTAGTTTTTGACTGGCCATGGGGAGTGATCAGGACACACCGAGGCGACTCCTTAAATTAATTAGTAGTTTTTGACTGGCCATGGGGAGTGATTATGACACACCGGGGCGCCTCGTTAAATTAATTAGTAGTGTTTGACTGGCCATGGGGAGTGATTAGTACACACCGGGGCGCCTCCTTAAATTAATTAGTTGTTTTTGACTGGCCATGGGGAGTGATTAGGACACACCGGGGCGCCTCATTAAATTAGTTAGTAGTGTTTGACTGGCCATGGGGAGTGATCAGGACACACCGGGGCGACTCCTTAAATTAATTAGTAGTGTTTGACTGGCCATGGGGAGTGATCAGGACACACCGGGGCGACTCCTTAAATTAATTAGTAGTTTTTGACTGGCCATGGGGAGTGATTAGGACACACCGGGGCGCCTCCTTAAATTAATTAGTAGTTTTTTGACTGGCCATGGGGAGTGATTAGGACACACCGGGGCGCCTCCTTACATTAGTTAGTAGTGTTTGACTGGCCATGGGGAGTGATCAGGACACACCGAGGCGCCTCCTTAAATTAATTAGTAGTTTTTGACTGGCCATGGGGACTGATTATGACACACCGGGACGCCTCCTTAAATTAATTTGTAGTTTTTGACTGGCCATGGGGAGTGATTAGGACACACCGGGGCGCCTCCTTAAATTAATTAGTAGTTTTTGACTGGCCATGGGGAGTGATCAGGACACACCGGGGCGACTCCTTAAATTAGATAGTAGTTTTTGACTGGCCATGGGGAGTGATTAGGACACACCGGGGCGACTCCTTAAATTAATTTGTAGTTTTTGACTGGCCATGGGGAGTGATTAGGACACACCGGGGCGACTCCTTAAATTAGTTAGTAGTTTTTGACTGTCCATGAGGAGGGATCAGGACACACCGGGGCGCCTCCTTAAATTAGTTAGTAGTTTTTGACTGGCCATGGGAAGTGATTATGACACACCGGGGCGCCTCCTTAAATTAGTTAGTAGTTTTTGACTGGCCATGGGGAGTGATTAGGACACACCGGGGCGCCTCCTTAAATTAATTAGTAGTTTTTGACCGGCCATGGGGAGTGATTAGAACACACCGGGGCGCCTCCTTAAATTAATTAGTAGTTTTTGACTGGCCATGGGGAGTGATCAGGACACACCGGGGCGCCTCATTAAATTAGATAGTAGTTTTTGACTGGCCATGGGGAGTGATCAGGACACACCCGGGCGCCTCCTTAAATTAGTTAGTAGTTTTTGACTGGCCATGGGGAGTGATTATGACACATCGGGGCGCCTCCTTAAATTAGTTAGTAGTTTTTTACTGGCCATGGGGAGTGATCAGGACACACCGGGGCGCCTCCTTAAATTAATTAGTAGTTTTGACCGGCCATGGGGAGTGATCAGGACACAGCGGGCGCCTCCTTAATTAGTTAGTAGTTTTGACTGCCCATGGGGAGTGATTAGGACACACCGGGGCGCCTCATTAAATTAGTTAGTAGTTTTTGACTGGCCATGGGGAGTGATTAGGACACACCGGGCGCCTCCTTAAATTAGTTAGTAGTTTTTGACTGGCCATGTGGAGTGATCAGGACACACCGGGGCGCCTCCTTAAATTAGTTAGTAGTTTTTGACTGGCCATGGGGAGTGATCAGGACACACCGGGGCGCCTCCTTAAATTAATTAGTAGTTTTTGACTGGCCATGGGGAGTGATTAGGACACACCGGGGCGCCTCCTTAAATTAATTAGTAGTTTTTGACTGGCCATGGGGAGTGATTAGGACACACCGGGGCGCATCCTTAAATTAATTAGTAGTTTTTGACTGACCATGGGGAGTGATCAGGACACACCGGGGCGCCTCCTTAAATTAATTAGTAGTTTTTGACTGGCCATGGGGAGTGATTAGGACACACCGGGGCGCCTCCTTAAATTAATTAGTAGTTTTTGACTGACCATGGGGAGTTATCAGGACACACCGGGGCGCCTCCTTAAATTAATTAGTAGTTTTTGACTGGCCATGGGGAGTGATTAGGACACACCGGGGCGCCTCCTTAAATTAATTAGTAGTTTTTGACTGACCATGGGGAGTGATCAGGACACACCGGGGCGCCTCCTTAAATTAATTAGTAGTTTTTGACTGGCCATGGGGAGTGATTAGGACACACCGGGGCGCCTCCTTAAATTAGTTAGTAGTTTTTGACTGGCCATGGGGAGTGATCAGGACACACCGGGGCGCCTCCTTAAATTAATTAGTAGTTTTTGACTGGCCATGGGGAGTGATTAGGACACACCGGGGCGCCTCCTTAAATTAATTAGTAGTTTTTGACTGGCCATGGGGAGTGATTAGGACACACCGGGGCGCATCCTTAAATTAATTAGTAGTTTTTGACTGACCATGGGGAGTGATCAGGACACACCGGGGCGCCTCCTTAAATTAATTAGTAGTTTTTGACTGGCCATGGGGAGTGATTAGGACACACCGGGGCGCCTCCTTAAATTAATTAGTAGTTTTTGACTGACCATGGGGAGTTATCAGGACACACCGGGGCGCCTCCTTAAATTAATTAGTAGTTTTTGACTGGCCATGGGGAGTGATTAGGACACACCGGGGCGCCTCCTTAAATTAATTAGTAGTTTTTGACTGACCATGGGGAGTGATCAGGACACACCGGGGCGCCTCCTTAAATTAATTAGTAGTTTTTGACTGGCCATGGGGAGTGATTAGGACACACCGGGGCGCCTCCTTAAATTAATTAGTAGTTTTTGACTGACCATGGGGAGTGATCAGGACACACCGGGGCGCCTCCTTAAATTAATTAGTAGTTTTTGACTGGCCATGGGGAGTGATTAGGACACACCGGGGCACCTCCTTACATTAGTTAGTAGTTTTTGACTGGCCATGGGGAGTGATTAGGACACACCGGGGCGCCTCCTTAAATTAATTAGTAGTTTTTGACTGGCCATGGGGAGTGATTATGACACACCGGGGCGCCTCCTTAAATTAATTAGTAGTTTTTGACTGACCATGGGGAGTGATCAGGACACACCGGGGCGCCTCCTTAAATTAATTAGTAGTTTTTGACTGGCCATGGGGAGTGATTAGGACACACCGGGGCGCCTCCTTAAATTAATTAGTAGTTTTTGACTGACCATGGGGAGTGATCAGGACACACCGGGGCGCCTCCTTAAATTAATTAGTAGTTTTTGACTGGCCATGGGGAGTGATTAGGACACACCGGGGCGCCTACTTAAATTAATTAGTAGTTTTTGACTGACCATGGGGAGTGATCAGGACACACCGGGGCGCCTCCTTAAATTAATTAGTAGTTTTTGACTGGCCATGGGGAGTGATTAGGACACACCGGGGCACCTCCTTACATTAGTTAGTAGTTTTTGACTGGCCATGGGGAGTGATTAGGACACACCGGGGCGCCTCCTTAAATTAATTAGTAGTTTTTGACTGGCCATGGGGAGTGATTAGGACACACCGGGGCGCCTCCTTAAATTAATTAGTAGTTTTTGACTGACCATGGGGAGTGATCAGGACACACCGGGGCGCCTCCTTAAATTAATTAGTAGTTTTTGACTGGCCATGGGGAGTGATCAGGACACACCGGGGCGCCTCCTTAAATTAATTAGTAGTTTTTGACTGGCCATGGGGAGTGATTAGGACACACCGGGGCACCTCCTTACATTAGTTAGTAGTTTTTGACTGGCCATGGGGAGTGATTAGGACACACCGGGGCGACTCCTTAAATTAATTAGTAGTGTTTGACTGGCCATGGGGAGTTATCAGGACACACCGGGGCGCCTCCTTAAATTAATTAGTAGTTTTTGACTGGCCATGGGGAGTGATTAGGACACACCGGGGCACCTCCTTAAATTAATTAGTAGTTTTTGACTGGCAATGGGGAGTGAATAGGACACACAGGGGCGCCTTCTTAAATTAGTTAGTAGTTTTTGACTGTCCATGGGTAGTGATCAGTACACACCGGGGCGCCTCATTAAATTAGTTAGTAGTTTTTGACTGGCCATGGGGAGTGATCAGGACACACCGGGGCGCCTCCTTAAATTAGATAGTAGTTTTTGACCGGCCATGGGGAGTGAATAGGACACACCGGGGCGCCTCATTAAATTAGTTAGTAGTTTTTGACCGGCCATGGGGAGTGATCAGGACACACCGGGGCGCCTCATTACATTAGTTAGTAGTTTTTGACTGGCCATGGGGAGTGATTAGGACACACCGGGGCGCCTCCTTAAATTAATTAGTAGTTTTTGACTGGCAATGGGGAGTGAATAGGACACACAGGGGCGCCTTCTTAAATTAGTTAGTAGTTTTTGACTGTCCATGGGTAGTGATCAGTACACACCGGGGCGCCTCATTAAATTAGTTAGTAGTTTTTGACTGGCCATGGGGAGTGATCAGGACACACCGGGGCGCCTCCTTAAATTAATTAGTAGTTTTTGACTGGCCATGGGGAGTGATTAGGACACACCGGGGCGCCTCCTTAAATTAATTAGTAGTTTTTGACTGGCCATGGGGAGTGATTAGGACACACCGGGGCGCCTCCTTAAATTAATTAGTAGTTTTTGACTGACCATGGGGAGTGATCAGGACACACCGGGGCGCCTCCTTTAAATTAATTAGTAGTTTTTGACTGGCCATGGGGAGTGATCAGGACACAGCGGGGCGCCTCCTTAAATTAATTAGTAGTTTTTGACTGGCCATGGGGAGTGATTAGGACACACCGGGGCGCCTCCTTAAATTAGTTAGCAGTGTTTGACTGGCCATGGGGAGGGATCAGGACAGACCGGTCCGCCTCCTTAAATTAATTAGTAGTTTTTGACTGGCCATGGGGAGTGATTAGGACACACCGAGGCGCCTCCTTAAATTAATTAGCAGTTTTTGACTGGCCATGGGGAGTGATTATGACACACCGGGCGCCTCCTTAAATTAATTAGTAGTTTTTGACTGGCCATGGGGAATGATTAGGACACACCGGGCGCCTCCTTAAATTAGTTAGTAGTTTTTGACTGGCCATGGGGAGGGATCAGGACACACCGGGCGCCTCCTTAAATTAATTAGTAGTTTTTGACTGGCCATGGGGAGTGATTAGGACACACCGGGGCGCCTCCTTAAATTAGTTAGTAGTTTTTGACTGGCCATGGGGAGTGATCAGGACACACCGGGGCGCCTCCTTAAATTAATTAGTAGTTTTTGACCGGCCATGGGGAGTGATTAGGATACACCGGGCGCCTCCTTAAATTAATTAGTAGTTTTTGACTGGCCATGGGGAGTGATTATGACACACCGGGGCGCCTCCTTAAATTAGTTAGTAGTTTTTGACTGGCCATGGGGAGTGATCAGGACACACCGGGGCGCCTCCTTAAATTAATTAGTAGTTTTTGACTGGCCATGGGGAGTGATCAGGACACACCGGGGCGCCTCCTTAAATTAATTAGTAGTTTTTGACTGGCCATGGGGAGTGATCAGGACACACCGGGGCGCCTCCTTAAATTAATTAGTAGTTTTTGACTGGCCATGGGGAGTGATTAGGACACACTGGGGCGCCTCCTTACATTAGTTAGTAGTTTTTGACTGGCCATGGGGAGTGATTAGGACACACCGGGGCGCCTCCTTAAATTAATTAGTAGTTTTTGACTGGCCATGGGGAGTTATCAGGACACACCGGGGAGCCTCCTTAAATTAATTAGTAGTTTTTGACTGGCCATGGGGAGTGATTAGGACACACCGGGGCGCCTCCTTAAATTAATTAGTAGTTTTGACCGGCCATGGGGAGTGATCAGGACACACCGGGGCGCCTCCTTAAATTAGTTAGTAGTTTTGACTGGCCATGGGGAGTGATTAGGACACACCGGGGCGCCTCCTTAAATTAGTTAGTAGTTTTTGACTGGCCATGGGGAGTGATCCGGACACACCGGGGCGCCTCCTTAAATTAGTTAGTAGTTTTGACTGGCCATGGGGAGTGATTAGGACACACCGGGGCGCCTCCTTAAATTAGTTAGTAGTGTTTGACTGGCCATGGGGAGTTATCAGGACACACCGGGGCGCCTCCTTAAATTAGTTAGTAGTTTTTGACTGGCCATGGGGAGTGATTAGGACACACCGGGGCGCCTCCTTATATTAATTAGTAGTTTTTTACTGGCCATGGGGAGTGATTAGGACACACCGGGGCGCCTCCTTAAATTAATTAGTAGTTTTTGACTGGCCATGGGGAGTGATCAGGACACACCGGGGAGCCTCCTTAAATTAATTAGAAGTTTTTGACTGGCCATGGGGAATTATCAGGACACACCGGGGCGCCTCCTTAAATTAATTAGTAGTTTTTGACTGGCCATGGGGAGTGATTAGGACACACCGGGGCGACTCCTTAAATTAGTTAGTAGTTTTTGACTGGCCATGGGGAGTGATTAGGACACACCGGGGCGCCTCATTAAATTAGTTAGTAGTTTTCGACTGGCCATGGGGAGTGATTAGGACACACCGGGGCGCCTCCTTAAATTAATTAGTAGTTTTGACTGGCCATGGGGAGTGATTAGGACACACCGGGGCGCCTCCTTCAATTAGTTAGTAGTTTTTGACAGGCCATGGGGAGTGATCAGGACACACCGGGGCGCCTCGTTAAATTAGTTAGTAGTTTTTGACTGGCCATGGGGAGTGATTAGGACACACCGGGGCGCCTCCTTAAATAAATTTGTAGTTTTTGACTGGCCATGGGGAGTGATCAGGACACACCGATGCGCCTCCTTAAATTAGTTAATAGTTTTTGACTGGCCATGGGGAGTGATTAGGTCACACCGGGGCGCCTCCTTAAATTAATTAGTAGTTTTTGACTGGCCATGGGGAGTGATTAGAACACACCTGGGCGCCTCCTTAAATTAGTTATTTGTTTTTGACTGGCCATGGGGAGTTATTATGACACACCGGGGCGCCTCCTTAAATTAGTTAGTAGTTTTTGACTGGCCATGGGGAGTGATTATGACACACCGGGGCGCCTCCTTAAATTAATTAGTAGTTTTTGACTGGCCAGTGGGAGTTATCAGGACACACCGGGGCGCCTCCTTAAATTAGTTAGTAGTTTTTGACCGGCCATGGGGAATGATTAGGACACACCGGGCGCCTCCTTAAATTAGTTAGTAGTTTTTGACTGGCCATGGGGAGGGATCAGGACACACCGGACGCCTCCTTAAA
Source organism: Siphonodentalium dalli (assembly GCA_032622095.1). NCBI lineage: Eukaryota > Metazoa > Mollusca > Scaphopoda > Gadilida > Siphonodentaliidae > Siphonodentalium > Siphonodentalium dalli. The sequence goes on along the minus strand of CP136064.1, from coordinate 282,627,132 downwards.
TTAATTAGTAGTTTTTGACTGGCCATGGGGAGTGATTAGGACACATCGGGGCGCCTACTTAAATTAATTAGTAGTTTTTGACTGGGCATGGGGAGGGATTAGGACATACCGGGGCGCCTCCTTAAATTAATTAGTAGTTTTTGACTGGCCATGGGGAGTGATTAGGACACACCGGGGCGCCTCCTTAAATTAATTAGTAGTTTTTTACTGGCCATGGGGAATAATTAGGACACACCGGGGCGCCTCCTTAAATAGTTAATAGTTTTTGACCGGCCATGGGGAATGATTAGCACACACCGGGGCGCCTCCTTAAATTAGTTAGTAGTTTTGACTGGCCATGGGGAGGGATCAGGACACACCGGGGCGCTTCCTTAAATTAATTAGTAGTTTTTGACTGGCCATGGGGAGTGATTAGAACACACCTGGGCGCCTCCTTAAATTAGTTATTAGTTTTTGACTGGCCATGGGGAGGGATCAGGACACACCGGGGCGCCTCCTTAAATTAGTTAGTAGTTTTTGACTGGCCATGGGGAGTGATTATGACACACCGGGGCGCCTCCTTAAATTAGTTAGTAGTTTTTGACTGGCCATGGGGAGTGATTAGGACACACCGGGGCGCCTCCTTAAATTAATTAGTAGTTTTTGACTGGCCATGGGGAGTGATCAGGACACACCGGGGCGCCTCCTTAAATTAGTTAGTAGTTTTTGACTGGCCATGAGGAGTGATTAGGACACACCGGGGCGCCTCCTTAAATTAATTAGTAGTTTTTGACTGGCCATGGGGAGGGATCAGGACACACCGGGGCGCCTCCTTAAATAAGTTAGTAGTATTTGACTGTCCATGGGGAGTGATCAGGACACACCGGGGCGCCTCCTTAAATTAATTAGTAGTTTTTGACTGGCCATGGGGAGTGATCAGGACACACCGGGGCGCCTCATTAAATTAATTAGTAGTTTTTGACTGGCCATGGGGAGTGATCAGGACACACCGGGGCGCCTCCTTAAATTAGTTAGTAGTTTTTGACTGGCAATGGGGAGTGATTAGGACACACCGGGGCGCCTCCTTAAATTAGTTAGTAGTTTTTGACTGGCCATGTGGAGTGATTAGGACACACCGGGGCGCCTCCTTAAATTAGTTAGTAGTTTTTGACTGGCCATGGGGAGTGATCAGGACACACCGGGGCGCCTCCTTAAATTAATTAGTAGTTTTTGACTGGCCATGGGGAGTGATTAGGACACACCGGGGCGCCTCCTTAAATTAGTTAGTAGTTTTTGACTGGCCATGGGGAGTGATTAGGACACACCGGGGCGCCTCCTTAAATTAGTTAGTAGTTTTTGACTGGCCATGGGGAGTGATCAGGACACACCGGGCGCCTCCTTAAATTAATTAGTAGTTTTGACCGGCCATGGGGAGTGATTAGGACACACCGGGTCGCCTCCTTAAATTAGTTAGTAGTTTTTGACTGGCCATGGGGAGTGATCAGGACAAACCGGGGCGCCTCCTTAAATTAGTTAGTAGTTTTTGACTGGCCATGGGGAGTGATTAGGACACACCGGGGCGCCTCCTTAAATTAATTAGTAGTTTTTGACTGGACATGGGGAGTGATTAGGACACACCGGGGCGCCTCCTTAAATTAATTAGTAGTTTTTGACTGGCCATGGGGAGTGATTAGGACACCGGGGCGCCTCCTTAAATTAATTAGTAGTTTTGACTAGCCATGGGGAGTGATTATGACACACCGGGGCGCCTCCTTAAATTAATTAGTAGTTTTGACTGGCCACGGGGAGTGATTAGGACACACCGGGGCGCCTCCTTAAATTAGTTAGTAGTTTCTGACTGGCCATGGGGAGTTATTAGGACACACCGGGGCGCCTCATTAAATTAATTAGTAGTTTTTGACTGGCCATGGGGAGTTATCAGGACACAGCGGGGCGCCTCCTTAAATTAATTAGTAGTTTTTGACTGGCCATGGGGAGTAATCAGGACACACCGGGGCGCCTCCTTAAATTAATTAGTAGTTTTTGACTGGCCATGGGGAGTGATCAGGACACACCGGGGCGCCTCCTTAAATTAATTAGTAGTTTTTGACTGGCCATGGGGAGTTATTAGGACACACCGGGGCGCCTCCTTAAATTAGTTAGTAGTTTTTGACTGGCCATGGAGAGTGATTATGACACACCGGGGCGCCTCCTTAAATTAATGAGTAGTTTTTGACTGGCCATGGGGAGTGATTAGGACACACCGGGGCGCCTCCTTAAATTAATTAGTAGTTTTTGACTGGCCATGGGGAGTGATTAGGACACACCGGGGCGCCTCCTTAAATTAATTAGTAGTTTTTGACTGGCCATGGGGAGTTATCAGGACACACCGGGCGCCTCCTTAAATTAGTTAGTAGTTTTTGACTGGCCATGGGGAGTGATTAGGACACACCGGGCGCCTCCTTAAATTAATTAGTAGTTTTTGACCGGCCATGGGGAGTGATCAGGACACACCGGGGCGCCTCCTTAAATTAATTAGTAGTTTTTGACTGGCCATGGGGAGTGATTAGGACACACCGGGGCGCCTCCTTAAATTAATTAGTAGTTTTTGACTGGCCATGGGGAGTTATCAGGACACACCGGGCGCCTCCTTAAATTAGTTAGTAGTTTTTGACTGGCCATGGGGAGTGATTAGGACACACCGGGCGCCTCCTTAAATTAATTAGTAGTTTTTGACCGGCCATGGGGAGTGATCAGGACACACCGGGGCGCCTCCTTAAATTAATTAGTAGTTTTTGACTGGCCATGGGGAGTGATGAGGACACACCGGGGCGCCTCCTTAAATTAATTAGTAGTTTTTGACTGACCATGGGGAGTGATCAGGACACACCGGGGCGCCTCATTAAATTAGTTAGTAGTTTTTGACTGGCCATGGGGAGTGATCAGGACACACCGGGGCGCCTCCTTAAATTAATTAGTAGTTTTTGACTGGCCATGGGGAGTGATTAGGACACACCGGGGCGCCAGCTTAAATTAATTAGTAGTTTTTGACTGGCCATGGGGAGTGATCAGGACACACCGGGGCGCCTCCTTAAATTAATTAGTAGTTTTTGACCGGCCATGGGGAGTGATTAGGACACACCGGGGCGCCTCCTTAAATTAATTAGTAGTTTTTGACCGGCCATGGGGAGTGATTAGGACACACCGGGGCGCCTCCTTAAATTAGTTATTAGTGTTTGACTGGCCATGGGGAGTGATTAGGACACACCGGGGCGCCTCCTTAAATTAATTAGTAGTTTTTGACTGGCCATGGGGAGTGATCAGGACACACCGGGGCGCCTCCTTACATTAGTTAGTAGTTTTTGACTGGCCATGGGGAGTGATTAGGACACACCGGGGCGCCTCCTTAAATTAATTAGTAGTTTTGACCGGCCATGGGGAGTGATCAGGACACACCGGGGCGCCTCCTTAAATTAATTAGTAGTTTTTACTGGCCATGGGGAGTGATTAGAACACACCGGGGCGACTCCTTAAATTAATTAGTAGTTTTTGACTGGCCATGGGGAGTGATCAGGACACACCGGGGCGCCTTCTTAAATTAGTTAGTAGTTTTTGACTGGCCATGGGGAGTGATTAGGACACACCGGGGCGCCTCCTTAAATTAGTTAGTAGTTTTTGACTGGCCATGGGGAGGGATCAGGACACACCGTGGCGCCTCCTTACATTAGTTAGTAGTGTTTGACTGGCCATGGGGAGTGATTATGACACACCGGGGCGCCTCCTTAAATTAGTTAGTAGTTTTTGACTGGCCATGGGGAGTGATTTTGACACACCGGGGCGCCTCCTTAAATTAATTGGTAGTTTTTGACCGGCCATGGGGAGTGATCAGGACACACCGGGGCGCCTCCTTAAATTAGTTAGTAGTTTTTGACTGGCCATGGGGAGTCATTAGGACACACCGGGGGCCTCCTTAAATTAATTAGTAGTTTAAGACTGACCATGGGGAGCAATCAAGACACACCGGGGCGCCTCCTTAAATTAGTTAGTAGTTTTTGACTGGCCATGGGGAGTGATCAGGACACACCGGGGCGCCTCCTTAAATTAATTAGTAGTTTTTGACTGGCCAAGGGGAGTGATTAAGACACACCGGGGCGCCTCCTTAAATTAATTAGTAGTTTTGACTGGCCATGGGGAGTGATCAGGACACACCGGGGCGCCTCCTTAAATTAATTAGTAGTTTTTGACTGGCCATGGGGAGTGATCAGGACACACCGGGGCGCCTCCTTAAATAGTTAGTAGTTTTTGACTGGCCATGGGGAGTGATCAGGACACACCGGGGCGTCTCCTTAAATTAATTAGTAGTTTTTGACTGGCCATGGGGAGTGATTAGGACACACCGGGGCGCCTCCTTAAATTAATTAGTAGTTTTTGACTGGCCATGGGGAGTGATTAGGACACACCGGGGCGCCTCCTTAAATTAATTAGTAGTTTTTGACTGGCCATGGGGAGTGATTAGGACACACCGGGGCGCCTCCTTAAATTAGTTAGTAGTTTTTGACTGGCCATGGGGAGTGATTAGGACACACCGGGGCGCCTCCTTAAATTAGTTAGTAGTTTTTGACTGGCCTTGGGGAGTGATTAGGACACACCGGGGCACCTCCTTAAATTAGTTAGTAGTTTTTGACTGGCCATGGGGAGTGATTAGGACACACCGGGGCGCCTCCTTAAATTAGTTAGTAGTTTTTGACTGGCCATGGGGAGTGATTAGGACACACCGGGTCGCCTCCTTAAATTAGTTAGTAGTTTTTGACTGGCCATGGGGAGTGATTAGGACACACCGGGGCGCCTCCGTAAATTAGTTAGTAGTTTTTGACTGGCCATGGGGAGTGATCAGGACACACCGGGGCGCCTCCGTAAATTAATTAGTAGTTTTGACCGGCCATGGGGAGTGATGAGGACACACCGGGGCGCCTCATTAAATTAGTTAGTAGTTTTTGACTGGCCATGGGGAGTGATTAGGACACACCGGGTCGCCTCCTTAAATTAGTTAGTAGTTTTTGACTGGCCATGGGGAGTGATTAGGACACACCGGGGCGCCTCCGTAAATTAATTAGTAGTTTTGACCGGCCATGGGGAGTTATTAGGACACACCGGGGCGCCTCATTAAATTAATTAGTAGTTTTGACCGGCCATGGGGAGTGATGAGGACACACCGGGGCGCCTCATTAAATTAGTTAGTAGTTTTTGACTGGCCATGGGGAGTGATCAGGACACACCGGGGCGCCTCATTAAATTAGTTAGTAGTTTTTGACTGGCCATTGGGAGTGATGAGGACACACCGGGGCGCCTCCTTAAATTAGTTAGTAGTTTTTGACTGGCCATGGGGAGTTATCAGGACACACCGGGTCGCCTCCTTAAATTAATTAGTAGTTTTTGACTGGCCATGGGGAGTGATTATAACACACCGGGTCGCCTCCTTAAATTAATTAGTAGTTTTTGACTGGCCATGGGGAGTTATCAGGACACACCGGGCGCCTCCTTTATTAGTTAGTAGTTTTTGACTGGCCATGGGGAGTGATTAGGACACACCGGGGCGCCTCCTTAAATTAGTTAGTAGTTTTTGACTGGCCATGGGGAGTGATTAGGACACACCGGGGCGCCTCCTTAAATTAATTAGTTGTTTTTGACTTGTCATTGGGAGTGATTAGGACACACAGGGACGCCTCCTTAAATTAATTAGTTGTTTTTGACTTGTCATTGGGAGTGATTAGGACACACAGGGACGCCTCCTTAAATTAGTTAGTTGTTTTTGACTTGTCATTGGGAGTGATTAGGACACACAGGGACGCCTCCTTAAATTAGTTAGTAGTTTTTGACTGGACATGGGGAGTTATCAGGACACACCGGGGCGCCTCCTTAAATTAATTAGTAGTTTTTGACTGGCCATGGGGAGTGATCAGGACACACCGGGGCGCCTCCTTTAATTAGTTAGTAGTTTTTGACTGGCCATGGGGAGTGATCAGGACACACCGGGGCGCCTCCTTAAATTAATTATTAGTTTTTGACTGGCCATGGGGAGTGATTAGGACACACCGGGGCGCCTCCTTAAATTAATTAGTAGTTTTTGACTGGCCATGGGGAGTGATTAGGACACACCGGGGCGCCTCCTTAAATTAATTAGTAGTTTTTGACTGGCCATGGGGAGTGATGAGGACACACCGAGGCGCCTCCTTAAATTAGTTAGTAGTTTTTGACTGGCCATGGGGAGTGATCAGGACACACCGGGGCGCCTCCTTTAAATTAATTAGTTGTTTTTGACTGACCATGGGGAGTGATTAGGACACACCGAGGCGCCTCCTTAAATTAATTAGTAGTTTTTGACTGGCCATGGGGAGTTATCAGGACACACCGGGGCGCCTCCTTAAATTAGTTAGTAGTTTTTGACTGGCCATGGGGAGTGATCAGGACACACCGGGGCGCCTCCTTAAATTAGTTAGTAGTTTTTGACTGGCCATGGGGAGGGATCAGGACACACCGGGGCGCCTCCTTAAATTAATTAGTAGTTTTTGACTGGCCATGGGGAGTGATTAGGACACACCGGGGCGCCTCCTTAAATTAATTAGTAGTTTTTGACTGGCCATGGGGAGTGATTAGAACACACCGGGGCACCTCCTTAAATTAGTTAGTAGTTTTTGAATGGCCATGGGGAGTGATCAGGACACACCGGGGCGCCTCCTTAAATTAATTAGTAGTTTTTGACTGGCCATGGGGAGTTATCAGGACACACCGGGGCACCTCCTTAAATTAATTAGTAGTTTTTGACTGGCCATGGGGAGTGATCAGGACACACCGGGGCGCCTCCTTAAATTAGTTAGTAGTTTTTGACTGGCCATGGGGAGTGATTATGACACACCGGGGCGCCTCCTTAAATTAGTTAGTAGTTTTTGACTGGCCATGGGGAGTGATTATGACACACCGGGCGCCTCCTTAAATTAATTAGTAGTTTTTGACTGGCCATGGGGAGTTATCAGGACACACTGGGGCGCCTCCTTAAATTAGTTAGTAGTTTTTGACTGGCCATGGGGAGTGATTAGGACACACCGGGGCGCCTCCTTAAATTAATTAGTAGTTTTTGACTGGCCATGGGGAGTGATTAGGACACACCGGGGCGCCTCCTTAAATTAGTTAGTAGTTTTTGACTGGTCATGGGGAGTTATCAGGACACACCGGGGCGCCTCCTTAAATTAGTTAGTAGTTTTTGACTGGCCATGGGGAGTGATTATGACACACCGGGCGCCTCCTTAAATTAATTAGTAGTTTTTGACTGGCCATGGGGAGTGATTAGGACACACCGGGGCGCCTCCTTAAATTAGTTAGTAGTTTTGACTGGCCATGGGGAGTGTTTAGGACACACCGGGGCGCCTCCTTAAATTAGTTAGTAGTTTTTGACTGGCCATGGGGAGTGATCAGGACACACCGGGGCGCCTCCTTAAATTAGTTAGTAGTTTTTGACTGGCCATGGGGAGTGATCAGGACACACCGGGGCGCCTCCTTAAATTAGTTAGTAGTTTTTGACTGGCCATGGGGAGGGATCAGGACACACCGGGGCGCCTCCTTAAATTAATTAGTAGTTTTTGACTGGCCATGGGGAGTGATTAGGACACACCGGGGCGCCTCCTTAAATTAATTAGTAGTTTTTGACTGGCCATGGGGAGTGATTAGAACACACCGGGGCACCTCCTTAAATTAGTTAGTAGTTTTTGAATGGCCATGGGGAGTGATCAGGACACACCGGGGCGCCTCCTTAAATTAATTAGTAGTTTTTGACTGGCCATGGGGAGTTATCAGGACACACCGGGGCACCTCCTTAAATTAATTAGTAGTTTTTGACTGGCCATGGGGAGTGATCAGGACACACCGGGGCGCCTCCTTAAATTAGTTAGTAGTTTTTGACTGGCCATGGGGAGTGATTATGACACACCGGGGCGCCTCCTTAAATTAGTTAGTAGTTTTTGACTGGCCATGGGGAGTGATTATGACACACCGGGCGCCTCCTTAAATTAATTAGTAGTTTTTGACTGGCCATGGGGAGTGATCAGGACACACCGGGGCGCCTCCTTAAATTAGTTAGTAGTTTTTGACTGGCCATGGGGAGTGATTAGGAAACACCGGGGCGCCTCCTTAAATAAGTTAGTAGTTTTCGACTGGCCATGGGGAGTTATCAGGACACACCGGGGCGACTCCTTAAATTAGTTAGTAGTTTTTGACTGGCCATGGGGAGTTATCAGGACACACCGGGGCGACTCCTTAAATTAGTTAGTATTTTTTGACTGACAATGGGAGTGACCAGGACACACCGGGGCGCCTCCTTAAATTAGTTAGTAGTTTTTGACTGGCCATGGGGAGTGATTAGGACACACCGGGGCGCCTCCTTAATTAATTAGTAGTTTTTGACTGGCCATGGGTAGTGATTAGGACACACCGGTGCGCCTCCTTAAATTAAATAGTAGTTTTTGACTGGCCATGGGGAGTGATTATGACACACCGGGCGCCTCCTTAAATTAATTTGTAGTTTTTGACTGGCCATGGGGAGTGATTATGACACACCGGGGCGCCTCCTTAAATTAATTTGTAGTTTTTGACTGGCCATGGGTAGTGATCAGGACACACCGGGGCGACTCCTTAAATTAGTTAGTAGTTTTTGACTGGCCATGGGGAGTGATTAGGACACACCGGGGCGCCTCCTTAATTAGTTAGTAGTTTTTGACTGGCCATGGGGAGTTATCAGGACACACCGGGGTGCCTCCTTAAATTAGTTTGTAGTTTTTGACTGGCCATGGGGAGTGATCAGGACACACCGGGGCGCCTCCTTAAATTAATTAGTAGTTTTTGACTGGCCATGGGGAGTGATTAGGACACACCGGGGAGCCTCCTTAAATTAATTAGTAGTTTTTGACTGGCCATGGGGAGTGATTAGGACACACCGAGGCGCCTCCTTAAATTAATTAGTAGTTTTTGACTGGCCATGTGGAGTGATTAGGACACACCGGGGCGCCTCCTTAAATTAATTAGTAGTTTTTGACTGGCCATGGGGAGTGATTAGGACACACCGAGGCGCCTCCTTAAATTAGTTAGTAGTTTTGACTGGCCATGGGGAGTGACTATGACACACCGGGGCGCCTCCTTTAAATTAATTAGTAGTTTTTGACTGGCCATGGGAGTGATTAGGACACACCGGGGAGCCTCCTTAAATTAATTAGTAGTTTTTGACTGGCCATGGGGAGTGATTAGGACACACCGAGGCGCCTCCTTAAATTAATTAGTAGTTTTTGACTGGCCATGTGGAGTGATTAGGACACACCGGGGCGCCTCCTTAAATTAATTAGTAGTTTTTGACTGGCCATGTGGAGTGATTAGGAAACACCGGGGCGCCTCCTTAAATTAGTTAGTAGTTTTTGACTGGCCATGTGGAGTGATTAGGACACACCGGGGCGCCTCCTCAAATTAGTTAGTAGTTTTTGACTGGCCATGGGGAGTGATTAGGACACACCGGGGAGCCTCCTTATATTAATTAGTAGTTTTTGACTGGCCATGGGGAGTGATTAGGACACACCGAGGCGCCTCCTTAAATTAGTTAGTAGTTTTTGACTGGCCATGTGGAGTGATTAGGACACACCGGGGCGCCTCCTTAAATTAGTTAGTAGTTTTTGACTGGCCATGGGGAGTGATTAGGACACACCGGGGAGCCTCCTTAAATTAATTAGTAGTTTTTGACTGGCCATGGGGAGTGATTAGGACACACCGAGGCGCCTCCTTAAATTAATTAGTAGTTTTTGACTGGCCATGGGGAGTGATTAAGACACACCGGGGAGCCTCCTTAAATTAATTAGTAGTTTTTGACTGGCCATGGGGAGTGATTAGGACACACCGAGGCGCCTCCTTAAATTAATTAGTAGTTTTTGACTGGCCATGTGGAGTGATTAGGACACACCGGGGCGCCTCCTTAAATTAATTAGTAGTTTTTGACTGGCCATGTGGAGTGATTAGGACACACCGGGGCACCTCCTTAAATTAGTTAGTAGTTTTTGACTGGCCATGGGGAGTGATTAGGACACACCGGGGAGCCTCCTTAAATTAATTAGTAGTTTTTGACTGGCCATGGGGAGTGATTAGGACACACCGAGGCGCCTCCTTAAATTAATTAGTAGTTTTTGACTGGCCATGTGGAGTGATTAGGACACACCGGGGCGCCTCCTTAAATTAATTAGTAGTTTTTGACTGGCCATGTGGAGTGATTAGGACACACCGGGGCGCCTCCTTAAATTAGTTAGTAGTTTTTGACTGGCCATGTGGAGTGATTAGGACACACCGGGGAGCCTCCTTAAATTAGTTAGTAGTTTTTGACTGGCCATGGGGAGTGATTAGGACACACCGAGGCGCCTCCTTAAATTAATTAGTAGTTTTTGACTGGCCATGTGGAGTGATTAGGACACACCGAGGCGCCTCCTTAAATTAATTAGTAGTTTTTGACTGGCCATGGGGAGTGATTAGGACACACCGAGGCGCCTCCTTAAATTAATTAGTAGTTTTTGACTGGCCATGTGGAGTGATTAGGACACACCGGGGCGCCTCCTTAAATTAGTTAGTAGTTTTTGACTGGCCATGTGGAGTGATTAGGACACACCGGGGCGCCTCCTTAAATAGTTAGTAGTTTTTGACTGGCCATGGGGAGTGATCAGGACACACCGAGAGGCCTCCTTAAATTAATTAGTAGTTTTTGACTGGCCATGGGGAGTGATCAGGATACACCGGGGCGCCTCCTTAAATTAGTTAGTAGTTTTTGACTGGCCATGGTGAGTGATCAGGACACACCGAGGCGCCTCCTTAAATTAATTAGTAGTTTTTGACTGGCCATGGGGAGTGATCAGGACACACCGGGGCGCCTCCTTAAATTAATTAGTAGTTTTTGACTGGCCATGGGGAGTGATCAGGACACACCGGTGCGCCTCCTTAAATTAGTTAGTAGTTTTTGACTGGCCATGGGGAGTGATTAGAACACACCGGGGCGCCTCCTTAAATTAATTAGTAGTTTTTGACTGGCCATGGGGAGTTATTAGGACACACCGGGGCGCCTCCTTTAAATTAATTAGTAGTTTTTGACCGGCCATGGGGAGTGATCAGGGCACACCGGGGCGCCTCCTTAATTAGTTAGTAGTTTTTGACTGGCCATGGGGAGTGATTAGGACACACCGGGGCGCCTCCTTAAATTAGTTAGTAGTTTTTGACTGGCCATGGGGAGTGATTAGGACACACCGGGGCGCCTCCTTAAATTAGTTAGTAGTTTTTGACTGGCCATGGGGAGTGATTAGGACACACCGGGGCGCCTCCTTAAATTAGTTAGTAGTTTTTGACTGGCCATGGGGAGTGATCAGGACACACCGAGGCGCCTCCTTAAATTAATTAGTAGTTTTTGACTGGCCATGGGGAGTGATTAGGACACACCGGGGCGCCTCCTTAAATTAGTTAGTAGTTTTTGACCGGCCATGGGGAGTGATTAGGACACACCGGGGCGCCTCCTTAAATAAGTTAGAAATTTTTGACTGGCCATGGGTAGTGATTAGAACACACCGGGGCGCCTCCTTAAATTAGTTAGTAGTTTTTGACTGGCCATGGGGAGTGATTAGGACACACCGGGGCGCCTCCTTAAATTAATTCGTAGTTTTTGACTGGCCATGGGGAGTGATTATGACACACCGGGGCGCCTCCTTAAATTAGTTAGTAGTTTTTGACTGGCCATGGGGAGTGATTAGGACACACCGGGGCGCCTCCTTACATTAGTTAGTAGTTTTTGACTGGCCATGGGGAGTGATTAGGACACACCGGGGCGCCTCCTTAAATTAATTAGTAGTTTTTGACTGGCCATGGGGAGTGATTAGGACACACCGGGGCGCCTCCTTACATTAGTTAGTAGTTTTTGACTGGCCATGGGGAGTGATTAGGACACACCGGGGCGACTCCTTAAATTAATTAGTAGTTTTTGACTGGCCATGGGGAGTGACCAGGACACACCGGGCGCCTCCTTAAATTAGTTAGTAGTTTTTGACTGGCCATGGGGAGTGGTCAGGACACACTGGGGCGCCTCCTTAAATTAATTAGTAGTTTTTGACTGGCCATGGGGAGTGATTAGGACACACCGGGACGCCTCCTTACATTAGTTAGTAGTTTTTGACTGGCCACGGGGAGTTATCAGGACACACCGGGGCGCCTCCTTAAATTAGTTAGTAGTTTTTGACTGGCCATGGGGAGTTATCAGGACACACCGGGGCGCCTCCTTAAATTAATAAGTAGTTTTTGACTGGCCATGGGGAGTGATTAGGACACACCGGGGCGCCTCATTAAATTAGTTAATAGTTTTTGACTGGCCATGGGAAGTGATTAGGACACACCGGGGCGCCTCCTTAAATTAGTTAGTAGTTTTTGACTGGCCATGGGGAGTGATTAGGACACACCGGGCGCCTCCTTAAATTAGTTAGTAGTTTTTGACTGGCCATGGGGAGTTATCAGGACACATCGGGGCGCCTCCTTAAATTAATTAGTAGTTTTTGACTGGCCATGGGGAGTTATCAGGACACACCGGGGCGCCTCCTTAAATTAATTAGTAGTTTTTGACTGGCCATGGGGAGTGATCAGGACACACCGGGGCGCCTCCTTAAATTAGTTAGTAGTTTTTGACTGGCCATGGGGAGTGATCAGGACACACCGAGAGGCCTCCTTAAATTAATTAGTAGTTTTTGACTGGCCATGGGGAGTGATCAGGATACACCGGGGCGCCTCCTTAAATTAGTTAGTAGTTTTTGACTGGCCATGGTGAGTGATCAGGACACACCGAGGCGCCTCCTTAAATTAATTAGTAGTTTTTGACTGGCCATGGGGAGTGATCAGGACACACCGGGGCGCCTCCTTAAATTAATTAGTAGTTTTTGACTGGCCATGGGGAGTGATCAGGACACACCGGTGCGCCTCCTTAAATTAGTTAGTAGTTTTTGACTGGCCATGGGGAGTGATTAGAACACACCGGGGCGCCTCCTTAAATTAATTAGTAGTTTTTGACTGGCCATGGGGAGTTATTAGGACACACCGGGGCGCCTCCTTTAAATTAATTAGTAGTTTTTGACCGGCCATGGGGAGTGATCAGGGCACACCGGGGCGCCTCCTTAATTAGTTAGTAGTTTTTGACTGGCCATGGGGAGTGATTAGGACACACCGGGGCGCCTCCTTAAATTAGTTAGTAGTTTTTGACTGGCCATGGGGAGTTATCAGGACACACCGGGGCGCCTCCTTAAATTAATAAGTAGTTTTTGACTGGCCATGGGGAGTGATTAGGACACACCGGGGCGCCTCATTAAATTAGTTAATAGTTTTTGACTGGCCATGGGAAGTGATTAGGACACACCGGGGCGCCTCCTTAAATTAGTTAGTAGTTTTTGACTGGCCATGGGGAGTGATTAGGACACACCGGGCGCCTCCTTAAATTAGTTAGTAGTTTTTGACTGGCCATGGGGAGTTATCAGGACACATCGGGGCGCCTCCTTAAATTAATTAGTAGTTTTTGACTGGCCATGGGGAGTTATCAGGACACACCGGGGCGCCTCCTTAAATTAATTAGTAGTTTTTGACTGGCCATGGGGAGTGATCAGGACACACCGGGGCGCCTCCTTAAATTAGTTAGTAGTTTTTGACTGGCCATGGGGAGTGATCAGGACACACCGGTGCGCCTCCTTAAATTAGTTAGTAGTTTTTGACTGGCCATGGGGAGTGATTAGAACACACCGGGGCGCCTCCTTAAATTAATTAGTAGTTTTTGACTGGCCATGGGGAGTTATTAGGACACACCGGGGCGCCTCCTTTAAATTAATTAGTAGTTTTTGACCGGCCATGGGGAGTGATCAGGGCACACCGGGGCGCCTCCTTAATTAGTTAGTAGTTTTTGACTGGCCATGGGGAGTGATTAGGACACACCGGGGCGCCTCCTTAAATTAGTTAGTAGTTTTTGACTGGCCATGGGGAGTGATTAGGACACACCGGGGCGCCTCCTTAAATTAGTTAGTAGTTTTTGACTGGCCATGGGGAGTGATTAGGACACACCGGGGCGCCTCCTTAAATTAGTTAGTAGTTTTTGACTGGCCATGGGGAGTGATCAGGACACACCGAGGCGCCTCCTTAAATTAATTAGTAGTTTTTGACTGGCCATGGGGAGTGATTAGGACACACCGGGGCGCCTCCTTAAATTAGTTAGTAGTTTTTGACCGGCCATGGGGAGTGATTAGGACACACCGGGGCGCCTCCTTAAATAAGTTAGAAATTTTTGACTGGCCATGGGTAGTGATTAGAACACACCGGGGCGCCTCCTTAAATTAGTTAGTAGTTTTTGACTGGCCATGGGGAGTGATTAGGACACACCGGGTCGCCTCCTTAAATTAATTCGTAGTTTTTGACTGGCCATGGGGAGTGATTATGACACACCGGGGCGCCTCCTTAAATTAGTTAGTAGTTTTTGACTGGCCATGGGGAGTGATTAGGACACACCGGGGCGCCTCCTTACATTAGTTAGTAGTTTTTGACTGGCCATGGGGAGTGATTAGGACACACCGGGGCGCCTCCTTAAATTAATTAGTAGTTTTTGACTGGCCATGGGGAGTGATTAGGACACACCGGGGCGCCTCCTTACATTAGTTAGTAGTTTTTGACTGGCCATGGGGAGTGATTAGGACACACCGGGGCGACTCCTTAAATTAATTAGTAGTTTTTGACTGGCCATGGGGAGTGACCAGGACACACCGGGCGCCTCCTTAAATTAGTTAGTAGTTTTTGACTGGCCATGGGGAGTGGTCAGGACACACTGGGGCGCCTCCTTAAATTAATTAGTAGTTTTTGACTGGCCATGGGGAGTGATTAGGACACACCGGGACGCCTCCTTACATTAGTTAGTAGTTTTTGACTGGCCACGGGGAGTTATCAGGACACACCGGGGCGCCTCCTTAAATTAGTTAGTAGTTTTTGACTGGCCATGGGGAGTTATCAGGACACACCGGGGCGCCTCCTTAAATTAATAAGTAGTTTTTGACTGGCCATGGGGAGTGATTAGGACACACCGGGGCGCCTCATTAAATTAGTTAATAGTTTTTGACTGGCCATGGGGAGTGATTAGGACACACCGGGGCGCCTCCTTAAATTAGTTAGTAGTTTTTGACTGGCCATGGGGAGTGATTAGGACACACCGGGCGCCTCCTTAAATTAGTTAGTAGTTTTTGACTGGCCATGGGGAGTTATCAGGACACATCGGGGCGCCTCCTTAAATTAATTAGTAGTTTTTGACTGGCCATGGGGAGTTATCAGGACACACCGGGGCGCCTCCTTAAATTAATTAGTAGTTTTTGACTGGCCATGGGGAGTGATCAGGACACACCGGGGCGCCTCCTTAAATTAGTTAGTAGTTTTTGACTGGCCATGGGGAGTTATCAGGACACACCGGGGCGCCTCCTTAAATTAATTAGTAGTTTTTGACTGGCCATGGGGAGTGATTAGGACACACCGGGGCGCCTCCTTAAATTAGTTAGTAGTTTTTGACTGGCCATGGGGAGTGATTAGGACACACCGGGGCGCCTCCTTAAATTAGTTAGTAGTTTTTGACTGGCCATGGGGAGTGATCAGGACACACCGGGGCGACTCCTTAAATTAATTAGTAGTTTTTGACTGGCCATGGGGAGTGGATATAACACACCGGGGCGCCTCCTTAAATTAGTTAGTAGTTTTTGACTGGCCATGGGGAGTGATTAGGACACACCGGGGCGCCTCCTTAAATTAATTAGTAGTTTTTGACTGGCCATGGGGAGTGATTACGACACACCGAGGCGCCTCCTTAAATTAATTAGTAGTTTTCGACTGGCCATGGGGAGTGATTATGACACACCGGGGCGCATCCTTAAATTAATTAGTAGTTTTTGACTGGCCATGGGGAGTGGATATAACACACCGGGGCGCCTCCTTAAATTAGTTAGTAGTTTTTGACTGGCCATGGGGAGTGATCAGGACACACCGGGGCGCCTCCTTAAATTAATTAGTAGTTTTGACTGTCCATGGGGAGTGATTAGGACACACCGGGGCGCCTCCTTAAATTAGTTAGTAGTTTTTGACTGGCCATGGGGAGGGATCAGGACACACCGGGCGCCTCCTTAAATTAATTAGTAGTTTTTGACTGGCCATGGGAAGTGATTAGGACACACCGGGGCGCCTCCTTAAATTAGTTAGTAGTTTTTGACTGGCCATGGGGAGTGATTAGGACACACCGGGGCGCCTCCTTAAATTAATTAGTAGTTTTTTACTGGCCATGGGGAGTGATTAGGACACACCGAGGCGCCTCCTTAAATTAATTAGTAGTTTTTGACCGGGCATGGGGAGTGATTAGGACACACCGGGGCGCCTCCTTAAATTAATTAGTAGTTTTTGACTGGGCATGGGGAGTGATTAGGACACACCGGGGCGCCTCCTTAAATTAGTTAGTAGTTTTTGACTGGCCATGGGGAGTGATCAGGACACACCGGTGCGCCTCCTTAAATAGTTAGCAGTTTTTGACTGGCCATGGGGAGTAATCAGGACACACCGGGGCGCCTCCTTAAATTAATTAGTAGTTTTTGACTGGCCATGGGGAGTGATCAGGACACACCGGTGCGCCTCCTTAAATTAATTAGCTATTTTTGACTGGCCATGGGGAGTGATTAGGACACACCGAGGCGCCTCCTTAAATTAATTAGTAGTTTTTGACCGGGCATGGGGAGTGATTAGGACACACCGGGGCGCCTCCTTAAATTAATTAGTAGTTTTTGACTGGGCATGGGGAGTTATTAGGACACACCGGGGCGCCTCCTTAAATTAGTTAGTAGTTTTTGACTGGCCATGGGGAGTGATCAGGACACACCGGTGCGCCTCCTTAAATAGTTAGTAGTTTTTGACTGGCCATGGGGAGTGATCAGGACACACCGGGGCGCCTCCTTAAATTAATTAGTAGTTTTTGACTGGCCATGGGGAGTGATCAGGATACACCGGTGCGCCTCCTTAAATTAATTAGCTATTTTTGACTGGCCATGGGGAGTGATCAGGACACACCGGTGCGCTTCATTAAATTAATTAGTAGTTTTTGACTGGCCATGGGGAGTGATTAGGACACACCGGGGCGCCTCCTTAAATTAGTTAGTAGTTTTTGACTGGCCATGGGGAGTGATTAGGACACACCGGGGCGCCTCCTTAAATTAATTAGTAGTTTTTTACTGGCCATGGGGAGTGATTAGGACACACCGAGGCGCCTCCTTAAATTAATTAGTAGTTTTTGACCGGGCATGGGGAGTGATTAGGACACACCGGGGCGCCTCCTTAAATTAATTAGTAGTTTTTGACTGGGCATGGGGAGTGATTAGGACACACCGGGGCGCCTCCTTAAATTAGTTAGTAGTTTTTGACTGGCCATGGGGAGTGATCAGGACACACCGGTGCGCCTCCTTAAATAGTTAGCAGTTTTTGACTGGCCATGGGGAGTAATCAGGACACATCGGGGCGCCTCCTTAAATTAATTAGTAGTTTTTGACTGGCCATGGGGAGTGATCAGGACACACCGGTGCGCCTCCTTAAATTAATTAGCTATTTTTGACTGGCCATGGGGAGTGATTAGGACACACCGGGGCGCCTCCTTAAATTAATTAGTAGTTTTTTACTGGCCATGGGGAGTGATTAGGACACACCGAGGCGCCTCCTTAAATTAATTAGTAGTTTTTGACCGGGCATGGGGAGTGATTAGGACACACCGGGCGCCTCCTTAAATTAATTAGTAGTTTTTGACTGGGCATGGGGAGTGATTAGGACACACCGGGGCGCCTCCTTAAATTAGTTAGTAGTTTTTGACTGGCCATGGGGAGTGATCAGGACACACCGGTGCGCCTCCTTAAATAGTTAGTAGTTTTTGACTGGCCATGGGGAGTGATCAGGACACACCGGGGCGCCTCCTTAAATTAATTAGTAGTTTTTGACTGGCCATGGGGAGTGATCAGGATACACCGGTGCGCCTCCTTAAATTAATTAGCTATTTTTGACTGGCCATGGGGAGTGATCAGGACACACCGGTGCGCTTCATTAAATTAATTAGTAGTTTTTGACTGGCCATGGGGAGTGATTAGGACACACCGGGGCGCCTCCTTAAATTAGTTAGTAGTTTTTGACTGGCCATGGGGAGTGATTAGGACACACCGGGGCGCCTCCTTAAATAGTTAGTAGTTTTTGACTGGCCATGGGGAATGATCAGGACACACCGGGGCGCCTCCTTAAATTAGTTAGTAGTTTTTGACTGGCCATGGGGAGTGATCAGGACACACCGAGGCGCCTCCTTAAATTAATTAGTAGT
Organism: Siphonodentalium dalli; assembly: GCA_032622095.1. Taxonomy (NCBI): domain Eukaryota; kingdom Metazoa; phylum Mollusca; class Scaphopoda; order Gadilida; family Siphonodentaliidae; genus Siphonodentalium; species Siphonodentalium dalli. Next base: position 282,608,705 of record CP136064.1, on the reverse strand, counting down.
TTTTGACTGGCCACGGGGAGTGATCAGGACACACCGGGGCGCCTCATTAAATTAGTTAGTAGTTTTTGACCGGCCATGGGGAGTGATTAGGACACACCGGGGCGCCTCCTTAAATTAGTTAGTAGTTTTTGACTGGCCATGGGGAGTGATCAGGATACACCGGTGCGCCTCCTTAAATTAATTAGCTATTTTTGACTGGCCATGGGGAGTGATCAGGACACACCGGTGCGCTTCATTAAATTAATTAGTAGTTTTTGACTGGCCATGGGGAGTGATTAGGACACACCGGGGCGCCTCCTTAAATTAGTTAGTAGTTTTTGACTGGCCATGGGGAGTGATTAGGACACACCGGGGCGCCTCCTTAAATTAATTAGTAGTTTTTTACTGGCCATGGGGAGTGATTAGGACACACCGAGGCGCCTCCTTAAATTAATTAGTAGTTTTTGACCGGGCATGGGGAGTGATTAGGACACACCGGGGCGCCTCCTTAAATTAATTAGTAGTTTTTGACTGGGCATGGGGAGTGATTAGGACACACCGGGGCGCCTCCTTAAATTAGTTAGTAGTTTTTGACTGGCCATGGGGAGTGATCAGGACACACCGGTGCGCCTCCTTAAATAGTTAGCAGTTTTTGACTGGCCATGGGGAGTAATCAGGACACACCGGGGCGCCTCCTTAAATTAATTAGTAGTTTTTGACTGGCCATGGGGAGTGATCAGGACACACCGGTGCGCCTCCTTAAATTAATTAGCTATTTTTGACTGGCCATGGGGAGTGATTAGGACACACCGGGGCGCCTCCTTAAATTAATTAGTAGTTTTTTACTGGCCATGGGGAGTGATTAGGACACACCGAGGCGCCTCCTTAAATTAATTAGTAGTTTTTGACCGGGCATGGGGAGTGATTAGGACACACCGGGGCGCCTCCTTAAATTAATTAGTAGTTTTTGACTGGGCATGGGGAGTGATTAGGACACACCGGGGCGCCTCCTTAAATTAGTTAGTAGTTTTTGACTGGCCATGGGGAGTGATCAGGACACACCGGTGCGCCTCCTTAAATAGTTAGTAGTTTTTGACTGGCCATGGGGAGTGATCAGGACACACCGGGGCGCCTCCTTAAATTAATTAGTAGTTTTTGACTGGCCATGGGGAGTGATCAGGATACACCGGTGCGCCTCCTTAAATTAATTAGCTATTTTTGACTGGCCATGGGGAGTGATCAGGACACACCGGTGCGCTTCATTAAATTAATTAGTAGTTTTTGACTGGCCATGGGGAGTGATTAGGACACACCGGGGCGCCTCCTTAAATTAGTTAGTAGTTTTTGACTGGCCATGGGGAGTGATTAGGACACACCGGGGCGCCTCCTTAAATAGTTAGTAGTTTTTGACTGGCCATGGGGAGTGATCAGGACACACCGAGGCGCCTCCTTAAATTAATTAGTAGTTTTTGACTGGCCACGGGGAGTGATCAGGACACACCGGGGCGCCTCATTAAATTAGTTAGTAGTTTTTGACCGGCCATGGGGAGTGATTAGGACACACCGGGGCGCCTCCTTAAATTAGTTAGTAGTTTTTGACTGGCCATGGGGAGTGATCAGGACACACCGGGGCGCCTCCTTAAATTAGTTAGTAGTTTTTGACTGGCAATGGGGAGTGATCAGGACACACCGGGGCGCCTCCTTAAATTAATTAGTAGTTTTTGACTGGCCATGGGGAGTGATCAGGACACACCGGGGCGCCTCCTTAAATTAGTTAGTAGTGTTTGACTGGCCATGTGGAGTGATTAGGACACACCGGGGCGCCTCCTTAAATTAATTAGTAGTTTTTGACCGGCCATGGGGAGTGATTAGGACACACCGGGGCGCCTCCTTAAATTAGTTAGTAGTTTTTGACTGGCCATGGGGAGTGATCAGGACACACCGGGGCGCCTACTTAAATTAATTAGTAGTTTTTGACTGGCCATGGGGAGTGATTAGGACACACCGGGGCGCCTCCTTAAATTAATTAGTAGTTTTGACTGGCCATGGGGAGTTATCAGTACACACCGGGGCGCCTCCTTAAATTAATTAGTAGTTTTTGACTGGCCATGGGGAGTGATCAGGACACACCGGGGCGCCTACTTAAATTAATTAGTAGTTTTTGACTGGCCATGGGGAGTTATCAGTACACACCGGGGCGCCTCCTTAAATTAATTAGTAGTTTTTGACTGGCCATGGGGAGTGATTAGGACACACCGGGGCGCCTCCTTAAATTAATTAGTAGTTTTTGACTGGCCATTGGGAGTGATTAGGACACACCGGGGCGCCTCATTAAATTAATTAGCAGTTTTTGACTGGCCATGGGGATTGATTAGGACACACCGGGGCGCCTCCTTGAATTAGTTAGTAGTTTTTGACTGGCCATGGGGAGTGATTAGGACACACCGGGGCGCCTCCTTAAATTAATTAGTAGTTTTTGACTGGCCATGGGGAGTGATTAGGACACACCGGGGCGCCTCCTTAAATTAATTAGTAGTTTTTGACTGGCCATTGGGAGTGATTAGGACACACCGGGGCGCCTCATTAAATTAATTAGCAGTTTTTGACTGGCCATGGGGATTGATTAGGACACACCGGGGCGCCTCCTTGAATTAGTTAGTAGTTTTTGACTGGCCATGGGGAGTGATTAGGACACACCGGGGCGCCTCCTTAAATTAATTAGTAGTTTTTGACTGGCCATGGGGAGTGATTAGGACACACCGGGGCGCCTTCTTAAATTAATTAGTAGTTTTTGACTGGCCATGGGGAGTAATTAGGACACACCGGGGCGCCTTCTTAAATTAATTAGTAGTTTTTGACTGGCCATGGGGAGTGATTAGAACACACCGGGGCGCCTCCTTAAATTAATTAGTAGTTTTTGACTGGCCATGGGGAGTGATTAGAACACACCGGGGCGCCTCCTTAAATTAATTAGTAGTTTTTGACCGGCCATGGGGAGTGATCAGGACACACCGGGGCGCCTCCTTAAATTAATTAGTAGTTTTTGACTGGCCATGGGGAGTGATTAGGACACACCGGGGCGCCTTCTTAAATTAATTAGTAGTTTTTGACTGGCCATGAGGAGGGATTAGGACACACCGGGGCCCCTCCTTAAATTAATTAGTAGTTTTTGACTGGCCATGGGGAGTGATTAGGACACACCGGGGCGCCTCCTTAAATTAATTAGTAGTTTTTGACTGGCCATGGGGAGTGATTATGACACACCGGGGCGCCTCCTTAAATTAGTTAGTAGTTTTTGACTGGCCATGGGGAGTGATTAGGACACACCGGGGCGCCTCCTTAAATTAATTAGTAGTTTTTTACTGGCCATGGGGAGTGATTAGGACACACCGGGGCGCCTCCTTAAATTAATTAGTAGTTTTTGACTGGCCATGGGGAGTAATTATGACACACCGGGGCGCCTCCTTAAATTAATTAGTAGTTTTTGACTGGCCATGGGGAGTGATCAGGACACACCGGGGCGCCTCCTTAAATTAGTTAGTAGTTTTTGACTGGCCATGGGGATTGATTAGGACACACCGGGGCGCCTCCTTGAATTAATTAGTAGTTTTTGACTGGCCATGGGGAGTGATCAGGACACACCGGGGCGCCTCCTTAAATTAATTAGTAGTTTTTGACTGGCCATGGGGAGTGATTAGGACACACCAGGGCGCCTTATTATATTAGATAGTAGTTTTTGACTGGCCATGGGGAGTGATTAGGACACACCGGGGCGCCTTATTATATTAGTTAGTAGTTTTTGACTGGCCATGGGGAGTGATTAGGACACACCAGGGCGCCTTATTATATTAGATAGTAGTTTTTGACTGACCATGGGGAGTGATCAGGACACACCGGGGCGCCTTATTATATTAGATAGTAGTTTTTGACTGGCCATGGGGAGTGATTAGGACACACCGGGGCGCCTCCTTAAATTAATTAGTAGTTTTTGACTGGCCATGGGGAGTGATTAGGACACACCAGGGCGCCTTATTAAATTAAGTAGTAGTTTTTGACTGGCCATGGGGAGTGATTAGGACACACCAGGGCGCCTTATTATATTAGATAGTAGTTTTTGACTGGCCATGGGGAGTGATTAGGACACACCAGGGCGCCTTATTATATTAGATAGTAGTTTTTGACTGGCCATGGGGAGTGATTAGGACACACCGGGGCGCCTTATTATATTAGTTAGTAGTTTTTGACTGGCCATGGGGAGTGATTAGGACACACCAGGGCGCCTTATTATATTAGATAGTAGTTTTTGACTGGCCATGGGGAGTGATTAGGACACACCGGGGCGCCTTATTATATTAGATAGTAGTTTTTGACTGGCCATGGGGAGTGATTAGGACACACCAGGGCGCCTTATTATATTAGATAGTAGTTTTTGACTGGCCATGTGGAGTGATTAGGACACACCAGGGCGCCTTATTATATTAGATAGTAGTTATTGACTGTCCATGTGGAGTGATTAGAACACACCAGGGCGCCTTATTATATTAGATAGTAGTTTTTGACTGACCATGTGGAGTGATTAGGACACACCGGGGCGCCTTATTATATTAGATAGTAGTTATTGACTGACCATGGGGAGTGATTAGGACACACCGGGGCGCCTTATTATATTAGATAGTAGTTTATGACTGGCCATGGGGAGTTATTAGGACACACCAGGGCGCCTTATTATATTAGATAGTAGTTATTGACTGGCCATGTGGAGTGATTAGGACACACCAGGGCGCCTTATTATATTAGATAGTAGTTATTGACTGACCATGGGGAGTGATTAGGACACACCAGGGCGCCTTATTATATTAGATAGTAGTTTTTGACTGACCATGGGGAGTGATTAGGACACACCAGGCCGCCTTATTATATTAGATAGTAGTTTTTGACTGACCATGTGGAGTGATTAGGACACACCAGGGCGCCTTATTATATTAGATAGTAGTTTTTGACTGACCATGTGGAGTGATTAGGACACACCAGGCCGCCTTATTATATTAGATAGTAGTTTTTGACTGGCCATGGGGAGTGATTAGGACACACCAGGCCGCCTTATTATATTAGATAGTAGTTTTTGACTGACCATGAGGAGTGATTAGAACACACCAGGGCGCCTTATTATATTAGATAGTAGTTTTTGACTGACCATGGGGAGTGATTAGGACACACCAGGGCGCCTTATTATATTAGATAGTAGTTTTTGACTGACCATGGGGAGTGATTAGGACACACCAGGGCGCCTTATTATATTAGATAGTAGTTTTTGACTGGCCGTGGAGAGTGATTAGGACACACCGGGGCGCCTTATTATATTAGATAGTAGTTTTTGACTGGCCATGGGGAGTGATTATGACACACCAGGGCGCCTTATTATATTAGATAGTAGTTTTTGACTGTCCATGTGGAGTGATTAGGACACACCGGGGCGCCTTATTATATTAGATAGTAGTTTTTGACTGGCCATGGGGAGTGATTAGGACACACCAGGGCGCCTTATTATATTAGATAGTAGTTTTTGACTGACCATGTGGAGTGATTAGGACACACCGGGCCGCCTTATTATATTAGATAGTAGTTTTTGACTGGCCATGGGGAGTGATTAGGACACACCAGGGCGCCTTATTATATTAGATAGTAGTTTTTGACTGGCCATGTGGAGTGATTAGGACACACCGGGGCGCCTTATTATATTAGATAGTAGTTTATGACTGGCCATGAGGAGTGATTAGGACACACCGGGGCGCCTTATTATATTAGATAGTAGTTTATGACTGACCATGAGGAGTGATTAGGACACACCGGGGCGCCTTATTATATTAGATAGTAGTTTATGACTGGCCATGAGGAGTGATTAGGACACACCAGGGCGCCTTATTATATTAGATAGTAGTTTTTGACTGGCCATGTGGAGTGATTAGGACACACCAGGGCGCCTTATTATATTAGATAGTAGTTTTTGACTGTCCATGGGGAGTGATTAGGACACACCAGGGCGCCTTATTATATTAGATAGTAGTTTTTGACTGGCCATGGGGAGTGATTAGGACACACCAGGGCGCCTTATTATATTAGATAGTAGTTTTTGACTGTCCATGGGGAGTGATTAGGACACACCAGGGCGCCTTATTATATTATATAGTAGTTTTTGACTGGCCATGGGGAGTGATTAGGACACACCAGGGCGCCTTATTATATTAGATAGTAGTTTTTGACTGGCCATGGGGAGTGATTAGGACACACCAGGGCGCCTTATTATATTAGATAGTAGTTTTTGACTGACCATGGGGAGTGATTAGGACACACCAGGGCGCCTTATTATATTAGATAGTAGTTTTTGACTGTCCATGGGGAGTGATTAGGACACACCAGGGCGCCTTATTATATTAGATAGTAGTTTTTGACTGGCCATGGGGAGTGATTAGGACACACCAGGGCGCCTTATTATATTAGATAGTAGTTATTGACTGGCCATGAGGAGTGATTAGGACACACCAGGGCGCCTTATTATATTATATAGTAGTTTTTGACTGGCCATGGGGAGTGATTAGGACACACCAGGGCGCCTTATTATATTAGATAGTAGTTTTTGACTGACCATGGGGAGTGATTAGGACACACCAGGGCGCCTTATTATATTAGATAGTAGTTTTTGACTGTTCATGGGGAGTGATTAGGACACACCGGGGCGCCTTATTATATTAGATAGTAGTTTTTGACTGTTCATGGGGAGTGATTAGGACACACCGGGGCGCCTTATTATATTAGATAGTAGTTTTTGACTGTTCATGGGGAGTGATTAGGACACACCGGGGCGCCTTATTATATTAGATAGTAGTTTTTGACCGGCCATGGGGAGTGATTAGGACACACCAGGGCGCCTTATTATATTAGATAGTAGTTTTTGACTGGCCATGGGGAGTGATTAGGACACACCAGGGCGCCTTATTATATTAGATAGTAGTTTTTGACTGTTCATGGGGAGTGATTAGGACACACCGGGGCGCCTTATTATATTAGATAGTAGTTTTTGACTGACCATGGGGAGTGATTAGGACACACCAGGGCGCCTTATTATATTAGATAGTAGTTTTTGACTGTTCATGGGGAGTGATTAGAACACACCAGGGCGCCTTATTATATTAGATAGTAGTTTTTGACTGTTCATGGGGAGTGATTAGGACACACCAGGGCGCCTTATTATATTAGATAGTAGTTTTTGACTGTTCATGGGGAGTGATCAGGACACACCAGGCCGCCTTATTATATTATATAGTAGTTATTGACTGTCCATGGGGAGTGATTAGGACACACCAGGCCGCCTTATTATATTATATAGTAGTTTTTGACTGGCTATGAGGAGTGATTAGGACACACCAGGCCGCCTTATTATATTAGATAGTAGTTTTTGACTGACCATGGGGAGTGATTAGGACACACCAGGGCGCCTTATTATATTAGATAGTAGTTTTTGACCGGCCATGGGGAGTGATTAGGACACACCAGGCCGCCTTATTATATTAGATAGTAGTTTTTGACTGTCCATGGGGAGTGATTAGGACACACCAGGCCGCCTTATTATATTATATAGTAGTTTTTGACTGGCTATGAGGAGTGATTAGGACACACCAGGCCGCCTTATTATATTAGATAGTAGTTTTTGACTGACCATGGGGAGTGATTAGGACACACCAGGCCGCCTTATTATATTAGATAGTAGTTTTTGACTGGCCATGTGGAGTGATTATGACACACCAGGGCGCCTTATTATATTAGATAGTAGTTATTGACTGTCCATGGGGAGTGATTAGGACACACCAGGGCGCCTTATTATATTAGATAGTAGTTTTTGACTGACCATGGGGAGTGATTAGGACACACCAGGCCGCCTTATTATATTAGATAGTAGTTTTTGACTGACCATGGGGAGTGATTAGGACACACCAGGGCGCCTTATTATATTAGATAGTAGTTATTGACTGACCATGGGGAGTGATTAGGACACACCGGGGCGCCTTATTATATTAGATAGTAGTTTTTGACTGGCCATGGGGAGTGATTAGGACACACCAGGGCGCCTTATTATATTAGATAGTAGTTTTTGACTGACCATGGGGAGTGATTAGGACACACCGGGGCGCCTTATTATATTAGATAGTAGTTTTTGACTGGCCATGGGGAGTGATTAGGACACATCAGGCCGCCTTATTATATTAGATAGTAGTTTTTGACTGACCATGGGGAGTGATTAGGACACACCGGGGCGCCTTATTATATTAGATAGTAGTTTTTGACTGGCCATGGGGAGTGATTAGGACACATCAGGCCGCCTTATTATATTAGATAGTAGTTATTGACTGACCATGGGGAGTGATTAGGACACACCAGGCCGCCTTATTATATTAGATAGTAGTTTTTTACTGACCATGGGGAGTGATTAGGACACACCAGGGCGCCTTATTATATTAGATAGTAGTTTTTGACTGACCATGGGGAGTGATTAGGACACACCAGGGCGCCTTATTATATTAGATAGTAGTTTTTGACTGACCATGTGGAGTGATTAGGACACACCAGGGCGCCTTATTATATTAGATAGTAGTTTTTGACTGACCATGGGGAGTGATTAGGACACACCAGGGCGCCTTATTATATTAGATAGTAGTTTTTGACTGGCCATGGGGAGTGATTAGGACACACCAGGGCGCCTTACTAAATTAGATAGTAGTTTTTGACTGGCCATGGGGAGTGATTAGGACACACCAGGGCGCCTTATTATATTAGATAGTAGTTTTTGACTGGCCATGGGGAGTGATGAGGACACACCAGGGCGCCTTATTATATTAGATAGTAGTTATTGACTGGCCATGGGGAGTGATTAGGACACACCAGGGCGCCTTATTATATTAGATAGTAGTTATTGACTGGCCATGGGGAGTGATTAGGACACACCAGGGCGCCTTATTATATTAGATAGTAGTTTTTGACCGGCCATGGGGAGTGATTAGGACACACCAGGGCGCCTTATTATATTAGATAGTAGTTTTTGACTGTCCATGGGGAGTGATTAGGACACACCAGGGCGCCTTATTATATTAGATAGTAGTTTTTGACTGGCCATGGGGAGTGATTAGGACACACCGGGGCGCCTTATTATATTAGATAGTAGTTTTTGACTGTCCATGGGGAGTGATTAGGACACACCAGGGCGCCTTATTATATTAGATAGTAGTTTTTGACTGGCCATGAGGAGTGATTAGGACACACCGGGGCGCCTTATTATATTAGATAGTAGTTTTTGACTGGCCATGGGGAGTGATTAGGACACACCAGGGCGCCTTATTATATTAGATAGTAGTTTATGACTGACCATGGGGAGTGATTAGGACACACCAGGGCGCCTTATTATATTAGATAGTAGTTTTTGACTGGCCATGGGGAGTGATTAGGACACACCAGGGCGCCTTATTATATTAGATAGTAGTTTTGACTGGCCATGGGGAGTGATTAGGACACACCAGGGCGCCTTATTATATTAGATAGTAGTTTTTGACTGGCCATGGGGAGTGATTAGGACACACCAGGGCGCCTTATTATATTAGATAGTAGTTTTGACTGGCCATGGGGAGTGATTAGGACACACCAGGGCGCCTTATTATATTAGATAGTAGTTTTTGACTGACCATGGGGAGTGATTAGGACACACCAGGGCGCCTTATTATATTATATAGTAGTTTTTGACCGGCCATGGGGAGTGATCAGGACACACCAGGGCGCCTTATTATATTAGATAGTAGTTTTTGACTGACCATGGGGAGTGATTAGGACACACCGGGGCGCCTTATTATATTAGATAGTAGTTTATGACTGACCATGGGGAGTGATTAGGACACACCGGGGCGCCTTATTATATTAGATAGTAGTTTTTGACTGTCCATGGGGAGTGATTAGGACACACCAGGGCGCCTTATTATATTAGATAGTAGTTTTTGACTGGCCATGGGGAGTGATTAGGACACACCAGGGCGCCTTATTATATTAGATAGTAGTTATTGACTGACCATGGGGAGTGATTAGGACACACCGGGGCGCCTTATTATATTAGATAGTAGTTTATGACTGACCATGGGGAGTGATTAGGACACACCGGGGCGCCTTATTATATTAGATAGTAGTTTTTGACTGTCCATGGGGAGTGATTAGGACACACCGGGGCGCCTTATTATATTAGATAGTAGTTTTTGACTGGCCATGGGGAGTGATGAGGACACACCAGGGCGCCTTATTATATTAGATAGTAGTTTTTGACTGGCCATGAGGAGTGATTAGGACACACCAGGGCGCCTTATTATATTAGATAGTAGTTTTTGACTGTCCATGTGGAGTGATTAGGACACACCAGGGCGCCTTATTATATTAGATAGTAGTTTTTGACTGGCCATGGGGAGTGATTAGGACACACCAGGGCGCCTTATTATATTAGATAGTAGTTTTTGACTGTCCATGGGGAGTGATTAGGACACACCAGGCCGCCTTATTATATTAGATAGTAGTTTTTGACTGGCCATGGGGAGTGATTAGGACACACCGGGGCGCCTTATTATATTAGATAGTAGTTTTTGACTGTCCATGGGGAGTGATTAGGACACACCAGGGCGCCTTATTATATTAGATAGTAGTTTTTGACTGTCCATGGGGAGTGATTAGGACACACCAGGGCGCCTTATTATATTAGATAGTAGTTTTTGACTGTCCATGGGGAGTGATTAGGACACACCAGGGCGCCTTATTATATTAGATAGTAGTTTTTGACTGACCATGGGGAGTGATCAGGACACACCGGGGCGCCTTATTATATTAGATAGTAGTTATTGACTGGCCATGGGGAGTGATTAGGACACACCAGGGCGCCTTATTATATTAGATAGTAGTTTTTGACTGACCATGGGGAGTGATCAGGACACACCAGGGCGCCTTATTATATTAGATAGTAGTTTTTGACTGTCCATGGGGAGTGATTAGGACACACCAGGGCGCCTTATTATATTAGATAGTAGTTTTTGACTGACCATGGGGAGTGATCAGGACACACCGGGGCGCCTTATTATATTAGATAGTAGTTTTTGACTGGCCATGGGGAGTGATTAGGACACACCAGGGCGCCTTATTATATTAGATAGTAGTTTTTGACCGGCCATGGGGAGTGATTAGGACACACCAGGGCGCCTTATTATATTAGATAGTAGTTTTTGACTGTCCATGGGGAGTGATTAGGACACACCAGGGCGCCTTATTATATTAGATAGTAGTTTTTGACTGGCCATGGGGAGTGATTAGGACACACCGGGGCGCCTTATTATATTAGATAGTAGTTTTTGACTGTCCATGGGGAGTGATTAGGACACACCAGGGCGCCTTATTATATTAGATAGTAGTTTTTGACTGGCCATGAGGAGTGATTAGGACACACCGGGGCGCCTTATTATATTAGATAGTAGTTTTTGACTGGCCATGGGGAGTGATTAGGACACACCAGGGCGCCTTATTATATTAGATAGTAGTTTATGACTGACCATGGGGAGTGATTAGGACACACCAGGGCGCCTTATTATATTAGATAGTAGTTTTTGACTGGCCATGGGGAGTGATTAGGACACACCAGGGCGCCTTATTATATTAGATAGTAGTTTTGACTGGCCATGGGGAGTGATTAGGACACACCAGGGCGCCTTATTATATTAGATAGTAGTTTTTGACTGGCCATGGGGAGTGATTAGGACACACCAGGGCGCCTTATTATATTAGATAGTAGTTTTGACTGGCCATGGGGAGTGATTAGGACACACCAGGGCGCCTTATTATATTAGATAGTAGTTTTTGACTGACCATGGGGAGTGATTAGGACACACCAGGGCGCCTTATTATATTATATAGTAGTTTTTGACCGGCCATGGGGAGTGATCAGGACACACCAGGGCGCCTTATTATATTAGATAGTAGTTTTTGACTGACCATGGGGAGTGATTAGGACACACCAGGGCGCCTTATTATATTATATAGTAGTTTTTGACCGGCCATGGGGAGTGATCAGGACACACCAGGGCGCCTTATTATATTAGATAGTAGTTTTTGACTGGCCATGGGGAGTGATTAGGACACACCGGGGCGCCTTATTATATTAGATAGTAGTTTTTGACTGGCCATGGGGAGTGATTAGGACACACCAGGCCGCCTTATTATATTAGATAGTAGTTTTTGACTGGCCATGTGGAGTGATCAGGACACACCAGGGCGCCTTATTATATTAGATAGTAGTTTTTGACTGTCCATGGGGAGTGATTAGGACACACCAGGCCGCCTTATTATATTAGATAGTAGTTTTTGACTGTCCATGGAGAGTGATTAGGACACACCAGGGCGCCTTATTATATTAGATAGTAGTTTTTGACTGTCCATGGGGAGTGATTAGGACACACCAGGGCGCCTTATTATATTAGATAGTAGTTTTTGACTGGCCATGTGGAGTGATTAGGACACACCGGGGCGCCTTATTATATTAGATAGTAGTTTTTGACTGGCCATGGGGAGTGATTAGGACACACCAGGCCGCCTTATTATATTAGATAGTAGTGTTTGACTGACCATGGGGAGTGATTAGGACACACCAGGGCGCCTTATTATATTAGATAGTAGTTTTTGACTGTCCATGGGGAGTGATTAGGACACACCGAGGCGCCTTATTATATTAGATAGTAGTTTTTGACTGGCCATGGGGAGTGATTAGGACACACCAGGGCGCCTTATTATATTAGATAGTAGTTTTTGACTGACCATGGGGAGTGATTAGGACACACCAGGGCGCCTTATTATATTAGATAGTAGTTTTTGACTGGCCATGGGGAGTGATTAGGACACACCAGGGCGCCTTATTATATTAGATAGTAGTTTTTGACTGGCCATGGGGAGTGATTAGGACACACCAGGGCGCCTTATTATATTAGATAGTAGTTATTGACTGACCATGGGGAGTGATTAGGACACACCAGGGCGCCTTATTATATTAGATAGTAGTTTATGACTGTCCATGGGGAGTGATTAGGACACACCAGGGCGCCTTATTATATTAGATAGTAGTTTTTGACTGGCCATGGGGAGTGATTAGGACACACCAGGCCGCCTTATTATATTATATAGTAGTTTATGACTGTCCATGAGGAGTGATTAGTACACACCAGGCCGCCTTATTATATTAGATAGTAGTTTTTGACCGGCCATGGGGAGTGATTAGGACACACCAGGCCGCCTTATTATATTATATAGTAGTTTATGACTGACCATGTGGAGTGATTAGGACACACCAGGCCGCCTTATTATATTATATAGTAGTTTATGACTGACCATGTGGAGTGATTAGGACACACCAGGGCGCCTTATTATATTAGATAGTAGTTTTTGACTGGCCATGGGGAGTGATTAGTACACACCAGGCCGCCTTATTATATTAGATAGTAGTTTTTGACTGACCATGGGGAGTGATTAGGACACACCAGGGCGCCTTATTATATTAGATAGTAGTTTTTGACTGACCATGGGGAGTGATTAGGACACACCAGGGCGCCTTATTATATTATATAGTAGTTTATGACTGTCCATGGGGAGTGATTAGGACACACCAGGGCGCCTTATTATATTAGATAGTAGTTTTTGACTGGCCATGGGGAGTGATTAGGACACACCAGGGCGCCTTATTATATTAGATAGTAGTTTTTGACTGGCCATGGGGAGTGATTAGGACACACCAGGGCGCCTTATTATATTAGATAGTAGTTTTTGACTGTCCATGTGGAGTGATTAGGACACACCGGGGCGCCTCCTTAAATTAGATAGTAGTTTTTGACTGGCCATGGGGAGTGATTAGGACACACCAGGGCGCCTTATTATATTAGATAGTAGTTTTTGACTGGCCATGGGGAGTGATTAGGACACACCAGGGCGCCTTATTAAATTAGATAGTAGTTTTTGACTGGCCATGGGGAGTGATTAGGACACACCAGGGCGCCTTATTATATTAGATAGTAGTTTTTGACTGGCCATGGGGAGTGATTAGGACACACCAGGGCGCCTTATTATATTAGATAGTAGTTTTTGACTGGCCATGGGGAGTGATTAGGACACACCAGGGCGCCTTATTATATTAGATAGTAGTTTTTGACTGTCCATGTGGAGTGATTAGGACACACCGGGGCGCCTCCTTAACCCTTTTACCGCTAAATATAATTATGGACGTGTGTCTTACTGCTGAATATTTCCATATTACCTATCGTGGCATCGTAGAACATAGCTTGCCAATATATTTTCCAGTATTTCGGTAACGTAAGTCTTTAATTTAAGCTACATGTATTCGGATCTCAATCACTACAGTACGAAATAATGTGTCATCAATCATCACTGATATGAAAATAATGTGTTTGGCTAAATTGTCAATGTTTATATCGAAAAAGTTGAATTCCTGGAGTGAATGTATATACCACGAGGTCTCAAGCAGTCTACCTCTTCGCATGCAGCATAGGACAATACTATTGAATGTCTCAATTATATTAATAGCTTGAGGATAGGAGCGACCTATCATATGGTAAATATTCAACCAGGCTCTGGTTATATAAATTAAATTTTAAAGTTTAAACTAAATTCAACACATTATAAAAATATCAGTTTTTGAATTGATGACTGATGTACAGTGTAGTACAATAACGATTAACATTATGGTCTTGTAACTAAACATGTTAGAATATTGACAGTAGTGTGGTATTAAAACCTTTTACTGCTAAATTGATTTCTGGACATGTGTCACGTGTCTTACAGCTGAATATATTTCCATATTAAATATGCCTATCATGGTATTATAGAACATACCTTACCTAATATATCTCCCAGCATTTCGGTAACGTATATTCTCGAGTTAAATATCCCCTTTATGTGTAAAGGTAAGTAACAAAATCCACCGAATGTCAGGTATCTGTAACATACATGTATATACTCGAGCATAGTTCGTTTGAAATAAAAACTTTCCCACTCACATTCACATGCTATGTACCGACGAAAACCACTCAATCAAGTCAATGCCAGGTTAGTAAATTAACGTAAATTATTATGTATATTCTATAGCTAAAAACCACTAATTGAGTAAAATGTTGATAAATATATAGGGTGATCAAAAGAGAGGCCGTTGGAAATTATAGACTAATTTAAAAATAAATTATTCTCACTTCTCATCTACGTTGTAATAAACATATCACGAAATTGGGCAACCCAGTTATTTGAATTGTTTTTGTAATATATTAGTATCACAACAAATGTCACATAACCGTTGCATACATATTTCGTAACTTATGCTCCATTTGTCACTAAATTCATAAATACCTGCACGTATTTGTTGTCCTATAATTGCACAAAACGCATTCTGTTGTTAAACGCATTCGCACAGTGGAAGCATGCTTTCAAAAATCGTCATTATGTACCGTAGTAAATGCGTACAGCAAACAACATTCGTGTTCACTCTGTCCTAAATACATCCTCTAAAAATCCACAAATTCATAACTAACCTTTTCTCAATGAACATACCACACCCATGGTGACAGAATTTTTTTTTACTATATGCTAAGAAATTACCCCCTACTGATAACTCGAAACTAAACAGTGTCACCATTACACGCACATTTCAAGTCAAGGTCATTCATTTCTTACCTTCACCTTTAGCATTCCACGGTGCGTTCGCTCCCCAACTCTGAATGCACTCGTTCAGGACCATGGTACATATAATTATATAGTATTACCTGAAAGCCGATATATCGGCCTGCCGCAGTCTACCGGGAAGCCGATATATCGGCTTGCCGCGCTCAAAGGGTTAAATTAGATAGTAGTTTATGACTGGCCATGGGGAGTGATTAGGACACACCAGGCCGCCTTATTATATTAGATAGTAGTTTTTGACTGACCATGAGGAGTGATTAGGACACACCGGGGCGCCTTATTATATTAGATAGTAGTTTTTGACTGTCCATGGGGAGTGATTAGGACACACCAGGGCGCCTTATTATATTAGATAGTAGTGTTTGACTGGCCATGGGGAGTGATTAGGACACACCAGGCCGCCTTATTATATTAGATAGTAGTGTTTGACTGACCATGTGGAGTGATTAGGACACACCGGGGCGCCTTATTATATTAGATAGTAGTTATTGACTGGCCATGGGGAGTGATTAGGACACACCAGGGCGCCTTATTATATTAGATAGTAGTTTTTGACCGGCCATGGGGAGTGATTAGTACACACCAGGCCGCCTTATTATATTAGATAGTAGTTTTTGACCGGCCATGGGGAGTGATTAGTACACACCAGGCCGCCTTATTATATTAGATAGTAGTTTTGACCGGCCATGGGGAGTGATTAGGACACACCAGGCCGCCTTATTATATTAGATAGTAGTTTTTGACTGTCCATAGGGGAGTGATTAGGACACACCAGGGCGCCTTATTATATTAGATAGTAGTTTTTGACTGGCCATAGGGGAGTGATTAGGACACACCAGGGCGCCTTATTATATTAGATAGTAGTTTTTGACTGGCCATGGGGAGTGATTAGGACACACCAGGGCGCCTTATTATATTAGATAGTAGTTTTTGACTGGCCATAGGGGAGTGATTAGGACACACCAGGGCGCCTTATTATATTAGATAGTAGTTTTTGACTGGCCATAGGGGAGTGATTAGGACACACCAGGGCGCCTTATTATATTAGATAGTAGTTTTTGACTGGCCATGGGGAGTGATCAGGACACACCAGGGCGCCTTATTAAATTAGATAGTAGTTTTTGACTGACCATGGGGAGTGATTAGGACACACCAGGGCGCCTTATTATATTATATAGTAGTTTATGACTGTCCATGGGGAGTGATTAGGACACACCAGGGCGCCTTATTATATTATATAGTAGTTTATGACTGTCCATGGGGAGTGATTAGGACACACCAGGGCGCCTTATTATATTAGATAGTAGTTTTTGACTGGCCATGGGGAGTGATTAGGACACACCAGGCCGCCTTATTATATTATATAGTAGTTTATGACTGTCCATGAGGAGTGATTAGTACACACCAGGCCGCCTTATTATATTAGATAGTAGTTTTTGACCGGCCATGGGGAGTGATTAGGACACACCAGGCCGCCTTATTATATTATATAGTAGTTTATGACTGACCATGGGGAGTGATTAGTACACACCAGGCCGCCTTATTATATTAGATAGTAGTTTTTGACTGACCATGGGGAGTGATTAGGACACACCAGGGCGCCTTATTATATTAGATAGTAGTTTTTGACTGACCATGGGGAGTGATTAGGACACACCAGGGCGCCTTATTATATTATATAGTAGTTTATGACTGTCCATGGGGAGTGATTAGGACACACCAGGGCGCCTTATTATATTAGATAGTAGTTTTTGACTGGCCATGGGGAGTGATTAGGACACACCAGGGCGCCTTATTATATTAGATAGTAGTTTTTGACTGGCCATGGGGAGTGATTAGGACACACCAGGGCGCCTTATTATATTAGATAGTAGTTTTTGACTGTCCATGTGGAGTGATTAGGACACACCGGGGCGCCTCCTTAAATTAGATAGTAGTTTTTGACTGGCCATGGGGAGTGATTAGGACACACCAGGGCGCCTTATTATATTAGATAGTAGTTTTTGACTGGCCATGGGGAGTGATTAGGACACACCAGGGCGCCTTATTAAATTAGATAGTAGTTTTTGACTGGCCATGGGGAGTGATTAGGACACACCAGGGCGCCTTATTATATTAGATAGTAGTTTTTGACTGGCCATGGGGAGTGATTAGGACACACCAGGGCGCCTTATTATATTAGATAGTAGTTTTTGACTGGCCATGGGGAGTGATTAGGACACACCAGGGCGCCTTATTATATTAGATAGTAGTTTTTGACTGTCCATGTGGAGTGATTAGGACACACCGGGGCGCCTCCTTAACCCTTTTACCGCTAAATATAATTATGGACGTGTGTCTTACTGCTGAATATTTCCATATTACCTATCGTGGCATCGTAGAACATAGCTTGCCAATATATTTTCCAGTATTTCGGTAACGTAAGTCTTTAATTTAAGCTACATGTATTCGGATCTCAATCACTACAGTACGAAATAATGTGTCATCAATCATCACTGATATGAAAATAATGTGTTTGGCTAAATTGTCAATGTTTATATCGAAAAAGTTGAATTCCTGGAGTGAATGTATATACCACGAGGTCTCAAGCAGTCTACCTCTTCGCATGCAGCATAGGACAATACTATTGAATGTCTCAATTATATTAATAGCTTGAGGATAGGAGCGACCTATCATATGGTAAATATTCAACCAGGCTCTGGTTATATAAATTAAATTTTAAAGTTTAAACTAAATTCAACACATTATAAAAATATCAGTTTTTGAATTGATGACTGATGTACAGTGTAGTACAATAACGATTAACATTATGGTCTTGTAACTAAACATGTTAGAATATTGACAGTAGTGTGGTATTAAAACCTTTTACTGCTAAATTGATTTCTGGACATGTGTCACGTGTCTTACAGCTGAATATATTTCCATATTAAATATGCCTATCATGGTATTATAGAACATACCTTACCTAATATATCTCCCAGCATTTCGGTAACGTATATTCTCGAGTTAAATATCCCCTTTATGTGTAAAGGTAAGTAACAAAATCCACCGAATGTCAGGTATCTGTAACATACATGTATATACTCGAGCATAGTTCGTTTGAAATAAAAACTTTCCCACTCACATTCACATGCTATGTACCGACGAAAACCACTCAATCAAGTCAATGCCAGGTTAGTAAATTAACGTAAATTATTATGTATATTCTATAGCTAAAAACCACTAATTGAGTAAAATGTTGATAAATATATAGGGTGATCAAAAGAGAGGCCGTTGGAAATTATAGACTAATTTAAAAATAAATTATTCTCACTTCTCATCTACGTTGTAATAAACATATCACGAAATTGGGCAACCCAGTTATTTGAATTGTTTTTGTAATATATTAGTATCACAACAAATGTCACATAACCGTTGCATACATATTTCGTAACTTATGCTCCATTTGTCACTAAATTCATAAATACCTGCACGTATTTGTTGTCCTATAATTGCACAAAACGCATTCTGTTGTTAAACGCATTCGCACAGTGGAAGCATGCTTTCAAAAATCGTCATTATGTACCGTAGTAAATGCGTACAGCAAACAACATTCGTGTTCACTCTGTCCTAAATACATCCTCTAAAAATCCACAAATTCATAACTAACCTTTTCTCAATGAACATACCACACCCATGGTGACAGAATTTTTTTTTACTATATGCTAAGAAATTACCCCCTACTGATAACTCGAAACTAAACAGTGTCACCATTACACGCACATTTCAAGTCAAGGTCATTCATTTCTTACCTTCACCTTTAGCATTCCACGGTGCGTTCGCTCCCCAACTCTGAATGCACTCGTTCAGGACCATGGTACATATAATTATATAGTATTACCTGAAAGCCGATATATCGGCCTGCCGCAGTCTACCGGGAAGCCGATATATCGGCTTGCCGCGCTCAAAGGGTTAAATTAGATAGTAGTTTATGACTGGCCATGGGGAGTGATTAGGACACACCAGGCCGCCTTATTATATTAGATAGTAGTTTTTGACTGACCATGAGGAGTGATTAGGACACACCGGGGCGCCTTATTATATTAGATAGTAGTTTTTGACTGTCCATGGGGAGTGATTAGGACACACCAGGGCGCCTTATTATATTAGATAGTAGTGTTTGACTGGCCATGGGGAGTGATTAGGACACACCAGGCCGCCTTATTATATTAGATAGTAGTGTTTGACTGACCATGTGGAGTGATTAGGACACACCGGGGCGCCTTATTATATTAGATAGTAGTTATTGACTGGCCATGGGGAGTGATTAGGACACACCAGGGCGCCTTATTATATTAGATAGTAGTTTTTGACCGGCCATGGGGAGTGATTAGTACACACCAGGCCGCCTTATTATATTAGATAGTAGTTTTTGACCGGCCATGGGGAGTGATTAGTACACACCAGGCCGCCTTATTATATTAGATAGTAGTTTTGACTGGCCATGGGGAGTGATTAGGAC
The DNA here is from genome assembly GCA_032622095.1 of Siphonodentalium dalli. Classification (NCBI taxonomy): domain Eukaryota; kingdom Metazoa; phylum Mollusca; class Scaphopoda; order Gadilida; family Siphonodentaliidae; genus Siphonodentalium; species Siphonodentalium dalli. Next base: position 282,588,430 of record CP136064.1, on the reverse strand, counting down.
ACACCAGGGCGCCTTATTATATTAGATAGTAGTTTTTGACTGTCCATGGGGAGTGATTAGGACACACCGGGGCGCCTTATTATATTAGATAGTAGTTTTTGACTGGCCATGGGGAGTGATTAGGACACACCAGGGCGCCTTATTATATTAGATAGTAGTTTTTGACTGGCCATGGGGAGTGATTAGGACACACCAGGCCGCCTTACTATATTAGATAGTAGTTTTTGACTGGCCATGGGGAGTGATTAGGACACACCAGGGCGCCTTATTATATTAGATAGTAGTTTTTGACTGTCCATGGGGAGTGATTAGGACACACCAGGCCGCCTTATTATATTAGATAGTAGTTATTGACTGGCCATGAGGAGTGATTAGGACACACCAGGGCGCCTTACTATATTAGATAGTAGTTATTGACTGGCCATGGGGAGTGATTAGGACACACCGGGCCGCCTTATTATATTAGATAGTAGTGTTTGACTGGCCATGGGGAGTGATTAGGACACACCAGGGCGCCTTATTATATTAGATAGTAGTTTTTGACTGTCCATGGGGAGTGATTAGGACACACCAGGCCGCCTTACTATATTAGATAGTAGTTTTTGACTGACCATGGGGAGTGATTAGGACACACCAGGCCGCCTTACTATATTAGATAGTAGTTTTTGACTGGCCATGGGGAGTGATTAGAACACACCAGGCCGCCTTACTATATTAGATAGTAGTTTTTGACTGGCCATGGGGAGTGATTAGGACACACCAGGGCGCCTTATTATATTAGATAGTAGTTTTTGACCGGCCATGGGGAGTGATTAGGACACACCAGGGCGCCTTATTATATTAGATAGTAGTTTTTGACTGGCCATGGGGAGTGATTAGAACACACCAGGGCGCCTTATTATATTAGATAGTAGTTTTTGACTGGCCATGGGGAGTGATTAGGACACACCGGGGCGCCTCTTTAAATTAAGTAGTAGTTTTTGACTGGCCATGGGGAGTGATTAGGATACACCGGGGCGCCTCTTTAACCCTTTTACCGCTAAATATAATTATGGACGTGTGTCTTACTGCTGAATATTTCCATATTACCTATCGTGGCATCGTAGAACATAGCTTGCCAATATATTTTCCAGTATTTCGGTAACGTAAGTCTTTAATTTAAGCTACATGTATTCGGATCTCAATCACTACAGTACGAAATAATGTGTCATCAATCATCACTGATATGAAAATAATGTGTTTGGCTAAATTGTCAATGTTTATATCGAAAAAGTTGAATTCCTGGAGTGAATGTATATACCACGAGGTCTCAAGCAGTCTACCTCTTCGCATGCAGCATAGGACAATAATATTGAATGTCTCAATTATATTAATAGCTTGAGGATAGGAGCGACCTATCATATGGTAAATATTCAACCAGGCTCTGGTTATATAAATTAAATTTTAAAGTTTAAACTAAATTCAACACATTATAAAAATATCAGTTTTTGAATTGATGACTGATGTACAGTGTAGTACAATAACGATTAACATTATGGTCTTGTAACTAAACATGTTAGAATATTGACAGTAGTGTGGTATTAAACCTTTTACTGCTAAATTGATTTCTGGACATGTGTCACGTGTCTTACAGCTGAATATATTTCCATATTAAATATGCCTATCATGGTATTATAGAACATACCTTACCTAATATATCTCCCAGCATTTCGGTAACGTATATTCTCGAGTTAAATATCCCCTTTATATGTAAAGGTAAGTAACAAAATCCACCGAATGTCAGGTATCTGTAACATACATGTATATACTCGAGCATAGTTCGTTTGAAATAAAAACTTTCCCACTCACATTCACATGCTATGTACCGACGAAAACCACTCAATCAAGTCAATGCCAGGTTAGTAAATTAACGTAAATTATTATGTATATTCTATAGCTAAAAACCACTAATTGAGTAAAATGTTGATAAATATATAGGGTGATCAAAAGAGAGGCCGTTGGAAATTATAGACTAATTTAAAAATAAATTATTCTCACTTCTCATCTACGTTGTAATAAACATATCACGAAATTGGGCAACCCAGTTATTTGAATTGTTTTTGTAATATATTAGTATCACAACAAATGTCACATAACCGTTGCATACATATTTCGTAACTTATGCTCCATTTGTCACTAAATTCATAAATACCTGCACGTATTTGTTGTCCTATAATTGCACAAAACGCATTCTGTTGTTAAACGCATTCGCACAGTGGAAGCATGCTTTCAAAAATCGTCATTATGTACCGTAGTAAATGCGTACAGCAAACAACATTCGTGTTCACTCTGTCCTAAATACATCCTCTAAAAATCCACAAATTCATAACTAACCTTTTCTCAATGAACATACCACACCCATGGTGACAGAATTTTTTTTTACTATATGCTAAGAAATTACCCCCTACTGATAACTCGAAACTAAACAGTGTCACCATTACACGCACATTTCAAGTCAAGGTCATTCATTTCTTACCTTCACCTTTAGCATTCCACGGTGCGTTCGCTCCCCAACTCTGAATGCACTCGTTCAGGACCATGGTACATATAATTATATAGTATTACCTGAAAGCCGATATATCGGCCTGCCGCAGTCTACCGGGAAGCCGATATATCGGCTTGCCGCGCTCAAAGGGTTAAATTAATTAGTAGTTTTTGACTTGTCATTGGGAGTGATTAGAACACACCAGGGCGCCTTACTATATTAGATAGTAGTTATTGACTGTCCATGTGGAGTGATTAGGACACACCAGGCCGCCTTACTATATTAGATAGTAGTTTTTGACTGTCCATGTGGAGTGATTAGGACACACCAGGCCGCCTTACTATATTAGATAGTAGTTTTTGACTGGCCATGGGGAGTGATTAGGACACACCGGGGCGCCTTATTATATTAGATAGTAGTTTTTGACTGACCATGGGGAGTGATTAGGACACACCAGGCCGCCTTATTATATTAGATAGTAGTTTTTGACTGACCATGGGGAGTGATTAGGACACACCAGGGCGCCTTATTATATTAGATAGTAGTTTTTGACTGACCATGGGGAGTGATTAGGACACACCAGGGCGCCTTATTATATTAGATAGTAGTTTTTGACTGTCCATGGGGAGTGATTAGGACACACCAGGGCGCCTTATTATATTAGATAGTAGTTTTTGACTGGCCATAGGGGAGTGATTAGGACACACCAGGGCGCCTTATTATATTAGATAGTAGTTTTTGACTGGCCATGGGGAGTGATTAGGACACACCAGGGCGCCTTATTATATTAGATAGTAGTTTTTGACTGTCCATGGGGAGTGATTAGGACACACCGGGGCGCCTTATTATATTAGATAGTAGTTTTTGACTGGCCATGGGGAGTGATTAGGACACACCAGGGCGCCTTATTATATTAGATAGTAGTTTTTGACTGGCCATGGGGAGTGATTAGGACACACCAGGCCGCCTTACTATATTAGATAGTAGTTTTTGACTGGCCATGGGGAGTGATTAGGACACACCAGGGCGCCTTATTATATTAGATAGTAGTTTTTGACTGTCCATGGGGAGTGATTAGGACACACCAGGCCGCCTTATTATATTAGATAGTAGTTATTGACTGGCCATGAGGAGTGATTAGGACACACCAGGGCGCCTTACTATATTAGATAGTAGTTATTGACTGGCCATGGGGAGTGATTAGGACACACCGGGCCGCCTTATTATATTAGATAGTAGTGTTTGACTGGCCATGGGGAGTGATTAGGACACACCAGGGCGCCTTATTATATTAGATAGTAGTTTTTGACTGGCCATGGGGAGTGATTAGGACACACCAGGGCGCCTTATTATATTAGATAGTAGTTTTTGACTGACCATGGGGAGTGATTAGGACACACCAGGCCGCCTTATTATATTAGATAGTAGTTTTTGACTGGCCATGGGGAGTGATTAGGACACACCGGGGCGCCTTATTATATTAGATAGTAGTTTTTGACTGACCATGGGGAGTGATTAGGACACACCGGGGCGCCTTATTATATTAGATAGTAGTTTTTGACTGACCATGGGGAGTGATTAGGACACACCAGGGCGCCTTATTATATTAGATAGTAGTGTTTGACTGGCCATGGGGAGTGATTAGGACACACCAGGCCGCCTTATTATATTAGATAGTAGTTTTTGACTGACCATGTGGAGTGATTAGGACACACCAGGGCCGCCTTATTATATTAGATAGTAGTTTTTGACTGACCATGGGGAGTGATTAGGACACACCAGGGCGCCTTATTATATTAGATAGTAGTTTTTGACTGACCATGGGGAGTGATTAGGACACACCAGGGCGCCTTATTATATTAGATAGTAGTTTTTGACTGACCATGGGGAGTGATTAGGACACACCGGGCCGCCTTATTATATTAGATAGTAGTTTTTGACTGTCCATGGGGAGTGATTAGGACACACCAGGGCGCCTTATTATATTAGATAGTAGTTTTTGACTGACCATGGGGAGTGATTAGGACACACCAGGGCGCCTTATTATATTAGATAGTAGTTTTTGACTGGCCATGGGGAGTGATTAGGACACACCAGGGCGCCTTATTATATTAGATAGTAGTTTTTGACTGTCCATGGGGAGTGATTAGGACACACCGGGGCGCCTTATTATATTAGATAGTAGTTTTTGACTGGCCATGGGGAGTGATTAGGACACACCAGGGCGCCTTATTATATTAGATAGTAGTTTTTGACTGGCCATGGGGAGTGATTAGGACACACCAGGCCGCCTTACTATATTAGATAGTAGTTTTTGACTGGCCATGGGGAGTGATTAGGACACACCAGGGCGCCTTATTATATTAGATAGTAGTTTTTGACTGTCCATGGGGAGTGATTAGGACACACCAGGCCGCCTTATTATATTAGATAGTAGTTATTGACTGGCCATGAGGAGTGATTAGGACACACCAGGGCGCCTTACTATATTAGATAGTAGTTATTGACTGGCCATGGGGAGTGATTAGGACACACCGGGCCGCCTTATTATATTAGATAGTAGTGTTTGACTGGCCATGGGGAGTGATTAGGACACACCAGGGCGCCTTATTATATTAGATAGTAGTTTTTGACTGTCCATGGGGAGTGATTAGGACACACCAGGCCGCCTTACTATATTAGATAGTAGTTTTTGACTGACCATGGGGAGTGATTAGGACACACCAGGCCGCCTTACTATATTAGATAGTAGTTTTTGACTGGCCATGGGGAGTGATTAGAACACACCAGGCCGCCTTACTATATTAGATAGTAGTTTTTGACTGGCCATGGGGAGTGATTAGGACACACCAGGGCGCCTTATTATATTAGATAGTAGTTTTTGACCGGCCATGGGGAGTGATTAGGACACACCAGGGCGCCTTATTATATTAGATAGTAGTTTTTGACTGGCCATGGGGAGTGATTAGAACACACCAGGGCGCCTTATTATATTAGATAGTAGTTTTTGACTGGCCATGGGGAGTGATTAGGACACACCGGGGCGCCTCTTTAAATTAAGTAGTAGTTTTTGACTGGCCATGGGGAGTGATTAGGATACACCGGGGCGCCTCTTTAACCCTTTTACCGCTAAATATAATTATGGACGTGTGTCTTACTGCTGAATATTTCCATATTACCTATCGTGGCATCGTAGAACATAGCTTGCCAATATATTTTCCAGTATTTCGGTAACGTAAGTCTTTAATTTAAGCTACATGTATTCGGATCTCAATCACTACAGTACGAAATAATGTGTCATCAATCATCACTGATATGAAAATAATGTGTTTGGCTAAATTGTCAATGTTTATATCGAAAAAGTTGAATTCCTGGAGTGAATGTATATACCACGAGGTCTCAAGCAGTCTACCTCTTCGCATGCAGCATAGGACAATAATATTGAATGTCTCAATTATATTAATAGCTTGAGGATAGGAGCGACCTATCATATGGTAAATATTCAACCAGGCTCTGGTTATATAAATTAAATTTTAAAGTTTAAACTAAATTCAACACATTATAAAAATATCAGTTTTTGAATTGATGACTGATGTACAGTGTAGTACAATAACGATTAACATTATGGTCTTGTAACTAAACATGTTAGAATATTGACAGTAGTGTGGTATTAAACCTTTTACTGCTAAATTGATTTCTGGACATGTGTCACGTGTCTTACAGCTGAATATATTTCCATATTAAATATGCCTATCATGGTATTATAGAACATACCTTACCTAATATATCTCCCAGCATTTCGGTAACGTATATTCTCGAGTTAAATATCCCCTTTATATGTAAAGGTAAGTAACAAAATCCACCGAATGTCAGGTATCTGTAACATACATGTATATACTCGAGCATAGTTCGTTTGAAATAAAAACTTTCCCACTCACATTCACATGCTATGTACCGACGAAAACCACTCAATCAAGTCAATGCCAGGTTAGTAAATTAACGTAAATTATTATGTATATTCTATAGCTAAAAACCACTAATTGAGTAAAATGTTGATAAATATATAGGGTGATCAAAAGAGAGGCCGTTGGAAATTATAGACTAATTTAAAAATAAATTATTCTCACTTCTCATCTACGTTGTAATAAACATATCACGAAATTGGGCAACCCAGTTATTTGAATTGTTTTTGTAATATATTAGTATCACAACAAATGTCACATAACCGTTGCATACATATTTCGTAACTTATGCTCCATTTGTCACTAAATTCATAAATACCTGCACGTATTTGTTGTCCTATAATTGCACAAAACGCATTCTGTTGTTAAACGCATTCGCACAGTGGAAGCATGCTTTCAAAAATCGTCATTATGTACCGTAGTAAATGCGTACAGCAAACAACATTCGTGTTCACTCTGTCCTAAATACATCCTCTAAAAATCCACAAATTCATAACTAACCTTTTCTCAATGAACATACCACACCCATGGTGACAGAATTTTTTTTTACTATATGCTAAGAAATTACCCCCTACTGATAACTCGAAACTAAACAGTGTCACCATTACACGCACATTTCAAGTCAAGGTCATTCATTTCTTACCTTCACCTTTAGCATTCCACGGTGCGTTCGCTCCCCAACTCTGAATGCACTCGTTCAGGACCATGGTACATATAATTATATAGTATTACCTGAAAGCCGATATATCGGCCTGCCGCAGTCTACCGGGAAGCCGATATATCGGCTTGCCGCGCTCAAAGGGTTAAATTAATTAGTAGTTTTTGACTTGTCATTGGGAGTGATTAGAACACACCAGGGCGCCTTACTATATTAGATAGTAGTTATTGACTGTCCATGTGGAGTGATTAGGACACACCAGGCCGCCTTACTATATTAGATAGTAGTTTTTGACTGTCCATGTGGAGTGATTAGGACACACCAGGCCGCCTTACTATATTAGATAGTAGTTTTTGACTGGCCATGGGGAGTGATTAGGACACACCGGGGCGCCTTATTATATTAGATAGTAGTTTTTGACTGACCATGGGGAGTGATTAGGACACACCAGGCCGCCTTATTATATTAGATAGTAGTTTTTGACTGACCATGGGGAGTGATTAGGACACACCAGGGCGCCTTATTATATTAGATAGTAGTTTTTGACTGACCATGGGGAGTGATTGGGACACACCGGGGCGCCTTATTATATTAGATAGTAGTTTTTGACTGACCATGGGGAGTGATTAGGACACACCAGGGCGCCTTATTATATTAGATAGTAGTTTTTGACTGGCCATGGGGAGTGATTAGGACACACCAGGGCGCCTTATTATATTAGATAGTAGTTTTTGACTGTCCATGGGGAGTGATTAGGACACACCGGGGCGCCTTATTATATTAGATAGTAGTTTTTGACTGGCCATGGGGAGTGATTAGGACACACCAGGGCGCCTTATTATATTAGATAGTAGTTTTTGACTGGCCATGGGGAGTGATTAGGACACACCAGGCCGCCTTACTATATTAGATAGTAGTTTTTGACTGGCCATGGGGAGTGATTAGGACACACCAGGGCGCCTTATTATATTAGATAGTAGTTTTTGACTGTCCATGGGGAGTGATTAGGACACACCAGGCCGCCTTATTATATTAGATAGTAGTTATTGACTGGCCATGAGGAGTGATTAGGACACACCAGGGCGCCTTACTATATTAGATAGTAGTTATTGACTGGCCATGGGGAGTGATTAGGACACACCGGGCCGCCTTATTATATTAGATAGTAGTGTTTGACTGGCCATGGGGAGTGATTAGGACACACCAGGGCGCCTTATTATATTAGATAGTAGTTTTTGACTGTCCATGGGGAGTGATTAGGACACACCAGGCCGCCTTACTATATTAGATAGTAGTTTTTGACTGACCATGGGGAGTGATTAGGACACACCAGGCCGCCTTACTATATTAGATAGTAGTTTTTGACTGGCCATGGGGAGTGATTAGAACACACCAGGCCGCCTTACTATATTAGATAGTAGTTTTTGACTGGCCATGGGGAGTGATTAGGACACACCAGGGCGCCTTATTATATTAGATAGTAGTTTTTGACCGGCCATGGGGAGTGATTAGGACACACCAGGGCGCCTTATTATATTAGATAGTAGTTTTTGACTGGCCATGGGGAGTGATTAGAACACACCAGGGCGCCTTATTATATTAGATAGTAGTTTTTGACTGGCCATGGGGAGTGATTAGGACACACCGGGGCGCCTCTTTAAATTAAGTAGTAGTTTTTGACTGGCCATGGGGAGTGATTAGGATACACCGGGGCGCCTCTTTAACCCTTTTACCGCTAAATATAATTATGGACGTGTGTCTTACTGCTGAATATTTCCATATTACCTATCGTGGCATCGTAGAACATAGCTTGCCAATATATTTTCCAGTATTTCGGTAACGTAAGTCTTTAATTTAAGCTACATGTATTCGGATCTCAATCACTACAGTACGAAATAATGTGTCATCAATCATCACTGATATGAAAATAATGTGTTTGGCTAAATTGTCAATGTTTATATCGAAAAAGTTGAATTCCTGGAGTGAATGTATATACCACGAGGTCTCAAGCAGTCTACCTCTTCGCATGCAGCATAGGACAATAATATTGAATGTCTCAATTATATTAATAGCTTGAGGATAGGAGCGACCTATCATATGGTAAATATTCAACCAGGCTCTGGTTATATAAATTAAATTTTAAAGTTTAAACTAAATTCAACACATTATAAAAATATCAGTTTTTGAATTGATGACTGATGTACAGTGTAGTACAATAACGATTAACATTATGGTCTTGTAACTAAACATGTTAGAATATTGACAGTAGTGTGGTATTAAACCTTTTACTGCTAAATTGATTTCTGGACATGTGTCACGTGTCTTACAGCTGAATATATTTCCATATTAAATATGCCTATCATGGTATTATAGAACATACCTTACCTAATATATCTCCCAGCATTTCGGTAACGTATATTCTCGAGTTAAATATCCCCTTTATATGTAAAGGTAAGTAACAAAATCCACCGAATGTCAGGTATCTGTAACATACATGTATATACTCGAGCATAGTTCGTTTGAAATAAAAACTTTCCCACTCACATTCACATGCTATGTACCGACGAAAACCACTCAATCAAGTCAATGCCAGGTTAGTAAATTAACGTAAATTATTATGTATATTCTATAGCTAAAAACCACTAATTGAGTAAAATGTTGATAAATATATAGGGTGATCAAAAGAGAGGCCGTTGGAAATTATAGACTAATTTAAAAATAAATTATTCTCACTTCTCATCTACGTTGTAATAAACATATCACGAAATTGGGCAACCCAGTTATTTGAATTGTTTTTGTAATATATTAGTATCACAACAAATGTCACATAACCGTTGCATACATATTTCGTAACTTATGCTCCATTTGTCACTAAATTCATAAATACCTGCACGTATTTGTTGTCCTATAATTGCACAAAACGCATTCTGTTGTTAAACGCATTCGCACAGTGGAAGCATGCTTTCAAAAATCGTCATTATGTACCGTAGTAAATGCGTACAGCAAACAACATTCGTGTTCACTCTGTCCTAAATACATCCTCTAAAAATCCACAAATTCATAACTAACCTTTTCTCAATGAACATACCACACCCATGGTGACAGAATTTTTTTTTACTATATGCTAAGAAATTACCCCCTACTGATAACTCGAAACTAAACAGTGTCACCATTACACGCACATTTCAAGTCAAGGTCATTCATTTCTTACCTTCACCTTTAGCATTCCACGGTGCGTTCGCTCCCCAACTCTGAATGCACTCGTTCAGGACCATGGTACATATAATTATATAGTATTACCTGAAAGCCGATATATCGGCCTGCCGCAGTCTACCGGGAAGCCGATATATCGGCTTGCCGCGCTCAAAGGGTTAAATTAATTAGTAGTTTTTGACTTGTCATTGGGAGTGATTAGAACACACCAGGGCGCCTTACTATATTAGATAGTAGTTATTGACTGTCCATGTGGAGTGATTAGGACACACCAGGCCGCCTTACTATATTAGATAGTAGTTTTTGACTGTCCATGTGGAGTGATTAGGACACACCAGGCCGCCTTACTATATTAGATAGTAGTTTTTGACTGGCCATGGGGAGTGATTAGGACACACCGGGGCGCCTTATTATATTAGATAGTAGTTTTTGACTGACCATGGGGAGTGATTAGGACACACCAGGCCGCCTTATTATATTAGATAGTAGTTTTTGACTGACCATGGGGAGTGATTAGGACACACCAGGGCGCCTTATTATATTAGATAGTAGTTTTTGACTGACCATGGGGAGTGATTAGGACACACCAGGGCGCCTTATTATATTAGATAGTAGTTTTTGACTGTCCATGGGGAGTGATTAGGACACACCAGGGCGCCTTATTATATTAGATAGTAGTTTTTGACTGGCCATAGGGGAGTGATTAGGACACACCAGGGCGCCTTATTATATTAGATAGTAGTTTTTGACTGGCCATGGGGAGTGATTAGGACACACCAGGGCGCCTTATTATATTAGATAGTAGTTTTTGACTGTCCATGGGGAGTGATTAGGACACACCGGGGCGCCTTATTATATTAGATAGTAGTTTTTGACTGGCCATGGGGAGTGATTAGGACACACCAGGGCGCCTTATTATATTAGATAGTAGTTTTTGACTGGCCATGGGGAGTGATTAGGACACACCAGGCCGCCTTACTATATTAGATAGTAGTTTTTGACTGGCCATGGGGAGTGATTAGGACACACCAGGGCGCCTTATTATATTAGATAGTAGTTTTTGACTGTCCATGGGGAGTGATTAGGACACACCAGGCCGCCTTATTATATTAGATAGTAGTTATTGACTGGCCATGAGGAGTGATTAGGACACACCAGGGCGCCTTACTATATTAGATAGTAGTTATTGACTGGCCATGGGGAGTGATTAGGACACACCGGGCCGCCTTATTATATTAGATAGTAGTGTTTGACTGGCCATGGGGAGTGATTAGGACACACCAGGGCGCCTTATTATATTAGATAGTAGTTTTTGACTGGCCATGGGGAGTGATTAGGACACACCAGGGCGCCTTATTATATTAGATAGTAGTTTTTGACTGACCATGGGGAGTGATTAGGACACACCAGGCCGCCTTATTATATTAGATAGTAGTTTTTGACTGGCCATGGGGAGTGATTAGGACACACCAGGGCGCCTTATTATATTAGATAGTAGTTTTTGACTGTCCATGGGGAGTGATTAGGACACACCAGGGCCGCCTTATTATATTAGATAGTAGTTTTTGACTGTCCATGGGGAGTGATTAGGACACACCAGGGCGCCTTATTATATTAGATAGTAGTTTTTGACTGACCATGGGGAGTGATTAGGACACACCAGGGCGCCTTATTATATTAGATAGTAGTTTTTGACTGACCATGGGGAGTGATTAGGACACACCAGGGCGCCTTATTATATTATATAGTAGTTATTGACTGTCCATGGGGAGTGATTAGGACACACCAGGCCGCCTTATTATATTAGATAGTAGTTTTTGACTGTCCATGAGGAGTGATTAGGACACACCAGGGCGCCTTATTATATTAGATAGTAGTTTTTGACTGGCCATGGGGAGTGATTAGGACACACCAGGGCGCCTTATTAAATTAGATAGTAGTTTTTGACTGGCCATGGGGAGTGATTAGGACACACCAGGGCGCCTTATTATATTAGATAGTAGTTTTTGACTGGCCATGGGGAGTGATTAGGACACAGCAGGGCGCCTTATTATATTAGATAGTAGTTTTTGACTGTCCATGGGGAGTGATTAGGACACACCAGGGCGCCTTATTATATTAGATAGTAGTTTTTGACTGACCATGGGGAGTGATTAGGACACACCAGGGCGCCTTATTATATTAGATAGTAGTTTTTGACCGGCCATGGGGAGTGATTAGGACACACCAGGGCGCCTTATTATATTATATAGTAGTTATTGACTGTCCATGAGGAGTGATTAGGACACACCAGGCCGCCTTATTATATTATATAGTAGTTATTGACTGTCCATGAGGAGTGATTAGGACACACCAGGGCGCCTTATTATATTATATAGTAGTTTTTGACTGGCCATGGGGAGTGATTAGGACACACCGGGCCGCCTTATTATATTAGATAGTAGTTATTGACTGTCCATGGGGAGTGATTAGGACACACCAGGGCGCCTTATTATATTAGATAGTAGTTATTGACTGACCATGGGGAGTGATTAGGACACACCAGGGCGCCTTATTATATTAGATAGTAGTTTTTGACTGTCCATGGGGAGTGATTAGGACACACCAGGGCGCCTTATTATATTAGATAGTAGTTTTTGACTGGCCATGGGGAGTGATTAGGACACACCAGGCCGCCTTATTATATTAGATAGTAGTTTTTGACTGGCCATGTGGAGTGATTAGGACACACCAGGGCGCCTTATTATATTATATAGTAGTTTTTGACTGTCCATGGGGAGTGATTAGGACACACCAGGGCGCCTTATTATATTAGATAGTAGTTTTTGACTGGCCATGGGGAGTGATTAGGACACACCAGGGCGCCTTATTATATTAGATAGTAGTTATTGACTGGCCATGAGGAGTGATTAGGACACACCAGGCCGCCTTATTATATTAGATAGTAGTTATTGACTGACCATGGGGAGTGATTAGGACACACCAGGGCGCCTTATTATATTAGATAGTAGTTATTGACTGTCCATGAGGAGTGATTAGGACACACCAGGCCGCCTTACTATATTAGATAGTAGTTATTGACTGACCATGGGGAGTGATTAGGACACACCAGGCCGCCTTACTATATTAGATAGTAGTTATTGACTGTCCATGGGGAGTGATCAGGACACACCAGGGCGCCTTATTATATTAGATAGTAGTTTTTGACTGACCATGGGGAGTGATTAGGACACACCAGGGCGCCTTATTATATTAGATAGTAGTTATTGACTGTCCATGAGGAGTGATTAGGACACACCAGGCCGCCTTACTATATTAGATAGTAGTTATTGACTGACCATGGGGAGTGATTAGGACACACCAGGGCGCCTTATTATATTAGATAGTAGTTATTGACTGACCATGGGGAGTGATTAGGACACACCAGGGCGCCTTACTATATTAGATAGTAGTTATTGACTGTCCATGAGGAGTGATTAGGACACACCAGGGCGCCTTATTATATTAGATAGTAGTTATTGACTGGCCATGGGGAGTGATTAGGACACACCAGGCCGCCTTATTATATTATATAGTAGTTTTTGACTGGCCATGGGGAGTGATTAGGACACACCAGGGCGCCTTATTATATTAGATAGTAGTTTTTGACTGGCCATGGGGAGTGATTAGGACACACCAGGGCGCCTTATTATATTAGATAGTAGTTATTGACTGACCATGTGGAGTGATTAGGACACACCAGGCCGCCTTATTATATTAGATAGTAGTTTTTGACTGTCCATGGGGAGTGATTAGGACACACCAGGCCGCCTTATTATATTAGATAGTAGTTTTTGACTGGCCATGGGGAGTGATTAGGACACACCAGGGCGCCTTATTATATTAGATAGTAGTTTTTGACCGGCCATGGGGAGTGATTAGGACACACCAGGCCGCCTTATTATATTAGATAGTAGTTTTTGACTGTCCATGGGGAGTGATTAGGACACACCAGGCCGCCTTATTATATTAGATAGTAGTTTTTGACCGGCCATGGGGAGTGATTAGGACACACCAGGGCGCCTTATTATATTAGATAGTAGTTTTTGACTGGCCATGGGGAGTGATTAGAACACACCAGGGCGCCTTATTATATTAGATAGTAGTTTTTGACTGGCCATGGGGAGTGATTAGGACACACCGGGCCGCCTTATTATATTAGATAGTAGTTTTTGACCGGCCATGGGGAGTGATTAGGACACACCGGGGCGCCTTATTATATTAGATAGTAGTTTTTGACTGGCCATGGGGAGTGATTAGAACACACCGGGGCGCCTTATTATATTAGATAGTAGTTTTTGACTGGCCATGGGGAGTGATTAGGACACACCGGGGCGCCTCTTTAAATTAAGTAGTAGTTTTTGACTGGCCATGGGGAGTGATTAGGATACACCGGGGCGCCTCTTTAACCCTTTTACCGCTAAATATAATTATGGACGTGTGTCTTACTGCTGAATATTTCCATATTACCTATCGTGGCATCGTAGAACATAGCTTGCCAATATATTTTCCAGTATTTCGGTAACGTAAGTCTTTAATTTAAGCTACATGTATTCGGATCTCAATCACTACAGTACGAAATAATGTGTCATCAATCATCACTGATATGAAAATAATGTGTTTGGCTAAATTGTCAATGTTTATATCGAAAAAGTTGAATTCCTGGAGTGAATGTATATACCACGAGGTCTCAAGCAGTCTACCTCTTCGCATGCAGCATAGGACAATAATATTGAATGTCTCAATTATATTAATAGCTTGAGGATAGGAGCGACCTATCATATGGTAAATATTCAACCAGGCTCTGGTTATATAAATTAAATTTTAAAGTTTAAACTAAATTCAACACATTATAAAAATATCAGTTTTTGAATTGATGACTGATGTACAGTGTAGTACAATAACGATTAACATTATGGTCTTGTAACTAAACATGTTAGAATATTGACAGTAGTGTGGTATTAAACCTTTTACTGCTAAATTGATTTCTGGACATGTGTCACGTGTCTTACAGCTGAATATATTTCCATATTAAATATGCCTATCATGGTATTATAGAACATACCTTACCTAATATATCTCCCAGCATTTCGGTAACGTATATTCTCGAGTTAAATATCCCCTTTATATGTAAAGGTAAGTAACAAAATCCACCGAATGTCAGGTATCTGTAACATACATGTATATACTCGAGCATAGTTCGTTTGAAATAAAAACTTTCCCACTCACATTCACATGCTATGTACCGACGAAAACCACTCAATCAAGTCAATGCCAGGTTAGTAAATTAACGTAAATTATTATGTATATTCTATAGCTAAAAACCACTAATTGAGTAAAATGTTGATAAATATATAGGGTGATCAAAAGAGAGGCCGTTGGAAATTATAGACTAATTTAAAAATAAATTATTCTCACTTCTCATCTACGTTGTAATAAACATATCACGAAATTGGGCAACCCAGTTATTTGAATTGTTTTTGTAATATATTAGTATCACAACAAATGTCACATAACCGTTGCATACATATTTCGTAACTTATGCTCCATTTGTCACTAAATTCATAAATACCTGCACGTATTTGTTGTCCTATAATTGCACAAAACGCATTCTGTTGTTAAACGCATTCGCACAGTGGAAGCATGCTTTCAAAAATCGTCATTATGTACCGTAGTAAATGCGTACAGCAAACAACATTCGTGTTCACTCTGTCCTAAATACATCCTCTAAAAATCCACAAATTCATAACTAACCTTTTCTCAATGAACATACCACACCCATGGTGACAGAATTTTTTTTTACTATATGCTAAGAAATTACCCCCTACTGATAACTCGAAACTAAACAGTGTCACCATTACACGCACATTTCAAGTCAAGGTCATTCATTTCTTACCTTCACCTTTAGCATTCCACGGTGCGTTCGCTCCCCAACTCTGAATGCACTCGTTCAGGACCATGGTACATATAATTATATAGTATTACCTGAAAGCCGATATATCGGCCTGCCGCAGTCTACCGGGAAGCCGATATATCGGCTTGCCGCGCTCAAAGGGTTAAATTAATTAGTAGTTTTTGACTTGTCATTGGGAGTGATTAGGACACACCAGGGCGCCTTATTATATTAGATAGTAGTTTTTGACTGGCCATGGGGAGTGATTAGGACACACCGGGCCGCCTTATTATATTATATAGTAGTTTTTGACTGACCATGTGGAGTGATTAGGACACACCAGGGCGCCTTATTATATTAGATAGTAGTTTTTGACTGTCCATGGGGAGTGATTAGGACACACCAGGCCGCCTTATTATATTAGATAGTAGTTTTTGACCGGCCATGGGGAGTGATTAGGACACACCAGGGCGCCTTATTATATTAGATAGTAGTTTTTGACTGGCCATGGGGAGTGATTAGAACACACCAGGGCGCCTTATTATATTAGATAGTAGTTTTTGACTGGCCATGGGGAGTGATTAGGACACACCGGGCCGCCTTATTATATTAGATAGTAGTTTTTGACCGGCCATGGGGAGTGATTAGGACACACCGGGGCGCCTTATTATATTAGATAGTAGTTTTTGACTGGCCATGGGGAGTGATTAGAACACACCGGGGCGCCTTATTATATTAGATAGTAGTTTTTGACTGGCCATGGGGAGTGATTAGGACACACCGGGGCGCCTCTTTAAATTAAGTAGTAGTTTTTGACTGGCCATGGGGAGTGATTAGGATACACCGGGGCGCCTCTTTAACCCTTTTACCGCTAAATATAATTATGGACGTGTGTCTTACTGCTGAATATTTCCATATTACCTATCGTGGCATCGTAGAACATAGCTTGCCAATATATTTTCCAGTATTTCGGTAACGTAAGTCTTTAATTTAAGCTACATGTATTCGGATCTCAATCACTACAGTACGAAATAATGTGTCATCAATCATCACTGATATGAAAATAATGTGTTTGGCTAAATTGTCAATGTTTATATCGAAAAAGTTGAATTCCTGGAGTGAATGTATATACCACGAGGTCTCAAGCAGTCTACCTCTTCGCATGCAGCATAGGACAATAATATTGAATGTCTCAATTATATTAATAGCTTGAGGATAGGAGCGACCTATCATATGGTAAATATTCAACCAGGCTCTGGTTATATAAATTAAATTTTAAAGTTTAAACTAAATTCAACACATTATAAAAATATCAGTTTTTGAATTGATGACTGATGTACAGTGTAGTACAATAACGATTAACATTATGGTCTTGTAACTAAACATGTTAGAATATTGACAGTAGTGTGGTATTAAACCTTTTACTGCTAAATTGATTTCTGGACATGTGTCACGTGTCTTACAGCTGAATATATTTCCATATTAAATATGCCTATCATGGTATTATAGAACATACCTTACCTAATATATCTCCCAGCATTTCGGTAACGTATATTCTCGAGTTAAATATCCCCTTTATATGTAAAGGTAAGTAACAAAATCCACCGAATGTCAGGTATCTGTAACATACATGTATATACTCGAGCATAGTTCGTTTGAAATAAAAACTTTCCCACTCACATTCACATGCTATGTACCGACGAAAACCACTCAATCAAGTCAATGCCAGGTTAGTAAATTAACGTAAATTATTATGTATATTCTATAGCTAAAAACCACTAATTGAGTAAAATGTTGATAAATATATAGGGTGATCAAAAGAGAGGCCGTTGGAAATTATAGACTAATTTAAAAATAAATTATTCTCACTTCTCATCTACGTTGTAATAAACATATCACGAAATTGGGCAACCCAGTTATTTGAATTGTTTTTGTAATATATTAGTATCACAACAAATGTCACATAACCGTTGCATACATATTTCGTAACTTATGCTCCATTTGTCACTAAATTCATAAATACCTGCACGTATTTGTTGTCCTATAATTGCACAAAACGCATTCTGTTGTTAAACGCATTCGCACAGTGGAAGCATGCTTTCAAAAATCGTCATTATGTACCGTAGTAAATGCGTACAGCAAACAACATTCGTGTTCACTCTGTCCTAAATACATCCTCTAAAAATCCACAAATTCATAACTAACCTTTTCTCAATGAACATACCACACCCATGGTGACAGAATTTTTTTTTACTATATGCTAAGAAATTACCCCCTACTGATAACTCGAAACTAAACAGTGTCACCATTACACGCACATTTCAAGTCAAGGTCATTCATTTCTTACCTTCACCTTTAGCATTCCACGGTGCGTTCGCTCCCCAACTCTGAATGCACTCGTTCAGGACCATGGTACATATAATTATATAGTATTACCTGAAAGCCGATATATCGGCCTGCCGCAGTCTACCGGGAAGCCGATATATCGGCTTGCCGCGCTCAAAGGGTTAAATTAATTAGTAGTTTTTGACTTGTCATTGGGAGTGATTAGGACACACCAGGGCGCCTTATTATATTAGATAGTAGTTTTTGACTGGCCATGGGGAGTGATTAGGACACACCGGGCCGCCTTATTATATTATATAGTAGTTTTTGACTGACCATGTGGAGTGATTAGGACACACCAGGGCGCCTTATTATATTAGATAGTAGTTTTTGACTGTCCATGGGGAGTGATTAGGACACACCAGGCCGCCTTATTATATTAGATAGTAGTTTTTGACCGGCCATGGGGAGTGATTAGGACACACCAGGGCGCCTTATTATATTAGATAGTAGTTTTTGACTGGCCATGGGGAGTGATTAGAACACACCAGGGCGCCTTATTATATTAGATAGTAGTTTTTGACTGGCCATGGGGAGTGATTAGGACACACCGGGCCGCCTTATTATATTAGATAGTAGTTTTTGACCGGCCATGGGGAGTGATTAGGACACACCGGGGCGCCTTATTATATTAGATAGTAGTTTTTGACTGGCCATGGGGAGTGATTAGAACACACCGGGGCGCCTTATTATATTAGATAGTAGTTTTTGACTGGCCATGGGGAGTGATTAGGACACACCGGGGCGCCTCTTTAAATTAAGTAGTAGTTTTTGACTGGCCATGGGGAGTGATTAGGATACACCGGGGCGCCTCTTTAACCCTTTTACCGCTAAATATAATTATGGACGTGTGTCTTACTGCTGAATATTTCCATATTACCTATCGTGGCATCGTAGAACATAGCTTGCCAATATATTTTCCAGTATTTCGGTAACGTAAGTCTTTAATTTAAGCTACATGTATTCGGATCTCAATCACTACAGTACGAAATAATGTGTCATCAATCATCACTGATATGAAAATAATGTGTTTGGCTAAATTGTCAATGTTTATATCGAAAAAGTTGAATTCCTGGAGTGAATGTATATACCACGAGGTCTCAAGCAGTCTACCTCTTCGCATGCAGCATAGGACAATAATATTGAATGTCTCAATTATATTAATAGCTTGAGGATAGGAGCGACCTATCATATGGTAAATATTCAACCAGGCTCTGGTTATATAAATTAAATTTTAAAGTTTAAACTAAATTCAACACATTATAAAAATATCAGTTTTTGAATTGATGACTGATGTACAGTGTAGTACAATAACGATTAACATTATGGTCTTGTAACTAAACATGTTAGAATATTGACAGTAGTGTGGTATTAAACCTTTTACTGCTAAATTGATTTCTGGACATGTGTCACGTGTCTTACAGCTGAATATATTTCCATATTAAATATGCCTATCATGGTATTATAGAACATACCTTACCTAATATATCTCCCAGCATTTCGGTAACGTATATTCTCGAGTTAAATATCCCCTTTATATGTAAAGGTAAGTAACAAAATCCACCGAATGTCAGGTATCTGTAACATACATGTATATACTCGAGCATAGTTCGTTTGAAATAAAAACTTTCCCACTCACATTCACATGCTATGTACCGACGAAAACCACTCAATCAAGTCAATGCCAGGTTAGTAAATTAACGTAAATTATTATGTATATTCTATAGCTAAAAACCACTAATTGAGTAAAATGTTGATAAATATATAGGGTGATCAAAAGAGAGGCCGTTGGAAATTATAGACTAATTTAAAAATAAATTATTCTCACTTCTCATCTACGTTGTAATAAACATATCACGAAATTGGGCAACCCAGTTATTTGAATTGTTTTTGTAATATATTAGTATCACAACAAATGTCACATAACCGTTGCATACATATTTCGTAACTTATGCTCCCTTTGTCACTAAATTCATAAATACCTGCACGTATTTGTTGTCCTATAATTGCACAAAACGCATTCTGTTGTTAAACGCATTCGCACAGTGGAAGCATGCTTTCAAAAATCGTCATTATGTACCGTAGTAAATGCGTACAGCAAACAACATTCGTGTTCACTCTGTCCTAAATACATCCTCTAAAAATCCACAAATTCATAACTAACCTTTTCTCAATGAACATACCACACCCATGGTGACAGAATTTTTTTTTACTATATGCTAAGAAATTACCCCCTACTGATAACTCGAAACTAAACAGTGTCACCATTACACGCACATTTCAAGTCAAGGTCATTCATTTCTTACCTTCACCTTTAGCATTCCACGGTGCGTTCGCTCCCCAACTCTGAATGCACTCGTTCAGGACCATGGTACATATAATTATATAGTATTACCTGAAAGCCGATATATCGGCCTGCCGCAGTCTACCGGGAAGCCGATATATCGGCTTGCCGCGCTCAAAGGGTTAAATTAATTAGTAGTTTTTGACTTGTCATTGGGAGTGATTAGGACACACCAGGGCGCCTTATTATATTAGATAGTAGTTTTTGACTGGCCATGGGGAGTGATTAGGACACACCGGGCCGCCTTATTATATTATATAGTAGTTTTTGACTGACCATGTGGAGTGATTAGGACACACCAGGGCGCCTTATTATATTAGATAGTAGTTTTTGACTGTCCATGGGGAGTGATTAGGACACACCAGGCCGCCTTATTATATTAGATAGTAGTTTTTGACCGGCCATGGGGAGTGATTAGGACACACCAGGGCGCCTTATTATATTAGATAGTAGTTTTTGACTGGCCATGGGGAGTGATTAGAACACACCAGGGCGCCTTATTATATTAGATAGTAGTTTTTGACTGGCCATGGGGAGTGATTAGGACACACCGGGCCGCCTTATTATATTAGATAGTAGTTTTTGACCGGCCATGGGGAGTGATTAGGACACACCGGGGCGCCTTATTATATTAGATAGTAGTTTTTGACTGGCCATGGGGAGTGATTAGAACACACCGGGGCGCCTTATTATATTAGATAGTAGTTTTTGACTGGCCATGGGGAGTGATTAGGACACACCGGGGCGCCTCTTTAAATTAAGTAGTAGTTTTTGACTGGCCATGGGGAGTGATTAGGATACACCGGGGCGCCTCTTTAACCCTTTTACCGCTAAATATAATTATGGACGTGTGTCTTACTGCTGAATATTTCCATATTACCTATCGTGGCATCGTAGAACATAGCTTGCCAATATATTTTCCAGTATTTCGGTAACGTAAGTCTTTAATTTAAGCTACATGTATTCGGATCTCAATCACTACAGTACGAAATAATGTGTCATCAATCATCACTGATATGAAAATAATGTGTTTGGCTAAATTGTCAATGTTTATATCGAAAAAGTTGAATTCCTGGAGTGAATGTATATACCACGAGGTCTCAAGCAGTCTACCTCTTCGCATGCAGCATAGGACAATAATATTGAATGTCTCAATTATATTAATAGCTTGAGGATAGGAGCGACCTATCATATGGTAAATATTCAACCAGGCTCTGGTTATATAAATTAAATTTTAAAGTTTAAACTAAATTCAACACATTATAAAAATATCAGTTTTTGAATTGATGACTGATGTACAGTGTAGTACAATAACGATTAACATTATGGTCTTGTAACTAAACATGTTAGAATATTGACAGTAGTGTGGTATTAAACCTTTTACTGCTAAATTGATTTCTGGACATGTGTCACGTGTCTTACAGCTGAATATATTTCCATATTAAATATGCCTATCATGGTATTATAGAACATACCTTACCTAATATATCTCCCAGCATTTCGGTAACGTATATTCTCGAGTTAAATATCCCCTTTATATGTAAAGGTAAGTAACAAAATCCACCGAATGTCAGGTA
Source organism: Siphonodentalium dalli (assembly GCA_032622095.1). Classification (NCBI taxonomy): domain Eukaryota; kingdom Metazoa; phylum Mollusca; class Scaphopoda; order Gadilida; family Siphonodentaliidae; genus Siphonodentalium; species Siphonodentalium dalli. The sequence goes on along the minus strand of CP136064.1, from coordinate 282,565,835 downwards.
TCTGTAACATACATGTATATACTCGAGCATAGTTCGTTTGAAATAAAAACTTTCCCACTCACATTCACATGCTATGTACCGACGAAAACCACTCAATCAAGTCAATGCCAGGTTAGTAAATTAACGTAAATTATTATGTATATTCTATAGCTAAAAACCACTAATTGAGTAAAATGTTGATAAATATATAGGGTGATCAAAAGAGAGGCCGTTGGAAATTATAGACTAATTTAAAAATAAATTATTCTCACTTCTCATCTACGTTGTAATAAACATATCACGAAATTGGGCAACCCAGTTATTTGAATTGTTTTTGTAATATATTAGTATCACAACAAATGTCACATAACCGTTGCATACATATTTCGTAACTTATGCTCCATTTGTCACTAAATTCATAAATACCTGCACGTATTTGTTGTCCTATAATTGCACAAAACGCATTCTGTTGTTAAACGCATTCGCACAGTGGAAGCATGCTTTCAAAAATCGTCATTATGTACCGTAGTAAATGCGTACAGCAAACAACATTCGTGTTCACTCTGTCCTAAATACATCCTCTAAAAATCCACAAATTCATAACTAACCTTTTCTCAATGAACATACCACACCCATGGTGACAGAATTTTTTTTTACTATATGCTAAGAAATTACCCCCTACTGATAACTCGAAACTAAACAGTGTCACCATTACACGCACATTTCAAGTCAAGGTCATTCATTTCTTACCTTCACCTTTAGCATTCCACGGTGCGTTCGCTCCCCAACTCTGAATGCACTCGTTCAGGACCATGGTACATATAATTATATAGTATTACCTGAAAGCCGATATATCGGCCTGCCGCAGTCTACCGGGAAGCCGATATATCGGCTTGCCGCGCTCAAAGGGTTAAATTAATTAGTAGTTTTTGACTTGTCATTGGGAGTGATTAGGACACACCAGGGCGCCTTATTATATTAGATAGTAGTTTTTGACTGGCCATGGGGAGTGATTAGGACACACCGGGCCGCCTTATTATATTATATAGTAGTTTTTGACTGACCATGTGGAGTGATTAGGACACACCAGGGCGCCTTATTATATTAGATAGTAGTTTTTGACTGTCCATGGGGAGTGATTAGGACACACCAGGCCGCCTTATTATATTAGATAGTAGTTTTTGACCGGCCATGGGGAGTGATTAGGACACACCAGGGCGCCTTATTATATTAGATAGTAGTTTTTGACTGGCCATGGGGAGTGATTAGAACACACCAGGGCGCCTTATTATATTAGATAGTAGTTTTTGACTGGCCATGGGGAGTGATTAGGACACACCGGGCCGCCTTATTATATTAGATAGTAGTTTTTGACCGGCCATGGGGAGTGATTAGGACACACCGGGGCGCCTTATTATATTAGATAGTAGTTTTTGACTGGCCATGGGGAGTGATTAGAACACACCGGGGCGCCTTATTATATTAGATAGTAGTTTTTGACTGGCCATGGGGAGTGATTAGGACACACCGGGGCGCCTCTTTAAATTAAGTAGTAGTTTTTGACTGGCCATGGGGAGTGATTAGGATACACCGGGGCGCCTCTTTAACCCTTTTACCGCTAAATATAATTATGGACGTGTGTCTTACTGCTGAATATTTCCATATTACCTATCGTGGCATCGTAGAACATAGCTTGCCAATATATTTTCCAGTATTTCGGTAACGTAAGTCTTTAATTTAAGCTACATGTATTCGGATCTCAATCACTACAGTACGAAATAATGTGTCATCAATCATCACTGATATGAAAATAATGTGTTTGGCTAAATTGTCAATGTTTATATCGAAAAAGTTGAATTCCTGGAGTGAATGTATATACCACGAGGTCTCAAGCAGTCTACCTCTTCGCATGCAGCATAGGACAATAATATTGAATGTCTCAATTATATTAATAGCTTGAGGATAGGAGCGACCTATCATATGGTAAATATTCAACCAGGCTCTGGTTATATAAATTAAATTTTAAAGTTTAAACTAAATTCAACACATTATAAAAATATCAGTTTTTGAATTGATGACTGATGTACAGTGTAGTACAATAACGATTAACATTATGGTCTTGTAACTAAACATGTTAGAATATTGACAGTAGTGTGGTATTAAACCTTTTACTGCTAAATTGATTTCTGGACATGTGTCACGTGTCTTACAGCTGAATATATTTCCATATTAAATATGCCTATCATGGTATTATAGAACATACCTTACCTAATATATCTCCCAGCATTTCGGTAACGTATATTCTCGAGTTAAATATCCCCTTTATATGTAAAGGTAAGTAACAAAATCCACCGAATGTCAGGTATCTGTAACATACATGTATATACTCGAGCATAGTTCGTTTGAAATAAAAACTTTCCCACTCACATTCACATGCTATGTACCGACGAAAACCACTCAATCAAGTCAATGCCAGGTTAGTAAATTAACGTAAATTATTATGTATATTCTATAGCTAAAAACCACTAATTGAGTAAAATGTTGATAAATATATAGGGTGATCAAAAGAGAGGCCGTTGGAAATTATAGACTAATTTAAAAATAAATTATTCTCACTTCTCATCTACGTTGTAATAAACATATCACGAAATTGGGCAACCCAGTTATTTGAATTGTTTTTGTAATATATTAGTATCACAACAAATGTCACATAACCGTTGCATACATATTTCGTAACTTATGCTCCCTTTGTCACTAAATTCATAAATACCTGCACGTATTTGTTGTCCTATAATTGCACAAAACGCATTCTGTTGTTAAACGCATTCGCACAGTGGAAGCATGCTTTCAAAAATCGTCATTATGTACCGTAGTAAATGCGTACAGCAAACAACATTCGTGTTCACTCTGTCCTAAATACATCCTCTAAAAATCCACAAATTCATAACTAACCTTTTCTCAATGAACATACCACACCCATGGTGACAGAATTTTTTTTTACTATATGCTAAGAAATTACCCCCTACTGATAACTCGAAACTAAACAGTGTCACCATTACACGCACATTTCAAGTCAAGGTCATTCATTTCTTACCTTCACCTTTAGCATTCCACGGTGCGTTCGCTCCCCAACTCTGAATGCACTCGTTCAGGACCATGGTACATATAATTATATAGTATTACCTGAAAGCCGATATATCGGCCTGCCGCAGTCTACCGGGAAGCCGATATATCGGCTTGCCGCGCTCAAAGGGTTAAATTAATTAGTAGTTTTTGACTTGTCATTGGGAGTGATTAGGACACACCAGGGCGCCTTATTATATTAGATAGTAGTTTTTGACTGGCCATGGGGAGTGATTAGGACACACCGGGCCGCCTTATTATATTATATAGTAGTTTTTGACTGACCATGTGGAGTGATTAGGACACACCAGGGCGCCTTATTATATTAGATAGTAGTTTTTGACTGTCCATGGGGAGTGATTAGGACACACCAGGCCGCCTTATTATATTAGATAGTAGTTTTTGACCGGCCATGGGGAGTGATTAGGACACACCAGGGCGCCTTATTATATTAGATAGTAGTTTTTGACTGGCCATGGGGAGTGATTAGAACACACCAGGGCGCCTTATTATATTAGATAGTAGTTTTTGACTGGCCATGGGGAGTGATTAGGACACACCGGGCCGCCTTATTATATTAGATAGTAGTTTTTGACCGGCCATGGGGAGTGATTAGGACACACCGGGGCGCCTTATTATATTAGATAGTAGTTTTTGACTGGCCATGGGGAGTGATTAGAACACACCGGGGCGCCTTATTATATTAGATAGTAGTTTTTGACTGGCCATGGGGAGTGATTAGGACACACCGGGGCGCCTCTTTAAATTAAGTAGTAGTTTTTGACTGGCCATGGGGAGTGATTAGGATACACCGGGGCGCCTCTTTAACCCTTTTACCGCTAAATATAATTATGGACGTGTGTCTTACTGCTGAATATTTCCATATTACCTATCGTGGCATCGTAGAACATAGCTTGCCAATATATTTTCCAGTATTTCGGTAACGTAAGTCTTTAATTTAAGCTACATGTATTCGGATCTCAATCACTACAGTACGAAATAATGTGTCATCAATCATCACTGATATGAAAATAATGTGTTTGGCTAAATTGTCAATGTTTATATCGAAAAAGTTGAATTCCTGGAGTGAATGTATATACCACGAGGTCTCAAGCAGTCTACCTCTTCGCATGCAGCATAGGACAATAATATTGAATGTCTCAATTATATTAATAGCTTGAGGATAGGAGCGACCTATCATATGGTAAATATTCAACCAGGCTCTGGTTATATAAATTAAATTTTAAAGTTTAAACTAAATTCAACACATTATAAAAATATCAGTTTTTGAATTGATGACTGATGTACAGTGTAGTACAATAACGATTAACATTATGGTCTTGTAACTAAACATGTTAGAATATTGACAGTAGTGTGGTATTAAACCTTTTACTGCTAAATTGATTTCTGGACATGTGTCACGTGTCTTACAGCTGAATATATTTCCATATTAAATATGCCTATCATGGTATTATAGAACATACCTTACCTAATATATCTCCCAGCATTTCGGTAACGTATATTCTCGAGTTAAATATCCCCTTTATATGTAAAGGTAAGTAACAAAATCCACCGAATGTCAGGTATCTGTAACATACATGTATATACTCGAGCATAGTTCGTTTGAAATAAAAACTTTCCCACTCACATTCACATGCTATGTACCGACGAAAACCACTCAATCAAGTCAATGCCAGGTTAGTAAATTAACGTAAATTATTATGTATATTCTATAGCTAAAAACCACTAATTGAGTAAAATGTTGATAAATATATAGGGTGATCAAAAGAGAGGCCGTTGGAAATTATAGACTAATTTAAAAATAAATTATTCTCACTTCTCATCTACGTTGTAATAAACATATCACGAAATTGGGCAACCCAGTTATTTGAATTGTTTTTGTAATATATTAGTATCACAACAAATGTCACATAACCGTTGCATACATATTTCGTAACTTATGCTCCATTTGTCACTAAATTCATAAATACCTGCACGTATTTGTTGTCCTATAATTGCACAAAACGCATTCTGTTGTTAAACGCATTCGCACAGTGGAAGCATGCTTTCAAAAATCGTCATTATGTACCGTAGTAAATGCGTACAGCAAACAACATTCGTGTTCACTCTGTCCTAAATACATCCTCTAAAAATCCACAAATTCATAACTAACCTTTTCTCAATGAACATACCACACCCATGGTGACAGAATTTTTTTTTACTATATGCTAAGAAATTACCCCCTACTGATAACTCGAAACTAAACAGTGTCACCATTACACGCACATTTCAAGTCAAGGTCATTCATTTCTTACCTTCACCTTTAGCATTCCACGGTGCGTTCGCTCCCCAACTCTGAATGCACTCGTTCAGGACCATGGTACATATAATTATATAGTATTACCTGAAAGCCGATATATCGGCCTGCCGCAGTCTACCGGGAAGCCGATATATCGGCTTGCCGCGCTCAAAGGGTTAAATTAATTAGTAGTTTTTGACTTGTCATTGGGAGTGATTAGGACACACCAGGGCGCCTTATTATATTAGATAGTAGTTTTTGACTGGCCATGGGGAGTGATTAGGACACACCGGGCCGCCTTATTATATTATATAGTAGTTTTTGACTGACCATGTGGAGTGATTAGGACACACCAGGGCGCCTTATTATATTAGATAGTAGTTTTTGACTGTCCATGGGGAGTGATTAGGACACACCAGGCCGCCTTATTATATTAGATAGTAGTTTTTGACCGGCCATGGGGAGTGATTAGGACACACCAGGGCGCCTTATTATATTAGATAGTAGTTTTTGACTGGCCATGGGGAGTGATTAGAACACACCAGGGCGCCTTATTATATTAGATAGTAGTTTTTGACTGGCCATGGGGAGTGATTAGGACACACCGGGCCGCCTTATTATATTAGATAGTAGTTTTTGACCGGCCATGGGGAGTGATTAGGACACACCGGGGCGCCTTATTATATTAGATAGTAGTTTTTGACTGGCCATGGGGAGTGATTAGAACACACCGGGGCGCCTTATTATATTAGATAGTAGTTTTTGACTGGCCATGGGGAGTGATTAGGACACACCGGGGCGCCTCTTTAAATTAAGTAGTAGTTTTTGACTGGCCATGGGGAGTGATTAGGATACACCGGGGCGCCTCTTTAACCCTTTTACCGCTAAATATAATTATGGACGTGTGTCTTACTGCTGAATATTTCCATATTACCTATCGTGGCATCGTAGAACATAGCTTGCCAATATATTTTCCAGTATTTCGGTAACGTAAGTCTTTAATTTAAGCTACATGTATTCGGATCTCAATCACTACAGTACGAAATAATGTGTCATCAATCATCACTGATATGAAAATAATGTGTTTGGCTAAATTGTCAATGTTTATATCGAAAAAGTTGAATTCCTGGAGTGAATGTATATACCACGAGGTCTCAAGCAGTCTACCTCTTCGCATGCAGCATAGGACAATAATATTGAATGTCTCAATTATATTAATAGCTTGAGGATAGGAGCGACCTATCATATGGTAAATATTCAACCAGGCTCTGGTTATATAAATTAAATTTTAAAGTTTAAACTAAATTCAACACATTATAAAAATATCAGTTTTTGAATTGATGACTGATGTACAGTGTAGTACAATAACGATTAACATTATGGTCTTGTAACTAAACATGTTAGAATATTGACAGTAGTGTGGTATTAAACCTTTTACTGCTAAATTGATTTCTGGACATGTGTCACGTGTCTTACAGCTGAATATATTTCCATATTAAATATGCCTATCATGGTATTATAGAACATACCTTACCTAATATATCTCCCAGCATTTCGGTAACGTATATTCTCGAGTTAAATATCCCCTTTATATGTAAAGGTAAGTAACAAAATCCACCGAATGTCAGGTATCTGTAACATACATGTATATACTCGAGCATAGTTCGTTTGAAATAAAAACTTTCCCACTCACATTCACATGCTATGTACCGACGAAAACCACTCAATCAAGTCAATGCCAGGTTAGTAAATTAACGTAAATTATTATGTATATTCTATAGCTAAAAACCACTAATTGAGTAAAATGTTGATAAATATATAGGGTGATCAAAAGAGAGGCCGTTGGAAATTATAGACTAATTTAAAAATAAATTATTCTCACTTCTCATCTACGTTGTAATAAACATATCACGAAATTGGGCAACCCAGTTATTTGAATTGTTTTTGTAATATATTAGTATCACAACAAATGTCACATAACCGTTGCATACATATTTCGTAACTTATGCTCCATTTGTCACTAAATTCATAAATACCTGCACGTATTTGTTGTCCTATAATTGCACAAAACGCATTCTGTTGTTAAACGCATTCGCACAGTGGAAGCATGCTTTCAAAAATCGTCATTATGTACCGTAGTAAATGCGTACAGCAAACAACATTCGTGTTCACTCTGTCCTAAATACATCCTCTAAAAATCCACAAATTCATAACTAACCTTTTCTCAATGAACATACCACACCCATGGTGACAGAATTTTTTTTTACTATATGCTAAGAAATTACCCCCTACTGATAACTCGAAACTAAACAGTGTCACCATTACACGCACATTTCAAGTCAAGGTCATTCATTTCTTACCTTCACCTTTAGCATTCCACGGTGCGTTCGCTCCCCAACTCTGAATGCACTCGTTCAGGACCATGGTACATATAATTATATAGTATTACCTGAAAGCCGATATATCGGCCTGCCGCAGTCTACCGGGAAGCCGATATATCGGCTTGCCGCGCTCAAAGGGTTAAATTAATTAGTAGTTTTTGACTTGTCATTGGGAGTGATTAGGACACACCAGGGCGCCTTATTATATTAGATAGTAGTTTTTGACTGGCCATGGGGAGTGATTAGGACACACCGGGCCGCCTTATTATATTATATAGTAGTTTTTGACTGACCATGTGGAGTGATTAGGACACACCAGGGCGCCTTATTATATTAGATAGTAGTTTTTGACTGTCCATGGGGAGTGATTAGGACACACCAGGCCGCCTTATTATATTAGATAGTAGTTTTTGACCGGCCATGGGGAGTGATTAGGACACACCAGGGCGCCTTATTATATTAGATAGTAGTTTTTGACTGGCCATGGGGAGTGATTAGAACACACCAGGGCGCCTTATTATATTAGATAGTAGTTTTTGACTGGCCATGGGGAGTGATTAGGACACACCGGGCCGCCTTATTATATTAGATAGTAGTTTTTGACCGGCCATGGGGAGTGATTAGGACACACCGGGGCGCCTTATTATATTAGATAGTAGTTTTTGACTGGCCATGGGGAGTGATTAGAACACACCGGGGCGCCTTATTATATTAGATAGTAGTTTTTGACTGGCCATGGGGAGTGATTAGGACACACCGGGGCGCCTCTTTAAATTAAGTAGTAGTTTTTGACTGGCCATGGGGAGTGATTAGGATACACCGGGGCGCCTCTTTAACCCTTTTACCGCTAAATATAATTATGGACGTGTGTCTTACTGCTGAATATTTCCATATTACCTATCGTGGCATCGTAGAACATAGCTTGCCAATATATTTTCCAGTATTTCGGTAACGTAAGTCTTTAATTTAAGCTACATGTATTCGGATCTCAATCACTACAGTACGAAATAATGTGTCATCAATCATCACTGATATGAAAATAATGTGTTTGGCTAAATTGTCAATGTTTATATCGAAAAAGTTGAATTCCTGGAGTGAATGTATATACCACGAGGTCTCAAGCAGTCTACCTCTTCGCATGCAGCATAGGACAATAATATTGAATGTCTCAATTATATTAATAGCTTGAGGATAGGAGCGACCTATCATATGGTAAATATTCAACCAGGCTCTGGTTATATAAATTAAATTTTAAAGTTTAAACTAAATTCAACACATTATAAAAATATCAGTTTTTGAATTGATGACTGATGTACAGTGTAGTACAATAACGATTAACATTATGGTCTTGTAACTAAACATGTTAGAATATTGACAGTAGTGTGGTATTAAACCTTTTACTGCTAAATTGATTTCTGGACATGTGTCACGTGTCTTACAGCTGAATATATTTCCATATTAAATATGCCTATCATGGTATTATAGAACATACCTTACCTAATATATCTCCCAGCATTTCGGTAACGTATATTCTCGAGTTAAATATCCCCTTTATATGTAAAGGTAAGTAACAAAATCCACCGAATGTCAGGTATCTGTAACATACATGTATATACTCGAGCATAGTTCGTTTGAAATAAAAACTTTCCCACTCACATTCACATGCTATGTACCGACGAAAACCACTCAATCAAGTCAATGCCAGGTTAGTAAATTAACGTAAATTATTATGTATATTCTATAGCTAAAAACCACTAATTGAGTAAAATGTTGATAAATATATAGGGTGATCAAAAGAGAGGCCGTTGGAAATTATAGACTAATTTAAAAATAAATTATTCTCACTTCTCATCTACGTTGTAATAAACATATCACGAAATTGGGCAACCCAGTTATTTGAATTGTTTTTGTAATATATTAGTATCACAACAAATGTCACATAACCGTTGCATACATATTTCGTAACTTATGCTCCATTTGTCACTAAATTCATAAATACCTGCACGTATTTGTTGTCCTATAATTGCACAAAACGCATTCTGTTGTTAAACGCATTCGCACAGTGGAAGCATGCTTTCAAAAATCGTCATTATGTACCGTAGTAAATGCGTACAGCAAACAACATTCGTGTTCACTCTGTCCTAAATACATCCTCTAAAAATCCACAAATTCATAACTAACCTTTTCTCAATGAACATACCACACCCATGGTGACAGAATTTTTTTTTACTATATGCTAAGAAATTACCCCCTACTGATAACTCGAAACTAAACAGTGTCACCATTACACGCACATTTCAAGTCAAGGTCATTCATTTCTTACCTTCACCTTTAGCATTCCACGGTGCGTTCGCTCCCCAACTCTGAATGCACTCGTTCAGGACCATGGTACATATAATTATATAGTATTACCTGAAAGCCGATATATCGGCCTGCCGCAGTCTACCGGGAAGCCGATATATCGGCTTGCCGCGCTCAAAGGGTTAAATTAATTAGTAGTTTTTGACTTGTCATTGGGAGTGATTAGGACACACCAGGGCGCCTTATTATATTAGATAGTAGTTTTTGACTGGCCATGGGGAGTGATTAGGACACACCGGGCCGCCTTATTATATTATATAGTAGTTTTTGACTGACCATGTGGAGTGATTAGGACACACCAGGGCGCCTTATTATATTAGATAGTAGTTTTTGACTGTCCATGGGGAGTGATTAGGACACACCAGGCCGCCTTATTATATTAGATAGTAGTTTTTGACTGGCCATGGGGAGTGATTAGGACACACCGGGGCGCCTTATTATATTAGATAGTAGTTTTTGACTGTCCATGGGGAGTGATTAGGACACACCAGGCCGCCTTATTATATTAGATAGTAGTTTTTGACTGTCCATGGGGAGTGATTAGGACACACCAGGGCGCCTTATTATATTAGATAGTAGTTTTTGACTGGCCATGGGGAGTGATTAGGACACACCAGGGCGCCTTATTATATTAGATAGTAGTTTTTGACTGTCCATGAGGAGTGATTAGGACACACCAGGCCGCCTTATTATATTAGATAGTAGTTTTTGACTGACCATGTGGAGTGATTAGGACACACCAGGCCGCCTTATTATATTAGATAGTAGTTTTTGACTGACCATGTGGAGTGATTAGGACACACCAGGCCGCCTTATTATATTAGATAGTAGTTTTTGACTGGCCATGGGGAGTGATTAGGACACACCAGGGCGCCTTACTATATTAGATAGTAGTTTTTGACTGGCCATGGGGAGTGATTAGGACACACCAGGCCGCCTTATTATATTAGATAGTAGTTTTTGACTGTCCATGGGGAGTGATTAGGACACACCAGGCCGCCTTATTATATTAGATAGTAGTTTTTGACTGACCATGTGGAGTTATTAGGACACACCGGGGCGCCTTATTATATTAGATAGTAGTTTTTGACTGGCCATGGGGAGTGATTAGGACACACCAGGGCGCCTTATTATATTATATAGTAGTTTTTGACTGGCCATGTGGAGTGATTAGGACACACCAGGCCGCCTTACTATATTAGATAGTAGTTTTTGACTGTCCATGGGGAGTGATTAGGACACACCAGGCCGCCTTATTATATTAGATAGTAGTTATTGACTGGCCATGGGGAGTGATTAGTACACACCAGGGCGCCTTATTATATTAGATAGTAGTTTTTGACTGTCCATGGGGAGTGATTAGGACACACCAGGGCGCCTTATTATATTAGATAGTAGTTTATGACTGTCCATGGGGAGTGATTAGGACACACCAGGGCGCCTTACTATATTAGATAGTAGTTTTTGACTGGCCATGGGGAGTGATTAGGACACACCAGGCCGCCTTATTATATTAGATAGTAGTTTTTGACTGTCCATGGGGAGTGATTAGGACACACCAGGCCGCCTTATTATATTAGATAGTAGTTTTTGACTGGCCATGGGGAGTGATTAGGACACACCAGGCCGCCTTATTATATTAGATAGTAGTTTTTGACTGTCCATGGGGAGTGATTAGGACACACCAGGCCGCCTTATTATATTAGATAGTAGTTTTTGACTGGCCATGGGGAGTGATTAGGACACACCGGGGCGCCTTATTATATTAGATAGTAGTTTTTGACTGTCCATGGGGAGTGATTAGGACACACCAGGCCGCCTTATTATATTAGATAGTAGTTTTTGACTGTCCATGGGGAGTGATTAGGACACACCAGGCCGCCTTATTATATTAGATAGTAGTTATTGACTGGCCATGGGGAGTGATTAGTACACACCAGGGCGCCTTATTATATTAGATAGTAGTTTTTGACTGTCCATGGGGAGTGATTAGGACACACCAGGGCGCCTTATTATATTAGATAGTAGTTTATGACTGTCCATGGGGAGTGATTAGGACACACCAGGGCGCCTTACTATATTAGATAGTAGTTTTTGACTGGCCATGGGGAGTGATTAGGACACACCAGGCCGCCTTATTATATTAGATAGTAGTTTTTGACTGACCATGGGGAGTGATTAGGACACACCAGGCCGCCTTATTATATTATATAGTAGTTTATGACTGTCCATGAGGAGTGATTAGTACACACCAGGCCGCCTTATTATATTAGATAGTAGTTTTTGACCGGCCATGTGGAGTGATTAGGACACACCAGGCCGCCTTATTATATTAGATAGTAGTTTTTGACTGACCATGGGGAGTGATTAGGACACACCAGGGCGCCTTATTATATTAGATAGTAGTTTTTGACTGGCCATGTGGAGTGATTAGGACACACCAGGGCGCCTTATTATATTAGATAGTAGTTTTTGACTGTCCATGAGGAGTGATTAGGACACACCAGGGCGCCTTATTATATTAGATAGTAGTTTTTGACTGGCCATGGGGAGTGATTAGGACACACCAGGCCGCCTTATTATATTATATAGTAGTTTTTGACTGGCCATGGGGAGTGATTAGGACACACCAGGGCGCCTTATTATATTAGATAGTAGTTTTTGACTGGCCATGGGGAGTGATTAGGACACACCAGGGCGCCTTATTATATTAGATAGTAGTTTATGACTGTCCATGGGGAGTGATTAGGACACACCAGGGCGCCTTATTATATTATATAGTAGTTTATGACTGACCATGGGGAGTGATTAGTACACACCAGGCCGCCTTATTATATTAGATAGTAGTTTTTGACTGACCATGGGGAGTGATTAGGACACACCAGGGCGCCTTATTATATTATATAGTAGTTTTTGACTGACCATGGGGAGTGATTAGGACACACCAGGGCGCCTTATTATATTAGATAGTAGTTTTTGACTGTCCATGGGGAGTGATTAGGACACACCAGGGCGCCTTATTATATTATATAGTAGTTTATGACTGGCCATGGGGAGTGATTAGGACACACCAGGCCGCCTTATTATATTATATAGTAGTTATTGACTGGCCATGGGGTGTGATTAGGACACACCAGGGCGCCTTATTATATTAGATAGTAGTTATTGACTGACCATGGGGAGTGATTAGGACACACCAGGCCGCCTTATTATATTAGATAGTAGTTATTGACTGACCATGTGGAGTGATTAGGACACACCAGGGCGCCTTATTATATTAGATAGTAGTTTTTGACTGGCCATGGGGAGTGATTAGGACACACCAGGGCGCCTTATTATATTAGATAGTAGTTTATGACCGGCCATGGGGAGTGATTAGGACACACCGGGGCGCCTTATTATATTAGATAGTAGTTTTTGACTGTCCATGGGGAGTGATTATGACACACCAGGCCGCCTTATTATATTAGATAGTAGTTTTTGACTGACCATGGGGAGTGATTAGGACACACCAGGGCGCCTTATTATATTAGATAGTAGTTTTTGACTGTCCATGGGGAGTGATTAGGACACACCAGGGCGCCTTATTATATTAGATAGTAGTTTTTGACTGGCCATGGGGAGTGATTAGGACACACCAGGCCGCCTTATTATATTAGATAGTAGTTTTTGACTGTCCATGGGGAGTGATTAGGACACACCAGGCCGCCTTATTATATTAGATAGTAGTTTTTGACTGTCCATGGGGAGTGATTAGGACACACCAGGGCGCCTTATTATATTAGATAGTAGTTTTTGACTGACCATGGGGAGTGATTAGGACACACCGGGGCGCCTTATTATATTAGATAGTAGTTTTTGACTGGCCATGGGGAGTGATTAGGACACACCAGGCCGCCTTATTATATTAGATAGTAGTTTTTTACTGACCATGGGGAGTGATTAGGACACACCAGGCCGCCTTATTATATTAGATAGTAGTTTTTGACTGGCCATGGGGAGTGATTAGGACACACCGGGGCGCCTTATTATATTAGATAGTAGTTTTTGACTGGCCATGGGGAGTGATTAGGACACACCAGGGCGCCTTATTATATTAGATAGTAGTTTTTGACTGACCATGGGGAGTGATTAGGACACACCAGGGCGCCTTATTATATTAGATAGTAGTTTTTTACTGACCATGGGGAGTGATTAGGACACACCAGGCCGCCTTATTATATTAGATAGTAGTTTTTGACTGGCCATGTGGAGTGATTAGGACACACCAGGGCGCCTTATTATATTAGATAGTAGTTTTTGACTGTCCATGAGGAGTGATCAGGACACACCAGGGCGCCTTATTATATTAGATAGTAGTTTTTGACTGTCCATGTGGAGTGATTAGGACACACCAGGGCGCCTTATTATATTAGATAGTAGTTTTTGACTGGCCATGGGGAGTGATTAGGACACAACGGGGCGCCTTATTATATTAGATAGTAGTTTTTGACTGGCCATGGGGAGTGATTAGAACACACCAGGGCGCCTTATTATATTAGATAGTAGTTTTTGACTGGCCATGGGGAGTGATTAGGACACACCGGGGCGCCTTATTATATTAGATAGTAGTTTTTGACTGACCATGTGGAGTGATTAGGACACACCAGGCCGCCTTATTATATTAGATAGTAGTTTATTGACTGGCCATAGGGGAGTGATTAGAACACACCGGGGCGCCTTATTAAATTAGATAGTAGTTTTTGACTGACCATGGGGAGTGATTAGGACACACCGGGGCGCCTTATTATATTAGATAGTAGTTATTGACTGGCCATAGGGGAGTGATTAGGACACACCGGGGCGCCTTATTAAATTAGATAGTAGTTTTTGACTGACCATGGGGAGTGATTAGGACACACCGGGGCGCCTTATTATATTATATAGTAGTTATTGACTGACCATGAGGAGTGATTAGGACACACCGGGGCGCCTTATTATATTAGATAGTAGTTTTTGACTGGCCATGTGGAGTGATTAGGACACACCAGGGCGCCTTATTATATTAGATAGTAGTTTTTGACTGACCATGGGGAGTGATTAGGACACACCAGGGCGCCTTATTATATTAGATAGTAGTTTTTGACTGTCCATGGGGAGTGATCAGGACACACCAGGGCGCCTTATTATATTAGATAGTAGTTATTGACCGGCCATGGGGAGTGATTAGGACACACCGGGGCGCCTTATTATATTAGATAGTAGTTATTGACTGGCCATAGGGGAGTGATTAGAACACACCGGGGCGCCTTATTAAATTAGATAGTAGTTTTTGACTGACCATGGGGAGTGATTAGGACACACCGGGGCGCCTTATTATATTAGATAGTAGTTATTGACTGGCCATAGGGGAGTGATTAGGACACACCGGGGCGCCTTATTAAATTAGATAGTAGTTTTTGACTGACCATGGGGAGTGATTAGGACACACCGGGGCGCCTTATTATATTATATAGTAGTTATTGACTGACCATGAGGAGTGATTAGGACACACCGGGGCGCCTTATTAAATTAAGTAGTAGTTTTTGACTGGCCATGGGGAGTGATTAGGACACACCAGGGCGCCTTATTATATTAGATAGTAGTTTTTGACTGGCCATGGGGAGTGATTAGGACACACCGGGGCGCCTTATTATATTAGATAGTAGTGTTTGACTGGCCATGGGGAGTGATTAGGACACACCAGGGCGCCTTATTATATTAGATAGTAGTTTTTGACTGACCATGAGGAGTGATCAGGACACACCGGGGCGCCTTATTATATTAGATAGTAGTTTTTGACTGGCCATGGGGAGTGATTAGGACACACCGGGGCGCCTTATTATATTAGATAGTAGTGTTTGACTGGCCATGGGGAGTGATCAGGACACACCGGGGCGCCTTATTATATTAGATAGTAGTTTTTGACTGGCCATGGGGAGTGATCAGGACACACCGGGGCGCCTTATTATATTAGATAGTAGTTTTTGACTGACCATGGGGAGTGATTAGGACACACCAGGCCGCCTTATTATATTAGATAGTAGTTTTTGACTGGCCATGGGGAGTGATTAGGACACACCGGGCCGCCTTATTATATTAGATAGTAGTTTTGACTGGCCATGGGGAGTGATTAGGACACACCAGGGCGCCTTATTATATTAGATAGTAGTTATTGACTGGCCATGTGGAGTGATTAGGACACACCAGGGCGCCTTATTATATTAGATAGTAGTTTTTGACTGGCCATGTGGAGTGATTAGGACACACCAGGGCGCCTTATTATATTAGATAGTAGTTATTGACTGACCATGGGGAGTGATTAGGACACACCAGGGCGCCTTATTATATTAGATAGTAGTTTTTGACTGGCCATGGGGAGTGATTAGGACACACCAGGGCGCCTTATTATATTAGATAGTAGTTATTGACTGGCCATGTGGAGTGATTAGGACACACCAGGGCGCCTTATTATATTAGATAGTAGTTTTTGACCGGCCATGGGGAGTGATTAGGACACACCAGGCCGCCTTATTATATTAGATAGTAGTTTTTGACTGGCCATGGGGAGTGATTAGGACACACCGGGGCGCCTTATTATATTAGATAGTAGTTTTTGACTGGCCATGGGGAGTGATTAGGACACACCGGGGCGCCTTATTATATTAGATAGTAGTTTTTGACTGACCATGTGGAGTGATTAGGACACACCAGGGCGCCTTATTATATTAGATAGTAGTTTTTGACTGGCCATGGGGAGTGATTAGGACACACCGGGGCGCCTTATTATATTAGATAGTAGTTTTTGACTGGCCATGAGGAGTGATCAGGACACACCAGGGCGCCTTATTATATTAGATAGTAGTTTTTGACTGGCCATGGGGAGTGATTAGGACACACCAGGGCGCCTTATTATATTAGATAGTAGTTTTTGACTGTCCATGGGGAGTGATTAGGACACACCAGGGCGCCTTATTATATTAGATAGTAGTTTTTGACTGGCCATGGGGAGTGATTAGGACACACCGGGGCGCCTTATTATATTAGATAGTAGTTTTTGACTGGCCATGTGGAGTGATTAGGACACACCAGGGCGCCTTATTATATTATATAGTAGTTTTTGACTGGCCATGTGGAGTGATTAGGACACACCGGGGCGCCTTATTATATTAGATAGTAGTTTTTGACTGGCCATGTGGAGTGATTAGGACACACCGGGGCGCCTTATTATATTAGATAGTAGTTTTTGACTGACCATGTGGAGTGATTAGGACACACCAGGGCGCCTTATTATATTATATAGTAGTGTTTGACTGACCATGGGGAGTGATTAGGACACACCAGGGCGCCTTATTATATTAGATAGTAGTTTTTGACTGGCCATGGGGAGTGATTAGGACACACCAGGGCGCCTTATTATATTAGATAGTAGTTTTTGACTGACCATGTGGAGTGATTAGGACACACCAGGGCGCCTTATTATATTAGATAGTAGTTTTTGACTGGCCATGTGGAGTGATTAGGACACACCGGGGCGCCTTATTATATTAGATAGTAGTTTTTGACTGGCCATGTGGAGTGATTAGGACACACCAGGGCGCCTTATTATATTATATAGTAGTTTTTGACTGACCATGTGGAGTGATTAGGACACACCAGGGCGCCTTATTATATTATATAGTAGTTTTTGACTGACCATGTGGAGTGATTAGGACACACCAGGGCGCCTTATTATATTAGATAGTAGTTTTTGACTGGCCATGGGGAGTGATTAGGACACACCAGGGCGCCTTATTATATTAGATAGTAGTTTTTGACTGACCATGGGGAGTGATTAGGACACACCAGGGCGCCTTATTATATTATATAGTAGTTTTTGACTGACCATGTGGAGTGATTAGGACACACCAGGGCGCCTTATTATATTAGATAGTAGTTTTTGACTGGCCATGTGGAGTGATTAGGACACACCGGGGCGCCTTATTATATTAGATAGTAGTTTTTGACTGGCCATGTGGAGTGATTAGGACACACCGGGGCGCCTTATTATATTAGATAGTAGTTTTTGACTGGCCATGGGGAGTGATTAGGACACACCAGGGCGCCTTATTATATTAGATAGTAGTTTTTGACTGGCCATGGGGAGTGATTAGGACACACCAGGGCGCCTTATTATATTAGATAGTAGTGTTTGACTGGCCATGGGGAGTGATTAGGACACACCAGGGCGCCTTATTATATTAGATAGTAGTTTTTGACTGACCATGTGGAGTGATTAGGACACACCAGGGCGCCTTATTATATTAGATAGTAGTTTTTGACTGACCATGAGGAGTGATTAGGACACACCAGGGCGCCTTATTATATTAGATAGTAGTTTTTGACTGGCCATGGGGAGTGATTAGGACACACCAGGGCGCCTTATTATATTAGATAGTAGTTTTTGACTGACCATGTGGAGTGATTAGGACACACCGGGGCGCCTTATTATATTAGATAGTAGTGTTTGACTGACCATGGGGAGTGATTAGGACACACCAGGGCGCCTTATTATATTAGATAGTAGTTTTTGACTGGCCATGTGGAGTGATTAGGACACACCAGGGCGCCTTATTATATTAGATAGTAGTTTTTGACTGGCCATGGGGAGTGATTAGGACACACCAGGGCGCCTTATTATATTAGATAGTAGTTTTTGACTGTCCATGTGGAGTGATTAGGACACACCAGGGCGCCTTATTATATTAGATAGTAGTTTTTGACTGGCCATGGGGAGTGATTAGGACACACCAGGGCGCCTTATTATATTAGATAGTAGTTTTTGACTGGCCATGGGGAGTGATTAGGACACACCAGGGCGCCTTATTATATTAGATAGTAGTTTTTGACTGGCCATGAGGAGTGATTAGAACACACCAGGCCGCCTTATTATATTAGATAGTAGTTATTGACTGACCATGGGGAGTGATTAGGACACACCGGGGCGCCTTATTATATTAGATAGTAGTTTTTGACTGGCCATGAGGAGTGATTAGGACACACCAGGGCGCCTTATTATATTAGATAGTAGTTTTTGACTGACCATGTGGAGTGATTAGGACACACCGGGGCGCCTTATTATATTAGATAGTAGTTTTTGACCGGCCATGGGGAGTGATTAGGACACACCAGGCCGCCTTATTATATTAGATAGTAGTTATTGACTGACCATGGGGAGTGATTAGGACACACCAGGCCGCCTTATTATATTAGATAGTAGTTATTGACTGGCCATGGGGAGTGATTAGGACACACCAGGGCGCCTTATTATATTAGATAGTAGTTATTGACCGGCCATGTGGAGTGATTAGGACACACCAGGGAGCCTTATTATATTAGATAGTAGTTATTGACCGGCCATGTGGAGTGATTAGGACACACCAGGCCGCCTTATTATATTAGATAGTAGTTTTTGACTGGCCATGTGGAGTGATTAGGACACACCGGGGCGCCTTATTATATTAGATAGTAGTTTTTGACTGACCATGTGGAGTGATTAGGACACACCAGGCCGCCTTATTATATTAGATAGTAGTTTTTGACTGACCATGGGGAGTGATTAGGACACACCGGGGCGCCTTATTATATTAGATAGTAGTTTATGACTGACCATGGGGAGTGATTAGGACACACCAGGGCGCCTTATTATATTAGATAGTAGTTATTGACTGGCCATGGGGAGTGATTAGGACACACCAGGGCGCCTTATTATATTAGATAGTAGTTTTTGACTGACCATGGGGAGTGATTAGGACACACCAGGGCGCCTTATTATATTAGATAGTAGTTATTGACTGGCCATGGGGAGTGATTAGAACACACCAGGGCGCCTTATTATATTATATAGTAGTTTTTGACTGACCATGGGGAGTGATTAGGACACACCGGGGCGCCTTATTATATTAGATAGTAGTTTTTGACTGTCCATGGGGAGTGATTAGGACACACCAGGGCGCCTTATTATATTAGATAGTAGTGTTTGACTGGCCATGGGGAGTGATCAGGACACACCAGGGCGCCTTATTATATTAGATAGTAGTTTTTGACTGACCATGGGGAGTGATTAGGACACACCAGGGCGCCTTATTATATTAGATAGTAGTGTTTGACTGGCCATGGGGAGTGATCAGGACACACCAGGGCGCCTTATTATATTAGATAGTAGTTTTTGACTGACCATGGGGAGTGATTAGGACACACCAGGGCGCCTTATTATATTAGATAGTAGTTTTTGACTGACCATGGGGAGTGATTAGGACACACCGGGGCGCCTTATTATATTAGATAGTAGTTTTTGACTGTCCATGGGGAGTGATTAGGACACACCAGGGCGCCTTATTATATTAGATAGTAGTGTTTGACTGGCCATGGGGAGTGATTAGGACACACCAGGGCGCCTTATTATATTAGATAGTAGTTTTTGACTGACCATGTGGAGTGATTAGGACACACCAGGCCGCCTTATTATATTAGATAGTAGTTTTTGACTGACCATGGGAAGTGATTAGGACACACCAGGGCGCCTTATTATATTAGATAGTAGTTTTTGACTGGCCATGGGGTGTGATTAGGACACACCAGGGCGCCTTATTATATTAGATAGTAGTTTTTGACTGACCATGTGGAGTGATTAGGACACACCGGGGCGCCTTATTATATTAGATAGTAGTTTTTGACTGGCCATGGGGAGTGATTAGGACACACCCGGCCGCCTTATTATATTATATAGTAGTTTTTGACTGGCCATGGGGAGTGATTAGGACACACCAGGGCGCCTTATTATATTAGATAGTAGTTTTTGACTGACCATGAGGAGTGATCAGGACACACCAGGGCGCCTTATTATATTAGATAGTAGTTTTTGACTGGCCATGGGGAGTGATTAGGACACACCAGGCCGCCTTATTATATTAGATAGTAGTTTTTGACTGACCATGTGGAGTGATCAGGACACACCAGGGCGCCTTATTATATTAGATAGTAGTTATTGACTGGCCATGGGGGGTGATTAGGACACACCAGGGCGCCTTATTATATTAGATAGTAGTTATTGACTGGCCATGGGGAGTGATCAGGACACACCAGGGCGCCTTATTATATTAGATAGTAGTTTTTGACTGTCCATGAGGAGTGATTAGGACACACCAGGCCGCCTTATTATATTAGATAGTAGTTTTTGACTGGCCATGTGGAGTGATTAGGACACACCAGGGCGCCTTATTATATTAGATAGTAGTTTTTGACTGACCATGGGGAGTGATTAGGACACACCAGGCCGCCTTATTTTATTAGATAGTAGTTTTTGACTGACCATGGGGAGTGATTAGGACACACCAGGGCGCCTTATTATATTAGATAGTAGTTATTGACTGGCCATGTGGAGTGATTAGGACACACCAGGGCGCCTTATTATATTAGATAGTAGTTTTTGACTGACCATGGGGAGTGATTAGGACACATCAGGGCGCCTTATTATATTAGATAGTAGTTTTTGACTGTCCATGGGGTGTGATTAGGACACACCAGGGAGCCTTATTATATTAGATAGTAGTTTTTGACTGGCCATGGGGAGTGATTAGGACACACCAGGGCGCCTTATTATATTAGATAGTAGTTATTGACTGGCCATGGGGAGTGATTAGGACACACCGGGGCGCCTTATTATATTAGATAGTAGTTTTTGACTGACCATGGGGAGTGATCAGGACACACCAGGGCGCCTTATTATATTAGATAGTAGTTTTTGACTGGCCATGGGGAGTGATTAGGACACACCAGGTCGCCTTATTATATTAGATAGTAGTTTTTGACTGACCATGGGGAGTGATTAGGACACACCAGGGCGCCTTATTATATTAGATAGTAGTTTTTGACTGACCATGGGGAGTGATTAGGACACACCAGGCCGCCTTATTATATTAGATAGTAGTTTTTGACTGACCATGGGGAGTGATTAGAACACACCAGGCCGCCTTATTATATTAGATAGTAGTTTTTGACTGACCATGGGGAGTGATTAGGACACACCAGGGCGCCTTATTATATTAGATAGTAGTTTTTGACTGACCATGGGGAGTGATTAGAACACACCAGGGCGCCTTATTATATTAGATAGTAGTTATTGACTGACCATGGGGAGTGATTAGAACACACCAGGCCGCCTTATTATATTAGATAGTAGTTATTGACTGACCATGGGGAGTGATTAGAACACACCAGGCCGCCTTATTATATTAGATAGTAGTTTTTGACTGACCATGTGGAGTGATTAGGACACACCGGGGCGCCTTATTATATTAGATAGTAGTTTTTGACTGACCATGGGGAGTGATTAGAACACACCAGGGCGCCTTATTATATTAGATAGTAGTTTTTGACTGGCCATGGGGTGTGATTAGGACACACCAGGCCGCCTTATTATATTAGATAGTAGTTATTGACTGACCATGGGGAGTGATTAGGACACACCAGGGCGCCTTATTATATTAGATAGTAGTTTTTGACTGGCCATGGGGAGTGATTAGGACACACCAGGCCGCCTTATTATATTAGATAGTAGTTATTGACTGACCATGGGGAGTGATTAGGACACACCAGGGCGCCTTATTATATTAGATAGTAGTTTTTGACTGACCATGGGGAGTGATTAGGACACACCAGGGCGCCTTATTATATTAGATAGTAGTTATTGACTGGCCATGGGGAGTGATTAGGACACACCAGGGCGCCTTATTATATTAGATAGTAGTTTTTGACTGTCCATGGGGAGTGATTAGGACACACCGGGGCGCCTTATTATATTAGATAGTAGTTTCTGACTGACCATGGGGAGTGATTAGGACACACCAGGCCGCCTTATTATATTAGATAGTAGTTATTGACTGACCATGGGGAGTGATTAGGACACACCAGGGCGCCTTATTATATTAGATAGTAGTTTTTGACTGGCCATGGGGAGTGATTAGGACACACCGGGGCGCCTTATTATATTAGATAGTAGTTTTTGACTGACCATGGGGAGTGATCAGGACACACCAGGGCGCCTTATTATATTAGATAGTAGTTTTTGACTGGCCATGGGGAGTGATTAGGACACACCGGGGCGCCTTATTATATTAGATAGTAGTTTTTGACTGGCCATGGGGAGTGATCAGGACACACCAGGGCGCCTTATTATATTAGATAGTAGTTTTTGACTGACCATGGGGAGTTATTAGGACACACCGGGGCGCCTTATTATATTAGATAGTAGTTTTTGACTGACCATGGGGAGTGATCAGGACACACCAGGGCGCCTTATTATATTAGATAGTAGTTTTTGACTGGCCATGGGGAGTGATTAGGACACACCAGGGCGCCTTATTATATTAGATAGTAGTTTTTGACTGACCATGGGGAGTGATTAGGACACACCAGGGCGCCTTATTATATTAGATAGTAGTTTTTGACTGACCATGGGGAGTGATTAGGACACACCAGGGCGCCTTATTATATTAGATAGTAGTTTTTGACTGGCCATGGGGAGTGATTAGGACACACCGGGCCGCCTTATTATATTAGATAGTAGTTTTTTACTGGCCATGGGGAGTGATCAGGACACACCAGGGCGCCTTATTATATTAGATAGTAGTTTTTGACGGGCCATGGGGAGTGATTAGAACACACCAGGCCGCCTTATTATATTAGATAGTAGTTTTTGACTGACCATGGGGAGTGATTAGGACACAGCAGGGCGCCTTATTATATTAGATAGTAGTTTTTGACTGGCCATGGGGAGTGATTAGGACACACCAGGGCGCCTTATTATATTAGATAGTAGTTTTTGACTGACCATGTGGAGTGATTAGGACACACCAGGGCGCCTTATTATATTAGATAGTAGTTTTTGACTGGCCATGGGGAGTGATTAGGACACACCGGGGCGCCTTATTATATTAGATAGTAGTTTATGACTGACCATGTGGAGTGATTAGGACACACCAGGGCGCCTTATTATATTAGATAGTAGTTTTTGACTGGCCATGGGGAGTGATTAGGACACACCAGGGCGCCTTATTATATTAGATAGTAGTTTTTGACTGTCCATGGGGAGTGATTAGGACACACCAGGGCGCCTTATTATATTAGATAGTAGTTTTTGACTGTCCATGGGGGGTGATTAGGACACACCGGGGCGCCTTATTATATTAGATAGTAGTTATTGACTGGCCATGTGGAGTGATTAGGACACACCAGGCCGCCTTATTATATTAGATAGTAGTTTTTGACTGGCCATGTGGAGTGATTAGGACACACCAGGGCGCCTTATTATATTAGATAGTAGTTTTTGACTGGCCATGGGGAGTGATTAGGACACACCAGGGCGCCTTATTATATTAGATAGTAGTTTTTGACTGGCCATGAGGAGTGATTAGGACACACCAGGGCGCCTTATTATATTAGATAGTAGTTTTTGACTGGCCATGAGGAGTGATTAGGACACACCAGGGCGCCTTATTATATTAGATAGTAGTTTTTGACTGACCATGGGGAGTGATTAGGACACACCAGGGCGCCTTATTATATTAGATAGTAGTTTTTGACTGACCATGGGGAGTGATTAGGATACACCAGGGCGCCTTATTATATTAGATAGTAGTTATTGACTGTCCATGGGGAGTGATTAGGACACACCAGGGCGCCTTATTATATTAGATAGTAGTTTTTGACTGACCATGGGGAGTGATTAGGACACACCGGGGAGCCTTATTAAATTAGATAGTAGTTTTTGACTGACCATGGGGAGTGATTAGGACACACCAGGGCGCCTTATTATATTAGATAGTAGTTTTTGACTGGCCATGGGGAGTGATTAGGACACACCGGGGCGCCTTATTATATTAGATAGTAGTTTTTGACTGACCATGGGGAGTGATTAGGACACACCAGGGCGCCTTATTATATTAGATAGTAGTTTTTGACTGGCCATGGGGAGTTATTAGGACACACCAGGGCGCCTTATTATATTAGATAGTAGTTTTTGACTGGCCATGGGGAGTGATTAGGACACACCAGGGCGCCTTATTATATTAGATAGTAGTTTTTGACTGGCCATGGGGAGTGATTAGGACACACCAGGGCGCCTTATTATATTAGATAGTAGTTTTTGACTGGCCATGGGGAGTTATTAGGACACACCAGGGCGCCTTATTATATTAGATAGTAGTTTTTGACTGGCCATGGGGAGTGATTAGGACACACCAGGGCGCCTTATTATATTAGATAGTAGTTTTTGACTGGCCATGGGGAGTGATTAGGACACACCAGGGCGCCTTATTATATTAGATAGTAGTTTTTGACTGGCCATGGGGAGTGATTAGGACACACCAGGGCGCCTTATTAAATTAGATAGTAGTTTTTGACCAGCCATGGGGAGTGATTAGGACACACCAGGGCGCCTTATTATATTAGATAGTAGTTTTTGACTGGCCATGGGGAGTGATTAGGACACACCAGGGCGCCTTATTATATTAGATAGTAGTTTTTGACCGGCCATGGGGAGTGATTAGGACACACCGGGGCGCCTTATTATATTAGATAGTAGTTATTGACTGGCCATGAGGAGTGATTAGAACACACCAGGGCGCCTTATTATATTAGATAGTAGTTTTTGACTGGCCATGGGGAGTGATTAGGACACACCAGGGCGCCTTATTATATTAGATAGTAGTTATTGACTGGCCATGGGGAGTGATTAGGACACACCAGGGCGCCTTATTATATTAGATAGTAGTTTTTGACTGGCCATGGGGAGTGATTAGGACACACCGGGGCGCCTTATTATATTAGATAGTAGTTTTTGACTGGCCATGTGGAGTGAGTAGGACACACCGGGGCGCCTTATTAAATTAGATAGTAGTTTTTGACTGTCCATGTGGAGTGATTAGGACACACCGGGGCGCCTTATTAAATTAGATAGTAGTTTTTGACTGGCCATGTGGAGTGATTAGGACACACCAGGGCGCCTTATTAAATTAAGTAGTAGTTTTTGACTGGCCATGGGGAGTGATTAGGACACACCAGGGCGCCTTATTATATTAGATAGTAGTTTTTGACTGTCCATGGGGAGTGATTAGAACACACCAGGGCGCCTTATTATATTAGATAGTAGTTTTTGACTGGCCATGGGGAGTGATTAGGACACACCAGGGCGCCTTATTATATTAGATAGTAGTTTTTGACTGGCCATGGGGAGTGATTAGGACACACCGGGGCGCCTTATTATATTAGATAGTAGTTTTTGACTGTCCATGGGGAGTGATTAGGACACACCAGGGCGCCTTATTAAATTAGATAGTAGTTTTTGACTGTCCATGTGGAGTGATTAGGACACACCAGGGCGCCTTATTAAATTAGATAGTAGTTTTTGACCGGCCATGGGGAGTGATTAGAACACACCGGGGCGACTCCTTAAATTAATTAGTAGTTATTGACTGGCCATTGGGGAGTGATCAGGACACACCGGGGCGCCTTATTATATTAGATAGTAGTTTTTGACTGGCCATGGGGAGTGATTAGGACACACCAGGGCGCCTTATTATATTAGATAGTAGTTTTTGACTGGCCATGGGGAGTGATTAGGACACACCGGGGCGCCTTATTATATTAGATAGTAGTTTTTGACTGTCCATGGGGAGTGATCAGGACACACCAGGGCGCCTTATTATATTAGATAGTAGTTTTTGACTGGCCATGGGGAGTGATTAGGACACACCGGGGCGCCTTATTATATTAGATAGTAGTTATTGACTGGCCATGGGGAGTGATTATGACACACCAGGGCGCCTTATTATATTAGATAGTAGTTTTTGACTGGCCATGTGGAGTGATTAGGACACACCGGGGCGCCTTATTATATTAGATAGTAGTTTTTGACTGGCCATGGGGAGTGATTAGGACACACCGGGGCGCCTTATTATATTAGATAGTAGTTTTGACTGACCATGGGGAGTGATTAGGACACACCAGGGCGCCTTATTATATTAGATAGTAGTTTTTGACTGGCCATGTGGAGTGATTATGACACACCAGGGCGCCTTATTATATTAGATAGTAGTTTATGACTGGCCATGGGGAGTGATTAGGACACACCGGGGCGCCTTATTATATTAGATAGTAGTTGTTGACTGGCCATGGGGAGTGATTAGGACACATCAGGGCGCCTTATTATATTAGATAGTAGTTATTGACTGGCCATGTGGAGTGATTAGGACACACCAGGGCGCCTTATTATATTAGATAGTAGTTATTGACCGGCCATGGGGAGTGATTAGGACACACCAGGGCGCCTTATTATATTAGATAGTAGTTTTTGACTGTCCATGGGGAGTGATTAGGACACATCAGGGCGCCTTATTATATTAGATAGTAGTTATTGACTGTCCATGGGGAGTGATTAGGACACACCAGGGCGCCTTATTATATTAGATAGTAGTTTTTGACTGGCCATGGGGAGTGATTAGGACACACCGGGGCGCCTTATTATATTAGATAGTAGTTTTGACTGACCATGGGGAGTGATTAGGACACACCAGGGCGCCTTATTATATTAGATAGTAGTTTTTGACTGGCCATGTGGAGTGATTATGACACACCAGGGCGCCTTATTATATTAGATAGTAGTTTATGACTGGCCATGGGGAGTGATTAGGACACACCGGGGCGCCTTATTATATTAGATAGTAGTTGTTGACTGGCCATGGGGAGTGATTAGGACACATCAGGGCGCCTTATTATATTAGATAGTAGTTATTGACTGGCCATGTGGAGTGATTAGGACACACCAGGCCGCCTTATTATATTAGATAGTAGTTTTTGACTGGCCATGGGGAGTGATTAGGACACACCGGGTCGCCTTATTATATTAGATAGTAGTTTTTGACTGTCCATGTGGAGTGATTAGGACACACCAGGCCGCCTTATTATATTAGATAGTAGTTTTTGACTGGCCATGGGGAGTGATTAGGACACATCAGGGCGCCTTATTATATTAGATAGTAGTTATTGACTGTCCATGAGGAGTGATTAGGACACACCAGGGCGCCTTATTATATTAGATAGTAGTTTTTGACTGACCATGGGGAGTGATTAGGACACACCAGGGCGCCTTATTATATTAGATAGTAGTTTTTGACTGACCATGGGGAGTGATTAGGACACACCAGGGCGCCTTATTATATTAGATAGTAGTTTTTGACTGACCATGGGGAGTGATTAGGACACACCAGGGCGCCTTATTATATTAGATAGTAGTTTTTGACTGTCCATGGGGAGTGATTAGGACACACCAGGGCGCCTTATTATATTAGATAGTAGTTTTTGACTGGCCATGGGGAGTGATTAGGACACACCAGGGCGCCTTATTATATTAGATAGTAGTTTTTGACTGGCCATGGGGAGTGATCAGGACACACCAGGGCGCCTTATTATATTAGATAGTAGTTTTTGACTGGCCATGGGGAGTGATTAGGACACACCAGGGCGCCTTATTATATTAGATAGTAGTTTTTGACTGGCCATGGGGAGTGATCAGGACACACCAGGGCGCCTTATTATATTAGATAGTAGTTTTTGACTGGCCATGGGGAGTGATTATGACACACCGGGGCGCCTTATTATATTAGATAGTAGTTTTTGACTGGCCATGGGGAGTGATTATGACACACCGGGGCGCCTTATTATATTAGATAGTAGTTTTTGACTGGCCATGGGGAGTGATTATGACACACCGGGGCGCCTTATTATATTAGATAGTAGTTTTTGACTGGCCATGGGGAGTGATCAGGACACACCGGGGCGCCTTATTATATTAGATAGTAGTTTTTGACTGGCCATGGGGAGTGATTATGACACACCGGGGCGCCTTATTATATTAGATAGTAGTTTTTGACTGGCCATGGGGAGTGATTATGACACACCGGGGCGCCTTATTATATTAGATAGTAGTTTTTGACTGACCATGGGGAGTGATTAGGACACACCGGGGCGCCTTATTATATTAGATAGTAGTTTATGACTGGCCATGGGGAGTGATCAGGACACACCGGGGCGCCTTATTATATTAGATAGTAGTTTTTGACTGTCCATGTGGAGTGATCAGGACACACCGGGGCGCCTTATTATATTAGATAGTAGTTTTTGACTGACCATGGGGAGTGATTAGGACACACCAGGGCGCCTTATTATATTAGATAGTAGTTTTTGACTGGCCATGGGGAGTGATTAGGACACACCGGGCCGCCTTATTATATTAGATAGTAGTTTTTGACTGGCCATGAGGAGTGATTAGGACACACCAGGCCGCCTTATTATATTAGATAGTAGTTTATGACTGGCCATGGGGAGTGATTAGGACACACCAGGCCGCCTTATTATATTAGATAGTAGTTATTGACTGGCCATGGGGAGTGATTAGGACACACCAGGGCGCCTTATTATATTAGATAGTAGTTTTTGACTGGCCATGGGGAGTGATTAGGACACACCAGGCCGCCTTATTATATTAGATAGTAGTTTTTGACTGGCCATGGGGAGTGATTAGGACACACCAGGGCGCCTTATTATATTAGATAGTAGTTTTTGACTGGCCATGGGGAGTGATTAGGACACACCAGGCCGCCTTATTATATTAGATAGTAGTTTTTGACTGGCCATGGGGAGTGATTAGGACACACCAGGCCGCCTTACTATATTAGATAGTAGTTTTTGACTGACCATGGGGAGTGATTAGAACACACCAGGGCGCCTTATTATATTAGATAGTAGTTTTTGACTGGCCATGAGGAGTGATTAGGACACACCAGGGCGCCTTATTATATTATATAGTAGTTTTTGACTGTCCATGGGGAGTGATTAGGACACACCAGGCCGCCTTATTATATTAGATAGTAGTTTTTGACTGTCCATGGGGAGTGATTAGGACACACCAGGGCGCCTTATTATATTATATAGTAGTTTTTGACTGTCCATGGGGAGTGATTAGGACACACCAGGCCGCCTTATTATATTAGATAGTAGTTTTTGACTGTCCATGGGGAGTGATTAGGACACACCAGGGCGCCTTATTATATTAGATAGTAGTTTATGACTGGCCATGGGGAGTGATTAGGACACACCAGGGCGCCTTATTATATTAGATAGTAGTTTTTGACTGTCCATGGGGAGTTATTAGGACACACCAGGGCGCCTTATTATATTAGATAGTAGTTTTTGACTGGCCATGGGGAGTGATTAGGACACACCAGGGCGCCTTATTATATTAGATAGTAGTTTTTGACTGGCCATGAGGAGTGATTAGGACACACCAGGGCGCCTTATTATATTAGATAGTAGTTTTTGACTGACCATGGGGAGTGATTAGGACACACCAGGCCGCCTTATTAAATTAGATAGTAGTTTTTGACTGACCATGAGGAGTGATTAGGACACACCAGGCCGCCTTATTATATTAGATAGTAGTTTTTGACTGACCATGGGGAGTGATTAGGACACACCAGGCCGCCTTATTAAATTAGATAGTAGTTTTTGACTGACCATGAGGAGTGATTAGGACACACCAGGCCGCCTTATTATATTAGATAGTAGTTTTTGACTGACCATGGGGAGTGATTAGGACACACCAGGCCGCCTTATTATATTAGATAGTAGTTTTTGACTGACCATGGGGAGTGATTAGGACACACCGGGGCGCCTTATTATATTAGATAGTAGTTATTGACTGACCATGGGGAGTGATTAGGACACACCAGGGCGCCTTATTATATTAGATAGTAGTTTTTGACTGGCCATGTGGAGTGATTAGGACACACCAGGGCGCCTTATTATATTAGATAGTAGTTTTTGACTGGCCATGGGGAGTGATTAGGACACACCAGGGCGCCTTATTATATTAGATAGTAGTTTTTGACTGACCATGGGGAGTGATTAGGACACACCAGGGCGCCTTATTATATTAGATAGTAGTTTTTGACTGTCCATGGGGAGTGATTAGGACACACCAGGGCGCCTTATTATATTAGATAGTAGTTTTTGACTGACCATGGGGAGTGATTAGGACACACCAGGGCGCCTTATTATATTAGATAGTAGTTTTTGACCGGCCATGGGGAGTGATTAGGACACACCAGGCCGCCTTATTATATTAGATAGTAGTTTTTGACTGACCATGAGGAGTGATTAGGACACACCAGGGCGCCTTATTATATTAGATAGTAGTTTTTGACTGGCCATGTGGAGTGATTAGGACACACCGGGGCGCCTTATTATATTAGTTAGTAGTGTTTGACTGGCCATGTGGAGTGATGAGGACACACCAGGGCGCCTTATTATATTAGATAGTAGTTTTTGACTGGCCATGGGGAGTGATTAGGACACACCAGGGCGCCTTATTATATTAGATAGTAGTTTTTGACTGGCCATGTGGAGTGATTAGGACACACCGGGCCGCCTTATTATATTAGATAGTAGTTATTGACTGGCCATGGGGAGTGATTAGGACACACCAGGGCGCCTTATTATATTAGATAGTAGTTTTTGACTGACCATGGGGAGTGATTAGGACACACCAGGGCGCCTTATTATATTAGATAGTAGTTATTGACTGTCCATGGGGAGTGATTAGGACACACCAGGGCGCCTTATTATATTAGATAGTAGTTTTTGACTGACCATGGGGAGTGATTAGGACACACCAGGGCGCCTTATTATATTAGATAGTAGTTTTTGACTGGCCATGGGGAGTGATTAGGACACACCGGGGCGCCTTATTATATTAGATAGTAGTTTTTGACTGGCCATGGGGAGGGATTAGGACACACCAGGGCGCCTTATTATATTAGATAGTAGTTTTTGACTGACCATGGGGAGTGATTAGGACACACCAGGGCGCCTTATTATATTAGATAGTAGTTTTTGACTGACCATGGGGAGTGATTAGGACACACCAGGGCGCCTTATTATATTAGATAGTAGTTTTTGACTGGCCATGGGGAGTGATTAGGACACACCGGGGCGCCTTATTATATTAGATAGTAGTTTTTGACTGGCCATGGGGAGGGATTAGGACACACCAGGGCGCCTTATTATATTAGATAGTAGTTTTTGACTGACCATGGGGAGTGATTAGGACACACCAGGGCGCCTTATTATATTAGATAGTAGTTTTTGACTGTCCATGGGGAGTGATTAGGACACACCAGGGCGCCTTATTATATTAGATAGTAGTTTTTGACTGTCCATGGGGAGTGATTAGGACACACCAGGGCGCCTTATTATATTAGATAGTAGTTTATGACTGACCATGGGGAGTGATTAGGACACACCGGGGCGCCTTATTATATTAGATAGTAGTTTATGACTGACCATGGGGAGTGATTAGGACACACCAGGGCGCCTTATTATATTAGATAGTAGTTATTGACTGACCATGGGGAGTGATTAGGACACACCAGGGCGCCTTATTATATTAGATAGTAGTTTATGACTGACCATGGGGAGTGATTAGGACACACCAGGGCGCCTTATTATATTAGATAGTAGTTATTGACTGACCATGGGGAGTGATTAGGACACACCAGGGCGCCTTATTATATTAGATAGTAGTTTTTGACTGTCCATGGGGAGTGATTAGGACACACCAGGGCGCCTTATTATATTAGATAGTAGTTTATGACTGACCATGGGGAGTGATTAGGACACACCGGGGCGCCTTATTATATTAGATAGTAGTTTATGACTGACCATGGGGAGTGATTAGGACACACCAGGGCGCCTTATTATATTAGATAGTAGTTATTGACTGACCATGGGGAGTGATTAGGACACACCAGGGCGCCTTATTATATTAGATAGTAGTTTTTGACTGACCATGGGGAGGGATTAGGACACACCAGGGCGCCTTATTATATTAGATAGTAGTTTTTGACTGGCCATGGGGAGGGATTAGGACACACCAGGGCGCCTTATTATATTAGATAGTAGTTTTTGACTGACCATGGGGAGTGATTAGGACACACCAGGGCGCCTTATTATATTAGATAGTAGTTTATGACCGGCCATGTGGAGTGATTAGGACACACCGGGGCGCCTTATTATATTAGATAGTAGTTTATGACCGGCCATGTGGAGTGATTAGGACACACCAGGCCGCCTTATTATATTAGATAGTAGTTTTTGACTGACCATGGGGAGTGATTAGGACACACCAGGGCGCCTTATTATATTAGATAGTAGTTTTTGACTGACCATGGGGAGTGATTAGGACACACCAGGGCGCCTTATTATATTATATAGTAGTTATTGACTGGCCATGGGGAGTGATTAGGACACACCAGGGCGCCTTATTATATTAGATAGTAGTTTTTGACTGGCCATGGGGAGTGATTAGGACACACCAGGGCGCCTTATTATATTAGATAGTAGTTTTTGACTGGCCATGAGGAGTGATTAGGACACACCGGGGCGCCTTATTATATTATATAGTAGTTTTTGACTGGCCATGGGGAGTGATTAGGACACACCAGGGCGCCTTATTATATTAGATAGTAGTTTTTGACTGGCCATGGGGAGTGATTAGGACACACCAGGGCGCCTTATTATATTAGATAGTAGTTTTTGACTGGCCATGAGGAGTGATTAGGACACACCAGGCCGCCTTATTATATTAGATAGTAGTTTTTGACTGGCCATGGGGAGTGATTAGGACACACCAGGGCGCCTTATTATATTAGATAGTAGTTATTGACTGGCCATGGGGAGTGATTAGGACACACCAGGGCGCCTTATTATATTAGATAGTAGTTTTTGACTGGCCATGTGGAGTGATTAGGACACACCAGGGCGCCTTATTATATTAGATAGTAGTTTTTGACTGGCCATGAGGAGTGATTAGGACACACCGGGGCGCCTTATTATATTATATAGTAGTTATTGACTGGCCATGGGGAGTGATTAGGACACACCAGGGCGCCTTATTATATTAGATAGTAGTTTTTGACTGACCATGGGGAGTGATTAGGACACACCGGGGCGCCTTATTATATTAGATAGTAGTTATTGACTGACCATGGGGAGTGATTAGGACACACCGGGGCGCCTTATTATATTAGATAGTAGTTTTTGACTGTCCATGTGGAGTGATTAGGACACACCGGGGCGCCTTATTATATTAGATAGTAGTTTTTGACTGTCCATGGGGAGTGATTAGGACACACCGGGGCGCCTTATTATATTAGATAGTAGTTTTTGACTGTCCATGTGGAGTGATTAGGACACACCGGGGCGCCTTATTATATTAGATAGTAGTTTTTGACTGGCCATGAGGAGTGATGAGGACACACCAGGGCGCCTTATTATATTAGATAGTAGTTTTTGACTGACCATGTGGAGTGATTAGGACACACCGGGGCGCCTTATTATATTAGATAGTAGTTTTTGACTGTCCATGTGGAGTGATTAGGACACACCGGGGCGCCTTATTATATTAGATAGTAGTTTTTGACTGTCCATGGGGAGTGATTAGGACACACCGGGGCGCCTTATTATATTAGATAGTAGTTTTTGACTGTCCATGTGGAGTGATTAGGACACACCGGGGCGCCTTATTATATTAGATAGTAGTTTTTGACTGACCATGTGGAGTGATTAGGACACACCGGGGCGCCTTATTATATTAGATAGTAGTTTTTGACTGTCCATGTGGAGTGATTAGGACACACCGGGGCGCCTTATTATATTAGATAGTAGTTTTTGACTGACCATGTGGAGTGATTAGGACACACCGGGGCGCCTTATTATATTAGATAGTAGTGTTTGACTGTCCATGGGGAGTGATTAGGACACACCAGGGCGCCTTATTATATTAGATAGTAGTTTTTGACTGACCATGGGGAGTGATTAGGACACACCAGGGCGCCTTATTATATTAGATAGTAGTTTTTGACTGGCCATGGGGAGTGATTAGGACACACCGGGGCGCCTTATTATATTAGATAGTAGTTTTTGACTGGCCATGGGGAGTGATTAGGACACACCAGGGCGCCTTATTATATTAGATAGTAGTTTTTGACTGGCCATGGGGAGTGATTAGGACACACCAGGGCGCCTTATTATATTAGATAGTAGTTATTGACTGGCCATGTGGAGTGATTAGGACACACCAGGTCGCCTTATTAAATTAGATAGTAGTTTTTGACTGACCATGTGGAGTGATCAGGACACACCAGGGCGCCTTATTATATTAGATAGTAGTTTTTGACTGTCCATGTGGAGTGATTAGGACACACCAGGCCGCCTTATTATATTAGATAGTAGTTTTTGACTGTCCATGGGGAGTGATTAGGACACACCAGGGCGCCTTATTATATTAGATAGTAGTTATTGACTGACCATGGGGAGTGATTAGGACACACCAGGGCGCCTTATTATATTAGATAGTAGTTTTTGACTGGCCATGGGGAGTGATTAGGACACACCAGGGCGCCTTATTATATTATATAGTAGTTATTGACTGGCCATGGGGAGTGATTAGGACACACCAGGGCGCCTTATTATATTAGATAGTAGTTTTTGACTGACCATGGGGAGTGATTAGGACACACCAGGGCGCCTTATTATATTAGATAGTAGTTTTTGACTGTCCATGGGGAGTGATCAGGACACACCGGGGCGCCTTATTATATTAGATAGTAGTTATTGACTGGCCATGGGGAGTGATTAGGACACACCAGGGCGCCTTATTATATTAGATAGTAGTTTTTGACTGGCCATGTGGAGTGATTAGGACACACCAGGCCGCCTTATTATATTAGATAGTAGTTTTTGACTGTCCATGGGGAGTGATTAGGACACACCAGGGCGCCTTATTATATTAGATAGTAGTTTTTGACTGACCATGGGGAGTGATTAGGACACACCAGGGCGCCTTATTATATTAGATAGTAGTTTTTGACTGTCCATGGGGAGTGATTAGGACACACCAGGGCGCCTTATTATATTAGATAGTAGTTTTTGACTGGCCATGTGGAGTGATTAGGACACACCAGGGCGCCTTATTATATTAGATAGTAGTTTATGACTGGCCATGAGGAGTGATTAGGACACACCGGGGAGCCTTATTATATTAGATAGTAGTTTTTGACTGACCATGGGGAGTGATTAGGACACACCAGGGCGCCTTATTATATTATATAGTAGTTTTTGACTGGCCATGGGGAGTGATTAGGACACACCGGGCGCCTTATTATATTAGATAGTAGTTTTTGACTGGCCATGGGGAGTGATTAGGACACACCAGGCCGCCTTATTATATTAGATAGTAGTTTTTGACTGGCCATGGGGAGTGATTAGGACACACCAGGGCGCCTTATTATATTAGATAGTAGTTATTGACTGACCATGGGGAGTGATTAGAACACACCAGGGCGCCTTATTATATTAGATAGTAGTTTTTGACTGGCCATGGGGAGTGATTAGGACACACCAGGGCGCCTCATTATATTAGATAGTAGTTTTTGACTGACCATGGGGAGTGATTAGGACACACCAGGGCGCCTTATTATATTAGATAGTAGTTTTTGACTGGCCATGGGGAGTGATTAGGACACACCAGGGCGCCTCATTATATTAGATAGTAGTTTTTGACTGACCATGTGGAGTGATTAGGACACACCAGGGCGCCTTATTATATTAGATAGTAGTTTTTGACTGGCCATGGGGAGTGATTAGGACACACCAGGGCGCCTCATTATATTAGATAGTAGTTTTTGACTGACCATGGGGAGTGATTAGAACACACCAGGGCGCCTTATTATATTAGATAGTAGTTTATGACTGACCATGAGGAGTGATTAGGACACACCGGGGCGCCTTATTATATTAGATAGTAGTTTTTGACTGGCCATGGGGAGTGATTAGGACACACCAGGGCGCCTTATTATATTAGATAGTAGTTTTTGACTGACCATGAGGAGTGATTAGGACACACCAGGGCGCCTTATTATATTAGATAGTAGTTTTTGACTGTCCATGGGGAGTGATTAGGACACACCAGGCCGCCTTATTATATTAGATAGTAGTTTTTGACTGTCCATGGGGAGTGATTAGGACACACCAGGCCGCCTTATTATATTAGATAGTAGTTTTTGACTGGCCATGTGGAGTGATTAGGACACACCGGGGCGCCTTATTATATTAGATAGTAGTTTTTGACCGGCCATGGGGAGTGATTAGGACACACCAGGGCGCCTTATTATATTAGATAGTAGTTATTGACTGGCCATGGGGAGTGATTAGGACACACCAGGGCGCCTTATTATATTAGATAGTAGTTTTTGACTGGCCATGGGGAGTGATTAGGACACACCGGGGCGCCTTATTATATTAGATAGTAGTTTTTGACCGGCCATGAGGAGTGATTAGGACACACCAGGCCGCCTTATTATATTAGATAGTAGTTTTTGACTGGCCATGTGGAGTGATTAGGACACACCAGGGCGCCTTATTATATTAGATAGTAGTTTTTGACTGGCCATGGGGAGTGATTAGGACACACCAGGGCGCCTTATTATATTAGATAGTAGTTTTTGACTGGCCATGGGGAGTGATTAGGACACACCAGGGCGCCTTATTATATTAGATAGTAGTTTTTGACTGACCATGGGGAGTGATTAGGACACACCGGGGCGCCTTATTATATTAGATAGTAGTTATTGACTGGCCATGGGGAGTGATTAGGACACACCGGGGCGCCTTATTATATTAGATAGTAGTTATTGACTGACCATGGGGAGTGATTAGGACACACCGGGGCGCCTTATTATATTAGATAGTAGTTTTTGACTGACCATGGGGAGTGATTAGGACACACCAGGGCCGCCTTATTATATTAGATAGTAGTTTTTGACTGTCCATGTGGAGTGATTAGGACACACCAGGGCGCCTTATTATATTAGATAGTAGTTATTGACTGGCCATGAGGAGTGATTAGGACACACCAGGGCGCCTTATTATATTAGATAGTAGTTTTTGACTGACCATGGGGAGTGATTAGGACACACCGGGGCGCCTTATTATATTAGATAGTAGTTTTTGACTGTCCATGGGGAGTGATTAGGACACACCGGGGCGCCTTATTATATTAGATAGTAGTTTTTGACTGTCCATGGGGAGTGATTAGGACACACCGGGGCGCCTTATTATATTAGATAGTAGTTTTTGACTGACCATGGGGAGTGATTAGGACACACCGGGGCGCCTTATTATATTAGATAGTAGTTTTTGACTGACCATGGGGAGTGATTAGGACACACCGGGGCGCCTTATTATATTAGATAGTAGTTTTTGACTGACCATGGGGAGTGATTAGGACACACCGGGGCGCCTTATTATATTAGATAGTAGTTTTTGACTGGCCATGGGGAGTGATTAGGACACACCGGGGCGCCTTATTATATTAGATAGTAGTTTTTGACTGACCATGGGGAGTGATTAGGACACACCGGGGCGCCTTACTATATTAGATAGTAGTTTTTGACTGGCCATGGGGAGTGATTAGGACACACCAGGGCGCCTTATTATATTATATAGTAGTTATTGACTGTCCATGTGGAGTGATTAGGACACACCAGGCCGCCTTACTATATTATATAGTAGTTTTTGACTGTCCATGGGGAGTGATTAGGACACACCAGGGCGCCTTATTATATTAGATAGTAGTTATTGACTGACCATGGGGAGTGATCAGGACACACCAGGCCGCCTTATTATATTAGATAGTAGTTTTTGACTGGCCATGGGGAGTGATCAGGACACACCAGGCCGCCTTATTATATTAGATAGTAGTTTTTGACTGGCCATGGGGAGTGATCAGGACACACCAGGCCGCCTTATTATATTAGATAGTAGTTTTTGACTGGCCATGGGGAGTGATTAGGACACACCAGGGCGCCTTATTATATTAGATAGTAGTTTTTGACTGGCCATGGGGAGTGATTAGGACACACCAGGCCGCCTTATTATATTAGATAGTAGTTTTTGACTGACCATGGGGAGTGATTAGGACACACCAGGGCGCCTTATTATATTAGATAGTAGTTTTTGACTGACCATGGGGAGTGATTAGGACACACCAGGGCGCCTTATTATATTAGATAGTAGTTTTTGACTGGCCATAGGGGAGTGATTAGGACACACCAGGCCGCCTTATTATATTAGATAGTAGTTTTTGACTGACCATGGGGAGTGATTAGGACACACCAGGCCGCCTTATTATATTAGATAGTAGTTTTTGACTGTCCATGAGGAGTGATTAGTACACACCAGGCCGCCTTATTATATTAGATAGTAGTTTTTGACTGGCCATGGGGAGTGATTAGGACACACCAGGGCGCCTTATTATATTAGATAGTAGTTTTTGACTGTCCATGTGGAGTGATTAGGACACACCGGGGCGCCTCCTTAACCCTTTTACCGCTAAATATAATTATGGACGTGTGTCTTACTGCTGAATATTTCCATATTACCTATCGTGGCATCGTAGAACATAGCTTGCCAATATATTTTCCAGTATTTCGGTAACGTAAGTCTTTAATTTAAGCTACATGTATTCGGATCTCAATCACTACAGTACGAAATAATGTGTCATCAATCATCACTGATATGAAAATAATGTGTTTGGCTAAATTGTCAATGTTTATATCGAAAAAGTTGAATTCCTGGAGTGAATGTATATACCACGAGGTCTCAAGCAGTCTACCTCTTCGCATGCAGCATAGGACAATACTATTGAATGTCTCAATTATATTAATAGCTTGAGGATAGGAGCGACCTATCATATGGTAAATATTCAACCAGGCTCTGGTTATATAAATTAAATTTTAAAGTTTAAACTAAATTCAACACATTATAAAAATATCAGTTTTTGAATTGATGACTGATGTACAGTGTAGTACAATAACGATTAACATTATGGTCTTGTAACTAAACATGTTAGAATATTGACAGTAGTGTGGTATTAAAACCTTTTACTGCTAAATTGATTTCTGGACATGTGTCACGTGTCTTACAGCTGAATATATTTCCATATTAAATATGCCTATCATGGTATTATAGAACATACCTTACCTAATATATCTCCCAGCATTTCGGTAACGTATATTCTCGAGTTAAATATCCCCTTTATGTGTAAAGGTAAGTAACAAAATCCACCGAATGTCAGGTATCTGTAACATACATGTATATACTCGAGCATAGTTCGTTTGAAATAAAAACTTTCCCACTCACATTCACATGCTATGTACCGACGAAAACCACTCAATCAAGTCAATGCCAGGTTAGTAAATTAACGTAAATTATTATGTATATTCTATAGCTAAAAACCACTAATTGAGTAAAATGTTGATAAATATATAGGGTGATCAAAAGAGAGGCCGTTGGAAATTATAGACTAATTTAAAAATAAATTATTCTCACTTCTCATCTACGTTGTAATAAACATATCACGAAATTGGGCAACCCAGTTATTTGAATTGTTTTTGTAATATATTAGTATCACAACA
The DNA here is from genome assembly GCA_032622095.1 of Siphonodentalium dalli. Classification (NCBI taxonomy): domain Eukaryota; kingdom Metazoa; phylum Mollusca; class Scaphopoda; order Gadilida; family Siphonodentaliidae; genus Siphonodentalium; species Siphonodentalium dalli. The sequence goes on along the minus strand of CP136064.1, from coordinate 282,525,045 downwards.
AATGTCACATAACCGTTGCATACATATTTCGTAACTTATGCTCCATTTGTCACTAAATTCATAAATACCTGCACGTATTTGTTGTCCTATAATTGCACAAAACGCATTCTGTTGTTAAACGCATTCGCACAGTGGAAGCATGCTTTCAAAAATCGTCATTATGTACCGTAGTAAATGCGTACAGCAAACAACATTCGTGTTCACTCTGTCCTAAATACATCCTCTAAAAATCCACAAATTCATAACTAACCTTTTCTCAATGAACATACCACACCCATGGTGACAGAATTTTTTTTTACTATATGCTAAGAAATTACCCCCTACTGATAACTCGAAACTAAACAGTGTCACCATTACACGCACATTTCAAGTCAAGGTCATTCATTTCTTACCTTCACCTTTAGCATTCCACGGTGCGTTCGCTCCCCAACTCTGAATGCACTCGTTCAGGACCATGGTACATATAATTATATAGTATTACCTGAAAGCCGATATATCGGCCTGCCGCAGTCTACCGGGAAGCCGATATATCGGCTTGCCGCGCTCAAAGGGTTAAATTAGATAGTAGTTATTGACTGACCATGGGGAGTGATTAGGACACACCAGGGCGCCTTATTATATTATATAGTAGTTTATGACTGGCCATGGGGAGTGATTAGGACACACCAGGCCGCCTTATTATATTATATAGTAGTTTATGACTGACCATGGGGAGTGATTAGTACACACCAGGCCGCCTTATTATATTAGATAGTAGTTTTTGACTGACCATGGGGAGTGATTAGGACACACCAGGGCGCCTTATTATATTAGATAGTAGTTTTTGACTGACCATGGGGAGTGATTAGGACACACCAGGGCGCCTTATTATATTATATAGTAGTTTATGACTGTCCATGGGGAGTGATTAGGACACACCGGGGCGCCTTATTATATTAGATAGTAGTTATTGACTGACCATGGGGAGTGATTAGGACACACCGGGGCGCCTTATTATATTAGATAGTAGTTTTTGACTGACCATGGGGAGTGATTAGGACACACCAGGGCCGCCTTATTATATTAGATAGTAGTTTTTGACTGTCCATGTGGAGTGATTAGGACACACCAGGGCGCCTTATTATATTAGATAGTAGTTATTGACTGGCCATGAGGAGTGATTAGGACACACCAGGGCGCCTTATTATATTAGATAGTAGTTTTTGACTGACCATGGGGAGTGATTAGGACACACCGGGGCGCCTTATTATATTAGATAGTAGTTTTTGACTGTCCATGGGGAGTGATTAGGACACACCGGGGCGCCTTATTATATTAGATAGTAGTTTTTGACTGTCCATGGGGAGTGATTAGGACACACCGGGGCGCCTTATTATATTAGATAGTAGTTTTTGACTGACCATGGGGAGTGATTAGGACACACCGGGGCGCCTTATTATATTAGATAGTAGTTTTTGACTGACCATGGGGAGTGATTAGGACACACCGGGGCGCCTTATTATATTAGATAGTAGTTTTTGACTGACCATGGGGAGTGATTAGGACACACCGGGGCGCCTTATTATATTAGATAGTAGTTTTTGACTGGCCATGGGGAGTGATTAGGACACACCGGGGCGCCTTATTATATTAGATAGTAGTTTTTGACTGACCATGGGGAGTGATTAGGACACACCGGGGCGCCTTACTATATTAGATAGTAGTTTTTGACTGGCCATGGGGAGTGATTAGGACACACCAGGGCGCCTTATTATATTATATAGTAGTTATTGACTGTCCATGTGGAGTGATTAGGACACACCAGGCCGCCTTACTATATTATATAGTAGTTTTTGACTGTCCATGGGGAGTGATTAGGACACACCAGGGCGCCTTATTATATTAGATAGTAGTTATTGACTGACCATGGGGAGTGATCAGGACACACCAGGCCGCCTTATTATATTAGATAGTAGTTTTTGACTGGCCATGGGGAGTGATCAGGACACACCAGGCCGCCTTATTATATTAGATAGTAGTTTTTGACTGGCCATGGGGAGTGATCAGGACACACCAGGCCGCCTTATTATATTAGATAGTAGTTTTTGACTGGCCATGGGGAGTGATTAGGACACACCAGGGCGCCTTATTATATTAGATAGTAGTTTTTGACTGGCCATGGGGAGTGATTAGGACACACCAGGCCGCCTTATTATATTAGATAGTAGTTTTTGACTGACCATGGGGAGTGATTAGGACACACCAGGGCGCCTTATTATATTAGATAGTAGTTTTTGACTGACCATGGGGAGTGATTAGGACACACCAGGGCGCCTTATTATATTAGATAGTAGTTTTTGACTGGCCATAGGGGAGTGATTAGGACACACCAGGCCGCCTTATTATATTAGATAGTAGTTTTTGACTGACCATGGGGAGTGATTAGGACACACCAGGCCGCCTTATTATATTAGATAGTAGTTTTTGACTGTCCATGAGGAGTGATTAGTACACACCAGGCCGCCTTATTATATTAGATAGTAGTTTTTGACTGGCCATGGGGAGTGATTAGGACACACCAGGGCGCCTTATTATATTAGATAGTAGTTTTTGACTGTCCATGTGGAGTGATTAGGACACACCGGGGCGCCTCCTTAACCCTTTTACCGCTAAATATAATTATGGACGTGTGTCTTACTGCTGAATATTTCCATATTACCTATCGTGGCATCGTAGAACATAGCTTGCCAATATATTTTCCAGTATTTCGGTAACGTAAGTCTTTAATTTAAGCTACATGTATTCGGATCTCAATCACTACAGTACGAAATAATGTGTCATCAATCATCACTGATATGAAAATAATGTGTTTGGCTAAATTGTCAATGTTTATATCGAAAAAGTTGAATTCCTGGAGTGAATGTATATACCACGAGGTCTCAAGCAGTCTACCTCTTCGCATGCAGCATAGGACAATACTATTGAATGTCTCAATTATATTAATAGCTTGAGGATAGGAGCGACCTATCATATGGTAAATATTCAACCAGGCTCTGGTTATATAAATTAAATTTTAAAGTTTAAACTAAATTCAACACATTATAAAAATATCAGTTTTTGAATTGATGACTGATGTACAGTGTAGTACAATAACGATTAACATTATGGTCTTGTAACTAAACATGTTAGAATATTGACAGTAGTGTGGTATTAAAACCTTTTACTGCTAAATTGATTTCTGGACATGTGTCACGTGTCTTACAGCTGAATATATTTCCATATTAAATATGCCTATCATGGTATTATAGAACATACCTTACCTAATATATCTCCCAGCATTTCGGTAACGTATATTCTCGAGTTAAATATCCCCTTTATGTGTAAAGGTAAGTAACAAAATCCACCGAATGTCAGGTATCTGTAACATACATGTATATACTCGAGCATAGTTCGTTTGAAATAAAAACTTTCCCACTCACATTCACATGCTATGTACCGACGAAAACCACTCAATCAAGTCAATGCCAGGTTAGTAAATTAACGTAAATTATTATGTATATTCTATAGCTAAAAACCACTAATTGAGTAAAATGTTGATAAATATATAGGGTGATCAAAAGAGAGGCCGTTGGAAATTATAGACTAATTTAAAAATAAATTATTCTCACTTCTCATCTACGTTGTAATAAACATATCACGAAATTGGGCAACCCAGTTATTTGAATTGTTTTTGTAATATATTAGTATCACAACAAATGTCACATAACCGTTGCATACATATTTCGTAACTTATGCTCCATTTGTCACTAAATTCATAAATACCTGCACGTATTTGTTGTCCTATAATTGCACAAAACGCATTCTGTTGTTAAACGCATTCGCACAGTGGAAGCATGCTTTCAAAAATCGTCATTATGTACCGTAGTAAATGCGTACAGCAAACAACATTCGTGTTCACTCTGTCCTAAATACATCCTCTAAAAATCCACAAATTCATAACTAACCTTTTCTCAATGAACATACCACACCCATGGTGACAGAATTTTTTTTTACTATATGCTAAGAAATTACCCCCTACTGATAACTCGAAACTAAACAGTGTCACCATTACACGCACATTTCAAGTCAAGGTCATTCATTTCTTACCTTCACCTTTAGCATTCCACGGTGCGTTCGCTCCCCAACTCTGAATGCACTCGTTCAGGACCATGGTACATATAATTATATAGTATTACCTGAAAGCCGATATATCGGCCTGCCGCAGTCTACCGGGAAGCCGATATATCGGCTTGCCGCGCTCAAAGGGTTAAATTAATTAGTAGTTTTTGACTGGCCTTGGGGAGTGATTAGGACACACCAGGGCGCCTTATTATATTAGATAGTAGTTTTTGACTGACCATGTGGAGTGATTAGGACACACCGGGGCGCCTTATTATATTAGATAGTAGTTATTGACTGGCCATGGGGAGTGATTAGGACACACCAGGGCGCCTTATTAAATTAGATAGTAGTTTTTGACTGGCCATGGGGAGTGATTAGGACACACCAGGGCGCCTTATTATATTAGATAGTAGTGTTTGACTGTCCATGGGGAGTGATTAGGACACACCAGGGCGCCTTATTATATTAGATAGTAGTTTTTGACTGGCCATGGGGAGTGATTAGGACACACCAGGCCGCCTTATTATATTAGATAGTAGTTTTTGACTGGCCATGGGGAGTGATTAGGACACACCGGGGCGCCTTATTATATTAGATAGTAGTTTTTGACTGGCCATGGGGAGTGATTAGGACACACCGGGGCGCCTTATTATATTAGATAGTAGTTTTTGACTGGCCATGGGGAGTGATTAGGACACACCAGGGCGCCTTATTATATTAGATAGTAGTTTTTGACTGACCATGGGGAGTGATTAGGACACACCAGGGCGCCTTATTATATTAGATAGTAGTTTTTGACTGTCCATGGGGAGTGATTAGGACACACCAGGGCGCCTTATTATATTAGATAGTAGTTTTTGACTGGCCATGTGGAGTGATTAGGACACACCAGGGCGCCTTATTATATTAGATAGTAGTTTATGACTGGCCATGAGGAGTGATTAGGACACACCGGGGAGCCTTATTATATTAGATAGTAGTTTTTGACTGACCATGGGGAGTGATTAGGACACACCAGGGCGCCTTATTATATTATATAGTAGTTTTTGACTGGCCATGGGGAGTGATTAGGACACACCGGGCGCCTTATTATATTAGATAGTAGTTTTTGACTGGCCATGGGGAGTGATTAGGACACACCAGGCCGCCTTATTATATTAGATAGTAGTTTTTGACTGGCCATGGGGAGTGATTAGGACACACCAGGGCGCCTTATTATATTAGATAGTAGTTATTGACTGACCATGGGGAGTGATTAGAACACACCAGGGCGCCTTATTATATTAGATAGTAGTTTTTGACTGGCCATGGGGAGTGATTAGGACACACCAGGGCGCCTCATTATATTAGATAGTAGTTTTTGACTGACCATGGGGAGTGATTAGGACACACCAGGGCGCCTTATTATATTAGATAGTAGTTTTTGACTGGCCATGGGGAGTGATTAGGACACACCAGGGCGCCTCATTATATTAGATAGTAGTTTTTGACTGACCATGTGGAGTGATTAGGACACACCAGGGCGCCTTATTATATTAGATAGTAGTTTTTGACTGGCCATGGGGAGTGATTAGGACACACCAGGGCGCCTCATTATATTAGATAGTAGTTTTTGACTGACCATGGGGAGTGATTAGAACACACCAGGGCGCCTTATTATATTAGATAGTAGTTTATGACTGACCATGAGGAGTGATTAGGACACACCGGGGCGCCTTATTATATTAGATAGTAGTTTTTGACTGGCCATGGGGAGTGATTAGGACACACCAGGGCGCCTTATTATATTAGATAGTAGTTTTTGACTGACCATGAGGAGTGATTAGGACACACCAGGGCGCCTTATTATATTAGATAGTAGTTTTTGACTGTCCATGGGGAGTGATTAGGACACACCAGGCCGCCTTATTATATTAGATAGTAGTTTTTGACTGTCCATGGGGAGTGATTAGGACACACCAGGCCGCCTTATTATATTAGATAGTAGTTTTTGACTGGCCATGTGGAGTGATTAGGACACACCGGGGCGCCTTATTATATTAGATAGTAGTTTTTGACCGGCCATGGGGAGTGATTAGGACACACCAGGGCGCCTTATTATATTAGATAGTAGTTATTGACTGGCCATGGGGAGTGATTAGGACACACCAGGGCGCCTTATTATATTAGATAGTAGTTTTTGACTGGCCATGGGGAGTGATTAGGACACACCGGGGCGCCTTATTATATTAGATAGTAGTTTTTGACCGGCCATGAGGAGTGATTAGGACACACCAGGCCGCCTTATTATATTAGATAGTAGTTTTTGACTGGCCATGTGGAGTGATTAGGACACACCAGGGCGCCTTATTATATTAGATAGTAGTTTTTGACTGGCCATGGGGAGTGATTAGGACACACCAGGGCGCCTTATTATATTAGATAGTAGTTTTTGACTGGCCATGGGGAGTGATTAGGACACACCAGGGCGCCTTATTATATTAGATAGTAGTTTTTGACTGACCATGGGGAGTGATTAGGACACACCGGGGCGCCTTATTATATTAGATAGTAGTTATTGACTGGCCATGGGGAGTGATTAGGACACACCGGGGCGCCTTATTATATTAGATAGTAGTTATTGACTGACCATGGGGAGTGATTAGGACACACCGGGGCGCCTTATTATATTAGATAGTAGTTTTTGACTGACCATGGGGAGTGATTAGGACACACCAGGGCCGCCTTATTATATTAGATAGTAGTTTTTGACTGTCCATGTGGAGTGATTAGGACACACCAGGGCGCCTTATTATATTAGATAGTAGTTATTGACTGGCCATGAGGAGTGATTAGGACACACCAGGGCGCCTTATTATATTAGATAGTAGTTTTTGACTGACCATGGGGAGTGATTAGGACACACCGGGGCGCCTTATTATATTAGATAGTAGTTTTTGACTGTCCATGGGGAGTGATTAGGACACACCGGGGCGCCTTATTATATTAGATAGTAGTTTTTGACTGTCCATGGGGAGTGATTAGGACACACCGGGGCGCCTTATTATATTAGATAGTAGTTTTTGACTGACCATGGGGAGTGATTAGGACACACCGGGGCGCCTTATTATATTAGATAGTAGTTTTTGACTGACCATGGGGAGTGATTAGGACACACCGGGGCGCCTTATTATATTAGATAGTAGTTTTTGACTGACCATGGGGAGTGATTAGGACACACCGGGGCGCCTTATTATATTAGATAGTAGTTTTTGACTGGCCATGGGGAGTGATTAGGACACACCGGGGCGCCTTATTATATTAGATAGTAGTTTTTGACTGACCATGGGGAGTGATTAGGACACACCGGGGCGCCTTACTATATTAGATAGTAGTTTTTGACTGGCCATGGGGAGTGATTAGGACACACCAGGGCGCCTTATTATATTATATAGTAGTTATTGACTGTCCATGTGGAGTGATTAGGACACACCAGGCCGCCTTACTATATTATATAGTAGTTTTTGACTGTCCATGGGGAGTGATTAGGACACACCAGGGCGCCTTATTATATTAGATAGTAGTTATTGACTGACCATGGGGAGTGATCAGGACACACCAGGCCGCCTTATTATATTAGATAGTAGTTTTTGACTGGCCATGGGGAGTGATCAGGACACACCAGGCCGCCTTATTATATTAGATAGTAGTTTTTGACTGGCCATGGGGAGTGATCAGGACACACCAGGCCGCCTTATTATATTAGATAGTAGTTTTTGACTGGCCATGGGGAGTGATTAGGACACACCAGGGCGCCTTATTATATTAGATAGTAGTTTTTGACTGGCCATGGGGAGTGATTAGGACACACCAGGCCGCCTTATTATATTAGATAGTAGTTTTTGACTGACCATGGGGAGTGATTAGGACACACCAGGGCGCCTTATTATATTAGATAGTAGTTTTTGACTGACCATGGGGAGTGATTAGGACACACCAGGGCGCCTTATTATATTAGATAGTAGTTTTTGACTGGCCATAGGGGAGTGATTAGGACACACCAGGCCGCCTTATTATATTAGATAGTAGTTTTTGACTGACCATGGGGAGTGATTAGGACACACCAGGCCGCCTTATTATATTAGATAGTAGTTTTTGACTGTCCATGAGGAGTGATTAGTACACACCAGGCCGCCTTATTATATTAGATAGTAGTTTTTGACTGGCCATGGGGAGTGATTAGGACACACCAGGGCGCCTTATTATATTAGATAGTAGTTTTTGACTGTCCATGTGGAGTGATTAGGACACACCGGGGCGCCTCCTTAACCCTTTTACCGCTAAATATAATTATGGACGTGTGTCTTACTGCTGAATATTTCCATATTACCTATCGTGGCATCGTAGAACATAGCTTGCCAATATATTTTCCAGTATTTCGGTAACGTAAGTCTTTAATTTAAGCTACATGTATTCGGATCTCAATCACTACAGTACGAAATAATGTGTCATCAATCATCACTGATATGAAAATAATGTGTTTGGCTAAATTGTCAATGTTTATATCGAAAAAGTTGAATTCCTGGAGTGAATGTATATACCACGAGGTCTCAAGCAGTCTACCTCTTCGCATGCAGCATAGGACAATACTATTGAATGTCTCAATTATATTAATAGCTTGAGGATAGGAGCGACCTATCATATGGTAAATATTCAACCAGGCTCTGGTTATATAAATTAAATTTTAAAGTTTAAACTAAATTCAACACATTATAAAAATATCAGTTTTTGAATTGATGACTGATGTACAGTGTAGTACAATAACGATTAACATTATGGTCTTGTAACTAAACATGTTAGAATATTGACAGTAGTGTGGTATTAAAACCTTTTACTGCTAAATTGATTTCTGGACATGTGTCACGTGTCTTACAGCTGAATATATTTCCATATTAAATATGCCTATCATGGTATTATAGAACATACCTTACCTAATATATCTCCCAGCATTTCGGTAACGTATATTCTCGAGTTAAATATCCCCTTTATGTGTAAAGGTAAGTAACAAAATCCACCGAATGTCAGGTATCTGTAACATACATGTATATACTCGAGCATAGTTCGTTTGAAATAAAAACTTTCCCACTCACATTCACATGCTATGTACCGACGAAAACCACTCAATCAAGTCAATGCCAGGTTAGTAAATTAACGTAAATTATTATGTATATTCTATAGCTAAAAACCACTAATTGAGTAAAATGTTGATAAATATATAGGGTGATCAAAAGAGAGGCCGTTGGAAATTATAGACTAATTTAAAAATAAATTATTCTCACTTCTCATCTACGTTGTAATAAACATATCACGAAATTGGGCAACCCAGTTATTTGAATTGTTTTTGTAATATATTAGTATCACAACAAATGTCACATAACCGTTGCATACATATTTCGTAACTTATGCTCCATTTGTCACTAAATTCATAAATACCTGCACGTATTTGTTGTCCTATAATTGCACAAAACGCATTCTGTTGTTAAACGCATTCGCACAGTGGAAGCATGCTTTCAAAAATCGTCATTATGTACCGTAGTAAATGCGTACAGCAAACAACATTCGTGTTCACTCTGTCCTAAATACATCCTCTAAAAATCCACAAATTCATAACTAACCTTTTCTCAATGAACATACCACACCCATGGTGACAGAATTTTTTTTTACTATATGCTAAGAAATTACCCCCTACTGATAACTCGAAACTAAACAGTGTCACCATTACACGCACATTTCAAGTCAAGGTCATTCATTTCTTACCTTCACCTTTAGCATTCCACGGTGCGTTCGCTCCCCAACTCTGAATGCACTCGTTCAGGACCATGGTACATATAATTATATAGTATTACCTGAAAGCCGATATATCGGCCTGCCGCAGTCTACCGGGAAGCCGATATATCGGCTTGCCGCGCTCAAAGGGTTAAATTAATTAGTAGTTTTTGACTGGCCTTGGGGAGTGATTAGGACACACCAGGGCGCCTTATTATATTAGATAGTAGTTTTTGACTGACCATGTGGAGTGATTAGGACACACCGGGGCGCCTTATTATATTAGATAGTAGTTATTGACTGGCCATGGGGAGTGATTAGGACACACCAGGGCGCCTTATTAAATTAGATAGTAGTTTTTGACTGGCCATGGGGAGTGATTAGGACACACCAGGGCGCCTTATTATATTAGATAGTAGTGTTTGACTGTCCATGGGGAGTGATTAGGACACACCAGGGCGCCTTATTATATTAGATAGTAGTTTTTGACTGGCCATGGGGAGTGATTAGGACACACCAGGCCGCCTTATTATATTAGATAGTAGTTTTTGACTGGCCATGGGGAGTGATTAGGACACACCGGGGCGCCTTATTATATTAGATAGTAGTTTTTGACTGGCCATGGGGAGTGATTAGGACACACCGGGGCGCCTTATTATATTAGATAGTAGTTTTTGACTGGCCATGGGGAGTGATTAGGACACACCAGGGCGCCTTATTATATTAGATAGTAGTTTTTGACTGGCCATGGGGAGTGATTAGGACACACCGGGGCGCCTTATTATATTAGATAGTAGTTTTTGACTGGCCATGGGGAGTGATTAGGACACACCAGGCCGCCTTATTATATTAGATAGTAGTTTTTGACTGGCCATGGGGAGTGATTAGGACACACCAGGCCGCCTTATTATATTAGATAGTAGTTTTTGACTGGCCATGGGGAGTGATTAGTACACACCAGGGCGCCTTATTATATTAGATAGTAGTTTTTGACTGTCCATGTGGAGTGATTAGGACACACCAGGCCGCCTTATTATATTAGATAGTAGTTTTTGACTGACCATGGGGAGTGATTAGGACACACCAGGCCGCCTTATTATATTAGATAGTAGTTTTGACTGGCCATGGGGAGTGATCAGGACACACCAGGGCGCCTTATTATATTAGATAGTAGTTATTGACTGGCCATGGGGAGTTATTAGGACACACCAGGGCGCCTTATTATATTAGATAGTAGTTATTGACTGTCCATGGGGAGTGATTAGGACACACCGGGGCGCCTTATTATATTAGATAGTAGTTATTGACTGACCATGTGGAGTGATTAGGACACACCAGGCCGCCTTATTATATTAGATAGTAGTTTTTGACTGGCCATGGGGAGTGATTAGGACACACCGGGGCGCCTTATTATATTAGATAGTAGTTATTGACTGACCATGTGGAGTGATTAGGACACACCGGGGCGCCTTATTATATTAGATAGTAGTTTATGACTGGCCATGTGGAGTGATTAGAACACACCAGGGCGCCTTATTATATTAGATAGTAGTTTTTGACTGGCCATGAGGAGTGATTAGGACACACCAGGGCGCCTTATTATATTAGATAGTAGTTTTTGACTGGCCATGAGGAGTGATTAGGACACACCAGGCCGCCTTATTATATTAGATAGTAGTTATTGACTGGCCATGGGGAGTGATTAGAACACACCAGGGCGCCTTACTATATTAGATAGTAGTTTTTGACTGGCCATGGGGAGTGATTAGAACACACCAGGCCGCCTTATTATATTAGATAGTAGTTTTTGACTGACCATGGGGAGTGATTAGGACACACCAGGGCGCCTTATTATATTAGATAGTAGTTTTTGACTGGCCATGGGGAGTGATCAGGACACACCAGGGCGCCTTATTATATTAGATAGTAGTTTTTGACTGACCATGTGGAGTGATTAGGACACACCAGGCCGCCTTATTATATTATATAGTAGTTTTTGACTGACCATGTGGAGTGATTAGGACACACCAGGCCGCCTTATTATATTATATAGTAGTTTTTGACCGGCCATGGGGAGTGATTAGGACACACCAGGCCGCCTTATTATATTAGATAGTAGTTTTTGACTGGCCATGGGGAGTGATTAGGACACACCAGGGCGCCTTATTATATTAGATAGTAGTTTTTGACTGGCCATGTGGAGTGATTAGAACACACCAGGGCGCCTTATTATATTAGATAGTAGTTTTTGACTGTCCATGGGGAGTGATTAGGACACACCGGGGCGCCTTATTATATTAGATAGTAGTTTTTGACTGGCCATGGGGAGTGATTAGGACACACCAGGCCGCCTTATTATATTAGATAGTAGTTTTTGACTGGCCATGGGGAGTGATTAGGACACACCAGGGCGCCTTATTATATTAGATAGTAGTTTTTGACTGGCCATGGGGAGTGATTAGGACACACCGGGGCGCCTTATTATATTAGATAGTAGTTTTTGACTGGCCATGGGGAGTGATTAGGACACACCACGCCGCCTTATTATATTAGATAGTAGTTTTTGACTGGCCATGGGGAGTGATTAGGACACACCAGGGCGCCTTATTATATTAGATAGTAGTTTTTGACTGGCCATGTGGAGTGATTAGAACACACCAGGGCGCCTTATTATATTAGATAGTAGTTTTTGACTGTCCATGGGGAGTGATTAGGACACACCAGGCCGCCTTATTATATTAGATAGTAGTTTTTGACTGACCATGAGGAGTGATTAGGACACACCAGGGCGCCTTATTATATTATATAGTAGTTATTGACTGGCCATGGGGAGTGATTAGGACACACCAGGGCGCCTTATTATATTATATAGTAGTTATTGACTGGCCATGGGGAGTGATTAGGACACACCAGGGCGCCTTATTATATTATATAGTAGTTATTGACTGGCCATGGGGAGTGATTAGGACACACCAGGGAGCCTTATTATATTAGATAGTAGTTTTTGACTGGCCATGGGGAGTGATTAGGACACACCAGGGCGCCTTATTATATTAGATAGTAGTTTTTGACTGACCATGGGGAGTGATTAGGACACACCGGGGCGCCTTATTATATTAGATAGTAGTTTTTGACTGGCCATGGGGAGTGATTAGGACACACCAGGCCGCCTTATTATATTAGATAGTAGTTATTGACTGGCCATGGGGAGTGATTAGGACACACCAGGCCGCCTTATTATATTAGATAGTAGTTTTTGACTGGCCATGAGGAGTGATTAGGACACACCGGGGCGCCTTATTATATTATATAGTAGTTATTGACTGGCCATGGGGAGTGATTAGGACACACCGGGGCGCCTTATTATATTAGATAGTAGTTTATGACTGGCCATGGGGAGTGATTAGGACACACCGGGGCGCCTTATTATATTAGATAGTAGTTTTTGACTGGCCATGGGGAGTGATCAGGACACACCGGGGCGCCTTATTATATTAGATAGTAGTGTTTGACTGGCCATGGGGAGTGATTAGGACACACCAGGGCGCCTTATTATATTAGATAGTAGTTTTTGACTGGCCATGAGGAGTGATTAGGACACACCAGGGCGCCTTATTATATTAATTAGTAGTTTTTGACTGTCCATGGGGAGTGATTAGGACACACCAGGGCGCCTTATTATATTAGATAGTAGTTTTTGACTGACCATGTGGAGTGATTAGGACACACCAGGGCGCCTTATTATATTAGATAGTAGTTATTGACTGGCCATGGGGAGTGATTAGGACACACCAGGGCGCCTTATTATATTAGATAGTAGTTTTTGACTGACCATGGGGAGTGATTAGGACACACCAGGGCGCCTTATTATATTAGATAGTAGTTTTTGACTGACCATGTGGAGTGATTAGGACACACCAGGGCGCCTTATTAAATTAGATAGTAGTTTTTGACTGGCCATGGAGAGTGATTAGGACACACCAGGGCGCCTTATTATATTAGATAGTAGTTTTTGACTGTCCATGGGGAGTGATTAGAACACACCAGGGCGCCTTATTATATTAGATAGTTGTTTTTGACTGGCCATGGGGAGTGATTAGGACACACCAGGCCGCCTTATTATATTAGATAGTAGTTTTTGACTGGCCATGGTGAGTGATTAGGACACACCAGGCCGCCTTATTATATTAGATAGTAGTTTTTGACTGACCATGTGGAGTGATTAGGACACACCAGGGCGCCTTATTATATTAGATAGTAGTTTATGACTGACCATGGGGAGTGATTAGGACACACCAGGGCGCCTTATTATATTAGATAGTAGTTATTGACTGACCATGGGGAGTGATTAGGACACACCAGGGCGCCTTATTATATTAGATAGTAGTTATTGATTGGCCATGGGGAGTGATTAGGACACACCAGGCCGCCTTATTATATTAGATAGTAGTTTTTGACTGACCATGGGGAGTGATTAGGACACACCGGGGCGCCTTATTATATTAGATAGTAGTTTTTGACTGGCCATGGGGAGTGATTAGGACACACCAGGGCGCCTTATTATATTAGATAGTAGTTTTTGACTGGCCATGGGGAGTGATTAGGACACACCGGGGCGCCTTATTATATTATATAGTAGTTTTTGACTGGCCATGTGGAGTGATTAGGACACACCAGGGCGCCTTATTATATTAGATAGTAGTTTTTGACTGGCCATGGGGAGTGATTAGGACACACCAGGGCGCCTTATTATATTAGATAGTAGTTTTTGACTGACCATGGGGAGTGATTAGGACACACCGGGGCGCCTTATTATATTAGATAGTAGTTTTTGACTGACCATGGGGAGTTATTAGGACACACCGGGGCGCCTTATTATATTAGATAGTAGTTTTTGACCGGCCATGTGGAGTGATTAGGACACACCAGGGCGCCTTATTATATTAGATAGTAGTTATTGACTGGCCATGGGGAGTGATTAGGACACACCAGGGCGCCTTATTATATTAGATAGTAGTTATTGACTGGCCATGGGGAGTGATTAGGACACACCAGGGCGCCTTATTATATTAGATAGTAGTTATTGACTGGCCATGGGGAGTGATTAGGACACACCAGGGCGCCTTATTATATTATATAGTAGTTTTTGACTGGCCATGGGGAGTGATTAGGACACACCAGGCCGCCTTATTATATTAGATAGTAGTTTTTGACTGGCCATGGGGAGTGATTAGGACACACCAGGGCGCCTTATTATATTATATAGTAGTTTTTGACTGGCCATGGGGAGTGATTAGGACACACCAGGGCGCCTTATTATATTAGATAGTAGTTTTTGACCGGCCATGGGGAGTGATCAGGACACACCGGGGCGCCTTACTATATTAGATAGTAGTTTTTGACTGGCCATGGGGAGTGATTAGGACACACCAGGGCGCCTTATTATATTAGATAGTAGTTTTTGACTGTCCATGGGGAGTGATTAGGACACACCAGGGCGCCTTATTATATTAGATAGTAGTTTTTGACTGTCCATGGGGAGTGATTAGGACACACCAGGGCGCCTTATTATATTAGATAGTAGTTTATGACTGACCATGGGGAGTGATTAGGACACACCGGGGCGCCTTATTATATTATATAGTAGTTTTTGACCGGCCATGGGGAGTGATTAGGACACACCAGGGAGCCTTATTATATTAGATAGTAGTTTTTGACTGACCATGGGGAGTGATTAGGACACACCGGGGCGCCTTATTATATTAGATAGTAGTTTTTGACTGGCCATGGGGAGTGATCAGGACACACCAGGGCGCCTTATTATATTAGATAGTAGTTTTTGACTGACCATGTGGAGTGATTAGGACACACCAGGGCGCCTTATTATATTAGATAGTAGTTTTTGACTGGCCATGGGGAGTGATTAGGACACACCAGGCCGCCTTATTATATTAGATAGTAGTTTTTGACTGGCCATGGGGAGTGATTAGGACACACCAGGGCGCCTTATTATATTAGATAGTAGTGTTTGACTGTCCATGGGGAGTGATTAGGACACACCAGGGCGCCTTATTATATTAGATAGTAGTTTTTGACTGGCCATGGGGAGTGATTAGGACACACCAGGCCGCCTTATTATATTAGATAGTAGTTTTTGACTGGCCATGGGGAGTGATTAGGACACACCGGGGCGCCTTATTATATTAGATAGTAGTTTTTGACTGGCCATGGGGAGTGATTAGGACACACCAGGGCGCCTTATTATATTAGATAGTAGTTTTTGACTGGCCATGGGGAGTGATTAGGACACACCAGGGCGCCTTATTATATTAGATAGTAGTTTTTGACTGGCCATGGGGAGTGATTAGGACACACCGGGGCGCCTTATTATATTAGATAGTAGTTTTTGACTGGCCATGGGGAGTGATTAGGACACACCAGGGCGCCTTATTATATTAGATAGTAGTTATTGACTGACCATGGGGAGTGATCAGGACACACCAGGCCGCCTTATTATATTAGATAGTAGTTTTTGACTGGCCATGGGGAGTGATCAGGACACACCAGGCCGCCTTATTATATTAGATAGTAGTTTTTGACTGGCCATGGGGAGTGATCAGGACACACCAGGCCGCCTTATTATATTAGATAGTAGTTTTTGACTGGCCATGGGGAGTGATTAGGACACACCAGGGCGCCTTATTATATTAGATAGTAGTTTTTGACTGGCCATGGGGAGTGATTAGGACACACCAGGCCGCCTTATTATATTAGATAGTAGTTTTTGACTGACCATGGGGAGTGATTAGGACACACCAGGGCGCCTTATTATATTAGATAGTAGTTTTTGACTGACCATGGGGAGTGATTAGGACACACCAGGGCGCCTTATTATATTAGATAGTAGTTTTTGACTGGCCATAGGGGAGTGATTAGGACACACCAGGCCGCCTTATTATATTAGATAGTAGTTTTTGACTGACCATGGGGAGTGATTAGGACACACCAGGCCGCCTTATTATATTAGATAGTAGTTTTTGACTGTCCATGAGGAGTGATTAGTACACACCAGGCCGCCTTATTATATTAGATAGTAGTTTTTGACTGGCCATGGGGAGTGATTAGGACACACCAGGGCGCCTTATTATATTAGATAGTAGTTTTTGACTGTCCATGTGGAGTGATTAGGACACACCGGGGCGCCTCCTTAACCCTTTTACCGCTAAATATAATTATGGACGTGTGTCTTACTGCTGAATATTTCCATATTACCTATCGTGGCATCGTAGAACATAGCTTGCCAATATATTTTCCAGTATTTCGGTAACGTAAGTCTTTAATTTAAGCTACATGTATTCGGATCTCAATCACTACAGTACGAAATAATGTGTCATCAATCATCACTGATATGAAAATAATGTGTTTGGCTAAATTGTCAATGTTTATATCGAAAAAGTTGAATTCCTGGAGTGAATGTATATACCACGAGGTCTCAAGCAGTCTACCTCTTCGCATGCAGCATAGGACAATACTATTGAATGTCTCAATTATATTAATAGCTTGAGGATAGGAGCGACCTATCATATGGTAAATATTCAACCAGGCTCTGGTTATATAAATTAAATTTTAAAGTTTAAACTAAATTCAACACATTATAAAAATATCAGTTTTTGAATTGATGACTGATGTACAGTGTAGTACAATAACGATTAACATTATGGTCTTGTAACTAAACATGTTAGAATATTGACAGTAGTGTGGTATTAAAACCTTTTACTGCTAAATTGATTTCTGGACATGTGTCACGTGTCTTACAGCTGAATATATTTCCATATTAAATATGCCTATCATGGTATTATAGAACATACCTTACCTAATATATCTCCCAGCATTTCGGTAACGTATATTCTCGAGTTAAATATCCCCTTTATGTGTAAAGGTAAGTAACAAAATCCACCGAATGTCAGGTATCTGTAACATACATGTATATACTCGAGCATAGTTCGTTTGAAATAAAAACTTTCCCACTCACATTCACATGCTATGTACCGACGAAAACCACTCAATCAAGTCAATGCCAGGTTAGTAAATTAACGTAAATTATTATGTATATTATATAGCTAAAAACCACTAATTGAGTAAAATGTTGATAAATATATAGGGTGATCAAAAGAGAGGCCGTTGGAAATTATAGACTAATTTAAAAATAAATTATTCTCACTTCTCATCTACGTTGTAATAAACATATCACGAAATTGGGCAACCCAGTTATTTGAATTGTTTTTGTAATATATTAGTATCACAACAAATGTCACATAACCGTTGCATACATATTTCGTAACTTATGCTCCATTTGTCACTAAATTCATAAATACCTGCACGTATTTGTTGTCCTATAATTGCACAAAACGCATTCTGTTGTTAAACGCATTCGCACAGTGGAAGCATGCTTTCAAAAATCGTCATTATGTACCGTAGTAAATGCGTACAGCAAACAACATTCGTGTTCACTCTGTCCTAAATACATCCTCTAAAAATCCACAAATTCATAACTAACCTTTTCTCAATGAACATACCACACCCATGGTGACAGAATTTTTTTTTACTATATGCTAAGAAATTACCCCCTACTGATAACTCGAAACTAAACAGTGTCACCATTACACGCACATTTCAAGTCAAGGTCATTCATTTCTTACCTTCACCTTTAGCATTCCACGGTGCGTTCGCTCCCCAACTCTGAATGCACTCGTTCAGGACCATGGTACATATAATTATATAGTATTACCTGAAAGCCGATATATCGGCCTGCCGCAGTCTACCGGGAAGCCGATATATCGGCTTGCCGCGCTCAAAGGGTTAAATTAATTAGTAGTTTTTGACTGGCCTTGGGGAGTGATTAGGACACACCAGGGCGCCTTATTATATTAGATAGTAGTTTTTGACTGACCATGTGGAGTGATTAGGACACACCGGGGCGCCTTATTATATTAGATAGTAGTTATTGACTGGCCATGGGGAGTGATTAGGACACACCAGGGCGCCTTATTAAATTAGATAGTAGTTTTTGACTGGCCATGGGGAGTGATTAGGACACACCAGGGCGCCTTATTATATTAGATAGTAGTGTTTGACTGTCCATGGGGAGTGATTAGGACACACCAGGGCGCCTTATTATATTAGATAGTAGTTTTTGACTGACCATGGGGAGTGATTAGGACACACCGGGGCGCCTTACTATATTAGATAGTAGTTTTTGACTGGCCATGGGGAGTGATTAGGACACACCAGGGCGCCTTATTATATTATATAGTAGTTATTGACTGTCCATGTGGAGTGATTAGGACACACCAGGCCGCCTTACTATATTATATAGTAGTTTTTGACTGTCCATGGGGAGTGATTAGGACACACCAGGGCGCCTTATTATATTAGATAGTAGTTATTGACTGACCATGGGGAGTGATCAGGACACACCAGGCCGCCTTATTATATTAGATAGTAGTTTTTGACTGGCCATGGGGAGTGATCAGGACACACCAGGCCGCCTTATTATATTAGATAGTAGTTTTTGACTGGCCATGGGGAGTGATCAGGACACACCAGGCCGCCTTATTATATTAGATAGTAGTTTTTGACTGGCCATGGGGAGTGATCAGGACACACCAGGCCGCCTTATTATATTAGATAGTAGTTTTTGACTGGCCATGGGGAGTGATTAGGACACACCAGGGCGCCTTATTATATTAGATAGTAGTTTTTGACTGGCCATGGGGAGTGATTAGGACACACCAGGCCGCCTTATTATATTAGATAGTAGTTTTTGACTGACCATGGGGAGTGATTAGGACACACCAGGGCGCCTTATTATATTAGATAGTAGTTTTTGACTGACCATGGGGAGTGATTAGGACACACCAGGGCGCCTTATTATATTAGATAGTAGTTTTTGACTGGCCATAGGGGAGTGATTAGGACACACCAGGCCGCCTTATTATATTAGATAGTAGTTTTTGACTGACCATGGGGAGTGATTAGGACACACCAGGCCGCCTTATTATATTAGATAGTAGTTTTTGACTGTCCATGAGGAGTGATTAGTACACACCAGGCCGCCTTATTATATTAGATAGTAGTTTTTGACTGGCCATGGGGAGTGATTAGGACACACCAGGGCGCCTTATTATATTAGATAGTAGTTTTTGACTGTCCATGTGGAGTGATTAGGACACACCGGGGCGCCTCCTTAACCCTTTTACCGCTAAATATAATTATGGACGTGTGTCTTACTGCTGAATATTTCCATATTACCTATCGTGGCATCGTAGAACATAGCTTGCCAATATATTTTCCAGTATTTCGGTAACGTAAGTCTTTAATTTAAGCTACATGTATTCGGATCTCAATCACTACAGTACGAAATAATGTGTCATCAATCATCACTGATATGAAAATAATGTGTTTGGCTAAATTGTCAATGTTTATATCGAAAAAGTTGAATTCCTGGAGTGAATGTATATACCACGAGGTCTCAAGCAGTCTACCTCTTCGCATGCAGCATAGGACAATACTATTGAATGTCTCAATTATATTAATAGCTTGAGGATAGGAGCGACCTATCATATGGTAAATATTCAACCAGGCTCTGGTTATATAAATTAAATTTTAAAGTTTAAACTAAATTCAACACATTATAAAAATATCAGTTTTTGAATTGATGACTGATGTACAGTGTAGTACAATAACGATTAACATTATGGTCTTGTAACTAAACATGTTAGAATATTGACAGTAGTGTGGTATTAAAACCTTTTACTGCTAAATTGATTTCTGGACATGTGTCACGTGTCTTACAGCTGAATATATTTCCATATTAAATATGCCTATCATGGTATTATAGAACATACCTTACCTAATATATCTCCCAGCATTTCGGTAACGTATATTCTCGAGTTAAATATCCCCTTTATGTGTAAAGGTAAGTAACAAAATCCACCGAATGTCAGGTATCTGTAACATACATGTATATACTCGAGCATAGTTCGTTTGAAATAAAAACTTTCCCACTCACATTCACATGCTATGTACCGACGAAAACCACTCAATCAAGTCAATGCCAGGTTAGTAAATTAACGTAAATTATTATGTATATTCTATAGCTAAAAACCACTAATTGAGTAAAATGTTGATAAATATATAGGGTGATCAAAAGAGAGGCCGTTGGAAATTATAGACTAATTTAAAAATAAATTATTCTCACTTCTCATCTACGTTGTAATAAACATATCACGAAATTGGGCAACCCAGTTATTTGAATTGTTTTTGTAATATATTAGTATCACAACAAATGTCACATAACCGTTGCATACATATTTCGTAACTTATGCTCCATTTGTCACTAAATTCATAAATACCTGCACGTATTTGTTGTCCTATAATTGCACAAAACGCATTCTGTTGTTAAACGCATTCGCACAGTGGAAGCATGCTTTCAAAAATCGTCATTATGTACCGTAGTAAATGCGTACAGCAAACAACATTCGTGTTCACTCTGTCCTAAATACATCCTCTAAAAATCCACAAATTCATAACTAACCTTTTCTCAATGAACATACCACACCCATGGTGACAGAATTTTTTTTTACTATATGCTAAGAAATTACCCCCTACTGATAACTCGAAACTAAACAGTGTCACCATTACACGCACATTTCAAGTCAAGGTCATTCATTTCTTACCTTCACCTTTAGCATTCCACGGTGCGTTCGCTCCCCAACTCTGAATGCACTCGTTCAGGACCATGGTACATATAATTATATAGTATTACCTGAAAGCCGATATATCGGCCTGCCGCAGTCTACCGGGAAGCCGATATATCGGCTTGCCGCGCTCAAAGGGTTAAATTAATTAGTAGTTTTTGACTGGCCTTGGGGAGTGATTAGGACACACCAGGGCGCCTTATTATATTAGATAGTAGTTTTTGACTGACCATGTGGAGTGATTAGGACACACCGGGGCGCCTTATTATATTAGATAGTAGTTATTGACTGGCCATGGGGAGTGATTAGGACACACCAGGGCGCCTTATTAAATTAGATAGTAGTTTTTGACTGGCCATGGGGAGTGATTAGGACACACCAGGGCGCCTTATTATATTAGATAGTAGTGTTTGACTGTCCATGGGGAGTGATTAGGACACACCAGGGCGCCTTATTATATTAGATAGTAGTTTTTGACTGACCATGGGGAGTGATTAGGACACACCGGGGCGCCTTACTATATTAGATAGTAGTTTTTGACTGGCCATGGGGAGTGATTAGGACACACCAGGGCGCCTTATTATATTATATAGTAGTTATTGACTGTCCATGTGGAGTGATTAGGACACACCAGGCCGCCTTACTATATTATATAGTAGTTTTTGACTGTCCATGGGGAGTGATTAGGACACACCAGGGCGCCTTATTATATTAGATAGTAGTTATTGACTGACCATGGGGAGTGATCAGGACACACCAGGCCGCCTTATTATATTAGATAGTAGTTTTTGACTGGCCATGGGGAGTGATCAGGACACACCAGGCCGCCTTATTATATTAGATAGTAGTTTTTGACTGGCCATGGGGAGTGATCAGGACACACCAGGCCGCCTTATTATATTAGATAGTAGTTTTTGACTGGCCATGGGGAGTGATCAGGACACACCAGGCCGCCTTATTATATTAGATAGTAGTTTTTGACTGGCCATGGGGAGTGATTAGGACACACCAGGGCGCCTTATTATATTAGATAGTAGTTTTTGACTGGCCATGGGGAGTGATTAGGACACACCAGGCCGCCTTATTATATTAGATAGTAGTTTTTGACTGACCATGGGGAGTGATTAGGACACACCAGGGCGCCTTATTATATTAGATAGTAGTTTTTGACTGACCATGGGGAGTGATTAGGACACACCAGGGCGCCTTATTATATTAGATAGTAGTTTTTGACTGGCCATAGGGGAGTGATTAGGACACACCAGGCCGCCTTATTATATTAGATAGTAGTTTTTGACTGACCATGGGGAGTGATTAGGACACACCAGGCCGCCTTATTATATTAGATAGTAGTTTTTGACTGTCCATGAGGAGTGATTAGTACACACCAGGCCGCCTTATTATATTAGATAGTAGTTTTTGACTGGCCATGGGGAGTGATTAGGACACACCAGGGCGCCTTATTATATTAGATAGTAGTTTTTGACTGTCCATGTGGAGTGATTA
The DNA here is from genome assembly GCA_032622095.1 of Siphonodentalium dalli. Taxonomy (NCBI): domain Eukaryota; kingdom Metazoa; phylum Mollusca; class Scaphopoda; order Gadilida; family Siphonodentaliidae; genus Siphonodentalium; species Siphonodentalium dalli. Next base: position 282,501,835 of record CP136064.1, on the reverse strand, counting down.
GGACACACCGGGGCGCCTCCTTAACCCTTTTACCGCTAAATATAATTATGGACGTGTGTCTTACTGCTGAATATTTCCATATTACCTATCGTGGCATCGTAGAACATAGCTTGCCAATATATTTTCCAGTATTTCGGTAACGTAAGTCTTTAATTTAAGCTACATGTATTCGGATCTCAATCACTACAGTACGAAATAATGTGTCATCAATCATCACTGATATGAAAATAATGTGTTTGGCTAAATTGTCAATGTTTATATCGAAAAAGTTGAATTCCTGGAGTGAATGTATATACCACGAGGTCTCAAGCAGTCTACCTCTTCGCATGCAGCATAGGACAATACTATTGAATGTCTCAATTATATTAATAGCTTGAGGATAGGAGCGACCTATCATATGGTAAATATTCAACCAGGCTCTGGTTATATAAATTAAATTTTAAAGTTTAAACTAAATTCAACACATTATAAAAATATCAGTTTTTGAATTGATGACTGATGTACAGTGTAGTACAATAACGATTAACATTATGGTCTTGTAACTAAACATGTTAGAATATTGACAGTAGTGTGGTATTAAAACCTTTTACTGCTAAATTGATTTCTGGACATGTGTCACGTGTCTTACAGCTGAATATATTTCCATATTAAATATGCCTATCATGGTATTATAGAACATACCTTACCTAATATATCTCCCAGCATTTCGGTAACGTATATTCTCGAGTTAAATATCCCCTTTATGTGTAAAGGTAAGTAACAAAATCCACCGAATGTCAGGTATCTGTAACATACATGTATATACTCGAGCATAGTTCGTTTGAAATAAAAACTTTCCCACTCACATTCACATGCTATGTACCGACGAAAACCACTCAATCAAGTCAATGCCAGGTTAGTAAATTAACGTAAATTATTATGTATATTCTATAGCTAAAAACCACTAATTGAGTAAAATGTTGATAAATATATAGGGTGATCAAAAGAGAGGCCGTTGGAAATTATAGACTAATTTAAAAATAAATTATTCTCACTTCTCATCTACGTTGTAATAAACATATCACGAAATTGGGCAACCCAGTTATTTGAATTGTTTTTGTAATATATTAGTATCACAACAAATGTCACATAACCGTTGCATACATATTTCGTAACTTATGCTCCATTTGTCACTAAATTCATAAATACCTGCACGTATTTGTTGTCCTATAATTGCACAAAACGCATTCTGTTGTTAAACGCATTCGCACAGTGGAAGCATGCTTTCAAAAATCGTCATTATGTACCGTAGTAAATGCGTACAGCAAACAACATTCGTGTTCACTCTGTCCTAAATACATCCTCTAAAAATCCACAAATTCATAACTAACCTTTTCTCAATGAACATACCACACCCATGGTGACAGAATTTTTTTTTACTATATGCTAAGAAATTACCCCCTACTGATAACTCGAAACTAAACAGTGTCACCATTACACGCACATTTCAAGTCAAGGTCATTCATTTCTTACCTTCACCTTTAGCATTCCACGGTGCGTTCGCTCCCCAACTCTGAATGCACTCGTTCAGGACCATGGTACATATAATTATATAGTATTACCTGAAAGCCGATATATCGGCCTGCCGCAGTCTACCGGGAAGCCGATATATCGGCTTGCCGCGCTCAAAGGGTTAAATTAATTAGTAGTTTTTGACTGGCCTTGGGGAGTGATTAGGACACACCAGGGCGCCTTATTATATTAGATAGTAGTTTTTGACTGACCATGTGGAGTGATTAGGACACACCGGGGCGCCTTATTATATTAGATAGTAGTTATTGACTGGCCATGGGGAGTGATTAGGACACACCAGGGCGCCTTATTAAATTAGATAGTAGTTTTTGACTGGCCATGGGGAGTGATTAGGACACACCAGGGCGCCTTATTATATTAGATAGTAGTGTTTGACTGTCCATGGGGAGTGATTAGGACACACCAGGGCGCCTTATTATATTAGATAGTAGTTTTTGACTGACCATGGGGAGTGATTAGGACACACCGGGGCGCCTTACTATATTAGATAGTAGTTTTTGACTGGCCATGGGGAGTGATTAGGACACACCAGGGCGCCTTATTATATTATATAGTAGTTATTGACTGTCCATGTGGAGTGATTAGGACACACCAGGCCGCCTTACTATATTATATAGTAGTTTTTGACTGTCCATGGGGAGTGATTAGGACACACCAGGGCGCCTTATTATATTAGATAGTAGTTATTGACTGACCATGGGGAGTGATCAGGACACACCAGGCCGCCTTATTATATTAGATAGTAGTTTTTGACTGGCCATGGGGAGTGATCAGGACACACCAGGCCGCCTTATTATATTAGATAGTAGTTTTTGACTGGCCATGGGGAGTGATCAGGACACACCAGGCCGCCTTATTATATTAGATAGTAGTTTTTGACTGGCCATGGGGAGTGATCAGGACACACCAGGCCGCCTTATTATATTAGATAGTAGTTTTTGACTGGCCATGGGGAGTGATTAGGACACACCAGGGCGCCTTATTATATTAGATAGTAGTTTTTGACTGGCCATGGGGAGTGATTAGGACACACCAGGCCGCCTTATTATATTAGATAGTAGTTTTTGACTGACCATGGGGAGTGATTAGGACACACCAGGGCGCCTTATTATATTAGATAGTAGTTTTTGACTGACCATGGGGAGTGATTAGGACACACCAGGGCGCCTTATTATATTAGATAGTAGTTTTTGACTGGCCATAGGGGAGTGATTAGGACACACCAGGCCGCCTTATTATATTAGATAGTAGTTTTTGACTGACCATGGGGAGTGATTAGGACACACCAGGCCGCCTTATTATATTAGATAGTAGTTTTTGACTGTCCATGAGGAGTGATTAGTACACACCAGGCCGCCTTATTATATTAGATAGTAGTTTTTGACTGGCCATGGGGAGTGATTAGGACACACCAGGGCGCCTTATTATATTAGATAGTAGTTTTTGACTGTCCATGTGGAGTGATTAGGACACACCGGGGCGCCTCCTTAACCCTTTTACCGCTAAATATAATTATGGACGTGTGTCTTACTGCTGAATATTTCCATATTACCTATCGTGGCATCGTAGAACATAGCTTGCCAATATATTTTCCAGTATTTCGGTAACGTAAGTCTTTAATTTAAGCTACATGTATTCGGATCTCAATCACTACAGTACGAAATAATGTGTCATCAATCATCACTGATATGAAAATAATGTGTTTGGCTAAATTGTCAATGTTTATATCGAAAAAGTTGAATTCCTGGAGTGAATGTATATACCACGAGGTCTCAAGCAGTCTACCTCTTCGCATGCAGCATAGGACAATACTATTGAATGTCTCAATTATATTAATAGCTTGAGGATAGGAGCGACCTATCATATGGTAAATATTCAACCAGGCTCTGGTTATATAAATTAAATTTTAAAGTTTAAACTAAATTCAACACATTATAAAAATATCAGTTTTTGAATTGATGACTGATGTACAGTGTAGTACAATAACGATTAACATTATGGTCTTGTAACTAAACATGTTAGAATATTGACAGTAGTGTGGTATTAAAACCTTTTACTGCTAAATTGATTTCTGGACATGTGTCACGTGTCTTACAGCTGAATATATTTCCATATTAAATATGCCTATCATGGTATTATAGAACATACCTTACCTAATATATCTCCCAGCATTTCGGTAACGTATATTCTCGAGTTAAATATCCCCTTTATGTGTAAAGGTAAGTAACAAAATCCACCGAATGTCAGGTATCTGTAACATACATGTATATACTCGAGCATAGTTCGTTTGAAATAAAAACTTTCCCACTCACATTCACATGCTATGTACCGACGAAAACCACTCAATCAAGTCAATGCCAGGTTAGTAAATTAACGTAAATTATTATGTATATTCTATAGCTAAAAACCACTAATTGAGTAAAATGTTGATAAATATATAGGGTGATCAAAAGAGAGGCCGTTGGAAATTATAGACTAATTTAAAAATAAATTATTCTCACTTCTCATCTACGTTGTAATAAACATATCACGAAATTGGGCAACCCAGTTATTTGAATTGTTTTTGTAATATATTAGTATCACAACAAATGTCACATAACCGTTGCATACATATTTCGTAACTTATGCTCCATTTGTCACTAAATTCATAAATACCTGCACGTATTTGTTGTCCTATAATTGCACAAAACGCATTCTGTTGTTAAACGCATTCGCACAGTGGAAGCATGCTTTCAAAAATCGTCATTATGTACCGTAGTAAATGCGTACAGCAAACAACATTCGTGTTCACTCTGTCCTAAATACATCCTCTAAAAATCCACAAATTCATAACTAACCTTTTCTCAATGAACATACCACACCCATGGTGACAGAATTTTTTTTTACTATATGCTAAGAAATTACCCCCTACTGATAACTCGAAACTAAACAGTGTCACCATTACACGCACATTTCAAGTCAAGGTCATTCATTTCTTACCTTCACCTTTAGCATTCCACGGTGCGTTCGCTCCCCAACTCTGAATGCACTCGTTCAGGACCATGGTACATATAATTATATAGTATTACCTGAAAGCCGATATATCGGCCTGCCGCAGTCTACCGGGAAGCCGATATATCGGCTTGCCGCGCTCAAAGGGTTAAATTAATTAGTAGTTTTTGACTGGCCTTGGGGAGTGATTAGGACACACCAGGGCGCCTTATTATATTAGATAGTAGTTTTTGACTGACCATGTGGAGTGATTAGGACACACCGGGGCGCCTTATTATATTAGATAGTAGTTATTGACTGGCCATGGGGAGTGATTAGGACACACCAGGGCGCCTTATTAAATTAGATAGTAGTTTTTGACTGGCCATGGGGAGTGATTAGGACACACCAGGGCGCCTTATTATATTAGATAGTAGTGTTTGACTGTCCATGGGGAGTGATTAGGACACACCAGGGCGCCTTATTATATTAGATAGTAGTTTTTGACTGACCATGGGGAGTGATTAGGACACACCGGGGCGCCTTACTATATTAGATAGTAGTTTTTGACTGGCCATGGGGAGTGATTAGGACACACCAGGGCGCCTTATTATATTATATAGTAGTTATTGACTGTCCATGTGGAGTGATTAGGACACACCAGGCCGCCTTACTATATTATATAGTAGTTTTTGACTGTCCATGGGGAGTGATTAGGACACACCAGGGCGCCTTATTATATTAGATAGTAGTTATTGACTGACCATGGGGAGTGATCAGGACACACCAGGCCGCCTTATTATATTAGATAGTAGTTTTTGACTGGCCATGGGGAGTGATCAGGACACACCAGGCCGCCTTATTATATTAGATAGTAGTTTTTGACTGGCCATGGGGAGTGATCAGGACACACCAGGCCGCCTTATTATATTAGATAGTAGTTTTTGACTGGCCATGGGGAGTGATCAGGACACACCAGGCCGCCTTATTATATTAGATAGTAGTTTTTGACTGGCCATGGGGAGTGATTAGGACACACCAGGGCGCCTTATTATATTAGATAGTAGTTTTTGACTGGCCATGGGGAGTGATTAGGACACACCAGGCCGCCTTATTATATTAGATAGTAGTTTTTGACTGACCATGGGGAGTGATTAGGACACACCAGGCCGCCTTATTATATTAGATAGTAGTTTTTGACTGACCATGAGGAGTGATTAGGACACACCAGGCCGCCTTATTATATTAGATAGTAGTTTTTGACTGACCATGGGGAGTGATTAGAACACACCAGGGCGCCTTATTATATTAGATAGTAGTTTTTGACTGACCATGAGGAGTGATTAGGACACACCAGGCCGCCTTACTATATTAGATAGTAGTTTTTGACTGTCCATGGGGAGTGATTAGGACACACCAGGGCGCCTTATTATATTATATAGTAGTTTTTGACTGGCCATGTGGAGTGATTAGGACACACCAGGGCGCCTTACTATATTAGATAGTAGTTTTTGACTGTCCATGGGGAGTGATTAGGACACACCAGGGCGCCTTATTATATTATATAGTAGTTTTTGACTGGCCATGTGGAGTGATTAGGACACACCAGGGCGCCTTATTATATTAGATAGTAGTTTTTGACTGGCCATGGGGAGTGATTAGGACACACCAGGGCGCCTTATTATATTAGATAGTAGTTTTTGACCGGCCATGGGGAGTGATTAGGACACACCAGGCCGCCTTATTATATTAGATAGTAGTTTTTGACTGTCCATGGGGAGTGATTAGAACACACCAGGGCGCCTTACTATATTAGATAGTAGTTTTTGACTGGCCATGTGGAGTGATTAGGACACACCAGGGCGCCTTATTATATTAGATAGTAGTTTTTACTGGCCATGGGGAGTGATTAGGACACACCAGGGCGCCTTATTATATTAGATAGTAGTTTTTGACTGACCATGGGGAGTGATTAGGACACACCAGGCCGCCTTATTATATTAGATAGTAGTTTTTGACTGTCCATGGGGAGTGATTAGGACACACCAGGCCGCCTTATTATATTAGATAGTAGTTTTTGACCGGCCATGGGGAGTGATTAGGACACACCAGGGCGCCTTATTATATTAGATAGTAGTTTTTGACTGGCCATGGGGAGTGATTAGAACACACCAGGGCGCCTTATTATATTAGATAGTAGTTTTTGACTGGCCATGGGGAGTGATTAGGACACACCGGGCCGCCTTATTATATTAGATAGTAGTTTTTGACCGGCCATGGGGAGTGATTAGGACACACCGGGGCGCCTTATTATATTAGATAGTAGTTTTTGACTGGCCATGGGGAGTGATTAGAACACACCGGGGCGCCTTATTATATTAGATAGTAGTTTTTGACTGGCCATGGGGAGTGATTAGGACACACCGGGGCGCCTCTTTAAATTAAGTAGTAGTTTTTGACTGGCCATGGGGAGTGATTAGGATACACCGGGGCGCCTCTTTAACCCTTTTACCGCTAAATATAATTATGGACGTGTGTCTTACTGCTGAATATTTCCATATTACCTATCGTGGCATCGTAGAACATAGCTTGCCAATATATTTTCCAGTATTTCGGTAACGTAAGTCTTTAATTTAAGCTACATGTATTCGGATCTCAATCACTACAGTACGAAATAATGTGTCATCAATCATCACTGATATGAAAATAATGTGTTTGGCTAAATTGTCAATGTTTATATCGAAAAAGTTGAATTCCTGGAGTGAATGTATATACCACGAGGTCTCAAGCAGTCTACCTCTTCGCATGCAGCATAGGACAATAATATTGAATGTCTCAATTATATTAATAGCTTGAGGATAGGAGCGACCTATCATATGGTAAATATTCAACCAGGCTCTGGTTATATAAATTAAATTTTAAAGTTTAAACTAAATTCAACACATTATAAAAATATCAGTTTTTGAATTGATGACTGATGTACAGTGTAGTACAATAACGATTAACATTATGGTCTTGTAACTAAACATGTTAGAATATTGACAGTAGTGTGGTATTAAACCTTTTACTGCTAAATTGATTTCTGGACATGTGTCACGTGTCTTACAGCTGAATATATTTCCATATTAAATATGCCTATCATGGTATTATAGAACATACCTTACCTAATATATCTCCCAGCATTTCGGTAACGTATATTCTCGAGTTAAATATCCCCTTTATATGTAAAGGTAAGTAACAAAATCCACCGAATGTCAGGTATCTGTAACATACATGTATATACTCGAGCATAGTTCGTTTGAAATAAAAACTTTCCCACTCACATTCACATGCTATGTACCGACGAAAACCACTCAATCAAGTCAATGCCAGGTTAGTAAATTAACGTAAATTATTATGTATATTCTATAGCTAAAAACCACTAATTGAGTAAAATGTTGATAAATATATAGGGTGATCAAAAGAGAGGCCGTTGGAAATTATAGACTAATTTAAAAATAAATTATTCTCACTTCTCATCTACGTTGTAATAAACATATCACGAAATTGGGCAACCCAGTTATTTGAATTGTTTTTGTAATATATTAGTATCACAACAAATGTCACATAACCGTTGCATACATATTTCGTAACTTATGCTCCATTTGTCACTAAATTCATAAATACCTGCACGTATTTGTTGTCCTATAATTGCACAAAACGCATTCTGTTGTTAAACGCATTCGCACAGTGGAAGCATGCTTTCAAAAATCGTCATTATGTACCGTAGTAAATGCGTACAGCAAACAACATTCGTGTTCACTCTGTCCTAAATACATCCTCTAAAAATCCACAAATTCATAACTAACCTTTTCTCAATGAACATACCACACCCATGGTGACAGAATTTTTTTTTACTATATGCTAAGAAATTACCCCCTACTGATAACTCGAAACTAAACAGTGTCACCATTACACGCACATTTCAAGTCAAGGTCATTCATTTCTTACCTTCACCTTTAGCATTCCACGGTGCGTTCGCTCCCCAACTCTGAATGCACTCGTTCAGGACCATGGTACATATAATTATATAGTATTACCTGAAAGCCGATATATCGGCCTGCCGCAGTCTACCGGGAAGCCGATATATCGGCTTGCCGCGCTCAAAGGGTTAAATTAGATAGTAGTTTTTGACTGGCCATGGGGAGTGATTAGGACACACCAGGCCGCCTTATTATATTAGATAGTAGTTTTTGACTGGCCATGGGGAGTTATTAGGACACACCGGGGCGCCTTATTATATTAGATAGTAGTTTTTGACTGACCATGGGGAGTGATTAGGACACACCAGGGCGCCTTATTATATTAGATAGTAGTTTTTGACTGACCATGGGGAGTGATTAGGACACACCAGGGCGCCTTATTATATTAGATAGTAGTTTTTGACTGACCATGGGGAGTGATTAGGACACACCAGGGCGCCTTATTATATTAGATAGTAGTTTATGACTGTCCATGAGGAGTGATTAGGACACACCAGGCCGCCTTATTATATTAGATAGTAGTTTATGACTGTCCATGGGGAGTGATTAGGACACACCAGGGCGCCTTATTATATTAGATAGTAGTTTTTGACTGGCCATGGGGAGTGATTAGGACACACCAGGCCGCCTTATTATATTAGTTAGTAGTTTTTGACTGACCATGGGGAGTGATTAGGACACACCGGGGCGCCTTATTATATTAGATAGTAGTTTATGACTGGCCATGGGGAGTGATTAGGACACACCAGGGCGCCTTATTATATTAGATAGTAGTTTTTGACTGGCCATGAGGAGTGATTAGGACACACCAGGCCGCCTTATTATATTAGATAGTAGTTTTTGACTGACCATGGGGAGTGATTAGAACACACCAGGGCGCCTTATTATATTATATAGTAGTTTTTGACTGGCCATGGGGAGTGATTAGGACACACCAGGGCGCCTTATTATATTATATAGTAGTTTTTGACTGGCCATGGGGAGTGATTAGGACACACCAGGGCGCCTTATTATATTAGATAGTAGTTTTTGACTGGCCATGGGGAGTGATTAGGACACACCAGGGCGCCTTACTATATTAGATAGTAGTTTTTGACTGACCATGGGGAGTGATTAGAACACACCAGGGCGCCTTATTATATTAGATAGTAGTTTTTGACTGGCCATGGGGAGTGATTAGGACACACCAGGCCGCCTTATTATATTAGATAGTAGTTTTTGACTGTCCATGGGGAGTGATTAGGACACACCAGGCCGCCTTATTATATTAGATAGTAGTTTTTGACTGGCCATGGGGAGTGATTAGGACACACCAGGCCGCCTTATTATATTAGATAGTAGTTTTTGACTGACCATGGGGAGTGATTAGAACACACCAGGGCGCCTTATTATATTAGATAGTAGTTTTTGACTGGCCATGGGGAGTGATTAGGACACACCAGGCCGCCTTATTATATTAGATAGTAGTTTTTGACTGTCCATGTGGAGTGATTAGGACACACCAGGCCGCCTTATTATATTAGATAGTAGTTTTTGACTGTCCATGGGGAGTGATTAGGACACACCAGGGCGCCTTATTATATTAGATAGTAGTTTTTGACTGGCCATGTGGAGTGATTAGGACACACCAGGGCGCCTTATTATATTAGATAGTAGTTATTGACTGACCATGGGGAGTGATTAGGACACACCAGGGCGCCTTATTATATTATATAGTAGTTTTTGACTGACCATGGGGAGTGATTAGGACACACCAGGCCGCCTTATTATATTAGATAGTAGTTTTTGACTGACCATGAGGAGTGATTAGGACACACCAGGCCGCCTTATTATATTAGATAGTAGTTTTTGACTGACCATGGGGAGTGATTAGAACACACCAGGGCGCCTTATTATATTAGATAGTAGTTTTTGACTGACCATGGGGAGTGATTAGAACACACCAGGGCGCCTTATTATATTAGATAGTAGTTTTTGACTGACCATGAGGAGTGATTAGGACACACCAGGCCGCCTTACTATATTAGATAGTAGTTTTTGACTGTCCATGGGGAGTGATTAGGACACACCAGGGCGCCTTACTATATTAGATAGTAGTTTTTGACTGTCCATGGGGAGTGATTAGGACACACCAGGGCGCCTTATTATATTATATAGTAGTTTTTGACTGGCCATGTGGAGTGATTAGGACACACCAGGGCGCCTTACTATATTATATAGTAGTTTTTGACTGACCATGGGGAGTGATTAGAACACACCAGGGCGCCTTATTATATTAGATAGTAGTTTTTGACTGGCCATGGGGAGTGATTAGGACACACCAGGCCGCCTTATTATATTAGATAGTAGTTTTTGACTGACCATGAGGAGTGATTAGGACACACCAGGCCGCCTTATTATATTAGATAGTAGTTTTTGACTGACCATGGGGAGTGATTAGAACACACCAGGGCGCCTTATTATATTAGATAGTAGTTTTTGACTGACCATGAGGAGTGATTAGGACACACCAGGCCGCCTTACTATATTAGATAGTAGTTTTTGACTGTCCATGGGGAGTGATTAGGACACACCAGGGCGCCTTATTATATTATATAGTAGTTTTTGACTGGCCATGTGGAGTGATTAGGACACACCAGGGCGCCTTACTATATTAGATAGTAGTTTTTGACTGTCCATGGGGAGTGATTAGGACACACCAGGGCGCCTTATTATATTATATAGTAGTTTTTGACTGGCCATGTGGAGTGATTAGGACACACCAGGGCGCCTTATTATATTAGATAGTAGTTTTTGACTGGCCATGGGGAGTGATTAGGACACACCAGGGCGCCTTATTATATTAGATAGTAGTTTTTGACCGGCCATGGGGAGTGATTAGGACACACCAGGCCGCCTTATTATATTATATAGTAGTTTTTGACTGTCCATGGGGAGTGATTAGGACACACCAGGCCGCCTTATTATATTAGATAGTAGTTTTTGACCGGCCATGGGGAGTGATTAGGACACACCAGGGCGCCTTATTATATTAGATAGTAGTTTTTGACTGGCCATGGGGAGTGATTAGAACACACCAGGGCGCCTTATTATATTAGATAGTAGTTTTTGACTGGCCATGGGGAGTGATTAGGACACACCGGGCCGCCTTATTATATTAGATAGTAGTTTTTGACCGGCCATGGGGAGTGATTAGGACACACCGGGGCGCCTTATTATATTAGATAGTAGTTTTTGACTGGCCATGGGGAGTGATTAGAACACACCGGGGCGCCTTATTATATTAGATAGTAGTTTTTGACTGGCCATGGGGAGTGATTAGGACACACCGGGGCGCCTCTTTAAATTAAGTAGTAGTTTTTGACTGGCCATGGGGAGTGATTAGGATACACCGGGGCGCCTCTTTAACCCTTTTACCGCTAAATATAATTATGGACGTGTGTCTTACTGCTGAATATTTCCATATTACCTATCGTGGCATCGTAGAACATAGCTTGCCAATATATTTTCCAGTATTTCGGTAACGTAAGTCTTTAATTTAAGCTACATGTATTCGGATCTCAATCACTACAGTACGAAATAATGTGTCATCAATCATCACTGATATGAAAATAATGTGTTTGGCTAAATTGTCAATGTTTATATCGAAAAAGTTGAATTCCTGGAGTGAATGTATATACCACGAGGTCTCAAGCAGTCTACCTCTTCGCATGCAGCATAGGACAATAATATTGAATGTCTCAATTATATTAATAGCTTGAGGATAGGAGCGACCTATCATATGGTAAATATTCAACCAGGCTCTGGTTATATAAATTAAATTTTAAAGTTTAAACTAAATTCAACACATTATAAAAATATCAGTTTTTGAATTGATGACTGATGTACAGTGTAGTACAATAACGATTAACATTATGGTCTTGTAACTAAACATGTTAGAATATTGACAGTAGTGTGGTATTAAACCTTTTACTGCTAAATTGATTTCTGGACATGTGTCACGTGTCTTACAGCTGAATATATTTCCATATTAAATATGCCTATCATGGTATTATAGAACATACCTTACCTAATATATCTCCCAGCATTTCGGTAACGTATATTCTCGAGTTAAATATCCCCTTTATATGTAAAGGTAAGTAACAAAATCCACCGAATGTCAGGTATCTGTAACATACATGTATATACTCGAGCATAGTTCGTTTGAAATAAAAACTTTCCCACTCACATTCACATGCTATGTACCGACGAAAACCACTCAATCAAGTCAATGCCAGGTTAGTAAATTAACGTAAATTATTATGTATATTCTATAGCTAAAAACCACTAATTGAGTAAAATGTTGATAAATATATAGGGTGATCAAAAGAGAGGCCGTTGGAAATTATAGACTAATTTAAAAATAAATTATTCTCACTTCTCATCTACGTTGTAATAAACATATCACGAAATTGGGCAACCCAGTTATTTGAATTGTTTTTGTAATATATTAGTATCACAACAAATGTCACATAACCGTTGCATACATATTTCGTAACTTATGCTCCATTTGTCACTAAATTCATAAATACCTGCACGTATTTGTTGTCCTATAATTGCACAAAACGCATTCTGTTGTTAAACGCATTCGCACAGTGGAAGCATGCTTTCAAAAATCGTCATTATGTACCGTAGTAAATGCGTACAGCAAACAACATTCGTGTTCACTCTGTCCTAAATACATCCTCTAAAAATCCACAAATTCATAACTAACCTTTTCTCAATGAACATACCACACCCATGGTGACAGAATTTTTTTTTACTATATGCTAAGAAATTACCCCCTACTGATAACTCGAAACTAAACAGTGTCACCATTACACGCACATTTCAAGTCAAGGTCATTCATTTCTTACCTTCACCTTTAGCATTCCACGGTGCGTTCGCTCCCCAACTCTGAATGCACTCGTTCAGGACCATGGTACATATAATTATATAGTATTACCTGAAAGCCGATATATCGGCCTGCCGCAGTCTACCGGGAAGCCGATATATCGGCTTGCCGCGCTCAAAGGGTTAAATTAATTAGTAGTTTTTGACTTGTCATTGGGAGTGATTAGGACACACCGGGCCGCCTTATTATATTAGATAGTAGTTTTTGACTGACCATGAGGAGTGATTAGGACACACCAGGCCGCCTTATTATATTAGATAGTAGTTTTTGACTGACCATGGGGAGTGATTAGAACACACCAGGGCGCCTTATTATATTAGATAGTAGTTTTTGACTGACCATGGGGAGTGATTAGAACACACCAGGGCGCCTTATTATATTAGATAGTAGTTTTTGACTGACCATGAGGAGTGATTAGGACACACCAGGCCGCCTTACTATATTAGATAGTAGTTTTTGACTGTCCATGGGGAGTGATTAGGACACACCAGGGCGCCTTACTATATTAGATAGTAGTTTTTGACTGTCCATGGGGAGTGATTAGGACACACCAGGGCGCCTTATTATATTATATAGTAGTTTTTGACTGGCCATGTGGAGTGATTATAACACACCAGGGCGCCTTATTATATTATATAGTAGTTTTTGACTGACCATGGGGAGTGATTAGGACACACCAGGCCGCCTTATTATATTAGATAGTAGTTTTTGACTGACCATGAGGAGTGATTAGGACACACCAGGCCGCCTTATTATATTAGATAGTAGTTTTTGACTGACCATGGGGAGTGATTAGAACACACCAGGGCGCCTTATTATATTAGATAGTAGTTTTTGACTGACCATGAGGAGTGATTAGGACACACCAGGCCGCCTTACTATATTAGATAGTAGTTTTTGACTGTCCATGGGGAGTGATTAGGACACACCAGGGCGCCTTATTATATTATATAGTAGTTTTTGACTGGCCATGTGGAGTGATTAGGACACACCAGGGCGCCTTACTATATTAGATAGTAGTTTTTGACTGTCCATGGGGAGTGATTAGGACACACCAGGGCGCCTTATTATATTATATAGTAGTTTTTGACTGGCCATGTGGAGTGATTAGGACACACCAGGGCGCCTTATTATATTAGATAGTAGTTTTTGACTGGCCATGGGGAGTGATTAGGACACACCAGGGCGCCTTATTATATTAGATAGTAGTTTTTGACCGGCCATGGGGAGTGATTAGGACACACCAGGCCGCCTTATTATATTAGATAGTAGTTTTTGACTGTCCATGGGGAGTGATTAGGACACACCAGGCCGCCTTATTATATTAGATAGTAGTTTTTGACCGGCCATGGGGAGTGATTAGGACACACCAGGGCGCCTTATTATATTAGATAGTAGTTTTTGACTGGCCATGGGGAGTGATTAGAACACACCAGGGCGCCTTATTATATTAGATAGTAGTTTTTGACTGGCCATGGGGAGTGATTAGGACACACCGGGCCGCCTTATTATATTAGATAGTAGTTTTTGACCGGCCATGGGGAGTGATTAGGACACACCGGGGCGCCTTATTATATTAGATAGTAGTTTTTGACTGGCCATGGGGAGTGATTAGAACACACCGGGGCGCCTTATTATATTAGATAGTAGTTTTTGACTGGCCATGGGGAGTGATTAGGACACACCGGGGCGCCTCTTTAAATTAAGTAGTAGTTTTTGACTGGCCATGGGGAGTGATTAGGATACACCGGGGCGCCTCTTTAACCCTTTTACCGCTAAATATAATTATGGACGTGTGTCTTACTGCTGAATATTTCCATATTACCTATCGTGGCATCGTAGAACATAGCTTGCCAATATATTTTCCAGTATTTCGGTAACGTAAGTCTTTAATTTAAGCTACATGTATTCGGATCTCAATCACTACAGTACGAAATAATGTGTCATCAATCATCACTGATATGAAAATAATGTGTTTGGCTAAATTGTCAATGTTTATATCGAAAAAGTTGAATTCCTGGAGTGAATGTATATACCACGAGGTCTCAAGCAGTCTACCTCTTCGCATGCAGCATAGGACAATAATATTGAATGTCTCAATTATATTAATAGCTTGAGGATAGGAGCGACCTATCATATGGTAAATATTCAACCAGGCTCTGGTTATATAAATTAAATTTTAAAGTTTAAACTAAATTCAACACATTATAAAAATATCAGTTTTTGAATTGATGACTGATGTACAGTGTAGTACAATAACGATTAACATTATGGTCTTGTAACTAAACATGTTAGAATATTGACAGTAGTGTGGTATTAAACCTTTTACTGCTAAATTGATTTCTGGACATGTGTCACGTGTCTTACAGCTGAATATATTTCCATATTAAATATGCCTATCATGGTATTATAGAACATACCTTACCTAATATATCTCCCAGCATTTCGGTAACGTATATTCTCGAGTTAAATATCCCCTTTATATGTAAAGGTAAGTAACAAAATCCACCGAATGTCAGGTATCTGTAACATACATGTATATACTCGAGCATAGTTCGTTTGAAATAAAAACTTTCCCACTCACATTCACATGCTATGTACCGACGAAAACCACTCAATCAAGTCAATGCCAGGTTAGTAAATTAACGTAAATTATTATGTATATTCTATAGCTAAAAACCACTAATTGAGTAAAATGTTGATAAATATATAGGGTGATCAAAAGAGAGGCCGTTGGAAATTATAGACTAATTTAAAAATAAATTATTCTCACTTCTCATCTACGTTGTAATAAACATATCACGAAATTGGGCAACCCAGTTATTTGAATTGTTTTTGTAATATATTAGTATCACAACAAATGTCACATAACCGTTGCATACATATTTCGTAACTTATGCTCCATTTGTCACTAAATTCATAAATACCTGCACGTATTTGTTGTCCTATAATTGCACAAAACGCATTCTGTTGTTAAACGCATTCGCACAGTGGAAGCATGCTTTCAAAAATCGTCATTATGTACCGTAGTAAATGCGTACAGCAAACAACATTCGTGTTCACTCTGTCCTAAATACATCCTCTAAAAATCCACAAATTCATAACTAACCTTTTCTCAATGAACATACCACACCCATGGTGACAGAATTTTTTTTTACTATATGCTAAGAAATTACCCCCTACTGATAACTCGAAACTAAACAGTGTCACCATTACACGCACATTTCAAGTCAAGGTCATTCATTTCTTACCTTCACCTTTAGCATTCCACGGTGCGTTCGCTCCCCAACTCTGAATGCACTCGTTCAGGACCATGGTACATATAATTATATAGTATTACCTGAAAGCCGATATATCGGCCTGCCGCAGTCTACCGGGAAGCCGATATATCGGCTTGCCGCGCTCAAAGGGTTAAATTAATTAGTAGTTTTTGACTTGTCATTGGGAGTGATTAGGACACACCGGGCCGCCTTATTATATTAGATAGTAGTTTTTGACTGACCATGAGGAGTGATTAGGACACACCAGGCCGCCTTATTATATTAGATAGTAGTTTTTGACTGACCATGGGGAGTGATTAGAACACACCAGGGCGCCTTATTATATTAGATAGTAGTTTTTGACTGACCATGGGGAGTGATTAGAACACACCAGGGCGCCTTATTATATTAGATAGTAGTTTTTGACTGACCATGAGGAGTGATTAGGACACACCAGGCCGCCTTACTATATTAGATAGTAGTTTTTGACTGTCCATGGGGAGTGATTAGGACACACCAGGGCGCCTTACTATATTAGATAGTAGTTTTTGACTGTCCATGGGGAGTGATTAGGACACACCAGGGCGCCTTATTATATTATATAGTAGTTTTTGACTGGCCATGTGGAGTGATTATAACACACCAGGGCGCCTTATTATATTATATAGTAGTTTTTGACTGACCATGGGGAGTGATTAGGACACACCAGGCCGCCTTATTATATTAGATAGTAGTTTTTGACTGACCATGAGGAGTGATTAGGACACACCAGGCCGCCTTATTATATTAGATAGTAGTTTTTGACTGACCATGGGGAGTGATTAGAACACACCAGGGCGCCTTATTATATTAGATAGTAGTTTTTGACTGACCATGAGGAGTGATTAGGACACACCAGGCCGCCTTACTATATTAGATAGTAGTTTTTGACTGTCCATGGGGAGTGATTAGGACACACCAGGGCGCCTTATTATATTATATAGTAGTTTTTGACTGGCCATGTGGAGTGATTAGGACACACCAGGGCGCCTTACTATATTAGATAGTAGTTTTTGACTGTCCATGGGGAGTGATTAGGACACACCAGGGCGCCTTATTATATTATATAGTAGTTTTTGACTGGCCATGTGGAGTGATTAGGACACACCAGGGCGCCTTATTATATTAGATAGTAGTTTTTGACTGGCCATGGGGAGTGATTAGGACACACCAGGGCGCCTTATTATATTAGATAGTAGTTTTTGACCGGCCATGGGGAGTGATTAGGACACACCAGGCCGCCTTATTATATTAGATAGTAGTTTTTGACTGTCCATGGGGAGTGATTAGGACACACCAGGCCGCCTTATTATATTAGATAGTAGTTTTTGACCGGCCATGGGGAGTGATTAGGACACACCAGGGCGCCTTATTATATTAGATAGTAGTTTTTGACTGGCCATGGGGAGTGATTAGAACACACCAGGGCGCCTTATTATATTAGATAGTAGTTTTTGACTGGCCATGGGGAGTGATTAGGACACACCGGGCCGCCTTATTATATTAGATAGTAGTTTTTGACCGGCCATGGGGAGTGATTAGGACACACCGGGGCGCCTTATTATATTAGATAGTAGTTTTTGACTGGCCATGGGGAGTGATTAGAACACACCGGGGCGCCTTATTATATTAGATAGTAGTTTTTGACTGGCCATGGGGAGTGATTAGGACACACCGGGGCGCCTCTTTAAATTAAGTAGTAGTTTTTGACTGGCCATGGGGAGTGATTAGGATACACCGGGGCGCCTCTTTAACCCTTTTACCGCTAAATATAATTATGGACGTGTGTCTTACTGCTGAATATTTCCATATTACCTATCGTGGCATCGTAGAACATAGCTTGCCAATATATTTTCCAGTATTTCGGTAACGTAAGTCTTTAATTTAAGCTACATGTATTCGGATCTCAATCACTACAGTACGAAATAATGTGTCATCAATCATCACTGATATGAAAATAATGTGTTTGGCTAAATTGTCAATGTTTATATCGAAAAAGTTGAATTCCTGGAGTGAATGTATATACCACGAGGTCTCAAGCAGTCTACCTCTTCGCATGCAGCATAGGACAATAATATTGAATGTCTCAATTATATTAATAGCTTGAGGATAGGAGCGACCTATCATATGGTAAATATTCAACCAGGCTCTGGTTATATAAATTAAATTTTAAAGTTTAAACTAAATTCAACACATTATAAAAATATCAGTTTTTGAATTGATGACTGATGTACAGTGTAGTACAATAACGATTAACATTATGGTCTTGTAACTAAACATGTTAGAATATTGACAGTAGTGTGGTATTAAACCTTTTACTGCTAAATTGATTTCTGGACATGTGTCACGTGTCTTACAGCTGAATATATTTCCATATTAAATATGCCTATCATGGTATTATAGAACATACCTTACCTAATATATCTCCCAGCATTTCGGTAACGTATATTCTCGAGTTAAATATCCCCTTTATATGTAAAGGTAAGTAACAAAATCCACCGAATGTCAGGTATCTGTAACATACATGTATATACTCGAGCATAGTTCGTTTGAAATAAAAACTTTCCCACTCACATTCACATGCTATGTACCGACGAAAACCACTCAATCAAGTCAATGCCAGGTTAGTAAATTAACGTAAATTATTATGTATATTCTATAGCTAAAAACCACTAATTGAGTAAAATGTTGATAAATATATAGGGTGATCAAAAGAGAGGCCGTTGGAAATTATAGACTAATTTAAAAATAAATTATTCTCACTTCTCATCTACGTTGTAATAAACATATCACGAAATTGGGCAACCCAGTTATTTGAATTGTTTTTGTAATATATTAGTATCACAACAAATGTCACATAACCGTTGCATACATATTTCGTAACTTATGCTCCATTTGTCACTAAATTCATAAATACCTGCACGTATTTGTTGTCCTATAATTGCACAAAACGCATTCTGTTGTTAAACGCATTCGCACAGTGGAAGCATGCTTTCAAAAATCGTCATTATGTACCGTAGTAAATGCGTACAGCAAACAACATTCGTGTTCACTCTGTCCTAAATACATCCTCTAAAAATCCACAAATTCATAACTAACCTTTTCTCAATGAACATACCACACCCATGGTGACAGAATTTTTTTTTACTATATGCTAAGAAATTACCCCCTACTGATAACTCGAAACTAAACAGTGTCACCATTACACGCACATTTCAAGTCAAGGTCATTCATTTCTTACCTTCACCTTTAGCATTCCACGGTGCGTTCGCTCCCCAACTCTGAATGCACTCGTTCAGGACCATGGTACATATAATTATATAGTATTACCTGAAAGCCGATATATCGGCCTGCCGCAGTCTACCGGGAAGCCGATATATCGGCTTGCCGCGCTCAAAGGGTTAAATTAATTAGTAGTTTTTGACTTGTCATTGGGAGTGATTAGGACACACCGGGGCGCCTTATTATATTAGATAGTAGTTTTTGACTGACCATGGTGAGTGATTAGGACACACCAGGGCGCCTTACTATATTAGATAGTAGTTTATGACTGGCCATGTGGAGTGATTAGGACACACCAGGGCGCCTTATTATATTAGATAGTAGTTTTTGACTGGCCATGGGGAGTGATTAGGACACACCAGGGCGCCTTACTATATTAGATAGTAGTTTATGACTGACCATGAGGAGTGATTATGACACACCAGGGCGCCTTATTATATTAGATAGTAGTTATTGACTGACCATGGGGAGTGATTAGGACACACCAGGGCGCCTTATTATATTAGATAGTAGTTATTGACTGACCATGGGGAGTGATTAGGACACACCAGGGCGCCTTATTATATTAGATAGTAGTTTTTGACTGACCATGGGGAGTGATTAGGACACACCGGGGCGCCTTATTATATTAGATAGTAGTTTTTGACTGACCATGGGGAGTGATTAGGACACACCAGGGCGCCTTATTATATTAGATAGTAGTTTTTGACTGACCATGGGGAGTGATTAGGACACACCAGGGCGCCTTATTATATTAGATAGTAGTTTATGACTGTCCATGAGGAGTGATTAGGACACACCAGGCCGCCTTATTATATTAGATAGTAGTTTATGACTGTCCATGGGGAGTGATTAGGACACACCAGGGCGCCTTATTATATTAGATAGTAGTTTTTGACTGGCCATGGGGAGTGATTAGGACACACCAGGCCGCCTTATTATATTAGTTAGTAGTTTTTGACTGACCATGGGGAGTGATTAGGACACACCGGGGCGCCTTATTATATTAGATAGTAGTTTATGACTGGCCATGGGGAGTGATTAGGACACACCAGGGCGCCTTATTATATTAGATAGTAGTTTTTGACTGGCCATGAGGAGTGATTAGGACACACCAGGCCGCCTTATTATATTAGATAGTAGTTTTTGACTGACCATGGGGAGTGATTAGAACACACCAGGGCGCCTTATTATATTATATAGTAGTTTTTGACTGGCCATGGGGAGTGATTAGGACACACCAGGGCGCCTTATTATATTATATAGTAGTTTTTGACTGGCCATGGGGAGTGATTAGGACACACCAGGGCGCCTTATTATATTAGATAGTAGTTTTTGACTGGCCATGGGGAGTGATTAGGACACACCAGGGCGCCTTACTATATTAGATAGTAGTTTTTGACTGACCATGGGGAGTGATTAGAACACACCAGGGCGCCTTATTATATTAGATAGTAGTTTTTGACTGGCCATGGGGAGTGATTAGGACACACCAGGCCGCCTTATTATATTAGATAGTAGTTTTTGACTGTCCATGGGGAGTGATTAGGACACACCAGGGCGCCTTATTATATTAGATAGTAGTTTTTGACTGTCCATGGGGAGTGATTAGGACACACCAGGGCGCCTTATTATATTATATAGTAGTTTTTGACTGACCATGGGGAGTGATTAGGACACACCAGGCCGCCTTATTATATTAGATAGTAGTTTTTGACTGACCATGAGGAGTGATTAGGACACACCAGGCCGCCTTATTATATTAGATAGTAGTTTTTGACTGACCATGGGGAGTGATTAGAACACACCAGGGCGCCTTATTATATTAGATAGTAGTTTTTGACTGACCATGGGGAGTGATTAGGACACACCAGGCCGCCTTATTATATTAGATAGTAGTTTTTGACTGGCCATGGGGAGTGATTAGAACACACCAGGGCGCCTTATTATATTAGATAGTAGTTTTTGACTGACCATGAGGAGTGATTAGGACACACCAGGCCGCCTTACTATATTAGATAGTAGTTTTTGACTGTCCATGGGGAGTGATTAGGACACACCAGGGCGCCTTACTATATTAGATAGTAGTTTTTGACTGTCCATGGGGAGTGATTAGGACACACCAGGGCGCCTTATTATATTATATAGTAGTTTTTGACTGGCCATGTGGAGTGATTAGGACACACCAGGGCGCCTTACTATATTATATAGTAGTTTTTGACTGACCATGGGGAGTGATTAGGACACACCAGGCCGCCTTATTATATTAGATAGTAGTTTTTGACTGACCATGAGGAGTGATTAGGACACACCAGGCCGCCTTATTATATTAGATAGTAGTTTTTGACTGACCATGGGGAGTGATTAGAACACACCAGGGCGCCTTATTATATTAGATAGTAGTTTTTGACTGACCATGTGGAGTGATTAGGACACACCAGGCCGCCTTATTATATTAGATAGTAGTTTATGACTGGCCATGGGGAGTGATTAGAACACACCAGGGCGCCTTATTATATTAGATAGTAGTTTATGACTGGCCATGGGGAGTGATTAGGACACACCAGGGCGCCTTATTATATTAGATAGTAGTTTTTGACTGGCCATGGGGAGTGATTAGGACACACCAGGGCGCCTTATTATATTATATAGTAGTTTTTGACTGGCCATGGGGAGTGATTAGGACACACCGGGGCGCCTTATTATATTAGATAGTAGTTTTTGACCGGCCATGGGGAGTGATTAGGACACACCAGGGCGCCTTACTATATTAGATAGTAGTTTTTGACTGGCCATGAGGAGTGATTAGAACACACCAGGGCGCCTTATTATATTAGATAGTAGTTATTGACTGGCCATGAGGAGTGATTAGGACACACCGGGGCGCCTTATTATATTAGATAGTAGTTTTTGACTGGCCATGAGGAGTGATTAGGACACACCAGGCCGCCTTACTATATTAGATAGTAGTTTTTGACTGTCCATGGGGAGTGATTAGGACACACCAGGGCGCCTTATTATATTATATAGTAGTTTTTGACTGGCCATGTGGAGTGATTAGGACACACCAGGGCGCCTTACTATATTAGATAGTAGTTTTTGACTGTCCATGGGGAGTGATTAGGACACACCAGGGCGCCTTATTATATTATATAGTAGTTTTTGACTGGCCATGTGGAGTGATTAGGACACACCAGGGCGCCTTATTATATTAGATAGTAGTTTTTGACTGGCCATGGGGAGTGATTAGGACACACCAGGGCGCCTTATTATATTAGATAGTAGTTTTTGACCGGCCATGGGGAGTGATTAGGACACACCAGGCCGCCTTATTATATTAGATAGTAGTTTTTGACTGTCCATGGGGAGTGATTAGGACACACCAGGCCGCCTTATTATATTAGATAGTAGTTTTTGACCGGCCATGGGGAGTGATTAGGACACACCAGGGCGCCTTATTATATTAGATAGTAGTTTTTGACTGGCCATGGGGAGTGATTAGAACACACCAGGGCGCCTTATTATATTAGATAGTAGTTTTTGACTGGCCATGGGGAGTGATTAGGACACACCGGGCCGCCTTATTATATTAGATAGTAGTTTTTGACCGGCCATGGGGAGTGATTAGGACACACCGGGGCGCCTTATTATATTAGATAGTAGTTTTTGACTGGCCATGGGGAGTGATTAGAACACACCGGGGCGCCTTATTATATTAGATAGTAGTTTTTGACTGGCCATGGGGAGTGATTAGGACACACCGGGGCGCCTCTTTAAATTAAGTAGTAGTTTTTGACTGGCCATGGGGAGTGATTAGGATACACCGGGGCGCCTCTTTAACCCTTTTACCGCTAAATATAATTATGGACGTGTGTCTTACTGCTGAATATTTCCATATTACCTATCGTGGCATCGTAGAACATAGCTTGCCAATATATTTTCCAGTATTTCGGTAACGTAAGTCTTTAATTTAAGCTACATGTATTCGGATCTCAATCACTACAGTACGAAATAATGTGTCATCAATCATCACTGATATGAAAATAATGTGTTTGGCTAAATTGTCAATGTTTATATCGAAAAAGTTGAATTCCTGGAGTGAATGTATATACCACGAGGTCTCAAGCAGTCTACCTCTTCGCATGCAGCATAGGACAATAATATTGAATGTCTCAATTATATTAATAGCTTGAGGATAGGAGCGACCTATCATATGGTAAATATTCAACCAGGCTCTGGTTATATAAATTAAATTTTAAAGTTTAAACTAAATTCAACACATTATAAAAATATCAGTTTTTGAATTGATGACTGATGTACAGTGTAGTACAATAACGATTAACATTATGGTCTTGTAACTAAACATGTTAGAATATTGACAGTAGTGTGGTATTAAACCTTTTACTGCTAAATTGATTTCTGGACATGTGTCACGTGTCTTACAGCTGAATATATTTCCATATTAAATATGCCTATCATGGTATTATAGAACATACCTTACCTAATATATCTCCCAGCATTTCGGTAACGTATATTCTCGAGTTAAATATCCCCTTTATATGTAAAGGTAAGTAACAAAATCCACCGAATGTCAGGTATCTGTAACATACATGTATATACTCGAGCATAGTTCGTTTGAAATAAAAACTTTCCCACTCACATTCACATGCTATGTACCGACGAAAACCACTCAATCAAGTCAATGCCAGGTTAGTAAATTAACGTAAATTATTATGTATATTCTATAGCTAAAAACCACTAATTGAGTAAAATGTTGATAAATATATAGGGTGATCAAAAGAGAGGCCGTTGGAAATTATAGACTAATTTAAAAATAAATTATTCTCACTTCTCATCTACGTTGTAATAAACATATCACGAAATTGGGCAACCCAGTTATTTGAATTGTTTTTGTAATATATTAGTATCACAACAAATGTCACATAACCGTTGCATACATATTTCGTAACTTATGCTCCATTTGTCACTAAATTCATAAATACCTGCACGTATTTGTTGTCCTATAATTGCACAAAACGCATTCTGTTGTTAAACGCATTCGCACAGTGGAAGCATGCTTTCAAAAATCGTCATTATGTACCGTAGTAAATGCGTACAGCAAACAACATTCGTGTTCACTCTGTCCTAAATACATCCTCTAAAAATCCACAAATTCATAACTAACCTTTTCTCAATGAACATACCACACCCATGGTGACAGAATTTTTTTTTACTATATGCTAAGAAATTACCCCCTACTGATAACTCGAAACTAAACAGTGTCACCATTACACGCACATTTCAAGTCAAGGTCATTCATTTCTTACCTTCACCTTTAGCATTCCACGGTGCGTTCGCTCCCCAACTCTGAATGCACTCGTTCAGGACCATGGTACATATAATTATATAGTATTACCTGAAAGCCGATATATCGGCCTGCCGCAGTCTACCGGGAAGCCGATATATCGGCTTGCCGCGCTCAAAGGGTTAAATTAATTAGTAGTTTTTGACTTGTCATTGGGAGTGATTAGGACACACCAGGCCGCCTTATTATATTAGATAGTAGTTTTTGACTGACCATGGGGAGTGATTAGAACACACCAGGGCGCCTTATTATATTAGATAGTAGTTTTTGACTGACCATGAGGAGTGATTAGGACACACCAGGCCGCCTTACTATATTAGATAGTAGTTTTTGACTGTCCATGGGGAGTGATTAGGACACACCAGGGCGCCTTATTATATTATATAGTAGTTTTTGACTGGCCATGTGGAGTGATTAGGACACACCAGGGCGCCTTACTATATTAGATAGTAGTTTTTGACTGTCCATGGGGAGTGATTAGGACACACCAGGGCGCCTTATTATATTATATAGTAGTTTTTGACTGGCCATGTGGAGTGATTAGGACACACCAGGGCGCCTTATTATATTAGATAGTAGTTTTTGACTGGCCATGGGGAGTGATTAGGACACACCAGGGCGCCTTATTATATTAGATAGTAGTTTTTGACCGGCCATGGGGAGTGATTAGGACACACCAGGCCGCCTTATTATATTAGATAGTAGTTTTTGACTGTCCATGGGGAGTGATTAGGACACACCAGGCCGCCTTATTATATTAGATAGTAGTTTTTGACCGGCCATGGGGAGTGATTAGGACACACCAGGGCGCCTTATTATATTAGATAGTAGTTTTTGACTGGCCATGGGGAGTGATTAGAACACACCAGGGCGCCTTATTATATTAGATAGTAGTTTTTGACTGGCCATGGGGAGTGATTAGGACACACCGGGCCGCCTTATTATATTAGATAGTAGTTTTTGACCGGCCATGGGGAGTGATTAGGACACACCGGGGCGCCTTATTATATTAGATAGTAGTTTTTGACTGGCCATGGGGAGTGATTAGAACACACCGGGGCGCCTTATTATATTAGATAGTAGTTTTTGACTGGCCATGGGGAGTGATTAGGACACACCGGGGCGCCTCTTTAAATTAAGTAGTAGTTTTTGACTGGCCATGGGGAGTGATTAGGATACACCGGGGCGCCTCTTTAACCCTTTTACCGCTAAATATAATTATGGACGTGTGTCTTACTGCTGAATATTTCCATATTACCTATCGTGGCATCGTAGAACATAGCTTGCCAATATATTTTCCAGTATTTCGGTAACGTAAGTCTTTAATTTAAGCTACATGTATTCGGATCTCAATCACTACAGTACGAAATAATGTGTCATCAATCATCACTGATATGAAAATAATGTGTTTGGCTAAATTGTCAATGTTTATATCGAAAAAGTTGAATTCCTGGAGTGAATGTATATACCACGAGGTCTCAAGCAGTCTACCTCTTCGCATGCAGCATAGGACAATAATATTGAATGTCTCAATTATATTAATAGCTTGAGGATAGGAGCGACCTATCATATGGTAAATATTCAACCAGGCTCTGGTTATATAAATTAAATTTTAAAGTTTAAACTAAATTCAACACATTATAAAAATATCAGTTTTTGAATTGATGACTGATGTACAGTGTAGTACAATAACGATTAACATTATGGTCTTGTAACTAAACATGTTAGAATATTGACAGTAGTGTGGTATTAAACCTTTTACTGCTAAATTGATTTCTGGACATGTGTCACGTGTCTTACAGCTGAATATATTTCCATATTAAATATGCCTATCATGGTATTATAGAACATACCTTACCTAATATATCTCCCAGCATTTCGGTAACGTATATTCTCGAGTTAAATATCCCCTTTATATGTAAAGGTAAGTAACAAAATCCACCGAATGTCAGGTATCTGTAACATACATGTATATACTCGAGCATAGTTCGTTTGAAATAAAAACTTTCCCACTCACATTCACATGCTATGTACCGACGAAAACCACTCAATCAAGTCAATGCCAGGTTAGTAAATTAACGTAAATTATTATGTATATTCTATAGCTAAAAACCACTAATTGAGTAAAATGTTGATAAATATATAGGGTGATCAAAAGAGAGGCCGTTGGAAATTATAGACTAATTTAAAAATAAATTATTCTCACTTCTCATCTACGTTGTAATAAACATATCACGAAATTGGGCAACCCAGTTATTTGAATTGTTTTTGTAATATATTAGTATCACAACAAATGTCACATAACCGTTGCATACATATTTCGTAACTTATGCTCCATTTGTCACTAAATTCATAAATACCTGCACGTATTTGTTGTCCTATAATTGCACAAAACGCATTCTGTTGTTAAACGCATTCGCACAGTGGAAGCATGCTTTCAAAAATCGTCATTATGTACCGTAGTAAATGCGTACAGCAAACAACATTCGTGTTCACTCTGTCCTAAATACATCCTCTAAAAATCCACAAATTCATAACTAACCTTTTCTCAATGAACATACCACACCCATGGTGACAGAATTTTTTTTTACTATATGCTAAGAAATTACCCCCTACTGATAACTCGAAACTAAACAGTGTCACCATTACACGCACATTTCAAGTCAAGGTCATTCATTTCTTACCTTCACCTTTAGCATTCCACGGTGCGTTCGCTCCCCAACTCTGAATGCACTCGTTCAGGACCATGGTACATATAATTATATAGTATTACCTGAAAGCCGATATATCGGCCTGCCGCAGTCTACCGGGAAGCCGATATATCGGCTTGCCGCGCTCAAAGGGTTAAATTAATTAGTAGTTTTTGACTTGTCATTGGGAGTGATTAGGACACACCGGGCCGCCTTATTATATTAGATAGTAGTTTTTGACTGACCATGAGGAGTGATTAGGACACACCAGGCCGCCTTATTATATTAGATAGTAGTTTTTGACTGACCATGGGGAGTGATTAGAACACACCAGGGCGCCTTATTATATTAGATAGTAGTTTTTGACTGACCATGGGGAGTGATTAGAACACACCAGGGCGCCTTATTATATTAGATAGTAGTTTTTGACTGACCATGAGGAGTGATTAGGACACACCAGGCCGCCTTACTATATTAGATAGTAGTTTTTGACTGTCCATGGGGAGTGATTAGGACACACCAGGGCGCCTTACTATATTAGATAGTAGTTTTTGACTGTCCATGGGGAGTGATTAGGACACACCAGGGCGCCTTATTATATTATATAGTAGTTTTTGACTGGCCATGTGGAGTGATTAGGACACACCAGGGCGCCTTACTATATTATATAGTAGTTTTTGACTGACCATGGGGAGTGATTAGGACACACCAGGCCGCCTTATTATATTAGATAGTAGTTTTTGACTGACCATGAGGAGTGATTAGGACACACCAGGCCGCCTTATTATATTAGATAGTAGTTTTTGACTGACCATGGGGAGTGATTAGAACACACCAGGGCGCCTTATTATATTAGATAGTAGTTTTTGACTGACCATGAGGAGTGATTAGGACACACCAGGCCGCCTTACTATATTAGATAGTAGTTTTTGACTGTCCATGGGGAGTGATTAGGACACACCAGGGCGCCTTATTATATTATATAGTAGTTTTTGACTGGCCATGTGGAGTGATTAGGACACACCAGGGCGCCTTACTATATTAGATAGTAGTTTTTGACTGTCCATGGGGAGTGATTAGGACACACCAGGGCGCCTTATTATATTATATAGTAGTTTTTGACTGGCCATGTGGAGTGATTAGGACACACCAGGGCGCCTTATTATATTAGATAGTAGTTTTTGACTGGCCATGGGGAGTGATTAGGACACACCAGGGCGCCTTATTATATTAGATAGTAGTTTTTGACCGGCCATGGGGAGTGATTAGGACACACCAGGCCGCCTTATTATATTAGATAGTAGTTTTTGACTGTCCATGGGGAGTGATTAGGACACACCAGGCCGCCTTATTATATTAGATAGTAGTTTTTGACCGGCCATGGGGAGTGATTAGGACACACCAGGGCGCCTTATTATATTAGATAGTAGTTTTTGACTGGCCATGGGGAGTGATTAGAACACACCAGGGCGCCTTATTATATTAGATAGTAGTTTTTGACTGGCCATGGGGAGTGATTAGGACACACCGGGCCGCCTTATTATATTAGATAGTAGTTTTTGACCGGCCATGGGGAGTGATTAGGACACACCGGGGCGCCTTATTATATTAGATAGTAGTTTTTGACTGGCCATGGGGAGTGATTAGAACACACCGGGGCGCCTTATTATATTAGATAGTAGTTTTTGACTGGCCATGGGGAGTGATTAGGACACACCGGGGCGCCTCTTTAAATTAAGTAGTAGTTTTTGACTGGCCATGGGGAGTGATTAGGATACACCGGGGCGCCTCTTTAACCCTTTTACCGCTAAATATAATTATGGACGTGTGTCTTACTGCTGAATATTTCCATATTACCTATCGTGGCATCGTAGAACATAGCTTGCCAATATATTTTCCAGTATTTCGGTAACGTAAGTCTTTAATTTAAGCTACATGTATTCGGATCTCAATCACTACAGTACGAAATAATGTGTCATCAATCATCACTGATATGAAAATAATGTGTTTGGCTAAATTGTCAATGTTTATATCGAAAAAGTTGAATTCCTGGAGTGAATGTATATACCACGAGGTCTCAAGCAGTCTACCTCTTCGCATGCAGCATAGGACAATAATATTGAATGTCTCAATTATATTAATAGCTTGAGGATAGGAGCGACCTATCATATGGTAAATATTCAACCAGGCTCTGGTTATATAAATTAAATTTTAAAGTTTAAACTAAATTCAACACATTATAAAAATATCAGTTTTTGAATTGATGACTGATGTACAGTGTAGTACAATAACGATTAACATTATGGTCTTGTAACTAAACATGTTAGAATATTGACAGTAGTGTGGTATTAAACCTTTTACTGCTAAATTGATTTCTGGACATGTGTCACGTGTCTTACAGCTGAATATATTTCCATATTAAATATGCCTATCATGGTATTATAGAACATACCTTACCTAATATATCTCCCAGCATTTCGGTAACGTATATTCTCGAGTTAAATATCCCCTTTATATGTAAAGGTAAGTAACAAAATCCACCGAATGTCAGGTATCTGTAACATACATGTATATACTCGAGCATAGTTCGTTTGAAATAAAAACTTTCCCACTCACATTCACATGCTATGTACCGACGAAAACCACTCAATCAAGTCAATGCCAGGTTAGTAAATTAACGTAAATTATTATGTATATTCTATAGCTAAAAACCACTAATTGAGTAAAATGTTGATAAATATATAGGGTGATCAAAAGAGAGGCCGTTGGAAATTATAGACTAATTTAAAAATAAATTATTCTCACTTCTCATCTACGTTGTAATAAACATATCACGAAATTGGGCAACCCAGTTATTTGAATTGTTTTTGTAATATATTAGTATCACAACAAATGTCACATAACCGTTGCATACATATTTCGTAACTTATGCTCCATTTGTCACTAAATTCATAAATACCTGCACGTATTTGTTGTCCTATAATTGCACAAAACGCATTCTGTTGTTAAACGCATTCGCACAGTGGAAGCATGCTTTCAAAAATCGTCATTATGTACCGTAGTAAATGCGTACAGCAAACAACATTCGTGTTCACTCTGTCCTAAATACATCCTCTAAAAATCCACAAATTCATAACTAACCTTTTCTCAATGAACATACCACACCCATGGTGACAGAATTTTTTTTTACTATATGCTAAGAAATTACCCCCTACTGATAACTCGAAACTAAACAGTGTCACCATTACACGCACATTTCAAGTCAAGGTCATTCATTTCTTACCTTCACCTTTAGCATTCCACGGTGCGTTCGCTCCCCAACTCTGAATGCACTCGTTCAGGACCATGGTACATATAATTATATAGTATTACCTGAAAGCCGATATATCGGCCTGCCGCAGTCTACCGGGAAGCCGATATATCGGCTTGCCGCGCTCAAAGGGTTAAATTAATTAGTAGTTTTTGACTTGTCATTGGGAGTGATTAGGACACACCGGGCCGCCTTATTATATTAGATAGTAGTTTTTGACTGACCATGAGGAGTGATTAGGACACACCAGGCCGCCTTATTATATTAGATAGTAGTTTTTGACTGACCATGGGGAGTGATTAGAACACACCAGGGCGCCTTATTATATTAGATAGTAGTTTTTGACTGACCATGGGGAGTGATTAGAACACACCAGGGCGCCTTATTATATTAGATAGTAGTTTTTGACTGACCATGAGGAGTGATTAGGACACACCAGGCCGCCTTACTATATTAGATAGTAGTTTTTGACTGTCCATGGGGAGTGATTAGGACACACCAGGGCGCCTTACTATATTAGATAGTAGTTTTTGACTGTCCATGGGGAGTGATTAGGACACACCAGGGCGCCTTATTATATTAGATAGTAGTTATTGACTGTCCATGGGGAGTGATTAGGACACACCAGGCCGCCTTATTATATTAGATAGTAGTTTTTGACTGTCCATGGGGAGTGATTAGGACACACCAGGGCGCCTTATTATATTATATAGTAGTTTTTGACTGGCCATGTGGAGTGATTAGGACACACCAGGGCGCCTTACTATATTATATAGTAGTTTTTGACTGACCATGGGGAGTGATTAGGACACACCAGGCCGCCTTATTATATTAGATAGTAGTTTTTGACTGACCATGAGGAGTGATTAGGACACACCAGGCCGCCTTATTATATTAGATAGTAGTTTTTGACTGACCATGGGGAGTGATTAGAACACACCAGGGCGCCTTATTATATTAGATAGTAGTTTTTGACTGACCATGAGGAGTGATTAGGACACACCAGGCCGCCTTACTATATTAGATAGTAGTTTTTGACTGTCCATGGGGAGTGATTAGGACACACCAGGGCGCCTTATTATATTATATAGTAGTTTTTGACTGGCCATGTGGAGTGATTAGGACACACCAGGGCGCCTTACTATATTAGATAGTAGTTTTTGACTGTCCATGGGGAGTGATTAGGACACACCAGGGCGCCTTATTATATTATATAGTAGTTTTTGACTGGCCATGTGGAGTGATTAGGACACACCAGGGCGCCTTATTATATTAGATAGTAGTTTTTGACTGGCCATGGGGAGTGATTAGGACACACCAGGGCGCCTTATTATATTAGATAGTAGTTTTTGACCGGCCATGGGGAGTGATTAGGACACACCAGGCCGCCTTATTATATTAGATAGTAGTTTTTGACTGTCCATGGGGAGTGATTAGGACACACCAGGCCGCCTTATTATATTAGATAGTAGTTTTTGACCGGCCATGGGGAGTGATTAGGACACACCAGGGCGCCTTATTATATTAGATAGTAGTTTTTGACTGGCCATGGGGAGTGATTAGAACACACCAGGGCGCCTTATTATATTAGATAGTAGTTTTTGACTGGCCATGGGGAGTGATTAGGACACACCGGGCCGCCTTATTATATTAGATAGTAGTTTTTGACCGGCCATGGGGAGTGATTAGGACACACCGGGGCGCCTTATTATATTAGATAGTAGTTTTTGACTGGCCATGGGGAGTGATTAGAACACACCGGGGCGCCTTATTATATTAGATAGTAGTTTTTGACTGGCCATGGGGAGTGATTAGGACACACCGGGGCGCCTCTTTAAATTAAGTAGTAGTTTTTGACTGGCCATGGGGAGTGATTAGGATACACCGGGGCGCCTCTTTAACCCTTTTACCGCTAAATATAATTATGGACGTGTGTCTTACTGCTGAATATTTCCATATTACCTATCGTGGCATCGTAGAACATAGCTTGCCAATATATTTTCCAGTATTTCGGTAACGTAAGTCTTTAATTTAAGCTACATGTATTCGGATCTCAATCACTACAGTACGAAATAATGTGTCATCAATCATCACTGATATGAAAATAATGTGTTTGGCTAAATTGTCAATGTTTATATCGAAAAAGTTGAATTCCTGGAGTGAATGTATATACCACGAGGTCTCAAGCAGTCTACCTCTTCGCATGCAGCATAGGACAATAATATTGAATGTCTCAATTATATTAATAGCTTGAGGATAGGAGCGACCTATCATATGGTAAATATTCAACCAGGCTCTGGTTATATAAATTAAATTTTAAAGTTTAAACTAAATTCAACACATTATAAAAATATCAGTTTTTGAATTGATGACTGATGTACAGTGTAGTACAATAACGATTAACATTATGGTCTTGTAACTAAACATGTTAGAATATTGACAGTAGTGTGGTATTAAACCTTTTACTGCTAAATTGATTTCTGGACATGTGTCACGTGTCTTACAGCTGAATATATTTCCATATTAAATATGCCTATCATGGTATTATAGAACATACCTTACCTAATATATCTCCCAGCATTTCGGTAACGTATATTCTCGAGTTAAATATCCCCTTTATATGTAAAGGTAAGTAACAAAATCCACCGAATGTCAGGTATCTGTAACATACATGTATATACTCGAGCATAGTTCGTTTGAAATAAAAACTTTCCCACTCACATTCACATGCTATGTACCGACGAAAACCACTCAATCAAGTCAATGCCAGGTTAGTAAATTAACGTAAATTATTATGTATATTCTATAGCTAAAAACCACTAATTGAGTAAAATGTTGATAAATATATAGGGTGATCAAAAGAGAGGCCGTTGGAAATTATAGACTAATTTAAAAATAAATTATTCTCACTTCTCATCTACGTTGTAATAAACATATCACGAAATTGGGCAACCCAGTTATTTGAATTGTTTTTGTAATATATTAGTATCACAACAAATGTCACATAACCGTTGCATACATATTTCGTAACTTATGCTCCATTTGTCACTAAATTCATAAATACCTGCACGTATTTGTTGTCCTATAATTGCACAAAACGCATTCTGTTGTTAAACGCATTCGCACAGTGGAAGCATGCTTTCAAAAATCGTCATTATGTACCGTAGTAAATGCGTACAGCAAACAACATTCGTGTTCACTCTGTCCTAAATACATCCTCTAAAAATCCACAAATTCATAACTAACCTTTTCTCAATGAACATACCACACCCATGGTGACAGAATTTTTTTTTACTATATGCTAAGAAATTACCCCCTACTGATAACTCGAAACTAAACAGTGTCACCATTACACGCACATTTCAAGTCAAGGTCATTCATTTCTTACCTTCACCTTTAGCATTCCACGGTGCGTTCGCTCCCCAACTCTGAATGCACTCGTTCAGGACCATGGTACATATAATTATATAGTATTACCTGAAAGCCGATATATCGGCCTGCCGCAGTCTACCGGGAAGCCGATATATCGGCTTGCCGCGCTCAAAGGGTTAAATTAATTAGTAGTTTTTGACTTGTCATTGGGAGTGATTAGGACACACCGGGCCGCCTTATTATATTAGATAGTAGTTTTTGACTGACCATGAGGAGTGATTAGGACACACCAGGCCGCCTTATTATATTAGATAGTAGTTTTTGACTGACCATGGGGAGTGATTAGAACACACCAGGGCGCCTTATTATATTAGATAGTAGTTTTTGACTGACCATGGGGAGTGATTAGAACACACCAGGGCGCCTTATTATATTAGATAGTAGTTTTTGACTGACCATGAGGAGTGATTAGGACACACCAGGCCGCCTTACTATATTAGATAGTAGTTTTTGACTGTCCATGGGGAGTGATTAGGACACACCAGGGCGCCTTACTATATTAGATAGTAGTTTTTGACTGTCCATGGGGAGTGATTAGGACACACCAGGGCGCCTTATTATATTATATAGTAGTTTTTGACTGGCCATGTGGAGTGATTAGGACACACCAGGGCGCCTTACTATATTATATAGTAGTTTTTGACTGACCATGGGGAGTGATTAGGACACACCAGGCCGCCTTATTATATTAGATAGTAGTTTTTGACTGACCATGAGGAGTGATTAGGACACACCAGGCCGCCTTATTATATTAGATAGTAGTTTTTGACTGACCATGGGGAGTGATTAGAACACACCAGGGCGCCTTATTATATTAGATAGTAGTTTTTGACTGACCATGAGGAGTGATTAGGACACACCAGGCCGCCTTACTATATTAGATAGTAGTTTTTGACTGTCCATGGGGAGTGATTAGGACACACCAGGGCGCCTTATTATATTATATAGTAGTTTTTGACTGGCCATGTGGAGTGATTAGGACACACCAGGGCGCCTTACTATATTAGATAGTAGTTTTTGACTGTCCATGGGGAGTGATTAGGACACACCAGGGCGCCTTATTATATTATATAGTAGTTTTTGACTGGCCATGTGGAGTGATTAGGACACACCAGGGCGCCTTATTATATTAGATAGTAGTTTTTGACTGGCCATGGGGAGTGATTAGGACACACCAGGGCGCCTTATTATATTAGATAGTAGTTTTTGACCGGCCATGGGGAGTGATTAGGACACACCAGGCCGCCTTATTATATTAGATAGTAGTTTTTGACTGTCCATGGGGAGTGATTAGGACACACCAGGCCGCCTTATTATATTAGATAGTAGTTTTTGACCGGCCATGGGGAGTGATTAGGACACACCAGGGCGCCTTATTATATTAGATAGTAGTTTTTGACTGGCCATGGGGAGTGATTAGAACACACCAGGGCGCCTTATTATATTAGATAGTAGTTTTTGACTGGCCATGGGGAGTGATTAGGACACACCGGGCCGCCTTATTATATTAGATAGTAGTTTTTGACCGGCCATGGGGAGTGATTAGGACACACCGGGGCGCCTTATTATATTAGATAGTAGTTTTTGACTGGCCATGGGGAGTGATTAGAACACACCGGGGCGCCTTATTATATTAGATAGTAGTTTTTGACTGGCCATGGGGAGTGATTAGGACACACCGGGGCGCCTCTTTAAATTAAGTAGTAGTTTTTGACTGGCCATGGGGAGTGATTAGGATACACCGGGGCGCCTCTTTAACCCTTTTACCGCTAAATATAATTATGGACGTGTGTCTTACTGCTGAATATTTCCATATTACCTATCGTGGCATCGTAGAACATAGCTTGCCAATATATTTTCCAGTATTTCGGTAACGTAAGTCTTTAATTTAAGCTACATGTATTCGGATCTCAATCACTACAGTACGAAATAATGTGTCATCAATCATCACTGATATGAAAATAATGTGTTTGGCTAAATTGTCAATGTTTATATCGAAAAAGTTGAATTCCTGGAGTGAATGTATATACCACGAGGTCTCAAGCAGTCTACCTCTTCGCATGCAGCATAGGACAATAATATTGAATGTCTCAATTATATTAATAGCTTGAGGATAGGAGCGACCTATCATATGGTAAATATTCAACCAGGCTCTGGTTATATAAATTAAATTTTAAAGTTTAAACTAAATTCAACACATTATAAAAATATCAGTTTTTGAATTGATGACTGATGTACAGTGTAGTACAATAACGATTAACATTATGGTCTTGTAACTAAACATGTTAGAATATTGACAGTAGTGTGGTATTAAACCTTTTACTGCTAAATTGATTTCTGGACATGTGTCACGTGTCTTACAGCTGAATATATTTCCATATTAAATATGCCTATCATGGTATTATAGAACATACCTTACCTAATATATCTCCCAGCATTTCGGTAACGTATATTCTCGAGTTAAATATCCCCTTTATATGTAAAGGTAAGTAACAAAATCCACCGAATGTCAGGTATCTGTAACATACATGTATATACTCGAGCATAGTTCGTTTGAAATAAAAACTTTCCCACTCACATTCACATGCTATGTACCGACGAAAACCACTCAATCAAGTCAATGCCAGGTTAGTAAATTAACGTAAATTATTATGTATATTCTATAGCTAAAAACCACTAATTGAGTAAAATGTTGATAAATATATAGGGTGATCAAAAGAGAGGCCGTTGGAAATTATAGACTAATTTAAAAATAAATTATTCTCACTTCTCATCTACGTTGTAATAAACATATCACGAAATTGGGCAACCCAGTTATTTGAATTGTTTTTGTAATATATTAGTATCACAACAAATGTCACATAACCGTTGCATACATATTTCGTAACTTATGCTCCATTTGTCACTAAATTCATAAATACCTGCACGTATTTGTTGTCCTATAATTGCACAAAACGCATTCTGTTGTTAAACGCATTCGCACAGTGGAAGCATGCTTTCAAAAATCGTCATTATGTACCGTAGTAAATGCGTACAGCAAACAACATTCGTGTTCACTCTGTCCTAAATACATCCTCTAAAAATCCACAAATTCATAACTAACCTTTTCTCAATGAACATACCACACCCATGGTGACAGAATTTTTTTTTACTATATGCTAAGAAATTACCCCCTACTGATAACTCGAAACTAAACAGTGTCACCATTACACGCACATTTCAAGTCAAGGTCATTCATTTCTTACCTTCACCTTTAGCATTCCACGGTGCGTTCGCTCCCCAACTCTGAATGCACTCGTTCAGGACCATGGTACATATAATTATATAGTACTAGCAGGTTAGCCCGCCACCGGCGGCTTGTCCGAAACATGACATTTTTATATATATTTTTTTAATTTTTAGCTCCACGCGTTTCAATAAGAAAAATTTGTACCCGGTAGCTCCACCAGTTTCTGATATCTGGTCTGCGCATGAAAATTTGTATCCGGCGCAAGATACATTCACATGCCAAATTTCAAGTCGATAGCTCCACCCGTTTCCGAGATCTCGTCTGCGCATGAGCTGCACGGGCGTCGCACGGGCTCGGCGACCCGATAAAATTTATACCCGGCGCAAGATACATTCACATAGCAAATTTCAAGTCGATAGCTCCACCCGTTTCCGAGATCTCGTCTGCGCATGCGCTGCACGGGTGTCGCACGGGCTCGCCAATACGACAACGACCACCGCCTGGTCAAACTACACAAAAGTACCAAGTTTCGTCCCGATCGGTCGAGAATCGTAGATTTGTATGAAGTACAACACACACACAAACATAAATATATAAGAGAGATATGTAAATTAGATAGATTGTATCAAAATATATAGGAGAGATATGTAAATGATCTACACACCATTACTGGTGTTTGTCAAAGTTTAGTGGGGTATATCAATACTCATTCACGATCATATCATTGAGGTCCGGAGGGTGTGGGCTATCTCTCGTATACAAGGAGTTCTCAAAATATATAGAAGAGATTACCTGAAAGCCGATATATCGGCCTGCCGCAGTCTACCGGGAAGCCGATATATCGGCTTGCCGCGCTCAAAGGGTTAAATTAATTAGTAGTTTTTGACTTGTCATTGGGAGTGATTAGGACACACCGGGCCGCCTTATTATATTAGATAGTAGTTTTTGACTGACCATGAGGAGTGATTAGGACACACCAGGCCGCCTTATTATATTAGATAGTAGTTTTTGACTGACCATGGGGAGTGATTAGAACACACCAGGGCGCCTTATTATATTAGATAGTAGTTTTTGACTGACCATGGGGAGTGATTAGAACACACCAGGGCGCCTTATTATATTAGATAGTAGTTTTTGACTGACCATGAGGAGTGATTAGGACACACCAGGCCGCCTTACTATATTAGATAGTAGTTTTTGACTGTCCATGGGGAGTGATTAGGACACACCAGGGCGCCTTACTATATTAGATAGTAGTTTTTGACTGTCCATGGGGAGTGATTAGGACACACCAGGGCGCCTTATTATATTATATAGTAGTTTTTGACTGGCCATGTGGAGTGATTAGGACACACCAGGGCGCCTTACTATATTATATAGTAGTTTTTGACTGACCATGGGGAGTGATTAGGACACACCAGGCCGCCTTATTATATTAGATAGTAGTTTTTGACTGACCATGAGGAGTGATTAGGACACACCAGGCCGCCTTATTATATTAGATAGTAGTTTTTGACTGACCATGGGGAGTGATTAGAACACACCAGGGCGCCTTATTATATTAGATAGTAGTTTTTGACTGACCATGAGGAGTGATTAGGACACACCAGGCCGCCTTACTATATTAGATAGTAGTTTTTGACTGTCCATGGGGAGTGATTAGGACACACCAGGGCGCCTTATTATATTATATAGTAGTTTTTGACTGGCCATGTGGAGTGATTAGGACACACCAGGGCGCCTTACTATATTAGATAGTAGTTTTTGACTGTCCATGGGGAGTGATTAGGACACACCAGGGCGCCTTATTATATTATATAGTAGTTTTTGACTGGCCATGTGGAGTGATTAGGACACACCAGGGCGCCTTATTATATTAGATAGTAGTTTTTGACTGGCCATGGGGAGTGATTAGGACACACCAGGGCGCCTTATTATATTAGATAGTAGTTTTTGACCGGCCATGGGGAGTGATTAGGACACACCAGGCCGCCTTATTATATTAGATAGTAGTTTTTGACTGTCCATGGGGAGTGATTAGGACACACCAGGCCGCCTTATTATATTAGATAGTAGTTTTTGACCGGCCATGGGGAGTGATTAGGACACACCAGGGCGCCTTATTATATTAGATAGTAGTTTTTGACTGGCCATGGGGAGTGATTAGAACACACCAGGGCGCCTTATTATATTAGATAGTAGTTTTTGACTGGCCATGGGGAGTGATTAGGACACACCGGGCCGCCTTATTATATTAGATAGTAGTTTTTGACCGGCCATGGGGAGTGATTAGGACACACCGGGGCGCCTTATTATATTAGATAGTAGTTTTTGACTGGCCATGGGGAGTGATTAGAACACACCGGGGCGCCTTATTATATTAGATAGTAGTTTTTGACTGGCCATGGGGAGTGATTAGGACACACCGGGGCGCCTCTTTAAATTAAGTAGTAGTTTTTGACTGGCCATGGGGAGTGATTAGGATACACCGGGGCGCCTCTTTAACCCTTTTACCGCTAAATATAATTATGGACGTGTGTCTTACTGCTGAATATTTCCATATTACCTATCGTGGCATCGTAGAACATAGCTTGCCAATATATTTTCCAGTATTTCGGTAACGTAAGTCTTTAATTTAAGCTACATGTATTCGGATCTCAATCACTACAGTACGAAATAATGTGTCATCAATCATCACTGATATGAAAATAATGTGTTTGGCTAAATTGTCAATGTTTATATCGAAAAAGTTGAATTCCTGGAGTGAATGTATATACCACGAGGTCTCAAGCAGTCTACCTCTTCGCATGCAGCATAGGACAATAATATTGAATGTCTCAATTATATTAATAGCTTGAGGATAGGAGCGACCTATCATATGGTAAATATTCAACCAGGCTCTGGTTATATAAATTAAATTTTAAAGTTTAAACTAAATTCAACACATTATAAAAATATCAGTTTTTGAATTGATGACTGATGTACAGTGTAGTACAATAACGATTAACATTATGGTCTTGTAACTAAACATGTTAGAATATTGACAGTAGTGTGGTATTAAACCTTTTACTGCTAAATTGATTTCTGGACATGTGTCACGTGTCTTACAGCTGAATATATTTCCATATTAAATATGCCTATCATGGTATTATAGAACATACCTTACCTAATATATCTCCCAGCATTTCGGTAACGTATATTCTCGAGTTAAATATCCCCTTTATATGTAAAGGTAAGTAACAAAATCCACCGAATGTCAGGTATCTGTAACATACATGTATATACTCGAGCATAGTTCGTTTGAAATAAAAACTTTCCCACTCACATTCACATGCTATGTACCGACGAAAACCACTCAATCAAGTCAATGCCAGGTTAGTAAATTAACGTAAATTATTATGTATATTCTATAGCTAAAAACCACTAATTGAGTAAAATGTTGATAAATATATAGGGTGATCAAAAGAGAGGCCGTTGGAAATTATAGACTAATTTAAAAATAAATTATTCTCACTTCTCATCTACGTTGTAATAAACATATCACGAAATTGGGCAACCCAGTTATTTGAATTGTTTTTGTAATATATTAGTATCACAACAAATGTCACATAACCGTTGCATACATATTTCGTAACTTATGCTCCATTTGTCACTAAATTCATAAATACCTGCACGTATTTGTTGTCCTATAATTGCACAAAACGCATTCTGTTGTTAAACGCATTCGCACAGTGGAAGCATGCTTTCAAAAATCGTCATTATGTACCGTAGTAAATGCGTACAGCAAACAACATTCGTGTTCACTCTGTCCTAAATACATCCTCTAAAAATCCACAAATTCATAACTAACC
This sequence comes from Siphonodentalium dalli, assembly GCA_032622095.1. Lineage (NCBI taxonomy): Eukaryota > Metazoa > Mollusca > Scaphopoda > Gadilida > Siphonodentaliidae > Siphonodentalium > Siphonodentalium dalli. The sequence continues at coordinate 282,459,880 of CP136064.1, read as the reverse complement.
TTTTCTCAATGAACATACCACACCCATGGTGACAGAATTTTTTTTTACTATATGCTAAGAAATTACCCCCTACTGATAACTCGAAACTAAACAGTGTCACCATTACACGCACATTTCAAGTCAAGGTCATTCATTTCTTACCTTCACCTTTAGCATTCCACGGTGCGTTCGCTCCCCAACTCTGAATGCACTCGTTCAGGACCATGGTACATATAATTATATAGTATTACCTGAAAGCCGATATATCGGCCTGCCGCAGTCTACCGGGAAGCCGATATATCGGCTTGCCGCGCTCAAAGGGTTAAATTAATTAGTAGTTTTTGACTTGTCATTGGGAGTGATTAGGACACACCGGGCCGCCTTATTATATTAGATAGTAGTTTTTGACTGACCATGAGGAGTGATTAGGACACACCAGGCCGCCTTATTATATTAGATAGTAGTTTTTGACTGACCATGGGGAGTGATTAGAACACACCAGGGCGCCTTATTATATTAGATAGTAGTTTTTGACTGACCATGGGGAGTGATTAGAACACACCAGGGCGCCTTATTATATTAGATAGTAGTTTTTGACTGACCATGAGGAGTGATTAGGACACACCAGGCCGCCTTACTATATTAGATAGTAGTTTTTGACTGTCCATGGGGAGTGATTAGGACACACCAGGGCGCCTTACTATATTAGATAGTAGTTTTTGACTGTCCATGGGGAGTGATTAGGACACACCAGGGCGCCTTATTATATTATATAGTAGTTTTTGACTGGCCATGTGGAGTGATTAGGACACACCAGGGCGCCTTACTATATTATATAGTAGTTTTTGACTGACCATGGGGAGTGATTAGGACACACCAGGCCGCCTTATTATATTAGATAGTAGTTTTTGACTGACCATGAGGAGTGATTAGGACACACCAGGCCGCCTTATTATATTAGATAGTAGTTTTTGACTGACCATGGGGAGTGATTAGAACACACCAGGGCGCCTTATTATATTAGATAGTAGTTTTTGACTGACCATGAGGAGTGATTAGGACACACCAGGCCGCCTTACTATATTAGATAGTAGTTTTTGACTGTCCATGGGGAGTGATTAGGACACACCAGGGCGCCTTATTATATTATATAGTAGTTTTTGACTGGCCATGTGGAGTGATTAGGACACACCAGGGCGCCTTACTATATTAGATAGTAGTTTTTGACTGTCCATGGGGAGTGATTAGGACACACCAGGGCGCCTTATTATATTATATAGTAGTTTTTGACTGGCCATGTGGAGTGATTAGGACACACCAGGGCGCCTTATTATATTAGATAGTAGTTTTTGACTGGCCATGGGGAGTGATTAGGACACACCAGGGCGCCTTATTATATTAGATAGTAGTTTTTGACCGGCCATGGGGAGTGATTAGGACACACCAGGGCGCCTTATTATATTAGATAGTAGTTTTTGACCGGCCATGGGGAGTGATTAGGACACACCAGGGCGCCTTATTATATTAGATAGTAGTTTTTGACTGTCCATGGGGAGTGATTAGGACACACCAGGCCGCCTTATTATATTAGATAGTAGTTTTTGACCGGCCATGGGGAGTGATTAGGACACACCAGGGCGCCTTATTATATTAGATAGTAGTTTTTGACTGGCCATGGGGAGTGATTAGAACACACCAGGGCGCCTTATTATATTAGATAGTAGTTTTTGACTGGCCATGGGGAGTGATTAGGACACACCGGGCCGCCTTATTATATTAGATAGTAGTTTTTGACCGGCCATGGGGAGTGATTAGGACACACCGGGGCGCCTTATTATATTAGATAGTAGTTTTTGACTGGCCATGGGGAGTGATTAGAACACACCGGGGCGCCTTATTATATTAGATAGTAGTTTTTGACTGGCCATGGGGAGTGATTAGGACACACCGGGGCGCCTCTTTAAATTAAGTAGTAGTTTTTGACTGGCCATGGGGAGTGATTAGGATACACCGGGGCGCCTCTTTAAATTAAGTAGTAGTTTTTGACTGGCCATGGGGAGTGATTAGGACACACCGGGGCGCCTTATTATATTAGATAGTAGTTTTTGACCGGCCATGGGGAGTGATTAGGACACACCAGGCCGCCTTATTATATTAGATAGTAGTTTTTGACTGTCCATGGGGAGTGATTAGGACACACCAGGCCGCCTTATTATATTAGATAGTAGTTTTTGACCGGCCATGGGGAGTGATTAGGACACACCAGGGCGCCTTATTATATTAGATAGTAGTTTTTGACTGGCCATGGGGAGTGATTAGAACACACCAGGGCGCCTTATTATATTAGATAGTAGTTTTTGACTGGCCATGGGGAGTGATTAGGACACACCAGGGCGCCTTATTATATTAGATAGTAGTTTTTGACCGGCCATGGGGAGTGATTAGGACACACCAGGCCGCCTTATTATATTAGATAGTAGTTTTTGACTGTCCATGGGGAGTGATTAGGACACACCAGGCCGCCTTATTATATTAGATAGTAGTTTTTGACCGGCCATGGGGAGTGATTAGGACACACCAGGGCGCCTTATTATATTAGATAGTAGTTTTTGACTGGCCATGGGGAGTGATTAGAACACACCAGGGCGCCTTATTATATTAGATAGTAGTTTTTGACTGGCCATGGGGAGTGATTAGGACACACCGGGCCGCCTTATTATATTAGATAGTAGTTTTTGACCGGCCATGGGGAGTGATTAGGACACACCGGGGCGCCTTATTATATTAGATAGTAGTTTTTGACTGGCCATGGGGAGTGATTAGAACACACCGGGGCGCCTTATTATATTAGATAGTAGTTTTTGACTGGCCATGGGGAGTGATTAGGACACACCGGGGCGCCTCTTTAAATTAAGTAGTAGTTTTTGACTGGCCATGGGGAGTGATTAGGATACACCGGGGCGCCTCTTTAAATTAAGTAGTAGTTTTTGACTGGCCATGGGGAGTGATTAGGACACACCGGGGCGCCTCTTTAAATTAAGTAGTAGTTTTTGACTGGCCATGGGGAGTGATTAGGACACACCGGGGCGCCTTATTATATTAGATAGTAGTTTTTGACTGGCCATGGGGAGTGATTAGAACACACCGGGGCGCCTTATTATATTAGATAGTAGTTTTTGACTGACCATGAGGAGTGATTAGGACACACCAGGCCGCCTTACTATATTAGATAGTAGTTTTTGACTGTCCATGGGGAGTGATTAGGACACACCAGGGCGCCTTACTATATTAGATAGTAGTTTTTGACTGTCCATGGGGAGTGATTAGGACACACCAGGGCGCCTTATTATATTATATAGTAGTTTTTGACTGGCCATGTGGAGTGATTAGGACACACCAGGGCGCCTTACTATATTATATAGTAGTTTTTGACTGACCATGGGGAGTGATTAGGACACACCAGGCCGCCTTATTATATTAGATAGTAGTTTTTGACTGACCATGAGGAGTGATTAGGACACACCAGGCCGCCTTATTATATTAGATAGTAGTTTTTGACTGACCATGGGGAGTGATTAGAACACACCAGGGCGCCTTATTATATTAGATAGTAGTTTTTGACTGACCATGAGGAGTGATTAGGACACACCAGGCCGCCTTACTATATTAGATAGTAGTTTTTGACTGTCCATGGGGAGTGATTAGGACACACCAGGGCGCCTTATTATATTATATAGTAGTTTTTGACTGGCCATGTGGAGTGATTAGGACACACCAGGGCGCCTTACTATATTAGATAGTAGTTTTTGACTGTCCATGGGGAGTGATTAGGACACACCAGGGCGCCTTATTATATTATATAGTAGTTTTTGACTGGCCATGTGGAGTGATTAGGACACACCAGGGCGCCTTATTATATTAGATAGTAGTTTTTGACTGGCCATGGGGAGTGATTAGGACACACCAGGGCGCCTTATTATATTAGATAGTAGTTTTTGACCGGCCATGGGGAGTGATTAGGACACACCAGGCCGCCTTATTATATTAGATAGTAGTTTTTGACTGTCCATGGGGAGTGATTAGGACACACCAGGCCGCCTTATTATATTAGATAGTAGTTTTTGACCGGCCATGGGGAGTGATTAGGACACACCAGGGCGCCTTATTATATTAGATAGTAGTTTTTGACTGGCCATGGGGAGTGATTAGAACACACCAGGGCGCCTTATTATATTAGATAGTAGTTTTTGACTGGCCATGGGGAGTGATTAGGACACACCGGGCCGCCTTATTATATTAGATAGTAGTTTTTGACCGGCCATGGGGAGTGATTAGGACACACCGGGGCGCCTTATTATATTAGATAGTAGTTTTTGACTGGCCATGGGGAGTGATTAGAACACACCGGGGCGCCTTATTATATTAGATAGTAGTTTTTGACTGGCCATGGGGAGTGATTAGGACACACCGGGGCGCCTCTTTAAATTAAGTAGTAGTTTTTGACTGGCCATGGGGAGTGATTAGGATACACCGGGGCGCCTCTTTAACCCTTTTACCGCTAAATATAATTATGGACGTGTGTCTTACTGCTGAATATTTCCATATTACCTATCGTGGCATCGTAGAACATAGCTTGCCAATATATTTTCCAGTATTTCGGTAACGTAAGTCTTTAATTTAAGCTACATGTATTCGGATCTCAATCACTACAGTACGAAATAATGTGTCATCAATCATCACTGATATGAAAATAATGTGTTTGGCTAAATTGTCAATGTTTATATCGAAAAAGTTGAATTCCTGGAGTGAATGTATATACCACGAGGTCTCAAGCAGTCTACCTCTTCGCATGCAGCATAGGACAATAATATTGAATGTCTCAATTATATTAATAGCTTGAGGATAGGAGCGACCTATCATATGGTAAATATTCAACCAGGCTCTGGTTATATAAATTAAATTTTAAAGTTTAAACTAAATTCAACACATTATAAAAATATCAGTTTTTGAATTGATGACTGATGTACAGTGTAGTACAATAACGATTAACATTATGGTCTTGTAACTAAACATGTTAGAATATTGACAGTAGTGTGGTATTAAACCTTTTACTGCTAAATTGATTTCTGGACATGTGTCACGTGTCTTACAGCTGAATATATTTCCATATTAAATATGCCTATCATGGTATTATAGAACATACCTTACCTAATATATCTCCCAGCATTTCGGTAACGTATATTCTCGAGTTAAATATCCCCTTTATATGTAAAGGTAAGTAACAAAATCCACCGAATGTCAGGTATCTGTAACATACATGTATATACTCGAGCATAGTTCGTTTGAAATAAAAACTTTCCCACTCACATTCACATGCTATGTACCGACGAAAACCACTCAATCAAGTCAATGCCAGGTTAGTAAATTAACGTAAATTATTATGTATATTCTATAGCTAAAAACCACTAATTGAGTAAAATGTTGATAAATATATAGGGTGATCAAAAGAGAGGCCGTTGGAAATTATAGACTAATTTAAAAATAAATTATTCTCACTTCTCATCTACGTTGTAATAAACATATCACGAAATTGGGCAACCCAGTTATTTGAATTGTTTTTGTAATATATTAGTATCACAACAAATGTCACATAACCGTTGCATACATATTTCGTAACTTATGCTCCATTTGTCACTAAATTCATAAATACCTGCACGTATTTGTTGTCCTATAATTGCACAAAACGCATTCTGTTGTTAAACGCATTCGCACAGTGGAAGCATGCTTTCAAAAATCGTCATTATGTACCGTAGTAAATGCGTACAGCAAACAACATTCGTGTTCACTCTGTCCTAAATACATCCTCTAAAAATCCACAAATTCATAACTAACCTTTTCTCAATGAACATACCACACCCATGGTGACAGAATTTTTTTTTACTATATGCTAAGAAATTACCCCCTACTGATAACTCGAAACTAAACAGTGTCACCATTACACGCACATTTCAAGTCAAGGTCATTCATTTCTTACCTTCACCTTTAGCATTCCACGGTGCGTTCGCTCCCCAACTCTGAATGCACTCGTTCAGGACCATGGTACATATAATTATATAGTATTACCTGAAAGCCGATATATCGGCCTGCCGCAGTCTACCGGGAAGCCGATATATCGGCTTGCCGCGCTCAAAGGGTTAAATTAATTAGTAGTTTTTGACTTGTCATTGGGAGTGATTAGGACACACCGGGCCGCCTTATTATATTAGATAGTAGTTTTTGACTGACCATGAGGAGTGATTAGGACACACCAGGCCGCCTTATTATATTAGATAGTAGTTTTTGACTGACCATGGGGAGTGATTAGAACACACCAGGGCGCCTTATTATATTAGATAGTAGTTTTTGACTGACCATGGGGAGTGATTAGAACACACCAGGGCGCCTTATTATATTAGATAGTAGTTTTTGACTGACCATGAGGAGTGATTAGGACACACCAGGCCGCCTTACTATATTAGATAGTAGTTTTTGACTGTCCATGGGGAGTGATTAGGACACACCAGGGCGCCTTACTATATTAGATAGTAGTTTTTGACTGTCCATGGGGAGTGATTAGGACACACCAGGGCGCCTTATTATATTATATAGTAGTTTTTGACTGGCCATGTGGAGTGATTAGGACACACCAGGGCGCCTTACTATATTATATAGTAGTTTTTGACTGACCATGGGGAGTGATTAGGACACACCAGGCCGCCTTATTATATTAGATAGTAGTTTTTGACTGACCATGAGGAGTGATTAGGACACACCAGGCCGCCTTATTATATTAGATAGTAGTTTTTGACTGACCATGGGGAGTGATTAGAACACACCAGGGCGCCTTATTATATTAGATAGTAGTTTTTGACTGACCATGAGGAGTGATTAGGACACACCAGGCCGCCTTACTATATTAGATAGTAGTTTTTGACTGTCCATGGGGAGTGATTAGGACACACCAGGGCGCCTTATTATATTATATAGTAGTTTTTGACTGGCCATGTGGAGTGATTAGGACACACCAGGGCGCCTTACTATATTAGATAGTAGTTTTTGACTGTCCATGGGGAGTGATTAGGACACACCAGGGCGCCTTATTATATTATATAGTAGTTTTTGACTGGCCATGTGGAGTGATTAGGACACACCAGGGCGCCTTATTATATTAGATAGTAGTTTTTGACTGGCCATGGGGAGTGATTAGGACACACCAGGGCGCCTTATTATATTAGATAGTAGTTTTTGACCGGCCATGGGGAGTGATTAGGACACACCAGGCCGCCTTATTATATTAGATAGTAGTTTTTGACTGTCCATGGGGAGTGATTAGGACACACCAGGCCGCCTTATTATATTAGATAGTAGTTTTTGACCGGCCATGGGGAGTGATTAGGACACACCAGGGCGCCTTATTATATTAGATAGTAGTTTTTGACTGGCCATGGGGAGTGATTAGAACACACCAGGGCGCCTTATTATATTAGATAGTAGTTTTTGACTGGCCATGGGGAGTGATTAGGACACACCGGGCCGCCTTATTATATTAGATAGTAGTTTTTGACCGGCCATGGGGAGTGATTAGGACACACCGGGGCGCCTTATTATATTAGATAGTAGTTTTTGACTGGCCATGGGGAGTGATTAGAACACACCGGGGCGCCTTATTATATTAGATAGTAGTTTTTGACTGGCCATGGGGAGTGATTAGGACACACCGGGGCGCCTCTTTAAATTAAGTAGTAGTTTTTGACTGGCCATGGGGAGTGATTAGGATACACCGGGGCGCCTCTTTAACCCTTTTACCGCTAAATATAATTATGGACGTGTGTCTTACTGCTGAATATTTCCATATTACCTATCGTGGCATCGTAGAACATAGCTTGCCAATATATTTTCCAGTATTTCGGTAACGTAAGTCTTTAATTTAAGCTACATGTATTCGGATCTCAATCACTACAGTACGAAATAATGTGTCATCAATCATCACTGATATGAAAATAATGTGTTTGGCTAAATTGTCAATGTTTATATCGAAAAAGTTGAATTCCTGGAGTGAATGTATATACCACGAGGTCTCAAGCAGTCTACCTCTTCGCATGCAGCATAGGACAATAATATTGAATGTCTCAATTATATTAATAGCTTGAGGATAGGAGCGACCTATCATATGGTAAATATTCAACCAGGCTCTGGTTATATAAATTAAATTTTAAAGTTTAAACTAAATTCAACACATTATAAAAATATCAGTTTTTGAATTGATGACTGATGTACAGTGTAGTACAATAACGATTAACATTATGGTCTTGTAACTAAACATGTTAGAATATTGACAGTAGTGTGGTATTAAACCTTTTACTGCTAAATTGATTTCTGGACATGTGTCACGTGTCTTACAGCTGAATATATTTCCATATTAAATATGCCTATCATGGTATTATAGAACATACCTTACCTAATATATCTCCCAGCATTTCGGTAACGTATATTCTCGAGTTAAATATCCCCTTTATATGTAAAGGTAAGTAACAAAATCCACCGAATGTCAGGTATCTGTAACATACATGTATATACTCGAGCATAGTTCGTTTGAAATAAAAACTTTCCCACTCACATTCACATGCTATGTACCGACGAAAACCACTCAATCAAGTCAATGCCAGGTTAGTAAATTAACGTAAATTATTATGTATATTCTATAGCTAAAAACCACTAATTGAGTAAAATGTTGATAAATATATAGGGTGATCAAAAGAGAGGCCGTTGGAAATTATAGACTAATTTAAAAATAAATTATTCTCACTTCTCATCTACGTTGTAATAAACATATCACGAAATTGGGCAACCCAGTTATTTGAATTGTTTTTGTAATATATTAGTATCACAACAAATGTCACATAACCGTTGCATACATATTTCGTAACTTATGCTCCATTTGTCACTAAATTCATAAATACCTGCACGTATTTGTTGTCCTATAATTGCACAAAACGCATTCTGTTGTTAAACGCATTCGCACAGTGGAAGCATGCTTTCAAAAATCGTCATTATGTACCGTAGTAAATGCGTACAGCAAACAACATTCGTGTTCACTCTGTCCTAAATACATCCTCTAAAAATCCACAAATTCATAACTAACCTTTTCTCAATGAACATACCACACCCATGGTGACAGAATTTTTTTTTACTATATGCTAAGAAATTACCCCCTACTGATAACTCGAAACTAAACAGTGTCACCATTACACGCACATTTCAAGTCAAGGTCATTCATTTCTTACCTTCACCTTTAGCATTCCACGGTGCGTTCGCTCCCCAACTCTGAATGCACTCGTTCAGGACCATGGTACATATAATTATATAGTATTACCTGAAAGCCGATATATCGGCCTGCCGCAGTCTACCGGGAAGCCGATATATCGGCTTGCCGCGCTCAAAGGGTTAAATTAATTAGTAGTTTTTGACTTGTCATTGGGAGTGATTAGGACACACCGGGCCGCCTTATTATATTAGATAGTAGTTTTTGACTGACCATGAGGAGTGATTAGGACACACCAGGCCGCCTTATTATATTAGATAGTAGTTTTTGACTGACCATGGGGAGTGATTAGAACACACCAGGGCGCCTTATTATATTAGATAGTAGTTTTTGACTGACCATGGGGAGTGATTAGAACACACCAGGGCGCCTTATTATATTAGATAGTAGTTTTTGACTGACCATGAGGAGTGATTAGGACACACCAGGCCGCCTTACTATATTAGATAGTAGTTTTTGACTGTCCATGGGGAGTGATTAGGACACACCAGGGCGCCTTACTATATTAGATAGTAGTTTTTGACTGTCCATGGGGAGTGATTAGGACACACCAGGCCGCCTTACTAAATTAGATAGTAGTTTTTGACTGGCCATGGGGAGTGATTAGGACACACCAGGCCGCCTTACTAAATTAGATAGTAGTTTTTGACTGGCCATGGGGAGTGATTAGGACACACCAGGCCGCCTTATTATATTAGATAGTAGTTTTTGACTGACCATGTGGAGTGATTAGGACACACCAGGGCGCCTTATTATATTAGATAGTAGTTTTTGACTGACCATGGGGAGTGATCAGGACACACCAGGGCGCCTTATTATATTAGATAGTAGTTTTTGACTGTCCATGAGGAGTGATTAGGACACACCAGGGCGCCTTATTATATTAGATAGTAGTTTTTGACTGACCATGTGGAGTGATTAGGACACACCAGGCCGCCTTATTATATTAGATAGTAGTTTTTGACTGGCCATGGGGAGTGATTAGGACACACCAGGGCGCCTTATTATATTAGATAGTAGTTTTTGACTGTCCATGGGGAGTGATTAGGACACACCAGGCCGCCTTATTATATTAGATAGTAGTTTTTGACTGGCCATGGGGAGTGATTAGGACACACCAGGGCGCCTTATTATATTAGATAGTAGTTATTGACTGACCATGGGGAGTGATTAGGACACACCAGGCCGCCTTATTATATTAGATAGTAGTTTTTGACTGGCCATGGGGAGTGATTAGGACACACCAGGGCGCCTTATTATATTAGATAGTAGTTTTTGACTGTCCATGAGGAGTGATTAGGACACACCAGGGCGCCTTATTATATTAGATAGTAGTTTTTGACTGACCATGTGGAGTGATTAGGACACACCAGGCCGCCTTATTATATTAGATAGTAGTTTTTGACTGGCCATGGGGAGTGATTAGGACACACCAGGGCGCCTTATTATATTAGATAGTAGTTTTTGACTGTCCATGGGGAGTGATTAGGACACACCAGGCCGCCTTATTATATTAGATAGTAGTTTTTGACTGGCCATGGGGAGTGATTAGGACACACCAGGGCGCCTTATTATATTAGATAGTAGTTATTGACTGACCATGGGGAGTGATTAGTACACACCAGGCCGCCTTATTATATTAGATAGTAGTTATTGACTGTCCATGGGGAGTGATTAGGACACACCGGGCCGCCTTATTATATTAGATAGTAGTTTTTGACTGGCCATGAGGAGTGATTAGGACACACCAGGGCGCCTTATTATATTAGATAGTAGTTATTGACTGACCATGGGGAGTGATCAGGACACACCAGGGCGCCTTATTATATTAGATAGTAGTTTTTGACTGACCATGGGGAGTGATTAGGACACACCAGGCCGCCTTATTATATTAGATAGTAGTTTATGACTGGCCATAGGGGAGTGATTAGGACACACCGGGCCGCCTTATTATATTAGATAGTAGTTTTTGACTGACCATGGGGAGTGATTAGGACACACCAGGGCGCCTTATTAAATTAGATAGTAGTTTTTGACTGTCCATGGGGAGTGATTAGGACACACCAGGCCGCCTTATTATATTAGATAGTAGTTTTTGACTGGCCATGGGGAGTGATTAGGACACACCAGGGCGCCTTATTATATTAGATAGTAGTTTTTGACCGGCCATGGGGAGTGATTAGGACACACCAGGCCGCCTTATTATATTAGATAGTAGTTTTTGACTGTCCATGGGGAGTGATTAGGACACACCAGGCCGCCTTATTATATTAGATAGTAGTTTTTGACTGGCCATGGGGAGTGATTAGGACACACCAGGGCGCCTTATTATATTAGATAGTAGTTTTTGACCGGCCATGGGGAGTGATTAGGACACACCAGGCCGCCTTATTATATTAGATAGTAGTTTTTGACTGTCCATGGGGAGTGATTAGGACACACCAGGCCGCCTTATTATATTAGATAGTAGTTTTTGACCGGCCATGGGGAGTGATTAGGACACACCAGGGCGCCTTATTATATTAGATAGTAGTTTTTGACTGGCCATGGGGAGTGATTAGAACACACCAGGGCGCCTTATTATATTAGATAGTAGTTTTTGACTGGCCATGGGGAGTGATTAGGACACACCAGGCCGCCTTATTATATTAGATAGTAGTTTTTGACCGGCCATGGGGAGTGATTAGGACACACCAGGGCGCCTTATTATATTAGATAGTAGTTTTTGACTGGCCATGGGGAGTGATTAGAACACACCAGGGCGCCTTATTATATTAGATAGTAGTTTTTGACTGGCCATGGGGAGTGATTAGAACACACCAGGGCGCCTTATTATATTAGATAGTAGTTTTTGACTGGCCATGGGGAGTGATTAGGACACACCAGGCCGCCTTATTATATTAGATAGTAGTTTTTGACCGGCCATGGGGAGTGATTAGGACACACCAGGGCGCCTTATTATATTAGATAGTAGTTTTTGACTGGCCATGGGGAGTGATTAGAACACACCAGGGCGCCTTATTATATTAGATAGTAGTTTTTGACTGGCCATGGGGAGTGATTAGGACACACCGGGGCGCCTCTTTAAATTAAGTAGTAGTTTTTGACTGGCCATGGGGAGTGATTAGGATACACCGGGGCGCCTCTTTAACCCTTTTACCGCTAAATATAATTATGGACGTGTGTCTTACTGCTGAATATTTCCATATTACCTATCGTGGCATCGTAGAACATAGCTTGCCAATATATTTTCCAGTATTTCGGTAACGTAAGTCTTTAATTTAAGCTACATGTATTCGGATCTCAATCACTACAGTACGAAATAATGTGTCATCAATCATCACTGATATGAAAATAATGTGTTTGGCTAAATTGTCAATGTTTATATCGAAAAAGTTGAATTCCTGGAGTGAATGTATATACCACGAGGTCTCAAGCAGTCTACCTCTTCGCATGCAGCATAGGACAATAATATTGAATGTCTCAATTATATTAATAGCTTGAGGATAGGAGCGACCTATCATATGGTAAATATTCAACCAGGCTCTGGTTATATAAATTAAATTTTAAAGTTTAAACTAAATTCAACACATTATAAAAATATCAGTTTTTGAATTGATGACTGATGTACAGTGTAGTACAATAACGATTAACATTATGGTCTTGTAACTAAACATGTTAGAATATTGACAGTAGTGTGGTATTAAACCTTTTACTGCTAAATTGATTTCTGGACATGTGTCACGTGTCTTACAGCTGAATATATTTCCATATTAAATATGCCTATCATGGTATTATAGAACATACCTTACCTAATATATCTCCCAGCATTTCGGTAACGTATATTCTCGAGTTAAATATCCCCTTTATATGTAAAGGTAAGTAACAAAATCCACCGAATGTCAGGTATCTGTAACATACATGTATATACTCGAGCATAGTTCGTTTGAAATAAAAACTTTCCCACTCACATTCACATGCTATGTACCGACGAAAACCACTCAATCAAGTCAATGCCAGGTTAGTAAATTAACGTAAATTATTATGTATATTCTATAGCTAAAAACCACTAATTGAGTAAAATGTTGATAAATATATAGGGTGATCAAAAGAGAGGCCGTTGGAAATTATAGACTAATTTAAAAATAAATTATTCTCACTTCTCATCTACGTTGTAATAAACATATCACGAAATTGGGCAACCCAGTTATTTGAATTGTTTTTGTAATATATTAGTATCACAACAAATGTCACATAACCGTTGCATACATATTTCGTAACTTATGCTCCATTTGTCACTAAATTCATAAATACCTGCACGTATTTGTTGTCCTATAATTGCACAAAACGCATTCTGTTGTTAAACGCATTCGCACAGTGGAAGCATGCTTTCAAAAATCGTCATTATGTACCGTAGTAAATGCGTACAGCAAACAACATTCGTGTTCACTCTGTCCTAAATACATCCTCTAAAAATCCACAAATTCATAACTAACCTTTTCTCAATGAACATACCACACCCATGGTGACAGAATTTTTTTTTACTATATGCTAAGAAATTACCCCCTACTGATAACTCGAAACTAAACAGTGTCACCATTACACGCACATTTCAAGTCAAGGTCATTCATTTCTTACCTTCACCTTTAGCATTCCACGGTGCGTTCGCTCCCCAACTCTGAATGCACTCGTTCAGGACCATGGTACATATAATTATATAGTATTACCTGAAAGCCGATATATCGGCCTGCCGCAGTCTACCGGGAAGCCGATATATCGGCTTGCCGCGCTCAAAGGGTTAAATTAATTAGTAGTTTTTGACTTGTCATTGGGAGTGATTAGGACACACCAGGGCGCCTTATTATATTAGATAGTAGTTTTTGACTGTCCATGGGGAGTGATTAGGACACACCAGGCCGCCTTATTATATTAGATAGTAGTTTTTGACCGGCCATGGGGAGTGATTAGGACACACCAGGGCGCCTTATTATATTAGATAGTAGTTTTTGACTGGCCATGGGGAGTGATTAGGACACACCAGGGCGCCTTATTATATTAGATAGTAGTTTTTGACTGGCCATGAGGAGTGATTAGGACACACCAGGGCGCCTTATTATATTAGATAGTAGTTTTTGACTGGCCATGGGGAGTGATTAGGACACACCAGGCCGCCTTATTATATTATATAGTAGTTTTTGACTGGCCATGTGGAGTGATTAGGACACACCAGGCCGCCTTATTATATTAGATAGTAGTTTTTGACTGGCCATGGGGAGTGATTAGGACACACCAGGGCGCCTTATTATATTAGATAGTAGTTTTTGACCGGCCATGGGGAGTGATTAGGACACACCAGGCCGCCTTATTATATTAGATAGTAGTTTTTGACTGTCCATGGGGAGTGATTAGGACACACCAGGGCGCCTTATTATATTAGATAGTAGTTTTTGACTGGCCATGGGGAGTGATTAGAACACACCAGGGCGCCTTATTATATTAGATAGTAGTTTTTGACTGGCCATGGGGAGTGATTAGGACACACCGGGGCGCCTCTTTAAATTAAGTAGTAGTTTTTGACTGGCCATGGGGAGTGATTAGGATACACCGGGGCGCCTCTTTAACCCTTTTACCGCTAAATATAATTATGGACGTGTGTCTTACTGCTGAATATTTCCATATTACCTATCGTGGCATCGTAGAACATAGCTTGCCAATATATTTTCCAGTATTTCGGTAACGTAAGTCTTTAATTTAAGCTACATGTATTCGGATCTCAATCACTACAGTACGAAATAATGTGTCATCAATCATCACTGATATGAAAATAATGTGTTTGGCTAAATTGTCAATGTTTATATCGAAAAAGTTGAATTCCTGGAGTGAATGTATATACCACGAGGTCTCAAGCAGTCTACCTCTTCGCATGCAGCATAGGACAATAATATTGAATGTCTCAATTATATTAATAGCTTGAGGATAGGAGCGACCTATCATATGGTAAATATTCAACCAGGCTCTGGTTATATAAATTAAATTTTAAAGTTTAAACTAAATTCAACACATTATAAAAATATCAGTTTTTGAATTGATGACTGATGTACAGTGTAGTACAATAACGATTAACATTATGGTCTTGTAACTAAACATGTTAGAA
Organism: Siphonodentalium dalli; assembly: GCA_032622095.1. Lineage (NCBI taxonomy): Eukaryota > Metazoa > Mollusca > Scaphopoda > Gadilida > Siphonodentaliidae > Siphonodentalium > Siphonodentalium dalli. The sequence continues at coordinate 282,444,386 of CP136064.1, read as the reverse complement.
TATTGACAGTAGTGTGGTATTAAACCTTTTACTGCTAAATTGATTTCTGGACATGTGTCACGTGTCTTACAGCTGAATATATTTCCATATTAAATATGCCTATCATGGTATTATAGAACATACCTTACCTAATATATCTCCCAGCATTTCGGTAACGTATATTCTCGAGTTAAATATCCCCTTTATATGTAAAGGTAAGTAACAAAATCCACCGAATGTCAGGTATCTGTAACATACATGTATATACTCGAGCATAGTTCGTTTGAAATAAAAACTTTCCCACTCACATTCACATGCTATGTACCGACGAAAACCACTCAATCAAGTCAATGCCAGGTTAGTAAATTAACGTAAATTATTATGTATATTCTATAGCTAAAAACCACTAATTGAGTAAAATGTTGATAAATATATAGGGTGATCAAAAGAGAGGCCGTTGGAAATTATAGACTAATTTAAAAATAAATTATTCTCACTTCTCATCTACGTTGTAATAAACATATCACGAAATTGGGCAACCCAGTTATTTGAATTGTTTTTGTAATATATTAGTATCACAACAAATGTCACATAACCGTTGCATACATATTTCGTAACTTATGCTCCATTTGTCACTAAATTCATAAATACCTGCACGTATTTGTTGTCCTATAATTGCACAAAACGCATTCTGTTGTTAAACGCATTCGCACAGTGGAAGCATGCTTTCAAAAATCGTCATTATGTACCGTAGTAAATGCGTACAGCAAACAACATTCGTGTTCACTCTGTCCTAAATACATCCTCTAAAAATCCACAAATTCATAACTAACCTTTTCTCAATGAACATACCACACCCATGGTGACAGAATTTTTTTTTACTATATGCTAAGAAATTACCCCCTACTGATAACTCGAAACTAAACAGTGTCACCATTACACGCACATTTCAAGTCAAGGTCATTCATTTCTTACCTTCACCTTTAGCATTCCACGGTGCGTTCGCTCCCCAACTCTGAATGCACTCGTTCAGGACCATGGTACATATAATTATATAGTATTACCTGAAAGCCGATATATCGGCCTGCCGCAGTCTACCGGGAAGCCGATATATCGGCTTGCCGCGCTCAAAGGGTTAAATTAATTAGTAGTTTTTGACTTGTCATTGGGAGTGATTAGGACACACCAGGGCGCCTTATTATATTAGATAGTAGTTTTTGACTGTCCATGGGGAGTGATTAGGACACACCAGGCCGCCTTATTATATTAGATAGTAGTTTTTGACCGGCCATGGGGAGTGATTAGGACACACCAGGGCGCCTTATTATATTAGATAGTAGTTTTTGACTGGCCATGGGGAGTGATTAGGACACACCAGGGCGCCTTATTATATTAGATAGTAGTTTTTGACTGGCCATGAGGAGTGATTAGGACACACCAGGGCGCCTTATTATATTAGATAGTAGTTTTTGACTGGCCATGGGGAGTGATTAGGACACACCAGGCCGCCTTATTATATTATATAGTAGTTTTTGACTGGCCATGTGGAGTGATTAGGACACACCAGGCCGCCTTATTATATTAGATAGTAGTTTTTGACTGGCCATGGGGAGTGATTAGGACACACCAGGGCGCCTTATTATATTAGATAGTAGTTTTTGACCGGCCATGGGGAGTGATTAGGACACACCAGGCCGCCTTATTATATTAGATAGTAGTTTTTGACTGTCCATGGGGAGTGATTAGGACACACCAGGGCGCCTTATTATATTAGATAGTAGTTTTTGACTGGCCATGGGGAGTGATTAGAACACACCAGGGCGCCTTATTATATTAGATAGTAGTTTTTGACTGGCCATGGGGAGTGATTAGGACACACCGGGGCGCCTCTTTAAATTAAGTAGTAGTTTTTGACTGGCCATGGGGAGTGATTAGGATACACCGGGGCGCCTCTTTAACCCTTTTACCGCTAAATATAATTATGGACGTGTGTCTTACTGCTGAATATTTCCATATTACCTATCGTGGCATCGTAGAACATAGCTTGCCAATATATTTTCCAGTATTTCGGTAACGTAAGTCTTTAATTTAAGCTACATGTATTCGGATCTCAATCACTACAGTACGAAATAATGTGTCATCAATCATCACTGATATGAAAATAATGTGTTTGGCTAAATTGTCAATGTTTATATCGAAAAAGTTGAATTCCTGGAGTGAATGTATATACCACGAGGTCTCAAGCAGTCTACCTCTTCGCATGCAGCATAGGACAATAATATTGAATGTCTCAATTATATTAATAGCTTGAGGATAGGAGCGACCTATCATATGGTAAATATTCAACCAGGCTCTGGTTATATAAATTAAATTTTAAAGTTTAAACTAAATTCAACACATTATAAAAATATCAGTTTTTGAATTGATGACTGATGTACAGTGTAGTACAATAACGATTAACATTATGGTCTTGTAACTAAACATGTTAGAATATTGACAGTAGTGTGGTATTAAACCTTTTACTGCTAAATTGATTTCTGGACATGTGTCACGTGTCTTACAGCTGAATATATTTCCATATTAAATATGCCTATCATGGTATTATAGAACATACCTTACCTAATATATCTCCCAGCATTTCGGTAACGTATATTCTCGAGTTAAATATCCCCTTTATATGTAAAGGTAAGTAACAAAATCCACCGAATGTCAGGTATCTGTAACATACATGTATATACTCGAGCATAGTTCGTTTGAAATAAAAACTTTCCCACTCACATTCACATGCTATGTACCGACGAAAACCACTCAATCAAGTCAATGCCAGGTTAGTAAATTAACGTAAATTATTATGTATATTCTATAGCTAAAAACCACTAATTGAGTAAAATGTTGATAAATATATAGGGTGATCAAAAGAGAGGCCGTTGGAAATTATAGACTAATTTAAAAATAAATTATTCTCACTTCTCATCTACGTTGTAATAAACATATCACGAAATTGGGCAACCCAGTTATTTGAATTGTTTTTGTAATATATTAGTATCACAACAAATGTCACATAACCGTTGCATACATATTTCGTAACTTATGCTCCATTTGTCACTAAATTCATAAATACCTGCACGTATTTGTTGTCCTATAATTGCACAAAACGCATTCTGTTGTTAAACGCATTCGCACAGTGGAAGCATGCTTTCAAAAATCGTCATTATGTACCGTAGTAAATGCGTACAGCAAACAACATTCGTGTTCACTCTGTCCTAAATACATCCTCTAAAAATCCACAAATTCATAACTAACCTTTTCTCAATGAACATACCACACCCATGGTGACAGAATTTTTTTTTACTATATGCTAAGAAATTACCCCCTACTGATAACTCGAAACTAAACAGTGTCACCATTACACGCACATTTCAAGTCAAGGTCATTCATTTCTTACCTTCACCTTTAGCATTCCACGGTGCGTTCGCTCCCCAACTCTGAATGCACTCGTTCAGGACCATGGTACATATAATTATATAGTATTACCTGAAAGCCGATATATCGGCCTGCCGCAGTCTACCGGGAAGCCGATATATCGGCTTGCCGCGCTCAAAGGGTTAAATTAATTAGTAGTTTTTGACTTGTCATTGGGAGTGATTAGGACACACCAGGGCGCCTTATTATATTAGATAGTAGTTTTTGACTGTCCATGGGGAGTGATTAGGACACACCAGGCCGCCTTATTATATTAGATAGTAGTTTTTGACCGGCCATGGGGAGTGATTAGGACACACCAGGGCGCCTTATTATATTAGATAGTAGTTTTTGACTGGCCATGGGGAGTGATTAGGACACACCAGGGCGCCTTATTATATTAGATAGTAGTTTTTGACTGGCCATGAGGAGTGATTAGGACACACCAGGGCGCCTTATTATATTAGATAGTAGTTTTTGACTGGCCATGGGGAGTGATTAGGACACACCAGGCCGCCTTATTATATTATATAGTAGTTTTTGACTGGCCATGTGGAGTGATTAGGACACACCAGGCCGCCTTATTATATTAGATAGTAGTTTTTGACTGGCCATGGGGAGTGATTAGGACACACCAGGGCGCCTTATTATATTAGATAGTAGTTTTTGACCGGCCATGGGGAGTGATTAGGACACACCAGGCCGCCTTATTATATTAGATAGTAGTTTTTGACTGTCCATGGGGAGTGATTAGGACACACCAGGGCGCCTTATTATATTAGATAGTAGTTTTTGACTGGCCATGGGGAGTGATTAGAACACACCAGGGCGCCTTATTATATTAGATAGTAGTTTTTGACTGGCCATGGGGAGTGATTAGGACACACCGGGGCGCCTCTTTAAATTAAGTAGTAGTTTTTGACTGGCCATGGGGAGTGATTAGGATACACCGGGGCGCCTCTTTAACCCTTTTACCGCTAAATATAATTATGGACGTGTGTCTTACTGCTGAATATTTCCATATTACCTATCGTGGCATCGTAGAACATAGCTTGCCAATATATTTTCCAGTATTTCGGTAACGTAAGTCTTTAATTTAAGCTACATGTATTCGGATCTCAATCACTACAGTACGAAATAATGTGTCATCAATCATCACTGATATGAAAATAATGTGTTTGGCTAAATTGTCAATGTTTATATCGAAAAAGTTGAATTCCTGGAGTGAATGTATATACCACGAGGTCTCAAGCAGTCTACCTCTTCGCATGCAGCATAGGACAATAATATTGAATGTCTCAATTATATTAATAGCTTGAGGATAGGAGCGACCTATCATATGGTAAATATTCAACCAGGCTCTGGTTATATAAATTAAATTTTAAAGTTTAAACTAAATTCAACACATTATAAAAATATCAGTTTTTGAATTGATGACTGATGTACAGTGTAGTACAATAACGATTAACATTATGGTCTTGTAACTAAACATGTTAGAATATTGACAGTAGTGTGGTATTAAACCTTTTACTGCTAAATTGATTTCTGGACATGTGTCACGTGTCTTACAGCTGAATATATTTCCATATTAAATATGCCTATCATGGTATTATAGAACATACCTTACCTAATATATCTCCCAGCATTTCGGTAACGTATATTCTCGAGTTAAATATCCCCTTTATATGTAAAGGTAAGTAACAAAATCCACCGAATGTCAGGTATCTGTAACATACATGTATATACTCGAGCATAGTTCGTTTGAAATAAAAACTTTCCCACTCACATTCACATGCTATGTACCGACGAAAACCACTCAATCAAGTCAATGCCAGGTTAGTAAATTAACGTAAATTATTATGTATATTCTATAGCTAAAAACCACTAATTGAGTAAAATGTTGATAAATATATAGGGTGATCAAAAGAGAGGCCGTTGGAAATTATAGACTAATTTAAAAATAAATTATTCTCACTTCTCATCTACGTTGTAATAAACATATCACGAAATTGGGCAACCCAGTTATTTGAATTGTTTTTGTAATATATTAGTATCACAACAAATGTCACATAACCGTTGCATACATATTTCGTAACTTATGCTCCATTTGTCACTAAATTCATAAATACCTGCACGTATTTGTTGTCCTATAATTGCACAAAACGCATTCTGTTGTTAAACGCATTCGCACAGTGGAAGCATGCTTTCAAAAATCGTCATTATGTACCGTAGTAAATGCGTACAGCAAACAACATTCGTGTTCACTCTGTCCTAAATACATCCTCTAAAAATCCACAAATTCATAACTAACCTTTTCTCAATGAACATACCACACCCATGGTGACAGAATTTTTTTTTACTATATGCTAAGAAATTACCCCCTACTGATAACTCGAAACTAAACAGTGTCACCATTACACGCACATTTCAAGTCAAGGTCATTCATTTCTTACCTTCACCTTTAGCATTCCACGGTGCGTTCGCTCCCCAACTCTGAATGCACTCGTTCAGGACCATGGTACATATAATTATATAGTATTACCTGAAAGCCGATATATCGGCCTGCCGCAGTCTACCGGGAAGCCGATATATCGGCTTGCCGCGCTCAAAGGGTTAAATTAATTAGTAGTTTTTGACTTGTCATTGGGAGTGATTAGGACACACCAGGGCGCCTTATTATATTAGATAGTAGTTTTTGACTGTCCATGGGGAGTGATTAGGACACACCAGGCCGCCTTATTATATTAGATAGTAGTTTTTGACCGGCCATGGGGAGTGATTAGGACACACCAGGGCGCCTTATTATATTAGATAGTAGTTTTTGACTGGCCATGGGGAGTGATTAGGACACACCAGGGCGCCTTATTATATTAGATAGTAGTTTTTGACTGGCCATGAGGAGTGATTAGGACACACCAGGGCGCCTTATTATATTAGATAGTAGTTTTTGACTGGCCATGGGGAGTGATTAGGACACACCAGGCCGCCTTATTATATTATATAGTAGTTTTTGACTGGCCATGTGGAGTGATTAGGACACACCAGGCCGCCTTATTATATTAGATAGTAGTTTTTGACTGGCCATGGGGAGTGATTAGGACACACCAGGGCGCCTTATTATATTAGATAGTAGTTTTTGACCGGCCATGGGGAGTGATTAGGACACACCAGGCCGCCTTATTATATTAGATAGTAGTTTTTGACTGTCCATGGGGAGTGATTAGGACACACCAGGGCGCCTTATTATATTAGATAGTAGTTTTTGACTGGCCATGGGGAGTGATTAGAACACACCAGGGCGCCTTATTATATTAGATAGTAGTTTTTGACTGGCCATGGGGAGTGATTAGGACACACCGGGGCGCCTCTTTAAATTAAGTAGTAGTTTTTGACTGGCCATGGGGAGTGATTAGGATACACCGGGGCGCCTCTTTAACCCTTTTACCGCTAAATATAATTATGGACGTGTGTCTTACTGCTGAATATTTCCATATTACCTATCGTGGCATCGTAGAACATAGCTTGCCAATATATTTTCCAGTATTTCGGTAACGTAAGTCTTTAATTTAAGCTACATGTATTCGGATCTCAATCACTACAGTACGAAATAATGTGTCATCAATCATCACTGATATGAAAATAATGTGTTTGGCTAAATTGTCAATGTTTATATCGAAAAAGTTGAATTCCTGGAGTGAATGTATATACCACGAGGTCTCAAGCAGTCTACCTCTTCGCATGCAGCATAGGACAATAATATTGAATGTCTCAATTATATTAATAGCTTGAGGATAGGAGCGACCTATCATATGGTAAATATTCAACCAGGCTCTGGTTATATAAATTAAATTTTAAAGTTTAAACTAAATTCAACACATTATAAAAATATCAGTTTTTGAATTGATGACTGATGTACAGTGTAGTACAATAACGATTAACATTATGGTCTTGTAACTAAACATGTTAGAATATTGACAGTAGTGTGGTATTAAACCTTTTACTGCTAAATTGATTTCTGGACATGTGTCACGTGTCTTACAGCTGAATATATTTCCATATTAAATATGCCTATCATGGTATTATAGAACATACCTTACCTAATATATCTCCCAGCATTTCGGTAACGTATATTCTCGAGTTAAATATCCCCTTTATATGTAAAGGTAAGTAACAAAATCCACCGAATGTCAGGTATCTGTAACATACATGTATATACTCGAGCATAGTTCGTTTGAAATAAAAACTTTCCCACTCACATTCACATGCTATGTACCGACGAAAACCACTCAATCAAGTCAATGCCAGGTTAGTAAATTAACGTAAATTATTATGTATATTCTATAGCTAAAAACCACTAATTGAGTAAAATGTTGATAAATATATAGGGTGATCAAAAGAGAGGCCGTTGGAAATTATAGACTAATTTAAAAATAAATTATTCTCACTTCTCATCTACGTTGTAATAAACATATCACGAAATTGGGCAACCCAGTTATTTGAATTGTTTTTGTAATATATTAGTATCACAACAAATGTCACATAACCGTTGCATACATATTTCGTAACTTATGCTCCATTTGTCACTAAATTCATAAATACCTGCACGTATTTGTTGTCCTATAATTGCACAAAACGCATTCTGTTGTTAAACGCATTCGCACAGTGGAAGCATGCTTTCAAAAATCGTCATTATGTACCGTAGTAAATGCGTACAGCAAACAACATTCGTGTTCACTCTGTCCTAAATACATCCTCTAAAAATCCACAAATTCATAACTAACCTTTTCTCAATGAACATACCACACCCATGGTGACAGAATTTTTTTTTACTATATGCTAAGAAATTACCCCCTACTGATAACTCGAAACTAAACAGTGTCACCATTACACGCACATTTCAAGTCAAGGTCATTCATTTCTTACCTTCACCTTTAGCATTCCACGGTGCGTTCGCTCCCCAACTCTGAATGCACTCGTTCAGGACCATGGTACATATAATTATATAGTATTACCTGAAAGCCGATATATCGGCCTGCCGCAGTCTACCGGGAAGCCGATATATCGGCTTGCCGCGCTCAAAGGGTTAAATTAATTAGTAGTTTTTGACTTGTCATTGGGAGTGATTAGGACACACCAGGGCGCCTTATTATATTAGATAGTAGTTTTTGACTGTCCATGGGGAGTGATTAGGACACACCAGGCCGCCTTATTATATTAGATAGTAGTTTTTGACCGGCCATGGGGAGTGATTAGGACACACCAGGGCGCCTTATTATATTAGATAGTAGTTTTTGACTGGCCATGGGGAGTGATTAGGACACACCAGGGCGCCTTATTATATTAGATAGTAGTTTTTGACTGGCCATGAGGAGTGATTAGGACACACCAGGGCGCCTTATTATATTAGATAGTAGTTTTTGACTGGCCATGGGGAGTGATTAGGACACACCAGGCCGCCTTATTATATTATATAGTAGTTTTTGACTGGCCATGTGGAGTGATTAGGACACACCAGGCCGCCTTATTATATTAGATAGTAGTTTTTGACTGGCCATGGGGAGTGATTAGGACACACCAGGGCGCCTTATTATATTAGATAGTAGTTTTTGACCGGCCATGGGGAGTGATTAGGACACACCAGGCCGCCTTATTATATTAGATAGTAGTTTTTGACTGTCCATGGGGAGTGATTAGGACACACCAGGGCGCCTTATTATATTAGATAGTAGTTTTTGACTGGCCATGGGGAGTGATTAGAACACACCAGGGCGCCTTATTATATTAGATAGTAGTTTTTGACTGGCCATGGGGAGTGATTAGGACACACCGGGGCGCCTCTTTAAATTAAGTAGTAGTTTTTGACTGGCCATGGGGAGTGATTAGGATACACCGGGGCGCCTCTTTAACCCTTTTACCGCTAAATATAATTATGGACGTGTGTCTTACTGCTGAATATTTCCATATTACCTATCGTGGCATCGTAGAACATAGCTTGCCAATATATTTTCCAGTATTTCGGTAACGTAAGTCTTTAATTTAAGCTACATGTATTCGGATCTCAATCACTACAGTACGAAATAATGTGTCATCAATCATCACTGATATGAAAATAATGTGTTTGGCTAAATTGTCAATGTTTATATCGAAAAAGTTGAATTCCTGGAGTGAATGTATATACCACGAGGTCTCAAGCAGTCTACCTCTTCGCATGCAGCATAGGACAATAATATTGAATGTCTCAATTATATTAATAGCTTGAGGATAGGAGCGACCTATCATATGGTAAATATTCAACCAGGCTCTGGTTATATAAATTAAATTTTAAAGTTTAAACTAAATTCAACACATTATAAAAATATCAGTTTTTGAATTGATGACTGATGTACAGTGTAGTACAATAACGATTAACATTATGGTCTTGTAACTAAACATGTTAGAATATTGACAGTAGTGTGGTATTAAACCTTTTACTGCTAAATTGATTTCTGGACATGTGTCACGTGTCTTACAGCTGAATATATTTCCATATTAAATATGCCTATCATGGTATTATAGAACATACCTTACCTAATATATCTCCCAGCATTTCGGTAACGTATATTCTCGAGTTAAATATCCCCTTTATATGTAAAGGTAAGTAACAAAATCCACCGAATGTCAGGTATCTGTAACATACATGTATATACTCGAGCATAGTTCGTTTGAAATAAAAACTTTCCCACTCACATTCACATGCTATGTACCGACGAAAACCACTCAATCAAGTCAATGCCAGGTTAGTAAATTAACGTAAATTATTATGTATATTCTATAGCTAAAAACCACTAATTGAGTAAAATGTTGATAAATATATAGGGTGATCAAAAGAGAGGCCGTTGGAAATTATAGACTAATTTAAAAATAAATTATTCTCACTTCTCATCTACGTTGTAATAAACATATCACGAAATTGGGCAACCCAGTTATTTGAATTGTTTTTGTAATATATTAGTATCACAACAAATGTCACATAACCGTTGCATACATATTTCGTAACTTATGCTCCATTTGTCACTAAATTCATAAATACCTGCACGTATTTGTTGTCCTATAATTGCACAAAACGCATTCTGTTGTTAAACGCATTCGCACAGTGGAAGCATGCTTTCAAAAATCGTCATTATGTACCGTAGTAAATGCGTACAGCAAACAACATTCGTGTTCACTCTGTCCTAAATACATCCTCTAAAAATCCACAAATTCATAACTAACCTTTTCTCAATGAACATACCACACCCATGGTGACAGAATTTTTTTTTACTATATGCTAAGAAATTACCCCCTACTGATAACTCGAAACTAAACAGTGTCACCATTACACGCACATTTCAAGTCAAGGTCATTCATTTCTTACCTTCACCTTTAGCATTCCACGGTGCGTTCGCTCCCCAACTCTGAATGCACTCGTTCAGGACCATGGTACATATAATTATATAGTATTACCTGAAAGCCGATATATCGGCCTGCCGCAGTCTACCGGGAAGCCGATATATCGGCTTGCCGCGCTCAAAGGGTTAAATTAATTAGTAGTTTTTGACTTGTCATTGGGAGTGATTAGGACACACCAGGGCGCCTTATTATATTAGATAGTAGTTTTTGACTGTCCATGGGGAGTGATTAGGACACACCAGGCCGCCTTATTATATTAGATAGTAGTTTTTGACCGGCCATGGGGAGTGATTAGGACACACCAGGGCGCCTTATTATATTAGATAGTAGTTTTTGACTGGCCATGGGGAGTGATTAGGACACACCAGGGCGCCTTATTATATTAGATAGTAGTTTTTGACTGGCCATGAGGAGTGATTAGGACACACCAGGGCGCCTTATTATATTAGATAGTAGTTTTTGACTGGCCATGGGGAGTGATTAGGACACACCAGGCCGCCTTATTATATTATATAGTAGTTTTTGACTGGCCATGTGGAGTGATTAGGACACACCAGGCCGCCTTATTATATTAGATAGTAGTTTTTGACTGGCCATGGGGAGTGATTAGGACACACCAGGGCGCCTTATTATATTAGATAGTAGTTTTTGACCGGCCATGGGGAGTGATTAGGACACACCAGGCCGCCTTATTATATTAGATAGTAGTTTTTGACTGTCCATGGGGAGTGATTAGGACACACCAGGGCGCCTTATTATATTAGATAGTAGTTTTTGACTGGCCATGGGGAGTGATTAGAACACACCAGGGCGCCTTATTATATTAGATAGTAGTTTTTGACTGGCCATGGGGAGTGATTAGGACACACCGGGGCGCCTCTTTAAATTAAGTAGTAGTTTTTGACTGGCCATGGGGAGTGATTAGGATACACCGGGGCGCCTCTTTAACCCTTTTACCGCTAAATATAATTATGGACGTGTGTCTTACTGCTGAATATTTCCATATTACCTATCGTGGCATCGTAGAACATAGCTTGCCAATATATTTTCCAGTATTTCGGTAACGTAAGTCTTTAATTTAAGCTACATGTATTCGGATCTCAATCACTACAGTACGAAATAATGTGTCATCAATCATCACTGATATGAAAATAATGTGTTTGGCTAAATTGTCAATGTTTATATCGAAAAAGTTGAATTCCTGGAGTGAATGTATATACCACGAGGTCTCAAGCAGTCTACCTCTTCGCATGCAGCATAGGACAATAATATTGAATGTCTCAATTATATTAATAGCTTGAGGATAGGAGCGACCTATCATATGGTAAATATTCAACCAGGCTCTGGTTATATAAATTAAATTTTAAAGTTTAAACTAAATTCAACACATTATAAAAATATCAGTTTTTGAATTGATGACTGATGTACAGTGTAGTACAATAACGATTAACATTATGGTCTTGTAACTAAACATGTTAGAATATTGACAGTAGTGTGGTATTAAACCTTTTACTGCTAAATTGATTTCTGGACATGTGTCACGTGTCTTACAGCTGAATATATTTCCATATTAAATATGCCTATCATGGTATTATAGAACATACCTTACCTAATATATCTCCCAGCATTTCGGTAACGTATATTCTCGAGTTAAATATCCCCTTTATATGTAAAGGTAAGTAACAAAATCCACCGAATGTCAGGTATCTGTAACATACATGTATATACTCGAGCATAGTTCGTTTGAAATAAAAACTTTCCCACTCACATTCACATGCTATGTACCGACGAAAACCACTCAATCAAGTCAATGCCAGGTTAGTAAATTAACGTAAATTATTATGTATATTCTATAGCTAAAAACCACTAATTGAGTAAAATGTTGATAAATATATAGGGTGATCAAAAGAGAGGCCGTTGGAAATTATAGACTAATTTAAAAATAAATTATTCTCACTTCTCATCTACGTTGTAATAAACATATCACGAAATTGGGCAACCCAGTTATTTGAATTGTTTTTGTAATATATTAGTATCACAACAAATGTCACATAACCGTTGCATACATATTTCGTAACTTATGCTCCATTTGTCACTAAATTCATAAATACCTGCACGTATTTGTTGTCCTATAATTGCACAAAACGCATTCTGTTGTTAAACGCATTCGCACAGTGGAAGCATGCTTTCAAAAATCGTCATTATGTACCGTAGTAAATGCGTACAGCAAACAACATTCGTGTTCACTCTGTCCTAAATACATCCTCTAAAAATCCACAAATTCATAACTAACCTTTTCTCAATGAACATACCACACCCATGGTGACAGAATTTTTTTTTACTATATGCTAAGAAATTACCCCCTACTGATAACTCGAAACTAAACAGTGTCACCATTACACGCACATTTCAAGTCAAGGTCATTCATTTCTTACCTTCACCTTTAGCATTCCACGGTGCGTTCGCTCCCCAACTCTGAATGCACTCGTTCAGGACCATGGTACATATAATTATATAGTATTACCTGAAAGCCGATATATCGGCCTGCCGCAGTCTACCGGGAAGCCGATATATCGGCTTGCCGCGCTCAAAGGGTTAAATTAATTAGTAGTTTTTGACTTGTCATTGGGAGTGATTAGGACACACCAGGGCGCCTTATTATATTAGATAGTAGTTTTTGACTGTCCATGGGGAGTGATTAGGACACACCAGGCCGCCTTATTATATTAGATAGTAGTTTTTGACCGGCCATGGGGAGTGATTAGGACACACCAGGGCGCCTTATTATATTAGATAGTAGTTTTTGACTGGCCATGGGGAGTGATTAGGACACACCAGGGCGCCTTATTATATTAGATAGTAGTTTTTGACTGGCCATGAGGAGTGATTAGGACACACCAGGGCGCCTTATTATATTAGATAGTAGTTTTTGACTGGCCATGGGGAGTGATTAGGACACACCAGGCCGCCTTATTATATTATATAGTAGTTTTTGACTGGCCATGTGGAGTGATTAGGACACACCAGGCCGCCTTATTATATTAGATAGTAGTTTTTGACTGGCCATGGGGAGTGATTAGGACACACCAGGGCGCCTTATTATATTAGATAGTAGTTTTTGACCGGCCATGGGGAGTGATTAGGACACACCAGGCCGCCTTATTATATTAGATAGTAGTTTTTGACTGTCCATGGGGAGTGATTAGGACACACCAGGGCGCCTTATTATATTAGATAGTAGTTTTTGACTGGCCATGGGGAGTGATTAGAACACACCAGGGCGCCTTATTATATTAGATAGTAGTTTTTGACTGGCCATGGGGAGTGATTAGGACACACCGGGGCGCCTCTTTAAATTAAGTAGTAGTTTTTGACTGGCCATGGGGAGTGATTAGGATACACCGGGGCGCCTCTTTAACCCTTTTACCGCTAAATATAATTATGGACGTGTGTCTTACTGCTGAATATTTCCATATTACCTATCGTGGCATCGTAGAACATAGCTTGCCAATATATTTTCCAGTATTTCGGTAACGTAAGTCTTTAATTTAAGCTACATGTATTCGGATCTCAATCACTACAGTACGAAATAATGTGTCATCAATCATCACTGATATGAAAATAATGTGTTTGGCTAAATTGTCAATGTTTATATCGAAAAAGTTGAATTCCTGGAGTGAATGTATATACCACGAGGTCTCAAGCAGTCTACCTCTTCGCATGCAGCATAGGACAATAATATTGAATGTCTCAATTATATTAATAGCTTGAGGATAGGAGCGACCTATCATATGGTAAATATTCAACCAGGCTCTGGTTATATAAATTAAATTTTAAAGTTTAAACTAAATTCAACACATTATAAAAATATCAGTTTTTGAATTGATGACTGATGTACAGTGTAGTACAATAACGATTAACATTATGGTCTTGTAACTAAACATGTTAGAATATTGACAGTAGTGTGGTATTAAACCTTTTACTGCTAAATTGATTTCTGGACATGTGTCACGTGTCTTACAGCTGAATATATTTCCATATTAAATATGCCTATCATGGTATTATAGAACATACCTTACCTAATATATCTCCCAGCATTTCGGTAACGTATATTCTCGAGTTAAATATCCCCTTTATATGTAAAGGTAAGTAACAAAATCCACCGAATGTCAGGTATCTGTAACATACATGTATATACTCGAGCATAGTTCGTTTGAAATAAAAACTTTCCCACTCACATTCACATGCTATGTACCGACGAAAACCACTCAATCAAGTCAATGCCAGGTTAGTAAATTAACGTAAATTATTATGTATATTCTATAGCTAAAAACCACTAATTGAGTAAAATGTTGATAAATATATAGGGTGATCAAAAGAGAGGCCGTTGGAAATTATAGACTAATTTAAAAATAAATTATTCTCACTTCTCATCTACGTTGTAATAAACATATCACGAAATTGGGCAACCCAGTTATTTGAATTGTTTTTGTAATATATTAGTATCACAACAAATGTCACATAACCGTTGCATACATATTTCGTAACTTATGCTCCATTTGTCACTAAATTCATAAATACCTGCACGTATTTGTTGTCCTATAATTGCACAAAACGCATTCTGTTGTTAAACGCATTCGCACAGTGGAAGCATGCTTTCAAAAATCGTCATTATGTACCGTAGTAAATGCGTACAGCAAACAACATTCGTGTTCACTCTGTCCTAAATACATCCTCTAAAAATCCACAAATTCATAACTAACCTTTTCTCAATGAACATACCACACCCATGGTGACAGAATTTTTTTTTACTATATGCTAAGAAATTACCCCCTACTGATAACTCGAAACTAAACAGTGTCACCATTACACGCACATTTCAAGTCAAGGTCATTCATTTCTTACCTTCACCTTTAGCATTCCACGGTGCGTTCGCTCCCCAACTCTGAATGCACTCGTTCAGGACCATGGTACATATAATTATATAGTATTACCTGAAAGCCGATATATCGGCCTGCCGCAGTCTACCGGGAAGCCGATATATCGGCTTGCCGCGCTCAAAGGGTTAAATTAATTAGTAGTTTTTGACTTGTCATTGGGAGTGATTAGGACACACCAGGGCGCCTTATTATATTAGATAGTAGTTTTTGACTGTCCATGGGGAGTGATTAGGACACACCAGGCCGCCTTATTATATTAGATAGTAGTTTTTGACTGGCCATGAGGAGTGATTAGGACACACCAGGGCGCCTTATTATATTAGATAGTAGTTTTTGACTGGCCATGGGGAGTGATTAGGACACACCAGGCCGCCTTATTATATTATATAGTAGTTTTTGACTGGCCATGTGGAGTGATTAGGACACACCAGGCCGCCTTATTATATTAGATAGTAGTTTTTGACTGGCCATGGGGAGTGATTAGGACACACCAGGGCGCCTTATTATATTAGATAGTAGTTTTTGACCGGCCATGGGGAGTGATTAGGACACACCAGGCCGCCTTATTATATTAGATAGTAGTTTTTGACTGTCCATGGGGAGTGATTAGGACACACCAGGGCGCCTTATTATATTAGATAGTAGTTTTTGACTGGCCATGGGGAGTGATTAGAACACACCAGGGCGCCTTATTATATTAGATAGTAGTTTTTGACTGGCCATGGGGAGTGATTAGGACACACCGGGGCGCCTCTTTAAATTAAGTAGTAGTTTTTGACTGGCCATGGGGAGTGATTAGGATACACCGGGGCGCCTCTTTAACCCTTTTACCGCTAAATATAATTATGGACGTGTGTCTTACTGCTGAATATTTCCATATTACCTATCGTGGCATCGTAGAACATAGCTTGCCAATATATTTTCCAGTATTTCGGTAACGTAAGTCTTTAATTTAAGCTACATGTATTCGGATCTCAATCACTACAGTACGAAATAATGTGTCATCAATCATCACTGATATGAAAATAATGTGTTTGGCTAAATTGTCAATGTTTATATCGAAAAAGTTGAATTCCTGGAGTGAATGTATATACCACGAGGTCTCAAGCAGTCTACCTCTTCGCATGCAGCATAGGACAATAATATTGAATGTCTCAATTATATTAATAGCTTGAGGATAGGAGCGACCTATCATATGGTAAATATTCAACCAGGCTCTGGTTATATAAATTAAATTTTAAAGTTTAAACTAAATTCAACACATTATAAAAATATCAGTTTTTGAATTGATGACTGATGTACAGTGTAGTACAATAACGATTAACATTATGGTCTTGTAACTAAACATGTTAGAATATTGACAGTAGTGTGGTATTAAACCTTTTACTGCTAAATTGATTTCTGGACATGTGTCACGTGTCTTACAGCTGAATATATTTCCATATTAAATATGCCTATCATGGTATTATAGAACATACCTTACCTAATATATCTCCCAGCATTTCGGTAACGTATATTCTCGAGTTAAATATCCCCTTTATATGTAAAGGTAAGTAACAAAATCCACCGAATGTCAGGTATCTGTAACATACATGTATATACTCGAGCATAGTTCGTTTGAAATAAAAACTTTCCCACTCACATTCACATGCTATGTACCGACGAAAACCACTCAATCAAGTCAATGCCAGGTTAGTAAATTAACGTAAATTATTATGTATATTCTATAGCTAAAAACCACTAATTGAGTAAAATGTTGATAAATATATAGGGTGATCAAAAGAGAGGCCGTTGGAAATTATAGACTAATTTAAAAATAAATTATTCTCACTTCTCATCTACGTTGTAATAAACATATCACGAAATTGGGCAACCCAGTTATTTGAATTGTTTTTGTAATATATTAGTATCACAACAAATGTCACATAACCGTTGCATACATATTTCGTAACTTATGCTCCATTTGTCACTAAATTCATAAATACCTGCACGTATTTGTTGTCCTATAATTGCACAAAACGCATTCTGTTGTTAAACGCATTCGCACAGTGGAAGCATGCTTTCAAAAATCGTCATTATGTACCGTAGTAAATGCGTACAGCAAACAACATTCGTGTTCACTCTGTCCTAAATACATCCTCTAAAAATCCACAAATTCATAACTAACCTTTTCTCAATGAACATACCACACCCATGGTGACAGAATTTTTTTTTACTATATGCTAAGAAATTACCCCCTACTGATAACTCGAAACTAAACAGTGTCACCATTACACGCACATTTCAAGTCAAGGTCATTCATTTCTTACCTTCACCTTTAGCATTCCACGGTGCGTTCGCTCCCCAACTCTGAATGCACTCGTTCAGGACCATGGTACATATAATTATATAGTATTACCTGAAAGCCGATATATCGGCCTGCCGCAGTCTACCGGGAAGCCGATATATCGGCTTGCCGCGCTCAAAGGGTTAAATTAATTAGTAGTTTTTGACTTGTCATTGGGAGTGATTAGGACACACCAGGGCGCCTTATTATATTAGATAGTAGTTTTTGACTGTCCATGGGGAGTGATTAGGACACACCAGGCCGCCTTATTATATTAGATAGTAGTTTTTGACCGGCCATGGGGAGTGATTAGGACACACCAGGGCGCCTTATTATATTAGATAGTAGTTTTTGACTGGCCATGGGGAGTGATTAGGACACACCAGGGCGCCTTATTATATTAGATAGTAGTTTTTGACTGGCCATGAGGAGTGATTAGGACACACCAGGGCGCCTTATTATATTAGATAGTAGTTTTTGACTGGCCATGGGGAGTGATTAGGACACACCAGGCCGCCTTATTATATTATATAGTAGTTTTTGACTGGCCATGTGGAGTGATTAGGACACACCAGGCCGCCTTATTATATTAGATAGTAGTTTTTGACTGGCCATGGGGAGTGATTAGGACACACCAGGGCGCCTTATTATATTAGATAGTAGTTTTTGACCGGCCATGGGGAGTGATTAGGACACACCAGGCCGCCTTATTATATTAGATAGTAGTTTTTGACTGTCCATGGGGAGTGATTAGGACACACCAGGGCGCCTTATTATATTAGATAGTAGTTTTTGACTGGCCATGGGGAGTGATTAGAACACACCAGGGCGCCTTATTATATTAGATAGTAGTTTTTGACTGGCCATGGGGAGTGATTAGGACACACCGGGGCGCCTCTTTAAATTAAGTAGTAGTTTTTGACTGGCCATGGGGAGTGATTAGGATACACCGGGGCGCCTCTTTAACCCTTTTACCGCTAAATATAATTATGGACGTGTGTCTTACTGCTGAATATTTCCATATTACCTATCGTGGCATCGTAGAACATAGCTTGCCAATATATTTTCCAGTATTTCGGTAACGTAAGTCTTTAATTTAAGCTACATGTATTCGGATCTCAATCACTACAGTACGAAATAATGTGTCATCAATCATCACTGATATGAAAATAATGTGTTTGGCTAAATTGTCAATGTTTATATCGAAAAAGTTGAATTCCTGGAGTGAATGTATATACCACGAGGTCTCAAGCAGTCTACCTCTTCGCATGCAGCATAGGACAATAATATTGAATGTCTCAATTATATTAATAGCTTGAGGATAGGAGCGACCTATCATATGGTAAATATTCAACCAGGCTCTGGTTATATAAATTAAATTTTAAAGTTTAAACTAAATTCAACACATTATAAAAATATCAGTTTTTGAATTGATGACTGATGTACAGTGTAGTACAATAACGATTAACATTATGGTCTTGTAACTAAACATGTTAGAATATTGACAGTAGTGTGGTATTAAACCTTTTACTGCTAAATTGATTTCTGGACATGTGTCACGTGTCTTACAGCTGAATATATTTCCATATTAAATATGCCTATCATGGTATTATAGAACATACCTTACCTAATATATCTCCCAGCATTTCGGTAACGTATATTCTCGAGTTAAATATCCCCTTTATATGTAAAGGTAAGTAACAAAATCCACCGAATGTCAGGTATCTGTAACATACATGTATATACTCGAGCATAGTTCGTTTGAAATAAAAACTTTCCCACTCACATTCACATGCTATGTACCGACGAAAACCACTCAATCAAGTCAATGCCAGGTTAGTAAATTAACGTAAATTATTATGTATATTCTATAGCTAAAAACCACTAATTGAGTAAAATGTTGATAAATATATAGGGTGATCAAAAGAGAGGCCGTTGGAAATTATAGACTAATTTAAAAATAAATTATTCTCACTTCTCATCTACGTTGTAATAAACATATCACGAAATTGGGCAACCCAGTTATTTGAATTGTTTTTGTAATATATTAGTATCACAACAAATGTCACATAACCGTTGCATACATATTTCGTAACTTATGCTCCATTTGTCACTAAATTCATAAATACCTGCACGTATTTGTTGTCCTATAATTGCACAAAACGCATTCTGTTGTTAAACGCATTCGCACAGTGGAAGCATGCTTTCAAAAATCGTCATTATGTACCGTAGTAAATGCGTACAGCAAACAACATTCGTGTTCACTCTGTCCTAAATACATCCTCTAAAAATCCACAAATTCATAACTAACCTTTTCTCAATGAACATACCACACCCATGGTGACAGAATTTTTTTTTACTATATGCTAAGAAATTACCCCCTACTGATAACTCGAAACTAAACAGTGTCACCATTACACGCACATTTCAAGTCAAGGTCATTCATTTCTTACCTTCACCTTTAGCATTCCACGGTGCGTTCGCTCCCCAACTCTGAATGCACTCGTTCAGGACCATGGTACATATAATTATATAGTATTACCTGAAAGCCGATATATCGGCCTGCCGCAGTCTACCGGGAAGCCGATATATCGGCTTGCCGCGCTCAAAGGGTTAAATTAATTAGTAGTTTTTGACTTGTCATTGGGAGTGATTAGGACACACCAGGGCGCCTTATTATATTAGATAGTAGTTTTTGACTGTCCATGGGGAGTGATTAGGACACACCAGGCCGCCTTATTATATTAGATAGTAGTTTTTGACCGGCCATGGGGAGTGATTAGGACACACCAGGGCGCCTTATTATATTAGATAGTAGTTTTTGACTGGCCATGGGGAGTGATTAGGACACACCAGGGCGCCTTATTATATTAGATAGTAGTTTTTGACTGGCCATGAGGAGTGATTAGGACACACCAGGGCGCCTTATTATATTAGATAGTAGTTTTTGACTGGCCATGGGGAGTGATTAGGACACACCAGGCCGCCTTATTATATTATATAGTAGTTTTTGACTGGCCATGTGGAGTGATTAGGACACACCAGGCCGCCTTATTATATTAGATAGTAGTTTTTGACTGGCCATGGGGAGTGATTAGGACACACCAGGGCGCCTTATTATATTAGATAGTAGTTTTTGACCGGCCATGGGGAGTGATTAGGACACACCAGGCCGCCTTATTATATTAGATAGTAGTTTTTGACTGTCCATGGGGAGTGATTAGGACACACCAGGGCGCCTTATTATATTAGATAGTAGTTTTTGACTGGCCATGGGGAGTGATTAGAACACACCAGGGCGCCTTATTATATTAGATAGTAGTTTTTGACTGGCCATGGGGAGTGATTAGGACACACCGGGGCGCCTCTTTAAATTAAGTAGTAGTTTTTGACTGGCCATGGGGAGTGATTAGGATACACCGGGGCGCCTCTTTAACCCTTTTACCGCTAAATATAATTATGGACGTGTGTCTTACTGCTGAATATTTCCATATTACCTATCGTGGCATCGTAGAACATAGCTTGCCAATATATTTTCCAGTATTTCGGTAACGTAAGTCTTTAATTTAAGCTACATGTATTCGGATCTCAATCACTACAGTACGAAATAATGTGTCATCAATCATCACTGATATGAAAATAATGTGTTTGGCTAAATTGTCAATGTTTATATCGAAAAAGTTGAATTCCTGGAGTGAATGTATATACCACGAGGTCTCAAGCAGTCTACCTCTTCGCATGCAGCATAGGACAATAATATTGAATGTCTCAATTATATTAATAGCTTGAGGATAGGAGCGACCTATCATATGGTAAATATTCAACCAGGCTCTGGTTATATAAATTAAATTTTAAAGTTTAAACTAAATTCAACACATTATAAAAATATCAGTTTTTGAATTGATGACTGATGTACAGTGTAGTACAATAACGATTAACATTATGGTCTTGTAACTAAACATGTTAGAATATTGACAGTAGTGTGGTATTAAACCTTTTACTGCTAAATTGATTTCTGGACATGTGTCACGTGTCTTACAGCTGAATATATTTCCATATTAAATA
Organism: Siphonodentalium dalli; assembly: GCA_032622095.1. Taxonomy (NCBI): domain Eukaryota; kingdom Metazoa; phylum Mollusca; class Scaphopoda; order Gadilida; family Siphonodentaliidae; genus Siphonodentalium; species Siphonodentalium dalli. The sequence goes on along the minus strand of CP136064.1, from coordinate 282,422,186 downwards.
TGCCTATCATGGTATTATAGAACATACCTTACCTAATATATCTCCCAGCATTTCGGTAACGTATATTCTCGAGTTAAATATCCCCTTTATATGTAAAGGTAAGTAACAAAATCCACCGAATGTCAGGTATCTGTAACATACATGTATATACTCGAGCATAGTTCGTTTGAAATAAAAACTTTCCCACTCACATTCACATGCTATGTACCGACGAAAACCACTCAATCAAGTCAATGCCAGGTTAGTAAATTAACGTAAATTATTATGTATATTCTATAGCTAAAAACCACTAATTGAGTAAAATGTTGATAAATATATAGGGTGATCAAAAGAGAGGCCGTTGGAAATTATAGACTAATTTAAAAATAAATTATTCTCACTTCTCATCTACGTTGTAATAAACATATCACGAAATTGGGCAACCCAGTTATTTGAATTGTTTTTGTAATATATTAGTATCACAACAAATGTCACATAACCGTTGCATACATATTTCGTAACTTATGCTCCATTTGTCACTAAATTCATAAATACCTGCACGTATTTGTTGTCCTATAATTGCACAAAACGCATTCTGTTGTTAAACGCATTCGCACAGTGGAAGCATGCTTTCAAAAATCGTCATTATGTACCGTAGTAAATGCGTACAGCAAACAACATTCGTGTTCACTCTGTCCTAAATACATCCTCTAAAAATCCACAAATTCATAACTAACCTTTTCTCAATGAACATACCACACCCATGGTGACAGAATTTTTTTTTACTATATGCTAAGAAATTACCCCCTACTGATAACTCGAAACTAAACAGTGTCACCATTACACGCACATTTCAAGTCAAGGTCATTCATTTCTTACCTTCACCTTTAGCATTCCACGGTGCGTTCGCTCCCCAACTCTGAATGCACTCGTTCAGGACCATGGTACATATAATTATATAGTATTACCTGAAAGCCGATATATCGGCCTGCCGCAGTCTACCGGGAAGCCGATATATCGGCTTGCCGCGCTCAAAGGGTTAAATTAATTAGTAGTTTTTGACTTGTCATTGGGAGTGATTAGGACACACCAGGGCGCCTTATTATATTAGATAGTAGTTTTTGACTGTCCATGGGGAGTGATTAGGACACACCAGGCCGCCTTATTATATTAGATAGTAGTTTTTGACCGGCCATGGGGAGTGATTAGGACACACCAGGGCGCCTTATTATATTAGATAGTAGTTTTTGACTGGCCATGGGGAGTGATTAGGACACACCAGGGCGCCTTATTATATTAGATAGTAGTTTTTGACTGGCCATGAGGAGTGATTAGGACACACCAGGGCGCCTTATTATATTAGATAGTAGTTTTTGACTGGCCATGGGGAGTGATTAGGACACACCAGGCCGCCTTATTATATTATATAGTAGTTTTTGACTGGCCATGTGGAGTGATTAGGACACACCAGGCCGCCTTATTATATTAGATAGTAGTTTTTGACTGGCCATGGGGAGTGATTAGGACACACCAGGGCGCCTTATTATATTAGATAGTAGTTTTTGACCGGCCATGGGGAGTGATTAGGACACACCAGGCCGCCTTATTATATTAGATAGTAGTTTTTGACTGTCCATGGGGAGTGATTAGGACACACCAGGGCGCCTTATTATATTAGATAGTAGTTTTTGACTGGCCATGGGGAGTGATTAGAACACACCAGGGCGCCTTATTATATTAGATAGTAGTTTTTGACTGGCCATGGGGAGTGATTAGGACACACCGGGGCGCCTCTTTAAATTAAGTAGTAGTTTTTGACTGGCCATGGGGAGTGATTAGGATACACCGGGGCGCCTCTTTAACCCTTTTACCGCTAAATATAATTATGGACGTGTGTCTTACTGCTGAATATTTCCATATTACCTATCGTGGCATCGTAGAACATAGCTTGCCAATATATTTTCCAGTATTTCGGTAACGTAAGTCTTTAATTTAAGCTACATGTATTCGGATCTCAATCACTACAGTACGAAATAATGTGTCATCAATCATCACTGATATGAAAATAATGTGTTTGGCTAAATTGTCAATGTTTATATCGAAAAAGTTGAATTCCTGGAGTGAATGTATATACCACGAGGTCTCAAGCAGTCTACCTCTTCGCATGCAGCATAGGACAATAATATTGAATGTCTCAATTATATTAATAGCTTGAGGATAGGAGCGACCTATCATATGGTAAATATTCAACCAGGCTCTGGTTATATAAATTAAATTTTAAAGTTTAAACTAAATTCAACACATTATAAAAATATCAGTTTTTGAATTGATGACTGATGTACAGTGTAGTACAATAACGATTAACATTATGGTCTTGTAACTAAACATGTTAGAATATTGACAGTAGTGTGGTATTAAACCTTTTACTGCTAAATTGATTTCTGGACATGTGTCACGTGTCTTACAGCTGAATATATTTCCATATTAAATATGCCTATCATGGTATTATAGAACATACCTTACCTAATATATCTCCCAGCATTTCGGTAACGTATATTCTCGAGTTAAATATCCCCTTTATATGTAAAGGTAAGTAACAAAATCCACCGAATGTCAGGTATCTGTAACATACATGTATATACTCGAGCATAGTTCGTTTGAAATAAAAACTTTCCCACTCACATTCACATGCTATGTACCGACGAAAACCACTCAATCAAGTCAATGCCAGGTTAGTAAATTAACGTAAATTATTATGTATATTCTATAGCTAAAAACCACTAATTGAGTAAAATGTTGATAAATATATAGGGTGATCAAAAGAGAGGCCGTTGGAAATTATAGACTAATTTAAAAATAAATTATTCTCACTTCTCATCTACGTTGTAATAAACATATCACGAAATTGGGCAACCCAGTTATTTGAATTGTTTTTGTAATATATTAGTATCACAACAAATGTCACATAACCGTTGCATACATATTTCGTAACTTATGCTCCATTTGTCACTAAATTCATAAATACCTGCACGTATTTGTTGTCCTATAATTGCACAAAACGCATTCTGTTGTTAAACGCATTCGCACAGTGGAAGCATGCTTTCAAAAATCGTCATTATGTACCGTAGTAAATGCGTACAGCAAACAACATTCGTGTTCACTCTGTCCTAAATACATCCTCTAAAAATCCACAAATTCATAACTAACCTTTTCTCAATGAACATACCACACCCATGGTGACAGAATTTTTTTTTACTATATGCTAAGAAATTACCCCCTACTGATAACTCGAAACTAAACAGTGTCACCATTACACGCACATTTCAAGTCAAGGTCATTCATTTCTTACCTTCACCTTTAGCATTCCACGGTGCGTTCGCTCCCCAACTCTGAATGCACTCGTTCAGGACCATGGTACATATAATTATATAGTATTACCTGAAAGCCGATATATCGGCCTGCCGCAGTCTACCGGGAAGCCGATATATCGGCTTGCCGCGCTCAAAGGGTTAAATTAATTAGTAGTTTTTGACTTGTCATTGGGAGTGATTAGGACACACCAGGGCGCCTTATTATATTAGATAGTAGTTTTTGACTGTCCATGGGGAGTGATTAGGACACACCAGGCCGCCTTATTATATTAGATAGTAGTTTTTGACCGGCCATGGGGAGTGATTAGGACACACCAGGGCGCCTTATTATATTAGATAGTAGTTTTTGACTGGCCATGGGGAGTGATTAGGACACACCAGGGCGCCTTATTATATTAGATAGTAGTTTTTGACTGGCCATGAGGAGTGATTAGGACACACCAGGGCGCCTTATTATATTAGATAGTAGTTTTTGACTGGCCATGGGGAGTGATTAGGACACACCAGGCCGCCTTATTATATTATATAGTAGTTTTTGACTGGCCATGTGGAGTGATTAGGACACACCAGGCCGCCTTATTATATTAGATAGTAGTTTTTGACTGGCCATGGGGAGTGATTAGGACACACCAGGGCGCCTTATTATATTAGATAGTAGTTTTTGACCGGCCATGGGGAGTGATTAGGACACACCAGGCCGCCTTATTATATTAGATAGTAGTTTTTGACTGTCCATGGGGAGTGATTAGGACACACCAGGGCGCCTTATTATATTAGATAGTAGTTTTTGACTGGCCATGGGGAGTGATTAGAACACACCAGGGCGCCTTATTATATTAGATAGTAGTTTTTGACTGGCCATGGGGAGTGATTAGGACACACCGGGGCGCCTCTTTAAATTAAGTAGTAGTTTTTGACTGGCCATGGGGAGTGATTAGGATACACCGGGGCGCCTCTTTAACCCTTTTACCGCTAAATATAATTATGGACGTGTGTCTTACTGCTGAATATTTCCATATTACCTATCGTGGCATCGTAGAACATAGCTTGCCAATATATTTTCCAGTATTTCGGTAACGTAAGTCTTTAATTTAAGCTACATGTATTCGGATCTCAATCACTACAGTACGAAATAATGTGTCATCAATCATCACTGATATGAAAATAATGTGTTTGGCTAAATTGTCAATGTTTATATCGAAAAAGTTGAATTCCTGGAGTGAATGTATATACCACGAGGTCTCAAGCAGTCTACCTCTTCGCATGCAGCATAGGACAATAATATTGAATGTCTCAATTATATTAATAGCTTGAGGATAGGAGCGACCTATCATATGGTAAATATTCAACCAGGCTCTGGTTATATAAATTAAATTTTAAAGTTTAAACTAAATTCAACACATTATAAAAATATCAGTTTTTGAATTGATGACTGATGTACAGTGTAGTACAATAACGATTAACATTATGGTCTTGTAACTAAACATGTTAGAATATTGACAGTAGTGTGGTATTAAACCTTTTACTGCTAAATTGATTTCTGGACATGTGTCACGTGTCTTACAGCTGAATATATTTCCATATTAAATATGCCTATCATGGTATTATAGAACATACCTTACCTAATATATCTCCCAGCATTTCGGTAACGTATATTCTCGAGTTAAATATCCCCTTTATATGTAAAGGTAAGTAACAAAATCCACCGAATGTCAGGTATCTGTAACATACATGTATATACTCGAGCATAGTTCGTTTGAAATAAAAACTTTCCCACTCACATTCACATGCTATGTACCGACGAAAACCACTCAATCAAGTCAATGCCAGGTTAGTAAATTAACGTAAATTATTATGTATATTCTATAGCTAAAAACCACTAATTGAGTAAAATGTTGATAAATATATAGGGTGATCAAAAGAGAGGCCGTTGGAAATTATAGACTAATTTAAAAATAAATTATTCTCACTTCTCATCTACGTTGTAATAAACATATCACGAAATTGGGCAACCCAGTTATTTGAATTGTTTTTGTAATATATTAGTATCACAACAAATGTCACATAACCGTTGCATACATATTTCGTAACTTATGCTCCATTTGTCACTAAATTCATAAATACCTGCACGTATTTGTTGTCCTATAATTGCACAAAACGCATTCTGTTGTTAAACGCATTCGCACAGTGGAAGCATGCTTTCAAAAATCGTCATTATGTACCGTAGTAAATGCGTACAGCAAACAACATTCGTGTTCACTCTGTCCTAAATACATCCTCTAAAAATCCACAAATTCATAACTAACCTTTTCTCAATGAACATACCACACCCATGGTGACAGAATTTTTTTTTACTATATGCTAAGAAATTACCCCCTACTGATAACTCGAAACTAAACAGTGTCACCATTACACGCACATTTCAAGTCAAGGTCATTCATTTCTTACCTTCACCTTTAGCATTCCACGGTGCGTTCGCTCCCCAACTCTGAATGCACTCGTTCAGGACCATGGTACATATAATTATATAGTATTACCTGAAAGCCGATATATCGGCCTGCCGCAGTCTACCGGGAAGCCGATATATCGGCTTGCCGCGCTCAAAGGGTTAAATTAATTAGTAGTTTTTGACTTGTCATTGGGAGTGATTAGGACACACCAGGGCGCCTTATTATATTAGATAGTAGTTTTTGACTGTCCATGGGGAGTGATTAGGACACACCAGGCCGCCTTATTATATTAGATAGTAGTTTTTGACCGGCCATGGGGAGTGATTAGGACACACCAGGGCGCCTTATTATATTAGATAGTAGTTTTTGACTGGCCATGGGGAGTGATTAGGACACACCAGGGCGCCTTATTATATTAGATAGTAGTTTTTGACTGGCCATGAGGAGTGATTAGGACACACCAGGGCGCCTTATTATATTAGATAGTAGTTTTTGACTGGCCATGGGGAGTGATTAGGACACACCAGGCCGCCTTATTATATTATATAGTAGTTTTTGACTGGCCATGTGGAGTGATTAGGACACACCAGGCCGCCTTATTATATTAGATAGTAGTTTTTGACTGGCCATGGGGAGTGATTAGGACACACCAGGGCGCCTTATTATATTAGATAGTAGTTTTTGACCGGCCATGGGGAGTGATTAGGACACACCAGGCCGCCTTATTATATTAGATAGTAGTTTTTGACTGTCCATGGGGAGTGATTAGGACACACCAGGGCGCCTTATTATATTAGATAGTAGTTTTTGACTGGCCATGGGGAGTGATTAGAACACACCAGGGCGCCTTATTATATTAGATAGTAGTTTTTGACTGGCCATGGGGAGTGATTAGGACACACCGGGGCGCCTCTTTAAATTAAGTAGTAGTTTTTGACTGGCCATGGGGAGTGATTAGGATACACCGGGGCGCCTCTTTAACCCTTTTACCGCTAAATATAATTATGGACGTGTGTCTTACTGCTGAATATTTCCATATTACCTATCGTGGCATCGTAGAACATAGCTTGCCAATATATTTTCCAGTATTTCGGTAACGTAAGTCTTTAATTTAAGCTACATGTATTCGGATCTCAATCACTACAGTACGAAATAATGTGTCATCAATCATCACTGATATGAAAATAATGTGTTTGGCTAAATTGTCAATGTTTATATCGAAAAAGTTGAATTCCTGGAGTGAATGTATATACCACGAGGTCTCAAGCAGTCTACCTCTTCGCATGCAGCATAGGACAATAATATTGAATGTCTCAATTATATTAATAGCTTGAGGATAGGAGCGACCTATCATATGGTAAATATTCAACCAGGCTCTGGTTATATAAATTAAATTTTAAAGTTTAAACTAAATTCAACACATTATAAAAATATCAGTTTTTGAATTGATGACTGATGTACAGTGTAGTACAATAACGATTAACATTATGGTCTTGTAACTAAACATGTTAGAATATTGACAGTAGTGTGGTATTAAACCTTTTACTGCTAAATTGATTTCTGGACATGTGTCACGTGTCTTACAGCTGAATATATTTCCATATTAAATATGCCTATCATGGTATTATAGAACATACCTTACCTAATATATCTCCCAGCATTTCGGTAACGTATATTCTCGAGTTAAATATCCCCTTTATATGTAAAGGTAAGTAACAAAATCCACCGAATGTCAGGTATCTGTAACATACATGTATATACTCGAGCATAGTTCGTTTGAAATAAAAACTTTCCCACTCACATTCACATGCTATGTACCGACGAAAACCACTCAATCAAGTCAATGCCAGGTTAGTAAATTAACGTAAATTATTATGTATATTCTATAGCTAAAAACCACTAATTGAGTAAAATGTTGATAAATATATAGGGTGATCAAAAGAGAGGCCGTTGGAAATTATAGACTAATTTAAAAATAAATTATTCTCACTTCTCATCTACGTTGTAATAAACATATCACGAAATTGGGCAACCCAGTTATTTGAATTGTTTTTGTAATATATTAGTATCACAACAAATGTCACATAACCGTTGCATACATATTTCGTAACTTATGCTCCATTTGTCACTAAATTCATAAATACCTGCACGTATTTGTTGTCCTATAATTGCACAAAACGCATTCTGTTGTTAAACGCATTCGCACAGTGGAAGCATGCTTTCAAAAATCGTCATTATGTACCGTAGTAAATGCGTACAGCAAACAACATTCGTGTTCACTCTGTCCTAAATACATCCTCTAAAAATCCACAAATTCATAACTAACCTTTTCTCAATGAACATACCACACCCATGGTGACAGAATTTTTTTTTACTATATGCTAAGAAATTACCCCCTACTGATAACTCGAAACTAAACAGTGTCACCATTACACGCACATTTCAAGTCAAGGTCATTCATTTCTTACCTTCACCTTTAGCATTCCACGGTGCGTTCGCTCCCCAACTCTGAATGCACTCGTTCAGGACCATGGTACATATAATTATATAGTATTACCTGAAAGCCGATATATCGGCCTGCCGCAGTCTACCGGGAAGCCGATATATCGGCTTGCCGCGCTCAAAGGGTTAAATTAATTAGTAGTTTTTGACTTGTCATTGGGAGTGATTAGGACACACCAGGGCGCCTTATTATATTAGATAGTAGTTTTTGACTGTCCATGGGGAGTGATTAGGACACACCAGGCCGCCTTATTATATTAGATAGTAGTTTTTGACCGGCCATGGGGAGTGATTAGGACACACCAGGGCGCCTTATTATATTAGATAGTAGTTTTTGACTGGCCATGGGGAGTGATTAGGACACACCAGGGCGCCTTATTATATTAGATAGTAGTTTTTGACTGGCCATGAGGAGTGATTAGGACACACCAGGGCGCCTTATTATATTAGATAGTAGTTTTTGACTGGCCATGGGGAGTGATTAGGACACACCAGGCCGCCTTATTATATTATATAGTAGTTTTTGACTGGCCATGTGGAGTGATTAGGACACACCAGGCCGCCTTATTATATTAGATAGTAGTTTTTGACTGGCCATGGGGAGTGATTAGGACACACCAGGGCGCCTTATTATATTAGATAGTAGTTTTTGACCGGCCATGGGGAGTGATTAGGACACACCAGGCCGCCTTATTATATTAGATAGTAGTTTTTGACTGTCCATGGGGAGTGATTAGGACACACCAGGGCGCCTTATTATATTAGATAGTAGTTTTTGACTGGCCATGGGGAGTGATTAGAACACACCAGGGCGCCTTATTATATTAGATAGTAGTTTTTGACTGGCCATGGGGAGTGATTAGGACACACCGGGGCGCCTCTTTAAATTAAGTAGTAGTTTTTGACTGGCCATGGGGAGTGATTAGGATACACCGGGGCGCCTCTTTAACCCTTTTACCGCTAAATATAATTATGGACGTGTGTCTTACTGCTGAATATTTCCATATTACCTATCGTGGCATCGTAGAACATAGCTTGCCAATATATTTTCCAGTATTTCGGTAACGTAAGTCTTTAATTTAAGCTACATGTATTCGGATCTCAATCACTACAGTACGAAATAATGTGTCATCAATCATCACTGATATGAAAATAATGTGTTTGGCTAAATTGTCAATGTTTATATCGAAAAAGTTGAATTCCTGGAGTGAATGTATATACCACGAGGTCTCAAGCAGTCTACCTCTTCGCATGCAGCATAGGACAATAATATTGAATGTCTCAATTATATTAATAGCTTGAGGATAGGAGCGACCTATCATATGGTAAATATTCAACCAGGCTCTGGTTATATAAATTAAATTTTAAAGTTTAAACTAAATTCAACACATTATAAAAATATCAGTTTTTGAATTGATGACTGATGTACAGTGTAGTACAATAACGATTAACATTATGGTCTTGTAACTAAACATGTTAGAATATTGACAGTAGTGTGGTATTAAACCTTTTACTGCTAAATTGATTTCTGGACATGTGTCACGTGTCTTACAGCTGAATATATTTCCATATTAAATATGCCTATCATGGTATTATAGAACATACCTTACCTAATATATCTCCCAGCATTTCGGTAACGTATATTCTCGAGTTAAATATCCCCTTTATATGTAAAGGTAAGTAACAAAATCCACCGAATGTCAGGTATCTGTAACATACATGTATATACTCGAGCATAGTTCGTTTGAAATAAAAACTTTCCCACTCACATTCACATGCTATGTACCGACGAAAACCACTCAATCAAGTCAATGCCAGGTTAGTAAATTAACGTAAATTATTATGTATATTCTATAGCTAAAAACCACTAATTGAGTAAAATGTTGATAAATATATAGGGTGATCAAAAGAGAGGCCGTTGGAAATTATAGACTAATTTAAAAATAAATTATTCTCACTTCTCATCTACGTTGTAATAAACATATCACGAAATTGGGCAACCCAGTTATTTGAATTGTTTTTGTAATATATTAGTATCACAACAAATGTCACATAACCGTTGCATACATATTTCGTAACTTATGCTCCATTTGTCACTAAATTCATAAATACCTGCACGTATTTGTTGTCCTATAATTGCACAAAACGCATTCTGTTGTTAAACGCATTCGCACAGTGGAAGCATGCTTTCAAAAATCGTCATTATGTACCGTAGTAAATGCGTACAGCAAACAACATTCGTGTTCACTCTGTCCTAAATACATCCTCTAAAAATCCACAAATTCATAACTAACCTTTTCTCAATGAACATACCACACCCATGGTGACAGAATTTTTTTTTACTATATGCTAAGAAATTACCCCCTACTGATAACTCGAAACTAAACAGTGTCACCATTACACGCACATTTCAAGTCAAGGTCATTCATTTCTTACCTTCACCTTTAGCATTCCACGGTGCGTTCGCTCCCCAACTCTGAATGCACTCGTTCAGGACCATGGTACATATAATTATATAGTATTACCTGAAAGCCGATATATCGGCCTGCCGCAGTCTACCGGGAAGCCGATATATCGGCTTGCCGCGCTCAAAGGGTTAAATTAATTAGTAGTTTTTGACTTGTCATTGGGAGTGATTAGGACACACCAGGGCGCCTTATTATATTAGATAGTAGTTTTTGACTGTCCATGGGGAGTGATTAGGACACACCAGGCCGCCTTATTATATTAGATAGTAGTTTTTGACCGGCCATGGGGAGTGATTAGGACACACCAGGGCGCCTTATTATATTAGATAGTAGTTTTTGACTGGCCATGGGGAGTGATTAGGACACACCAGGGCGCCTTATTATATTAGATAGTAGTTTTTGACTGGCCATGAGGAGTGATTAGGACACACCAGGGCGCCTTATTATATTAGATAGTAGTTTTTGACTGGCCATGGGGAGTGATTAGGACACACCAGGCCGCCTTATTATATTATATAGTAGTTTTTGACTGGCCATGTGGAGTGATTAGGACACACCAGGCCGCCTTATTATATTAGATAGTAGTTTTTGACTGGCCATGGGGAGTGATTAGGACACACCAGGGCGCCTTATTATATTAGATAGTAGTTTTTGACCGGCCATGGGGAGTGATTAGGACACACCAGGCCGCCTTATTATATTAGATAGTAGTTTTTGACTGTCCATGGGGAGTGATTAGGACACACCGGGCCGCCTTATTATATTAGATAGTAGTTTTTGACTGGCCATGGGGAGTGATTAGGACACACCAGGCCGCCTTATTATATTAGATAGTAGTTTTTGACTGACCATGGGGAGTGATTAGGACACACCAGGGCGCCTTATTATATTAGATAGTAGTTTATGACTGACCATGGGGAGTGATTAGGACACACCAGGGCGCCTTATTAAATTAGATAGTAGTTTTTGACTGGCCATGGGGAGTGATTAGGACACACCAGGGCGCCTTATTATATTAGATAGTAGTTTTTGACTGGCCATGTGGAGTGATTAGGACACACCAGGGCGCCTTATTATATTAGATAGTAGTTTTTGACTGGCCATGGGGAGTGATTAGGACACACCGGGGCGCCTTATTAAATTAGATAGTAGTTTTTGACTGGCCATGGGGAGTGATTAGGACACACCGGGGCGCCTTATTATATTAGATAGTAGTTTTTGACTGGCCATGGGGAGTGATTAGGACACACCAGGGCGCCTTATTATATTAGATAGTAGTTATTGACTGGCCATGGGGAGTGATTAGGACACACCAGGCCGCCTTATTATATTAGATAGTAGTTTTTGACTGGCCATGGGGAGTGATTAGGACACACCAGGGCGCCTTATTATATTAGATAGTAGTTTTTGACTGGCCATGGGGAGTGATTAGGACACACCAGGGCGCCTTATTATATTAGATAGTAGTTATTGACTGGCCATGGGGAGTGATTAGGACACACCAGGGCGCCTTATTATATTAGATAGTAGTTATTGACTGGCCATGGGGAGTGATTAGGACACACCAGGGCGCCTTATTATATTAGATAGTAGTTATTGACTGGCCATGGGGAGTGATTAGGACACACCAGGGCGCCTTATTATATTAGATAGTAGTTATTGACTGGCCATGGGGAGTGATTAGGACACACCAGGGCGCCTTATTATATTAGATAGTAGTTTTTGACTGGCCATGGGGAGTGATTAGGACACACCAGGGCGCCTTATTATATTAGATAGTAGTTATTGACTGGCCATGGGGAGTGATTAGGACACACCAGGGCGCCTTATTATATTAGATAGTAGTTATTGACTGGCCATGGGGAGTGATTAGGACACACCAGGGCGCCTTATTATATTAGATAGTAGTTATTGACTGGCCATGGGGAGTGATTAGGACACACCAGGGCGCCTTATTATATTAGATAGTAGTTTTTGACTGGCCATGGGGAGTGATTAGGACACACCAGGGCGCCTTATTATATTAGATAGTAGTTATTGACTGGCCATGGGGAGTGATTAGGACACACCAGGGCGCCTTATTATATTAGATAGTAGTTATTGACTGGCCATGGGGAGTGATTAGGACACACCAGGGCGCCTTATTATATTAGATAGTAGTTATTGACTGGCCATGGGGAGTGATTAGGACACACCAGGGCGCCTTATTATATTAGATAGTAGTTATTGACTGGCCATGGGGAGTGATTAGGACACACCAGGGCGCCTTATTATATTAGATAGTAGTTATTGACTGGCCATGGGGAGTGATTAGGACACACCAGGGCGCCTTATTATATTAGATAGTAGTTATTGACTGGCCATGGGGAGTGATTAGGACACACCAGGGCGCCTTATTATATTAGATAGTAGTTATTGACTGGCCATGGGGAGTGATTAGGACACACCAGGGCGCCTTATTATATTAGATAGTAGTTTTTGACTGACCATGGGGAGTGATTAGGACACACCAGGGCGCCTTATTATATTAGATAGTAGTTTATGACTGTCCATGGGGAGTGATTAGGACACACCAGGCCGCCTTATTATATTAGATAGTAGTTTTTGACCGGCCATGGGGAGTGATTAGGACACACCAGGCCGCCTTATTATATTAGATAGTAGTTTTTGACTGGCCATGGGGAGTGATTAGGACACACCAGGCCGCCTTATTATATTAGATAGTAGTTTTTGACTGTCCATGGGGAGTGATTAGGACACACCAGGCCGCCTTATTATATTAGATAGTAGTTTTTGACTGGCCATGGGGAGTGATTAGGACACACCGGGGAGCCTTATTATATTAGATAGTAGTTTTTGACTGGCCATGGGGAGTGATTAGGACACACCGGGGCGCCTTATTATATTAGATAGTAGTTTTTGACTGACCATGGGGAGGGATTAGGACACACCAGGGCGCCTTATTATATTAGATAGTAGTTATTGACTGGCCATGGGGAGTGATTAGGACACACCAGGGCGCCTTATTATATTAGATAGTAGTTTTTGACTGGCCATGAGGAGTGATTAGGACACATCAGGGCGCCTTATTATATTAGATAGTAGTTTTTGACTGGCCATGTGGAGTGATTAGGACACACCGGGCCGCCTTATTATATTAGATAGTAGTTATTGACTGGCCATGGGGAGTGATTAGGACACACCGGGCCGCCTTATTATATTAGATAGTAGTTTTTGACCGGCCATGGGGAGTGATTAGGACACACCGGGGCGCCTTATTATATTAGATAGTAGTTATTGACTGGCCATGGGGAGTGATTAGGACACACCGGGCCGCCTTATTATATTAGATAGTAGTTATTGACTGGCCATGGGGAGTGATTAGGACACACCGGGCCGCCTTATTATATTAGATAGTAGTTATTGACTGGCCATGGGGAGTGATTAGGACACACCGGGGCGCCTTATTATATTAGATAGTAGTTTTTGACTGGCCATGTGGAGTGATTAGGACACACCGGGCCGCCTTATTATATTAGATAGTAGTTTTTGACTGGCCATGGGGAGTGATTAGGACACACCAGGCCGCCTTATTATATTATATAGTAGTTTTTGACTGACCATGTGGAGTGATCAGGACACACCGGGGAGCCTTATTATATTAGATAGTAGTTTTTGACTGACCATGGGGAGTGATCAGGACACACCAGGGCGCCTTATTATATTAGATAGTAGTTTTTGACTGACCATGTGGAGTGATTAGGACACACCAGGGCGCCTTATTATATTAGATAGTAGTTTTTGACTGTCCATGGGGAGTGATTAGGACACACCAGGGCGCCTTATTATATTAGATAGTAGTTTTTGACTGACCATGGGGAGTGATTAGGACACACCAGGGCGCCTTATTATATTAGATAGTAGTTTTTGACTGACCATGGGGAGTGATTAGAACACACCGGGGCGCCTTATTATATTAGATAGTAGTTATTGACTGGCCATGGGGAGTGATTAGGACACACCAGGCCGCCTTATTATATTAGATAGTAGTTTTTGACTGGCCATGGGGAGTGATTAGGACACACCAGGGCGCCTTATTATATTAGATAGTAGTTTTTGACTGGCCATGGGGAGTGATCAGGACACACCAGGGCGCCTTATTAAATTAGATAGTAGTTTTTGACTGGCCATGTGGAGTGATTAGGACACACCAGGCCGCCTTATTATATTAGATAGTAGTTTTTGACTGGCCATGTGGAGTGATTAGGACACACCGGGGCGCCTTATTATATTAGATAGTAGTTTTTGACTGGCCATGTGGAGTGATTAGGACACACCGGGGCGCCTTATTATATTAGATAGTAGTTTATGACTGACCATGGGGAGTGATTAGGACACACCAGGGCGCCTTATTATATTAGATAGTAGTTTTTGACTGGCCATGTGGAGTGATTAGGACACACCGGGGCGCCTTATTATATTAGATAGTAGTTTATGACTGACCATGGGGAGTGATTAGGACACACCAGGGCGCCTTATTATATTAGATAGTAGTTTTTGACTGTCCATGGGGAGTGATTAGGACACACCAGGGCGCCTTATTATATTAGATAGTAGTTTTTGACTGGCCATGTGGAGTGATTAGGACACACCAGGGCGCCTTATTATATTAGATAGTAGTTTTTGACTGGCCATGTGGAGTGATTAGGACACACCAGGGCGCCTTATTATATTAGATAGTAGTTTTTGACTGGCCATGGGGAGTGATTAGAACACACCAGGGCGCCTTATTATATTAGATAGTAGTTTTTGACTGGCCATGGGGAGTGATTAGGACACACCAGGGCGCCTTATTATATTAGATAGTAGTTTTTGACCGGCCATGGGGAGTGATTAGGACACACCGGGGCGCCTTATTATATTAGATAGTAGTTTTTGACTGGCCATGGGGAGTGATTAGAACACACCAGGGCGCCTTATTATATTAGATAGTAGTTATTGACTGTCCATGGGGAGTGATTAGGACACACCAGGGCGCCTTACTAAATTAGATAGTAGTTTTTGACTGTCCATGGGGAGTGATTAGGACACACCGGGGCGCCTTATTATATTAGATAGTAGTTTTTGACTGTCCATGGGGAGTGATTAGGACACACCGGGGCGCCTTATTATATTAGATAGTAGTTTTTGACTGTCCATGGGGAGTGATTAGGACACACCAGGGCGCCTTATTATATTAGATAGTAGTTTTTGACTGGCCATGGGGAGTGATTAGGACACACCGGGGCGCCTTATTATATTATATAGTAGTTTATGACTGACCATGGGGAGTGATTAGTACACACCAGGCCGCCTTATTATATTAGATAGTAGTTTTTGACTGTCCATGGGGAGTGATTAGGACACACCAGGGCGCCTTATTATATTAGATAGTAGTTTTTGACTGGCCATGGGGAGTGATTAGGACACACCAGGGCGCCTTATTATATTAGATAGTAGTTTTTGACCGGCCATGGGGAGTGATTAGGACACACCAGGGCGCCTTATTATATTAGATAGTAGTTATTGACTGGCCATGTGGAGTGATTAGGACACACCAGGGCGCCTTATTATATTAGATAGTAGTTTTTGACTGACCATGGGGAGTGATTAGGACACACCAGGGCGCCTTATTATATTAGATAGTAGTTTTTGACTGGCCATGTGGAGTGATTAGGACACACCAGGGCGCCTTATTATATTAGATAGTAGTTTTTGACTGACCATGTGGAGTGATTAGGACACACCGGGGCGCCTTATTATATTAGATAGTAGTTTTTGACTGGCCATGGGGAGTGATTAGGACACACCAGGGCGCCTTATTATATTAGATAGTAGTTTTTGACTGGCCATGGGGAGTGATTAGGACACACCAGGGCGCCTTATTATATTAGATAGTAGTTTTTGACCGGCCATGTGGAGTGATCAGGACACACCAGGGCGCCTTATTATATTAGATAGTAGTTTTTGACTGGCCATGGGGAGTGATTAGGACACACCAGGGCGCCTTATTATATTAGATAGTAGTTTTTGACTGGCCATGGGGAGTGATTAGGACACACCAGGGCGCCTTATTATATTAGATAGTAGTTTTTGACTGGCCATGTGGAGTGATTAGGACACACCAGGGCGCCTTATTATATTAGATAGTAGTTTTTGACTGACCATGGGGAGTGATTAGGACACACCAGGGCGCCTTATTATATTAGATAGTAGTTTTTGACTGACCATGGGGAGTGATTAGGACACACCGGGTCGCCTTATTATATTAGATAGTAGTTTTTGACTGGCCATGGGGAGTGATTAGGACACACCAGGGCGCCTTATTATATTAGATAGTAGTTTTTGACTGGCCATGGGGAGTGATTAGGACACACCAGGCCGCCTTATTATATTAGATAGTAGTTTTTGACTGGCCATGGGGAGTGATTAGGACACACCAGGGCGCCTTATTATATTAGATAGTAGTTTTTGACTGGCCATGGGGAGTGATTAGGACACACCAGGGCCGCCTTATTATATTAGATAGTAGTTTTTGACTGGCCATGGGGAGTGATTAGGACACACCAGGGCGCCTTATTATATTAGATAGTAGTTTTTGACTGACCATGGGGAGTGATTAGGACACACCAGGGCGCCTTATTATATTAGATAGTAGTTTTTGACTGGCCATGAGGAGTGATTAGGACACACCAGGGCGCCTTATTATATTAGATAGTAGTTTTTGACTGGCCATGTGGAGTGATTAGGACACACCAGGGCGCCTTATTATATTAGATAGTAGTTATTGACTGGCCATGGGGAGTGATTAGGACACACCAGGGCCGCCTTATTATATTAGATAGTAGTTATTGACTGACCATGTGGAGTGATTAGGACACACCAGGCCGCCTTATTATATTAGATAGTAGTTTTTGACTGGCCATGGGGAGTGATTAGGACACACCAGGGCGCCTTATTATATTAGATAGTAGTTTTTGACTGGCCATGGGGAGTGATTAGGACACACCGGGCCGCCTTATTATATTAGATAGTAGTTTTTGTCTGGCCATGGGGAGTGATTAGGACACACCAGGGCGCCTTATTATATTAGATAGTAGTTTTTGACTGACCATGTGGAGTGATTAGGACACACCAGGGCGCCTTATTATATTAGATAGTAGTTATTGACCGGCCATGTGGAGTGATTAGGACACACCAGGCCGCCTTATTATATTAGATAGTAGTTTTTGACTGGTCATGGGGAGTGATTAGGACACACCAGGGCGCCTTATTATATTAGATAGTAGTTTTTGACTGACCATGGGGAGTGATTAGGACACACCAGGGCGCCTTATTATATTAGATAGTAGTTTTTGACTGGCCATGGGGAGTGATTAGGACACACCGGGGCGCCTTACTATATTAGATAGTAGTTTTTGACTGGCCATGTGGAGTGATTAGGACACACCGGGGCGCCTTACTATATTAGATAGTAGTTTTTGACTGACCATGGGGAGTGATTAGGACACACCAGGGCGCCTTATTATATTATATAGTAGTTTTTGACTGGCCATGTGGAGTGATTAGGACACACCAGGCCGCCTTATTATATTAGATAGTAGTTTTTGACCGGCCATGGAGAGTGATTAGGACACACCGGGGCGCCTTATTATATTAGATAGTAGTTTTTGACTGACCATGGGGAGTGATTAGGACACACCGGGGCGCCTTATTATATTATATAGTAGTTTTTGACTGGCCATGGGGAGTGATTAGGACACACCAGGGCGCCTTATTATATTAGATAGTAGTTATTGACTGTCCATGGGGAGTGATTAGGACACACCAGGGCGCCTTATTATATTAGATAGTAGTTTTTGACTGGTCATGGGGAGTGATTAGGACACACCAGGCCGCCTTATTATATTAGATAGTAGTTTTTGACTGGCCATGGGGAGTGATTAGGACACACCAGGCCGCCTTATTATATTAGATAGTAGTTATTGACTGACCATGGGGAGTGATTAGGACACACCAGGCCGCCTTATTATATTAGATAGTAGTTTTTGACTGTCCATGGGGAGTGATTAGGACACACCAGGCCGCCTTATTATATTAGATAGTAGTTTTTGACTGGCCATGGGGAGTGATTAGGACACACCAGGCCGCCTTATTATATTAGATAGTAGTTATTGACTGACCATGGGGAGTGATTAGGACACACCAGGCCGCCTTATTATATTAGATAGTAGTTTTTGACTGTCCATGGGGAGTGATTAGGACACACCAGGCCGCCTTATTATATTAGATAGTAGTTTTTGACTGGCCATGGGGAGTGATTAGGACACACCAGGCCGCCTTATTATATTAGATAGTAGTTTTTGACTGGCCATGGGGAGTGATTAGGACACACCAGGGCGCCTTATTATATTAGATAGTAGTTTTTGACCGGCCATGGGGAGTGATTAGGACACACCAGGCCGCCTTATTATATTAGATAGTAGTTTTTGACTGTCCATGGGGAGTGATTAGGACACACCAGGCCGCCTTATTATATTAGATAGTAGTTTTTGACCGGCCATGGGGAGTGATTAGGACACACCAGGGCGCCTTATTATATTAGATAGTAGTTTTTGACTGGCCATGGGGAGTGATTAGAACACACCAGGGCGCCTTATTATATTAGATAGTAGTTTTTGACTGGCCATGGGGAGTGATTAGGACACACCAGGCCGCCTTATTATATTAGATAGTAGTTTTTGACCGGCCATGGGGAGTGATTAGGACACACCAGGGCGCCTTATTATATTAGATAGTAGTTTTTGACTGGCCATGGGGAGTGATTAGAACACACCAGGGCGCCTTATTATATTAGATAGTAGTTTTTGACTGGCCATGGGGAGTGATTAGGACACACCGGGGCGCCTCTTTAAATTAAGTAGTAGTTTTTGACTGGCCATGGGGAGTGATTAGGATACACCGGGGCGCCTCTTTAACCCTTTTACCGCTAAATATAATTATGGACGTGTGTCTTACTGCTGAATATTTCCATATTACCTATCGTGGCATCGTAGAACATAGCTTGCCAATATATTTTCCAGTATTTCGGTAACGTAAGTCTTTAATTTAAGCTACATGTATTCGGATCTCAATCACTACAGTACGAAATAATGTGTCATCAATCATCACTGATATGAAAATAATGTGTTTGGCTAAATTGTCAATGTTTATATCGAAAAAGTTGAATTCCTGGAGTGAATGTATATACCACGAGGTCTCAAGCAGTCTACCTCTTCGCATGCAGCATAGGACAATAATATTGAATGTCTCAATTATATTAATAGCTTGAGGATAGGAGCGACCTATCATATGGTAAATATTCAACCAGGCTCTGGTTATATAAATTAAATTTTAAAGTTTAAACTAAATTCAACACATTATAAAAATATCAGTTTTTGAATTGATGACTGATGTACAGTGTAGTACAATAACGATTAACATTATGGTCTTGTAACTAAACATGTTAGAATATTGACAGTAGTGTGGTATTAAACCTTTTACTGCTAAATTGATTTCTGGACATGTGTCACGTGTCTTACAGCTGAATATATTTCCATATTAAATATGCCTATCATGGTATTATAGAACATACCTTACCTAATATATCTCCCAGCATTTCGGTAACGTATATTCTCGAGTTAAATATCCCCTTTATATGTAAAGGTAAGTAACAAAATCCACCGAATGTCAGGTATCTGTAACATACATGTATATACTCGAGCATAGTTCGTTTGAAATAAAAACTTTCCCACTCACATTCACATGCTATGTACCGACGAAAACCACTCAATCAAGTCAATGCCAGGTTAGTAAATTAACGTAAATTATTATGTATATTCTATAGCTAAAAACCACTAATTGAGTAAAATGTTGATAAATATATAGGGTGATCAAAAGAGAGGCCGTTGGAAATTATAGACTAATTTAAAAATAAATTATTCTCACTTCTCATCTACGTTGTAATAAACATATCACGAAATTGGGCAACCCAGTTATTTGAATTGTTTTTGTAATATATTAGTATCACAACAAATGTCACATAACCGTTGCATACATATTTCGTAACTTATGCTCCATTTGTCACTAAATTCATAAATACCTGCACGTATTTGTTGTCCTATAATTGCACAAAACGCATTCTGTTGTTAAACGCATTCGCACAGTGGAAGCATGCTTTCAAAAATCGTCATTATGTACCGTAGTAAATGCGTACAGCAAACAACATTCGTGTTCACTCTGTCCTAAATACATCCTCTAAAAATCCACAAATTCATAACTAACCTTTTCTCAATGAACATACCACACCCATGGTGACAGAATTTTTTTTTACTATATGCTAAGAAATTACCCCCTACTGATAACTCGAAACTAAACAGTGTCACCATTACACGCACATTTCAAGTCAAGGTCATTCATTTCTTACCTTCACCTTTAGCATTCCACGGTGCGTTCGCTCCCCAACTCTGAATGCACTCGTTCAGGACCATGGTACATATAATTATATAGTATTACCTGAAAGCCGATATATCGGCCTGCCGCAGTCTACCGGGAAGCCGATATATCGGCTTGCCGCGCTCAAAGGGTTAAGACACACCGGGGCGCCTTATTATATTAGATAGTAGTTTTTGACTGACCATGAGGAGTGATTAGGACACAGCAGGGCGCCTTATTATATTAGATAGTAGTTTTTGACTGGCCATGGGGAGTGATTAGGACACACCAGGGCGCCTTATTATATTAGATAGTAGTTTTTGACTGGCCATGGGGAGTGATTAGGACACACCAGGCCGCCTTATTATATTAGATAGTAGTTTTTGACTGGCCATGGGGAGTGATTAGGACACACCAGGCCGCCTTATTATATTAGATAGTAGTTTTTGACTGGCCATGGGGAGTGATTAGGACACACCAGGCCGCCTTATTATATTAGATAGTAGTTTTTGACTGTCCATGGGGAGTGATTAGGACACACCAGGCCGCCTTATTATATTAGATAGTAGTTTTTGACCGGCCATGGGGAGTGATTAGGACACACCAGGCCGCCTTATTATATTAGATAGTAGTTTTTGACTGGCCATGAGGAGTGATTAGGACACACCAGGGCGCCTTATTATATTAGATAGTAGTTTTTGACTGGCCATGGGGAGTGATTAGGACACACCAGGCCGCCTTATTATATTAGATAGTAGTTTTTGACTGTCCATGGGGAGTGATTAGGACACACCAGGGCGCCTTATTATATTAGATAGTAGTTTTTGACTGGCCATGAGGAGTGATTAGGACACACCAGGGCGCCTTATTATATTAGATAGTAGTTTTTGACTGGCCATGGGGAGTGATTAGGACACACCAGGCCGCCTTATTATATTAGATAGTAGTTTTTGACTGGCCATGGGGAGTGATTAGGACACACCAGGGCGCCTTATTATATTAGATAGTAGTTATTGACTGTCCATGGGGAGTGATTAGGACACACCAGGCCGCCTTATTATATTAGATAGTAGTTTTTGACTGACCATGGGGAGTGATTAGGACACACCAGGCCGCCTTATTATATTAGATAGTAGTTTTTGACTGGCCATGGGGAGTGATTAGGACACACCGGGGAGCCTTATTATATTAGATAGTAGTTTTTGACCGGCCATGGGGAGTGATTAGGACACACCAGGGCGCCTTATTATATTAGATAGTAGTTTTTGACTGTCCATGGGGAGTGATTAGGACACACCGGGGCGCCTTATTATATTAGATAGTAGTTTTTGACTGGCCATGGGGAGTGATTAGGACACACCAGGGCGCCTTATTATATTAGATAGTAGTTTTTGACTGACCATGTGGAGTGATTAGGACACACCAGGCCGCCTTATTATATTAGATAGTAGTTTTTGACCGGCCATGGGGAGTGATTAGGACACACCAGGCCGCCTTATTATATTAGATAGTAGTTTTTGACCGGCCATGGGGAGTGATTAGGACACACCAGGCCGCCTTATTATATTAGATAGTAGTTTTTGACTGGCCATGGGGAGTGATTAGGACACACCAGGCCGCCTTATTATATTAGATAGTAGTTTTTGACCGGCCATGGGGAGTGATTAGGACACACCAGGGCGCCTTATTATATTAGATAGTAGTTTTTGACCGGCCATGGGGAGTGATTAGGACACACCAGGCCGCCTTATTATATTAGATAGTAGTTTTTGACTGTCCATGGGGAGTGATTAGGACACACCAGGCCGCCTTATTATATTAGATAGTAGTTTTTGACCGGCCATGGGGAGTGATTAGGACACACCAGGCCGCCTTATTATATTAGATAGTAGTTTTTGACTGACCATGTGGAGTGATTAGGACACACCAGGGCGCCTTATTATATTAGATAGTAGTTTTTGACTGGCCATGAGGAGTGATTAGGACACACCAGGGCGCCTTATTATATTAGATAGTAGTTTTTGACTGACCATGGGGAGTGATTAGGACACACCAGGGCGCCTTATTATATTAGATAGTAGTTTTTGACCGGCCATGGGGAGTGATTAGGACACACCAGGCCGCCTTATTATATTAGATAGTAGTTTTTGACTGTCCATGGGGAGTGATTAGGACACACCAGGCCGCCTTATTATATTAGATAGTAGTTATTGACTGACCATGGGGAGTGATTAGGACACACCAGGCCGCCTTATTATATTAGATAGTAGTTTTTGACTGTCCATGGGGAGTGATTAGGACACACCAGGCCGCCTTATTATATTAGATAGTAGTTTTTGACTGGCCATGGGGAGTGATTAGGACACACCAGGCCGCCTTATTATATTAGATAGTAGTTATTGACTGACCATGGGGAGTGATTAGGACACACCAGGCCGCCTTATTATATTAGATAGTAGTTTTTGACTGTCCATGGGGAGTGATTAGGACACACCAGGCCGCCTTATTATATTAGATAGTAGTTTTTGACTGGCCATGGGGAGTGATTAGGACACACCAGGCCGCCTTATTATATTAGATAGTAGTTTTTGACTGGCCATGGGGAGTGATTAGGACACACCAGGGCGCCTTATTATATTAGATAGTAGTTTTTGACCGGCCATGGGGAGTGATTAGGACACACCAGGCCGCCTTATTATATTAGATAGTAGTTTTTGACTGTCCATGGGGAGTGATTAGGACACACCAGGCCGCCTTATTATATTAGATAGTAGTTTTTGACCGGCCATGGGGAGTGATTAGGACACACCAGGGCGCCTTATTATATTAGATAGTAGTTTTTGACTGGCCATGGGGAGTGATTAGAACACACCAGGGCGCCTTATTATATTAGATAGTAGTTTTTGACTGGCCATGGGGAGTGATTAGGACACACCAGGCCGCCTTATTATATTAGATAGTAGTTTTTGACCGGCCATGGGGAGTGATTAGGACACACCAGGGCGCCTTATTATATTAGATAGTAGTTTTTGACTGGCCATGGGGAGTGATTAGAACACACCAGGGCGCCTTATTATATTAGATAGTAGTTTTTGACTGGCCATGGGGAGTGATTAGGACACACCGGGGCGCCTCTTTAAATTAAGTAGTAGTTTTTGACTGGCCATGGGGAGTGATTAGGATACACCGGGGCGCCTCTTTAACCCTTTTACCGCTAAATATAATTATGGACGTGTGTCTTACTGCTGAATATTTCCATATTACCTATCGTGGCATCGTAGAACATAGCTTGCCAATATATTTTCCAGTATTTCGGTAACGTAAGTCTTTAATTTAAGCTACATGTATTCGGATCTCAATCACTACAGTACGAAATAATGTGTCATCAATCATCACTGATATGAAAATAATGTGTTTGGCTAAATTGTCAATGTTTATATCGAAAAAGTTGAATTCCTGGAGTGAATGTATATACCACGAGGTCTCAAGCAGTCTACCTCTTCGCATGCAGCATAGGACAATAATATTGAATGTCTCAATTATATTAATAGCTTGAGGATAGGAGCGACCTATCATATGGTAAATATTCAACCAGGCTCTGGTTATATAAATTAAATTTTAAAGTTTAAACTAAATTCAACACATTATAAAAATATCAGTTTTTGAATTGATGACTGATGTACAGTGTAGTACAATAACGATTAACATTATGGTCTTGTAACTAAACATGTTAGAATATTGACAGTAGTGTGGTATTAAACCTTTTACTGCTAAATTGATTTCTGGACATGTGTCACGTGTCTTACAGCTGAATATATTTCCATATTAAATATGCCTATCATGGTATTATAGAACATACCTTACCTAATATATCTCCCAGCATTTCGGTAACGTATATTCTCGAGTTAAATATCCCCTTTATATGTAAAGGTAAGTAACAAAATCCACCGAATGTCAGGTATCTGTAACATACATGTATATACTCGAGCATAGTTCGTTTGAAATAAAAACTTTCCCACTCACATTCACATGCTATGTACCGACGAAAACCACTCAATCAAGTCAATGCCAGGTTAGTAAATTAACGTAAATTATTATGTATATTCTATAGCTAAAAACCACTAATTGAGTAAAATGTTGATAAATATATAGGGTGATCAAAAGAGAGGCCGTTGGAAATTATAGACTAATTTAAAAATAAATTATTCTCACTTCTCATCTACGTTGTAATAAACATATCACGAAATTGGGCAACCCAGTTATTTGAATTGTTTTTGTAATATATTAGTATCACAACAAATGTCACATAACCGTTGCATACATATTTCGTAACTTATGCTCCATTTGTCACTAAATTCATAAATACCTGCACGTATTTGTTGTCCTATAATTGCACAAAACGCATTCTGTTGTTAAACGCATTCGCACAGTGGAAGCATGCTTTCAAAAATCGTCATTATGTACCGTAGTAAATGCGTACAGCAAACAACATTCGTGTTCACTCTGTCCTAAATACATCCTCTAAAAATCCACAAATTCATAACTAACCTTTTCTCAATGAACATACCACACCCATGGTGACAGAATTTTTTTTTACTATATGCTAAGAAATTACCCCCTACTGATAACTCGAAACTAAACAGTGTCACCATTACACGCACATTTCAAGTCAAGGTCATTCATTTCTTACCTTCACCTTTAGCATTCCACGGTGCGTTCGCTCCCCAACTCTGAATGCACTCGTTCAGGACCATGGTACATATAATTATATAGTATTACCTGAAAGCCGATATATCGGCCTGCCGCAGTCTACCGGGAAGCCGATATATCGGCTTGCCGCGCTCAAAGGGTTAAGACACACCGGGGCGCCTTATTATATTAGATAGTAGTTTTTGACTGACCATGAGGAGTGATTAGGACACAGCAGGGCGCCTTATTATATTAGATAGTAGTTTTTGACTGGCCATGGGGAGTGATTAGGACACACCAGGGCGCCTTATTATATTAGATAGTAGTTTTTGACTGGCCATGGGGAGTGATTAGGACACACCAGGCCGCCTTATTATATTAGATAGTAGTTTTTGACTGGCCATGGGGAGTGATTAGGACACACCAGGCCGCCTTATTATATTAGATAGTAGTTTTTGACTGGCCATGGGGAGTGATTAGGACACACCAGGCCGCCTTATTATATTAGATAGTAGTTTTTGACTGTCCATGGGGAGTGATTAGGACACACCAGGCCGCCTTATTATATTAGATAGTAGTTTTTGACCGGCCATGGGGAGTGATTAGGACACACCAGGCCGCCTTATTATATTAGATAGTAGTTTTTGACTGGCCATGAGGAGTGATTAGGACACACCAGGGCGCCTTATTATATTAGATAGTAGTTTTTGACTGGCCATGGGGAGTGATTAGGACACACCAGGCCGCCTTATTATATTAGATAGTAGTTTTTGACTGTCCATGGGGAGTGATTAGGACACACCAGGGCGCCTTATTATATTAGATAGTAGTTTTTGACTGGCCATGAGGAGTGATTAGGACACACCAGGGCGCCTTATTATATTAGATAGTAGTTTTTGACTGGCCATGGGGAGTGATTAGGACACACCAGGCCGCCTTATTATATTAGATAGTAGTTTTTGACTGGCCATGGGGAGTGATTAGGACACACCAGGGCGCCTTATTATATTAGATAGTAGTTATTGACTGTCCATGGGGAGTGATTAGGACACACCAGGCCGCCTTATTATATTAGATAGTAGTTTTTGACTGACCATGGGGAGTGATTAGGACACACCAGGGCGCCTTATTATATTAGATAGTAGTTTTTGACTGACCATGGGGAGTGATTAGGACACACCAGGCCGCCTTATTATATTAGATAGTAGTTTTTGACTGGCCATGGGGAGTGATTAGGACACACCGGGGAGCCTTATTATATTAGATAGTAGTTTTTGACTGACCATGGGGAGTGATTAGGACACACCAGGCCGCCTTATTATATTAGATAGTAGTTTTTGACTGACCATGGGGAGTGATTAGGACACACCAGGCCGCCTTATTATATTAGATAGTAGTTTTTGACTGACCATGGGGAGTGATTAGGACACACCAGGCCGCCTTATTATATTAGATAGTAGTTTTTGACTGACCATGGGGAGTGATTAGGACACACCAGGCCGCCTTATTATATTAGATAGTAGTTTTTGACTGACCATGGGGAGTGATTAGGACACACCAGGCCGCCTTATTATATTAGATAGTAGTTTTTGACTGACCATGGGGAGTGATTAGGACACACCAGGCCGCCTTATTATATTAGATAGTAGTTTTTGACTGACCATGGGGAGTGATTAGGACACACCAGGGCGCCTTATTATATTAGATAGTAGTTTTTGACTGACCATGGGGAGTGATTAGGACACACCAGGCCGCCTTATTATATTAGATAGTAGTTTTTGACTGGCCATGGGGAGTGATTAGGACACACCGGGGAGCCTTATTATATTAGATAGTAGTTTTTGACCGGCCATGGGGAGTGATTAGGACACACCGGGGCGCCTTATTATATTAGATAGTAGTTTTTGACCGGCCATGGGGAGTGATTAGGACACACCAGGGCGCCTTATTATATTAGATAGTAGTTTTTGACTGTCCATGGGGAGTGATTAGGACACACCGGGGCGCCTTACTATATTAGATAGTAGTTTTTGACCGGCCATGGGGAGTGATTAGGACACACCAGGGCGCCTTATTATATTATATAGTAGTTTATGACTGGCCATAGGGGAGTGATTAGGACACACCAGGGCGCCTTATTATATTAGATAGTAGTTTTTGACTGGCCATGGGGAGTGATTAGGACACACCAGGCCGCCTTATTATATTAGATAGTAGTTTTTGACCGGCCATGGGGAGTGATTAGGACACACCGGGCCGCCTTATTATATTAGATAGTAGTTTTTGACCGGCCATGGGGAGTGATTAGGACACACCAGGGCGCCTTATTATATTAGATAGTAGTTTTTGACTGTCCATGGGGAGTGATTAGGACACACCGGGGCGCCTTATTATATTAGATAGTAGTTTTTGACTGGCCATGGGGAGTGATTAGGACACACCAGGGCGCCTTATTATATTAGATAGTAGTTTTTGACTGTCCATGGGGAGTGATTAGGACACACCGGGGCGCCTTATTATATTAGATAGTAGTTTTTGACTGGCCATGAGGAGTGATTAGGACACACCAGGCCGCCTTATTATATTAGATAGTAGTTTTTGACCGGCCATGGGGAGTGATTAGGACACACCAGGCCGCCTTATTATATTAGATAGTAGTTTTTGACTGGCCATGGGGAGTGATTAGGACACACCAGGCCGCCTTATTATATTAGATAGTAGTTTTTGACCGGCCATGGGGAGTGATTAGGACACACCAGGGCGCCTTACTATATTAGATAGTAGTTTATGACTGGCCATGGGGAGTGATTAGGACACACCAGGGCGCCTTATTATATTAGATAGTAGTTTTTGACTGACCATGTGGAGTGATTAGGACACACCAGGGCGCCTTATTATATTATATAGTAGTTTATGACTGTCCATGGGGAGTGATTAGGACACACCAGGGCGCCTTATTATATTAGATAGTAGTTATTGACTGTCCATGGGGAGTGATTAGGACACACCAGGCCGCCTTATTATATTAGATAGTAGTTTTTGACTGACCATGGGGAGTGATTAGGACACACCAGGGCGCCTTATTATATTAGATAGTAGTTTATGACTGGCCATGGGGAGTGATTAGGACACACCAGGGCGCCTTATTATATTAGATAGTAGTTTTTGACTGGCCATGGGGAGTGATTAGGACACACCGGGGCGCCTTATTATATTAGATAGTAGTTTTTGACTGTCCATGGGGAGTGATTAGGACACACCAGGGCGCCTTATTATATTAGATAGTAGTTATTGACTGACCATGGGGAGTGATTAGTACACACCAGGGCGCCTTATTATATTAGATAGTAGTTTTTGACTGGCCATGGGGAGTGATTAGGACACACCAGGGCGCCTTATTATATTAGATAGTAGTTATTGACTGACCATGTGGAGTGATTAGGACACACCAGGCCGCCTTATTATATTAGATAGTAGTTTTTGACTGGCCATGGGGAGTGATTAGGACACACCAGGGCGCCTTATTATATTAGATAGTAGTTTTTGACTGGCCATGGGGAGTGATTAGGACACACCAGGGCGCCTTATTATATTAGATAGTAGTTTTTGACTGGCCATGGGGAGTGATTAGGACACACCAGGGCGCCTTATTATATTAGATAGTAGTTTTTGACTGGCCATGGGGAGTGATTAGGACACACCAGGGCGCCTTATTATATTAGATAGTAGTTTTTGACTGACCATGGGGAGTGATGAGGACACACCAGGGCGCCTTATTATATTAGATAATAGTTTTTGACCGGCCATGGGGAGTGATTAGGACACACCAGGGCGCCTTATTATATTAGATAGTAGTTTTTGACTGGCCATGTGGAGTGATTAGGACACACCAGGGCGCCTTATTATATTAGATAGTAGTTTTTGACTGGCCATGGGGAGTGATTAGGACACACCAGGGCGCCTTATTATATTAGATAGTAGTTTTTGACTGGCCATGGGGAGTGATTAGGACACACCAGGCCGCCTTATTATATTAGATAGTAGTTTTTGACTGACCATGGGGAGTGATTAGGACACACCAGGGCGCCTTATTATATTAGATAGTAGTTTTTGACTGTCCATGTGGAGTGATTAGGACACACCAGGGCGCCTTATTATATTAGATAGTAGTTTTTGACTGACCATGGGGAGTGATTAGGACACACCAGGGCGCCTTATTATATTAGATAGTAGTTTTTGACTGGCCATGGGGAGTGATTAGGACACACCAGGGCGCCTTACTATATTAGATAGTAGTTATTGACTGGCCATGGGGAGTGATTAGGACACACCAGGGCGCCTTATTATATTAGATAGTAGTTTTTGACTGGCCATGTGGAGTGATTAGGACACACCAGGGCGCCTTATTATATTAGATAGTAGTTTATGACTGGCCATGTGGAGTGATTAGGACACACCAGGGCGCCTTATTATATTAGATAGTAGTTTTTGACTGGCCATGGGGAGTGATTAGGACACACCAGGGCGCCTTATTATATTAGATAGTAGTTTTTGACTGGCCATGGGGAGTGATTAGGACACACCAGGCCGCCTTATTATATTAGATAGTAGTTTTTGACTGGCCATGGGGAGTGATTAGGACACACCAGGGCGCCTTATTATATTAGATAGTAGTTTTTGACTGGCCATGGGGAGTGATTAGGACACACCAGGGCGCCTTACTATATTAGATAGTAGTTATTGACTGGCCATGGGGAGTGATTAGGACACACCAGGGCGCCTTATTATATTAGATAGTAGTTTTTGACCGGCCATGTGGAGTGATTAGGACACACCAGGGCGCCTTATTATATTAGATAGTAGTTTTTGACTGGCCATGAGGAGTGATTAGGACACACCAGGGCGCCTTATTATATTAGATAGTAGTTTTTGACTGGCCATGGGGAGTGATTAGGACACACCAGGGCGCCTTATTATATTAGATAGTAGTTTTTGACTGACCATGGGGAGTGATTAGGACACACCAGGGCGCCTTATTATATTAGATAGTAGTTTTTGACTGACCATGGGGAGTGATTAGGACACATCAGGGCGCCTTATTATATTAGATAGTAGTTTATGACTGTCCATGGGGAGTGATTAGGACACACCGGGGCGCCTTATTATATTATATAGTAGTTTTTGACTGTCCATGGGGAGTGATTAGGACACACCAGGGCGCCTTATTATATTAGATAGTAGTTTTTGACTGTCCATGGGGAGTGATGAGGACACACCAGGGCGCCTTATTATATTAGATAGTAGTTTTTGACTGACCATGGGGAGTGATTAGGACACACCAGGGCGCCTTATTATATTAGATAGTAGTTATTGACTGGCCATGGGGAGTGATTAGGACACACCAGGCCGCCTTATTATATTAGATAGTAGTTTTTGACTGGCCATGGGGAGTGATGAGGACACACCAGGCCGCCTTATTATATTAGATAGTAGTTTTTGACTGGCCATGGGGAGTGATTAGGACACACCAGGCCGCCTTATTATATTAGATAGTAGTTTTTGACTGACCATGGGGAGTGATTAGGACACACCGGGGCGCCTTATTATATTAGATAGTAGTTTTTGACTGGCCATGGGGAGTGATTAGGACACACCAGGCCGCCTTATTATATTAGATAGTAGTTTTTGACTGACCATGAGGAGTGATCAGGACACACCAGGGCGCCTTATTATATTAGATAGTAGTTTTTTACTGGCCATGGGGAGTGATTAGGACACACCGGGGCGCCTTATTATATTAGATAGTAGTTTTTGACTGGCCATGGGGAGTGATTAGGACACACCAGGGCGCCTTATTATATTAGATAGTAGTTTTTGACTGACCATGGGGAGTGATTAGGACACACCAGGGCGCCTTATTATATTAGATAGTAGTTTTTGACTGGCCATGGGGAGTGATTAGGACACACCAGGGCGCCTTATTATATTAGATAGTAGTTTTTGACTGACCATGGGGAGTGATTAGGACACACCAGGGCGCCTTATTATATTAGATAGTAGTTTTTGACTGGCCATGGGGAGTGATTAGGACACACCAGGCCGCCTTATTATATTAGATAGTAGTTTTAGACTGACCATGGGGAGTGATTAGGACACACCAGGGCGCCTTATTATATTAGATAGTAGTTTTTGACTGTCCATGGGGAGTGATTAGGACACACCGGGGCGCCTTATTATATTAGATAGTAGTTTTTGACTGTCCATGGGGAGTGATGAGGACACACCAGGGCGCCTTATTATATTAGATAGTAGTTTTTGACTGTCCATGGGGAGTGATTAGGACACACCAGGGCGCCTTATTATATTAGATAGTAGTTTTTGACTGGCCATGGGGAGTGATTAGGACACACCAGGGCGCCTTATTATATTAGATAGTAGTTTTTGACTGGCCATGGGGAGTGATTAGGACACACCAGGGCGCCTTATTATATTAGATAGTAGTTTTTGACTGACCATGTGGAGTGATTAGGACACACCAGGCCGCCTTATTATATTAGATAGTAGTTTTTGACTGACCATGGGGAGTGATTAGGACACACCAGGGCGCCTTATTATATTAGATAGTAGTTTTTGACTGACCATGGGGAGTGATTAGGACACACCAGGGCGCCTTATTATATTAGATAGTAGTTTTTGACTGACCATGAGGAGTGATTAGGACACACCAGGGCGCCTTATTATATTAGATAGTAGTTTTTGACTGTCCATGGGGAGTGATTAGGACACACCAGGGCGCCTTATTATATTAGATAGTAGTTTTTGACTGTCCATGGGGAGTGATTAGGACACACCAGGGCGCCTTATTATATTAGATAGTAGTTTTTGACTGGCCATGGGGAGTGATTAGGACACACCAGGGCGCCTTATTATATTAGATAGTAGTTTTTGACTGGCCATGAGGAGTGATTAGGACACATCAGGGCGCCTTATTATATTAGATAGTAGTTTTTGACTGACCATGGGGAGTGATTAGGACACACCAGGCCGCCTTATTATATTAGATAGTAGTTTTTGACTGGCCATGGGGAGTGATCAGGACACACCAGGGCGCCTTATTATATTAGATAGTAGTTTTTGACTGGCCATGAGGAGTGATTAGGACACACCGGGGCGCCTTATTATATTAGATAGTAGTTTTTGACTGTCCATGGGGAGTGATTAGGACACACCAGGGCGCCTTATTATATTAGATAGTAGTTTTTGACTGGCCATGGGGAGTGATTAGGACACACCAGGGCGCCTTATTATATTAGATAGTAGTTTTTGACTGGCCATGGTGAGTGATTAGGACACACCAGGGAGCCTTATTATATTAGATAGTAGTTTTTGACTGTCCATGTGGAGTGATTAGGACACACCGGGGCGCCTTATTATATTAGATAGTAGTTTTTGACTGGCCATGGGGAGTGATCAGGACACACCAGGGCGCCTTATTATATTAGATAGTAGTTTTTGACTGACCATGGGGAGTGATTAGGACACACCAGGGCGCCTTATTATATTAGATAGTAGTTTTTGACCGGCCATGGGGAGTGATTAGGACACACCAGGGCGCCTTATTATATTAGATAGTAGTTTTTGACTGTCCATGGGGAGTGATTAGGACACACCGGGGCGCCTTATTATATTAGATAGTAGTTTTTGACTGTCCATGGGGAGTGATTAGGACACACCAGGGCGCCTTATTATATTAGATAGTAGTTTTTGACTGACCATGTGGAGTGATTAGGACACACCAGGGCGCCTTATTATATTAGATAGTAGTTTTTGACTGGCCATGGGGAGTGATTAGGACACACCAGGGCGCCTTATTATATTAGATAGTAGTTTTTGACTGGCCATGTGGAGTGATTAGGACACACCGGGGCGCCTTATTATATTAGATAGTAGTTTTTGACTGACCATGGGGAGTGATTAGGACACACCGGGGCGCCTTATTATATTAGATAGTAGTTTTTGACTGGCCATGGGGAGTGATTAGGACACACCAGGGCGCCTTATTATATTAGATAGTAGTTTTTGACTGTCCATGGGGAGTGATTAGGACACACCAGGGCGCCTTATTATATTAGATAGTAGTTTTTGACTGGCCATGAGGAGTGATTAGAACACACCAGGCCGCCTTATTATATTAGATAGTAGTTTTTGACTGACCATGGGGAGTGATTAGGACACACCAGGGCGCCTTATTATATTAGATAGTAGTTTATGACTGACCATGGGGAGTGATTAGGACACACCGGGGCGCCTTATTATATTAGATAGTAGTTTTTGACCGGCCATGGGGAGTGATTAGGACACACCAGGGCGCCTTATTATATTAGATAGTAGTTTTTGACTGACCATGAGGAGTGATCAGGACACACCAGGCCGCCTTATTATATTAGATAGTAGTTTTTGACTGTCCATGGGGAGTGATTAGGACACACCAGGGCGCCTTATTATATTAGATAGTAGTTTTTGACTGACCATGGGGAGTGATTAGGACACACCAGGGCGCCTTATTATATTAGATAGTAGTTTTTGACTGGCCATGGGGAGTGATTAGGACACACCAGGGCGCCTTATTATATTAGATAGTAGTTATTGACTGACCATGGGGAGTGATTAGGACACACCAGGGCGCCTTATTATATTAGATAGTAGTTTTTGACTGACCATGAGGAGTGATTAGGACACACCAGGGCGCCTTATTATATTAGATAGTAGTTTTTGACTGACCATGGGGAGTGATTAGGACACACCAGGGCGCCTTATTATATTAGATAGTAGTTTTTGACTGGCCATGGGGAGTGATTAGGACACACCAGGGCGCCTTATTATATTAGATAGTAGTTTTTGACTGACCATGGGGAGTGATTAGTACACACCGGGGCGCCTTATTATATTAGATAGTAGTTTTTGACTGGCCATGTGGAGTGATTAGGACACACCGGGGCGCCTTATTATATTAGATAGTAGTTTTTGACTGACCATGGAGAGTGATTAGGACACACCGGGGCGCCTTATTATATTAGATAGTAGTTTTTGACTGACCATGGGGAGTGATTAGGACACACCAGGGCGCCTTATTATATTAGATAGTAGTTTTTGACTGGCCATGGGGAGTGATTAGGACACACCAGGGCGCCTTATTATATTAGATAGTAGTTTTTGACTGGCCATGAGGAGTGATTAGGACACACCAGGGCGCCTTATTATATTATATAGTAGTTTTTGACCGGCCATGGGGAGTGATTAGGACACACCAGGCCGCCTTATTATATTAGATAGTAGTTTTTGACTGGCCGTGGGGAGTGATTAGGACACACCAGGGCGCCTTATTATATTAGATAGTAGTTTTTGACTGTCCATGGGGAGTGATTAGGACACACCAGGGCGCCTTATTATATTATATAGTAGTTTTTGACTGACCATGGGGAGTGATTAGGACACACCAGGGCGCCTTATTATATTAGATAGTAGTTTTTGACTGTCCATGTGGAGTGATTAGGACACACCAGGCCGCCTTATTATATTAGATAGTAGTTTTTGACTGGCCATGAGGAGTGATTAGGACACACCAGGGCGCCTTATTATATTAGATAGTAGTTTTTGACTGGCCATGGGGAGTGATTAGGACACACCGGGGCGCCTTATTATATTAGATAGTAGTTTTTGACTGTCCATGTGGAGTGATTAGGACACACCGGGGCGCCTTATTATATTAGATAGTAGTTATTGACTGTCCATGGGGAGTGATTAGGACACACCAGGCCGCCTTATTATATTAGATAGTAGTTATTGACTGTCCATGGGGAGTGATTAGGACACACCAGGGCGCCTTATTATATTAGATAGTAGTTATTGACTGACCATGGGGAGTGATTAGGACACACCAGGGCGCCTTATTATATTAGATAGTAGTTTTTGACTGGCCATGGGGAGTGATTAGGACACACCAGGGCGCCTTATTACATTAGATAGTAGTTTTTGACCGGCCATGGGGAGTGATTAGGACACACCAGGGCGCCTTATTATATTAGATAGTAGTTTTTGACTGTCCATGGGGAGTGATTAGGACACACCGGGGCGCCTTATTATATTAGATAGTAGTTTTTGACTGTCCATGGGGAGTGATTAGGACACACCAGGGCGCCTTATTATATTAGATAGTAGTTTTTGACTGACCATGTGGAGTGATTAGGACACACCAGGGCGCCTTATTATATTAGATAGTAGTTTTTGACTGGCCATGGGGAGTGATTAGGACACACCAGGGCGCCTTATTATATTAGATAGTAGTTTTTGACTGGCCATGTGGAGTGATTAGGACACACCGGGGCGCCTTATTATATTAGATAGTAGTTTTTGACTGACCATGGGGAGTGATTAGGACACACCGGGGCGCCTTATTATATTAGATAGTAGTTTTTGACTGGCCATGGGGAGTGATTAGGACACACCAGGGCGCCTTATTATATTAGATAGTAGTTTTTGACTGTCCATGGGGAGTGATTAGGACACACCAGGGCGCCTTATTATATTAGATAGTAGTTTTTGACTGGCCATGAGGAGTGATTAGAACACACCAGGCCGCCTTATTATATTAGATAGTAGTTTTTGACTGACCATGGGGAGTGATTAGGACACACCAGGGCGCCTTATTATATTAGATAGTAGTTTATGACTGACCATGGGGAGTGATTAGGACACACCGGGGCGCCTTATTATATTAGATAGTAGTTTTTGACCGGCCATGGGGAGTGATTAGGACACACCAGGGCGCCTTATTATATTAGATAGTAGTTTTTGACTGACCATGAGGAGTGATCAGGACACACCAGGCCGCCTTATTATATTAGATAGTAGTTTTTGACTGTCCATGGGGAGTGATTAGGACACACCAGGGCGCCTTATTATATTAGATAGTAGTTTTTGACTGACCATGGGGAGTGATTAGGACACACCAGGGCGCCTTATTATATTAGATAGTAGTTTTTGACTGGCCATGGGGAGTGATTAGGACACACCAGGGCGCCTTATTATATTAGATAGTAGTTATTGACTGACCATGGGGAGTGATTAGGACACACCAGGGCGCCTTATTATATTAGATAGTAGTTTTTGACTGACCATGAGGAGTGATTAGGACACACCAGGGCGCCTTATTATATTAGATAGTAGTTTTTGACTGACCATGGGGAGTGATTAGGACACACCAGGGCGCCTTATTATATTAGATAGTAGTTTTTGACTGGCCATGGGGAGTGATTAGGACACACCAGGGCGCCTTATTATATTAGATAGTAGTTTTTGACTGACCATGGGGAGTGATTAGTACACACCGGGGCGCCTTATTATATTAGATAGTAGTTTTTGACTGGCCATGTGGAGTGATTAGGACACACCGGGGCGCCTTATTATATTAGATAGTAGTTTTTGACTGACCATGGAGAGTGATTAGGACACACCGGGGCGCCTTATTATATTAGATAGTAGTTTTTGACTGACCATGGGGAGTGATTAGGACACACCAGGGCGCCTTATTATATTAGATAGTAGTTTTTGACTGTCCATGGGGAGTGATTAGGACACACCAGGGCGCCTTATTATATTATATAGTAGTTTTTGACTGTCCATGGGGAGTGATTAGGACACACCAGGCCGCCTTATTATATTATATAGTAGTTTTTGACTGACCATGGGGAGTGATTAGGACACACCAGGGCGCCTTATTATATTAGATAGTAGTTTTTGACTGGCCATGAGGAGTGATTAGGACACACCGGGGCGCCTTATTATATTAGATAGTAGTTTTTGACTGACCATGGGGAGTGATTAGGACACACCGGGGCGCCTTATTATATTAGATAGTAGTGTTTGACTGGCCATGGGGAGTGATTAGGACACACCAGGGCGCCTTATTATATTAGATAGTAGTTTTTGACTGGCCATGAGGAGTGATTAGGACACACCAGGGCGCCTTATTATATTATATAGTAGTTTTTGACCGGCCATGGGGAGTGATTAGGACACACCAGGCCGCCTTATTATATTAGATAGTAGTTTTTGACTGGCCGTGGGGAGTGATTAGGACACACCAGGGCGCCTTATTATATTAGATAGTAGTTTTTGACTGTCCATGGGGAGTGATTAGGACACACCAGGGCGCCTTATTATATTATATAGTAGTTTTTGACTGACCATGGGGAGTGATTAGGACACACCGGGGCGCCTTATTATATTAGATAGTAGTTTTTGACTGTCCATGTGGAGTGATTAGGACACACCGGGGCGCCTTATTATATTAGATAGTAGTTATTGACTGTCCATGGGGAGTGATTAGGACACACCAGGGCGCCTTATTATATTAGATAGTAGTTTTTGACTGGCCATGAGGAGTGATTAGGACACACCAGGCCGCCTTATTATATTAGATAGTAGTTTTTGACTGGCCATGGGGAGTGATTAGGACACACCAGGGCGCCTTATTATATTAGATAGTAGTTTTTGACTGACCATGTGGAGTGATTAGGACACACCAGGGCGCCTTATTATATTAGATAGTAGTTTTTGACTGACCATGGGGAGTGATTAGGACACACCAGGGCGCCTTATTATATTAGATAGTAGTTTTTGACTGACCATGGGGAGTGATTAGGACACACCAGGGCGCCTTATTATATTAGATAGTAGTTTTTGACTGACCATGGGGAGTGATTAGGACACACCAGGGCGCCTTATTATATTAGATAGTAGTTTTTGACTGACCATGGGGAGTGATTAGGACACACCAGGGCGCCTTATTATATTAGATAGTAGTTTTTGACTGACCATGGGGAGTGATTAGGACACACCAGGGCGCCTTATTATATTATATAGTAGTTTTTGACTGGCCATGAGGAGTGATTAGGACACACCAGGCCGCCTTATTATATTAGATAGTAGTTTTTGACTGGCCATGGGGAGTGATTAGGACACACCAGGGCGCCTTATTAAATTAGATAGTAGTTTTTGACTGTCCATGGGGAGTGATTAGGACACACCAGGGCGCCTTATTATATTAGATAGTAGTTTTTGACTGACCATGAGGAGTGATTAGGACACACCAGGCCGCCTTATTATATTAGATAGTAGTTTTTGACTGGCCATGAGGAGTGATTAGGACACACCAGGGCGCCTTATTATATTAGATAGTAGTTTTTGACTGACCATGGGGAGTGATTAGGACACACCAGGGCGCCTTATTATATTAGATAGTAGTTATTGACTGACCATGGGGAGTGATTAGGACACACCAGGGCGCCTTATTATATTAGATAGTAGTTTTTGACTGTCCATGTGGAGTGATTAGGACACACCAGGGCGCCTTATTATATTAGATAGTAGTTTTTGACCGGCCATGGGGAGTGATTAGGACACACCAGGCCGCCTTATTATATTAGATAGTAGTTTTTGACTGTCCATGTGGAGTGATTAGGACACACCAGGGCGCCTTATTATATTAGATAGTAGTTTTTGACCGGCCATGGGGAGTGATTAGGACACACCAGGCCGCCTTATTATATTAGATAGTAGTTTTTGACTGTCCATGGGGAGTGATTAGGACACACCAGGGCGCCTTATTATATTAGATAGTAGTTTTTGACTGACCATGAGGAGTGATTAGGACACACCAGGGCGCCTTACTATATTAGATAGTAGTTATTGACTGACCATGGGGAGTGATTAGGACACACCAGGGCGCCTTATTATATTAGATAGTAGTTTATGACTGGCCATGGGGAGTGATTAGGACACACCAGGCCGCCTTATTATATTAGATAGTAGTTATTGACTGACCATGGGGAGTGATTAGGACACACCAGGGCGCCTTATTATATTAGATAGTAGTTTTTGACTGACCATGGGGAGTGATTAGGACACACCAGGGCGCCTTATTATATTAGATAGTAGTTTTTGACTGGCCATGGGGAGTGATTAGGACACACCAGGGCGCCTTATTATATTAGATAGTAGTTTTTGACTGGCCATGGGGAGTGATTAGGACACACCAGGGCGCCTTATTATATTAGATAGTAGTTATTGACTGTCCATGTGGAGTGATTAGGACACACCAGGGCGCCTTATTATATTAGATAGTAGTTTTTGACTGGCCATGGGGAGTGATTAGGACACACCGGGCCGCCTTATTATATTAGATAGTAGTTTTTGACTGACCATGTGGAGTGATTAGGACACACCAGGGCGCCTTATTATATTAGATAGTAGTTTTTGACTGGCCATGTGGAGTGATTAGGACACACCAGGGCGCCTCATTATATTAGATAGTAGTTTTTGACTGGCCATGAGGAGTGATTAGGACACACCGGGGCGCCTTATTATATTAGATAGTAGTTTTTGACTGACCATGGGGAGTGATTAGGACACACCAGGGCGCCTTATTATATTAGATAGTAGTTTTTGACTGACCATGGGGAGTGATTAGGACACACCAGGGCGCCTTATTATATTAGATAGTAGTTTTTGACTGTCCATGGGGAGTGATTAGGACACACCAGGCCGCCTTATTATATTAGATAGTAGTT
This sequence comes from Siphonodentalium dalli, assembly GCA_032622095.1. Classification (NCBI taxonomy): domain Eukaryota; kingdom Metazoa; phylum Mollusca; class Scaphopoda; order Gadilida; family Siphonodentaliidae; genus Siphonodentalium; species Siphonodentalium dalli. The sequence continues at coordinate 282,381,585 of CP136064.1, read as the reverse complement.
TTTGACTGTCCATGAGGAGTGATTAGGACACACCAGGCCGCCTTATTATATTAGATAGTAGTTTTTGACTGGCCATGGGGAGTGATTAGGACACACCAGGGCGCCTTATTATATTAGATAGTAGTTTTTGACTGGCCATGTGGAGTGATTAGGACACACCAGGGCGCCTTATTATATTAGATAGTAGTTTTTGACTGACCATGGGGAGTGATTAGGACACACCAGGGCGCCTTATTATATTAGATAGTAGTTTTTGACTGACCATGGGGAGTGATTAGGACACACCAGGGCGCCTTATTATATTAGATAGTAGTTATTGACTGGCCATGGGGAGTTATTAGGACACATCAGGGCGCCTTATTATATTAGATAGTAGTTTTTGACTGGCCATGGGGAGTGATTAGGACACACCAGGGCGCCTTATTATATTAGATAGTAGTTTTTGACTGACCATGGGGAGTGATTAGGACACACCAGGCCGCCTTATTATATTAGATAGTAGTTTTTGACTGGCCATGGGGAGTGATTAGGACACACCAGGGCGCCTTATTATATTAGATAGTAGTTTTTGACTGGCCATGGGGAGTGATTAGGACACACCAGGCCGCCTTATTATATTATATAGTAGTTTTTGACTGACCATGGGGAGTGATTAGGACACACCAGGCCGCCTTATTATATTAGATAGTAGTTTTTGACTGGCCATAGGGAGTGATTAGGACACACCAGGGCGCCTTATTATATTAGATAGTAGTTATTGACCGGCCATGGGGAGTGATTAGGACACACCAGGGCGCCTTATTATATTAGATAGTAGTTTTTGACTGGCCATGGGGAGTGATTAGGACACACCAGGCCGCCTTATTATATTAGATAGTAGTTTTTGACTGACCATGGGGAGTGATTAGGACACACCAGGCCGCCTTATTATATTAGATAGTAGTTTTTGACTGGCCATGGGGAGTGATTAGGACACACCAGGCCGCCTTATTATATTATATAGTAGTTATTGACTGGCCATGGGGAGTGATTAGGACACACCAGGCCGCCTTATTATATTAGATAGTAGTTTTTGACTGGCCATGGGGAGTGATTAGGACACACCAGGCCGCCTTATTATATTATATAGTAGTTTTTGACTGACCATGGGGAGTGATTAGGACACACCAGGCCGCCTTATTATATTAGATAGTAGTTTTTGACTGGCCATGGGGAGTGATTAGGACACACCAGGGAGCCTTATTATATTAGATAGTAGTTTTTGACTGGCCATGGGGAGTGATTAGGACACACCAGGCCGCCTTATTATATTATATAGTAGTTTTTGACTGACCATGGGGAGTGATTAGGACACACCAGGGCGCCTTATTATATTAGATAGTAGTTTTTGACTGGCCATGGGGAGTGATTAGGACACACCGGGGCGCCTTATTATATTAGATAGTAGTTTTTGACTGTCCATGGGGAGTGATTAGGACACACCAGGGCGCCTTATTATATTAGATAGTAGTTTTTGACTGACCATGGGGAGTGATTAGGACACACCAGGGCGCCTTATTAAATTAGATAGTAGTTTTTGACTGGCCATGGGGAGTGATTAGGACACACCAGGGCGCCTTATTATATTAGATAGTAGTTTTTGACTGGCCATGGGGAGTGATTAGGACACACCAGGGCGCCTTATTATATTAGATAGTAGTTTTTGACTGGCCATGGGGAGTGATTAGGACACACCAGGGCGCCTTATTATATTAGATAGTAGTTTTTGACTGGCCATGGGGAGTGATTAGGACACACCAGGGCGCCTTATTATATTAGATAGTAGTTTTTGACTGGCCATGGGGAGTGATTAGGACACACCGGGGCGCCTTATTAAATTAGATAGTAGTTTTTGACTGGCCATGGGGAGTGATTAGAACACACCAGGGCGCCTTATTATATTAGATAGTAGTTTTTGACTGGCCATGGGGAGTGATTAGGACACACCAGGGCGCCTTATTATATTAGATAGTAGTTTTTGACTGTCCATGGGGAGTGATTAGGACACACCGGGGCGCCTTATTATATTAGATAGTAGTTATTGACTGACCATGGGGAGTGATTAGGACACACCGGGGCGCCTTATTATATTAGATAGTAGTTATTGACTGACCATGGGGAGTGATTAGGACACACCGGGGCGCCTTATTATATTAGATAGTAGTTTTTGACTGTCCATGAGGAGTGATTAGGACACACCGGGGCGCCTTATTATATTAGATAGTAGTTATTGACTGTCCATGGGGAGTGAGAAGGACACACCAGGGCGCCTTATTATATTAGATAGTAGTTTATGACTGTCCATGGGGAGTGATTAGGACACACCAGGGCGCCTTATTATATTAGATAGTAGTTTTTGACTGGCCATGTGGAGTGATTAGGACACACCAGGGCGCCTTATTATATTAGATAGTAGTTTTTGACTGTCCATGGGGAGTGATTAGGACACACCAGGCCGCCTTATTATATTAGATAGTAGTTTTTGACTGGCCATGTGGAGTGATTAGGACACACCAGGGCGCCTTATTATATTAGATAGTAGTTTTTGACTGTCCATGGGGAGTGATTAGGACACACCAGGGCGCCTTATTATATTAGATAGTAGTTATTGACTGGCCATGTGGAGTGATTAGGACACACCAGGGCGCCTTATTATATTAGATAGTAGTTTTTGACTGACCATGGGGAGTGATGAGGACACACCAGGGCGCCTTATTATATTAGATAGTAGTTTTTGACTGGCCATGAGGAGTGATTAGGACACACCAGGGCGCCTTATTATATTAGATAGTAGTTTTTGACTGTCCATGGGGAGTGATTAGGACACACCAGGGCGCCTTATTATATTATATAGTAGTTTTTGACTGGCCATGAGGAGTGATTAGGACACACCAGGGCGCCTTATTATATTAGATAGTAGTTTTTGACTGACCATGGGGAGTGATTAGGACACACCAGGGCGCCTTATTATATTAGATAGTAGTTTTTGACTGACCATGGGGAGTGATTAGGACACACCAGGCCGCCTTATTATATTAGATAGTAGTTTTTGACTGACCATGGGGAGTGATTAGGACACACCAGGGCGCCTTATTATATTAGATAGTAGTTTTTGACTGACCATGGGGAGTGATTAGGACACACCAGGGCGCCTTATTATATTAGATAGTAGTTTTTGACTGGCCATGTGGAGTGATTAGGACACACCGGGGCGCCTTATTATATTAGATAGTAGTTTTTGACTGGCCATGGGGAGTGATTAGGACACACCAGGGCGCCTTATTATATTAGATAGTAGTTTTTGACTGGCCATGAGGAGTGATTAGGACACACCAGGGCGCCTTATTATATTATATAGTAGTTATTGACTGGCCATGGGGAGTGATTAGGACACACCGGGGCGCCTTATTAAATTAGATAGTAGTTTTTGACTGGCCATGAGGAGTGATTAGGACACACCGGGGCGCCTTATTATATTAGATAGTAGTTTTTGACTGGCCATGGGGAGTGATTAGGACACACCAGGGCGCCTTATTATATTAGATAGTAGTTATTGACTGTCCATGGGGAGTGATTAGGACACACCGGGGCGCCTTATTATATTAGATAGTAGTTTTTGACTGACCATGGGGAGTGATTAGGACACACCAGGCCGCCTTATTATATTAGATAGTAGTTTTTGACTGGCCATGAGGAGTGATTAGGACACACCAGGGCGCCTTATTATATTAGATAGTAGTTTTTGACTGACCATGGGGAGTGATTAGGACACACCAGGGCGCCTTATTATATTAGATAGTAGTGTTTGACTGTCCATGGGGAGTGATTAGGACACACCAGGGCGCCTTATTATATTAGATAGTAGTTTTTGACTGACCATGGGGAGTGATTAGGACACACCAGGCCGCCTTATTATATTAGATAGTAGTTTTTGACTGGCCATGGGGAGTGATTAGGACACACCAGGGCGCCTTATTATATTAGATAGTAGTTTTTGACTGGCCATGGGGAGTGATTAGGACACACCAGGCCGCCTTATTATATTAGATAGTAGTTATTGACTGGCCATGGGGAGTGATTAGGACACACCGGGGCGCCTTATTATATTAGATAGTAGTTTTTGACTGGCCATGGGGAGTGATTAGGACACACCAGGCCGCCTTATTATATTAGATAGTAGTTTTTGACTGACCATGGGGAGTGATTAGGACACACCAGGCCGCCTTATTATATTAGATAGTAGTTTTTGACTGGCCATGGGGAGTGATTAGGACACACCAGGCCGCCTTATTATATTAGATAGTAGTTTTTGACCGGCCATGGGGAGTGATTAGGACACACCAGGGCGCCTTATTATATTAGATAGTAGTTTTTGACTGGCCATGGGGAGTGATTAGGACACACCGGGGCGCCTTATTATATTAGATAGTAGTTTTTGACTGGCCATGGGGAGTGATTAGGACACACCAGGGCGCCTTATTATATTATATAGTAGTTTTTGACTGGCCATGGGGAGTGATTAGGACACACCAGGCCGCCTTATTATATTAGATAGTAGTTTGTGACTGTCCATGGGGAGTGATTAGGACACACCAGGCCGCCTTATTATATTATATAGTAGTTTTTGACTGACCATGGGGAGTGATTAGGACACACCAGGGCGCCTTATTATATTAGATAGTAGTTTTTGACTGTCCATGGGGAGTGATTAGGACACACCAGGGCGCCTTATTATATTAGATAGTAGTTTTTGACCGGCCATGGGGAGTGATTAGGACACACCAGGGCGCCTTATTATATTAGATAGTAGTTTTTGACTGACCATGGGGAGTGATCAGGACACACCAGGGCGCCTTATTATATTAGATAGTAGTTTTTGACTGGCCATGGGGAGTGATTAGGACACACCGGGGCGCCTTATTATATTAGATAGTAGTTTTTGACTGTCCATGGGGAGTGATTAGGACACACCAGGGCGCCTTATTATATTAGATAGTAGTTTTTGACTGACCATGTGGAGTGATTAGGACACACCAGGGCGCCTTATTATATTAGATAGTAGTTTATGACTGTCCATGGGGAGTGATTAGGACACACCAGGGCGCCTTATTATATTAGATAGTAGTTTTTGACTGGCCATGTGGAGTGATTAGGACACACCAGGGCGCCTTATTATATTAGATAGTAGTTTTTGACTGGCCATAGGGGAGTGATTAGGACACACCAGGGCGCCTTATTATATTAGATAGTAGTTTTTGACTGGCCATAGGGGAGTGATTAGGACACACCAGGGCGCCTTATTATATTAGATAGTAGTTTTTGACTGGCCATGGGGAGTGATCAGGACACACCAGGGCGCCTTATTATATTAGATAGTAGTTTTTGACTGGCCATAGGGGAGTGATTAGGACACACCAGGGCGCCTTATTATATTAGATAGTAGTTTTTGACTGGCCATGGGGAGTGATCAGGACACACCAGGGCGCCTTATTATATTATATAGTAGTTTTTGACTGGCCATGGGGAGTGATTAGGACACACCAGGGCGCCTTATTATATTAGATAGTAGTTTTTGACTGGCCATGGGGAGTGATCAGGACACACCAGGGCGCCTTATTATATTAGATAGTAGTTTTTGACTGGCCATAGGGGAGTGATTAGGACACACCAGGGCGCCTTATTATATTAGATAGTAGTTTTTGACTGGCCATAGGGGAGTGATTAGGACACACCAGGGCGCCTTATTATATTAGATAGTAGTTTTTGACTGGCCATGGGGAGTGATCAGGACACACCAGGGCGCCTTATTATATTAGATAGTAGTTTTTGACTGGCCATAGGGGAGTGATTAGGACACACCAGGGCGCCTTATTATATTAGATAGTAGTTTTTGACTGGCCATAGGGGAGTGATTAGGACACACCAGGGCGCCTTATTATATTAGATAGTAGTTTTTGACTGGCCATGGGGAGTGATCAGGACACACCAGGGCGCCTTATTATATTAGATAGTAGTTTTTGACTGGCCATAGGGGAGTGATTAGGACACACCAGGGCGCCTTATTATATTAGATAGTAGTTTTTGACTGGCCATAGGGGAGTGATTAGGACACACCAGGGCGCCTTATTATATTAGATAGTAGTTTTTGACTGGCCATGGGGAGTGATCAGGACACACCAGGGCGCCTTATTATATTAGATAGTAGTTTTTGACTGGCCATGGGGAGTGATTAGGACACACCAGGGCGCCTTATTATATTAGATAGTAGTTTTTGACTGACCATGGGGAGTGATTAGGACACACCGGGGCGCCTTATTATATTAGATAGTAGTTTTTGACTGACCATGGGGAGTGATTAGGACACACCAGGGCGCCTTATTATATTAGATAGTAGTTTTTGACTGGCCATAGGGGAGTGATTAGGACACACCAGGGCGCCTTATTATATTAGATAGTAGTTTTTGACTGGCCATGGGGAGTGATTAGGACACACCAGGGCGCCTTATTATATTAGATAGTAGTTTTTGACTGGCCATAGGGGAGTGATTAGGACACACCAGGGCGCCTTATTATATTAGATAGTAGTTTTTGACTGGCCATAGGGGAGTGATTAGGACACACCAGGGCGCCTTATTATATTAGATAGTAGTTTTTGACTGGCCATGGGGAGTGATCAGGACACACCAGGGCGCCTTATTAAATTAGATAGTAGTTTTTGACTGGCCATGGGGAGTGATTAGGACACACCAGGGCGCCTTATTATATTAGATAGTAGTTTTTGACTGGCCATGGGGAGTGATTAGGACACACCAGGGCGCCTTATTATATTAGATAGTAGTTTTTGACTGGCCATGGGGAGTGATTAGGACACACCAGGGCGCCTTATTATATTAGATAGTAGTTTTTGACTGTCCATGTGGAGTGATTAGGACACACCGGGGCGCCTCCTTAACCCTTTTACCGCTAAATATAATTATGGACGTGTGTCTTACTGCTGAATATTTCCATATTACCTATCGTGGCATCGTAGAACATAGCTTGCCAATATATTTTCCAGTATTTCGGTAACGTAAGTCTTTAATTTAAGCTACATGTATTCGGATCTCAATCACTACAGTACGAAATAATGTGTCATCAATCATCACTGATATGAAAATAATGTGTTTGGCTAAATTGTCAATGTTTATATCGAAAAAGTTGAATTCCTGGAGTGAATGTATATACCACGAGGTCTCAAGCAGTCTACCTCTTCGCATGCAGCATAGGACAATACTATTGAATGTCTCAATTATATTAATAGCTTGAGGATAGGAGCGACCTATCATATGGTAAATATTCAACCAGGCTCTGGTTATATAAATTAAATTTTAAAGTTTAAACTAAATTCAACACATTATAAAAATATCAGTTTTTGAATTGATGACTGATGTACAGTGTAGTACAATAACGATTAACATTATGGTCTTGTAACTAAACATGTTAGAATATTGACAGTAGTGTGGTATTAAAACCTTTTACTGCTAAATTGATTTCTGGACATGTGTCACGTGTCTTACAGCTGAATATATTTCCATATTAAATATGCCTATCATGGTATTATAGAACATACCTTACCTAATATATCTCCCAGCATTTCGGTAACGTATATTCTCGAGTTAAATATCCCCTTTATGTGTAAAGGTAAGTAACAAAATCCACCGAATGTCAGGTATCTGTAACATACATGTATATACTCGAGCATAGTTCGTTTGAAATAAAAACTTTCCCACTCACATTCACATGCTATGTACCGACGAAAACCACTCAATCAAGTCAATGCCAGGTTAGTAAATTAACGTAAATTATTATGTATATTCTATAGCTAAAAACCACTAATTGAGTAAAATGTTGATAAATATATAGGGTGATCAAAAGAGAGGCCGTTGGAAATTATAGACTAATTTAAAAATAAATTATTCTCACTTCTCATCTACGTTGTAATAAACATATCACGAAATTGGGCAACCCAGTTATTTGAATTGTTTTTGTAATATATTAGTATCACAACAAATGTCACATAACCGTTGCATACATATTTCGTAACTTATGCTCCATTTGTCACTAAATTCATAAATACCTGCACGTATTTGTTGTCCTATAATTGCACAAAACGCATTCTGTTGTTAAACGCATTCGCACAGTGGAAGCATGCTTTCAAAAATCGTCATTATGTACCGTAGTAAATGCGTACAGCAAACAACATTCGTGTTCACTCTGTCCTAAATACATCCTCTAAAAATCCACAAATTCATAACTAACCTTTTCTCAATGAACATACCACACCCATGGTGACAGAATTTTTTTTTACTATATGCTAAGAAATTACCCCCTACTGATAACTCGAAACTAAACAGTGTCACCATTACACGCACATTTCAAGTCAAGGTCATTCATTTCTTACCTTCACCTTTAGCATTCCACGGTGCGTTCGCTCCCCAACTCTGAATGCACTCGTTCAGGACCATGGTACATATAATTATATAGTATTACCTGAAAGCCGATATATCGGCCTGCCGCAGTCTACCGGGAAGCCGATATATCGGCTTGCCGCGCTCAAAGGGTTAAATTAGATAGTAGTTTTTGACTGACCATGGGGAGTGATTAGGACACACCAGGGCGCCTTATTATATTAGATAGTAGTTATTGACTGGCCATGGGGAGTGATTAGGACACACCAGGGCGCCTTATTATATTAGATAGTAGTTTTTGACTGACCATGGGGAGTGATTAGGACACACCAGGGCGCCTTATTATATTAGATAGTAGTTTTTGACTGGCCATGGGGAGTGATTAGGACACACCAGGGCGCCTTATTATATTAGATAGTAGTTTTTGACTGGCCATGGGGAGTGATCAGGACACACCAGGGCGCCTTATTATATTAGATAGTAGTTTTTGACTGGCCATGGGGAGTGATTAGGACACACCGGGGCGCCTTATTATATTAGATAGTAGTTTTTGACTGTCCATGGGGAGTGATTAGGACACACCAGGGCGCCTTATTATATTAGATAGTAGTTTTTGACTGACCATGTGGAGTGATTAGGACACACCAGGGCGCCTTATTATATTAGATAGTAGTTTATGACTGTCCATGGGGAGTGATTAGGACACACCAGGGCGCCTTATTATATTAGATAGTAGTTTTTGACTGGCCATGTGGAGTGATTAGGACACACCAGGGCGCCTTATTATATTAGATAGTAGTTTTTGACTGGCCATAGGGGAGTGATTAGGACACACCAGGGCGCCTTATTATATTAGATAGTAGTTTTTGACTGGCCATAGGGGAGTGATTAGGACACACCAGGGCGCCTTATTATATTAGATAGTAGTTTTTGACTGGCCATGGGGAGTGATCAGGACACACCAGGGCGCCTTATTATATTAGATAGTAGTTTTTGACTGGCCATAGGGGAGTGATTAGGACACACCAGGGCGCCTTATTATATTAGATAGTAGTTTTTGACTGGCCATGGGGAGTGATCAGGACACACCAGGGCGCCTTATTATATTATATAGTAGTTTTTGACTGGCCATGGGGAGTGATTAGGACACACCAGGGCGCCTTATTATATTAGATAGTAGTTTTTGACTGGCCATGGGGAGTGATCAGGACACACCAGGGCGCCTTATTATATTAGATAGTAGTTTTTGACTGGCCATAGGGGAGTGATTAGGACACACCAGGGCGCCTTATTATATTAGATAGTAGTTTTTGACTGGCCATAGGGGAGTGATTAGGACACACCAGGGCGCCTTATTATATTAGATAGTAGTTTTTGACTGGCCATGGGGAGTGATTAGGACACACCAGGCCGCCTTATTATATTAGATAGTAGTTTTTGACCGGCCATGGGGAGTGATTAGGACACACCAGGGCGCCTTATTATATTAGATAGTAGTTTTTGACTGGCCATGGGGAGTGATTAGAACACACCAGGGCGCCTTATTATATTAGATAGTAGTTTTTGACTGGCCATGGGGAGTGATCAGGACACACCAGGGCGCCTTATTATATTAGATAGTAGTTTTTGACTGGCCATAGGGGAGTGATTAGGACACACCAGGGCGCCTTATTATATTAGATAGTAGTTTTTGACTGGCCATAGGGGAGTGATTAGGACACACCAGGGCGCCTTATTATATTAGATAGTAGTTTTTGACTGGCCATGGGGAGTGATCAGGACACACCAGGGCGCCTTATTATATTAGATAGTAGTTTTTGACTGGCCATAGGGGAGTGATTAGGACACACCAGGGCGCCTTATTATATTAGATAGTAGTTTTTGACTGGCCATAGGGGAGTGATTAGGACACACCAGGGCGCCTTATTATATTAGATAGTAGTTTTTGACTGGCCATGGGGAGTGATCAGGACACACCAGGGCGCCTTATTATATTAGATAGTAGTTTTTGACTGGCCATGGGGAGTGATTAGGACACACCAGGGCGCCTTATTATATTAGATAGTAGTTTTTGACTGACCATGGGGAGTGATTAGGACACACCGGGGCGCCTTATTATATTAGATAGTAGTTTTTGACTGACCATGGGGAGTGATTAGGACACACCAGGGCGCCTTATTATATTAGATAGTAGTTTTTGACTGGCCATAGGGGAGTGATTAGGACACACCAGGGCGCCTTATTATATTAGATAGTAGTTTTTGACTGGCCATGGGGAGTGATTAGGACACACCAGGGCGCCTTATTATATTAGATAGTAGTTTTTGACTGGCCATAGGGGAGTGATTAGGACACACCAGGGCGCCTTATTATATTAGATAGTAGTTTTTGACTGGCCATAGGGGAGTGATTAGGACACACCAGGGCGCCTTATTATATTAGATAGTAGTTTTTGACTGGCCATGGGGAGTGATCAGGACACACCAGGGCGCCTTATTAAATTAGATAGTAGTTTTTGACTGGCCATGGGGAGTGATTAGGACACACCAGGGCGCCTTATTATATTAGATAGTAGTTTTTGACTGGCCATGGGGAGTGATTAGGACACACCAGGGCGCCTTATTATATTAGATAGTAGTTTTTGACTGGCCATGGGGAGTGATTAGGACACACCAGGGCGCCTTATTATATTAGATAGTAGTTTTTGACTGTCCATGTGGAGTGATTAGGACACACCGGGGCGCCTCCTTAACCCTTTTACCGCTAAATATAATTATGGACGTGTGTCTTACTGCTGAATATTTCCATATTACCTATCGTGGCATCGTAGAACATAGCTTGCCAATATATTTTCCAGTATTTCGGTAACGTAAGTCTTTAATTTAAGCTACATGTATTCGGATCTCAATCACTACAGTACGAAATAATGTGTCATCAATCATCACTGATATGAAAATAATGTGTTTGGCTAAATTGTCAATGTTTATATCGAAAAAGTTGAATTCCTGGAGTGAATGTATATACCACGAGGTCTCAAGCAGTCTACCTCTTCGCATGCAGCATAGGACAATACTATTGAATGTCTCAATTATATTAATAGCTTGAGGATAGGAGCGACCTATCATATGGTAAATATTCAACCAGGCTCTGGTTATATAAATTAAATTTTAAAGTTTAAACTAAATTCAACACATTATAAAAATATCAGTTTTTGAATTGATGACTGATGTACAGTGTAGTACAATAACGATTAACATTATGGTCTTGTAACTAAACATGTTAGAATATTGACAGTAGTGTGGTATTAAAACCTTTTACTGCTAAATTGATTTCTGGACATGTGTCACGTGTCTTACAGCTGAATATATTTCCATATTAAATATGCCTATCATGGTATTATAGAACATACCTTACCTAATATATCTCCCAGCATTTCGGTAACGTATATTCTCGAGTTAAATATCCCCTTTATGTGTAAAGGTAAGTAACAAAATCCACCGAATGTCAGGTATCTGTAACATACATGTATATACTCGAGCATAGTTCGTTTGAAATAAAAACTTTCCCACTCACATTCACATGCTATGTACCGACGAAAACCACTCAATCAAGTCAATGCCAGGTTAGTAAATTAACGTAAATTATTATGTATATTCTATAGCTAAAAACCACTAATTGAGTAAAATGTTGATAAATATATAGGGTGATCAAAAGAGAGGCCGTTGGAAATTATAGACTAATTTAAAAATAAATTATTCTCACTTCTCATCTACGTTGTAATAAACATATCACGAAATTGGGCAACCCAGTTATTTGAATTGTTTTTGTAATATATTAGTATCACAACAAATGTCACATAACCGTTGCATACATATTTCGTAACTTATGCTCCATTTGTCACTAAATTCATAAATACCTGCACGTATTTGTTGTCCTATAATTGCACAAAACGCATTCTGTTGTTAAACGCATTCGCACAGTGGAAGCATGCTTTCAAAAATCGTCATTATGTACCGTAGTAAATGCGTACAGCAAACAACATTCGTGTTCACTCTGTCCTAAATACATCCTCTAAAAATCCACAAATTCATAACTAACCTTTTCTCAATGAACATACCACACCCATGGTGACAGAATTTTTTTTTACTATATGCTAAGAAATTACCCCCTACTGATAACTCGAAACTAAACAGTGTCACCATTACACGCACATTTCAAGTCAAGGTCATTCATTTCTTACCTTCACCTTTAGCATTCCACGGTGCGTTCGCTCCCCAACTCTGAATGCACTCGTTCAGGACCATGGTACATATAATTATATAGTATTACCTGAAAGCCGATATATCGGCCTGCCGCAGTCTACCGGGAAGCCGATATATCGGCTTGCCGCGCTCAAAGGGTTAAATTAGATAGTAGTTTTTGACTGACCATGGGGAGTGATTAGGACACACCAGGGCGCCTTATTATATTAGATAGTAGTTATTGACTGGCCATGGGGAGTGATTAGGACACACCAGGGCGCCTTATTATATTAGATAGTAGTTTTTGACTGACCATGGGGAGTGATTAGGACACACCAGGGCGCCTTATTATATTAGATAGTAGTTTTTGACTGGCCATGGGGAGTGATTAGGACACACCAGGGCGCCTTATTATATTAGATAGTAGTTTTTGACTGGCCATGGGGAGTGATCAGGACACACCAGGGCGCCTTATTATATTAGATAGTAGTTTTTGACTGGCCATGGGGAGTGATTAGGACACACCGGGGCGCCTTATTATATTAGATAGTAGTTTTTGACTGTCCATGGGGAGTGATTAGGACACACCAGGGCGCCTTATTATATTAGATAGTAGTTTTTGACTGACCATGTGGAGTGATTAGGACACACCAGGGCGCCTTATTATATTAGATAGTAGTTTATGACTGTCCATGGGGAGTGATTAGGACACACCAGGGCGCCTTATTATATTAGATAGTAGTTTTTGACTGGCCATGTGGAGTGATTAGGACACACCAGGGCGCCTTATTATATTAGATAGTAGTTTTTGACTGGCCATAGGGGAGTGATTAGGACACACCAGGGCGCCTTATTATATTAGATAGTAGTTTTTGACTGGCCATAGGGGAGTGATTAGGACACACCAGGGCGCCTTATTATATTAGATAGTAGTTTTTGACTGGCCATGGGGAGTGATCAGGACACACCAGGGCGCCTTATTATATTAGATAGTAGTTTTTGACTGGCCATAGGGGAGTGATTAGGACACACCAGGGCGCCTTATTATATTAGATAGTAGTTTTTGACTGGCCATGGGGAGTGATCAGGACACACCAGGGCGCCTTATTATATTATATAGTAGTTTTTGACTGGCCATGGGGAGTGATTAGGACACACCAGGGCGCCTTATTATATTAGATAGTAGTTTTTGACTGGCCATGGGGAGTGATCAGGACACACCAGGGCGCCTTATTATATTAGATAGTAGTTTTTGACTGGCCATAGGGGAGTGATTAGGACACACCAGGGCGCCTTATTATATTAGATAGTAGTTTTTGACTGGCCATAGGGGAGTGATTAGGACACACCAGGGCGCCTTATTATATTAGATAGTAGTTTTTGACTGGCCATGGGGAGTGATCAGGACACACCAGGGCGCCTTATTATATTAGATAGTAGTTTTTGACTGGCCATAGGGGAGTGATTAGGACACACCAGGGCGCCTTATTATATTAGATAGTAGTTTTTGACTGGCCATAGGGGAGTGATTAGGACACACCAGGGCGCCTTATTATATTAGATAGTAGTTTTTGACTGGCCATGGGGAGTGATCAGGACACACCAGGGCGCCTTATTATATTAGATAGTAGTTTTTGACTGGCCATAGGGGAGTGATTAGGACACACCAGGGCGCCTTATTATATTAGATAGTAGTTTTTGACTGGCCATAGGGGAGTGATTAGGACACACCAGGGCGCCTTATTATATTAGATAGTAGTTTTTGACTGGCCATGGGGAGTGATCAGGACACACCAGGGCGCCTTATTATATTAGATAGTAGTTTTTGACTGGCCATAGGGGAGTGATTAGGACACACCAGGGCGCCTTATTATATTAGATAGTAGTTTTTGACTGACCATGGGGAGTGATTAGGACACACCGGGGCGCCTTATTATATTAGATAGTAGTTTTTGACTGACCATGGGGAGTGATTAGGACACACCAGGGCGCCTTATTATATTAGATAGTAGTTTTTGACTGGCCATAGGGGAGTGATTAGGACACACCAGGGCGCCTTATTATATTAGATAGTAGTTTTTGACTGGCCATGGGGAGTGATTAGGACACACCAGGGCGCCTTATTATATTAGATAGTAGTTTTTGACTGGCCATAGGGGAGTGATTAGGACACACCAGGGCGCCTTATTATATTAGATAGTAGTTTTTGACTGGCCATAGGGGAGTGATTAGGACACACCAGGGCGCCTTATTATATTAGATAGTAGTTTTTGACTGGCCATGGGGAGTGATCAGGACACACCAGGGCGCCTTATTAAATTAGATAGTAGTTTTTGACTGGCCATGGGGAGTGATTAGGACACACCAGGGCGCCTTATTATATTAGATAGTAGTTTTTGACTGGCCATGGGGAGTGATTAGGACACACCAGGGCGCCTTATTATATTAGATAGTAGTTTTTGACTGGCCATGGGGAGTGATTAGGACACACCAGGGCGCCTTATTATATTAGATAGTAGTTTTTGACTGTCCATGTGGAGTGATTAGGACACACCGGGGCGCCTCCTTAACCCTTTTACCGCTAAATATAATTATGGACGTGTGTCTTACTGCTGAATATTTCCATATTACCTATCGTGGCATCGTAGAACATAGCTTGCCAATATATTTTCCAGTATTTCGGTAACGTAAGTCTTTAATTTAAGCTACATGTATTCGGATCTCAATCACTACAGTACGAAATAATGTGTCATCAATCATCACTGATATGAAAATAATGTGTTTGGCTAAATTGTCAATGTTTATATCGAAAAAGTTGAATTCCTGGAGTGAATGTATATACCACGAGGTCTCAAGCAGTCTACCTCTTCGCATGCAGCATAGGACAATACTATTGAATGTCTCAATTATATTAATAGCTTGAGGATAGGAGCGACCTATCATATGGTAAATATTCAACCAGGCTCTGGTTATATAAATTAAATTTTAAAGTTTAAACTAAATTCAACACATTATAAAAATATCAGTTTTTGAATTGATGACTGATGTACAGTGTAGTACAATAACGATTAACATTATGGTCTTGTAACTAAACATGTTAGAATATTGACAGTAGTGTGGTATTAAAACCTTTTACTGCTAAATTGATTTCTGGACATGTGTCACGTGTCTTACAGCTGAATATATTTCCATATTAAATATGCCTATCATGGTATTATAGAACATACCTTACCTAATATATCTCCCAGCATTTCGGTAACGTATATTCTCGAGTTAAATATCCCCTTTATGTGTAAAGGTAAGTAACAAAATCCACCGAATGTCAGGTATCTGTAACATACATGTATATACTCGAGCATAGTTCGTTTGAAATAAAAACTTTCCCACTCACATTCACATGCTATGTACCGACGAAAACCACTCAATCAAGTCAATGCCAGGTTAGTAAATTAACGTAAATTATTATGTATATTCTATAGCTAAAAACCACTAATTGAGTAAAATGTTGATAAATATATAGGGTGATCAAAAGAGAGGCCGTTGGAAATTATAGACTAATTTAAAAATAAATTATTCTCACTTCTCATCTACGTTGTAATAAACATATCACGAAATTGGGCAACCCAGTTATTTGAATTGTTTTTGTAATATATTAGTATCACAACAAATGTCACATAACCGTTGCATACATATTTCGTAACTTATGCTCCATTTGTCACTAAATTCATAAATACCTGCACGTATTTGTTGTCCTATAATTGCACAAAACGCATTCTGTTGTTAAACGCATTCGCACAGTGGAAGCATGCTTTCAAAAATCGTCATTATGTACCGTAGTAAATGCGTACAGCAAACAACATTCGTGTTCACTCTGTCCTAAATACATCCTCTAAAAATCCACAAATTCATAACTAACCTTTTCTCAATGAACATACCACACCCATGGTGACAGAATTTTTTTTTACTATATGCTAAGAAATTACCCCCTACTGATAACTCGAAACTAAACAGTGTCACCATTACACGCACATTTCAAGTCAAGGTCATTCATTTCTTACCTTCACCTTTAGCATTCCACGGTGCGTTCGCTCCCCAACTCTGAATGCACTCGTTCAGGACCATGGTACATATAATTATATAGTATTACCTGAAAGCCGATATATCGGCCTGCCGCAGTCTACCGGGAAGCCGATATATCGGCTTGCCGCGCTCAAAGGGTTAAATTAGATAGTAGTTTTTGACTGACCATGGGGAGTGATTAGGACACACCAGGGCGCCTTATTATATTAGATAGTAGTTATTGACTGGCCATGGGGAGTGATTAGGACACACCAGGGCGCCTTATTATATTAGATAGTAGTTTTTGACTGACCATGGGGAGTGATTAGGACACACCAGGGCGCCTTATTATATTAGATAGTAGTTTTTGACTGGCCATGGGGAGTGATTAGGACACACCAGGGCGCCTTATTATATTAGATAGTAGTTTTTGACTGGCCATGGGGAGTGATCAGGACACACCAGGGCGCCTTATTATATTAGATAGTAGTTTTTGACTGGCCATGGGGAGTGATTAGGACACACCGGGGCGCCTTATTATATTAGATAGTAGTTTTTGACTGTCCATGGGGAGTGATTAGGACACACCAGGGCGCCTTATTATATTAGATAGTAGTTTTTGACTGACCATGTGGAGTGATTAGGACACACCAGGGCGCCTTATTATATTAGATAGTAGTTTATGACTGTCCATGGGGAGTGATTAGGACACACCAGGGCGCCTTATTATATTAGATAGTAGTTTTTGACTGGCCATGTGGAGTGATTAGGACACACCAGGGCGCCTTATTATATTAGATAGTAGTTTTTGACTGGCCATAGGGGAGTGATTAGGACACACCAGGGCGCCTTATTATATTAGATAGTAGTTTTTGACTGGCCATAGGGGAGTGATTAGGACACACCAGGGCGCCTTATTATATTAGATAGTAGTTTTTGACTGGCCATGGGGAGTGATCAGGACACACCAGGGCGCCTTATTATATTAGATAGTAGTTTTTGACTGGCCATAGGGGAGTGATTAGGACACACCAGGGCGCCTTATTATATTAGATAGTAGTTTTTGACTGGCCATGGGGAGTGATCAGGACACACCAGGGCGCCTTATTATATTATATAGTAGTTTTTGACTGGCCATGGGGAGTGATTAGGACACACCAGGGCGCCTTATTATATTAGATAGTAGTTTTTGACTGGCCATGGGGAGTGATCAGGACACACCAGGGCGCCTTATTATATTAGATAGTAGTTTTTGACTGGCCATAGGGGAGTGATTAGGACACACCAGGGCGCCTTATTATATTAGATAGTAGTTTTTGACTGGCCATAGGGGAGTGATTAGGACACACCAGGGCGCCTTATTATATTAGATAGTAGTTTTTGACTGGCCATGGGGAGTGATCAGGACACACCAGGGCGCCTTATTATATTAGATAGTAGTTTTTGACTGGCCATAGGGGAGTGATTAGGACACACCAGGGCGCCTTATTATATTAGATAGTAGTTTTTGACTGGCCATAGGGGAGTGATTAGGACACACCAGGGCGCCTTATTATATTAGATAGTAGTTTTTGACTGGCCATGGGGAGTGATCAGGACACACCAGGGCGCCTTATTATATTAGATAGTAGTTTTTGACTGGCCATAGGGGAGTGATTAGGACACACCAGGGCGCCTTATTATATTAGATAGTAGTTTTTGACTGACCATGGGGAGTGATTAGGACACACCGGGGCGCCTTATTATATTAGATAGTAGTTTTTGACTGACCATGGGGAGTGATTAGGACACACCAGGGCGCCTTATTATATTAGATAGTAGTTTTTGACTGGCCATAGGGGAGTGATTAGGACACACCAGGGCGCCTTATTATATTAGATAGTAGTTTTTGACTGGCCATGGGGAGTGATTAGGACACACCAGGGCGCCTTATTATATTAGATAGTAGTTTTTGACTGGCCATAGGGGAGTGATTAGGACACACCAGGGCGCCTTATTATATTAGATAGTAGTTTTTGACTGGCCATAGGGGAGTGATTAGGACACACCAGGGCGCCTTATTATATTAGATAGTAGTTTTTGACTGGCCATGGGGAGTGATCAGGACACACCAGGGCGCCTTATTAAATTAGATAGTAGTTTTTGACTGGCCATGGGGAGTGATTAGGACACACCAGGGCGCCTTATTATATTAGATAGTAGTTTTTGACTGGCCATGGGGAGTGATTAGGACACACCAGGGCGCCTTATTATATTAGATAGTAGTTTTTGACTGGCCATGGGGAGTGATTAGGACACACCAGGGCGCCTTATTATATTAGATAGTAGTTTTTGACTGTCCATGTGGAGTGATTAGGACACACCGGGGCGCCTCCTTAACCCTTTTACCGCTAAATATAATTATGGACGTGTGTCTTACTGCTGAATATTTCCATATTACCTATCGTGGCATCGTAGAACATAGCTTGCCAATATATTTTCCAGTATTTCGGTAACGTAAGTCTTTAATTTAAGCTACATGTATTCGGATCTCAATCACTACAGTACGAAATAATGTGTCATCAATCATCACTGATATGAAAATAATGTGTTTGGCTAAATTGTCAATGTTTATATCGAAAAAGTTGAATTCCTGGAGTGAATGTATATACCACGAGGTCTCAAGCAGTCTACCTCTTCGCATGCAGCATAGGACAATACTATTGAATGTCTCAATTATATTAATAGCTTGAGGATAGGAGCGACCTATCATATGGTAAATATTCAACCAGGCTCTGGTTATATAAATTAAATTTTAAAGTTTAAACTAAATTCAACACATTATAAAAATATCAGTTTTTGAATTGATGACTGATGTACAGTGTAGTACAATAACGATTAACATTATGGTCTTGTAACTAAACATGTTAGAATATTGACAGTAGTGTGGTATTAAAACCTTTTACTGCTAAATTGATTTCTGGACATGTGTCACGTGTCTTACAGCTGAATATATTTCCATATTAAATATGCCTATCATGGTATTATAGAACATACCTTACCTAATATATCTCCCAGCATTTCGGTAACGTATATTCTCGAGTTAAATATCCCCTTTATGTGTAAAGGTAAGTAACAAAATCCACCGAATGTCAGGTATCTGTAACATACATGTATATACTCGAGCATAGTTCGTTTGAAATAAAAACTTTCCCACTCACATTCACATGCTATGTACCGACGAAAACCACTCAATCAAGTCAATGCCAGGTTAGTAAATTAACGTAAATTATTATGTATATTCTATAGCTAAAAACCACTAATTGAGTAAAATGTTGATAAATATATAGGGTGATCAAAAGAGAGGCCGTTGGAAATTATAGACTAATTTAAAAATAAATTATTCTCACTTCTCATCTACGTTGTAATAAACATATCACGAAATTGGGCAACCCAGTTATTTGAATTGTTTTTGTAATATATTAGTATCACAACAAATGTCACATAACCGTTGCATACATATTTCGTAACTTATGCTCCATTTGTCACTAAATTCATAAATACCTGCACGTATTTGTTGTCCTATAATTGCACAAAACGCATTCTGTTGTTAAACGCATTCGCACAGTGGAAGCATGCTTTCAAAAATCGTCATTATGTACCGTAGTAAATGCGTACAGCAAACAACATTCGTGTTCACTCTGTCCTAAATACATCCTCTAAAAATCCACAAATTCATAACTAACCTTTTCTCAATGAACATACCACACCCATGGTGACAGAATTTTTTTTTACTATATGCTAAGAAATTACCCCCTACTGATAACTCGAAACTAAACAGTGTCACCATTACACGCACATTTCAAGTCAAGGTCATTCATTTCTTACCTTCACCTTTAGCATTCCACGGTGCGTTCGCTCCCCAACTCTGAATGCACTCGTTCAGGACCATGGTACATATAATTATATAGTATTACCTGAAAGCCGATATATCGGCCTGCCGCAGTCTACCGGGAAGCCGATATATCGGCTTGCCGCGCTCAAAGGGTTAAATTAGATAGTAGTTTTTGACTGACCATGGGGAGTGATTAGGACACACCAGGGCGCCTTATTATATTAGATAGTAGTTATTGACTGGCCATGGGGAGTGATTAGGACACACCAGGGCGCCTTATTATATTAGATAGTAGTTTTTGACTGACCATGGGGAGTGATTAGGACACACCAGGGCGCCTTATTATATTAGATAGTAGTTTTTGACTGGCCATGGGGAGTGATTAGGACACACCAGGGCGCCTTATTATATTAGATAGTAGTTTTTGACTGGCCATGGGGAGTGATCAGGACACACCAGGGCGCCTTATTATATTAGATAGTAGTTTTTGACTGGCCATGGGGAGTGATTAGGACACACCGGGGCGCCTTATTATATTAGATAGTAGTTTTTGACTGTCCATGGGGAGTGATTAGGACACACCAGGGCGCCTTATTATATTAGATAGTAGTTTTTGACTGACCATGTGGAGTGATTAGGACACACCAGGGCGCCTTATTATATTAGATAGTAGTTTATGACTGTCCATGGGGAGTGATTAGGACACACCAGGGCGCCTTATTATATTAGATAGTAGTTTTTGACTGGCCATGTGGAGTGATTAGGACACACCAGGGCGCCTTATTATATTAGATAGTAGTTTTTGACTGGCCATAGGGGAGTGATTAGGACACACCAGGGCGCCTTATTATATTAGATAGTAGTTTTTGACTGGCCATAGGGGAGTGATTAGGACACACCAGGGCGCCTTATTATATTAGATAGTAGTTTTTGACTGGCCATGGGGAGTGATCAGGACACACCAGGGCGCCTTATTATATTAGATAGTAGTTTTTGACTGGCCATAGGGGAGTGATTAGGACACACCAGGGCGCCTTATTATATTAGATAGTAGTTTTTGACTGGCCATGGGGAGTGATCAGGACACACCAGGGCGCCTTATTATATTATATAGTAGTTTTTGACTGGCCATGGGGAGTGATTAGGACACACCAGGGCGCCTTATTATATTAGATAGTAGTTTTTGACTGGCCATGGGGAGTGATCAGGACACACCAGGGCGCCTTATTATATTAGATAGTAGTTTTTGACTGGCCATAGGGGAGTGATTAGGACACACCAGGGCGCCTTATTATATTAGATAGTAGTTTTTGACTGGCCATAGGGGAGTGATTAGGACACACCAGGGCGCCTTATTATATTAGATAGTAGTTTTTGACTGGCCATGGGGAGTGATCAGGACACACCAGGGCGCCTTATTATATTAGATAGTAGTTTTTGACTGGCCATAGGGGAGTGATTAGGACACACCAGGGCGCCTTATTATATTAGATAGTAGTTTTTGACTGGCCATAGGGGAGTGATTAGGACACACCAGGGCGCCTTATTATATTAGATAGTAGTTTTTGACTGGCCATGGGGAGTGATCAGGACACACCAGGGCGCCTTATTATATTAGATAGTAGTTTTTGACTGGCCATAGGGGAGTGATTAGGACACACCAGGGCGCCTTATTATATTAGATAGTAGTTTTTGACTGGCCATAGGGGAGTGATTAGGACACACCAGGGCGCCTTATTATATTAGATAGTAGTTTTTGACTGGCCATGGGGAGTGATCAGGACACACCAGGGCGCCTTATTATATTAGATAGTAGTTTTTGACTGGCCATGGGGAGTGATTAGGACACACCAGGGCGCCTTATTATATTAGATAGTAGTTTTTGACTGACCATGGGGAGTGATTAGGACACACCGGGGCGCCTTATTATATTAGATAGTAGTTTTTGACTGACCATGGGGAGTGATTAGGACACACCAGGGCGCCTTATTATATTAGATAGTAGTTTTTGACTGGCCATAGGGGAGTGATTAGGACACACCAGGGCGCCTTATTATATTAGATAGTAGTTTTTGACTGGCCATGGGGAGTGATTAGGACACACCAGGGCGCCTTATTATATTAGATAGTAGTTTTTGACTGGCCATAGGGGAGTGATTAGGACACACCAGGGCGCCTTATTATATTAGATAGTAGTTTTTGACTGGCCATAGGGGAGTGATTAGGACACACCAGGGCGCCTTATTATATTAGATAGTAGTTTTTGACTGGCCATGGGGAGTGATCAGGACACACCAGGGCGCCTTATTAAATTAGATAGTAGTTTTTGACTGGCCATGGGGAGTGATTAGGACACACCAGGGCGCCTTATTATATTAGATAGTAGTTTTTGACTGGCCATGGGGAGTGATTAGGACACACCAGGGCGCCTTATTATATTAGATAGTAGTTTTTGACTGGCCATGGGGAGTGATTAGGACACACCAGGGCGCCTTATTATATTAGATAGTAGTTTTTGACTGTCCATGTGGAGTGATTAGGACACACCGGGGCGCCTCCTTAACCCTTTTACCGCTAAATATAATTATGGACGTGTGTCTTACTGCTGAATATTTCCATATTACCTATCGTGGCATCGTAGAACATAGCTTGCCAATATATTTTCCAGTATTTCGGTAACGTAAGTCTTTAATTTAAGCTACATGTATTCGGATCTCAATCACTACAGTACGAAATAATGTGTCATCAATCATCACTGATATGAAAATAATGTGTTTGGCTAAATTGTCAATGTTTATATCGAAAAAGTTGAATTCCTGGAGTGAATGTATATACCACGAGGTCTCAAGCAGTCTACCTCTTCGCATGCAGCATAGGACAATACTATTGAATGTCTCAATTATATTAATAGCTTGAGGATAGGAGCGACCTATCATATGGTAAATATTCAACCAGGCTCTGGTTATATAAATTAAATTTTAAAGTTTAAACTAAATTCAACACATTATAAAAATATCAGTTTTTGAATTGATGACTGATGTACAGTGTAGTACAATAACGATTAACATTATGGTCTTGTAACTAAACATGTTAGAATATTGACAGTAGTGTGGTATTAAAACCTTTTACTGCTAAATTGATTTCTGGACATGTGTCACGTGTCTTACAGCTGAATATATTTCCATATTAAATATGCCTATCATGGTATTATAGAACATACCTTACCTAATATATCTCCCAGCATTTCGGTAACGTATATTCTCGAGTTAAATATCCCCTTTATGTGTAAAGGTAAGTAACAAAATCCACCGAATGTCAGGTATCTGTAACATACATGTATATACTCGAGCATAGTTCGTTTGAAATAAAAACTTTCCCACTCACATTCACATGCTATGTACCGACGAAAACCACTCAATCAAGTCAATGCCAGGTTAGTAAATTAACGTAAATTATTATGTATATTCTATAGCTAAAAACCACTAATTGAGTAAAATGTTGATAAATATATAGGGTGATCAAAAGAGAGGCCGTTGGAAATTATAGACTAATTTAAAAATAAATTATTCTCACTTCTCATCTACGTTGTAATAAACATATCACGAAATTGGGCAACCCAGTTATTTGAATTGTTTTTGTAATATATTAGTATCACAACAAATGTCACATAACCGTTGCATACATATTTCGTAACTTATGCTCCATTTGTCACTAAATTCATAAATACCTGCACGTATTTGTTGTCCTATAATTGCACAAAACGCATTCTGTTGTTAAACGCATTCGCACAGTGGAAGCATGCTTTCAAAAATCGTCATTATGTACCGTAGTAAATGCGTACAGCAAACAACATTCGTGTTCACTCTGTCCTAAATACATCCTCTAAAAATCCACAAATTCATAACTAACCTTTTCTCAATGAACATACCACACCCATGGTGACAGAATTTTTTTTTACTATATGCTAAGAAATTACCCCCTACTGATAACTCGAAACTAAACAGTGTCACCATTACACGCACATTTCAAGTCAAGGTCATTCATTTCTTACCTTCACCTTTAGCATTCCACGGTGCGTTCGCTCCCCAACTCTGAATGCACTCGTTCAGGACCATGGTACATATAATTATATAGTATTACCTGAAAGCCGATATATCGGCCTGCCGCAGTCTACCGGGAAGCCGATATATCGGCTTGCCGCGCTCAAAGGGTTAAATTAGATAGTAGTTTTTGACTGACCATGGGGAGTGATTAGGACACACCAGGGCGCCTTATTATATTAGATAGTAGTTATTGACTGGCCATGGGGAGTGATTAGGACACACCAGGGCGCCTTATTATATTAGATAGTAGTTTTTGACTGACCATGGGGAGTGATTAGGACACACCAGGGCGCCTTATTATATTAGATAGTAGTTTTTGACTGGCCATGGGGAGTGATTAGGACACACCAGGGCGCCTTATTATATTAGATAGTAGTTTTTGACTGGCCATGGGGAGTGATCAGGACACACCAGGGCGCCTTATTATATTAGATAGTAGTTTTTGACTGGCCATGGGGAGTGATTAGGACACACCGGGGCGCCTTATTATATTAGATAGTAGTTTTTGACTGTCCATGGGGAGTGATTAGGACACACCAGGGCGCCTTATTATATTAGATAGTAGTTTTTGACTGACCATGTGGAGTGATTAGGACACACCAGGGCGCCTTATTATATTAGATAGTAGTTTATGACTGTCCATGGGGAGTGATTAGGACACACCAGGGCGCCTTATTATATTAGATAGTAGTTTTTGACTGGCCATGTGGAGTGATTAGGACACACCAGGGCGCCTTATTATATTAGATAGTAGTTTTTGACTGGCCATAGGGGAGTGATTAGGACACACCAGGGCGCCTTATTATATTAGATAGTAGTTTTTGACTGGCCATAGGGGAGTGATTAGGACACACCAGGGCGCCTTATTATATTAGATAGTAGTTTTTGACTGGCCATGGGGAGTGATCAGGACACACCAGGGCGCCTTATTATATTAGATAGTAGTTTTTGACTGGCCATAGGGGAGTGATTAGGACACACCAGGGCGCCTTATTATATTAGATAGTAGTTTTTGACTGGCCATGGGGAGTGATCAGGACACACCAGGGCGCCTTATTATATTATATAGTAGTTTTTGACTGGCCATGGGGAGTGATTAGGACACACCAGGGCGCCTTATTATATTAGATAGTAGTTTTTGACTGGCCATGGGGAGTGATCAGGACACACCAGGGCGCCTTATTATATTAGATAGTAGTTTTTGACTGGCCATAGGGGAGTGATTAGGACACACCAGGGCGCCTTATTATATTAGATAGTAGTTTTTGACTGGCCATAGGGGAGTGATTAGGACACACCAGGGCGCCTTATTATATTAGATAGTAGTTTTTGACTGGCCATGGGGAGTGATCAGGACACACCAGGGCGCCTTATTATATTAGATAGTAGTTTTTGACTGGCCATAGGGGAGTGATTAGGACACACCAGGGCGCCTTATTATATTAGATAGTAGTTTTTGACTGGCCATAGGGGAGTGATTAGGACACACCAGGGCGCCTTATTATATTAGATAGTAGTTTTTGACTGGCCATGGGGAGTGATCAGGACACACCAGGGCGCCTTATTATATTAGATAGTAGTTTTTGACTGGCCATAGGGGAGTGATTAGGACACACCAGGGCGCCTTATTATATTAGATAGTAGTTTTTGACTGGCCATAGGGGAGTGATTAGGACACACCAGGGCGCCTTATTATATTAGATAGTAGTTTTTGACTGGCCATGGGGAGTGATCAGGACACACCAGGGCGCCTTATTATATTAGATAGTAGTTTTTGACTGGCCATGGGGAGTGATTAGGACACACCAGGGCGCCTTATTATATTAGATAGTAGTTTTTGACTGACCATGGGGAGTGATTAGGACACACCGGGGCGCCTTATTATATTAGATAGTAGTTTTTGACTGACCATGGGGAGTGATTAGGACACACCAGGGCGCCTTATTATATTAGATAGTAGTTTTTGACTGGCCATAGGGGAGTGATTAGGACACACCAGGGCGCCTTATTATATTAGATAGTAGTTTTTGACTGGCCATGGGGAGTGATTAGGACACACCAGGGCGCCTTATTATATTAGATAGTAGTTTTTGACTGGCCATAGGGGAGTGATTAGGACACACCAGGGCGCCTTATTATATTAGATAGTAGTTTTTGACTGGCCATAGGGGAGTGATTAGGACACACCAGGGCGCCTTATTATATTAGATAGTAGTTTTTGACTGGCCATGGGGAGTGATCAGGACACACCAGGGCGCCTTATTAAATTAGATAGTAGTTTTTGACTGGCCATGGGGAGTGATTAGGACACACCAGGGCGCCTTATTATATTAGATAGTAGTTTTTGACTGGCCATGGGGAGTGATTAGGACACACCAGGGCGCCTTATTATATTAGATAGTAGTTTTTGACTGGCCATGGGGAGTGATTAGGACACACCAGGGCGCCTTATTATATTAGATAGTAGTTTTTGACTGTCCATGTGGAGTGATTAGGACACACCGGGGCGCCTCCTTAACCCTTTTACCGCTAAATATAATTATGGACGTGTGTCTTACTGCTGAATATTTCCATATTACCTATCGTGGCATCGTAGAACATAGCTTGCCAATATATTTTCCAGTATTTCGGTAACGTAAGTCTTTAATTTAAGCTACATGTATTCGGATCTCAATCACTACAGTACGAAATAATGTGTCATCAATCATCACTGATATGAAAATAATGTGTTTGGCTAAATTGTCAATGTTTATATCGAAAAAGTTGAATTCCTGGAGTGAATGTATATACCACGAGGTCTCAAGCAGTCTACCTCTTCGCATGCAGCATAGGACAATACTATTGAATGTCTCAATTATATTAATAGCTTGAGGATAGGAGCGACCTATCATATGGTAAATATTCAACCAGGCTCTGGTTATATAAATTAAATTTTAAAGTTTAAACTAAATTCAACACATTATAAAAATATCAGTTTTTGAATTGATGACTGATGTACAGTGTAGTACAATAACGATTAACATTATGGTCTTGTAACTAAACATGTTAGAATATTGACAGTAGTGTGGTATTAAAACCTTTTACTGCTAAATTGATTTCTGGACATGTGTCACGTGTCTTACAGCTGAATATATTTCCATATTAAATATGCCTATCATGGTATTATAGAACATACCTTACCTAATATATCTCCCAGCATTTCGGTAACGTATATTCTCGAGTTAAATATCCCCTTTATGTGTAAAGGTAAGTAACAAAATCCACCGAATGTCAGGTATCTGTAACATACATGTATATACTCGAGCATAGTTCGTTTGAAATAAAAACTTTCCCACTCACATTCACATGCTATGTACCGACGAAAACCACTCAATCAAGTCAATGCCAGGTTAGTAAATTAACGTAAATTATTATGTATATTCTATAGCTAAAAACCACTAATTGAGTAAAATGTTGATAAATATATAGGGTGATCAAAAGAGAGGCCGTTGGAAATTATAGACTAATTTAAAAATAAATTATTCTCACTTCTCATCTACGTTGTAATAAACATATCACGAAATTGGGCAACCCAGTTATTTGAATTGTTTTTGTAATATATTAGTATCACAACAAATGTCACATAACCGTTGCATACATATTTCGTAACTTATGCTCCATTTGTCACTAAATTCATAAATACCTGCACGTATTTGTTGTCCTATAATTGCACAAAACGCATTCTGTTGTTAAACGCATTCGCACAGTGGAAGCATGCTTTCAAAAATCGTCATTATGTACCGTAGTAAATGCGTACAGCAAACAACATTCGTGTTCACTCTGTCCTAAATACATCCTCTAAAAATCCACAAATTCATAACTAACCTTTTCTCAATGAACATACCACACCCATGGTGACAGAATTTTTTTTTACTATATGCTAAGAAATTACCCCCTACTGATAACTCGAAACTAAACAGTGTCACCATTACACGCACATTTCAAGTCAAGGTCATTCATTTCTTACCTTCACCTTTAGCATTCCACGGTGCGTTCGCTCCCCAACTCTGAATGCACTCGTTCAGGACCATGGTACATATAATTATATAGTATTACCTGAAAGCCGATATATCGGCCTGCCGCAGTCTACCGGGAAGCCGATATATCGGCTTGCCGCGCTCAAAGGGTTAAATTAGATAGTAGTTTTTGACTGACCATGGGGAGTGATTAGGACACACCAGGGCGCCTTATTATATTAGATAGTAGTTATTGACTGGCCATGGGGAGTGATTAGGACACACCAGGGCGCCTTATTATATTAGATAGTAGTTTTTGACTGACCATGGGGAGTGATTAGGACACACCAGGGCGCCTTATTATATTAGATAGTAGTTTTTGACTGGCCATGGGGAGTGATTAGGACACACCAGGGCGCCTTATTATATTAGATAGTAGTTTTTGACTGGCCATGGGGAGTGATCAGGACACACCAGGGCGCCTTATTATATTAGATAGTAGTTTTTGACTGGCCATGGGGAGTGATTAGGACACACCGGGGCGCCTTATTATATTAGATAGTAGTTTTTGACTGTCCATGGGGAGTGATTAGGACACACCAGGGCGCCTTATTATATTAGATAGTAGTTTTTGACTGACCATGTGGAGTGATTAGGACACACCAGGGCGCCTTATTATATTAGATAGTAGTTTATGACTGTCCATGGGGAGTGATTAGGACACACCAGGGCGCCTTATTATATTAGATAGTAGTTTTTGACTGGCCATGTGGAGTGATTAGGACACACCAGGGCGCCTTATTATATTAGATAGTAGTTTTTGACTGGCCATAGGGGAGTGATTAGGACACACCAGGGCGCCTTATTATATTAGATAGTAGTTTTTGACTGGCCATAGGGGAGTGATTAGGACACACCAGGGCGCCTTATTATATTAGATAGTAGTTTTTGACTGGCCATGGGGAGTGATTAGGACACACCAGGGCGCCTTATTATATTAGATAGTAGTTTTTGACTGGCCATAGGGGAGTGATTAGGACACACCAGGGCGCCTTATTATATTAGATAGTAGTTTTTGACTGGCCATAGGGGAGTGATTAGGACACACCAGGGCGCCTTATTATATTAGATAGTAGTTTTTGACTGGCCATGGGGAGTGATCAGGACACACCAGGGCGCCTTATTAAATTAGATAGTAGTTTTTGACTGGCCATGGGGAGTGATTAGGACACACCAGGGCGCCTTATTATATTAGATAGTAGTTTTTGACTGGCCATGGGGAGTGATTAGGACACACCAGGGCGCCTTATTATATTAGATAGTAGTTTTTGACTGGCCATGGGGAGTGATTAGGACACACCAGGGCGCCTTATTATATTAGATAGTAGTTTTTGACTGTCCATGTGGAGTGATTAGGACACACCGGGGCGCCTCCTTAACCCTTTTACCGCTAAATATAATTATGGACGTGTGTCTTACTGCTGAATATTTCCATATTACCTATCGTGGCATCGTAGAACATAGCTTGCCAATATATTTTCCAGTATTTCGGTAACGTAAGTCTTTAATTTAAGCTACATGTATTCGGATCTCAATCACTACAGTACGAAATAATGTGTCATCAATCATCACTGATATGAAAATAATGTGTTTGGCTAAATTGTCAATGTTTATATCGAAAAAGTTGAATTCCTGGAGTGAATGTATATTCCACGAGGTCTCAAGCAGTCTACCTCTTCGCATGCAGCATAGGACAATACTATTGAATGTCTCAATTATATTAATAGCTTGAGGATAGGAGCGACCTATCATATGGTAAATATTCAACCAGGCTCTGGTTATATAAATTAAATTTTAAAGTTTAAACTAAATTCAACACATTATAAAAATATCAGTTTTTGAATTGATGACTGATGTACAGTGTAGTACAATAACGATTAACATTATGGTCTTGTAACTAAACATGTTAGAATATTGACAGTAGTGTGGTATTAAAACCTTTTACTGCTAAATTGATTTCTGGACATGTGTCACGTGTCTTACAGCTGAATATATTTCCATATTAAATATGCCTATCATGGTATTATAGAACATACCTTACCTAATATATCTCCCAGCATTTCGGTAACGTATATTCTCGAGTTAAATATCCCCTTTATGTGTAAAGGTAAGTAACAAAATCCACCGAATGTCAGGTATCTGTAACATACATGTATATACTCGAGCATAGTTCGTTTGAAATAAAAACTTTCCCACTCACATTCACATGCTATGTACCGACGAAAACCACTCAATCAAGTCAATGCCAGGTTAGTAAATTAACGTAAATTATTATGTATATTCTATAGCTAAAAACCACTAATTGAGTAAAATGTTGATAAATATATAGGGTGATCAAAAGAGAGGCCGTTGGAAATTATAGACTAATTTAAAAATAAATTATTCTCACTTCTCATCTACGTTGTAATAAACATATCACGAAATTGGGCAACCCAGTTATTTGAATTGTTTTTGTAATATATTAGTATCACAACAAATGTCACATAACCGTTGCATACATATTTCGTAACTTATGCTCCATTTGTCACTAAATTCATAAATACCTGCACGTATTTGTTGTCCTATAATTGCACAAAACGCATTCTGTTGTTAAACGCATTCGCACAGTGGAAGCATGCTTTCAAAAATCGTCATTATGTACCGTAGTAAATGCGTACAGCAAACAACATTCGTGTTCACTCTGTCCTAAATACATCCTCTAAAAATCCACAAATTCATAACTAACCTTTTCTCAATGAACATACCACACCCATGGTGACAGAATTTTTTTTTACTATATGCTAAGAAATTACCCCCTACTGATAACTCGAAACTAAACAGTGTCACCATTACACGCACATTTCAAGTCAAGGTCATTCATTTCTTACCTTCACCTTTAGCATTCCACGGTGCGTTCGCTCCCCAACTCTGAATGCACTCGTTCAGGACCATGGTACATATAATTATATAGTATTACCTGAAAGCCGATATATCGGCCTGCCGCAGTCTACCGGGAAGCCGATATATCGGCTTGCCGCGCTCAAAGGGTTAAATTAGATAGTAGTTTTTGACTGACCATGGGGAGTGATTAGGACACACCAGGGCGCCTTATTATATTAGATAGTAGTTTTTGACTGACCATGGGGAGTGATTAGGACACACCAGGGCGCCTTATTATATTAGATAGTAGTTTTTGACTGGCCATGGGGAGTGATTAGGACACACCAGGGCGCCTTATTATATTAGATAGTAGTTTTTGACTGGCCATGGGGAGTGATCAGGACACACCAGGGCGCCTTATTATATTAGATAGTAGTTTTTGACTGGCCATGGGGAGTGATTAGGACACACCGGGGCGCCTTATTATATTAGATAGTAGTTTTTGACTGTCCATGGGGAGTGATTAGGACACACCAGGGCGCCTTATTATATTAGATAGTAGTTTTTGACTGACCATGTGGAGTGATTAGGACACACCAGGGCGCCTTATTATATTAGATAGTAGTTTATGACTGTCCATGGGGAGTGATTAGGACACACCAGGGCGCCTTATTATATTAGATAGTAGTTTTTGACTGGCCATGTGGAGTGATTAGGACACACCAGGGCGCCTTATTATATTAGATAGTAGTTTTTGACTGGCCATAGGGGAGTGATTAGGACACACCAGGGCGCCTTATTATATTAGATAGTAGTTTTTGACTGGCCATAGGGGAGTGATTAGGACACACCAGGGCGCCTTATTATATTAGATAGTAGTTTTTGACTGGCCATGGGGAGTGATCAGGACACACCAGGGCGCCTTATTATATTAGATAGTAGTTTTTGACTGGCCATAGGGGAGTGATTAGGACACACCAGGGCGCCTTATTATATTAGATAGTAGTTTTTGACTGGCCATGGGGAGTGATCAGGACACACCAGGGCGCCTTATTATATTATATAGTAGTTTTTGACTGGCCATGGGGAGTGATTAGGACACACCAGGGCGCCTTATTATATTAGATAGTAGTTTTTGACTGGCCATGGGGAGTGATCAGGACACACCAGGGCGCCTTATTATATTAGATAGTAGTTTTTGACTGGCCATAGGGGAGTGATTAGGACACACCAGGGCGCCTTATTATATTAGATAGTAGTTTTTGACTGGCCATAGGGGAGTGATTAGGACACACCAGGGCGCCTTATTATATTAGATAGTAGTTTTTGACTGGCCATGGGGAGTGATCAGGACACACCAGGGCGCCTTATTATATTAGATAGTAGTTTTTGACTGGCCATAGGGGAGTGATTAGGACACACCAGGGCGCCTTATTATATTAGATAGTAGTTTTTGACTGGCCATAGGGGAGTGATTAGGACACACCAGGGCGCCTTATTATATTAGATAGTAGTTTTTGACTGGCCATGGGGAGTGATCAGGACACACCAGGGCGCCTTATTATATTAGATAGTAGTTTTTGACTGGCCATAGGGGAGTGATTAGGACACACCAGGGCGCCTTATTATATTAGATAGTAGTTTTTGACTGGCCATAGGGGAGTGATTAGGACACACCAGGGCGCCTTATTATATTAGATAGTAGTTTTTGACTGGCCATGGGGAGTGATCAGGACACACCAGGGCGCCTTATTATATTAGATAGTAGTTTTTGACTGGCCATGGGGAGTGATTAGGACACACCAGGGCGCCTTATTATATTAGATAGTAGTTTTTGACTGACCATGGGGAGTGATTAGGACACACCGGGGCGCCTTATTATATTAGATAGTAGTTTTTGACTGACCATGGGGAGTGATTAGGACACACCAGGGCGCCTTATTATATTAGATAGTAGTTTTTGACTGGCCATAGGGGAGTGATTAGGACACACCAGGGCGCCTTATTATATTAGATAGTAGTTTTTGACTGGCCATGGGGAGTGATTAGGACACACCAGGGCGCCTTATTATATTAGATAGTAGTTTTTGACTGGCCATAGGGGAGTGATTAGGACACACCAGGGCGCCTTATTATATTAGATAGTAGTTTTTGACTGGCCATAGGGGAGTGATTAGGACACACCAGGGCGCCTTATTATATTAGATAGTAGTTTTTGACTGGCCATGGGGAGTGATCAGGACACACCAGGGCGCCTTATTAAATTAGATAGTAGTTTTTGACTGGCCATGGGGAGTGATTAGGACACACCAGGGCGCCTTATTATATTAGATAGTAGTTTTTGACTGGCCATGGGGAGTGATTAGGACACACCAGGGCGCCTTATTATATTAGATAGTAGTTTTTGACTGGCCATGGGGAGTGATTAGGACACACCAGGGCGCCTTATTATATTAGATAGTAGTTTTTGACTGTCCATGTGGAGTGATTAGGACACACCGGGGCGCCTCCTTAACCCTTTTACCGCTAAATATAATTATGGACGTGTGTCTTACTGCTGAATATTTCCATATTACCTATCGTGGCATCGTAGAACATAGCTTGCCAATATATTTTCCAGTATTTCGGTAACGTAAGTCTTTAATTTAAGCTACATGTATTCGGATCTCAATCACTACAGTACGAAATAATGTGTCATCAATCATCACTGATATGAAAATAATGTGTTTGGCTAAATTGTCAATGTTTATATCGAAAAAGTTGAATTCCTGGAGTGAATGTATATACCACGAGGTCTCAAGCAGTCTACCTCTTCGCATGCAGCATAGGACAATACTATTGAATGTCTCAATTATATTAATAGCTTGAGGATAGGAGCGACCTATCATATGGTAAATATTCAACCAGGCTCTGGTTATATAAATTAAATTTTAAAGTTTAAACTAAATTCAACACATTATAAAAATATCAGTTTTTGAATTGATGACTGATGTACAGTGTAGTACAATAACGATTAACATTATGGTCTTGTAACTAAACATGTTAGAATATTGACAGTAGTGTGGTATTAAAACCTTTTACTGCTAAATTGATTTCTGGACATGTGTCACGTGTCTTACAGCTGAATATATTTCCATATTAAATATGCCTATCATGGTATTATAGAACATACCTTACCTAATATATCTCCCAGCATTTCGGTAACGTATATTCTCGAGTTAAATATCCCCTTTATGTGTAAAGGTAAGTAACAAAATCCACCGAATGTCAGGTATCTGTAACATACATGTATATACTCGAGCATAGTTCGTTTGAAATAAAAACTTTCCCACTCACATTCACATGCTATGTACCGACGAAAACCACTCAATCAAGTCAATGCCAGGTTAGTAAATTAACGTAAATTATTATGTATATTCTATAGCTAAAAACCACTAATTGAGTAAAATGTTGATAAATATATAGGGTGATCAAAAGAGAGGCCGTTGGAAATTATAGACTAATTTAAAAATAAATTATTCTCACTTCTCATCTACGTTGTAATAAACATATCACGAAATTGGGCAACCCAGTTATTTGAATTGTTTTTGTAATATATTAGTATCACAACAAATGTCACATAACCGTTGCATACATATTTCGTAACTTATGCTCCATTTGTCACTAAATTCATAAATACCTGCACGTATTTGTTGTCCTATAATTGCACAAAACGCATTCTGTTGTTAAACGCATTCGCACAGTGGAAGCATGCTTTCAAAAATCGTCATTATGTACCGTAGTAAATGCGTACAGCAAACAACATTCGTGTTCACTCTGTCCTAAATACATCCTCTAAAAATCCACAAATTCATAACTAACCTTTTCTCAATGAACATACCACACCCATGGTGACAGAATTTTTTTTTACTATATGCTAAGAAATTACCCCCTACTGATAACTCGAAACTAAACAGTGTCACCATTACACGCACATTTCAAGTCAAGGTCATTCATTTCTTACCTTCACCTTTAGCATTCCACGGTGCGTTCGCTCCCCAACTCTGAATGCACTCGTTCAGGACCATGGTACATATAATTATATAGTATTACCTGAAAGCCGATATATCGGCCTGCCGCAGTCTACCGGGAAGCCGATATATCGGCTTGCCGCGCTCAAAGGGTTAAATTAGATAGTAGTTTTTGACTGACCATGGGGAGTGATTAGGACACACCAGGGCGCCTTATTATATTAGATAGTAGTTATTGACTGGCCATGGGGAGTGATTAGGACACACCAGGGCGCCTTATTATATTAGATAGTAGTTTTTGACTGACCATGGGGAGTGATTAGGACACACCAGGGCGCCTTATTATATTAGATAGTAGTTTTTGACTGGCCATGGGGAGTGATTAGGACACACCAGGGCGCCTTATTATATTAGATAGTAGTTTTTGACTGGCCATGGGGAGTGATCAGGACACACCAGGGCGCCTTATTATATTAGATAGTAGTTTTTGACTGGCCATGGGGAGTGATTAGGACACACCGGGGCGCCTTATTATATTAGATAGTAGTTTTTGACTGTCCATGGGGAGTGATTAGGACACACCAGGGCGCCTTATTATATTAGATAGTAGTTTTTGACTGACCATGTGGAGTGATTAGGACACACCAGGGCGCCTTATTATATTAGATA
Organism: Siphonodentalium dalli; assembly: GCA_032622095.1. Taxonomy (NCBI): domain Eukaryota; kingdom Metazoa; phylum Mollusca; class Scaphopoda; order Gadilida; family Siphonodentaliidae; genus Siphonodentalium; species Siphonodentalium dalli. Next base: position 282,345,229 of record CP136064.1, on the reverse strand, counting down.
GTAGTTTATGACTGTCCATGGGGAGTGATTAGGACACACCAGGGCGCCTTATTATATTAGATAGTAGTTTTTGACTGGCCATGTGGAGTGATTAGGACACACCAGGGCGCCTTATTATATTAGATAGTAGTTTTTGACTGGCCATAGGGGAGTGATTAGGACACACCAGGGCGCCTTATTATATTAGATAGTAGTTTTTGACTGGCCATAGGGGAGTGATTAGGACACACCAGGGCGCCTTATTATATTAGATAGTAGTTTTTGACTGGCCATGGGGAGTGATTAGGACACACCAGGGCGCCTTATTATATTAGATAGTAGTTTTTGACTGGCCATAGGGGAGTGATTAGGACACACCAGGGCGCCTTATTATATTAGATAGTAGTTTTTGACTGGCCATAGGGGAGTGATTAGGACACACCAGGGCGCCTTATTATATTAGATAGTAGTTTTTGACTGGCCATGGGGAGTGATCAGGACACACCAGGGCGCCTTATTAAATTAGATAGTAGTTTTTGACTGGCCATGGGGAGTGATTAGGACACACCAGGGCGCCTTATTATATTAGATAGTAGTTTTTGACTGGCCATGGGGAGTGATTAGGACACACCAGGGCGCCTTATTATATTAGATAGTAGTTTTTGACTGGCCATGGGGAGTGATTAGGACACACCAGGGCGCCTTATTATATTAGATAGTAGTTTTTGACTGTCCATGTGGAGTGATTAGGACACACCGGGGCGCCTCCTTAACCCTTTTACCGCTAAATATAATTATGGACGTGTGTCTTACTGCTGAATATTTCCATATTACCTATCGTGGCATCGTAGAACATAGCTTGCCAATATATTTTCCAGTATTTCGGTAACGTAAGTCTTTAATTTAAGCTACATGTATTCGGATCTCAATCACTACAGTACGAAATAATGTGTCATCAATCATCACTGATATGAAAATAATGTGTTTGGCTAAATTGTCAATGTTTATATCGAAAAAGTTGAATTCCTGGAGTGAATGTATATACCACGAGGTCTCAAGCAGTCTACCTCTTCGCATGCAGCATAGGACAATACTATTGAATGTCTCAATTATATTAATAGCTTGAGGATAGGAGCGACCTATCATATGGTAAATATTCAACCAGGCTCTGGTTATATAAATTAAATTTTAAAGTTTAAACTAAATTCAACACATTATAAAAATATCAGTTTTTGAATTGATGACTGATGTACAGTGTAGTACAATAACGATTAACATTATGGTCTTGTAACTAAACATGTTAGAATATTGACAGTAGTGTGGTATTAAAACCTTTTACTGCTAAATTGATTTCTGGACATGTGTCACGTGTCTTACAGCTGAATATATTTCCATATTAAATATGCCTATCATGGTATTATAGAACATACCTTACCTAATATATCTCCCAGCATTTCGGTAACGTATATTCTCGAGTTAAATATCCCCTTTATGTGTAAAGGTAAGTAACAAAATCCACCGAATGTCAGGTATCTGTAACATACATGTATATACTCGAGCATAGTTCGTTTGAAATAAAAACTTTCCCACTCACATTCACATGCTATGTACCGACGAAAACCACTCAATCAAGTCAATGCCAGGTTAGTAAATTAACGTAAATTATTATGTATATTCTATAGCTAAAAACCACTAATTGAGTAAAATGTTGATAAATATATAGGGTGATCAAAAGAGAGGCCGTTGGAAATTATAGACTAATTTAAAAATAAATTATTCTCACTTCTCATCTACGTTGTAATAAACATATCACGAAATTGGGCAACCCAGTTATTTGAATTGTTTTTGTAATATATTAGTATCACAACAAATGTCACATAACCGTTGCATACATATTTCGTAACTTATGCTCCATTTGTCACTAAATTCATAAATACCTGCACGTATTTGTTGTCCTATAATTGCACAAAACGCATTCTGTTGTTAAACGCATTCGCACAGTGGAAGCATGCTTTCAAAAATCGTCATTATGTACCGTAGTAAATGCGTACAGCAAACAACATTCGTGTTCACTCTGTCCTAAATACATCCTCTAAAAATCCACAAATTCATAACTAACCTTTTCTCAATGAACATACCACACCCATGGTGACAGAATTTTTTTTTACTATATGCTAAGAAATTACCCCCTACTGATAACTCGAAACTAAACAGTGTCACCATTACACGCACATTTCAAGTCAAGGTCATTCATTTCTTACCTTCACCTTTAGCATTCCACGGTGCGTTCGCTCCCCAACTCTGAATGCACTCGTTCAGGACCATGGTACATATAATTATATAGTATTACCTGAAAGCCGATATATCGGCCTGCCGCAGTCTACCGGGAAGCCGATATATCGGCTTGCCGCGCTCAAAGGGTTAAATTAGATAGTAGTTTTTGACTGACCATGGGGAGTGATTAGGACACACCAGGGCGCCTTATTATATTAGATAGTAGTTATTGACTGGCCATGGGGAGTGATTAGGACACACCAGGGCGCCTTATTATATTAGATAGTAGTTTTTGACTGACCATGGGGAGTGATTAGGACACACCAGGGCGCCTTATTATATTAGATAGTAGTTTTTGACTGGCCATGGGGAGTGATTAGGACACACCAGGGCGCCTTATTATATTAGATAGTAGTTTTTGACTGGCCATGGGGAGTGATCAGGACACACCAGGGCGCCTTATTATATTAGATAGTAGTTTTTGACTGGCCATGGGGAGTGATTAGGACACACCGGGGCGCCTTATTATATTAGATAGTAGTTTTTGACTGTCCATGGGGAGTGATTAGGACACACCAGGGCGCCTTATTATATTAGATAGTAGTTTTTGACTGACCATGTGGAGTGATTAGGACACACCAGGGCGCCTTATTATATTAGATAGTAGTTTATGACTGTCCATGGGGAGTGATTAGGACACACCAGGGCGCCTTATTATATTAGATAGTAGTTTTTGACTGGCCATGTGGAGTGATTAGGACACACCAGGGCGCCTTATTATATTAGATAGTAGTTTTTGACTGGCCATAGGGGAGTGATTAGGACACACCAGGGCGCCTTATTATATTAGATAGTAGTTTTTGACTGGCCATAGGGGAGTGATTAGGACACACCAGGGCGCCTTATTATATTAGATAGTAGTTTTTGACTGGCCATGGGGAGTGATCAGGACACACCAGGGCGCCTTATTATATTAGATAGTAGTTTTTGACTGGCCATAGGGGAGTGATTAGGACACACCAGGGCGCCTTATTATATTAGATAGTAGTTTTTGACTGGCCATGGGGAGTGATCAGGACACACCAGGGCGCCTTATTATATTATATAGTAGTTTTTGACTGGCCATGGGGAGTGATTAGGACACACCAGGGCGCCTTATTATATTAGATAGTAGTTATTGACTGGCCATGTGGAGTGATTAGGACACACCAGGGCGCCTTATTATATTAGATAGTAGTTTTTGACTGGCCATGGGGAGTGATTAGGACACACCAGGCCGCCTTATTATATTAGATAGTAGTTTTTGACCGGCCATGGGGAGTGATTAGGACACACCAGGGCGCCTTATTATATTAGATAGTAGTTTTTGACCGGCCATGGGGAGTGATTAGGACACACCAGGCCGCCTTATTATATTAGATAGTAGTTTATGACTGTCCATGGGGAGTGATTAGGACACACCAGGGCGCCTTATTATATTAGATAGTAGTTATTGACTGTCCATGGGGAGTGATTAGGACACACCAGGGCGCCTTATTATATTATATAGTAGTTTTTGACTGGCCATGGGGAGTGATTAGGACACACCAGGGCGCCTTATTATATTAGATAGTAGTTTTTGACTGTCCATGGGGAGTGATTAGGACACACCAGGGCGCCTTATTATATTAGATAGTAGTTTTTGACCGGCCATGGGGAGTGATTAGGACACACCAGGCCGCCTTATTATATTAGATAGTAGTTATTGACTGACCATGGGGAGTGATTAGGACACACCAGGGCGCCTTATTATATTATATAGTAGTTTTTGACTGGCCATGGGGAGTGATTAGGACACACCAGGGCGCCTTATTATATTAGATAGTAGTTTTTGACTGTCCATGGGGAGTGATTAGGACACACCAGGGCGCCTTATTATATTAGATAGTAGTTTTTGACTGGCCATGGGGAGTGATTAGGACACACCAGGCCGCCTTATTATATTAGATAGTAGTTTTTGACCGGCCATGGGGAGTGATTAGGACACACCAGGCCGCCTTATTATATTAGATAGTAGTTTTTGACTGGCCATGTGGAGTGATTAGGACACACCAGGGCGCCTTATTATATTAGATAGTAGTTTTTGACTGACCATGGGGAGTGATTAGGACACACCAGGGCGCCTTATTATATTAGATAGTAGTTTTTGACTGGCCATGTGGAGTGATTAGGACACACCAGGCCGCCTTACTATATTAGATAGTAGTTTTTGACTGGCCATGTGGAGTGATTAGGACACACCAGGCCGCCTTACTATATTAGATAGTAGTTTTTGACTGTCCATGGGGAGTGATTAGGACACACCAGGGCGCCTTATTATATTAGATAGTAGTTTTTGACTGACCATGGGGAGTGATTAGGACACACCAGGCCGCCTTATTATATTAGATAGTAGTTATTGACTGTCCATGGGGAGTGATTAGGACACACCAGGGCGCCTTATTATATTAGATAGTAGTTTTTGACTGGCCATGGGGAGTGATTAGGACACACCGGGGCGCCTTATTATATTAGATAGTAGTTTTTGACTGGCCATGTGGAGTGATTAGGACACACCAGGGCGCCTTATTATATTAGATAGTAGTTTTTGACCGGCCATGGGGAGTGATTAGGACACACCAGGGCGCCTTATTATATTAGATAGTAGTTTTTGACTGGCCATGTGGAGTGATTAGGACACACCAGGGCGCCTTATTATATTAGATAGTAGTTTTTGACCGGCCATGGGGAGTGATTAGGACACACCAGGGCGCCTTATTATATTAGATAGTAGTTTTTGACTGTCCATGGGGAGTGATTAGGACACACCAGGGCGCCTTATTATATTAGATAGTAGTTTTTGACTGACCATGGGGAGTGATTAGGACACACCAGGGCGCCTTATTATATTAGATAGTAGTTTTTGACTGGCCATGGGGAGTGATTAGGACACACCAGGGCGCCTTATTATATTAGATAGTAGTTTTTGACTGTCCATGTGGAGTGATTAGGACACACCAGGGCGCCTTATTATATTAGATAGTAGTTTTTGACTGGCCATGTGGAGTGATTAGGACACACCAGGCCGCCTTACTATATTAGATAGTAGTTATTGACTGGCCATGGGGAGTGATTAGGACACACCAGGCCGCCTTATTATATTAGATAGTAGTTTTTGACTGGCCATGGGGAGTGATTAGAACACACCAGGGCGCCTTATTATATTAGATAGTAGTTTTTGACTGGCCATGGGGAGTGATTAGGACACACCAGGCCGCCTTATTATATTAGATAGTAGTTTTTGACCGGCCATGGGGAGTGATTAGGACACACCAGGGCGCCTTATTATATTAGATAGTAGTTTTTGACTGGCCATGGGGAGTGATTAGAACACACCAGGGCGCCTTATTATATTAGATAGTAGTTTTTGACTGGCCATGGGGAGTGATTAGGACACACCGGGGCGCCTCTTTAAATTAAGTAGTAGTTTTTGACTGGCCATGGGGAGTGATTAGGATACACCGGGGCGCCTCTTTAACCCTTTTACCGCTAAATATAATTATGGACGTGTGTCTTACTGCTGAATATTTCCATATTACCTATCGTGGCATCGTAGAACATAGCTTGCCAATATATTTTCCAGTATTTCGGTAACGTAAGTCTTTAATTTAAGCTACATGTATTCGGATCTCAATCACTACAGTACGAAATAATGTGTCATCAATCATCACTGATATGAAAATAATGTGTTTGGCTAAATTGTCAATGTTTATATCGAAAAAGTTGAATTCCTGGAGTGAATGTATATACCACGAGGTCTCAAGCAGTCTACCTCTTCGCATGCAGCATAGGACAATAATATTGAATGTCTCAATTATATTAATAGCTTGAGGATAGGAGCGACCTATCATATGGTAAATATTCAACCAGGCTCTGGTTATATAAATTAAATTTTAAAGTTTAAACTAAATTCAACACATTATAAAAATATCAGTTTTTGAATTGATGACTGATGTACAGTGTAGTACAATAACGATTAACATTATGGTCTTGTAACTAAACATGTTAGAATATTGACAGTAGTGTGGTATTAAACCTTTTACTGCTAAATTGATTTCTGGACATGTGTCACGTGTCTTACAGCTGAATATATTTCCATATTAAATATGCCTATCATGGTATTATAGAACATACCTTACCTAATATATCTCCCAGCATTTCGGTAACGTATATTCTCGAGTTAAATATCCCCTTTATATGTAAAGGTAAGTAACAAAATCCACCGAATGTCAGGTATCTGTAACATACATGTATATACTCGAGCATAGTTCGTTTGAAATAAAAACTTTCCCACTCACATTCACATGCTATGTACCGACGAAAACCACTCAATCAAGTCAATGCCAGGTTAGTAAATTAACGTAAATTATTATGTATATTCTATAGCTAAAAACCACTAATTGAGTAAAATGTTGATAAATATATAGGGTGATCAAAAGAGAGGCCGTTGGAAATTATAGACTAATTTAAAAATAAATTATTCTCACTTCTCATCTACGTTGTAATAAACATATCACGAAATTGGGCAACCCAGTTATTTGAATTGTTTTTGTAATATATTAGTATCACAACAAATGTCACATAACCGTTGCATACATATTTCGTAACTTATGCTCCATTTGTCACTAAATTCATAAATACCTGCACGTATTTGTTGTCCTATAATTGCACAAAACGCATTCTGTTGTTAAACGCATTCGCACAGTGGAAGCATGCTTTCAAAAATCGTCATTATGTACCGTAGTAAATGCGTACAGCAAACAACATTCGTGTTCACTCTGTCCTAAATACATCCTCTAAAAATCCACAAATTCATAACTAACCTTTTCTCAATGAACATACCACACCCATGGTGACAGAATTTTTTTTTACTATATGCTAAGAAATTACCCCCTACTGATAACTCGAAACTAAACAGTGTCACCATTACACGCACATTTCAAGTCAAGGTCATTCATTTCTTACCTTCACCTTTAGCATTCCACGGTGCGTTCGCTCCCCAACTCTGAATGCACTCGTTCAGGACCATGGTACATATAATTATATAGTATTACCTGAAAGCCGATATATCGGCCTGCCGCAGTCTACCGGGAAGCCGATATATCGGCTTGCCGCGCTCAAAGGGTTAAATTAGATAGTAGTTTTTGACTGACCATGGGGAGTGATTAGGACACACCAGGGCGCCTTATTATATTAGATAGTAGTTATTGACTGGCCATGGGGAGTGATTAGGACACACCAGGGCGCCTTATTATATTAGATAGTAGTTTTTGACTGACCATGGGGAGTGATTAGGACACACCAGGGCGCCTTATTATATTAGATAGTAGTTTTTGACTGGCCATGGGGAGTGATTAGGACACACCAGGGCGCCTTATTATATTAGATAGTAGTTTTTGACTGGCCATGGGGAGTGATCAGGACACACCAGGGCGCCTTATTATATTAGATAGTAGTTTTTGACTGGCCATGGGGAGTGATTAGGACACACCGGGGCGCCTTATTATATTAGATAGTAGTTTTTGACTGTCCATGGGGAGTGATTAGGACACACCAGGGCGCCTTATTATATTAGATAGTAGTTTTTGACTGACCATGTGGAGTGATTAGGACACACCAGGGCGCCTTATTATATTAGATAGTAGTTTATGACTGTCCATGGGGAGTGATTAGGACACACCAGGGCGCCTTATTATATTAGATAGTAGTTTTTGACTGGCCATGTGGAGTGATTAGGACACACCAGGGCGCCTTATTATATTAGATAGTAGTTTTTGACTGGCCATAGGGGAGTGATTAGGACACACCAGGGCGCCTTATTATATTAGATAGTAGTTTTTGACTGGCCATAGGGGAGTGATTAGGACACACCAGGGCGCCTTATTATATTAGATAGTAGTTTTTGACTGGCCATGGGGAGTGATCAGGACACACCAGGGCGCCTTATTATATTAGATAGTAGTTTTTGACTGGCCATAGGGGAGTGATTAGGACACACCAGGGCGCCTTATTATATTAGATAGTAGTTTTTGACTGGCCATGGGGAGTGATCAGGACACACCAGGGCGCCTTATTATATTATATAGTAGTTTTTGACTGGCCATGGGGAGTGATTAGGACACACCAGGGCGCCTTATTATATTAGATAGTAGTTATTGACTGGCCATGTGGAGTGATTAGGACACACCAGGGCGCCTTATTATATTAGATAGTAGTTTTTGACTGGCCATGGGGAGTGATTAGGACACACCAGGCCGCCTTATTATATTAGATAGTAGTTTTTGACCGGCCATGGGGAGTGATTAGGACACACCAGGGCGCCTTATTATATTAGATAGTAGTTTTTGACCGGCCATGGGGAGTGATTAGGACACACCAGGCCGCCTTATTATATTAGATAGTAGTTTATGACTGTCCATGGGGAGTGATTAGGACACACCAGGGCGCCTTATTATATTAGATAGTAGTTATTGACTGTCCATGGGGAGTGATTAGGACACACCAGGGCGCCTTATTATATTATATAGTAGTTTTTGACTGGCCATGGGGAGTGATTAGGACACACCAGGGCGCCTTATTATATTAGATAGTAGTTTTTGACTGTCCATGGGGAGTGATTAGGACACACCAGGGCGCCTTATTATATTAGATAGTAGTTTTTGACCGGCCATGGGGAGTGATTAGGACACACCAGGCCGCCTTATTATATTAGATAGTAGTTATTGACTGACCATGGGGAGTGATTAGGACACACCAGGGCGCCTTATTATATTATATAGTAGTTTTTGACTGGCCATGGGGAGTGATTAGGACACACCAGGGCGCCTTATTATATTAGATAGTAGTTTTTGACTGTCCATGGGGAGTGATTAGGACACACCAGGGCGCCTTATTATATTAGATAGTAGTTTTTGACTGGCCATGGGGAGTGATTAGGACACACCAGGCCGCCTTATTATATTAGATAGTAGTTTTTGACCGGCCATGGGGAGTGATTAGGACACACCAGGCCGCCTTATTATATTAGATAGTAGTTTTTGACTGGCCATGTGGAGTGATTAGGACACACCAGGGCGCCTTATTATATTAGATAGTAGTTTTTGACTGACCATGGGGAGTGATTAGGACACACCAGGGCGCCTTATTATATTAGATAGTAGTTTTTGACTGGCCATGTGGAGTGATTAGGACACACCAGGCCGCCTTACTATATTAGATAGTAGTTTTTGACTGGCCATGTGGAGTGATTAGGACACACCAGGCCGCCTTACTATATTAGATAGTAGTTTTTGACTGTCCATGGGGAGTGATTAGGACACACCAGGGCGCCTTATTATATTAGATAGTAGTTTTTGACTGACCATGGGGAGTGATTAGGACACACCAGGCCGCCTTATTATATTAGATAGTAGTTATTGACTGTCCATGGGGAGTGATTAGGACACACCAGGGCGCCTTATTATATTAGATAGTAGTTTTTGACTGGCCATGGGGAGTGATTAGGACACACCGGGGCGCCTTATTATATTAGATAGTAGTTTTTGACTGGCCATGTGGAGTGATTAGGACACACCAGGGCGCCTTATTATATTAGATAGTAGTTTTTGACCGGCCATGGGGAGTGATTAGGACACACCAGGGCGCCTTATTATATTAGATAGTAGTTTTTGACTGGCCATGTGGAGTGATTAGGACACACCAGGGCGCCTTATTATATTAGATAGTAGTTTTTGACCGGCCATGGGGAGTGATTAGGACACACCAGGGCGCCTTATTATATTAGATAGTAGTTTTTGACTGTCCATGGGGAGTGATTAGGACACACCAGGGCGCCTTATTATATTAGATAGTAGTTTTTGACTGACCATGGGGAGTGATTAGGACACACCAGGGCGCCTTATTATATTAGATAGTAGTTTTTGACTGGCCATGGGGAGTGATTAGGACACACCAGGGCGCCTTATTATATTAGATAGTAGTTTTTGACTGTCCATGTGGAGTGATTAGGACACACCAGGGCGCCTTATTATATTAGATAGTAGTTTTTGACTGGCCATGTGGAGTGATTAGGACACACCAGGCCGCCTTACTATATTAGATAGTAGTTATTGACTGGCCATGGGGAGTGATTAGGACACACCAGGCCGCCTTATTATATTAGATAGTAGTTTTTGACTGGCCATGGGGAGTGATTAGAACACACCAGGGCGCCTTATTATATTAGATAGTAGTTTTTGACTGGCCATGGGGAGTGATTAGGACACACCAGGCCGCCTTATTATATTAGATAGTAGTTTTTGACCGGCCATGGGGAGTGATTAGGACACACCAGGGCGCCTTATTATATTAGATAGTAGTTTTTGACTGGCCATGGGGAGTGATTAGAACACACCAGGGCGCCTTATTATATTAGATAGTAGTTTTTGACTGGCCATGGGGAGTGATTAGGACACACCGGGGCGCCTCTTTAAATTAAGTAGTAGTTTTTGACTGGCCATGGGGAGTGATTAGGATACACCGGGGCGCCTCTTTAACCCTTTTACCGCTAAATATAATTATGGACGTGTGTCTTACTGCTGAATATTTCCATATTACCTATCGTGGCATCGTAGAACATAGCTTGCCAATATATTTTCCAGTATTTCGGTAACGTAAGTCTTTAATTTAAGCTACATGTATTCGGATCTCAATCACTACAGTACGAAATAATGTGTCATCAATCATCACTGATATGAAAATAATGTGTTTGGCTAAATTGTCAATGTTTATATCGAAAAAGTTGAATTCCTGGAGTGAATGTATATACCACGAGGTCTCAAGCAGTCTACCTCTTCGCATGCAGCATAGGACAATAATATTGAATGTCTCAATTATATTAATAGCTTGAGGATAGGAGCGACCTATCATATGGTAAATATTCAACCAGGCTCTGGTTATATAAATTAAATTTTAAAGTTTAAACTAAATTCAACACATTATAAAAATATCAGTTTTTGAATTGATGACTGATGTACAGTGTAGTACAATAACGATTAACATTATGGTCTTGTAACTAAACATGTTAGAATATTGACAGTAGTGTGGTATTAAACCTTTTACTGCTAAATTGATTTCTGGACATGTGTCACGTGTCTTACAGCTGAATATATTTCCATATTAAATATGCCTATCATGGTATTATAGAACATACCTTACCTAATATATCTCCCAGCATTTCGGTAACGTATATTCTCGAGTTAAATATCCCCTTTATATGTAAAGGTAAGTAACAAAATCCACCGAATGTCAGGTATCTGTAACATACATGTATATACTCGAGCATAGTTCGTTTGAAATAAAAACTTTCCCACTCACATTCACATGCTATGTACCGACGAAAACCACTCAATCAAGTCAATGCCAGGTTAGTAAATTAACGTAAATTATTATGTATATTCTATAGCTAAAAACCACTAATTGAGTAAAATGTTGATAAATATATAGGGTGATCAAAAGAGAGGCCGTTGGAAATTATAGACTAATTTAAAAATAAATTATTCTCACTTCTCATCTACGTTGTAATAAACATATCACGAAATTGGGCAACCCAGTTATTTGAATTGTTTTTGTAATATATTAGTATCACAACAAATGTCACATAACCGTTGCATACATATTTCGTAACTTATGCTCCATTTGTCACTAAATTCATAAATACCTGCACGTATTTGTTGTCCTATAATTGCACAAAACGCATTCTGTTGTTAAACGCATTCGCACAGTGGAAGCATGCTTTCAAAAATCGTCATTATGTACCGTAGTAAATGCGTACAGCAAACAACATTCGTGTTCACTCTGTCCTAAATACATCCTCTAAAAATCCACAAATTCATAACTAACCTTTTCTCAATGAACATACCACACCCATGGTGACAGAATTTTTTTTTACTATATGCTAAGAAATTACCCCCTACTGATAACTCGAAACTAAACAGTGTCACCATTACACGCACATTTCAAGTCAAGGTCATTCATTTCTTACCTTCACCTTTAGCATTCCACGGTGCGTTCGCTCCCCAACTCTGAATGCACTCGTTCAGGACCATGGTACATATAATTATATAGTATTACCTGAAAGCCGATATATCGGCCTGCCGCAGTCTACCGGGAAGCCGATATATCGGCTTGCCGCGCTCAAAGGGTTAAATTAATTAGTAGTTTTTGACTTGTCATTGGGAGTGATTAGGACACACCAGGGCGCCTTATTATATTAGATAGTAGTTTTTGACTGTCCATGGGGAGTGATTAGGACACACCAGGGCGCCTTATTATATTAGATAGTAGTTTTTGACTGGCCATGGGGAGTGATTAGGACACACCAGGGCGCCTTATTATATTAGATAGTAGTTTTTGACTGTCCATGGGGAGTGATTAGGACACACCAGGCCGCCTTATTATATTAGATAGTAGTTTTTGACTGTCCATGGGGAGTGATTAGGACACACCAGGCCGCCTTATTATATTAGATAGTAGTTTTTGACTGGCCATGGGGAGTGATTAGGACACACCAGGGCGCCTTATTATATTAGATAGTAGTTTTTGACTGTCCATGGGGAGTGATTAGGACACACCAGGGCGCCTTATTATATTAGATAGTAGTTTTTGACTGGCCATGGGGAGTGATTAGGACACACCGGGGCGCCTTATTATATTATATAGTAGTTTTTGACTGGCCATGGGGAGTGATTAGAACACACCAGGGCGCCTTATTATATTAGATAGTAGTTTTTGACTGGCCATGGGGAGTGATTAGGACACACCGGGGCGCCTTATTATATTAGATAGTAGTTTTTGACTGTCCATGGGGAGTGATGAGGACACACCGGGGCGCCTTATTATATTAGATAGTAGTTTTTGACTGGCCATGGGGAGTGATTAGGACACACCAGGGCGCCTTATTATATTAGATAGTAGTTTATGACTGGCCATGGGGAGTGATTAGGACACACCAGGCCGCCTTATTATATTAGATAGTAGTTTTTGACTGTCCATGGGGAGTGATTAGGACACACCAGGCCGCCTTATTATATTAGATAGTAGTTTTTGACTGACCATGGGGAGTGATTAGGACACACCGGGGCGCCTTATTATATTAGTTAGTAGTTTTTGACTGGCCATGGGGAGTGATTAGGACACACCAGGGCGCCTTATTATATTAGATAGTAGTTTTTGACTGGCCATGGGGAGTGATTAGGACACACCAGGGCGCCTTATTAAATTAGATAGTAGTTTTTGACTGACCATGTGGAGTGATTAGGACACACCAGGCCGCCTTATTATATTAGATAGTAGTTTTTGACTGGCCATGGGGAGTGATTAGGACACACCGGGGCGCCTTATTATATTAGATAGTAGTTTTTGACTGTCCATGGGGAGTGATTAGGACACACCAGGGCGCCTTATTATATTAGATAGTAGTTTTTGACTGACCATGTGGAGTGATCAGGACACACCGGGGCGCCTTATTATATTAGATAGTAGTTTTTGACTGACCATGGGGAGTGATTAGGACACACCAGGGCGCCTTATTATATTAGATAGTAGTTTTTGACTGTCCATGGGGAGTGATTAGGACACACCAGGGCGCCTTATTATATTAGATAGTAGTTTTTGACCGGCCATGGGGAGTGATTAGGACACACCAGGGCGCCTTATTATATTAGATAGTAGTTTTTGACTGACCATGGGGAGTGATTAGGACACACCAGGGCGCCTTATTATATTAGATAGTAGTTTTTGACTGACCATGGGGAGTGATTAGGACACACCAGGGCGCCTTATTATATTAGATAGTAGTTTTTGACTGGCCATGGGGAGTGATTAGGACACACCAGGGCGCCTTATTATATTAGATAGTAGTTTTTGACTGGCCATGGGGAGTGATTAGGACACACCAGGGCGCCTTATTATATTAGATAGTAGTTTTTGACTGACCATGGGGAGTGATTAGGACACACCAGGGCGCCTTATTATATTAGATAGTAGTTTTTGACCGGCCATGGGGAGTGATTAGGACACACCAGGGCGCCTTATTATATTAGATAGTAGTTTTTGACTGGCCATGGGGAGTGATTAGGACACACCAGGCCGCCTTATTATATTAGATAGTAGTTTTTGACTGGCCATGGGGAGTGATTAGAACACACCAGGGCGCCTTATTATATTAGATAGTAGTTTTTGACTGGCCATGGGGAGTGATTAGAACACACCAGGCCGCCTTATTATATTAGATAGTAGTTTTTGACTGACCATGGGGAGTGATTAGGACACACCAGGGCGCCTTATTATATTAGATAGTAGTTTTTGACTGACCATGGGGAGTGATTAGGACACACCAGGCCGCCTTATTATATTAGATAGTAGTTTTTGACTGACCATGGGGAGTGATTAGGACACACCAGGGCGCCTTATTATATTAGATAGTAGTTTTTGACTGTCCATGGGGAGTGATTAGGACACACCAGGGCGCCTTATTATATTAGATAGTAGTTTTTGACCGGCCATGGGGAGTGATTAGGACACACCAGGGCGCCTTATTATATTAGATAGTAGTTTTTGACTGACCATGGGGAGTGATTAGGACACACCAGGGCGCCTTATTATATTAGATAGTAGTTTATGACTGTCCATGGGGAGTGATTAGGACACACCAGGGCGCCTTATTATATTAGATAGTAGTTTATGACTGTCCATGGGGAGTGATTAGGACACACCAGGGCGCCTTATTATATTAGATAGTAGTTTTTGACTGACCATGGGGAGTGATTAGGACACACCAGGGCGCCTTATTATATTAGATAGTAGTTTATGACTGTCCATGGGGAGTGATTAGGACACACCAGGGCGCCTTATTATATTAGATAGTAGTTATTGACTGACCATGGGGAGTGATTAGGACACACCAGGGCGCCTTATTATATTAGATAGTAGTTTTTGACTGACCATGGGGAGTGATTAGGACACACCAGGGCGCCTTATTATATTAGATAGTAGTTTTTGACTGACCATGGGGAGTGATTAGGACACACCAGGGCGCCTTATTATATTAGATAGTAGTTTTTGACTGGCCATGGGGAGTGATTAGGACACACCAGGGCGCCTTATTATATTAGATAGTAGTTTTTGACTGACCATGGGGAGTGATTAGGACACACCAGGGCGCCTTATTATATTAGATAGTAGTTTTTGACCGGCCATGGGGAGTGATTAGGACACACCAGGGCGCCTTATTATATTAGATAGTAGTTTTTGACTGGCCATGGGGAGTGATTAGGACACACCAGGCCGCCTTATTATATTAGATAGTAGTTTTTGACTGGCCATGGGGAGTGATTAGAACACACCAGGGCGCCTTATTATATTAGATAGTAGTTATTGACCGTCCATGTGGAGTGATTAGGACACACCAGGGCGCCTTATTATATTATATAGTAGTTTTTGACTGACCATGGGGAGTGATTAGGACACACCGGGGCGCCTTATTATATTAGATAGTAGTTTTTGACTGGCCATGGGGAGTGATTAGGACACACCAGGGCGCCTTATTATATTAGATAGTAGTTTTTGACTGACCATGTGGAGTGATTAGGACACACCGGGGCGCCTTATTATATTAGATAGTAGTTTTTGACAGGCCATGGGGAGTGATTAGGACACACCGGGGCGCCTTATTATATTAGATAGTAGTTTTTGACTGACCATGGGGAGTGATTAGGACACACCGGGGCGCCTTATTATATTAGATAGTAGTTTTTGACAGGCCATGGGGAGTGATTAGGACACACCGGGGCGCCTTATTATATTAGATAGTAGTTTTTGACTGACCATGTGGAGTGATTAGGACACACCGGGGCGCCTTATTATATTAGATAGTAGTTTTTGACAGGCCATGGGGAGTGATTAGGACACACCGGGGCGCCTTATTATATTAGATAGTAGTTTTTGACTGACCATGGGGAGTGATTAGGACACACCAGGCCGCCTTATTATATTAGATAGTAGTTTTTGACTGGCCATGGGGAGTGATTAGGACACACCAGGGCGCCTTATTATATTAGATAGTAGTTTTTGACCGGCCATGAGGAGTGATTAGGACACACCAGGCCGCCTTATTATATTAGATAGTAGTTTTTGACTGGCCATGAGGAGTGATTAGGACACACCAGGGCGCCTTATTATATTAGATAGTAGTTATTGACTGGCCATGGGGAGTGATTAGGACACACCAGGGCGCCTTATTATATTAGATAGTAGTTTTTGACCGGCCATGAGGAGTGATTAGGACACACCAGGGCGCCTTATTATATTAGATAGTAGTTATTGACTGGCCATGGGGAGTGATTAGGACACACCAGGGCGCCTTATTATATTAGATAGTAGTTTTTGACTGGCCATGGGGAGTGATTAGGACACACCGGGGCGCCTTATTATATTAGATAGTAGTTATTGACTGACCATGGGGAGTGATTAGGACACACCAGGGCGCCTTATTATATTAGATAGTAGTTATTGACTGACCATGGGGAGTGATTAGGACACACCAGGGCGCCTTATTATATTAGATAGTAGTTTTTGACTGACCATGAGGAGTGATTAGGACACACCAGGGCGCCTTATTATATTAGATAGTAGTTTTTGACTGGCCATGGGGAGTGATTAGGACACACCAGGGCGCCTTATTATATTAGATAGTAGTTTTTGACTGTCCATGGGGAGTGATTAGGACACACCGGGGCGCCTTATTATATTAGATAGTAGTTTTTGACTGACCATGGGGAGTGATTAGGACACACCAGGGCGCCTTATTATATTAGATAGTAGTTTTTGACTGGCCATGGGGAGTGATTAGGACACACCAGGGCGCCTTATTATATTAGATAGTAGTTTTTGACTGACCATGGGGAGTGATTAGGACACACCGGGGCGCCTTATTATATTAGATAGTAGTTTTTGACTGACCATGGGGAGTGATTAGGACACACCGGGGCGCCTTATTATATTAGATAGTAGTTTTTGACTGGCCATGGGGAGTGATTAGGACACACCAGGGCGCCTTATTATATTAGATAGTAGTTTTTGACTGTCCATGGGGAGTGATTAGGACACACCAGGGCGCCTTATTATATTAGATAGTAGTTTTTGACTGGCCATGGGGAGTGATTAGGACACACCAGGGCGCCTTATTATATTAGATAGTAGTTTTTGACTGTCCATGGGGAGTGATTAGGACACACCGGGGCGCCTTATTATATTAGATAGTAGTTTTTGACTGTCCATGGGGAGTGATTAGGACACACCAGGGCGCCTTATTATATTAGATAGTAGTTTTTGACTGGCCATGGGGAGTGATTAGGACACACCAGGGCGCCTTATTATATTAGATAGTAGTTTTTGACTGTCCATGGGGAGTGATTAGGACACACCGGGGCGCCTTATTATATTAGATAGTAGTTTTTGACTGTCCATGGGGAGTGATTAGGACACACCGGGGCGCCTTATTATATTAGATAGTAGTTTTTGACTGTCCATGGGGAGTGATTAGGACACACCGGGGCGCCTTATTATATTAGATAGTAGTTTTTGACTGTCCATGGGGAGTGATTAGGACACACCGGGGCGCCTTATTATATTAGATAGTAGTTTTTGACTGTCCATGGGGAGTGATTAGGACACACCAGGGCGCCTTATTATATTAGATAGTAGTTTTTGACTGGCCATGGGGAGTGATTAGGACACACCAGGGCGCCTTATTATATTAGATAGTAGTTTTTGACTGTCCATGGGGAGTGATTAGGACACACCAGGGCGCCTTATTATATTAGATAGTAGTTTTTGACTGTCCATGGGGAGTGATTAGGACACACCGGGGCGCCTTATTATATTAGATAGTAGTTTTTGACTGTCCATGGGGAGTGATTAGGACACACCAGGGCGCCTTATTATATTAGATAGTAGTTTATGACTGTCCATGGGGAGTGATTAGGACACACCAGGGCGCCTTATTATATTAGATAGTAGTTTTTGACTGGCCATGTGGAGTGATTAGGACACACCAGGCCGCCTTATTATATTAGATAGTAGTTATTGACTGGCCATGGGGAGTGATTAGGACACACCGGGGCGCCTTATTATATTAGATAGTAGTTATTGACTGGCCATGGGGAGTGATTAGGACACACCAGGGCGCCTTATTATATTAGATAGTAGTTATTGACTGGCCATGGGGAGTGATTAGGACACACCAGGGCGCCTTACTAAATTAGATAGTAGTTTTTGACTGGCCATGGGGAGTGATTAGGACACACCGGGGCGCCTTATTATATTAGATAGTAGTTTTGACTGACCATGGAGAGTGATTAGGACACACCAGGGCGCCTTATTATATTAGATAGTAGTTTTTGACTGGCCATGGGGAGTGATTAGGACACACCGGGGCGCCTTATTATATTAGATAGTAGTTTTTGACTGACCATGGGGAGTGATTAGGACACACCAGGGCGCCTTATTATATTAGATAGTAGTTTTTGACTGTCCATGGGGAGTGATTAGGACACACCAGGCCGCCTTATTATATTAGATAGTAGTTTTTGACTGGCCATGGGGAGTGATTAGGACACACCAGGGCGCCTTATTATATTAGATAGTAGTTTTTGACTGGCCATAGGGGAGTGATTAGGACACACCAGGGCGCCTTATTATATTAGATAGTAGTTTTTGACCGGCCATGGGGAGTGATTAGGACACACCAGGGCGCCTTATTATATTAGATAGTAGTTTTTGACTGACCATGGGGAGTGATTAGGACACACCAGGGCGCCTTATTATATTAGATAGTAGTTTTTGACTGGCCATGGGGAGTGATTAGGACACACCAGGGCGCCTTATTATATTAGATAGTAGTTATTGACTGACCATGGGGAGTGATTAGGACACACCGGGGCGCCTCCTTTAAATTAGTTAGTAGTTTTTGACTGGCCATGGGGAGTGATTAGGACACACCGGGGCGCCTCCTTTAAATTAGTTAGTAGTTTTTGACTGGCCATGGGGAGGGATCAGGACACACCGGGGCGCCTCCTTAAATTAGTTAGTAGTTTTTGACCGGCCATGGGGAGTGATTATGACACACCGGGGCGCCTCATTAAATTAGTTAGTAGTTTTTGACTGGCCATGGGGAGTGATCAGTACACACCGGGGCGCCTCATTAAATTAGTTAGTAGTTTTTGACTGGCCATGGGGAGTGATTAGGACACACCGGGGCGCCTTATTATATTAGATAGTAGTTTTTGACTGGCCATGGGGAGTGATTAGGACACACCAGGGCGCCTTATTATATTAGATAGTAGTTTTTGACTGGCCATGTGGAGTGATTAGGACACACCAGGGCGCCTTATTATATTAGATAGTAGTTTTTGACTGGCCATGGGGAGTGATTAGGACACACCAGGGCGCCTTATTATATTAGATAGTAGTTTTTGACTGGCCATGGGGAGTGATTAGGACACACCGGGGCGCCTCCTTTAAATTAGTTAGTAGTTTTTGACTGGCCATGGGGAGGGATCAGGACACACCGGGGCGCCTCCTTAAATTAGTTAGTAGTTTTTGACCGGCCATGGGGAGTGATTATGACACACCGGGGCGCCTCATTAAATTAGTTAGTAGTTTTTGACTGGCCATGGGGAGTGATTATAACACACCGGGGCGCCTCCTTTAAATTAGTTAGTAGTTTTTGACTGTCTATGGGGAGTTATCAGGACACACCGGGGCGCCTCCTTAAATTAATTAGTAGTTTTTGACTGGCCATGGGGAGTGATCAGGACACACAGGGGCGCCTCCTTAAATTAATTAGTAGTTTTTGACTGGCCATGGGGAGTGATTAGGACACACCGGGGCGCCTCCTTAAATTAGTTAGTAGTTCTTGACTGGCCATGGGGAGTGATTAGGACACACCGGGGCGCCTCCTTTAATTAATTAGTAGTTTTTGACTGGCCATGGGGAGTGATTAGGACACACCGGGGCGCCTCCTTAAATTAATTAGTAGTTTTTGACTGGCTATGGGGAGTGACCAGGACACACCGGGGCGCCTCCTTAAATTAGTTAGTAGTTTTTGACTGGCCATAGGGAGTGATCAGGACACACCGGGGCGCCTCCTTACATTAGTTAGTAGTTTTTGACTGGCCATGGGGAGTGATTAGGACACACCGGGCGCCTCCTTAAATTAATTAGTAGTTTTTGACTGGCCATGGGGAGTGATTATGACACACCGGGGCGCCTCCTTAAATTAGTTAGTAGTTTTTGACTGGCCATGGGGAGTGATCAGGACACACCGGGGCGCCTCCTTAAATTAGTTAGTAGTTTTTGACTGGCCATGGGGAGTGATCAGGACACAGCGGGGCGCCTCCTTAAATTAATTAGTAGTTTTTGACTGGCCATGGGGAGGGATCAGGACACACCGGGGCGCCTCCTTAAATTAGTTAGTAGTTTTTGACTGGCCATGGGGAGTGATTAGGACACACCGGGGCGCCTCCTTAAATTAGTTAGTAGTTTTTGACTGGCCATGGGGAGTGATTAGGACACACCGGGCGCCTCCTTAAATTAATTAGTAGTTTTTTACTTGCCATGGGGAGTGATCAGGACACACCGGGGCGCCTCATTAAATTAGTTAGTAGTTTTTGACTGGCCATGGGGAGTGATTAGAACACACCGGGGCTCCTCCTTAAATTAGTTAGTAGTTTTTGACTGGCCATGGGGAGTGATCAGGACACACCGGGGCGCCTCCTTAAATTAATTAGTAGTTTTTGACTGGCCATGGGGAGTGATCAGGACACACCGAGGCGCCTCCTTAAATTAGTTAGAAGTTTTTGACTGTCCATGGGGAGTGATTAGGACACACCGGGGCGCCTCCTAAAATTAGTTAGAAGTTTTTGACTTGCCATGGGGAGTGATCAGGACACACCGGGGCGCCTCATTAAATTAATTAGTAGTTTTTGACTGGCCATGGGGAGTGATCAGGACACACCGAGGCGCCTCCTTAAATTAGTTAGAAGTTTTTGACTGTCCATGGGGAGTGATTAGGACACACCGGGGCGCCTCCTAAAATTAGTTAGAAGTTTTTGACCGGCCATGGGGAGTGACCAGGACACACCGGGGCGCCTCTTTAAATTAATTAGTAGTTTTTGACCGGCCATGGGGAGTGATTATGACACACCGGGGCGCCTCCTTAAATTAATTAGTAGTTTTTGACTGGCCATGGGGAGTGATTAGGACACACCGGGGCGCCTCCTTAAATTAATTAGTAGTTTTTGACTGGCCATGGGGAGTGATCAGGACACACCGGGGCGCCTCCTTATATTAATTAGTAGTTTTTGACTGGCCATGGGGAGTGATCAGGACACACCGGGGCGCCTCCTTAAATTAATTAGTAGTTTTTGACTGGCCATGGGGAGTGATTAGGACACACCGGGGCGCCTCCTTAAATTAGTTAGTAGTTTTTGACTGGCCATGGGGAGGGATCAGTACACACCGGGGCGCCTCCTTAAATTAATTAGTAGTTTTTGACTGGCCATGGGGAGTGATTAGGACACACCGGGGCGCCTCCTTAAATTAGTTAGTAGTTTTTGACTGGCCATGGGGAGTGATCAGTACACACCGGGGCGCCTCCTTAAATTAGTTAGTAGTTTTTGACTGGCCATGGGGAGTGATCAGGACACACCGGGGCGCCTCCTTAAATTAGTTAGTAGTTTTTGACTGGCCATGGGGAGTGATCAGGACACACCGGGGCGCCTCCTTAAATTAGTTAGTAGTTTTTGACTGGCCATGGGGAGTGATCAGGACACACCGGGGCGCCTCCTTAAATTAGTTAGTAGTTTTTGACTGGCCATGGGGAGTTATCAGTACACACCGGGGCGCCTCCTTAAATTAGTTAGTAGTTTTTGACTGGCCATGGGGAGTGATCAGGACACACCGGGGCGCCTCCTTAAATTAATTAGTAGTTTTTGACTGGCCATGGGGAGTTATCAGGACACACCGGGGCGCCTCCTTAAATAAGTTAGTAGTTTTTGACTGACAATGGGGAGTGACCAGGACACACCGGGGCGCCTCCTCTAATTAGTTAGTAGTTTTTGATTGGCCATGGGGAGTTATCAGGACACACCGGGGCGCCTCCTTAAATTAGTAAGTAGTTTTTGACTGGCCATGGGGAGTGATTAGGACACACCGGGGCGCCTCCTTAAATTAATTAGTAGTTTTTGACTGGCCATGGGGAGTGATCAGGACACACCGGGGCGCCTCCTTAAATTAATTAGTAGTTTTTGACTGGCCATGGGGAGTGATCAGGACACACCGGGGCGCCTCCTTAAATTAATTAGTAGTTTTTGACTGGCCATGGGGAGTGATTAAAACACACCTGGGCGCCTCCTTAAATTAATTAGTAGTTTTTGACTGGCCATGGGGAGTGATTAGGACACACCGGGGCGGCTCCTTAAATTAATTAGTAGTTTTTGACTGGCCATGGGGAGTGATTAGGACACACCGGGGCGCCTCCTTAAATTAATTTGTAGTTTTTGACTGGCCATGGGGAGTGATTAGGACACACCGGGGCGCCTTATTATATTAGATAGTAGTTTTTGACTGTCCATGGGGAGTGATTAGGACACACCAGGCCGCCTTATTATATTAGATAGTAGTTTTTGACTGGCCATGGGGAGTGATTAGGACACACCAGGGCGCCTTATTATATTAGATAGTAGTTTTTGACTGGCCATAGGGGAGTGATTAGGACACACCAGGGCGCCTTATTATATTAGATAGTAGTTTTTGACCGGCCATGGGGAGTGATTAGGACACACCAGGGCGCCTTATTATATTAGATAGTAGTTTTTGACTGACCATGGGGAGTGATTAGGACACACCAGGGCGCCTTATTATATTAGATAGTAGTTTTTGACTGGCCATGGGGAGTGATTAGGACACACCAGGGCGCCTTATTATATTAGATAGTAGTTATTGACTGACCATGGGGAGTGATTAGGACACACCGGGGCGCCTCCTTTAAATTAGTTAGTAGTTTTTGACTGGCCATGGGGAGTGATTAGGACACACCGGGGCGCCTCCTTTAAATTAGTTAGTAGTTTTTGACTGGCCATGGGGAGGGATCAGGACACACCGGGGCGCCTCCTTAAATTAGTTAGTAGTTTTTGACCGGCCATGGGGAGTGATTATGACACACCGGGGCGCCTCATTAAATTAGTTAGTAGTTTTTGACTGGCCATGGGGAGTGATCAGTACACACCGGGGCGCCTCATTAAATTAGTTAGTAGTTTTTGACTGGCCATGGGGAGTGATTAGGACACACCGGGGCGCCTTATTATATTAGATAGTAGTTTTTGACTGGCCATGGGGAGTGATTAGGACACACCAGGGCGCCTTATTATATTAGATAGTAGTTTTTGACTGGCCATGTGGAGTGATTAGGACACACCAGGGCGCCTTATTATATTAGATAGTAGTTTTTGACTGGCCATGGGGAGTGATTAGGACACACCAGGGCGCCTTATTATATTAGATAGTAGTTTTTGACTGGCCATGGGGAGTGATTATGACACACCGGGGCGCCTCCTTTAAATTAGTTAGTAGTTTTTGACTGGCCATGGGGAGGGATCAGGACACACCGGGGCGCCTCCTTAAATTAGTTAGTAGTTTTTGACCGGCCATGGGGAGTGATTATGACACACCGGGGCGCCTCATTAAATTAGTTAGTAGTTTTTGACTGGCCATGGGGAGTGATTATAACACACCGGGGCGCCTCCTTTAAATTAGTTAGTAGTTTTTGACTGTCTATGGGGAGTTATCAGGACACACCGGGGCGCCTCCTTAAATTAATTAGTAGTTTTTGACTGGCCATGGGGAGTGATCAGGACACACAGGGGCGCCTCCTTAAATTAATTAGTAGTTTTTGACTGGCCATGGGGAGTGATTAGGACACACCGGGGCGCCTCCTTAAATTAGTTAGTAGTTCTTGACTGGCCATGGGGAGTGATTAGGACACACCGGGGCGCCTCCTTTAATTAATTAGTAGTTTTTGACTGGCCATGGGGAGTGATTAGGACACACCGGGGCGCCTCCTTAAATTAATTAGTAGTTTTTGACTGGCTATGGGGAGTGACCAGGACACACCGGGGCGCCTCCTTAAATTAGTTAGTAGTTTTTGACTGGCCATAGGGAGTGATCAGGACACACCGGGGCGCCTCCTTACATTAGTTAGTAGTTTTTGACTGGCCATGGGGAGTGATTAGGACACACCGGGCGCCTCCTTAAATTAATTAGTAGTTTTTGACTGGCCATGGGGAGTGATTATGACACACCGGGGCGCCTCCTTAAATTAGTTAGTAGTTTTTGAATGGCCATGGGGAGTGATCAGGACACACCGGGGCGCCTCCTTAAATTAGTTAGTAGTTTTTGACTGGCCATGGGGAGTGATCAGGACACAGCGGGGCGCCTCCTTAAATTAATTAGTAGTTTTTGACTGGCCATGGGGAGGGATCAGGACACACCGGGGCGCCTCCTTAAATTAGTTAGTAGTTTTTGACTGGCCATGGGGAGTGATTAGGACACACCGGGGCGCCTCCTTAAATTAGTTAGTAGTTTTTGACTGGCCATGGGGAGTGATTAGGACACACCGGGCGCCTCCTTAAATTAATTAGTAGTTTTTTACTTGCCATGGGGAGTGATCAGGACACACCGGGGCGCCTCATTAAATTAGTTAGTAGTTTTTGACTGGCCATGGGGAGTGATTAGAACACACCGGGGCTCCTCCTTAAATTAGTTAGTAGTTTTTGACTGGCCATGGGGAGTGATCAGGACACACCGGGGCGCCTCCTTAAATTAATTAGTAGTTTTTGACTGGCCATGGGGAGTGATCAGGACACACCGAGGCGCCTCCTTAAATTAGTTAGAAGTTTTTGACTGTCCATGGGGAGTGATTAGGACACACCGGGGCGCCTCCTAAAATTAGTTAGAAGTTTTTGACTGGCCATGGGGAGTGATCAGGACACACCGGGGCGCCTCCTTAAATTAATTAGTAGTTTTTGACTGGCCATGGGGAGTGATCAGGACACACCGAGGCGCCTCCTTAAATTAGTTAGAAGTTTTTGACTGTCCATGGGGAGTGATTAGGACACACCGGGGCGCCTCCTAAAATTAGTTAGAAGTTTTTGACCGGCCATGGGGAGTGACCAGGACACACCGGGGCGCCTCTTTAAATTAATTAGTAGTTTTTGACCGGCCATGGGGAGTGATTATGACACACCGGGGCGCCTCCTTAAATTAATTAGTAGTTTTTGACTGGCCATGGGGAGTGATTAGGACACACCGGGGCGCCTCCTTAAATTAATTAGTAGTTTTTGACTGGCCATGGGGAGTGATCAGGACACACCGGGGCGCCTCCTTATATTAATTAGTAGTTTTTGACTGGCCATGGGGAGTGATCAGGACACACCGGGGCGCCTCCTTAAATTAATTAGTAGTTTTTGACTGGCCATGGGGAGTGATTAGGACACACCGGGGCGCCTCCTTAAATTAGTTAGTAGTTTTTGACTGGCCATGGGGAGGGATCAGTACACACCGGGGCGCCTCCTTAAATTAATTAGTAGTTTTTGACTGGCCATGGGGAGTGATTAGGACACACCGGGGCGCCTCCTTAAATTAGTTAGTAGTTTTTGACTGGCCATGGGGAGTGATCAGTACACACCGGGGCGCCTCCTTAAATTAGTTAGTAGTTTTTGACTGGCCATGGGGAGTGATCAGGACACACCGGGGCGCCTCCTTAAATTAGTTAGTAGTTTTTGACTGGCCATGGGGAGTGATCAGGACACACCGGGGCGCCTCCTTAAATTAGTTAGTAGTTTTTGACTGGCCATGGGGAGTGATCAGGACACACCGGGGCGCCTCCTTAAATTAGTTAGTAGTTTTTGACTGGCCATGGGGAGTTATCAGTACACACCGGGGCGCCTCCTTAAATTAGTTAGTAGTTTTTGACTGGCCATGGGGAGTGATCAGGACACACCGGGGCGCCTCCTTAAATTAATTAGTAGTTTTTGACTGGCCATGGGGAGTTATCAGGACACACCGGGGCGCCTCCTTAAATAAGTTAGTAGTTTTTGACTGACAATGGGGAGTGACCAGGACACACCGGGGCGCCTCCTCTAATTAGTTAGTAGTTTTTGATTGGCCATGGGGAGTTATCAGGACACACCGGGGCGCCTCCTTAAATTAGTAAGTAGTTTTTGACTGGCCATGGGGAGTGATTAGGACACACCGGGGCGCCTCCTTAAATTAATTAGTAGTTTTTGACTGGCCATGGGGAGTGATCAGGACACACCGGGGCGCCTCCTTAAATTAATTAGTAGTTTTTGACTGGCCATGGGGAGTGATCAGGACACACCGGGGCGCCTCCTTAAATTAATTAGTAGTTTTTGACTGGCCATGGGGAGTGATTAAAACACACCTGGGCGCCTCCTTAAATTAATTAGTAGTTTTTGACTGGCCATGGGGAGTGATTAGGACACACCGGGGCGGCTCCTTAAATTAATTAGTAGTTTTTGACTGGCCATGGGGAGTGATTAGGACACACCGGGGCGCCTCCTTAAATTAATTTGTAGTTTTTGACTGGCCATGGGGAGTGATTAGGACACACCGGGGCGCCTCCTTAAATAAGTTAGTAGTGTTTGACTGGCCATGGGGAGTGATCAGGACACACCGGGGCGCCTCCTTAAATTAATTAGTAGTTTTTGACTGGCCATGGGGAGTTATCAGGACACACCGGGGCGCCTCCTTAAATAAGTTAGTAGTTTTTGACTGACAATGGGGAGTGACCAGGACACACCGGGGCGCCTCCTCTAATTAGTTAGTAGTTTTTGATTGGCCATGGGGAGTTATCAGGACACACCGGGGCGCCTCCTTAAATTAGTAAGTAGTTTTTTACTGGCCATGGGGAGTGATTAGGACACACCGGGGCGCCTCCTTAAATTAATTAGTAGTTTTTGACTGGCCATGGGGAGTGATCAGGACACACCGGGGCGCCTCCTTAAATTAATTAGTAGTTTTTGACTGGCCATGGGGAGTGATCAGGACACACCGGGGCGCCTCCTTAAATTAATTAGTAGTTTTTGACTGGCCATGGGGAGTGATTAAAACACACCTGGGCGCCTCCTTAAATTAATTAGTAGTTTTTGACTGGCCATGGGGAGTGATTAGGACACACCGGGGCGGCTCCTTAAATTAATTAGTAGTTTTTGACTGGCCATGGGGAGTGATTAGGACACACCGGGGCGCCTCCTTAAATTAATTTGTAGTTTTTGACTGGCCATGGGGAGTGATTAGGACACACCGGGGCGCCTCCTTAAATAAGTTAGTAGTGTTTGACTGGCCATGGGGAGGGATCAGGACACACCGGGGCGCCTCCTTAAATTAGTTAGTAGTTTTTGACTGGCCATGGGGAGTGATTAGGACACACCGGGGCGCCTCCTTACATTAATTAGTAGTTTTTTACCGGCCATTGGGAGTGATTAGGACACACCGGGCGCCTCCTTAAATTAGTTAGTAGTTTTTGACTGTCCATGGGGAGTGATTAGGACACACCGGGCGCCTCCTTAAATTAATTAGTAGTTTTTGACTGGCCATGGGGAGTGATTAGGACACACCGGGGCGCCTCCTTAAATTAGTTAGTAGTTTTTGACCGGCCATGGGGAGTGATTAGGACACACCGGGGCGCCTCCTTAAATTAATTAGTTGTTTTTGACTGGCCATGGGGAGGGATCAGGACACACCGGGCGCCTCCTTAAATTAGTTAGTAGTTTTTGACTGGCCATGGGGAGTGACCAGGACACACCGGGGCGCCTCCTTAAATTAATTAGTAGTTTTTGACCGGCCATGGGGAGTGATTAGGACACACCGGGGCGCTTCCTTAAATTAGTTATTAGTTTTTGATTGGCCATGGGGAGGGATCAGGACACACCGGGCGCCTCCTTAAATTAATTAGTAGTTTTTGACCGGCCATGGGGAGTGATTAGGACACACCGGGGCGCCTCCTTAAATTAGTTATTAGTTTTTGACTGGCCATGGGGAGTGATCAGGACACACCGAGGCGCCTCCTTAAATTAGTTATTAGTTTTTGACTGGCCATGGGGAGTTATTATGACACACCGGGGCGCCTCCTTAAATTAATTAGTAGTTTTTTACTGGCCATGGGGAGTGATTAGGACACACCGGGGCGCCTCTTTAAATTAATTAGTAGTTTTTGACCGGCCATGGGGAGTGATTAGGACACACCGGGGCGCCTCTTTAAATTAATTAGTAGTTTTTGACCGGCCATGGGGAGTGATTAGAACAAACCGGGGCGCCTCCTTAAATTAATTAGTAGTTTTTGACTGGCCATGGGGAGTGATCAGGACACACCGGGGCGCCTCCTTAAATTAGTTAGTAGTTTTTGACTGGCCATGGGGAGTGATCAGGACACACCGGGGCGCCTCCTTAAATTAATTAGTAGTTTTTGACTGGCCATGGTGAGTGATCAGGACACACCGGGGCGCCTCCTTAAATTAGTTAGTAGTTTTTGACTGGCCATGGGGAGTGATTATGACACACCGGGGCGCCTCCTTAAATTAATTAGTAGTTTTTGACTGGCCATGGGGAGTGATTATGACACACCGAGGCGCCTCCTTAAATTAATTAGTAGTTTTTGACTGGCCATGGGGAGTGATTAGGACACACCGGGGCGCCTCCTTAAATTAGTTAGTAGTTTTTGACTGGCCATGGGGAGTGATCAGGACACACCGGGGCGCCTCCTTAAATTAATTAGTAGTTTTTGACTGGCCATGGGGAGTGATCAGGACACACCGGGGCGCCTCATTAAATTAGTTAGTAGTTTTTGACTGGCCATGGGGAGTGATTAGGACACACCGGGGCGCCTCCTTCAATTAATTAGTAGTTTTTGACTGGCCATGTGGAGTGATTAGGACACACCGGGGCGCCTCCTTCAATTAATTAGTAGTTTTTGACTGGCCATGGGGAGTGATTATAACACACCGGGGCGCCTCCTTAAATTAATTAGTAGTTTTGACTGGCCATGGGGAGTGATTAGGACACACCGGGGCGCCTCCTTAAATTAGTTAGTAGTTTTTGACTGGCCATGGGGAGTGATTAGGACACACCGGGGCGCCTCCTTCAATTAATTAGTAGTTTTTGACTGGCCATGTGGAGTGATTAGGACACACCGGGGCGACTCCTTAAATTAGTTAGTAGTTTTTGACTGGCCATGGGGAATGATTAGGACACACCGGGGCGCCTCATTAAATTAATTAGTAGTTTTTGACTGGCCATGGGGAGTGATTAGGACACACCGGGGCGCCTCCTTACATTAATTAGTAGTTTTTGACTGGCCATGGGGAGTTATCAGGACACACCGGGGCGCCTCATTTAATTAGATAGTAGTTTTTGACTGGCCATGGGGAGTGATTAGGACACACCGGGGCGCCTCCTTAAATTAATTAGTAGTTTTTGACTGGCCATGGGGAGTGATCAGGACACACCGAGGCGCCTCCTTAAATTAATTAGTAGTTTTTGACTGGCCATGGGGAGTGATTATGACACACCGGGGCGCCTCCTTAAATTAGTTAGTAGTTTTTGACTGGCCATGGGGAGTTATCAGGACACACCGGGGCGCCTCCTTAAATTAATTAGTAGTATTTTACTGGCCATGGGGAGTGATTAGAACACACCGGGGCGCCTCCTTAAATTAATTAGTAGTTTTCTGACTGGCCATGGGGAGTTATCAGGACACACCGGGGCGCCTCCTTAAATTAATTAGTAGTTTTTTACTGGCCATGGGGAGTGATTAGAACACACCGGGGCGCCTCCTTAAATTAGTTAGTAGTTTTTGACTGGCCATGGGGAGTGATTAGAACACACCGGGGCGCCTCCTTAAATTAGTTAGTAGTTTTTGACTGGCCATGGGGAGTTATCAGGACACACCGGGGCGCCTCCTTAAATTAATTGGTAGTTTTTGACTGGCCATGGGGAGTGATTAGGACACACCGAGGCGCCTCCTTAAATTAATTAGTAGTTTTTGACTGGCCATGGGGAGTTATCAGGACACACCGGGGCGCCTCCTTAAATTAGTTAGTAGTTTTTGACTGGCCATGGGGAGTGATTATAACACACCGGGGCGCCTCCTTAAATTAGTTAGTAGTTTTTGACTGGCCATGGGGAGTGATTAGGACACACCGGGGCGCCTCCTTAAATTAGTTAGTAGTTTTTTACTGGCCATGGGGAGTGATTAGGACACACCGGGGCGCCTCCTTACATTAGTTAGTAGTGTTTGACTGGCCACGGGGAGTGATCAGGTCACACCGGGCGCCTCCTTAAATTAATTAGTAGTTTTTGACTGGCCATGGGGAGTGATCAGGACACACCGGGGCGCCTCCTTAAATTAGTTAGTAGTTTTTGACTGGCCATGGGGAGTGATTAGGACACACCGGGGCGCCTCCTTAAATTAGTTAGTAGTTTTTGACTGGCCATGGGGAGTGATTAGGACACACCGGGGCGCCTCCTTAAATTAATTAGTAGTTTTTGACTGACCATGGGGAGTGATCAGGACACACCGGGCGCCTCCTTAAATTAATTAGTAGTTTTTGACTGGCCATGGGGAGTGATCAGGACACACCGGGGCGCCTCCTTAAATTAATTAGTAGTTTTGACTGACCATGGGGAGTGATCAGGACACACCGGGGCGCCTCCTTAAATTAATTAGTAGTTTTTGACTGGCAATGGGGAGTGATCAGGACACACCGGGGCGCCTCCTTAAATTAGTTAGTAGTTTTGACTGACCATGGGGAGTGATTATAACACACCGGGGCGCCTCCTTAAATTAATTAGTAGTTTTTGACTGGCCATGGGGAGTGATTAGGGCACACCGGGGAGCCTCCTTAAATTAGTTAGTAGTTTTTGACTGGCCATGGAGAGTGATTATGACACACCGGGGCGCCTCCTTAAATTAGTTAGTAGTTTTTGACTGGCCATGGGGAGTGATCAGGACACACCGGGGCGCCTCCTTAAATTAATTAGTAGTTTTTGACTGGCCATGGGGAGTGATTAGAACACAACGGGGCGGCTCCTTAAATTAATTAGTAGTTTTTGACTGGCCATGGGGAGTGATCAGGACACACCGGGGCGCCTCCTTAAATTAGTTAGTAGTTTTTGACTGGCCATGGGGAGTGATTAGGACACACCGGGGCGACTCCTTAAATTAATTAGTAGTTTTTGACTGGCCATGGGGAGGGATCAGGACACACCGGGGCGCCTCCTTATATAAATTAGTAGTTTTTGACTGGCCATGGGGAGTGATCAGGACACACCGGGGCGCCTCCTTAAATTAATTAGTAGTTTTTGACTGGCCATGGGGAGTGATTAGGACACACCGGGGCGCCTCCTTACATTAGTTAGTAGTTTTTGACTGGCCATGGGGAGTGATTAGGACACACCGGGCGCCTCCTTAAATTAATTAGTAGTTTTTGACTGGCCATGGGGAGTGATTAGGACACACCGGGGCGCCTCCTTAAATTAGTTAGTAGTTTTTGACTGGCCATGGGGAGTGATTATGACACACCGGGGCGCCTCCTTAAATTAATTAGTAGTTTTTGACTGGCCATGGGGAGTGATTAGGACACACCGGGGCGCCTCCTTAAATTAGTTAGTAGTTTTTGACTGGCCATGGGGAGTGATTAGGACACACCTGGGCGCCTCATTAAATTAATTAGTAGTTTTTGACTGGCCATGGGGAGTGATTAGGACACACCGGGGCGCCTCCTTAAATTAGTTAGTAGTTTTTGACTGGCCATGGGGAGTTATCAGAACACACCGGGACGCCTCCTTAAATTAGTTAGTAGTTTTTGACTGGCCATGGGGAGTTATCAGAACACACCGGGACGCCTCCTTAAATTAGTTAGTAGTTTTTGACTGGCCATGGGGAGTTATCAGAACACACCGGGACGCCTCCTTAAATTAGTTAGTAGTTTTTGACTGGCCATGGGGAGTTATTAGGACACACCGGGGCGCCTCCTTTAAATTAGTTAGTAGTTTTTGACTGGCCATGGGGAGTGATTAGGACACACCGGGGCGCCTCCTTAAATTAGTTAGTAGTTTTTGACTGGCCATGGGGAGTTATTAGGACACACCGGGGCGCCTCATTAAATTAGTTAGTAGTTTTTGACTGGCCATCGGGAGTTATCAGGACACACCGGGGCGCCTCCTTAAATTAATTAGTAGTTTATACTGGCCATGGGAGTGATTAGAACACACAGGGGCGCCTCCTTAAATTAGTTAGTAGTTTTTGACTGTCCATGGGGAGTTATCAGGACACACCGGGGCGCCTCATTAAATTAGTTAGTAGTTTTTGACTGGCCATGGGGAGTGATTAGAACACACCGGGCGCCTCCTTAAATTAGTTAGTAGTTTTTGACTGGCCATGGGGAGTGATCAGGACACACCGGGGCGCCTCCTTAAATTAGTTAGTAGTTTTTGACTGGCCATGGGGAGGGATCAGGACACTCCGGGGCGCCTCCTTAAATTAGTTAGTAGTTTTTGACTGGCCATGGGGAGTGATTAGGACACACCGGGGCGCCTCCTTAAATAGTTAGTAGTTTTTGACTGGCCATGGGGAGTGATTAGGACACACCGGGGCGCCTCCTTCAATTAATTAGTAGTTTTTGACTGGCCATGTGGAGTGATTAGGACACACCGGGGCGACTCCTTAAATTAGTTAGTAGTTTTTGACTGGCCATGG
The DNA here is from genome assembly GCA_032622095.1 of Siphonodentalium dalli. NCBI lineage: Eukaryota > Metazoa > Mollusca > Scaphopoda > Gadilida > Siphonodentaliidae > Siphonodentalium > Siphonodentalium dalli. The sequence goes on along the minus strand of CP136064.1, from coordinate 282,312,027 downwards.
GGAATGATTAGGACACACCGGGGCGCCTCATTAAATTAATTAGTAGTTTTTGACTGGCCATGGGGAGTGATTAGGACACACCGGGGCGCCTCCTTACATTAATTAGTAGTTTTTGACTGGCCATGGGGAGTTATCAGGACACACCGGGGCGCCTCATTTAATTAGATAGTAGTTTTTGACTGGCCATGGGGAGTGATTAGGACACACCGGGGCGCCTCCTTAAATTAATTAGTAGTTTTTGACTGGCCATGGGGAGTGATCAGGACACACCGAGGCGCCTCCTTAAATTAATTAGTAGTTTTTGACTGGCCATGGGGAGTGATTATGACACACCGGGGCGCCTCCTTAAATTAGTTAGTAGTTTTTGACTGGCCATGGGGAGTTATCAGGACACACCGGGGCGCCTCCTTAAATTAATTAGTAGTTTTTTACTGGCCATGGGGAGTGATTAGAACACACCGGGGCGCCTCCTTAAATTAATTAGTAGTTTTTGACTGGCCATGGGGAGTTATCAGGACACACCGGGGCGCCTCCTTAAATTAATTAGTAGTTTTTTACTGGCCATGGGGAGTGATTAGAACACACCGGGGCGCCTCCTTAAATTAGTTAGTAGTTTTTGACTGGCCATGGGGAGTGATTAGAACACACCGGGGCGCCTCCTTAAATTAGTTAGTAGTTTTTGACTGGCCATGGGGAGTTATCAGGACACACCGGGGCGCCTCCTTAAATTAATTGGTAGTTTTTGACTGGCCATGGGGAGTGATTAGGACACACCGAGGCGCCTCCTTAAATTAATTAGTAGTTTTTGACTGGCCATGGGGAGTTATCAGGACACACCGGGGCGCCTCCTTAAATTAGTTAGTAGTTTTTGACTGGCCATGGGGAGTGATTATAACACACCGGGGCGCCTCCTTAAATTAGTTAGTAGTTTTTGACTGGCCATGGGGAGTGATTAGGACACACCGGGGCGCCTCCTTAAATTAGTTAGTAGTTTTTTACTGGCCATGGGGAGTGATTAGGACACACCGGGGCGCCTCCTTACATTAGTTAGTAGTGTTTGACTGGCCACGGGGAGTGATCAGGTCACACCGGGCGCCTCCTTAAATTAATTAGTAGTTTTTGACTGGCCATGGGGAGTGATCAGGACACACCGGGGCGCCTCCTTAAATTAGTTAGTAGTTTTTGACTGGCCATGGGGAGTGATTAGGACACACCGGGGCGCCTCCTTAAATTAGTTAGTAGTTTTTGACTGGCCATGGGGAGTGATTAGGACACACCGGGGCGCCTCCTTAAATTAATTAGTAGTTTTTGACTGACCATGGGGAGTGATCAGGACACACCGGGCGCCTCCTTAAATTAATTAGTAGTTTTTGACTGGCCATGGGGAGTGATCAGGACACACCGGGGCGCCTCCTTAAATTAATTAGTAGTTTTGACTGACCATGGGGAGTGATCAGGACACACCGGGGCGCCTCCTTAAATTAATTAGTAGTTTTTGACTGGCAATGGGGAGTGATCAGGACACACCGGGGCGCCTCCTTAAATTAGTTAGTAGTTTTGACTGACCATGGGGAGTGATTATAACACACCGGGGCGCCTCCTTAAATTAATTAGTAGTTTTTGACTGGCCATGGGGAGTGATTAGGGCACACCGGGGAGCCTCCTTAAATTAGTTAGTAGTTTTTGACTGGCCATGGAGAGTGATTATGACACACCGGGGCGCCTCCTTAAATTAGTTAGTAGTTTTTGACTGGCCATGGGGAGTGATCAGGACACACCGGGGCGCCTCCTTAAATTAATTAGTAGTTTTTGACTGGCCATGGGGAGTGATTAGAACACAACGGGGCGGCTCCTTAAATTAATTAGTAGTTTTTGACTGGCCATGGGGAGTGATCAGGACACACCGGGGCGCCTCCTTAAATTAGTTAGTAGTTTTTGACTGGCCATGGGGAGTGATTAGGACACACCGGGGCGACTCCTTAAATTAATTAGTAGTTTTTGACTGGCCATGGGGAGGGATCAGGACACACCGGGGCGCCTCCTTATATAAATTAGTAGTTTTTGACTGGCCATGGGGAGTGATCAGGACACACCGGGGCGCCTCCTTAAATTAATTAGTAGTTTTTGACTGGCCATGGGGAGTGATTAGGACACACCGGGGCGCCTCCTTACATTAGTTAGTAGTTTTTGACTGGCCATGGGGAGTGATTAGGACACACCGGGCGCCTCCTTAAATTAATTAGTAGTTTTTGACTGGCCATGGGGAGTGATTAGGACACACCGGGGCGCCTCCTTAAATTAGTTAGTAGTTTTTGACTGGCCATGGGGAGTGATTATGACACACCGGGGCGCCTCCTTAAATTAATTAGTAGTTTTTGACTGGCCATGGGGAGTGATTAGGACACACCGGGGCGCCTCCTTAAATTAGTTAGTAGTTTTTGACTGGCCATGGGGAGTGATTAGGACACACCTGGGCGCCTCATTAAATTAATTAGTAGTTTTTGACTGGCCATGGGGAGTGATTAGGACACACCGGGGCGCCTCCTTAAATTAGTTAGTAGTTTTTGACTGGCCATGGGGAGTTATCAGAACACACCGGGACGCCTCCTTAAATTAGTTAGTAGTTTTTGACTGGCCATGGGGAGTTATCAGAACACACCGGGACGCCTCCTTAAATTAGTTAGTAGTTTTTGACTGGCCATGGGGAGTTATCAGAACACACCGGGACGCCTCCTTAAATTAGTTAGTAGTTTTTGACTGGCCATGGGGAGTTATTAGGACACACCGGGGCGCCTCCTTTAAATTAGTTAGTAGTTTTTGACTGGCCATGGGGAGTGATTAGGACACACCGGGGCGCCTCCTTAAATTAGTTAGTAGTTTTTGACTGGCCATGGGGAGTTATTAGGACACACCGGGGCGCCTCATTAAATTAGTTAGTAGTTTTTGACTGGCCATCGGGAGTTATCAGGACACACCGGGGCGCCTCCTTAAATTAATTAGTAGTTTATACTGGCCATGGGGAGTGATTAGAACACACAGGGGCGCCTCCTTAAATTAGTTAGTAGTTTTTGACTGTCCATGGGGAGTTATCAGGACACACCGGGGCGCCTCATTAAATTAGTTAGTAGTTTTTGACTGGCCATGGGGAGTGATTAGAACACACCGGGCGCCTCCTTAAATTAGTTAGTAGTTTTTGACTGGCCATGGGGAGTGATCAGGACACACCGGGGCGCCTCCTTAAATTAGTTAGTAGTTTTTGACTGGCCATGGGGAGGGATCAGGACACTCCGGGGCGCCTCCTTAAATTAGTTAGTAGTTTTTGACTGGCCATGGGGAGTGATTAGGACACACCGGGGCGCCTCCTTAAATAGTTAGTAGTTTTTGACTGGCCATGGGGAGTGATCAGGACACACCGGGGCGCCTCCTTAAATAGTTAGTAGTTTTTGACTGGCCATGGGGAGTGATGAGGACACACCGGGGCGCCTCCTTAAATTAATTAGTAGTTTTTGACTGGCCATGGGGAGTTATCAGGACACACCGGGGCGCCTCCTTAAATTAGTTAGTAGTTTTTGACTGGCCATGGGGAGTGATCAGGACACACCGAGGCGCCTCCTTAAATTAATTAGTAGTTTTTGACTGGCCATGGGGAGTTATCAGGACACACCGGGGCGCCTCCTTAAATTAGTTAGTAGTTTTTGACTGGCCATGGGGAGTGATCAGGACACATCGGGGCGCCTCCTTAAATAGTTAGTAGTTTTTGACTGGCCATGGGGAGTGATCAGGACACACCGAGGCGCCTCCTTAAATTAATTAGTAGTTTTTGACTGGCCATGGGGAGTGATTAGGACACACCTGGGCGCCTCCTTAAATTAATTAGTAGTTTTTGACTGGCCATGGGGAGTTATCAGGACACACCGGGGCGCCTCATTAAATTAATTAGTAGTTTTTGACTGGCCATGGGGAGTGATTAGGACACACCGGGGCGCCTCCTTAAATTAGTTAGTAGTTTTAGACTGGCCATGGGGAGTGATCAGGACACACCGGTGCGCCTCCTTAAATTAATTAGTAGTTTTTTACTGGCCATCGGGAGTGATTATGACACACCGGGGCGCCTCCTTAAATTAATTAGTAGTTTTTACTGGCCATGGGGAGTGATTATGACACACCGGGCGCCTCCTTAAATTAATTAGTAGTTTTTGACTGGCCATGGGGAGTGATTATGACACACCGGGGCGCCTCCTTAAATTAATTAGTAGTTTTTGACTGGCCATGGGGAGTGATTAGGACACACCGGGTCGCCTCCTTAAATTAGTTAGTAGTTTTTGACTGGCCATGGGGAGTGATTATGACACACCGGGGCGCCTCCTTAAATTAATTAGTAGTTTTGACTGGCCATGGGGAGTGATCAGGACACACCGGGGCGCCTCCTTAAATTAGTTAGTAGTTTTTACTGGCCATGGGGAGTGATTAGGACACACCGGGGCGCCTCCTTAAATTAGTTAGTAGTTTTTGACCGGCCATGGGGAGTGATGAGGACACACCGAGGCGCCTCCTTAAATTAGTTAGTAGTTTTTGACTGGCCATGGGGAGTGATCAGGACACACCGGGGCGCCTCATTAAATTAATTATTAGTTTTTGACTGGCCATGGGGAGTGATTAGGACACACCGGGGCGCCTCCTTAAATTAGTTAGTAGTTTTTGACTGTCCATGGGGAGTTATCAGGACACACCGGGGCGCCTCATTAAATTAGTTAGTAGTTTTTGACTGGCCATGGTGAGTGATTAGAACACACCGGGCGCCTCCTTAAATTAGTTAGTAGTTTTTGACTGGCCATGGGGAGTGATCAGGACACACCGGGGCGCCTCCTTAAATTAGTTAGTAGTTTTTGACTGGCCATGGGGAGGGATCAGGACACTCCGGGGCGCCTCCTTAAATTAGTTAGTAGTTTTTGACTGGCCATGGGGAGTGATTAGGACACACCGGGGCGCCTCCTTAAATAGTTAGTAGTTTTTGACTGGCCATGGGGAGTGATCAGGACACACCGGGGCGCCTCCTTAAATAGTTAGTAGTTTTTGACTGGCCATGGGGAGTGATGAGGACACACCGGGGCGCCTCCTTAAATTAATTAGTAGTTTTTGACTGGCCATGGGGAGTTATCAGGACACACCGGGGCGCCTCCTTAAATTAGTTAGTAGTTTTTGACTGGCCATGGGGAGTGATCAGGACACACCGAGGCGCCTCCTTAAATTAATTAGTAGTTTTTGACTGGCCATGGGGAGTTATCAGGACACACCGGGGCGCCTCCTTAAATTAGTTAGTAGTTTTTGACTGGCCATGGGGAGTGATCAGGACTCATCGGGGCGCCTCCTTAAATAGTTAGTAGTTTTTGACTGGCCATGGGGAGTGATCAGGACACACCGAGGCGCCTCCTTAAATTAATTAGTAGTTTTTGACTGGCCATGGGGAGTGATTAGGACACACCTGGGCGCCTCCTTAAATTAATTAGTAGTTTTTGACTGGCCATGGGGAGTTATCAGGACACACCGGGGCGCCTCATTAAATTAATTAGTAGTTTTTGACTGGCCATGGGGAGTGATTAGGACACACCGGGGCGCCTCCTTAAATTAGTTAGTAGTTTTAGACTGGCCATGGGGAGTGATCAGGACACACCGGTGCGCCTCCTTAAATTAATTAGTAGTTTTTTACTGGCCATCGGGAGTGATTATGACACACCGGGGCGCCTCCTTAAATTAATTAGTAGTTTTTACTGGCCATGGGGAGTGATTATGACACACCGGGCGCCTCCTTAAATTAATTAGTAGTTTTTGACTGGCCATGGGGAGTGATTATGACACACCGGGGCGCCTCCTTAAATTAATTAGTAGTTTTTGACTGGCCATGGGGAGTGATTAGGACACACCGGGTCGCCTCCTTAAATTAGTTAGTAGTTTTTGACTGGCCATGGGGAGTGATTATGACACACCGGGGCGCCTCCTTAAATTAATTAGTAGTTTTGACTGGCCATGGGGAGTGATCAGGACACACCGGGGCGCCTCCTTAAATTAGTTAGTAGTTTTTACTGGCCATGGGGAGTGATTAGGACACACCGGGGCGCCTCCTTAAATTAGTTAGTAGTTTTTGACCGGCCATGGGGAGTGATGAGGACACACCGAGGCGCCTCCTTAAATTAGTTAGTAGTTTTTGACTGGCCATGGGGAGTGATCAGGACACACCGGGGCGCCTCATTAAATTAATTATTAGTTTTTGACTGGCCATGGGGAGTGATTAGGACACACCGGGGCGCCTCCTTAAATAGTTAGTAGTTTTTGACTGGCCATGGGGAGTGATTATGACACACCGGGGCGCCTCCTTAAATTAGTTAGTAGTTTTTGACTGGCCATGGGGAGTGATTATGACACACCGGGGCGCCTCCTTAAATTAGTAAGTAGTTTTTGACTGGCCATGGGGAGTGATTATGACACATCGGGCGCCTCCTTAAATTAATTTGTAGTTTTTGACTTTCCATGGGGAGTGATTAGGACACACCGGGCGCCTCCTTAAATTAATTAGTAGTTTTTGACTGGCCATGGGGAGTGATTAGGACACATCGGGCGCCTCCTTAAATTAATTAGTAGTTTTTGACTGGCCATGGGGAGTGATTATGACACATCGGGCGCCTCCTTAAATTAATTAGTAGTTTTTGACTGGCCATGGGGAGTGATTAGGACACACCGGGGCGCCTCCTTAAATTAGTTAGTAGTTTTTGACTGGCCATGGGGAGTGATTATGACACACCGGGGCGCCTCCTTAAATTAGTTAGTAGTTTTTGACTGGCCATGGGGAGTGATTATGACACATCGGGCGCCTCCTTAAATTAATTTGTAGTTTTTGACTTTCCATGGGGAGTGATTAGGACACACCGGGCGCCTCCTTAAATTAATTAGTAGTTTTTGACTGGCCATGGGGAGTGATTAGGACACATCGGGCGCCTCCTTAAATTAATTAGTAGTTTTTGACTGGCCATGGGGAGTGATTATGACACATCGGGCGCCTCCTTAAATTAATTAGTAGTTTTTGACTGGCCATGGGGAGTGATTAGGACACACCGGGGCGCCTCCTTAAATTAGTTAGTAGTTTTTGACTGGCCATGGGGAGTGATTAGGACACACCGGGGCGCCTCCTTAAATTAGATAGTAGTTTTTGACCGGCCATGGGGAGTGATCAGGACACACCGGGGCGCCTCCTTAAATTAGTTAGTAGTTTTTGACTGGCCATGGGGAGTTATCAGTACACACCGAGGCGCCTCCTTAAATTAGTTATTAGTTTTTGACTGGCCATGGGGAGTGATTAGGACACACCGGGGCGCCTCCTTACATTAGTTAGTAGTTTTTGACTGGCCATGGGGAGTGATTAGGACACACCGGGGCGCCTCCTTAAATTAGTTAGTAGTTTTTGACTGGCCATGGGGAGTGATCAGGACACACCGGGGCGCCTCCTTAAATTAGTTAGTAGTTTTGACCGGCCATGGGGAGTTATTAGGACACACCGGGGCGCCTCCTTAAATTAGTTAGTAGTTTTTGACTGGCCATGGGGAGTTATTAGGACACACCGGGGCGCCTCCTTAAATTAATTAGTAGTTTTTGACCGGCCATGGGGAGTGATTAGGACACACCGAGGCGCCTCCTTAAATTAATTAGTAGTTTTTGACTGGCCATGGTGAGTGATTAGGACACACCGGGGCGCCTCCTTAAATTAGTTAGTAGTTTTTGACTGGCCATGGGGAGTGATTAGGACACACGGGGCACCTCCTTAAATTAGTTAGTAGTTTTTGACTGGCCATTGGGAGTGATTAGGACACACGGGGCACCTCCTTAAATTAGTTAGTAGTTTTTGACTGGCCATTGGGAGTGATTAGGACACACCGGGGCGCCTCCTTAAATTAGTTAGTAGTTTTTGACGGCCATGGGGAGTGATTAGGACACACCGGGGCGACTCCTTAAATTAATTAGTAGTTTTTGACTGGCCATGGGGAGTGATTAGGACACACCGGGGCGCCTCCTTAAATTAGTTAGTAGTTTTTGACTGGCCATGGGGAGTGATTAGGACACACCGGGGCGCCTCCTTAAATTAGTTTGTAGTTTTTGACTGGCCATGGGGAGTGATTAGGACACACCGGGGCGACTCCTTTAATTAATTAGTAGTTTTTGACTGGCCATGGGGAGTGATTAGGACACACCGGGGCGCCTCCTTAAATTAATTAGTAGTTTTTTTACTGGCCATGGGGAGTGATTAGGACACACCGGGGCGCCTCCTTAAATTAGTTAGTAGTTTTTGACTGGCCATGGGGAGTGATTAGGACACACCGGGGCGCCTCCTTAAATTAATTAGTAGTTTTTTTACTGGCCATGGGGAGTGATTAGGACACACCGGGGCGCCTCCTTAAATTAATTAGTAGTTTTTGACTGGCCATGGGGAGTGATCAGGACACACCGGGGCGCCTCCTTATATTAGTTAGTAGTTTTTTTACTGGCCATGGGGAGTGATTAGGACACACCGGGGCGCCTCTTTAAATTAATTAGTAGTTTTTGACTGGCCATGGGGAGTGATGAGGACACACCGAGGCGCCTCTTTAAATAAGTTAGTAGTTTTTGACTGGCCATGGGGAGTGATTAGAACACACCGGGGCGCCTCCTTAAATTAATTAGTAGTTTTTGATTGGCCATGGGGAGTGATTATGACACACCGGGGCGCCTCCTTAAATAAATTAGTAGTTTTGACTGGCCATGGGGAGTGATTAGGACACACCGGGGCGCCTCCTTAAATTAGTTAGTAGTTTTTGACTTTCCATGGGGAGTGATCAGGACACACCGGGGCGCCTCCTTAAATTAATTAGTAGTTTTTGATTGGCCATGGGGAGTGATTATGACACACCGGGGCGCCTCCTTAAATAAATTAGTAGTTTTGACTGGCCATGGGGAGTGATTAGGACACACCGGGGCGCCTCCTTAAATTAGTTAGTAGTTTTTGACTGGCCATGGGGAGTGATCAGGACACACCGGGGCGCCTCCTTAAATTAATTAGTAGTTTTTGATTGGCCATGGGGAGTGATTAGGACACACCGGGGCGCCTCCTTAAATTAATTAGTAGTTTTTGACCGGCCATGGGGAGTGATTAGGACACACCGGGGCGCCTCCTTAAATTAATTAGTAGTTTTTGACTGGCTATGGGGAGTTATCAGGACACACCGGGGCGCCTCCTTAAATTAGTTAGTAGTTTTTGACTGGCCATGGGGAGTGATTAGGACACACCGGGGCGCCTCCTTAAATTAATTAGTAGTTTTTGACTGGCCATGGGGAGTGATTAGGACACACCGGGGCGCCTCCTTAAATTAATTAGTAGTTTTTGATTGGCCATGGGGAGTGATTAGGACACACCGGGGCGCCTCCTTAAATTAATTAGTAGTTTTTGACTGGCCATGGGGAGTGATTATGACACACCGGGGCGCCTCCTTAAATTAATCAGTAGTTTTTGACCGGCCATGGGGAGTGATTAGGACACACCGGGGCGCCTCCTTAAATTAGTTAGTAGTTTTTGACTGGCCATGGGGAGTGATTAGGACACACCGGGGCGCCTCCTTAAATTAATTAGTAGTTTTTGACTGACCATGGGGAGTGATTAGGACACACCGGGGCGCCTCCTTAAATTAGTTAGTAATTTTTGACTGGCCATGGGGAGTGATTATAACACACCGGGGCGCCTCCTTAAATTAGTTAGTAGTTATTGACTGGCCATGGGGAGTGATTAGGACACACCGGGGCGCCTCCTTATATTAGATAGTAGTTTTTGACTGGCCATGGGGAGTGATCAGGACACACCGGGGCGCCTCCTTAAATTAATTAGTAGTTTTTGACTGGCCATGGGGAGTGATTATGACACACCGGGGCGCCTCCTTAAATTAATTAGTAGTTTTTGACTGGCCATGGGGAGTGATCAGGACACACCGGGGCGCCTCCTTAAATTAGTTAGTAGTTTTTGACTGGCCATGGGGAGTGATTAGGACACACCGGGGCGACTCCTTAGATTAGTTAGTAGTTTTTGACTGGCCATGCGGAGTGATCAGGACACACCGGGGCGCCTCATTAAATTAGTTAGTAGTTTTTGACTGGCCATGGGGAGTGATTAGGACACACCGAGGCGCCTCCTTAAATTAATTAGTAGTTTTTGACTGGCCATGGGGAGTGATTAGGACATACCGAGGCGCCTCCTTAAATTAGTTAGTAGTTTTGACTGGCCATGGGGAGTGATTAGGACACACTGGGGCGCCTCCTTAAATTAATTAGTAGTTTTGACTGGCCATGGGGAGTGATTAGGACACACTGGGGCGCCTCCTTAAATTAGTTAGTAGTTTTTGACTGGCCATGGGGAGTGATTAGGACACACCGGGGCGCCTCCTTAAATTAGTTAGTTGTTTTTACTGGCCATGGGGAGTGATTAGGACACACCTGGGCGCCTCCTTAAATTAATTAGTAGTTTTTGACTGGCCATGGGGAGTGATCCGGACACACCGGGGCGCCTCCTTAAATTAATTAGTAGTTTTTTACTGGCCATGGGGAGTGATTAGGACACACCGGGGCGCCTCCTTAAATTAATTAGTAGTTTTTGACTGGCCATGGGGAGTGATCAGGACACACCGGGGCGCCTCCTTAAATTAATTAGTAGTTTTTGACTGGCCATGGGGAGTGATCAGGACACACCGGGGCGCCTCCTTAAATTAATTAGTAGTTTTTGACTGGCCATGGGGAGTGATTAGGACACACCGGGGCGCCTCCTTAAATTAGTTAGTAGTTTTTGACTGGCCATGGGGAGTGATCAGGACACACTGGGGCGCCTCCTTAAATTAATTAGTAGTTGTTGACTGGCCATGGGGAGTGATTAGGACACACCGGGGCGCCTCCTTAAATTAATTAGTAGTTTTTGACCGGCCATGGGGAGTGATTAGGACACACCGGGGCGCCTCCTTAAATTAATTAGTAGTTTTTGACTGGCTATGGGGAGTTATCAGGACACACCGGGGCGCCTCCTTAAATTAGTTAGTAGTTTTTGACTGGCCATGGGGAGTGATTAGGACACACCGGGGCGCCTCCTTAAATTAATTAGTAGTTTTTGACTGGCCATGGGGAGTGATTAGGACACACCGGGGCGCCTCCTTAAATTAATTAGTAGTTTTTGATTGGCCATGGGGAGTGATTAGGACACACCGGGGCGCCTCCTTAAATTAATTAGTAGTTTTTGACTGGCCATGGGGAGTGATTATGACACACCGGGGCGCCTCCTTAAATTAATCAGTAGTTTTTGACCGGCCATGGGGAGTGATTAGGACACACCGGGGCGCCTCCTTAAATTAGTTAGTAGTTTTTGACTGGCCATGGGGAGTGATTAGGACACACCGGGGCGCCTCCTTAAATTAATTAGTAGTTTTTGACTGACCATGGGGAGTGATTAGGACACACCGGGGCGCCTCCTTAAATTAGTTAGTAATTTTTGACTGGCCATGGGGAGTGATTATAACACACCGGGGCGCCTCCTTAAATTAGTTAGTAGTTATTGACTGGCCATGGGGAGTGATTAGGACACACCGGGGCGCCTCCTTATATTAGATAGTAGTTTTTGACTGGCCATGGGGAGTGATCAGGACACACCGGGGCGCCTCCTTAAATTAATTAGTAGTTTTTGACTGGCCATGGGGAGTGATTATGACACACCGGGGCGCCTCCTTAAATTAATTAGTAGTTTTTGACTGGCCATGGGGAGTGATCAGGACACACCGGGGCGCCTCCTTAAATTAGTTAGTAGTTTTTGACTGGCCATGGGGAGTGATTAGGACACACCGGGGCGACTCCTTAGATTAGTTAGTAGTTTTTGACTGGCCATGCGGAGTGATCAGGACACACCGGGGCGCCTCATTAAATTAGTTAGTAGTTTTTGACTGGCCATGGGGAGTGATTAGGACACACCGAGGCGCCTCCTTAAATTAATTAGTAGTTTTTGACTGGCCATGGGGAGTGATTAGGACATACCGAGGCGCCTCCTTAAATTAGTTAGTAGTTTTGACTGGCCATGGGGAGTGATTAGGACACACTGGGGCGCCTCCTTAAATTAATTAGTAGTTTTGACTGGCCATGGGGAGTGATTAGGACACACTGGGGCGCCTCCTTAAATTAGTTAGTAGTTTTTGACTGGCCATGGGGAGTGATTAGGACACACCGGGGCGCCTCCTTAAATTAGTTAGTTGTTTTTACTGGCCATGGGGAGTGATTAGGACACACCTGGGCGCCTCCTTAAATTAATTAGTAGTTTTTGACTGGCCATGGGGAGTGATCCGGACACACCGGGGCGCCTCCTTAAATTAATTAGTAGTTTTTTACTGGCCATGGGGAGTGATTAGGACACACCGGGGCGCCTCCTTAAATTAATTAGTAGTTTTTGACTGGCCATGGGGAGTGATCAGGACACACCGGGGCGCCTCCTTAAATTAATTAGTAGTTTTTGACTGGCCATGGGGAGTGATCAGGACACACCGGGGCGCCTCCTTAAATTAATTAGTAGTTTTTGACTGGCCATGGGGAGTGATTAGGACACACCGGGGCGCCTCCTTAAATTAGTTAGTAGTTTTTGACTGGCCATGGGGAGTGATCAGGACACACTGGGGCGCCTCCTTAAATTAATTAGTAGTTGTTGACTGGCCATGGGGAGTGATTAGGACACACCTAGGCGCCTCCTTAAATTAATTAGTAGTTTTTGACTGGCCATGGGGAGTGATTAGAACACACCGGGGCGACTCCTTAAATTAGTTAGTAGTTTTTGACTGGCCATGGGGAGTGATTATGACACACCGGGGCGCCTCCTTAAATTAGTAAGTAGTTTTTGACTGGCCATGGGGAGTTATCAGGACACACCGGGGCGCCTCCTTAAATTAGTTAGTAATTTTTGACTGGCCATGGGGAGTGATTTGGACACACCGGGGCGCCTCATTAAATTAGTTAGTAGTTTTTGACTGGCCATGGGGAGTGATTAGGACACATCGGGGCGCCTCCTTAAATTAATTAGTAGTTTTTGACTGGCCATGGGGAGTTATCAGGACACACCGGGGCGCCTCATTAAATTAGTTAGTAGTTTTTGACTGGCCATGGGGAGTGATCAGGACACACCGGGGCGCCTCCTTAAATTAATTAGTAGTTTTTGACTGGCCATGGGGAGTGATCAGGACACACCGGGGCGCCTCCTTAAATTAGTTAGTAGTTTTTGACTGGCCATGGGGAGTGATTAGGACACACCGGGGCGCCTCCTTAAATTAGTTAGTAGTTTTTTACTGGCCATGGGGAGTGATTAGGACACACCGGGGCGCCTCCTTAAATTAGTTAGTAGTTTTTGACTGGCCATGGGGAGTGATCAGGACACACTGGGGCGCCTCCTTAAATTAATTAGTAGTTGTTGACTGGCCATGGGGAGTGATTAGGACACACCTAGGCGCCTCCTTAAATTAATTAGTAGTTTTTGACTGGCCATGGGGAGTGATTAGAACACACCGGGGCGACTCCTTAAATTAGTTAGTAGTTTTTGACTGGCCATGGGGAGTGATTAGGACACACCGGGGCGCCTCATTAAATTAATTAGTAGTTTTTGACTAGCCATGGGGAGTGATTAGGACACACCGGGGCGCCTCCTTAAATTAGTTAGTAGTTTTTGTCTGGCCATGGGGAGTGATTAGGACACACCGGGGCGCCTCGTTAAATTAATTAGTAGTTTTTGACTGTCCATGGGGAGTGATTAGGACACACCGGGGCGCCTCCTTAAATTAATTAGTAGTTTTTGACTGGCCATGGGGAGTGATTAGGACACACCGGGGCGCCTCGTTAAATTAATTAGTAGTTTTTGACTGGCCATGGGGAGTGATTAGGACACACCGGGGCGCCTCCTTAAATTAATTAGTAGTTTTTGACTGGCCATGGGGAGTGATTAGGACACACCGGGGCGCCTCCTTAAATTAATTAGTAGTTTTTGACTGGCCATGGGGAGTTATCAGGACACACCGGGGCGCCTCCTTAAATTAATTAGTAGTTTTTGACTGGCCATGGGGAGTGATTAGGACACACCGGGGCGCCTCGTTAAATTAATTAGTAGTTTTTGACTGGCCATGGGGAGTGATCAGGACACAGCGGGCGCCTCCTTATATTAATTAGTAGTTTTTAACTGGCCATGGGGAGTGATCAGGACACAGCGGGCGCCTCCTTAAATTAATTAGTAGTTTTTGACTGGCCATGGGGAGTTATCAGGACACACCGGGGCGCCTCCTTAAATAAGTTAGTAGTTTTTAACTGGCCATGGGGAGTGATCAGGACACAGCGGGCGCCTCCTTAAATTAATTAGTAGTTTTTGACTGGCCATGGGGAGTTATCAGGACACACCGGGGCGCCTCCTTAAATTAATTAGTAGTTTTTAACTGGCCATGGGGAGTGATCAGGACACAGCGGGCGCCTCCTTAAATTAATTAGTAGTTTTTGACTGGCCATGGGGAGTTATCAGGACACACTGGGGCGCCTCCTTAAATTAATTAGTAGTTTTTAACTGGCCATGGGGAGTGATCAGGACACAGCGGGCGCCTCGTTAAATTAATTAGTAGTTTTTGACTGGCCATGGGGAGTTATCAGGACACACCGGGGCGCCTCCTTAAATAAGTTAGTAGTTTTTAACTGGCCATGGGGAGTGATCAGGACACAGCGGGCGCCTCCTTAAATTAATTAGTAGTTTTTGACTGGCCATGGGGAGTTATTAGGACACACCGGGGCGCCTCCTTAAATTAGTTAGTAGTTTTTGACTGGCCATGGGGAGTGATTAGGACACACCGGGGCGCCTCCTTAAATTAGTTAGTAGTTTTTGACTGGCCATGGGGAGTGATTAGGACACACCGGGGCGCCTCCTTAAATTAGTTAGTAGTTTTTACTGGCCATGGGGAGTAATTAGGACACACCGGGGCGCCTCCTTAAATTAATTAGTCGTTTTTGACTTACCATGGGGAGTGATCAGGACACACCGGTGCGCCTCCTTAAATTAGTTAGTAGTTTTTGACTGGTCTTGGGGAGTGATCAGGACACACCGGGGCGCCTCCTTAAATTAATTAGTATTTATTGACTGGCCATGGGGAGTGATTAGGACACACCGGGGCGCCTCCTTAAATTAATTAGTAGCATTTGACTGGCCATGGGGAGTGATTAGGACACACCGGGGCGCCTCCTTAAATTAGTTAGTAGTTTTTGACTGGCCATGGGGAGTGACCAGGACACATCGGGGCGCCACCTTAAATTAATTAGTAGTTTTTGACTGGCCTTGGGGGGTGACCAGGACACACCGAGGCGCCTCCTTAAATTAATTAGTAGTTTTTGACTGGCCATGGGGAGTGATTAGGACACACCGGGGCGCCTCCTTAAATTAATTAGTAGTTTTTGACTAGCCATGGGGAGTTATCAGGACACACCGGGGTGCCTCCTTACATTAGTTATTAGTTTTTGACTGGCCATGGGGAGTGATCAGGACACACCGGGGCGCCTCCTTAAATTAATTAGTAGTTTTTGACTGGCCATGGGGAGTGATCAGTACACACCGGGGCGCCTCCTTAAATTAATTAGTAGTTTTTGACTGGCCATGGGGAGTGATTAGGACACAACGGGGAGCCTCCTTAAATTAGTTGGTAGTTTTTGACTGGCCATGAGGAGTTATTAGGACACACCGGGGCGCCTCCTTAAATTAATTAGTAGTTTTTGACTGGCCATGGGGAGTGATCGGGACACACCGGGCGCCTCCTTAAATTAGTTAGTAGTTTTTGACTGGCCATGGGGAGTGATTAGGATACACCGGGGCGCCTCCTTAAATTAGTTAGTAGTTTTTGACTGGCCATGTGGAGTGATCCGGACACACCGGGGCGCCTCCTTTAAATTAATTAGTAGTTTTTGACTGGCCATGGGGAGTGATTAGAACACACCGGGGCGCCTCCTTAAATTCGTTAGTAGTTTTTGACTGGCCATGGGGAGTTATCAGGACACACCGGGGCGCCTCCTTAAATTAATTAGTAGTTATTGACCTGCCATGGGGAGTGATTAGGACACACCGGGGCGCCTCCTTAAATTAGTTAGTAGTTTTTGACTGGCCATGGGGAGTGATTAGGACACACCGGGGCGCCTCCTTAAATTAATTAGTAGTTTTTGACTGGCCATGGGGAGTGATTAGGACACACCGGGGCGCCTCCTTAAATTAATTAGTAGTTTTTGACTGGATATGGGGAGTGATCAGGACACACCGGGGTACCTCCTTCAATTAATTAGTAGTTTTTGACTGGCCATGGGGAGTGATCAGGACACACCGGTGCGCCTCCTTAAATTAGTTAGTAGTTTTTGACTGGCCATGGGGAGTGATTATGACACACCGGGGCGCCTCCTGAAATTAATTAGTAGTTTTTGACTGGCCATGGGGAGTGATCAGGACACACCGGGGCGCCTCCTTAAATTAATTAGTAGTTTTTGACTGGCCATGGGGAGTGATCAGGACACACCGGGGCGCCTCCTTAAATTAATTAGTAGTTTTGACCGGCCATGGGGAGTGATCAGGACACAGCGGGCGCCTCCTTAAATTAGTTAGTAGTTTTTGACTGGCCATGGGGAGTGATTAGGACACACCGGGGCGCCTCCTTAAATAGTTTGTAGTTTTTGACTGGCCATGGGGAGTGATTATGACACACCGGGGCGCCTCCTTAAATTAGTTAGTAGTTTTTGACTGGCCATGGGGAGTGATCAGGACACATCGAGGCGCCTCCTTAAATTAATTAGTAGTTTTTGACTGGCCATGGGGAGTGATTCGGACACACCGGGGCGACTCCTTAAATTAATTAGTAGTTTTTGACTGGCCATGGGGAGTGATTATGACACACCGGGGCGCCTCCTTAAATGAATTAGTAGTTTTTGACTGGCCATGAGGAGTGATTAGGACACACCAGGCGCCTCCTAAAATTAATTAGTTGTTTTTGACTGGCCATGGGGAGTGATCAGGACACACCGGGCGCCGCCTTAAATTAATTAGTAATTTTTGACTGGCCATGGGGAGTGATTAGAACACACCGGGGCACCTCCTTAAATTAATTAGTAGTTTTTGACTGGCCATGGGGAGGGATCAGGACACACCGAGAAGACAATGTTTCGGCCAGGTGTGAGACATTTTGAAATCTGAACATGACAATTGCAAAATCCTAGCATCTAGACCCGCCTAAAGTTTTCCAAGTGTTGGAACCCGACACCTCCCAAGGCAGGACAATTTCCAACTAATGACAATTTGAGTTCAAAATATTGAGCAAATATGCAAATGTTGGTATAAAACAAAAAAATTCCCCATTAATAAATTGTTGGAAAATCAAACCACGAGAACAATTTCAACCTATTGTTGGTGTGAAATATTCAACTAATGTCGTGTCAGGTATGAAATTTCCAACTGTTGAAATTTTGGGGGTGAGACACCCCCTGTGTATGGCTGTATTCTCAAACCTCACTTCTATAATTCAGCATGTGTTCAAGGCTTTCCACAAGGATCTGAATTATGCACGGAAGTTTATGAAGCCGATTCATATCGGGGCTGTGGAGAACAGTGACCGGATAGACTGTCAAATGGACCAAGACGTGGAAGACATACGCCTCATGGCGCACAGAATGGTGAGTTAAAGGGATACTGTACTCAACCGTTGTTGTTGGTTTCTATTGTCTCTGAGTCGTAGAATAAGGTAACCACATTTCCATTATTTGAAAGTCTTTTGAGTACGTAGTAATGTTACGGATGGCAGATTAGCCGGAATGCGAAAATACCAATTGTCGTTGTCGAGTAATTTTTGGACAGTTTTCAAGCAAATATATCAAATAAAAGTTATATTATATGCATACTAGTCCCATTTACTCATTTAAGACATTGTATAGTCACTAGTCAGTGAGTGGCTTGAGTTTACACCCCGTATCAACATAAGTTTTTACCCAATTGCCACGCGTTGCCCAATCCACTTTCCGTGAATTATTTTGATTACGTCTTGTACACGGACATTCGTAATTTAATTTATGGCTCCAGCCATAAATTAAATCTATATCAAATTATTAACTTTGAATTTAAGATAACCTATTAAACCTGAACGTTTACAGAATACATCTTCCACGCAAATTACTTTGTTTCCTATATATTATCGATATTAGATCGTTGTTATTACCGGGAAATTATTGAAAATGGCGTACAGTGCCCCTTAATTATATTTCTCCACACATCATTCTGGTTGTAACAAGCAGTCTGATTGGCTACAACGCCACGTTTAATTCACCATGTCCCCGTCAACCTTGGCAGTGGTGTTTTAAGATAACGTGCGCGAAACATCTGTGGTATATGAACATGTGAAACATCGGGGTGTATGAGCACGTGAAACATCGGGTGTATATGAGCACGTGCAACATCGGTGGTATCTTAGCGCGTGTTACATCGGTGGTATCTTAGCACGTGTTACATCGGTGGTATCTTAGTATCGGGGGTGTATGAGCACGTGAAACATCGGTGGTATATGAGCACGTGAAACTTCGGGTGTGTATGAGCACGTGCAACATCGGTGGTATCTTAGCACGTGTTACATCAGGGGTGTATGAGCACGTGAAACATCGGTGGTATATGCATGACCCTTGAACTAGCGCGCCGAGTATGACGTCACCAGTCCTGACGCCGTATCCATAGGTCGGCTACTGAAGTGTTCTTATATTAAGGTCGTATGTGGCTATAGTTGTGTGGACAAACTCATTATCTCCGGTAACATCATGCGCTATATGGGGATTTATTACCTCGTTATCTCTGTTTGAACATTCGGTTCCCCCTCGATGTTCAAAATCGAAATCCTATCCTACGGTAAAGTTGAATTAAACATGGCGGAATTTTTTCTAAATGTACATGAATAAAAGACTGGTATTTTGATATAAATGCCCATGACAAAAACTGCATGGTGGCTATATAGTTCTTTTTCTTAATAGCATCGCTTTGCCCTACGATTATGATAGCAATCGAGTAGGACCCACATCATAGCAACCTTGAAAGACCACATAACCAGGGGTGACTTAGTTGGATGAACTTTAACCTCTTTCAGGGATGGTATAAACCGAGCAAGCTGTTCTTTGCACTGATGTTGTCGCAGCTTTTTGTCTATGAGTTCCTGGCGATACTCGTGCTGTACATATACGGAAACTCGTGGTATCCTCTGTTGGTATCACTGTTCGCCATGATAATGGCCCAGGTGAGTACAGTGCCTGAACCCCATACGGGGTTTATCTCCCTTGGTGAGTAGATACACATGATTCAAGCGGTGACACTTTACCCAATTGGTGTGGAAATTCCGCGGTTTTAATACATATACTAAGCGAGCAGAGCCACGGGTTGCCATTATCAAGCACACACCAATACACAGTTTGTATAATTTCGTGCCAAGTCCCACTAAAACCAAATAACTATTTCGCGCAATAGTGTGCTTTGATTCTCCGACTATTTTATAAACACAAATGTCTACGCACATGCAAATATCTTTAAAAACACTTTTTCGAAAATTTCCGTTATTTCGTCAAAAACTCTTCTTCAAATATCTCCGTTATTTCGTCAAAAACACTTCTTCTCATACAAATCACCGTTATGTAGTAAATTAGCATTCTTTATAGAGTTATTGCCCTTCATATTAAATATGAAGCTAACATGCAGGATTAGCTATACATGTCTTCATTTAGTGGACAATCCCAAGCTCGCGTGCAACGCGTGGTTGGATTGTCCATTTATTAATGACCATTTTAGGTAAGGATTGTCCGCTTATAAGTGGACAATCCTTGAAGAATTGCGTTTGTTTTATATAATTATACGATTAATCTGTACGTGTACGTGGATATAAATATGAATATGACAGAATTCTTCTCAAAGCACATCACATAGGAAATTTAACTTTGGTGGATCGCGTACACCATTGCTACTGGAAAACTCACAGACCTGAATCCATACAACAGCACTGTACCCATACCACATACGTCTACAGAGTCTAAAAGGAAGTATAGACCATGGGGTGAACACCCCCTATGACACTTTGAAAAAAAGTTTGTCGGCAACGTTTAGGTTACTTTAAGAAATTCGCGAGAAAAACATGTTTTTGTAAACTGTTCTCGTGTACAATTTTCCTGAATTGTCGCCCGACGATAGCTGAAATAGGGTTACTGTTCTTGACCTTACATGCTGAATGGTGTTATTATTCCTATTGGTGCTATGTGTATTTATGAAAATTTTCAAAAAAATCTCCATTTCAAAATATCAAATTGAAGGATAACCAATATATGATATAGCACTATAACAACAACTGTTTAGCCTCGCAACATGAGAGGTATTTTCCAACTTTGTAAAAACCCCAGATTGTTTGAGGTAGGTCGATAGAGAGTCTGAAAGGAAATATTTGCAAAAATTATCTAGAATATAAACCCAGCAAGGGTATGCGTTCAGTCTACCAACTGAAATCATGACTGTCTGCGTGAAAATAAATCAAAGATATTTCATTGCATATTTGAGTTTTTTGGCAGCCATTTGCAAGGAAAATCACCATAAAACTACATAATGTCTGAATAGATGAATCAGTATTGTTTATGTCTGCCAAATTATTGAAAGCGTGGTTGAATAATATTTATGTTGTGTTATGTTGTTTTGGTCATTCACGCGATAAATTAATAGTTCTGCAAATGGCTGCAAAAAGAAAAGAAAATTTGCTAAGAAATATGTTTGATTTAATATATTCGAAAAGTTGTCATGGAATGATATAACTTCTGCCTGACAAAATAATGCCATGTATCCATGAATAACATAAAGCGAACATGAGCACCGTGAATTCCGTTACGTACTAGCAGCATGAATTCCGTTACTTATTCCTTTCGAAAAAAATGGGTAAGTGCTGCAAATGAACATGGAAATGTCTTTAGTAAGGTAAGACGAAATTTTGGGTGAAAAAATATTCCGAGTCAAAAGTAAAAAAAAAGTCCGAAAAAAAACGGAAATTTCCAAAACAAGTTCAGGGAATCGGGGTCATAAATGGTCACCTCGGCCAACCTTCGTAAAGTGTTTGGGTACAATCCCCAAAAAATGGGTCGAATTTCAGTTTTCGCTATGCTTGATCGGGCAAATTTAGGAAAATGGTCCCTTATTCATAAATGACCACCTGGGACAAACGTTTTGGGCCGAAATGTTTGTGGGTTTAATCTGAAAAAGTGTGTCGAAATGAAGTTTTCAATCTGCTCGGTCAGGACATTTTGGAAAATTGCAGCTAATTACCATGGCAACGTCTTTACTAATGCGAGACGAAATTATAGTTGAAAAACAATCAAAGTTCAAAATGCCTCAAAAATAGGCAAAAAGTCCGAAAACAAGTTCGGGGTCATACATGGCCACTTCGGACTCCAATAAATGGGTCGAATTTAAGTGTTTGCTCTGATCGGTTGTGGAAATTCAGACAAACTGTGGCAAATGGTCCCATAAATGGCCACCTGATCCAAACCTTTTGGGCCGAAACAATTTTGTGTCGAGTCCGAAAAAGTGGGTCGAAATAAACACATCCGGGTCAAAAATTTTAAATGTCTACAATTGTTCTCTGTGTGCTCCATGCGGCTTTTATTATCATATACATGCTTCTCGCCAGTACATATGCAATCAGAATCTGTTTTAATTTTAGATGCAATTCGGATTTGTTTTAAATTTTAGATGCAAGGCGCATTTGTCAGCCATGACTTGGGTCACGGTGCAGTATTTAAAACAAGGTCGATGAATCGCTGGGTGGGCAGACTTATCTTCGGCTTTGGCATAGTAAGTTATAGCGATATATTACCTATCGTCCCATCAGAACTATAAGGTCGTAACTCCATTTTGGCGGGAAATGAGTATTTGATATCATTCGAATTGTGAGAAAAAATGCAATCCGATGGGCCAAACTGGTTTTGCATTGGATGGCAAATATTCTCACAAACCAGTGACACAAATGTCGTATCTTCAGGTATCTTCACAATTATTCGTGCTATAAGGTTGTATGTCCAACAGCAGCCAATCGGATGCTTCAGGTTGTCCACGTGACTTCTGTTTTGTGTTTGTAAATTCTAAAATGCGTGCTATATGGTCGTATCTCCATGTTAGTCACGTGATCATTTGGTGATTTAAATTCTGTGATTGTTCCACAAATTTCTGTATGATGATGCATGCACATGAGTGAATATTCATAATGTATAATAGGCACTTTTTAGTTCATAGACACATGCGATTGCCACCATATTTAGCTTAATCTGTATTTATTGTCACAATTTCCTTATAGCACGGAAACCAATCGTCGTTGGCGTACGCCACAAAACGTCGTATCTCCAAACAAGTTATTGCTTTTTAAAAGAAAACGAGGGAGTAAACAGAAAAAATATGTGGTTCAATTGACAGCTAATGCCATTTTGTTATTGGGATAAATACAACAATACGGCATGCTTTGTCAACATTATGAGAAATGTTGTCTGAAAACTTCAACCTTTATTTTCTCTGAAAGTTGAAAATGTGAGTTACGACAGTATAGTTCTGACGCGACGCTATGACATAATCCATTCTACACCTTTTGTTACTTATGGGCCCTATAATTATATCAACATACTCTAGAGGAGAGTATGTCGCATGAGTTCACATCTATACTGCCCAACCTTGTTAACCCTTTACCCAACAAACCGGCCAAAAACGCCCAAATAAAGCTTCAACAGCCTAAAATATCTTCGGTCTGTCTCAATAACACCATACAAATATGGATATCATTGGAACCGGTTCATCGACCACATTGTGATGGTTACAGTTATGCCCTTTGCCAATGTATTCTCTTATATATGCGAGTCGACCATAGGTCGCCTCGCATATATAAGAGAATGCATTGGCCTAAAATTAAAATCTTTTTTTAACACTTTTTACCATTTTTTCTTACATTCTTTAACAATTTTATAATTTTATAATGTGTTAAGCCAATGCATTCTCTTATATATGCGAGGCGACCAATGGTCGACTCGCATATATAAGAGAATTCATTGGCTCAGGGCCGTTCTGTTGGGTAAAGGGTTAATGCATTGCGAACCATGGGTAAAATTATCATTGTCCTATATTGTGTGCTGTATCTGAACCACTTGCAAAAGACTTGTTGGTATATATCTTGTATGCAATAACCACCATGCTATCACATACAAGACTATAATGACAACACAGTACCATATCACACCAAGCCAAGTGGTCCTGCCAATGAGCTATGATAATGGTGGGTCCTGCTGAATTGCTATGATGCTGTTCGTCCAAACTAATGCTGTTAAAAATAGTTATTATTTTTTTCTAAATTTGTCATTTTCGTGGTGTGCGGAAAATTTTTGAAAATTTTGGAACATGAGTATCAAACATTCAAAAACATATACATTGCGCAATAATTAAATGCAGGTTGTATTAATTGTTAGAAATCGACTATAATCAGGTTGGCTATTCACGTCGTTTTTCAAAAGTAAATATGTTCTTGAATGTTACATACAGATGATGGCCTTTATTCAACTCTCTCGGATTAGCCAAACACTGCGAAAACGACAATTTAAGAAAATATAATGGTACTTTTTCGGAACGTCATCAGTTTGTCACACCAGCATCGCAGAAATTGAGCAGGACCCCTAGCATAATGAGAACACTAACATGACCACTTTATCAGGGGGGTATAGTGCACTGACTCAATGGTTTGATTTTCATCTCGATGCATCTCCATATAAATAACCCTTTGTGGAGCCCAGCCATTGAGAACAATGCACTGATGAATGTCGTCTGATTGGGTCCTTGTGGGCCTCTATATGGGAGTGTTATAAAGTAACCCCTGATAATGTTGAGGATACCTTCAGATGTTGTAATTAGAATGTATTGACACTTTGGGAAGATAATCTCTTATTTGTGACAAAAATACCGTTATAACTAATGATATGGTGAGCGGCTACATGCTTGATTGAACATTTATTGATTGGGAAGAAACTGATTTCTAAAAATCTCTAAGAGGAACATTTTCACGTGTGCTGGGTATCTGGTAATGTTCTCTGGTCAGAATTTTCAGTTAAAGTGATGTGAAATACTCCGATAGGGTGATCACATAGAAATACTCCGATAGGGTGATCACATAGAAATACTCCGATAGGGTGCTCACATAGAAATGGAGAAAAATCTTGCTCAAAGTTGTTAATTTTACTAATAGTAATCCAAATTGAAAACACACACTGCCATTCTTATACATTAATTACATGTAATGACTCTCGATGGCGAAATCATTTGTGTCTACTTACGCTGATAGTTGGGTCCATCTGGGAGTGTTATTCAACATTTACATGACGGGAGCTGCGCTGGTGGAGTGTTAAAGATCCCGTCTCACATAACTCGCATATATAAGAGAATACACTGGCTTACAAGGTGAAAGCATATATAAGAGAATACACTGGCTTACGATCCTGTCTCACATAACTCGCATATATAAGAGAATACACTGGCTTACGATCCTGTCTCACATAACTCGCATATATAAGAGAATACACTGGCTTACGATCCTGTCTCACATAACTCGCATATATAAGAGAATACACTGGCTTACGATCCTGTCTCACATAACTAGCATATATAAGAGAATACACTGGCTTACGATCCTGTCTCACATAACTCGAATATATAAGAGAATACACTGGCTTACGATCCTGTCTCACATAACTAGCATATATAAGAGAATACACTGGCTTACGATCCTGTCTCACATAACTCGAATATATAAGAGAATACACTGGCTTACGATCCTGTCTCACATAACTAGCATATATAAGAGAATACACTGGCTTACGATCCTGTCTCACATAACTCGCATATATAAGAGAATACACTGGCTTACGATCCTGTCTCACATAACTCGAATATATAAGAGAATACACTGGCTTACGATCCTGTCTCACATAACTAGCATATATAAGAGAATACACTGGCTTACGATCCTGTCTCACATAACTCGAATATATAAGAGAATACACTGGCTTACGATCCTGTCTCACATAACTAGCATATATAAGAGAATACACTGGCTTACGATCCTGTCTCACATAACTCGCATATATAAGAGAATACACTGGCTTACGATCCTGTCTCACATAACTAGCATATATAAGAGAATACACTGGCTTACAAGGTGAAAGTAAATATTGTTAGGCCAATCCATTCTCTTATGTTGTAGTATCTGAAATTAATTACTGAAATTACAGGGAATATTACTTTACCATTTAGCCTGTTTGATCACGTATTGCAGCAACGTATATTTATTACATCAAAGTAGCTTTATTAGGTTAGTACTACTTTCCTGGAGTAATTAGGTATGCAAACTTCGCAGGTAGCGGCATAACAGACGTCATTGTCATTCTAACGTTTTCTCGTCCATAATTCACTGCAAATTGGCACAAAACGTCAAAACAGCAAAATGTTTATTCGTTCTGAAACTTCGATAAACAATTAGAACAAGTATCAAGATACCCATAGCACTATTTCGTTTTCCTCTGCATTTCGGGTTGCCGAAAAAGTTTAATATGGCAACCATTTAGGGAGTCATGAATCAAGTGCTAGCAACTGATGACGAACTCCGGTATAAATCGACCTTTCCTAAATATGAGAACCTTTTTTAACTGTTCAAAATTATCTATTCTGGTTGGTATGTACGTTCTGAATCTCTTTCCAAATTTCTATAAACCACTCCTGAATCATGCCTCATAATTTTGATCATGATGGACGACGAAACTCGTTCATGATGGACGACGAAACTCGATCATGATGGACGACGAAACTCGTTCATGTACAAATTGGGTACTAGAACCATAAAACTTCCCCATTTCTTTAATATGTCTTGCAGCTACCCCCCTTTTCCATCATGATATGCATGCACCTATTTTATTTACATAGCACGTGAAAATGTACATGTATATCGACATAATGATCAGCCATTTTACTATTCTATATCCCTTATTGACTTGTAGATACCCGGGGGTCACTCTCGGTTACCAGTCGACCATTCGTGTTCATGCTTGTCCGAGTGTCGGTGTGGTGTCTATGCACCCAGTTTGAAGATAATATGTCTGACATCAACTTTGCAATGCTGGCATAAACCATAAAACAATATACCAATAGCACTATTTCGATTTTCTAGGTTGTCCACGTCCTGAATACTAATCAGTTTCCTAGTCATCCTAGGGCGTCATCGAAGTAATGAAAAACCACTTTTTCCACGAGAATGACACTTTTTGGGCAATGGATAAATAAAATATGTAGCTAATGCTAAAGCAGAGCCTGCATAAATAAAATATGTAGCTAATGCTAAAGCAGAGCCTGCACAACAAATGGTCAAATCTCTATCACGAGCATAAACAGTTTTTATGTTCTTCGGAATCTCATATGCCTATATATAGGGACAAGAGGGGAACACAGAAGATGAGCTTGTTCATTGACAACAAACACTGTAGTTCAGATTCAAGTGGGCTGTTTATTATTATAAACGTAAACAACCAATAATAACCTTTAAAAAAATATATTGTCAAGAAGGTGGAGGCCAATAACCGCTTTTCCACCTGCTGATATATAACTATGCTCCATAGACATACCTAGCATCAATAACCTAGCTATTGCATTAGTAATAATTGTAACATATATGTAGCCATAATAAAAAGTTGTGAACTTCAAGAGACTGATTAGTGTGAGATGAAACATAAATCTCAAGCTGCTAACATAATATTGGGGTAGGAGGGTGGGACAATGAATCCTGATAATCAAAGAAATATGGGAATTATGGTTGCACAAATCAATTAATTTTTTATATTAACCAAGTAAAATGGAGTAGTAATAGACTGTGCATGTCCGTACATAAAACGTCATGCCGTAAAAGGGGATCCCCATTCTATATTAGGTTCGGTTGCTTAGAATATAAAATTGATTATTTCATAAGCAATGTTAAACAACGGCACTAGCTACACATTATATATATCAACAACTGGAAACAAATACATCAGTTCCTTTGTGCATCTTATACGTCTTTATAAGTATGAATCATAGTGCCTTGATAACCATAAGGGTATTATATCTATTTATATGAAGGGATCGGTCATATACTATTGGAAATAAACATTTCAGTTCCTTTGTGTCTATTATATATACATCTTTATAAGCATAGTTCACGTTGCCTTAAATAACCACTGGGATATTATTATACAATTATCACATTGTTTCTTGGTTGACAATATACAGTTATCGCCCGCGATTGAGTGAGACATTCCAGGTCGAGAGCGGCGACAAATCCCCGTGTCTCACGAAAACAAGGGTGATAACTGTTTTGTTATCTGACAATGGAGTACACACGAACCGCCTTAATAGCAGGCATAAATGCGCGGATATATTCTTTAATCCAGTTCGAAAAGTTAATTTTATGTTGGAATCATCGCTATTTAGAAAATAAAACATTCATAATCTGGATCAATTAACAGACCCGTCATTTGCGCAGATATTCTCCGGTCAGTTTGCTGGTTGCATTGTGGAAATCGGTTCACGGAAAGAGGAGTAAAGCAATTTCGAAGATGAGTAGCCATGCAGCGAAATGTTCGGTTTCGTTTCAAATGAGCGTGAAGACGCCGACAGACGTGTTAATTTCCAGAATGCTAAAATGTGGAACTAACACGTTGTAGTAGTGCAAAAAGAAATTGCCATCTGTCACAGATCGTTACGCAACATAAGTGTATTCTCTGAAGTCTGATGAATGTATTGAAGAAAAGAAATAATCAATTGATAAACAGCAAAGAGTGGCTATTTGACCTAGTACATAAACGTAGTTGTAACGTATGTACATCGTATGTGCAATAGTCTGCAGCATACCAACTACATAACAAGGTTTATCTATTTGTCCCACGGTCTTTATTATTGATATAAAAAGGTCCAATATGAATATTATACCTTATAACAGATATGTGTCTGTGATAACACCTTTTATACATAGCGTGCTTTAATTGCATATAAAAAAACTTACAATTATGCAAATTAGCAAACACCACAGTTCGCGGTTGTTATGAAACAGTGGGGTTTATAAAAACAGTGTTTTTCGAAATTATCAGAGAGCTTTCAGAGAATCTCTGTGAGGTGAGTTCTTCGTAGTTCTATGTTTACTGGTAACAGCTGAGCGGTCAATAACTGAGGCAATGTTACCCTCGAGGGTAATATGGTGATTTATCGCCCGCCATGTGACGCACTCTCAGCCAATCAGAAGAGAGGAAAATGGGATGAAGGATAACAAGAGGAATTGTCAACCCGAGGAAGTCAATATTCACTAAAGCCTAGGTGAATATTGACTTCCAAGCACTGACAATTCCTCGTGTTAACCAAGAAACAATGCAATAACTGTTTTATTATATGAAACACGCTTTCACTGGAAAATACATTGTGACTTTGAACTTCGCTGGGAACACCTGATCTATTTTCTGGTCTGCTAATAAGTTATATTAACCCCTGAAGTATCTCAGATCTGTTATTATCCTGTTGTTGCATTGAGGTGAACATCGTTAGATAGTTTTCGTTATGTTTTAACATAGTAATTGGGAAAAACATTTATGGTCATATAAAAATCTATTTATATATAGGGATCGGCCACAGACTACTGGAACCACCTACATAACCAGCACCACTGCAAACCTAATGTCGTGAGTATTGACTACTACACCATACTATGTCTCTACCTCATTGCAAATAAGTGTTGGTTAGTTTGAATTTTTCTGCCATTTTGAACCGAAATATTGTTTTTCGAACATTTCATTCATTCATGCAATAATGCTGAAATATTTACTCCATATGGTGTGTCTGACAAGCATATCCAGAAACAAGTTAACAAATCTTTTGAACGGTTTGTGATATACTGGAATTTAGCTACCCTTCTTCAAGAAACGTTTTTGAAAAACAAATTACACATTTTTTATAATGATGACTTTGCAAAATTTTCTAATTGATCTTAATGGGACCCAATATGAATCTTGTACTGAAAGGTTGGTCCAGATATACTTTATAATTGAGAACAGATGCGTTCAGGCTTCCATACTCCATTTACAACAACATATTTTATTGATAACAAGTAATTATGCATGCATGCATTAACATTTATTTTGTTTGATGAATTTCCTTTTTTACATTCTCTAATGGAAAGCATAACAAAGCATTACAGTACTCTTAGTTGCTAGCTATGGTGTCATTTGTATGTCAACATTAAAGACCCTGCGCCAATGCATTCTCTTATATATGCGAGTCGACCATAGGTCGCCCCGCATATATAAGATAATGCTTTGGCCTAACAATTTTTATCAATTTTTCTTACATTCTTTATAAAACTTTTTTTTATAATTTTTTATAATTTTTTTCTGACATTCTTTATTATTTTTTATTATTTTTTCTTACATTCATTAACACGAATGTTAACACTAATGTAATGCATTAGTTTTAGTTTAGATTGTCTATTGTGATCTCCCTTTGAATTCCAATATAGTACCTCTGTCTATATATAGTCATAAAGATGTCTGCTTTATTGTTAATATTAATCTCACTTCGCTTCACATGACACTATGGCAACGAATCTTCCTGTAACTTATAACATAGGTCTGCATGTGACACAAACATAACGTTAAGCAGCAATATAATTGTCGAAGGGGTAGATATACCTGAAAATATGGTATCGGATGTTTGCAGTGAGGCTCCAACAGTGTCAATTTAGTGATTCTATCCCCCACAGTGGGCTAGCATCACCAAATTTATCCTCTGGGACATCATTCATCATTGCCTTTTCTGCTATGGGAAACCTATGTAGACCATCCTCTGACCATCCTCCTGATTATTAACCCTGTCTATACTACATGGATAGTCATACTCAGTTACAATACAATACATTGGAATGGTATATTTATGCTATTATGGAGGGATGCTCTGGTAAAAAAAGCTGACGACAGTCAGATGAAAATCTAGTACAAGTCGAGAAGGATCATGTTCATATAATAAGTTCAATAAATTACCGATGGTCATTTGTTTGAACTTATTATCTGAACATTTCTTAAGGGAAATACTAGACAATGAGTATTAGTAAAGAAAAGGGATAACATGATTAGATATATATATATCCACACCTATACAATATTTACAGATCGAAAGGGACCCAGATGTACGCTTATCATTTTTCTACGTGTTCGGAAAGACTCAGCCTGTAGTGGTAAGTAAAGATGATTCCCTTTTGTGGATGTGGAGAGCAGTCTGTCAAGTCAGTACAACATCTATAAAACTTCTAACCAAGGTCATGTGTGGGGCTATAGAAAATTGTAATACATTTGTCATATTTGAATTCACTCGAAGCTCTATTTTTTACAGATTTGCAATTGGCGCGAAAACTGACTTAATTTGTTTTGTTTGTCTTGTAGCTGATAACAGTTGCAGTCAATAATCATTCCTGAAGTTGCATTCGTATATTACAGACCATTGTGATAAACTATCGTAGATTGAATGTGACGCATTTTGAATATGGTACAGTAAATCTGCTGTTGCAACTTAGCCAAACAATGATTGTTCCAATCGACAAGACATCAAAAGGGTCCCGTTTTCCGGCGAATAACATACTATAGCAGGCCCTGGTGTGATGACTGAAATGTATTTTTATAATACCATAACCGCGACCAGGCAGTCGTATTGTGGATTCTATCGAAATCGTTTGCTCTTTATACACACGGGCAACGATAAATATAGAAGTATACTGCATGCAGAAATGAATGCTACCAACGAAACTTTATCTACCTTTCTGGGAAATATGGCAATTAGTCGACTAAGAGATTGCTAATCGAAGGGTTAATAATAGCTTGGTTCACAAAACCATCCTACAACTTTTTTTCAATATAGTTTTTAAAAATAACAATATTTATTCATTGATTTATGCTCATGATGACTAGAATATCAAAACATTTGGCGAAGAAAATAGTTGAAGGAATAGTATTTCCTTATGTGTTCTCCATAACAGGAATGTTTCCAGGGTCCATAAACCAATAAATGCACCCTCCACTTAATAAAAAAGCAAAGAACCACCTACATCTCTTTAACCCGATCATATGCATGTGCTCGCTGCATGATGTTATTGGGAGACTGTGTTGGAATTTGAACAATATGTCACTTATAATTGTTTTGTTAGTTTTCAAAAATTGTTCATGTTATTAATGTCCTATTAAAATGTACTGGTATCTAATTATAAGGAATGACTTGAAGGTAAATTGGGGTCATTGGTTTTGACTGGCAGAGTAACTGAGTAAAGTTCCTGTTTGAAGTTTGTATAATTCCTCTGTCATTCAAAATCCAATAAACCCAATCAATCTTCATATTATTTCTTAAATGTCATTAACTACTGAGTTGTGGAAGTATAATTTCTTACCTTATACTACCATCATATAAATTATGTTACAATGCCTACTATTATCCACTTCCAAGATTGGTTTCACCACACCACATGGTCATTTTATGTTCAACAGAGTGATGTTTGGATTACGGAATGCTCCTGTTATCTTCCAAATGGTTATGAACAAAGTTTTCATAGGATTAAATTGGAAAAAGACACTTGCTTATGTATGATATCCATTTTATAATTAGTTATTTCCAGAGCCCAGAAGGACATCTATTGGGTATTCAGGTGTTTTGACCGACTTTGTGATGCAGAGTTACAACTGAAGCCTTCAGGGTGCCTATTAGCCACTCTGGAAGGGAAATATCTTTGGTAAATGATAAGGGAGTTTATGCACATGTCATGGGGGTAGGCGCCCCCCCACAATGGTCTGTAATGCATTAAAGATCCTGTACCAGTGCATTCTCTTATTTACACGAATCTCCCATAGGTCACCTCGCATATATAAGAGAATGCACTGGCTTACAAGGTCAAAGTAAATAAATTGTTAGGCCAATGCGTATAAGAGAATGCATTTGCCTAACATTTTTTTTATGGTTATTTGTACTGATTCCTATGGGCGCTAATTATGTGAATGTAGAGGGTGTGTGATTATATAGATATGAATCACAACAGGTATAGATCATAGCACTCAACCACACCTACAATCTGCCACTCTGAGAATGATACCCAGTTTAATTGATGAAAAGGTAATTTTTAAATATTTACATAGCCGTCAGTGTTACACTCATGCTTGGTGATTGATCAACTGCAAATTTAGTCACGCATTTCATACCCCAATAACACTCATACCGTAACACGAACACGACGTCACAAATTGTTGACCTAATCTAACCTAATCACTAAAATCGGTCAACAGAATAATTAGGCATGCTTTTAAAAGTTCAGCCAAATTGAATCTGTTATTTGTGTCAGTTATTTATGTCAATCATGTTATCGAAGCTAAGTTCTTGGAATTCTTATATTGGGCGAGTTAATGTGCTGTGTGGGCTAGTGTCAAATTCTTAGCAGATCTTGTGAAAATAAATAAGAATACACTCATCTTTTTATGGGAATAAATAAATAAATAAATTAAACGATATATAAATAAAACAAATGACTGTAGTGGATGTGTGCTATTGTGTGATACGATGCTGTTGTCATTTGGGGCAGATTTAGTGAGAACTGTTTTGGGACTCACACAATGTTCCCTAACCACAACAGCGCTGTATCTCCCAATAACATAACACACCCACTATAGTCATCGTTTAAATAATTACCCACCTGAATTTAATTTCAGGCAACATCGTATATTTTCCATTAAATATCCAGATTTACGGCATATACGGATCATGTAAATTTCCATAAACTTGAAATATATGTGGGATTTATGTGGGATTTACAGACACGTATTCTTCCACAAATAAAAATATAAATTATACACATAATTATGTTAATATAGACAATGACATACGACTTCTGGATAAACATACCATTGAAACAAAACCGCTCTAATAATGTGTGTGAATTAATTCCTTTCTTTACTGTACCCACATTTTGAATTCTAAGTTTCTAACAAAGCAGATATACATCAAGCTCTCCAACAACTGGGCAAGTATCTAGACATGTGGCTTCTAATGAACTAAAGTATCAGAGTGACCATGGTCCACGGCCAATTGTAATTAAACTACTATAATGCACCAACCCTCTTTGTACTTTGAAGCCATACAATCCGGGCATTAACTGGTGCATGGCGATATATATTGAATTAATCTAAGATTTGGTTGACAGAAACAGGTTATTTAACACGCCTGTGGCAAGGTCAGATGTTAACAAATTGATAGGATTTGCCATTTGTTAGGATTTAATTGGAATTTAAAGGCAGTCAAGCACGAAATATACAGAATTAACATATTTAAGAATAAAAGGGTCATAAATCTCACATAAATCCGATACATGGAAAATATGTGAAAACCTCAATTTTCGTCGACTGTATGAGAATGATAAGCAGCACTTGTCGTAGAGGTCCGAAATATAATGGTCTTTGAACCCTTGAGCCAAGGTTATTTATCATACAAGTACCTAGACAGTGTGGAGTCTAAACTCCTCTTCTAGCGATGGTTAGCATGTATGTACAATCAAAAGCTAGAGCTAGAGCCTGTCTCTTAATTTATTATCTGAATAGGATTATAAAATATACTGCTTTGAAAAGAAACCGCTGATATGACTCGCCATGTCGCTAATTCTCAAAGGCAACTTATCAATACAAATGGCTGTGTTGACAAAGCATTGTCTCACATTGTTAATTTGCCATTACGCCATTAATGCTGTTTAAAATACAGAAGAAGTCGTTGATACATTAAGGGTCATTCGCACGTTTTGGCAGGTTTTTCTCAAAATCTGTTAGGAATTTCTTTGTAAAATTTGCTAATAGCGATTATTGTGACACAATATTTAACAACCATCGACCCATTGGATGTTACAGCTTCATTGACAGTGGATATATCCATGATATCATAGCTGAAGATCATGAGAGGACTCTTAATTTTTCTTGATTACTGAAATTTAATGATTATTTTCAATTAGAAAGGCAACTACCCTAGAATCGACATCATTGTAGTCATACCGATTTGGAGAGCAGTCAGCATACTATCAGATAGGAGAGCACAAGCAGCAAAACAGAGTGCAGTGCCCTGACTACGCTATGTCTGACCGCTGCCAGAATTTGTATTTTATTAATTAAGTCTAACAATTTTTATTGAAGCGTTTTGTCAGTTACAATTCCTTCTAGTTTGATGTAGACAAGTTTTAAATAAATATGGACAGTTCAGTTTCTAAGAATAATGCAGAATAAATTGTAACATACAAAAACCTACTAAATGTGCGATTTCTTCACATTATGTGTATGTGCTGATAGCAGGGGACTGAACGCTGCACGGAGCATGATGAAAGTATTTATTGACACAGTCTGGGTAGAGATTCATCGCATT
This sequence comes from Siphonodentalium dalli, assembly GCA_032622095.1. Classification (NCBI taxonomy): domain Eukaryota; kingdom Metazoa; phylum Mollusca; class Scaphopoda; order Gadilida; family Siphonodentaliidae; genus Siphonodentalium; species Siphonodentalium dalli. The sequence continues at coordinate 282,277,427 of CP136064.1, read as the reverse complement.
AACTAATATACAATGTTTTTTTTATCAGGCTGCCAAAGAAAAACGCCTAGGATTCCCCTACCGTTTTCAACATCTGTATCTTCCATTGAGTAAGTATAGGATTGAGTGTTTTATGTTAAATATTATATGTATCTTCTCATGTTAAATGCTAATTAAGTATTAGACCTACATATAATAATATTCGCTTTTGAATTTTTCCCGGTATAGAAATAGTATATGTCCAAGAAAGACGCATTAAACTTTTCCGTAAGACGAGACCATTTGTTTGACGAATGTTTGTCCCGAGCCCAATAGCCAACTTGAAACACAGTTCTATAATATATAAGGAGATTAATACATTTAATTTACGAACCTTTTTTCTAGAAAAAAAAAATTCTTGGCTGAAATCAAAAGCAGGCCCCTTGACACGGCTCATGTGAGTGGAAATTGAGTTTCAACTTTACGGTGAACACAATAGGCTCAATATACCTTGCGTTACAACAGTTTTCTGTGTTAGAAAATAAACGTTGATGTACAGAAACATAATAAAATATTTGTTTTGTTTTGTAGTTTGTTCTTGTATGCATATAAATAAATGTTTGACTCGTACTATGCATTTTCATACTGTCACGATATTTCCGTGTCCAGAAGAAGACCAGAAACTCTATTTCTGATGACGTTAAGTTTCAATGTGATATATAGCACACCTCTCGACACAAGCAGTTGAATCACTTGGGGTTTATAAGCACTGTGCGTATGTTTAGTCATGTGGGTGGATGTTACTTGGGGGTTATAAGCACTGCGTATGTTTAGTCTTGTGGGTGGATGTTACTTGGGGGTTATAAGCGCTCTGCGTATGTTTAGTCTTGTGGGTGGATGTTACTTGGGGGTTATAAGCACTGTGCGTATGTTTAGTCTTGTGGGTGGATGTTACTTTGGGGTTATAAGCACTGTACGTATGTTTAGTCTTGTGGGTGGATGTTACTTGGGGGTTATAAGCACTGTGCGTATGTTTAGTCTTGTGGGTGGATTTTACTTGGGGGTTATAAGCACTGTGCGTATGTTTAGTCTTGTGGGTGGATGTTACTTGGGGGTTATAAGCACCGTGCGTATGTTTAGTCTTGTGGGTGGATGTTACTTGGGGGTTAGAAGCACTGTGCATATGTTTAGTCTTGTGGGTGGATGTTGCAGATAACTATTTTCCGATTAGAGGCCTTCGTGTGTAGCTCAGTGTGCATGCATTTGGTGACATGGACGTTCTGGGTTAAGAATGTTGACTCGAGGTTTTAAGCATGGACGTTCTAGACTTGTGGTATAAAGCATGGTACAAAGTGCCCATTGGGATAAATTGATGGTCGGGGCAGAAGAAAGGAGCTAGGCTTTAAATTGGGGTATGCTGTTATATTATGCAATTAAAAATTTAACTGAGCATTATGGTACAAATGATGCCTCCTCTCATAAAGCCAAGACAATAAGCTATTTGGAGGAGATGGGAGTGTTGTGTGAAATTATGAATTATTCTAGCAGTTCTTTGTACTGAATGGGACAACAAGTAAACTAATTTATCCAACTTCTGAAATGTATTAAAATCCGTTGCTTTTGTTGTCCCTTTATCACAGATAAGCTTATATAAACAATTACGATGATGATATGGAAATTCAAGATTTTTCGCCAGATAAATCAAGAGAAATTCTGTGTTGAAAATCTCTTGCCATATTTTGCTGGATAAATGCAAAACGTTTGTCTGTCCAGGGAGACTGTATCTATATCAAGCCAAGAATTGTAGTTAGCTGTTTACTCCCCATAAGCGTCCTTGGAAGTTTTGCAATATATCCCCACAATCTATATATAATATATCCTGTCGACGCCTCGCATCATATCCATAGAAGCGCATAAGAGCGCATTACCAGATTTTCCCACAAGCGCTCCAGAGTGCCACACTGGTGCCAGACAGTACTAATGAGTTCGCCCATGTGTCCCTACTATTTTCTAACCAAGACCGCCAGGTTATTTGAACTCATTATTCATGCGATTCCTGCTGCGTTAGTTGGGGTCTATATTGGAACCAGGCGTCAGTATTGGCATACAACATGGCTGCAACATTTTGATCGACATTTTAATGGGAGATGACAGCAGTTTTAGCGTTTTGTGGTATCGCATCAGAATATTCAGACGACGATGACCTCCCCCGACTACCATCCACAATGTGTCGCTCAGCACCGATAGCTTCGTGAATATTAACCAGATTGGTTTGTCAAATACACTTCGAAATGTATCACTACAGCCATATTTACCCTAAAAAAACACAGCCAGTTATACAAGATGAAGTCCATACTGATACAGCAATATGTTTCTGATGTGTATTCGCACATGCTATATATATGGAGTGTCAAATTTCTCTTATATTATATCATTGATGTGGCATCGAATATACACGCATGACACCGGTCTATAAGGACGTGATATGCATGGGTAGGATACAAGATCCATGTAGGTACAGTTTGAACAAACTATTCCAATTATTTATCACAGATGCGTGTTTCTAACATACGTTCACCAAAGTGTGGTTCAGTGTTACAACTTACATGCAAACAAATATTATTCACACCTATTTTTTCTGCTACAAGTTACACGAACACACCCTCCAAGCAGAACCTCACTATATACATGATATATGTACAGGTGGAATCTTATGTTCGAACATGTACCAATTAATTGACTAAATGTAGCACGTATTCATTATGTGCATGTATTTAAATCCAGATAAGTATTCGTACACATTTATATTGGATATGGTTTGTATTGGAGCCAGATTTCTCATAAACTTACAATAACACTGACAGTAACTGTAGGTCACTGTATATAATTTCGATGACAAGGGTTACATTTGGGGTTGCAGTGTTTGCCTCTGTAACATAAACATTTTCTTCGAAACTTGAATGACTAGCAACCAAATGTTGGTGCTAAATTTTAAATGGTGATGCCATAATGTGTTTGCACAAAGATGAACTTCCAACTTCCGCACTCAGCAAGATGTGGTCTTTTTGAAGTCGAAGCAAAGTTGATATTGAGTAATTAAACAACCCACCAAAAATTCAAAGACATACATGAATACTTATATTATAGCTTGCAAATTGATATAGGAAGATCAGTTCGCCATTGATTTGTGCTAACAAATAACAGGTTGTTCAAGATATAGACGTAAGAATTGCACATGCTAGAAGCAGAACCTCTCTATGCACCGAATTACCAATGAATAATAACAATCGTAAACAGCCCCAGACAGAGCATTATATTTTAAAACCTTATTTGAATGTTGACGGGCGACAACGCGTTTAAATGAGTAACATGCGTGAGCTATTTAATAATTTGCATTATAACTACCATGTTGTTCATGGAGTACATCAGTGTATTTTGCATTGATCCCTGACTGAATGTTTGTGCGATGGATAATACAATTTGTAGCTGATGTTGTTTAAACTGTTTATGTCCGCTCGGAGTATTTGGCATTTGTTGGCCTCGCCCAAAATAGATGCTCAAAACCCCCTCACAGCCATAAACAGTTTAAGCGACGACACTGGATACATATTCCATATATCACATCACTAAACCTTTTAATAATTTAAATTATTACTCTTCTATTCGCCATTAATTAAAAAAGTTAATATCACTTATTTCATTTCTCGTGACGTCAGTGACATTACATCGCTTACTGATCCAGACTGAATGTTCTATGGTTGATCTTTCTCCACATCGGGACTTTCATGTGCTAATTTTTAACAATACTTGGCAGTAGTATAGTCTACCTATTCTAGTATACCGTTTGACTTGACTTTGCTCAGCTCCTGTTCCTGTGCCATCAGGGGTTATAGGTCACAACGCGTGGGTGTATATCGGTGAAGGTTATCACCAGAATAGCGCGTTATCGTGGCGGGTATGTCTAGGTCAAGGACAAACAAAATATTCCGCAACAAGTCGGCGAAGGTTATCACGAGAATAGCGCCTAATTATTGCGGGTACTAAACAATGCGTGTATGTCTAAATGATATCTCTCTCGCGTTAACCCTACCGCTTATCGCCTATTCATGTAATATGAAAGAAATATGTACTCGGGTGACTGCTATCAGAGGTATATATTAATAACGAGAATAACTCGCCAGCGTCGCGCGCGGTAGCGATAAACCAGATCGCGTGTACTATACACAGTGGTAGATAATATATGTATTGGTTTGACTGCCTAAACCCTAAGCGCCTAATCCTGAGCTATCAGGGTGGGGTTATATGTCACGCCGCGTGGGTGTATATGGGCGAATGTTATCACGATAATAGCGCCTCATGATCGCGGGTACTAAACAATGCGTGTATATCTAAACGATATATCCCTCGCGTTAACCCTACCGCTTATCGCCTGCGTTTCCGATAACCGATATATCCATCGCGTTAACCCGAGAGCTTATCGCCTATCAATGTAATATGAAATAAAATAGGGTGTGTGTACTAGGGATATAGGTTATCCGCAGTATTTGATCAAGGTATATATTAATACGCGGGTATATAATCGTAAGTATTTGTTTTTTGTCACGGAAGTAAAAGCATTATTGAAGACTTCCAATAGACTATATCTGAGAAATTTCTCGCGCACAAATTCTATAGTTATAGATATTATAATAGTGATTATTGTAAGCCTAATAAATCTGATAACAGGGATATACTAATGCACTATACGGTCTGGCAATTCTTTCGCTGGTTCAACAAAGAAACCTCTTCAATATTTATCCGGCACCTCATGGGGGGGGGGTGTTACTTCACCGAGAATCCCTATTACCACACCCAAATATTGATATAGTGGTATGTCTCCACCCACACCCCTATATTTATGTCCAAATACAATAAATGGAACCCAACACAAACAAATAAACAACTAATGTATCAACATTTGCTTTATTCGACACCAAGAATAACAGGTTTATTTCAGTTAATTATCCATATTGTCATCGTCGTCGTCTTGCTCAGAGTCTATATGTTTATCGTTTTTGTCCTTACTGTTATTCTTCATGTACTCCATCAGGAGGGGTTTATATCTCCTCAATGAAATCCGAACGGCAGGGAGTATATCATAGCTATCATCTAGCATCTTATACACACGATCCATGATTTTGATATGAGTTTTCCCACCACTAACTTCGAGTAAATTTTGTATAAATGCAGCGTATATGTTTAAAAAACGCCTCTCATATTCGGGCCATATCTTCACATTTGATTTTTGTTCAGACTCTTCTTCCGTCAACCCTTTCTTCATATAACGTTCAACTAATTCATCTAATTCTGCTTTATTGTCATCTAGGGCCTGTAACCACACATCTTCGAAATAGTCGTTTTCTTTTTCAGTCGGAAGTGTTAATATTTGTCTGTCCTGGTCCGGAATTGATTCTATTTTCTTTGTGTCAATTTTCTGTTTTTTTATTATTCACCGGTGCTTCTTCACTTGCTTCTCTTTTCTTGTTGTTGTTGTAGTTGTAGTTGTTGTTGTTGTTGTTGTTGAGAATGTTTGAACTTTATATGCCGTTTTAAACTGTCTGGCCATACATATTCACTTGAACATGTTTCACACTGATGCTTCATCCTTGACAGACCGGAGGGCACTGAGTCTTTTCCAGTAAAAAGAGAGTCTTTTATGACAAGAAGAACAATATCTAGTAATCGAGTTTTCAGTTCCAGATTTTGTATCATCTAGGAAATTATGAGTATATATATATATATATATATAAGCGGTAGGGTTAACGCGAGAGAGATATCATTTAGACATACACACATTGTTTAGTACCCGCAATAATTAGGCGCTATTCTCGTGATAACCTTCGCCGACTTGTTGCGGAAATTTTGTTTGTCCTTGACCTATCACGTGCCAGTGCATTCTCTTATATATGTGAGTCTTCCATAGGGAGCCTCTAAGGTCCCAAAATGGCCAACGTGTGCAAAATTGGATAAAAGCTTGAAACTTGGTATACACATAGTTCATGACATGGGGTCAATATAAGAGCGAGACCCAAGCGTGAAAGTGACCTTGATGACCTCGAGGTCAAGGTCAAAGGTCAAAATTTCAATTTTTCACAGGCGGTATGAATTATAACATTTTTGAGACAACACATTACTTATACATATCAAAATTACATAAATATGACTTCAAATAGGCCATATTAGTCACCTTCATAACACAATCTACAATCATCTTGAGAACTTTTCATATTTAAGCTAAAAAAGTCAGTTGTTGATCCGAATAACTGCAAAATGTCCATGAACAAATAATGAATATAAAGTCCCACCTATTTAACATGCTCACTAAATGCCACCACATTCCACATAATTTTATTTGCATATAATTATATTAGCGTACAATACAAGAGTGAGACCCAAGCATTAGAATCACCCAAATGATCTTGAGGTCAAGGTCAAAGGTCAAAACTCCTTTTTATAAAATTGTTATTGGTGTGAGCTGAGCCTGAATTATTCCTCGATATTTGTCCGAAATTACATAAATATATTATAATACTCAGGAATTCTATCAATTTATGAACATATATTTCAGTAATTGTTGGTAAGAAGATCAAAAATTCAATATAGCTGTAAAGTCACAAAATAAAATGCCAACGTGATGCCACCAAGTTATATATTTAAGGCACATGTGTTCAAAATATGGATAACAAGGGTTTTGCAAAAAATATGTTACTTTTATTAATTAACATTTTGCTCATTTTAGTCACCCAACGTATTGCAGAATACGCGTATTACCCAAATGTTTGACACATAAACTCTACATGCGGTGGAAAAAACTTGGCATGCTCACATGGTAATCGATTCTCTGGTCAGTATTCAAGGACAGGAAAATCACATGTCGGCAATATATAGACAGATTTATTATATGTTGAATACGATGAACCGACATGCATTCAATTTGGTAACAATTATGAGAATATAATGACTACCATTACATGCACATCCAAGAAATGAGATATGTTGTCCAGAATATAATATCACCATCATGTTATTGGCATCAAAATGGTGGAACATAATTTAGCTGTTGAATAACCTGATACGAAAGATTAAGTCATGCTAAAGACATAACTAGAGTGTGGATACAAGATAGACATAGATATATTCCTAACTAAAACACGAGACCGTAATATATATATCATACCCAGGGGGGGTCTGGAAAAAAATTGCACATATAGGGCCCAAAAAGTTTTTTTCCGACCTCGAGGGACCCACCACCCCATTTTTGCAAAAAAAATATTTTTTTCCTCCAAAATTTTGGGGACCCACCCCCCGTTTCTCATGTTTTTATCAAAATTTCAGAGGTTTTTTTTAGCCGTTCTTCAATAACTGTGTTAACTGCCTTACTAATTGGCAAACACAGATCAGAAAAAAGAAAAATATACTGTATTTCCATGTGTTTCCTGGTGTTTTCAGTATCTAACAACATTATTAATTAAGCATTGTGTATATAGGTACACTATATGTCACAAATTGCCCTAGACCCCATTATAGCCTTAATATATCGAGTGTGTTGTGTCTGACAGAGAACACTGGCCAGTGTAAATAGTGGTAAACAGGTCAGGGGTTCCACAATTATATGTGCATGATCAAAGAACTCTTTAGTTTTATCCAACGGGATGGGGTGGGGAGGGGAATTGTTTTCTGGTTAGGTATACACATAGATATATGGTTATTATACTGCCCGATATTAGTCGGCGGGTATATAGTTGATGTCTCGAGCCGACTGTCCGTACAAACATTTTGAATTTTAACTCAAGAGTCAGTTGTCATATTTGCTGCCCTATGGCATGGTGACGGACCAGAAATGGGGGACAAATATGCATAATATCGCGGGTTATGACCACCAATGCCTACCAGAGTTATGGGCCCTGTTAGACTTTATGAAATTCAGTCCATACAAAGTTTTTGCAATATAAGTTAAGTGTCGGTTGTCAAATTTTGATGTGGTTTGGTATGGTGATAGACCAGAATGAAGAATTGAATGTCATTTCTCAATGCATCTGAATGCATCACATTATTTCAGTTCATCTATTTGTAAGTGATAACAGTATACAATTAGTATTTGAGTTTCATCTTGTTGAGCAGTAAAGCTCCCAGATGAAGTTCGGAAATTCAATGAGAATAGCGTCACCTTCAATTGGGATTGTCTGAGCACTAAACAGTAATGTCATTCATCATAACCAATTCAGTTTTATTTGGATAATTGTTGCAAATTAACATTACTAGCAATCATTCAAGATGAGAAATAACCAGAAGGAATGAATTTGATTACATGTCAGAACAAGACAGTATTTCAGACATTTTATTTCAATTTATGAGATACCCTTTTCAATTTCATGTTATGCAACAATCAGGTTAATGATATCTACTAGTAGTCATCATTGAGTATTCACCATTTAGTATCCAATTTGTGATAGAGTTTTTTTGTTTTATTACTTTTATTCAGATAATACAACTGGGTAATATATTAATTTTGTTACTAAATATTTCTTCCGTTGATCATAAGTTTCCTGAACGTTAATACGGTGGTCCACTGTGAAGTGGTCCGGGATACTGTGAAATCCAGAATGTTGCTAAATCTGAGTCTAAAGAGTCACTTTAGCTGCCTATATAGCCCTATACCAACAAGCATGGTACTAACATGCTTACAAACAACATTACATGATCAGTACTTGTAAATTGTTTGAAAAAAACTCATTTTGGAAAAAATTTACAAGCACCATTTTTTCCGCCTCTGGACCACCCACCCACCCCGGCCCTATATACGGAATTTTTTTGCAGACCCCCCCTGTCATACCTACATGTTTTGTGCTAATTCTGATTAATTGAGAATGAGCTCATTGAAAAAAAAAGAAGATCGCTCCCAGTGAGTGTTGAGATCTCAACACACTAAAGAAAGTGGTCATTTGAAAGGTCAGACAGTTACTGGGCTAAAATCACCCCATGTTGGACACGAGTAGACATATACTCTGTCATAAAATCTAGCAGTTGGGTTAGAGACTTGTGGTTGTTGTGTGGTATATCATCTACTGGCCATCACTCTGGTTGCCGAACTAGAGACTAGCTTCGTGATATAGCATAACCTTTGATTCACTAACTCCTCAGATATAACATGTTGGTAAAATTTATTGATTTTCTCTTGAAAAAAGGAAGTTTAGTTTTAAAAGAAATGCTATAATAATATCTTTTTCGCAGACAATAAGTCAGTGCTTGTAAAGAGTGTCAAAATACTATGCCACTGAATCCTAAAGCAAGCCATTATTGTGGCATGTTAAGGCCGGCTCTCTGGTGTTTACATTTCCGATTTCGTAGACAATGTGTGAAATGGTCATCAGAGGGTGGCCAGCATACTAGTATGTATCAAGGGGCCACATAACACGTACAAGGACTGGATATTCACATTAGTGGCAGGTTCAATATGGATCATTATAGTGTCGGTATTTAGAACGTTTTTGGTCAGATTGCCAGAACAGAACAGCGATGTCGGGGAACTGGGTGGCTATAGTCTCCTCATATTATGTTATCCGGTACCTCAATAGGAACTGGCTGCATGTCCATCGTGGTGGATGAAAGCAGGGGTCAAATCACTCAGATTATATAATCCATTGGTCAGCTAAAGTACCCACCACATAATAACACATATCCATGCAAACCGTACATTTGTTTGGCCTTGGAGAGTCAGCATCTATGATTGCCCAGGTAGTGGCATAGCGATACATAGGACTGATTAGTCAAAGTGCCACATTTTAGTGGTGACCAGATAACATACACCGGTATATTACTATTTCTCTAGTTTACCTGTATTGTTGGATTTGGGATGCAATTGCGTGTCATCTGGGGCAGTGTATTGTATGTATCCCGAAATTGGGACGCCAGTGCTCTTGTCTATTGATGTCTAGAATATCTATATTATGTATCCGTATTGTGGTGGTAAATTTCAACAGAAGTCACTATACTCGAACAGCTGTAAAAAGCGTGACCTTCACGTATATCTAGCAATGACAATATATTCTTTTTCTGGGACTTGGCTACCCAAATACACATTCCAGCAGTGGTCGGTCAAGTTAGCCATACCCAGAACCTGCATGGCTGCCCATAGAGCACTTCTCCAGTGGTGACCAGATTACCTATATCCGATATCCTGGAATTAGGATGCAGATCTAGTGCAACAATATCACCCATGCACATCCTGACACTGGGCAACCAATGTGCCAGTTTCCAGTGATGAACAGATTGCCTGTATTCTGGAATCGTGTGATCATTGGGCATCCTTCCGCTTATGATCAAATTCCTCATACACGGCTTGACCAGAGGGTACCCATCTATGCCAGTGGTCCGATATCTCACTCACGGAGACTCAACATTCTTCAATTCTGTAATATCAGGACTTTGTCTGGTAGTAGCAACTCTTAAGTATGTAGCTTTTTAAATTTTGATAATAAAACCACCAAATTCTCTTCAGTATATTATGAAGAATAATAGCAAGATACAGCCACACGTACATGTAACTTGTGTTGCTATTGCCAAAGAAAGTAACCTGACTCATGTGAATATTCTGCCTACACGCCTACACCAAACTTGTGGCAAAGTGGAATAATCCAATCTTCCTGTAAGATTTTCTATAGTGAGAAACCAACGCTATTCATGCAGTAGGAGAATATAGGAGATTCAAATGTTTCCTTGTGGGACTATTGTGTCTTGATTGTAGTCAATTAAGCATATAGGCAGTTGCACTGTGGACATGTCGCTTACCACCAGATTATGTTGACACATTCTGCTACAAATTGTGCCGATATCCCAAAACGTGTAGCAGCAGTATAGCTTTGCCGCAGTAAATCACACGATTTCTCCTGTCAAGTGTGTATCCATAGCAAGTATACCACAGTAGCACACGTTACAAGTTACACGAATGTTTGGCTAAATCCTGGCTATTATCACCTCCTTCATTGAAATCAGTAGAAATGGTAATTTATCTATCACAGAGAGGGTACCCTTCTAACGCCTTCTTTCTTCAAATTGGTATTTTGCCCCAACACTTACTGTCTGTGAACAGTATGTGTTATTGCCACTCATGACTGAAAACATACTTACTTACTTAAAGTTGTTTCTGACAGCAGGCTTGGCCTCTTTTGTCAGCTCTTCTTGACTTATCATTTCCATTATTGGTGCGTCGTATATGTATCGTTTTCTGCTTTTTTCAAGAAATTTATCAAGGCTATTTTTAAATTCATTAACCGTATCTGCATATACTACTTCTGATGGTAAGGCATTCCAGGTGTTTACTATTCTGAAAGGAAGGGTGCTGGCTCTTTGTTTGCTGTTATGTGATTGATGGTAGATTGTGTAGTCATGCCATCTTCCCTCTCTCTTCACCATATCTGCTCTCATTGGGATAAGTTTTTGTTCACCTTCTTAGTAGACCGCATGTGTCAATTTATATGTTTCAATGAGGTCTCCTCTGTCTCGTATGATGAGAGAGTTGGTAGCTGTAATTTCTTCAATCTTTCATCATATTTCAATCCTTTCATTCCCGGAATTTGTTTGGTGGCTCTCTTCTGTATTTTTTCAATATTTTTGATCTGATCCTTTGAGTTTGGGTGCCATACAGATTGGGCGTATTCTAGTTTGGTTCTGACCATAGTGGTGTAGATTGTTTTGAATATCTTCTCGTTCATGTTCTTGTATGATCTTCTAATAATTCCAAAAGTGCTGTTTGCTTTATTGATTTTATTGCTGATATGTTTTTCGAATTTAAGTTTGCTATCAATCTCCACTACAATGTCTCTCTCTAGTTTGGTTTCTGTTATTGCTTGTCTATTTCCTTGATTCATCATTGTGTAGTGAATATCTCTTGTGTCTCCAATTGTCATCGCTTTGCATTTATCAGGATGGAACTGCAACAGCCACTTTTCAGACCACTCGACCATCCTATCTATATCATCCTGTATGATTTGCCTATCGGAGTAATTTATGATGCTCCTGTACAGTTTAGTGTCATCTGCGTATAGCATCATATTTGATTTTGTTTTCCACTAGTGACCATTCTGCTTGATGATGGAACATTGTTAACTGCCACTTTTTGTGATCTGTCTGATAGAAAGCCCAGGATCCATGTAATGGTCTTCTCTTTAATGCCGTATTTTTTCAGTTTCTCTATTAGCCTCCTATGTGGGACCGTGTCAAATGCTTTCTTAAAGTCAAAGTAGATGACATCTATGCATGTTGGTGTTTTATCATCCAGAGCTTCCGTTCATGCATCCAAGGTGTGTAGAAGTTGTAGTGTTGTGGATCTCCCACTAATGAAGCCATATTGGTTGTCACTCAGTAATTTGTTTTGCTCGAGATGTGTTGTGATATGGCTTCTCATGATCTGTTCCATTATCTTGCACACAATACATGTCAGGCTCACTGGTCTGTAGTTTCCTGCTTCACGTTTGTCTCCTTTTTTGAATATTGTCGATACTTTTGCTTCTTTCCATACTGTCGGGCGTTTTCCTTGATTTAGTGAAGTTTTAAATATATATGTGATTGCTGATTGCTAGCTCTTTCAGCATACGCGGATGTATGTTATCTGGGCCCGGTGACTTATCTACTTTGAGCATTTAGCCTCTTTGTTACATGATCTTTGTATATGATTGGTTCTGTGTCCAAGTATTTATTAGGTCTCTTGTCAATTGTTGGAATATTTCCGTCTGGTTCATTTGTATAGACACTGGCAAAGAATGTTGCAAGCACTTCTGCTTTTTCTAAATCTATTGCTGCCAATTCTGACTTCTTGTTGCCTGGGATTTTGTATAGTTCTTGAACCTTTGCTTTTGTTGAGCTCATAGATTTTACATATTTCAGAATGATTTTTGGTTTATTTTGGTTTCTGCTGCTATCTTCTCTTCATACTCTCTTCTGGCAGTACGGGTATCTTGTCGCACTTTATTACGTATTTTGCAATACTTTTGATATGTTGCTACAGATCTGTTATGCATGTAACGGCTCCATAATGTGTGGTTTTGTCGTATCAGTTTCCTGGTAGCATAATTTGTTGGGCATTCATAATTGATTTTTAGTCCACATTTTCCCGTTCTCTTTGGTACCATCTCTTGTAGCTCGTAAATGGCTGTCTTCATCAGTTCCCATTGTTTTTTAATATCGGATGTCATTTTAATGTTTTTTCCCAGTTACATATTCTTTAGTTTTGTCCTCATTTCTTCATAGTTCGCACGATCGTACATGAACTGGTCTTTCCTTGTGTTTCCAGTCTGAGCTGAGCAGTCAAATTCTATTAGGAGGATTTCATGGTCACTTTTTCCTAAGGGACTTAAGTGGGTTATTTTATCCACAAAATGATGATCCTTTGTGAGAACTAGATCTAGTATCGTCGGTATATTTCCGATTCTACATCTTGTGGGTTCTGTTACATGTTGGTGTAAGTATGCTCCCTCAATAGTTTTCATAAAGGCTGTTTCTTCTGATTCTTCATTGTTTATCTTTGGTCTCATGTTATTCCAGTCAATATCTGGGTAGTTAAAATCGCCCACTGCTAACAGATGTTTATTCTTCGTTTTCCCCAGGTGTTTTATCAAATCCACGAGTAATTTATTATAATTTGGTTACTGTTCGGACTCCTGTATATGCAGCTGAACATCAACTTATCTGTGTTATTTATCTGTATTTCTATGGATACTGATTCAGCAAACCTATTTGGACAGTCATGTATTGTTGCTTGTAATTCTTCTTTGATATATACAGTGACTCCTCTACCCTCTCTGACACCTAGCCCATAGTGAAACATTTCATACCCCTTAATCGCTATCTCAGCAGAAGTCATATCTGTAGTTCCAGGGCTTTGTCTCTGTTATTGCCACTATAGCAGGTTTAAGTTCATTCACTTGTTTATTTAATTCATCCATTTTATTTGCTATGCTGTCAGCATTTGTATAGAGACATTTTACTTTAAAACTATTTACAATCTTTGTCTTCTTTGTTCTGTCAATTCTTTTGGTTTAAGCCTCACGTCTTATTTCTTTTTCTCAAAGCACAACAAGAATCTTGAGACATGCTGTTATGAGTTGAATATGATTTCGATATTTCGCCGATTTGACTTTATCCAATTTAATTTTCAAAACAGGTATACATTTTGACTAGCACTACATGCGACAAGTGTACGGTCTGAACAGTATTGGCGTATGGCATTACAATATTAATGGGATGAAAATAATAAAAACAAGAAGGTGTATCTTCGTTGATAAGTGCCGTGTGCTGGTGAGACATGGGTTCCAATATATATTTCACTAAGAATAAATCACTGAACACAGGAAAGGATATGATTATGATTGTTGCAATATGTTTGAATAAAACGTCTAACCTGATATGCCTAAACTATTCCCTCTCCCATGTGATAATTGACAACATTACACAATTTTAAGTTCAAGGTCACCAAAAACATTCCAACTCTCATATAAAGCCCCCAAATATTACGATATTAGTCACATTATGTCTCCCCGGAGTGGAGTAATGAATAATATACAATTCATACATTTTTTAGCTCCCTTATGCACATTCCAGGCAACCTAAAGTGAAAATTCATGTTGGATGACCTTGAGCTTGACGTCAAGGTCATTTGAGCGGGTCTGCCAATTTGGGTCTCGCTTCGAACTGAACCCCAAATGGTCTACTCTATATGTGTGCCAATTTTCATGCTTTTATCCAGATTTGCACACCCCATCAGCTTACAGCCCCTACTATAAGAGAGTGCACTGTCTCAAAAGTCAAGATAAATATTGTTAGGCAAATGCATTCTCTTATATTTGCGAGGCTCCCTATGGAAACTCGAGTCATGAAAAGGTTAAATAAGTTCACTGTGGTAATATGAGATCTCCTACCAGGATTTTAGAAAATGATTAAAATTCCCAGAACACTATAACAAAAATATTCGGTGATTCGAAAATTAAGTGGGCCTTTAACCAGAACCAGTCGTAAGTCGGGATTTTTTTTACCCTGTGACAATGCATTCTCTTATATATGCGAGTCGACCATAGGTCGCCTCGCATATATAAGAGAATGCATTGGCCTAACAATTTTTTACAATTTAAAAAACAAATTCTTGTATTCTTTAACAATTTTATAATTTCACCCATACAGAGCCCCAGACAAATATGAGCAGACGACACTCTTCTATATGATTCTATATATGTGTGTGGCTCCCTGCAGGGTAATGGATGTTTTTTGATTTACTATCAACTATTTATCATGTTATTACGTTTTCGCTGAAATTCTAAAACAGCTTTTGCCAACTGTCTATTCAAATATCGACCATACGACTAATAGACTGCAATTAACCTATACTTTTTGGGCAATTTTATACTATAATTGACAATGGCTAGCATTATCAATTCTGATAACTGAAGCGGCATGTCAACAAATAGTGTTGTTGTTGGAATTTGATGATATGGGCACCATATAATCGGATTGTGTAAATTTAAGAAACTATGGTCGAATATAAGAGGTAGCTGTTTATTGCTCTGCTGCGGGAGTATGAATACAATTTTTATAATAATTCTAAACAAGCCTGAAAATATAGTTCGGGACATTTTAGTATGGCAACTGAGACCAAAGTTGTGAGGGAATCGTGCATTTTCGAGTAAAAGCATGTAATATTGTATACACCTTCAGGGACATATTAGTCTGGTCGTTGAAGCATTGGACCTAGAACAAATTATTTACAAGCTGTTTTTGGTGTCATATTGTCGGGCAGAATGTAGGGAACAACATATCCAAAATCTGCTAAAATCTGCTTTGGGGAAAATTCTCTATTGAAGATGGCGTCCATAATGTCTGTTGTTATCGGAAAATACTGAATTCTGCGGCAGGTGCTCCAATTAATGCCAAATTCGTAATAAATTGAAATATACACAAACATTGCTTAGTCGTGAACCATATATGTAGAATATATTTCCCAAAATGGCCACCAAAATGGACAAAATCGAATGAAATTTACATTTAGTGCAAATTGAATAGCTAGTCCTATACGAGTGAACAAACGCTCGAATATTGCGAGGAAGAATGACTACAAGTATAAGAGAAACTTTTGATTAGAGATGTACGAATTTTCTCTGATGTATCTCACGAGAGAGCAAGCGAAATCAGGGTCTTGTGGAACGGTTAAATCTGGACTTTTGGGTGTCCAGAAACGGAAAAATGACGCAGTTTTATCTGTACCGCTAATCTTGAACCGTGTGATATATGTGTAATTAAACAGCTAAACGGGATTTAGTAGGGATGAATTGACTATGCGGCCTTTCTCTAGAAGCAGAAATATATGTATTCAGAGCAGTCTCACGAATGAGACCGATCACCATTTATTTTGATATCTACGGTATAAAACCTTAAAAAATTAATGGCTATAAAACGGTATGAATTATGTTCATATTGTACTGGGGAGAATGCGTAGATCCTATTGTACGTTTATCAAAATAGTAGTTAAAGTTGCCTCAGATCAAGTGATAAAACACGAATATTTCGCTTTTATCATAGGAATGCGTGATGGTGTACCATGAACTAAATTTATTAAATCACAAATGAGTACCATAGACTGTCTTCAATAAATTCAAAACTTGACCAAAATTGCCTACATAATCTGTGACAGAGACTGTGTTTATACCTGGAAATTATATTTGGTTGAATTCACCAAGGCCACATCTACGCGAAACTTACTACGTTGTCTTCAACCGCACCACCGCGTTTACCCATTTTCCTTAATGTTACACATGTCTGTTGCACACAGAACCACAACTAACAATATTGGGTGAATGTTCAACGTTGGAATAACATCTTCAACGATGATCACCTGATATTTAGCACGATTACGTGGGTGGTATTGGTAATATATTTTCAAACAAAAATATACTGAAAACTAATAGTGTGCATTGCGCTGTAGCTTATTCTAGTTGTAAAGTGGCCACTGAAGTTATTTTAACAAAATTGTCTGCTAAGAAACCGGGTTGGTAGTAGAATGAAAATTAGTCTTACGTACAATGTACTATGTACAGTCTCTTTGACCTGGTGATATTCGGTGCTAATCCATTGAAGATATGAGTGTTTCTTTACAGTATAATAACCATTGCGACATACGTGTATCGTTTATCATCACCGGGAGTGTTGACAACTCCGGAAATATAACTAGTATTTATACCTCTAGATTATGCACTTAAATTTCGGCGTTGCATTCAATATTTAATCACCATGCCGAATGAAACTACTATGCACTGTGAGGCGAAACATTAGTTCGTGTGTTGCATGCACGAGCTATTTTTGTTTTGCCCAACAGTTGGATGTTGGATAAGCAGAACACCCAAACGTTAAAGACGTAAATCATTGGGGGTTGACTTGCTGTGCAGTGACCGATGATCCTCCAGATTGATCTGTTTTAATGATGTGTGTACATTTAAAGATATTTAACAACCGACTTGTATATTGCCAATACGTATTTCACTCTTATGTAGTTACCCAATATGTTGCTTTCTACGTGGTATGGTTTGGAGTTGCGGCCATTTTGACAGCCATTTCATGGCCACGATTGTATAATTTTCTGTCCGTGTCACTCTACTCGCTCCCGCATTCTAATTTAACACAAACTGATATAACGGCACAATTCTGATGCCACTATATATCGTATAATGACTCATATCGAGAACTGATGTAGTATAGACAACCATGTTGGACGCCATCGTGGATAACAAAGTTTCCCCAACGCGGATTTTTGCGGATTTTGGATATGTTGTTCCTGATGCTTTTCTGCGTCGAATGACACCGAAAACAGCTTGTAAACAATTTGTTCTAGGTTCACCTCAAAATCGAGTCTCAACGACCAGACTATATATGAAACACATTCTGATATGGACCCAATTCAAATAACTAGTTTCTGAAACCACCAGATTTTTTTGGACAAAATAATTTATTTATATATTTTGTTTTTCATTAAGTGTATTTAGAAGGTAGTTTTGCAGCTTTTATGTATGGTCATATGTGAAATGAATGTGCATACATAGCGTTATTGTATGAGTATTAATAATGTAAGCAGGTGATTTACTGTGTGGTCATGTGTAGGGTGCATGACCATGGTGAGTTGTATATGTGTAAAAAGGAGTGGCTGCATGGTCATGTGTGAGGTGAATGTGTATACGGGGAGTGACTGTATTGTCATGTGTGGGTGTGTATGTCCATGGTGAGTTGTATATGTGTACAAGGGGTGGCTGCATGGTCATGTGTGATGTGAATATGTATACGGGGAGTGACTGTATTGCCATGTGTAGTGTACGGATACATCTTATGTGAATGTATGGTCATGTGTTAGGTGAATGTGTATACGACGAGTGACTGTATTGTCATGTGTGGTGTACGGATACATCTTATGTGAATGCATGGTCATGTGTGAGGTGAATGTGTATACGGGGAGTGACTGTATTGTCATGTGTGGTGTACGGATACATCTTATGTGAATGCATGGTCATGTGTGAGGTGAATGTGTATACGGGGAGTGACTGTATTGTCATGTGTGGTGTACGGATACATCTTATGTGAATGCATGGTCATGTGTGAGGTGAATGTGTATACGGGGAGTGACTGTATTGTCATGTGTGGTGTACGGATACATCTAATGTGAATGCATGGTCATGTGTGAGGTGAATGTGTATACGGGGAGTGACTGTATTGTCATGTGTGGTGTACGGATACATCTAATGTGAATGCATGGTCATGTGTGAGGTGAATGTGTATACGGGGAGTGACTGTATTGTCATGTGTGGTGTACGGATACATCTTATGTGAATGCATGGTCATGTGTGAGGTGAATGTGTATACGGGGAGTGACTGTATTGGCATGTGTGGTGTACGGATACATCTTATGTGAATGCATGGTCATGTGTTAGGTGAATGTATATACGGCGAGTGACTGTATTGTCATGTGTGGTGTACGGATACATCTTATGTGAATGTATGGTAATGTGTGAGGTGAATGTGTATACGGGGAGTGACTGTATTGTCATGTGTGGTGTACGGATACATCTTATGTGAATGCATGGTCATGTGTGAGGTGAATGTGTATACGGGGAGTGACTGTATTGTCATGTGTGGTGTACGGATACATCTTATGTGAATGAATGGTCATGTGTGAGGTGAATGTGTATACGGGGAGTGACTGTATTGTCACGTGTGGTGTACGGATACATCTTATGTGAATGCATGGTCATGTGTGAGGTGAATGTGTATACGGGGAGTGACTGTATTGTCATGTGTGGTGTACGGATACATCTAATGTGAATGCATGGTCATGTGTGAGGTGAATGTGTATACGGGGAGTGACTGTATTGTCATGTGTGGTGTACGGATACATCTAATGTGAATGCATGGTCATGTGTGAGGTGAATGTGTATACGGGGAATGACTGTATTGTCATGTGTGGTGTACGGATACATCTTATGTGAATGCATGGTCATGTGTGAGGTGAATGTGTATACGGGGAGTGACTGTATTGTCATGTGTGGTGTACGGATACATCTTATGTGAATGCATGGTCATGTGTTAGGTGAATGTGTATACGGCGAGTGACTGTATTGTCATGTGTGGTGTACGGATACATCTTATGTGAATGTATGGTAATGTGTGAGGTGAATGTGTATACGGGGAGTGACTGTATTGTCATGTGTGGTGTACGGATACATCTTATGTGAATGCATGGTCATGTGTGAGGTGAATGTGTATACGGGGAGTGACTGTATTGTCATTTGTGGTGTACGGATACATCTTATGTGAATGCATGGTCATGTGTTAGGTGAATGTGTATACGGCGATTGACTGTATTGTCATGTGTGGTGTACGGATACATCTTATGTGAATGTATGGTAATGTGTGAGGTGAATGTGTATACGGGGAGTGACTGTATTGTCATGTGTGGTGTACGGATACATTTTATGTGAATGTATGGTAATGTGTGAGGTGAATGTGTATACGGCGAGTGACTGTATTGTCATGTGTGGTGTACGGATACATCTTATGTGAATGTATGGTAATGTGTGAGGTGCATGTGTATACGGGGAGTGACTGTATTGTCATGTGTGGTGTACGGATACATCTTATGTGAATGTATGGTAATGTGTGAGGTGAATGTGTATACGGCGAGTGACTGTATTGTCATGTGTGGTGTACGGATACATCTTATGTGAATGTATGGTAATGTGTGAGGTGAATGTGTATACGGGGAGTGACTGTATTGTCATGTGTGGTGTACGGATACATCTAATGTGAATGTATGGTAATGTGTGAGGTGAATGTGTATACGGGGAGTGACTGTGTTGTCATGTGTGGTGTACGGACACATCTTATGTGAATGTATGGTAATGTGTGAGGTGAATGTGTATACGGGGAGTGACTGTATTGTCATGTGTGGTGTACGGACACATCTTATGTGAATGCATGGTCATGTGTTAGGTGAATGTGTATACGAGGAGTGACTGTATTGTCATGTGTGGTGTACGGATACATCTTATGTGAATGTATGGTAATGTGTGAGGTGAATGTGTATACGGGGAGTGACTGTATTGTCATGTGTGGTGTACGGATACATCTTATGTGAATGTATGGTAATGTGTGAGTTGAATGTGTATACGGGGAGTGACTGTATTGTCATGTGTGGTGTACGGATACATCTAATGTGAATGTATGGTAATGTTTGAGGTGAATGTGTATACGGGGAGTGACTGTATTGTCATGTGTGGTGTACGGACACATCTTATGTGAATGTATGGTAATGTGTGAGGTGAATGTGTATACGGGGAGTGACTGTATTGTCATGTGTGGTGTACGGATACATCTTATGTGAATGTATGGTCATTGGTGCGGTGAATGTGTATACGGGGAGTTACTGTATTGTCATGTGTGGTGTACGGATACATCTTATGTGAATGTATGGTCATTGGTACGGTGAATGTGTATACGGGGAGTTACTGTATTGTCATGTGTGGTGTACGGATACATCTTATGTGAATGTATGGTCATTGGTGCGGTGTTGGTATAACGAAAATAGCTACATGGTCAAATATGTGTTGGTTATGTATAAATGGAGTGACTATGGTCATGGGTGGAGATATACAGGTGTACTGTTTGCTGGTATATTGTCAAGGGTGGCTGTATATGTATTGTTGTGTTGTATTGTGTACGTGCAGATGTTTACTATACTGGTGCAGGAATATAAATCTAATATTTATAATAATTGTTAACAGGCCTGAAAATATAGTTCCGAACATTTGCAAAATCAGGTCCCCAGAGAGTGAATTTAGTGACGCTACCCCGCACAACGTGCTTGCATCACTAAATTCATCCTCTGGGGACCTCATTGTGTATGGTTTCATCTAGATTACTAGATATTTAAGTTTCCAGGTGGTGACGATTTGGGAATCTCGATTATGCACTGTGTAATCTGCCATTTTGGGGATATAGAGAAACTAAACTAAAAAAGAAAAGGAAACTTTATAAAGAAACTAAAACTTTTTTTAATAAGGATACTTTCTGGGGAAGATGGGGACTAATCAGAAGAGGTCCCCCAGAGGCTAAATCTAGTGACTCTACCCCGCACAGCGGGAAATGTTCAGCACCATATTTACCAGCCACACATGCCTCTTTTTCAGTGCCGATTATGCACGCATTACTCTTCCATTTCTCCACATTTCGACACATGTGGCAACGGAAACAGTGGTTGGTAAGTATATCCATTTAAAAAACACTACTGCTTGAACTTCAATAGGAACTTAGTGTTACGTGCAATATTTCCTCCAATTATCTCTTCCTATAACAAGTTTTATATAATCCTCAGTATACAATGTTATTTGAAGCCCCCTATCCTGAAGTGCTTCCATCAATTGATATTGATTTATTTCGAATAATCTTATATATCGATACATCGTTTCGTTACTATTTTAATATTGTTTTTCAGATCGGGTTATCCCGCATGTTACGCTCCAATTGAACGCGGGCCGTAAGATGTTCCAAATTGTTACCTTCCTCTCCATTTTACCTGCTTCTGATTGGTCAAGGACCTGTCACGCGCCAGTTAACAAATCACACTGTTGCCCACTGACCAGGGTGACATTGTATTTTTTTGTCGCCCGCTGATGTTATATTGCAAGAATATGTCTAACACAGTGCAGTAACTCAGAAATTTCTCATCACTAATATATACTATAATCACAAATATGATATATCCCACGCATTTACAAAAAACACCAGTTGTGGTATTTGCTAATTTTCATATATATAATGAACACTAATATTCGATCCTTTAAGTTGATACGGAAAAGTGTTATTCTGTACATTTTACATCGAAACATTTGGATAATCCAATACATGTATCTTCGTCTCGAAATTATGGTGTCAGATTGAACGAGTTGCGGTCGGTTGGTTATAAATTATTGCTAGTGTACAACGTAACGTATACGTTTGTCGTGAATGAATTGTCCTACACATCGCTTATGTCAGACCTCTCCGCAGTGTCTGCATTGTTATTATTATTCCATCATAGAACTATTTAATGTGGGGATGTACTTTGGAATATTCACATATATGAATGTACATTTATGAAATGACAACTTCCAATAGCTTTCGGGGAAGATCGTAAATTCGTAATGAAATTAACATCGCGTGTACATTCCGCACACAAGACGACATGTCAATGAATATGCCAAATCGCAGAAGGGAATAACATACTTCTGTGGCTTTTTGGCTTACCTTGCATAGACCGATATTGACGATTTAACCACTAAAATGATGGCCAATACACGGCGATTATCAATAGCGTGACGTTATACGTTATGCAACAGAAATCCTAGGACGATACGAAATTACTGAAAATATACATATCGCGAAAGAAGGCTCTCGTATATAGGATGCGACGATTCTGTGCAACATCGTGCGTGCGAATTGCAAGGATTTTTCTTTAGTAACCGGATAAAAACAGTCGTTTTCCTTCTCGGGAGACATTGAGAATTGTCACCGGCTCGAGAACAAATGTCTCCCTCGGAGCTGCGATCCTCGAGAGACATTCCGTTCTAAAGTGGGTGACAAATATCAATGTCTCCCTCGACAGTATTTTTCTATTTTTGCTGTATGTTTATTCATCTAGCTGAACGATATAGTTGTTGCTATTTTGTTATATACGATGTATCATTTTATATACAGATGTAGTAAATCCAATGTATGATAAAAAAAACGTATATCCACTCGAACTATCATTCTCCTTGCAATAAACACAGGGCTTTGTCAGTGGTAACTTTAAAAAAATGGCTATGCCTACAATTAGTCATACATTATGAATTTCGCTTTCCTAGAAATGATCTCGGTCCGTCCCTCTGTTCTATACATGTTATAATTCACAGTATATAGAGATACAATCTTTGAACGTTGTCTAAGTTATAACACGTCACTTAATTATCGCTTCAATTACCACTTGATTTTAGAGTTATCCATCTTTATCTGCAAGACCGTCCGTTTGACCGGCCAGTTCTCTCCCACAAACAATAGAAATCGTAAACTTCAAATATATAATCACTCTGAGCTTTGATGGGTGCGTTCGAATCAAATATCTTTACCCCCGCTTAAGGTGCAATTTGGTTACACCTGATTCTCGACTGTAGCTGCACAATATGCTAAACTGATTCTGATACTGAAACAATGTTGAATTTAAAGGCCCACTTAAATTTCGAGTCACTGATTATTTTTTGTATAGTGCCTTGATATGTGGCTTTAATAACAATCAATGCTATAAAATATGATTACAATACTATAATTCATCAACATTTGAAACGTCTGTGTCTCAGAAGATGCCCATAGAGAAATAGAAAACAGCTGAAATCATACAAAGATTACCCCCCTTCTGGATCCCAGAATTCAAACTTTTCAATGGAAGGGTAATAACTCTATCTTTAAGATTTAGAATTATTCCCCCTCCATTGAAAAGAATACAATTAGAACTTCTATCCAGATGAAAAAAACACGTCAGTAACTCAACAAAAACAACATGTCCACAGTTTATTACACCGGATAAGTTGATAATATAATGTTTTGGAGCTTCCACTTTCAAATGGTATATAATATATGGCATATATTTTATATATGTGATCTGGGGGTTCGAAAATTAAGTGGGCCTTTAAAGGTATGGGAGGCCTTGGCGGTGGGTATGCTGTGAAAATATTTCTACCGGTCAAAAACCGCCACAAACAGAACGAATATTAAAATGTAGACAGACTTTGTCCGTATACAAATAAGAAATATCGCATAAACAGTATGTTACTGTCATATGTTTGACCATTGTTATGTAAACAAAAGCATACAAAGTTACTTTCCTGGTGTTTGTTTATATTATGATGGTAAACATAAAGAGCGTTCTTTGTTGCTGAATTCCTGATATGGAACTAATAAAGAGCGTTTATACCATTTGTGTGTGATTAGCCAGTAACACTGAGGTGGGAAGCCTTTTATACCCCGGGATTGCGTTCCCTAGGGGGCATGCGGTACGTTCCCTACGGTCACGTGACTGCGTTCCCTCACAAGACTGCATTCCCTTGCTGGGTACACACTGCGTTCCCTACTCTGGGAGGGCACGCAGTGCGTTCCTAGTAACCGTATCTAAGCGCGCAGTGATTTCACGAACCGGAAGTTAAGCTACCGTATTGTGACGTCACCAGTAAACAATGTGCTAGCAGTTACAATGAATAACATGACAATTAATATTACTTGCGCGAATAAAATAATGATATATAACGAACCAATGTTTCCAAACGGGTGATGTTATGAATGAGGCGAAGGGTTGATAGGTGAACAAAAACGAAATGAAATGACGCGCTGATAAACGAAAGATGAAAACCTAACTTTGTTACACCATCCCCTCTTTAAAGAAAAATTGTTCGACCGCGAACTTAACTTAAACGATATATAAACTGTACGGAATGAGAAATAATTATTTGCTCTTGGTGCCAGCCATCTACTCTTCTCGTTTTCTTTTCATCGCAAGATCCAACGGTTTCCTACCCTCAGGTTTCCTGGTAGTGTTATCTGTCTGACTTGCCCGTGAAACCTCGATCTTTACCTCGGGGTCTCGAAACCAGGTTTCGTTAAGAGAATATGTCCTCCCATCTGCCAACCTCACACTCTCCACCTTTTTAATGCAAAGGTATCCATAAGGAATGAAACGCCTATTATAGTTCTCCAGATGTGCCCGTGCTCCAATGCGAGTCGCTCGTAGTAGTTGGGCAGTGTGGCCTTCCATGTACATGGAAGTCGCCCCGATGAATAAAAATCGAGGGTCCGAGCTTATTAATTGCTCGTATGTGGAGAATGGCTCTGGTAACGTAATGTTCGGGTCCATTTTAAGTTTGAACTTTTTCTGCGGATGGTACATTTCTGGCGCACTATCCACCTGCGTGCCCACATCACTGCTCTGATCTCTGATCTCCGTTTGGGTCGTGATCGATTGTTTCTGCGGCATGACTGGGGTGCACACCGTGACTGGTCTTGCTCTGGTAGATAAATCTAATGGCTGATCAGTTTACATCACAGTTATTCACCAGGTCGGATTCATCCGGGAAGTTAACATTAATGGCCTCCAGAGCCTCCAAGAAGTCAGCCGCCATTACGTCCTCTGAGAGTCCTGAGTCATGTACAACCGGATTCTTGGGTATTTCTGCCAGAAAAATATTTGGGTCAAAGATTGGCGAATTGACCGCTGATGGTAGCAGGGGGTCTATGTTGGGCGAATTCCAGGTAACAGCTGGACAATCCAGCCCTGGGTCTGATACCAGTGTCTCGGGAGCTGGTTTCTTGGTTGCCACTACATGACTTGGCTTGTCAAATTTTATCGACACAGTCTCTGTCGTCACCTTCCGTTCTCGATCAGTTGATGCCCTGCTGGTGACCATCGCTCTTGGTGTTGCAACTCTGATCTGGGATTTGATCCTTGGGGATGCATTCCTTGCCTCTCTATCACTGCCTCTTCTGCTACTCTCGCCATCGCCTCTGTCTCTATCATTCCTGTTGTTGTCCCTCTCCCATGTCATTTCCCGATCAATCGCTTTCTTCGTGATGTTGTGTTGTTTTTCAAGGTGATGCGCCATGACGTAACGCCGCCCCTCTGCCACCTTGTACGTGCAAAACGGACATCCGACTGTTTCCCCATGGGCATCTCGGTGGTGTCGGCTCCGCTGTTTTCTGGTGATGAATTTCCGGTTACAATCCCAACATTGAAACTCTTCGATTGGCTTCGCTCTTGCTGACATCTGGGAAAATAAAAAAAAATGTTTCTTTCAGCTATAGTGCCTAATGGGCTGCGCCCTTAAAGGCCTATCTCTTAAAATTATTGGGACCGCGTTATACCGTTTTAGGGCCCGGTATGAACCAACGCTTTGCCCTTCCTTTGAATTCTTTCAATCTGTCAGCGTGTACTACCCTAGAATTGAATTTTGCCCCTCTCTTGATCCTATATAGAACATCTGTTAGAGTTTCAATGATAGTATATGGTCCATCAAACTTTTTTGCAAGTTTTCGTGATAGCCCCTTTCCCACACGAGTGACTCTAAGTAACACCATGTCGCCTACTTTAAATTTTATTTTATCGTCGCTGCGAGTTCTTATGTCATATTGTCGTTTCTGTCTGTCGCTGGCATGTTTCATATTGTTGCGGGCTACGTCATGTATTTTCTCCAGTTTATTTTGGAGTTTCTCAATATACTCCGGGACATCGGCCTGTCCTGCTTCATTGTAAAGTCCATATTGTCCAATTGTCCGTGGGTATAAAAGGTCAATTGGCGTGTCAGGTTCTCTGCCCATCATCATCATACATGGTGTGTACCCTGTGCTGTCATGCACTGATGTTCGGTATGCAAACATCATCAGTGGTAAGTATGTGTCCCAATCTCGCTGTATTTTGGAGATATATTTACTGAGCATGTCCTTAAGCGTACGATTCTGGCGTTCTACAAGTCCATCGGAACGAGGGTGAAATGGAGTCGTACGAATTTTGTCAATGTTTAAAAGTTTGCACAAATGCTGAAATACAGCACTTTCAAACTGTCTGCCTTAAATCGGTATGTATTAAATTTTGTAAAGGTATACCCCAACGACTAATGAACTGTTTGAGGAATATGTCAGCAATCGGTATGGCCTCCTGATTAGGCATGGGATATGCTTCTGCCCACCGCGTGTAATAATCCATAATGACCAGAATGTACCGATTCCCCTCTCTAGTTTTTGGAAGTGGACCCGTTATATCGATTGCAACCCGTTCCATAGGTGCGCCCACCAAATACTGTTTCATTGGTCCCTTGAGCATCTGACCCGGCTTCCTCTTCTGACATTCTGGGCATTTCTGCACATAAGTATGGGACATGTTAAAATACCCTGTCCAGTAAAATCGGTCACGTATGCGACCCGTGAGGCGATTTGTACCCATATGTCCTCCCATGGTATCCATATGAAGCATTTTCAATACTTCTTATTATTTCCATATTATTTCATCTCGGTTTTCATCCACCCACTTTCGGTATAATACTCCAGCACGCAATTCTATTCGGTTCCATTGTGCCCAATATGTCTTGGTTTTACGCGATAGCATTGAAATATGTCCCCACCGGGGTTTCTCAATGCCTTGTCCCTTCCACTCAACTATTTTCCCCAGGTCCTTGTCACTGGCCTGAGCCTCTCGTATTTCTGTTGGGGTTCTTCCCGCTATCCATGCCTGAGCAGTTGAATTCTGTGGTTGAGAGCTCACATTGGATGGCTTTGTTTTTTGTCTCGTCACCATGTTAATGTTTTCTGACTTTTTTTTTTATCTGGTTGTTTCTCACAATTTATGTTATTTATTGTGTCATCTGTCATGCAATTATGTGTCTCATCTACGAAGTCAGCCTGTCTTTTCGCTGAACTACGTGTAACAACTTTCCGTCTTCTGTCTTTCGTCATTGTGAATGAGTCAAATTTGTGAGCTACTGCTCGTGATTCTGGTTTGAATCGATCCGTTAACCGCTGCCACCAAATTATGTAACCTGTGAGGGGGGGGGGTGTCTTCCTCTAAGTTACTTTATAATGACTATAAAGACTATATGATATTATATAGTAGCTTAACTTGACAACGAGAGGAATTAAATATGCCCTGTTGCCCAGTCCCACTTCTCAATGAAGGTTCTATCTCAATGGTGAGTAGAATTAAATCAATGAATTAATTGAATAATCATAAATCAATCATTTATTCTGTACTAGTCTGACATCTATTATTTATGATGTAGTACTGATTTCATGTATTTGCAATAGAGTACAATTTGTGACTGCTAGCTCCCTAATCACCGTTCTCGTAAATGGAATAGGACATAAACAGAGTGTCCTGATCTATGTCTATTAGAATTAATTTACGTCGATTGATTATCAACAATTGTATTCATATATTAGTTGAATACATCACGGTATTGTTTTACTAACAATATTCAATGTGAGAAATAAGCTTCTCAAACTGAGTCAAAGGGTGTTTACGTTGGGTGAAAGACGGTAGTCTAACACGAAAACAGGATATATAGAATTGTATCCATGATAAACAATAACATTACTCTTGGTATCCAAAATAGATCGGAAAATCCCAACGGAACGCCTACTAAAATGTAGTCAATGGGCTGACTTGTCTCAATAACGGGCGTACCTTAGTACTGCAAAATAGTTCAAGAGAACTTAAGTTTGAGATCGCTATTAAGTATCGTATCGTCTGATCAAAATAATGTGAGATTGCGTTTCCTTACGGAGGGGGGAAAGCCTTTTATACCCCGGGATTGCGTTCCCTAGAGGGCACGCAGTACGTTCCCTACGGTCACGTGACTGCGTTCCCTCACAAGACTGCGTTCCCTTTCTGGGTACACACTGCGTTCCCTACTCTGGGAGGGCACGCAGTGCGTTCCTAGTAACCGTATCTAAGCGCGCAGTGATTTCACGAACCGGAAGTTAAGCTACCGGATTGTGACGTCACCAGTAAACAATGTGCTAGCAGTTACAATGAATAACATAACAAATAATATTACTTGCGCGAATAAAATAATGATATATAACGAAACAATGTTTCCAAACGGGTGATGTCATGAATGAGGCGAAGGGTTGATAGGTGAACAAAAACGAAATGAAATGACGCGCTGATAAACGAAAGATGAAAACCTAACTTTGTTACAATAGCATGCTGTTTACGCGATGGTCATGGCATATATGAACGAAACTGTATGCGTTTTAATGTTTTTCTGTTTACGGTGATTGGAACAAATATGAATATTTTCGACAACTAAGGCCTCCCGTGCCTTTAAAAGTAATATGAATCATACGTGACACGTAGTGGAGCAACCACACATGCTGTATCCCAAATTTGCTTTTCATCACCAACGCAGGTCCCGTCATAAAATAATTAATGCTGCACCAGCACAGCTTCCGTCATGAAATGGTTAATGCTGCACCAATGCAGCTCCCACCATGGAAGGGTTAATGCTGGACCAGCACAGCTACCCGTCATGACAGGGTTAATGCTGCACGAGCACAGATCCCATCATAAAATAGTTAATGCTGCACCAACGCAGCTCCCGTCATGAAATAATTAATGCTGCACAGCGCAACTCCCGTCATGAATGAGTTAATGCTGCACCAGCGCAGATCCCGTCATGAAATGGTTAATACTGCACCAACACAGCTCCCGTCATAAAAAGGTTAATGCTGCACCAGCACAGCTCCCATCATTAAATAATTAATGCTGCCCAACGCAGCTCCCGTCATGAAAGAATTAATGCTGCCACAACGCAGCTCCCGTCATGAAAGAATTAATGCTGCACCAGCACAGCTCCCGTCATCAAAGGGTTAACGCTGCACCAACATAGATCCCGTCATCAAAGGGTTAATGCTGCACCAACGCAGCTCCCATAATCAAATAACTAATGCTGCACCAACGCAGCTCCCGTCATGAAATAATTAATGCTGCACCAGCGCAGCTCCCATAATCAAATAATTAATGCTGCACCAACGCAGCTCCCGTCATGAAATAATTATTGCTGCACCAGCGCAGCTCCCGTCATGATAGAGTAATGCTGCACCAACGCAGCTCCCATTATCAAATAATTAATGTTGCACTAACGCAGCTCCCGTCAAGAAAGAGTTAATGCTGCACCAACGCAGCTCCCAAAATCTAATAATTAATGCTGCACCAACGCGGCTCCCGTGTTGAAATAGTTAATGCTGCACAACGCAGCTCCCATTATCAAATAATTAACGCTGCACCAACGCAGCTCCCGTCATGAAATGTATTAATACTGCACCAGCACAGCTCCCGTCATGAAAAGTTAATGCTGCACCAATGCAGCTCCCATCATCAAACAATTAATGCTGCACCAACGCAGCTCCCGTCATGAAATAATTAATGCTGCACCAGCGCAGCTCCCGTCATGAAATAGTTAATGCTGCACCAACGCAGCTCCCGTCATTAAATAATTAATGATGCACCAACGCAGCTCCCGTCATCAAATAATTAATGCTGCACCAACGCAGCTCCCGTCATGAAAGAGTTAATGCTGCACCAACGCAGCTCCCGTCATCAAATAATTAATGCTGCACCAGCGCAGCTCCCGTCATGAGAGAGTTAATGCTGCACCAACGCGTAGCTCCCATCATCAACGCAGCTCCCGTCATGAAATAATTAATGCTGCACCAGCGCAGCTCCCGCCATGAAATAGTTAATGCTGCACCAACGCAGCCCCGTCCTGAAATAATTAATGGTGCACAATCGCAGCTCCCGTCATGAAATAGTTAATACTGCACCAATGCAGCTCCCATCATCAAATAATTAATGCTGCACCAACGCAGCTTCCGTCATGAAATTTAATAAAGTTCTGGGATTGACATCGATATCATTGTGCTAAACTCTTACGTCACGGCGCGTACCCAGAATACACGTGTGTCTTATTAAAATTATGAGGTCAATATTAATTTTGTTTTAACACTAGCCGTTTCGACTCTCGAGATCGTTTTTCCTTGCTAAAATGCGTATACATTTGTATCAACATATGGAGCCTCGCATATATGATATAAGAGAAAAATGGGCCTAACAATATTTCACTTAACCATGCAAGCTAGTGCATTCTCTTATAGGTGCGAGGCTCCCTTTGGAAGACTTGGATATATAAGATAATTTTACTGGCACCTTTAATGCTGTACCAGCGCAGCTCCCGTCGTGAAATGGTTTTTAAATAACACTACCGCGGACCCAAGCAGACGACAGTCATAAATGTTCACTATGTATGGGACCCCATAAAGGGTCAAGTGTAGAATTCTTACACTTCATCATCTCGGTATAATCACATATCCTCTGCATTCACACAATCAGCTTCCTTAAGAATCAGTACAAATCGCGATCTTTTGATTTTCAAATGCGAGTTCAATATTTATAAATGCGTGATCAGATCTATATTTTGTTTCAATATTGACGGCTGTGACCAGAGGTTCTAAATCATATGATATGAGGAAATAGTCAAGTCTGCTACATCTTTTATTCGGACCATACCATGTGTATCGTTTTTTTTATCTGGAGGCCTCCCTTCTTTGTTACAGGATATTGCTATCTTCGTAAATCACCGAGGCCTCACTTCTTTGTTACAGGATATTGCTATCTTCGTAAATCACCGAGGCCTCCCTTCTTTGTTACAGGATATTGCTATCTTCGTAAATCACCGAGGCCTCCCTTCTTTGTTACAGGATATTGCTATCTTCATGGGATTCTTCGTAAGGGTTGCGGCATGGACCATTCCACTTTTAGGATCCACCACAGCGGCATTTTTTTACTGTTTATCCTTCACGTACGTGAACAATACTTATTTTACTCGGCAAATCACACTAAAGTTGCAACGAAATGTCATCCGTAACATTTTGGTTATCTCGTTTTTAATTACATACCCATTGTTGTATTCATACTAAAGGCAATGGCTTTCAACTGTGACTGAATTGGTCATTGTCGCATGGTTTCGAGCAAACAGACACCCAGAATCTCTCAAACGTGCAAAAAGACACACAGGATATCCCAAACGTGCAAAAAGACACACAGGATATCCCAAACGTGCAAAAAGACACCCAGGATCTCAAAGGCTCACAAAACAACGGGAATTTAGCGTTTCGTGGAAGGATACCCGCGAACTTTCGGCACTTGGTGTATCCTTCCGCGATATGCTCTCGTGCGATAATCACTTCCAAGCCTTGAAATAGCGGGCTAGCATCACCAAATTCACCATCTGGGGACCTCATTCTGCTGATGTGTAAGCAGATTGGGGTCCCAGAGGGTGAATTTGGTGATGCTAGCCCGATTGGCGGGATAGCATCACCAACTTCACCCTCTGGGGACCTCATTCTGCAAATGACAGACACCCTATTTCAAGGCTTGATCACTTCCCCGTCCAAAACCACGTGATGGCTCTGTCTATGTATCATATGTCGTTTGTTGATCTTATTATCTAAACATTTCACACCAAAGAACATGTATTCATCTGCACATGTGTTAGGTTTTCGTTTGTCTATCGTCTGGTGCTTATACCTGAACATACCTTCAAATGAATTATAGACTAATCCATTGTATACCAGTACTTTATAACTGTTTGGAAGAATCCGTTTAGTAGAGAAGGGATTAATCAAAGAAAGCATGCGACCTTGTAATTAACCAATTACACGGTGGGGAATCACGTGGTTTCGAGTTGATGAGTATCCTGCATTCAAAATGACCGAGGAGATCTAAAATGCGACCAGAGCGAGGAAAATAGTTAATAAACTAAGATATGACATTACATATGATATTACATAGTGTTTTGACAGCTACGAGCAGATGCTATACTATTTTTCGAACAAGCTGATACCATCCTCATTTATGTCCAAATTCACATTTGTTGCTCCAACATACTGACCAAAGTTGTCAGTCGAAGGATTTTTTCAAGATGTATGGACTGGTGTATTCCACGCACCTCCGACTGGCAACTTTGGTGAGAATGTCATAGAAAACAGCTAACTGTTTCCGAACAAATAAGGTATCAACTTGTTTCAAAACTAAACCAGCATATGCTCGTAACAGTCAAACTGCTATACCTTGTGTTAGTTCCTCGTATATTATAATTTTGTGCGTCTGCACATTTTGAATGCGTGGTACTCACCAACCTCTAAACCACGTGATTCCCCACCGTGAATTAGGCGTCAGTGAAATTTCACGCCGCGTCTCATGCTAGTATCACACATGTGTGTGTTTATGATACAATCAGTATAAAAATATTTCGCAATAAATATGTTTTTGAATGTTTGATACGCATAATAGCTTTTCCTGGATATATTCAGATTATCGAAACACCGCGAAAAAGATAATTTAAAAACAGATAACGGTACTATTTGTTAACAGCATATGTTTGCCCTGACAGTATCATATCAATTCAGCAGGACCCAACCGCATCATTGCACATTAGCAGGACGACTTGACCAGGGGTGAGTCTGGTCGATAAAAGGTTTGACCTAGAACAAATTTGGACTAAGTTGGTTTTTATTCCATTTTGAAGAGAAATATATCCGCTATAACATAATAATCCAAAACCAAGAAGGCCTGACTCCTCCATCCGATATATACCAGTTTGTGTGAAATTTAATGGGACGCCGTTCTTCTATTTGTTATATATTTAGTGATCTCAATAATTAACTTTATGATAACACTAAATGTATATACGATATGACAAACCCGAATATATGATATCATTAAATATTGTATGATGTCACAAAATGGTTTTAAGATATCACTAATTCCAATACCTGATATTTTAAATTAATTTGTTGATATCACAAAATCGAATTATTGATATCACAAAATAGTTAGCATTTAGTTTTATCAGTTATTCGATGTTGCGATATCATAAATTCATTTTGTGATATAATAAAATTGAATTTGTGATATCGTAATACATTTTGTGATATAAATAAATAGAAAATGGCATAGCTGGAATACTATTCCTTCAATATTTTGTGATATTATTAAATCATGTTATGACATTATAAAATATAATTATTGATATCACTAAATGCATTCTTATTTTGTGATATCATATAATCGATTTTGTGATATCTTAAAATCATTCTATGATAACCCTAATTCCCCAACATTTTATGAAAATCGAATTATTGATATCAGTAAATGCTTACTATTTTCTGATATCAATAATGCGATTTTGTGATATAAAAACAATTATTTATTTTATGAATATCACAAACTAGAATTAGTGATATCACAAAATATTTAATGATATCTCATATTCGATTTTTTATATCATATATTCATTTAGTGATATCGTAAAATGAATTATTGATGTCACTAAATAGGTAATAAATATAAGAATGGCGCCCGTGAATTTATGAGTTAGTGATATCATAACGTCGAATATGTGATATCATAAAATAACTAGTATTTATTGATATCACAAAATGAATACATAAATCGAATATATTACTTCAGAAAATAGAAAGCATTTAGTGATATCAATAATAAAATTTTGTTATATCATGAAATCATTGTATGGGTATCACCAAATATTTTATGATATCACTAAATGGATTTAATGATATTAATAAAAAGTCTTTTCATCCGAATTATTGATATCACAAAATGAATATATGATATCACAAATTTGAATAAGTGATACAAAATGAATATATCATATAATAAAATCGAAGTGATATCACATTTAACTGTTTTATTACACATATAGCACACGAATCAAGGTAAACAGCACAGATCAAATTTAGTTATTTTTCTGATTCTGGGCGCCCAAAAGTCGAATGATACCATGCTTTCGCTTGCTCTCTCGTGAGATACATTTGGGTGAATTCTTACATCTCTTATTAAAAGTTTCCTTATACTCTGAAATCATTCGTCGATGCATAATTCGAGAGATTGTTCACTCTTATAGGACTAGCTATTACATTTTCCACAAATTGTAACCTTCATTCGATTTTTTCCCCATTTTGGCGTCCATTTTGGGATATACACTCTACCGATAAGGTGAATGACTAAGCATTGTGTGTTTTTAATTTTAGTAGTATTTGTATTAGTTGGTGCACATACCAAAGAAATTCAGAATTTTTCGGTTAAAAAAATTGCTCGAAGCGGATGTTAGTGGATTTTGGTTATGTTATAGAGGATAATATAAGTTCAACAAACCACGTTTGTTGATATTATTAATATTTCCTACGAGAACTACTCATCAATGAATATCTAGTATATAAATAATAAATAAATAACAATTTTATATAGCGCGAACTCCACTGAAGTTCTCCAAACACGCTTGACATAATAAAATTAAAATACAATTGCAAACATAAGACATATGGATATCAACAAAACAGTTGAACTATAAGTGAGACGTTATACAAAATACAGAAGCGCATAAAATCACAAAATCGAAATTAGATTAAAAGGTTACTAATAAGTTGGGGTGATAATATGCAAACAATAACAACGAAAAGGGTGGTTAAACTGGCGAACGGGAAACGAGTAGAACGGAATATAAAATTGTTGTTCTTAAATAGGGATCCAAATAGTATAAAATATACTCTAAGTATAGAAAGAGTTAATACCATCGTAAACATGTCGCAGACGACAATAAGCCTTGTCACTGGTTCGCAATTTTCAAGATGGCCGATGGTTCCATATGGTCCGATTCCTAGTATTTACCGTAAAAGGTCAAAGTTAAGAAGTAGCATCCACACCCCCGTGTACGTGGTATCGCCAAAACCGAGGGTATCGCCAAAACCGAGAATATGGGAAAGTCATTTTCACGTATATGATATGGGGATATGTTTGTTTCTCACCGTAATACATACATCGAGCATCGTATGTGTATGTCCACACGAAGCATGAGTATTTATCCACCAGTTGTCAATCAGTTTTCCCAGATCAGACAATTATTTATTTTTTGGCGAATTTTTTCAATGGTGTTTTTGCTTTTGCTCACTCAAATTTTCGAGAACAACCATTCACTAGTATAGTTCTTGGACCTCCACGCTTCCAAAACAATTGCCGGTATATAGTTGAATCTGTCAATGAAGCATAGGATTTGACAGAATTTAATAAATCCTTGTCGTTCTCAATATCCGCGCGATATGAAGGGACCACTGTCGGTCCAGAAATATGCGAACGGCACAGATGAAGATGCGCCAAACGCCGAGTTTCTGTGCAGTAAATATGCGTATTACTTAAGGAGTTCTGATGAGTTTTCGAGTGTTTCTATGTGTATCTGAGACTGATCAATTGGACTGCGAATGTCAACTGAAATATGAATCCATAACATATTCGAAATAATGTGTGCATATTATATTATGAATGTATTTCAATTGAAATTAATTGAACATCCATCTCAGCATTCAGATTTGCGATCTCAATAACGTGAATGAATGATAACGCGATGCCTTGATCACACGCACGTGAATGCTGCCGTTCGCATGCATGCAGCTAATCGGATATTCGTTTACTATTAACATGCTTGGGGTTTGTATATAGACCACACATGCCAGACGACACGCTACGGTGTATCAACGATTTGTTATAATCATGTTTATTGTACAGACTTTATGACTCGTTCCCACTCGATGAGATGATTCGGTTTCATTGTCGCGTAACGGTCTATTCGAACGGCAGCATTCACGTGCGTGTGATCAAGGCATCGCGTTATCATTCATTCACGTTATTGAGATCGCAAATCTGAATGCTGAGATGGATGTTCAATTAATTTCAATTGAAATACATTCATAATATAATATGCACACATTATTTCGAATATGTTATGGATTCATACTTCAGTTGACATTCGCAGTCCAATTGATCAGTCTCAGATACACATAAAAACACTCGAAAACTCATCAGAACTCCTTAAGTAATATGCATATTTACTGCACAGAAACTCGGCGTTTGGCGCATCTTCATCTGTGCCGTTCGCATATTTCTGGACCGACAGTGGTCCCTTCATATCGCGCGGATATTGAGAACGACAAGGATTTATTAAATGCTGTCAAATCCTATGCTTCATTGACTGATTCAACTATATACCGGCATTTGTTTTGGAAGCGTGGAAGTCCAGGAACTATACTAGTGAATGGTTGTTCTCGAAAATTTGAGTGAGCAAAAGCAAAAACACCATTGAAAAAATTCGCCAAAAAACATTAATGGTCTGATCTGGGAAAACTGATTGACAACTGGTGGATAAATACTCATGCTTCGTGTGGACATACACATACGATGCTCGATGTCTGTATTACGATGGGAAACAAACATATCCCCATATCATATACGTGAAAATGACTTTCCCATATTCTCGGTTTTGGCGATACCCTCGGTTTTGGCGATACCACGTACACGGGGGTGATCCATGGATTTGTAAACATTCGACAGTGCGAGCATTTTTTTTATCAGCATTCAAGTTTGATGGCATAATTTCAGTTATTCTGAGTGCAACTACGGGTTTAAGAATTGTTTTGTGGCCATGTCATCTACAGAGTGACTATGTGGACATTCAGACGTTTAAGCGATGGACGCCCCCTTTTGTCAACGAACTTCTCATATTTTACTAATAAATAGCGAGTATTTACGATAAAAAAAATAACGCAAAAACATATACGTGATACACTCAATCCATCTACTACGCGAAACATACGTATCGTATGTATCCAGGGTGATTGTTTAATTAGTTTTATGAAGTTGTTGCACCTGCGATTCGGTAACGAACTGTTGCCATTTTATTTTGGGAATCCCAGACTGGAGCCATATGCTAAAAATAGATGCTACTTCTTAACTTTGACCCCCGGAGACCAAATGGTGGATTCACCGGGAGTTAGTGATCTTACTTATAGAGATAACACAGCGACCTAGGTTCTACTCAAATGTCATACAAACCCTGGGTGTGTATTCGTCCGATATGAGCATCTGTTTTTCGTTTTCCTTTCACAGCATTCTGTACTTGATTTGGTTTGATCTGGTCAGCCAATCAAATCATGTCGTCATGGATATAGAAAAGGACGTTCCGAACAAACCATGGTTAAAGTTGCAGCTTCATGCCACGTGCAACATTGAGAAATCATTCTTCAACGATTGGTTCACGGGACATCTTAATCACCAGATTGAACATCAGTACGTAAAGTGATCACTACTAAAGCCACACACAGTGCGTGTATAATTTTATTAAATACTAGCCGAAACAGGCTCCCATTGGGGGTCTTTTTTCAGCGCCAGTCGCCCGTTTTTGCGTTAAGACCTTGTGGCCTCTTTGTACGCTTCGCGCACATTTGGATCTAAATATTCACTTTGGTTCACAGTGAGTACACATTATAACGAGCGTACATCTGGTCTGCAAATATGTTCATATTGAACCTAAATATTCACATTTATTTGATTCTGAAATTGGCCCATAGTGAGCTTATTTTATTTTGTGTGTTTTGTTATTTATTTAATTAATTGTCTTGATATCAAATTTTATAAAAACTAACGCCGTTTTAACCTCCGCCAGGGCACCCTGAATCACCACACCAAATTTGGTTGAAATCTGTCCAGGCCTCCAGGGCTCTGGGAGAAAAATCCGAACTGACAGACAGATCCTACTCTTTTATATATATATATATATATATATATATATATATATATATATGCGCTGAATTGAACAAACATGTTTTTTTTTATATCTAGGTTATTTAACCCTTTGAGTGCCAGGTCGATTTTTGTATCAACCCATATACCCTGTGCCAATGCATTCTCTTATATATGCGAGTCGACCAATTTTTTTTTTATTTTTTTTTTATACAATTTTTTACAATTTTAATAATTTATTCTTATATTCTTTAACAGACTTATTTTGTAGGTTTAGGGCCGATGAGATCGGCCCCTGGCACTCAAAGGGTTAATCAATATAATCATTTCAAAAGGAAGTATATTGAGTAGTGGCTAGTTGGCTCTAATTATCCACCCTCCGATTTAATCAGGTTACTCGTTTTGAAATATAATCCCAAGTTGCATGTCGCATCTGATTATAACGTATCCACATGCAACGAAAACACAGTTTGAATAACAATAAGTTCAAAGCGAACAAAGAAACATTATTCAATATGGACTTATTATTCCAGTAAAACAAACATTCACAATTAGAGAGATATTGTTAATTTAAAAGTAATCAAAATGTAATCATGATTACAGGTACATTTGAAAGTAATCGATTACGATTACTTGCAATTAAAAAATGTCATGATTACTGATTACAGGCGATTACTCCAAATTATGTAATCGATTACTTTCATTACGATTACTGATTACGATTACCCAACCATGATCCCATCATCACGTAGAACATAATTATTTCTTGTGAATCAACTGACAGTGAATAATCACTGATGTTCGAATTCCTAACTTCTCTTGTATAGGTTAGAATGCGGTGTGCAAGCCTATCGACAGAAATAGGTAAAGTGTAGCCCGGAAATTGCTCTCTATAAACGGATTCGTCTATACTTGCAGCCTGTATCCCACTATACCCAGACACAACTTATACAGACTTACTCCGATGGTGCTACAGTTGTGCAAGAAACATGGAGTCGAGTACAAAATAAAGAAGTCACTTCCCACTGCATTCGCTGATATCTTTCGGTGAGCATATATACTAACTGAAACAGGCTCCCAAAAAGGGAGCCTTTGTTCAACGGCATAATGGGCCGCTTGTGTGCGCTTTGATTCACGCACATTTTGATCTGTTAAATATTTTGATTAACAAAAATCATATTTGTTTTTAATTGTGTTATATTGAACTCCTTGATCAATTAAAAAAAATTAAATTTAAATGATTTTTTTAATATCAAGATTTTGAAAAAACTAATACCGTTGTTCCCATGGATACGTCGACGTCGTTTTGTACAACAAAAATTCGTGGCAGGCAATCAATGCAATGCTATCACTGTATGAAACTACCAGAACCATCATAATTATAACCATGCGAATGGTTGAAATCCAGATATGATGATAAAAGAGACCTTGAATGGCTACCTACAAGTTAAGTCTCAACTCCATATACTCTCACTGACGTTCAATGGGGTGCCATGTAATAATCGTTTACAATTAACATTGTACTCCACTACATAAACGTCGTTCCTAATCCTTAGTTGTCAACAATGTAATATAATTAAGTTTAATCACATATACATCTATATCATAAAATGCTCCGCAATCAGTGTCTAGTATGTCAATTAATGCATCTTTTAACCCTTTACCCAACAGAACGGCCCTGTGCCAATGCATTCTCTTATATATGCGAGTCGACCATAGGTCGCCTCGCATATATAAGAGAATGCATTGGCTTAACACATTCAAAATTATAAAATTGTTAAAGAATTTTTTTAGGCCAATGCATTCTCTTATATATGCGAGGCGACCTATGGTCGACTCGCATATATAAGAGAATGCATTG
The DNA here is from genome assembly GCA_032622095.1 of Siphonodentalium dalli. Taxonomy (NCBI): domain Eukaryota; kingdom Metazoa; phylum Mollusca; class Scaphopoda; order Gadilida; family Siphonodentaliidae; genus Siphonodentalium; species Siphonodentalium dalli. The sequence continues at coordinate 282,236,847 of CP136064.1, read as the reverse complement.
GCACAGGGCATAACTGTAACCATCACAATGTGGTCAATGAGCCGGTTCCAATGATATCCATATTTGTATGATTTTATTGAGACAGACCCAAGATAATTTAGGCTGTTGCAGCTTTATTTGGCCGTTTTTGGCCGGTTTGTTGGGTAAAGGGTTAACAATATAAACACAAGCACGTAGCCGTCATGATGAAATTCACATTATTGTGTAACGCTCGCGCCATGCAGTCGATGCAACATGTGATAGGTCAACAATGTCTTGTGAGATCGATTTGTTTATAAAGTTGGCGGTCACGCCTACACGGAAATAAATAAAGAGTAGAAACGTGTACTCTATTATTTTGTAGATATCGTATTTACACATCCATTGTGTAGAAATGCCACAAGACGTATGGCGCGCGACAACTAATTACACTATAAAAGAGTACAATTGATTAATAAGTACTCAAATAAAGAGTAACGTGGCGTATGTAGCGATCACGTGCCGATGTGCAACGTCATTTTTTCGCAGCGTCATTTTTTCGACCATGACGCCATTTTGTCTCAATGCTTGGAAAGTAAACTATTCTTTATCCATTGGAATCATGGAATTTTCATGTAATTACAGACTGTCCACATGTCGGAATCGTGGTAACGGAAACGCGGCAATGTTTTGACTTCATTATTTTTCATTAAGTTGTGAAATTTCATTGAAAACACCAACATAAATCGTAGGCTACTATTCTTGACTAGGTAGGCCAACTTTACTTTAGATTTTGAATAATTAAATTAATAATTTACATCATTTTCATTTGATTACTATAGACTAGTATTATGCATGATGCCATTATCATCTAGCCTATATATATTTTATTATTTTCCCCGGACTATTATTTATGTTCCTAACCAGCGCCGCCTGAAATTAGCTACACGTCCTTCATCCCGAAGCGAGGGCGGATTTTTTATTTACTATCATTCATCATTGATATATCATTTAGGACATTTAGATGTGGAAATTGGAATTTCATTGAAAGATCTTGCAAGTACTATAACATATTAATTAACGGTAAATTATATTGCTATTAGTATTACTTAATACGTATGACTACTAGTACTTTAGATTTGAAATATTTACATCATCATCTTTACTAGTATCATAGTATGATAGTATGGTATTAACAATTTGATGAAAATCTAACTTCTAAGTAACTAAACAGAACATCGTAATTTCCGTATTAGTTGCTCAAATATTCCCATTTTTTAAATTACCCCTCTGGAGTCCTCATTGACCTTCACCTTGGCGTGAGATTTCATGAATTTTAAAGTTTTTTTTATCATCATCGTTTATCGTCTAACATCAGTCAGTCAATGTCATCATCATCATCATCATCGTCGTGTTTGCCGACAAAATAATTAATATATTACACAATGTCAATGTGACAACTGACGTACGGCATCAGTATTAGTTGTTTTAAATTCAGTCTGTTCAGAGATGAATACCCAGAAATAATTTTGAATCAATAAATGTGCATCGAAATTGGGTGACTTGCTCACAAGTGAACTCACATGTACCTGTAGGCTGTATGGCAATTGTTTTTCCAGATTTGTTGTTCAGAACAATGTATTTTGACTAATAGTAATAGCTTCATTCAACCATGCAAATTTAAAATTGGGGTCCCGTGATCTTTCAAGTTGCATGATCTGATGATTCAAAGTTGAAAGTACTTTTGTGTCTCAATCTCATATTAAAACTGCTCAAGGCACAGCTCTCGAAAGATCCTCATGTCATGAAGCGATATGGCGAGGTGACTTGGAATTGATCCAAAAATCCTCATGTCGATCGTTAAAAGGCGAGGTGGCTTTGACAGCTGGTGCTAAATTTCAAGCAGTTACAATGTATATGCTACTCTCGGGATCCAAATAATAGTAGGGGCGGAATAATAGTACAGGGGTGAAATTTCCTTTAAAATAAATAATAGTATGGGGGCTCAATAATATTACAGGGGGGAATTTTCGCAAATCAACACTAAGTATGGGTCAAAAATTGTGGTTAGTTTCATATGTTCTCATACAGAGATCATTGCACATCCTCATAAATATCATTCACATTTTGTCAAAAACTTCTAACAGTTTACTTTGATTGTTCCTGAATTATTTTAGACTTGTAGTCATATATACAGTTAGAGATATGACTTTTATGTGAGGGACTTGTGTGCTTGGGGTTCATTAACTCACCCTTTGTTGTCATATGACTGACTCAAAAATATAGTGTCCAGATCCAGTCGCAACTATTGACACAATGAAATAATTATCTTGATTCATTGATGTCAGATATGCCATAATGGTGAGCATAGACATGTAAAATTTAGCTTGGCAATATAAAAGTATATTGGAATCCTTTTGTTTTTATCTATAAACTCATCTTCACCATCGTCTCCACTTTATCATCTTCATCATCATATAAATTCACTATATATATAGAGCAACTATAGATATAAAATATACATGTAGTCGAACAAATCCCAAGTGTTGACCATTCATTTAGGCCCATACCGGCAGTTTAAGTTTAATACAAAATAACAAATTTAGTGGTTCTTAAAATTCACAATGGTATACAATTGTCACAATGTGATAACTTCTGCATTTATGTGAAAGTGATGAAATTGGAACCTCTAGTATATAATAAGTAATCAAAATTAAAATCTTCATAATAATGGATATCGTATTAATTTAAAATTAAATCATCATTATCTGGGTCAAGTAATGTTCTATGTTGACTGGTAATCACTACTACAGTAATGCCCTAATTAATTGACTCCCTAACCACAGCAGAATTATGGGTAACTTTTCAGGATTTAGTCGGAAATATGGCTTGTTGCTATTTATTGGAAAGCTCTCGCAGAGAGCTTTCTGATGAATGGCAACAAGCCATATTTCTAGGAGAGCTTTCCGATGAATGGCAACAAGCCATATTTCCGACTAAATCCTGAAAAGTTACCCATAATTCTGCTGTGGTTAGGGAGTTGATTAATTAGGGCATTACTGTATACACAAGCATTTGCATCATCATGGTCGTCTGTGAAGCTAGAATATTCATTCAGCGTGTTTAGTTTTGATATATATGAGCTACAATTCTACAGATAACATGTGGACAGTCTGCTTTTAAATAATTCAAGATTCTGTATTAAAATCCAAAATTGTTAATGTGGAACATCTATTTTTTTTGCTGACTGCGTGCCATTTTTGAAGCATCTTTTAAAAACAACAATGTTCTGGTCTACAAATAATTGCATCATTTCCATGCAAAATTTCGACTCGTTTATGATGTCTGTACAATGGAGTGGACGATCACAGATGATTCATGGTGGTTGGAATATCAAGGCTTGAGGAATCTGGTTGAATTTTTCACAGGTATTTATGAATTATCTATTATAAACTAATTAATATATATATGCTTTAAAGTTTGCACAAAATATTAGGGGTGGGAGGTACTACCAGTGTCGCGATACGATACATATCGCGATATGCGGTCGCGATACAATACTTATCTAGATACGATACCCTAGTATTTCTGGATGCAGCCCTTCATATGGAATTCATGAATTGGTTGAAAAAAAACATATATTCAATCATAGTCATTATTTAATAGTTCATTAATTTGATTAATCCTTCAGTACCAGCTACTTCAGTTCATTGGAATGTTTTATATAAGGCCAAGGTCGTATGGGATTACACGACTTTCAAGTACAAAAACATAACCACGTTTGTTGTTTAATTCATTTAAATACAGTCCAGGGGGAGTAATTCAAAAATACCACGTCGGAAGTTCGGAACGCTGTCTGTATTGACGCGGTTTACTACGAGTCTTGCGATGAGACACGTTTATGTCAATTGGGTATCGGTGACTGTTAACGGAACGATTTAATTCTCTAATATGCAGTTCAACTCCAATGAACGACAAATGATTAGCATGATGTACATTTTGAGCCTTTTGGTGACATCATTTCTATGAACGAACTCTTCTGTGTGCCAACGGTGACAATGGTATATCAAACTTTACACAAAAACAACAATGCCCACGCGCATGACCGACGAACAGGTGGCTGACCTATTTAATCGGCGCTTTGAAGTAGAACGACTTTATCATGCTTCTTTGCATGCCGTTGTATTTAATTCTTATTCTCCAGCGTAACGAATAATGGACACCGGTAATAGATGAACAGAATTGTGTATCGCTATGCACGATTTTTTGGCTATGGAACCGGTGCGTGTATCGTAGAACTCTGATTCGCGATACACCAGTGCACCGGTGATATCTCGCACCCCTACACAATATTCAGTCCCACTCGAACTCACTGTCAAGCACCGTTCGGCAAACCTCTTTAGATTCCATACTATTTCAGAGTCAGCTCTAATATGACATACAATGATATACTATTAGCTAAGAATAACCCATACTAGTATATTCATTATATTAATAGCCATACTAGTAATTAGAAACTTGATTTGCCATGCGATTGTCTATATGGATTGATTTGCATTATATACAGTTATGCCCAAAGTAATTGTCTCCTTAACCACAGCAGAATTATGGGTAACAGTAACTTTTCAGGATTTAGTCGGAAATATGGCTTGTTGTCATTCATCGGAAAGCTCTCGACAACAGTTAACGGTACACGTAAGATGTTATTATTGCAATACTTTAATTATGATCTCTTTTGTAGGAGGAACAAACTGGCATGAGGGCAAGTGTGAAGGGTCAAGACAGCAATCTCCAATCCAGCTACATGTTCATGTACAAGGTGCTCTACTTCAGTGATGAAACATATACTGGAGATCATCTGGTCGCTGAATATAGGGGAGGGTACCGTCCCTGAAGTCTCTAGATAGTTGTAAGTGACCGTTCATTGAACAAATCATTCAAACAGTTTAGTGCTATTGTTTCGCAGCTTCTGTAATATCTTTCACAATACAAACCCACAATATGATCAATACATTTCGCGATTCACTTTATTGCTTTTGATACAATCAAATATATATTTCTTAGAAGCATTGCAAGTTATCAACATCAAAGATCAATCCATGATTTTACGCTTTACATGTACATATGTTTCGATTGTTTGCCCAAATGTAAATATAATTGTCAAATAACTATCTAAAATAGCCCTCTTATTTTTCCGATTGTTTGGTATAAACTCACAAATCGTATTATTATGTTCGCTCATCGCCGCCGATGGGTAGTAGTACTGCGTGCATTTAAATAGGAGTAAGGTACTTGCTTAACCCTTTCATGACTGGAGTTTCCTAAAATTTTGCGAAAAACCCTGTGCCAATTCATTCTCTTAAATAAGCGAGTCTCCCATTGGGAGCCTCACATATGTAAGAGAATACACTGGCCTATCAATAGTTACCTTGACCTTGCATTCTCTTAAATATGCGTGGCTCCCTATGGTAAACTGGTATATATAGGAGAATGCACTGGCATTGGATGTTTACTGCTGCACCAGCGATTGTTATGAAAGGGTTAATTAATTTTGATGCATATACTACTAGTTACTAGTAGTATTCCACATTTGCTTATATTAGTTCATCATTATTCTCACTTGATATTACTGTTTATATACCAATCTCTCATTTTCATATACAGTACTAGGGCACTATAAATTTGTCTGGATCGCAGCACTTTATCACAGACAGGATATCTGGGAAAGTTCTTGTTTCTGTTAAAAATAAGGTTTCCTTGGCTCTATCCAGATAGTTACAGGACCATCGTAACTTTTAACAAAGTTACGTATTGCGGCTAGAGAAATGCCGTTTTGGAAACATTTGATCTCATTATCACGTGGAGCAATTTCCCCATTTGCTGTATACATATACTCCATGAGTCCAATCGGCATTATAACTTATATATGCCAATTGGTGTATATACATCTATCCACCTATATACTAATTGATAGAATCTACACATGACATATCACCTCAGTTTTGAACGAAATTTCTGCAATAGGTTGTTTAGTTCTATATAGAGGTATATGCTTAGTGTGCATATATAATCATACATGTAATTAGAGGCAAAGCACATTAGGAAAGGTGAAATTTTATGCGTCAAAGCCAATAATTAAATATATGTATATGTTAGCTGACCTGAATATATGGTAAAATGTGGTTATATCTTAATTTACAGATTTAGAAGATGTACTTAACATCATCTTCAGATAGAGACAGCAGTTAAGGACAGACTGATAATTGATTGGCTTAAAACAGGTAGGACATATTTTTGTCCTCCGACATTCCATTGGAGGACTATATAGTAATGACCCTTGTCCTTGTGTCCCTCCGTGTGTCCATCCAGAACTTTGTCCGAGCCTGTATTCCTTCATTTTCCAGTCAATTTTTTTTAAACTTCACCGATGTCAACCAGAATGAGAACCTGCTCACCTGCGACTTTTGAGTAATTTTGGCAGAGTTATTGCAATTTTCGACTTATTTTTTTATGTTTTTTTATTTTCGAGTTTATATATTGGCCCTTTCTCGACACTTTTACACATTTAAAGACAGAATGTAGTATTGGCATTTGAAACCCATAAATCCTTCAAACCATTAGGGGACATTTTGGTCAGCGACCTTTTATTAGTCGAGTTTTTCAAAAACTCGACTTATGGTTTGACGAGGGACGGTTGGCGGGCGGACGGACCTAAAGAATGCCTTATAACTTTGACATGTGTTAACGGATTAAAAAAAAATTTGGTATGTGAGTTGCTCCCAATGACTATTTACTGTCTGTAGAAAATGGGTCACATCCGAACTTTTTGACAAGAGTTATCCATCTTTGATGACTTTTTTTTTAGTTTTTCACCGTTAGCGCGATAACTCACGCAAATATTAACCAATATGAGACTCTTGCAAAAATATATCAGACGAGTTCGAAAACCAGGTTTGTCCGAATTTTTTTTCCGGAGTTATGGGTTAGTTTGTCTATTTTTAGCAATGTTATCACCGTTAGCGCGATAACTCGATGAAATATTAACCGATTTCAACAATATTTGGGATATGAGTCTCCTGCAACAATATCTCGGACGAGTTCGAAAATCAGGTTTGTCCCGAATTTTTTTTCGCAGAGTTATGGGTCTTAGTTTGTCTATTTTTAGCAATTTTATCACTGTTGGCGCGATGACTCGATGAAATATTAACCAATTTCAACAATATTTGGGATATGAGTCTCCTGCAACAATATCTCGGACAAGTTCGAAAACCAGGTTTGTTCGAATTTTTTTTCGCAGAGTTATGGGTCTTAGTTTGTCTATTTTTAGCAGTTTTATCACCGTTAGCGCGATAACTCGAAAATATATTAACCAATTTCAACAATATTTGGTATATGAGTCTCCTGCAACAATATCTCGGACAAGTTCGAGAACCAGGTTTGTCTGAATTTTTTTCGCGGAGTTATGGGTCTTAGTTTGTCTATTTTTAGCAATGTCATCACCGTTACCGCGATAACTCGATGAAATATTAACTGATTTAAACAATATTTGGTATATGAGTCTATTGCAACAATATCTCGGACGAGTTCAAAACCAGGTTTGTCCAACTTTTTGGGCCTTGTGTGGGCCTTATTGCCAACTTGTTGGCAGAAGTTTTTTTTTGACTGCCAATAAACTCGACATAGCATCTTAGATGTGTACCCCTTGTTTTTAATTGAATTGCTTACACAGTCAGTTACACAGTAGGTTTTATCAATAAAGATCTGATTTGACCAAAAAAAATAGGTCCATGTCTTTCATAACAAAACTATAGTCCCATAGATGTATACACACCGATTGACGCATATACAGAAATTTGGGAAAGTTCTGGACCTGCTAACATACCACAGCATTAAATTTGTCATGGGATATTTTTCATAATTTCAAGCTCTGAATCTGATAAATTAATAAGAGTACAGTGCGGAATAATAGTACAGGCTAGGGTAGCAAGTTCCAACATGCAGCCCTTTTAATTCAGATTGTTTGGCTTCGGCAATCTGCTACGGCAACCCTTTGCCATGGCCCATTTTGCCATAGCCAATAATGAGGGCTGAACATGGAACTTGAAAGTAAGTCGTCTGAAATTCTATACAATAAATCATATTTATTGCACACTTTGTTTATTTTTGCATAATACAGCAAAATACAGAAGATTTTAAAACCTTCAATAAAAAAGGACAATACAAACCATGTCATTGCAACACCAACTAAATTAAACAAAACATTTCTTCACTAAATCATGAGGTTAGTCTGCATAAAGAACACATTGTTCAGAATTAATGCAACAATATCAACCTAAATTTGAGCATATTACAAGTTCCAATCTTCAGAGTGTGCAATAAACAAAGAACAACACAGTTGTGTGAGCATAAAAAAAACGTTATTGCAAGTGTTTGTTGTATGAACTTGTGTCGCGAGGTAAAATTTGACCCTACGGGTCTCGTTTTACCATCGTGTCACAACAAACTCATTCAATAACGTTAACCAGTTCACACACTTGTTTCATTCTATCCATATATTTCTCAAATACGCTTGACATTGGAGTTTCCTGACATAAGTGATAGCTCCATATGCCTGCAGTATAGCCAGCCTGATGATCCCAATTTTAAAGACATAAATAATTATGTACTTGTTTTGGTATATGAAACCGATAAGTTAGCATTCAGGCACTATGTCAACAGGAGGAATGTATCATATTAGTAACATCGCCGATAATTTCAAGAAAATCGACCGTACATATCCATAGAAATCATCATTTGAACTACACTCAATTGTAAATATTTACTCCTCAAATTGGAATGCAACTATCTGTGATAAACTAATGAAAATGGTTTCACCTTCGAGAATAACTGTCATTAATTAATGTATAAGAATAACGATGAGCGTTGCCAATTTGGATATAATATTTGTAAAAATAACTACTTTGAGCAAGATAATTCTCTTTTTTATTTGATCATTCTTCCGCAGTGATTCACATCACTTTAAAATAGACCGATACAGACCCATATAAACGCCATACAGGTAACAGGGTAGCATATTTTCTAAAAATTAATAAACATACGGGTACTATTATGCTTATTTGGATCCCAAGAGTAGCTACTTTGCAATCTTTCGATTTTGAAACATACAGGCGCGCATACTTATTGTCCGAGTTTGAATACAGCTGTGGATCCCTTGTGTGTCCACCTGGTCATCCGTCATGTAAAAAGATTAAGGCAAAACTAAACATGACATGTCAAAGTATTAGCGATATTCCAAACTACGACACCAAACTTGGAAATGTAGCCAGTAAGACTTGTGTTGTTTCTGCAGTGCAACCGATGCAGAGTTACAGTAATGCCCTAAGTAATCGTGGTTAAGAAGTCGATTACTTAGAGCATTACTGTACCCGCTGAATTACTTAGAGCATTACTGTACGCCAAATTAGAGCATTACTGTATACGCCGAATGAAAGAAGTTTATAAATGTGTTACCCTTATATGTGATCCCTGCTTGGAATAGAGTAACACCGCTGAATGTCATCCCCCAATCAATCCTTGAACTGACATGGACATGTAATCAAATACGAGTTTGTGCTGCCAGAAGTTAGGAAGCTATTTCGAAGTCTCTCCATAGTATTTATGACTGTTCAGGGCTCGATTTAACTGGATTTGCATCGCAATTTGGGATGCCATTTCCAATTTCTACTATCCAATTTAAAATAAAATGACAGGTATTGGTAGGGAGTGCTATACAAAATCTACCCAGTGCTGCAAAAAAATGCTATACAAATAAAAAAATTCAATCGACTCTTCCATTACTTTGTCAGGATCGCACATGCAAATAACTTCAACTTTGAAGTTTAACCCAGCTTTATATCCTATGAGTGATGTTCATGATACTTTCCTGTCACTATAGGCTGTCAACATCCATAAATATAATGATAAATATGCATTTTAATAAATTTATAATGACAAACTGCTGTGAAAAATTGCATATCCAACACATTAAAATGGGCAGATCCTTGATTTTTAAGCGAATACTTTGATAATCATGTGTGGTATTTTGATCATTCTATATATATAGTAGGTGTCGGCTGGGGGCCATCCAATATGAAATACCCTAGTCATTTCAACACTATCGACTAATCATTTCAACATTAGAAAAATTGATGATGCTAAACATAAACTTAATTAACCATGGCGTTATAATTAATTTCCCGTATAAATTTCAACTATTTACCTGATAAATAATGTACGTTTTAAATATTACTTTTCTTAAAAATAGCATTTTATGCATTTCTTTTCAGAGTATGCACTGACACTGGCACCAGAACTGTACCAGTACATGTGCAGCATACAGATGACATAAATATTGTACCATGGTATACAAGTGTGATGCAGCCTGTGGAACTTTCATGTGAGCTGTCAGTGAAGCGGGCACAGCTAGCTCGAGAAGACAGGAATAGACATGGCTATGGAAGAATGGCTATTATGACTAACAATATCAGTGTTGACATACACTGCTTTGGAAGAATAGCTATGATGATTCATCATGAGTAGTCTTCTTATGCCATCAACATCATCTTTCAATTGATATATGAGCGTGTCAATGTATCAGTAGATGAAAAACACACTGTATTTTCCGCAAAGCTGAATTATACTATTATGTTGTTCTACTTATACTGATACATCTATGTGCTCATAGATCAATCGAAAAACAATGTTGATGGCTTATAATTACAACAAAAAAATCTTAATTTTCACTGATCTACTAATAATCCATCCCAGAAAATTTACAACAACCGAGCAAAATATTCAGGAAAAAAATACACCTCAACTTGATCAAGAAAATACTTCTTGTTTGCCTACTATTTACATTTAAATGTGAAAACGTCTTAATGGCTATCATCACAGAGAGTGAAATTTGAAGCAATGGCCCCTGACTTGTTAGGAATCTCAAGTTATATTGATCATTCCCGATGTAAGCAAATACCTTGGTAACATCTAATGTTCTCTGACCAATGACATACATCAATATCATTGGTATGAAGTAGTGATGTGCAGTTTTACGGTTCTCTGTTTTCTTCAGTTATATTTCAAAACCAAACCACAATTGATATATTCTATAAAACCTATTCTTCCTGTTTCAATTAACTGAGCCCTCTCGTCACTTTTCCAAAACATGTGGTTAGCACCTGCTTTTGTCAGCTGGTATTTGCCACCACTATAGCAGTTTCAATTTGGAACACAGGTCTCATGTGTACGATAATGGCACATACTGCCAAATATAGTCTGGAAACTCACTTGAAAATGGCTGTAAATATTATGCCATATCTGGTATACACAGAGATTGGGGTATTAAAGATGTATAATCTGATTAAACATCCCTATTACTATTACTATTCCATTGGTTTCGGAGGTAAAAAATATTTTATTTAACCCACCCATCAAAACTCAGAGTTATTAGATATCGATTAAAAAATATTTTATTTCTCATTAACAGTAATATATTGCCGTCTGGCAAAAAGTTGAAGTTTACCGGAATCGTTATGCGCAATCTCATATTCTGTGACGTCATGCGGGAGGTTAGACTCGCCCATTGTTCTTAAAGTATAACTGTCTCGTACATTGCAACATATAAAGTACAATGATAAATCAGATCATTGAATCATCATTCCCTAGCCTCTCGACCAATCATGCATTTCAATCAAATCGAGAGTAGTTGTAATTATTCAAGAAATGACTTGAATGTCGATTGGGGTCATCAGATTTTTATCAGCAGAGTAATTAAAAAACAATGAGATTCACACAGACTTTGTTTAATTAGTCTGCCGGTCAAAACAATTGACCACGCTCGATGTTCAAGTCATTCCTTATAATCATATACCAGTCCATTTTAATAGAACATTAATAACATGGAACATCTTTTCAAACTACCAAAACGACTGTAAGTAACATATTGTTCAAATTCCAACACAACACAGTCTCACAATGACATGACAATCAAGCAACGAGCGTGGGCGACTTGAAATGAAGTAGGTGGTTCATAGCTTTTTATGAAGTTTATGAACCTCGGAACCGTTCTGGTAAACTGTATGACGAAATGTACTGATTCTTACAGGTGCCAATTGTGTGAATATAGAGGATGTCTGATTATATAAACATACATCATTGATATTTTAAACAGCCCTCATAATTGGCAACGTCAATCAGCAATACCCTAAGACATTTGCTGAAGCAAACTGGGCCATGGCAAAGGTTTGCCGAAGCCAAAAATCTTAATTAAGTTCTTTTATATCTCAAAAAAGTTATTCCCAGATGCACCCATGCTAATTATGTTACTTGACCAAGTTTCTTTGTCTTCACTCACTTATGATATGATTGATTGTGGTGGCCCTCACATATGCAGGGAAATAACAGGAACTGTAATCAATGCCTTTTAGATCACTTTTAGATTATGATCTAGTTCATGTATGGTGTTCAGATCCCCGAGCTAATCCATAAAGGTCAGTGATTACAGTTTGATCATTTTGATGTCTTAAAGGTACTCAATCCGATAAAACTCCTCTCAATTACTATTTCAATGGCTTTGGGGGTCAAAAATATTTGATTCGAGTCGAGGAAGTCACCCATCAAAGCTCAGATTTGTTAGATATCGATTTTAGAAATCTATTATTTTTCATAATCGGGAATACTTTCTGGCCCAGAACTCAGTCAAAATTGCGTTATTATTACCTCTTGATTTTAGAGTTATCCATCCTTGTCTGTTTGAATTGTGTTTTGGTGTACATATCTCGCGCAGGTTACGAAACTGACGGCAATTATTAGTACTCATCTCGAGAAACTAACAAATTATCAAAAATCAATATCTAATAACTCTGAGGATTTGTTTGATGGGTTCCTCGACTCGAATCAAATATTTTTTACCCCCAAAGCCAATGAAATAGTAATATAAGACCCTCTGATCGGATTGTTGTTGTTGGAATCTGTTGAGATGGGGACCCTCTGTTCGGATTGAGTACCTTTAACCCTTTCATGACGGGAGCTGCACTGGTGCCACATTAAAGCATGTAGGGAGTTTCGCATATCTATTATATATTTTGAAAGATCTGTGTGTGTATGTGTTGTTTGTTTGTGTGTGTGTGTGTGTGTGTGTGTGTTTGAAATCGATGGACTCGAAAACGACTAAGCCAATTTCGATGAAATTTGGTATTTTAGGGTATTTTCGGCCGGAGACGAACATAGGCATATTTATTTGTCCGTGCGAGGTCAACTTTTCACGTGCGGAGGTCAAATCTATTTTTACGCCGTTTTTGCGCTAATATATTTCAGTTCGGTGCTCACAAATCGATTCGATATAGCGCGAATAATAAATTGCCAGTCATATAATTTGCACGGTTAGAATCTGTGTGGCTTCATCTTTCCAACGATATATAATATGTATGTATCCGTTTTAGTTATCTGCCTCAATTATTAGGTACAAGTGGTACGATGCTTTTATCAGGATAAAATCAATGCGTAATTTCTATGACGTCGTCAGAGGTCATAAAGTTAGATTACGTTAACTCTCACCCTGCCGATGCATTTGACTGTGTCGCGTTAACTCATCACCGGCCGAGGTATCCGCAAATGACATTGGGCTATATATCTCGCAAACGGGTGTAGCTATCGACTTGAAATTTGGTATGTGAATGTATCTTGCCCCGGATACGAATTTTATCGGGTCGCCGAGCACGTGCGACGCCAGCTTCGCGCATGCGCAGACGAGATCTCGGAAACGGGTTGAGATATTGACTTTAAATTTGGTATGTGAATGTATCTTGCCCCGGATACGAATTTTATCGGGTCGCCGAGCACGTGCGACACCAGCTTCGCGCATGCGCAGACCAGATCTAGGAAACGGGTGGAGCAATCGACTTGAAATTTGGTTTTTTAATAGCCCGGACGAAGTCGGGTCACCTTCTAGTATATATATATAAGAGAATTCACTGTTTTACAAGGTCAAGGTAAATATTACTAGGCCAATGTATTCTCTAATATATATCGAGGCTCCCAGGGTTTCGCAAAATTTCAGGAATCTAATGTCATGGAAGGGTTAAAGGGACACAGCCCTCTTAATTCAGATTGTTTGGCTTCGGCAATCCGCTACGGCAACAGTATGCCGTGGCCCAGTTTGATTCAGCAAATTTCTTCGTCAATGCTGATTGCCGTAGCCAATTATGAAGGCTGGGGACATCATATTTATAGTGTTGAAACAACTACCAGTATTAATTGATGTCAACTGGAATTTAGGATGACAACGCTTTAGAACTTTATGACTGATTATATTCATGACTGCATGCATTTTATGGACAGATTTAGCATCGTCCATATGAAAATATAATTTACATTATTTTGTGACTTGTAGGTATAGTTTATATCTCGTATTGCGTGGTCAAGTGTAGTCTAAGTTTCCTTTCATATAAGCCAGCTAGGGAAATTGTTTTGGATACCGCTGGTTTACGACGAAGTCCTGTGTATATGTCATTTTATATCGGGGGGTTTAGCATTGTTATCCACTCACCTAAACTCCCCAATATAAACTAATTAAATGTCACAATTGTGACAGTAAAGTGGTTTATTGTGTAGAAAATATGCGATCAGATGCTCGTAGCCCGTTTATATATAACCATGGGTATATGCGATAAATACACGATGGTTCGACCCGATGTGAAAACATTTTGAAAATTTGAAAATTGGCAACTGATGGCATTTCAATTTTCAATCCAAAATTTTTCAAATGAAAGGGAAATATGCAAATTTTGGTCTAAAAACAACAAATTCGTCACTAAGAAATTGTTGGAAATCAAACTACGAGAACAATTTCAAACTAATTTTGGTGTGAATTTTCCAACTAATGTTGCATTGGGTTTGACTACAGTTTGGGGGTGGGACCCCTGCATAACCACCCCTGTCGGCACGTCCCTGCTTGGCACCCCATGCTAAGAGCGCGGTCTTGAGTTCACTGAAGACGAGAACTAAATTTTGTTGGGGAGGGATAGCCAACCACATCGATGAGATCTGTAATGGTCAACTCAGTAGCTAAAGCCCGCCCCTTATCGGGGAATCGTATAGCACATCCGTCGGGGATATCCTGGCGCCACCCCAAAATACAGGTCAAGTTCGAATATGGGTTTGCTCCGCCCATTTTTGCAAGAGTTATGGCCCTTTTTCCACTTAGAATCTTATAATTTTCTGGTTTCCGGATGATAACTTCAGTTTGTGTGGTCATATCTGAATCAAATTTGGTATGTGAGTTTATCAGACTGAAATACAGATTAAGTTCGAATATGTGTTTACTCGGCCCATGTTTGCGAGAGTTATGGCCCTTTTTCGACTTAGAATCCTGTCAATTTCTGGTTTCCGGATGACAACTTTAGTTTGTGTGATCATATCTGAATCAAATTTAGTATGATAGTTTATCTACCATTCCAAGGTACACTGGTTGGATTGTTCTGAAATTTAGTGGATTGTTCTGAAATTTAGTATCGGATTTAGGGTCCTTGTTATTTTTTTCAGACAAGCTGATGCCCCAATGAAGCCACTTTTTCGGGGGACACTGTGGCCGTACGGCCTTTTATTCTCTCAGTTTTAAATTTGCATGGTATCGTTCTGTTGGCCTCTCTATATCATATATGAATAGTTTTTCTAAAAACCCTTAAACCAACTCGGTGTGCAATTTCCCTCCATGCGCTCCTGTTGCGCAAATTCTAGTATAAAAAGTGCGTCTATTTCAAAAAAAGTTCCAACAGTAAATATGACCAGACAAGAAATAGAAACCGCTAATCTCATCACTAAGCTTAACAACACCAGTCGAACATGATTACCTTTCAATGCAATAACACCGGGCACCAGGTTACGGATAACCATGTGCAGGCACACGCACCATGGATAAATACACGGTCAAAAGAACAGCGATATTTTTTGTACGATTATATCTGGCATATACCCATGGTTATATATAAACGGGCTATGAGCATGTGACCGCTATTTTTTTAAAACAATACTAGTACATATTTATCTGGCTTGGAACTGGTATTTATTTTACCTAGCCCAATCGCTGTTAACTGTTAAGCCTCCTTAGTTGCTGCACTTAGCATCCCTGTTAATTCCAATATGACATACATGCAGTCACGGCTGGAAACAATGGTAACTCTAACTTTTGATCTGGAGATTGCATGTAAATCCCAATTATTATTTTTTTATTCTTGTGAAAACTATTCCGACCTAAATCAAAATTTTGCCAATTTACTATTTTTGGTGAGATTTAAAATTGAGTAATATAAATCCATAGGAGCTTGGAACTTAATCAACAAATTCCCTTAAAAATTGCCCTATGATTATTTATGGCCAACCTATTGTTCACCAAAAATTATCTTCAGGCAGATGCATGTTGATAATTTTTGGCAGTTATTTATAAAGTTCCAAGCTCCTGTGATTAATATAAAGTGGATTTGCTATATTTGATTAGAATTTAGAGGTAAAATCGATATTGTAAAAGGTGGTATTGCGAGCCCAACTGAAAAGGAGTGTTCAGATGAGTCCATTACATTGATCCGTATGTTGCTTTGACATGATTCATTGTCTACATTAAGCCTTTCACAAAAACACATACTTTACATTATAAATCAGAGCTTGTGATTAAAGGCACGGATGGCCTTCACAGTGGGTATCGCTGTTAAAATAGTCACATCCGCTAAAACAGAAATAATATTGAGTAAATAGTATGTTATGGTCAAGTTCATATGCTTTGTTATGTAAACAAAAGCCAAAAATGTTACAGAACCTGATTACATAACCCAGCGTACAAACTTAACAATAACATACTACATGTATTTACGCAATATTTATGACTGGTATAAGAACAAAATATGTCTGTTTTACAGCAATACCCACCGCGAAGGCCATACGTGCCCTTAATAATATTATTGCAGCTAATAAGTTTGATAGGTGCTATTGGAATAAAACCAATATTGCAAATCAATATATCTGTAATAAATTGATTGTATGATGTCAAATCCAAACAAATAAACACTTTATTGACATAAATACAAGTTTATTTACCTTCGATTCGAAAACAGCTGCCATGTTTTATCGATTGAAAACAAGAAACGTCATAAGACATGCGTTATGCTTTGTTGCGTTGAAAATAGAATCTCTCTGTTGTGTGTGTGTTAATGAACGCATCCCATCTGTCTGAGCCTCGGTATTATTCTCTTTAATCCAATATCAATGCAACTTTCTCGTCTGAACGCAACTTTAGAGTTTCTTCATTCAGTGTTTATTTATTTAAAATGCTGTTGCATATCAAACAACATAATCAGGAAAAAATAAACAATGAATGAAGAAATTATAAAGCTGAATTTTCTGTGGTTACTCATAGGCATCTGTTGAATTCAGGGTTTTTTATTATTCATGTATTTTTATTGAAAATGACTGCATGGTGAAGCGATACACAATCACCGTCTAAAACAGATCTAGAGTTCTAGACCGAAAATTGCTTTGCTTCCAGTGTTTTCGTTCTATACTGTTGTAAAAGTTTATCTCCCGCCTACGCATCCCCCCCCATAACCCCCGTCTGAATTTGTTCTTTAATACCTCAACAACTAATGGGCAGATAGACTAATTTTATCATTCAATATGACTATATGACTAAGAAAAAACCTATCATTGGTGACAAGAAAGCAAGTATTCTTTGTCAAGGAGGCAAATTTTCATTGAAAATTACTTAGTTTATCACCCATCCCCCCCCCCCCCCCCAACCTGAATTTGTTTTTGCCTCAACATCCAACAGCCAGTTAGTCTCATTTTATCATTCAATATGACTTTGCGACTAAGAAAAAAGTATCATTGGCAACAAGGAAGCATGTATTTTCTGTGAAATAGGCAATGTATTTTCAGTGAAAGAGGCAATAATTATAGTTTGGAGAATTTTCATTGAAAATTTCCTAGTTTATCCCC
The DNA here is from genome assembly GCA_032622095.1 of Siphonodentalium dalli. Taxonomy (NCBI): domain Eukaryota; kingdom Metazoa; phylum Mollusca; class Scaphopoda; order Gadilida; family Siphonodentaliidae; genus Siphonodentalium; species Siphonodentalium dalli. The sequence goes on along the minus strand of CP136064.1, from coordinate 282,218,871 downwards.
TATCCCCCCTCATTGGCAACAAGGAACATGTATTTTCTGTGAAAAGGCCAATAATTGAAGTCTTGCCAACCCCAACCCCCTGAATTTTTTTTTACTACAATATCTTATTTTCATTAAAAATTACCTACATGTAGCTTCTGCCGTAGATCATGCCATGAATCTCTACTCTGGCTAACGCCTGTAGAGATCATATTCCACCAGTCCGAAACCTTGGAACTTTTTGAAGTAGTTTTGACATGGAACCTTATAAAGTCGAAAAAATAACACAGGGAATATATTTCTTAGTTATTATCTGTTCCTTACTAATGCACTTTACTGTAGGTGAAGGTCCCAACTCAAAATTTCATGTTGAAAGCGGATTTTTGAGAGATTTTGCTTTGCTTTGCTGACAATTATAGCATTTCTACTGGGTAAATAATTCAATGTTTATTGTGATATCGGGTCACAAAGGTCATAGAAAAACATGAAATTTTGAGTTGGGACATTCACCCATTGTGAAACTTGTACATTATTAAGGAACAGATAATAGCTGAGAAATATATTCCCCGCGTTATTGTTAGACTTTATAATATCCCCTGTCAAAACTTCAAAAAGTTCAAAGGTTTCGTATTAGTGGAATATGATCTCTATGGGCATTAATAAGACAGAGTAGAGAGTCATGGCATGATCTACCTCTTCCGAAGAAAAACATGGGTTTTTCCGAAGAAAAACCTGCCACTATATGTTAAGGTAAGAAAAATTCATGTGGGTGGAGGGGGAGATCAACTATGTATTTTTCAATGAAAATTCTCCGCACCTCTTTAATAGAATATACATGCTTCCTTGTCGCCAACAATAGTTTTTTTTAGTCGCATAGTCATATGAATGATAAAATTAGAATAACTATTGAGGTAAAATTCAGGCGGGAGGGGAAGATAAACAAGGTAATTTTCATTGAAAATTCTCCAAACTTTAAATATTGACTCTTTCACAGAAAAAAACATGCTTCCTTGATGCCATTGATAGTTTTACTTAGTCGCATATTCATATTGAAAGATAAAATGAGACTGACTTAACTGGCCATGAGATGCTGTGGTAGAAATTCTCTGGACTTTCTCTGGAATTATTGCCTATTTCACAAAAAATACATGCCAATATTAGTTTTCTTAGTTGCACAGTCATAGTGAATCATAAAATGAGACTGATTGGATTAGATGTTGAGGTAAATAAAAATTCAGGCCGGGGGGGGGGGGGGGGGGGGGGGGGGGGGGGGGGTGTTGGATAGACTAAGCAATTTTCCACACACAAAAAAATTCTGAACTGTAATTGCCTCTGCCGAAGAAAAAACATGCTTCCTTGTCACCAATGATAGTTTTTCACATAGTCACATAGCCATATTGAATGATAAAATGACACTAAATGGCCACTACATGTGAAAGTAAGAAACATTCAGACAGGGGAGATGATCAGTCCTTCCCAGGAGACGGGAGTGATTGCTCTCGCACCCGTAGCAATTGTACCAATATGTATGCCAGTCTCCCATCAGGAGCCTTGTATATACAGTAATGCTCTAATTAATCGACCCCTTAACCACAGCAGAATTATGGGTAACTTTTCAGGATTTAGTCGGAAATATGGCTTATTGCCATTCATCGGAAAGCTCTCGGGGAGAGCTTTCCAATGAATGGCAACAAGCCAAATTTCCGACTAAATCCTGAAAAGTTACCCATAATTCTGCTGTGGTTAAGAAGTCGATTATTTAGAGCATTACTGCATAAAAAGAATACATAGGCCTAACAATATTTACCTTGACCTTGTAAACCAGAGCATTCTCTTATATATGCAAGGCTCACAGTCGCAAATATAATATAAGATAATGCACTGGCACAGGAACTTTAATGCTGTACCAGCACAGTTCACGACGTGAAAGGGTTAATGATGTTTTTCGATACTATTTTTTCAGATAGAATTAAGCCCATGCTATGCACGGAACAAACACGAGCTATGAAATGTCCCAAATTGATTCATGTATATACATTATACCAGAAAATTCTAAATTAAATCAATAATAACTTATCGAAGCTTTTCCAGACAGGGGTCCTTGATTCATATTATTTTATACCCAGGAAACTATATAAAACTTGTTATAGGAAGAGAAAGGCTAAGGCTATCTTGGATCATAAACAAAAAGGAAGAAGTTTGATTTTGCCTGCTGCGAATTAAAATGGTGTTCATCAGCAAACTATCCCATTTCCTGCGATGCATATATTTGATTCTTAGCCAATGAAAATGCTGCAGTTGACAAACAGCAACGTATTATGTCATTCAAACAAGAATAATGAAGAGCATTTCTCTTTTTGTGAGTAGCTGTAAATATTTTAAAGAGCGGAATGTACCTGAATCAATTTCCCCAGTGTACTTAAAGGTACTCAATCCGATAAAACTCCTCTCAATTACTATTTCAATGGCTTCGGGGGTCAAAAATATTTGATTCGAGTCGAGGAAGTCACCCATCAAAGCTCAGATTTGTTAGATATCGATTTTATTACCACTTGATTTTAGAGTTATCCATCCTTGTCTGTTTGAATAGATTTTGGTGTACACATCCCGAGCAGATTACGGCAGTTGAAGGCAATTATTAGTACTCATCTCGAGTAAATAACAAATTTCAAAAATCAATATCTAATAACTCTGAGCTTTGTTTGATGGGTTCCTCGACTCGAATCAAATATTTTTTACCCCCAAAGCCAAAGAAATAGTAATATAGGACCCTCTGATCGGATTGTTGTTGTTGAGATGGGGACCCTCTGTTCGGATTGAGTACCTTTAAAACTGACTAGACTATTTTTCCAAACAGCTTTAACTTATACCAGGGACAGGGGAGGGGGTGTCTACTTTGATCAACATTTTAAAATCAACAAGTCCTTCCATTATCAAAACTATTTTGGAGATTTTACTATCCTGGTTACAGGACTGGAAAATCCTTCATTTCTCTCTAGTATTTAAAATATTAGGAATAGTCTTGTGAAATGAAGTCTCAATTTTAGAGGCATATATGACTAAAAAATACTTAACTGATACATATGGAAAAAGGTTTTCTGTTCTGTAATCAGGATAGTAAAATTTACGTAACAGATATGACAATGTAAGGACTTTTGATATGGAATTTCTTATACATGTATGATAAACAACCTTGAAAGCCATAAATTGAGTATTTTACCACATTTTCACAAATTTATTTCACAATATTCACCAATTTCCCCATTTGTAGGTCCTTTTTATTTTTAATATGTTGTTTATCATGGGTTAATGTACTTATTCTAGCTAAGAAATATCATGCTGCAATTAATTGGAGGTTTGGCACTTTTTTCATAACTGGACCAGACTGTACTGGACAAATTATACACCTCATTATTATTGGAAATGTTTTATTGCTATTCACATCAGCTGTTCACATGTGAGAAAATAAGAGTGAGACAATCGCTCATTATTTTTATATTCAGAATTTCATTGTAACCACAAATGACTATGTATACATATTACGTTTTAATATACACAGCATCCTGCCCATTCTAGGCATGGTATATGCTAAATGTCAAATGCATAACTGTTATATTACATTTGTGTTCAATATGAAATAAATATAATGAATCACCAATACAGTTTTCTCGTGGATTGATTATCCTGTTTTCCTATGAAACCCACAGCCTTTGTTAATTTGCCTATGTGATGAATGGGGCAGATTGTTGCAGGGATTGTATCTGTAATTATAATATAGTTGAACCGTATGACCATGGTTGTCTTTGTCACTCTTGCCCAATGATTCACATTCCCATGAATGGGTTGGATGGGGGTACCATGGGGGGGGGGGGTGATTTGCATCTACTCATCAAAGTGTACACAATCGTACACAGAAAGGGTACTTTTCTACACTTAAAAGAGTAGTAGAATTTGTGTGAATAAATATACTCATAAAAGTGTAGATATGGTAAGTACACTTTATGTGTACATAACTACTCTTACAGTGTACACCAATCTCTACACATTTGTGTACCCCATTTCTACACAATATTGTGTGGGAAAGTGTAAAATTATACACCACGAAAGAGTAGCCACACTTACACAAATAGAGTAATTTTTACTCTTACTCTATTTCTACTCTTTAAAGGATTGGATCAACTTTTACCAATAAAGAGTAGCCATTCTACTCTTTTGTGTAGATTTTCTACACTTATGTTTTTTCAGTGTACGGGCAATTGCCAAGAGTCGAGCAGAATATGAAAATTCCAGCCCTGTTTATAAACAGACACAAGCAGAATGTGCGATAAATTTTAAAAGTAGACTTTCTGTGAGAATGTTTCCGTTCATGGTATAAAATTGTGTCAACATTCCGATTGTAGTTCTTGATCACGCAGAAGATATCTCACTGACTATCACATGTTGCACTGGCCCCGTATTCCACTCCCGATGGGTACATAGGGTATGGAGTGGGCTACATACCAATGCTATATGTGACCCGCCATATCAAATTCAGTCGTAAGTCGGGATTTTGTTACCCTGTGCCAATGCATTCTCTTATATATGCGAGTCGACCATAGGTCGCCTCGCATATATAAGAGAATGCATTGGCCTAACAATTTTTTACAATTTTAATAATTTGTTCTTGTATTCTTTAACAATTTTATAATTTCACCCATACAGAGCCCCAGACAAACATGAGCAGACGACACTGTTCTATATGCTTCTATATATGTGTGGGGCTCCCTGCAGGGTAATGGATGTTTTTTATTTTATGTCCTAAAAATTGTAAGAAACATTTATTTAAAAAAAATGATAAAAAATTGTTAGGCCAATGCATTCTCTTATATATGCGAGGCGACTTATGGTCGACTCGCATATATAAGAGAATGCATTGGCACAGGGTAAAAAAAATCCCGACTTACGACTGGATTTAAAATTTGATATGGCGGGTCACATATAGTTATGATTTGAGATAATAAACTGCAACATCGGACAATGTGACTGTGGGTTGATTTCGTCACCACTCCCAACTTTGGTGGACAAAATTTTCAACAGTTGGACATGTCATGTCTACCGCAGCATTAGTGATGTGCCATATTTCATTATTTGTTTATTTATCGTTGTTGCTAGTAAAACGCCAAATTATAATAGGTACTAGAGCATGTTCATTTTCATAACTGGTGCACACGTGCCACACGTGTTCGTAAAATGGTATTTCAGTATCATGGTTTACTGAAATTGGCTTATTTTTGGATTTGATTAAAATCATTGTGCGAATGTTGCTGATATGTGATCGTCATACTCTTGGAATTCTGATTGAGATTTCTTTAAATATCACCGGAATCCCGATCGAAAATACTGGTAAAATCCCGAAACATCCCAAAGAAATGCGATTTCGGGAGTATTCCAGCGGCAGACGGAAATCCCGGTGAAATTCCTAAAACAATTCCCGACCAAATGGGATCTCGGCCTTATCCTAGTGGGAGATGGAACAGTGTCGGAATCGCAGTCAGTGAAATCGCCAAACGGCCCGACTAAATTGGATCTCGGCGGTATCAGAAGGTACTGAATGGTTTCCCTCATTCACTTCTAAATTTATCATTTGGAATGAATTGTTAAGTATTTGTATGGATGTTCTGATATATATATAAGTTGACCAACATATTAGTTTATTTAACCCTTTCTACACTAAATGGAGTCTCCCATTCAGTTAAAAAGTGTTCATCGGAATTGTCTATTATGATTTGGAGGGATGCTAAATTGACAAAAAGCACATGACAGATAAATAAAAGTGCAGAAGGAGCCCTAGTTATTGAGGGAAATGTTTGTGGTCGTTTGTTGAACTTATGATCTGAACATTTCCTATGGGATAACTACTCGTCAATGATGCTTTAGTAGAGACAGGTTAAACTTATTATGTGAACATTTCATATGGGATAACTACTCGTCAATGATGCTTTAGTAGAGACAGGTTAAACTTATTATGTGAACATTTCATATGGGATAACTACTCGACAATGATGCTTTAGTAGAGAAAGGGTTAAACTTATGATCTGAACATTTCCTATGGGATAACTGCTCGTCAATGATGCTTTAGTAGAGACAGGTTAAACTTATTATGTGAACATTTCATATGGGATAACGACTCACTAATTACGGTTTAATATACAAAGTGTTAAACTTATTATCTGAACATTTCCTATGGGATAACGACTCACTAATTACGGTTTAATATACAAAGTGTTAAACTTATTATCTGAACATTTCCTATGGGATAACGACTCACTAATTACGGTTTAATATACAAAGTGTTAAACTTATTATCTGAACATTTCCTATGGGATAACGACTCACTAATTACGGTTTAATATACAAAGTGTTAAACTTATTATCTGAACATTTCCTATGGGATAACTACTCATCAATGATGCTTTAGTATAGAAGGGTTAAACTTATTATCTGAACATTTCCTATGGGATAACTACTCATCAATGATGCTTTAGTATAGAAAGGGTTAAACTTATGATATGAACATTTCCTATGGGATAACTACTCATCAATGATGCTTTAGTATAGAAAGGGTTAAACTTATTATCTGAACATTTCTTATGGGGTAACTACTCATCAATGATGCTTTAGTATAGAAAGTGTTAAACTTATTATCTGAAAATTTCATATGGGATAACTACTCGTCAATGATGCTTTAGTATAGAAAGGGTTAAACTTATTATCTGAACATTTCCGATGGGATAACTACTCGTCAATGATGCTTTAGTATATAAAATGTTATACTTATTATTTGAACATTTTCTATTGGATAACCACTCGTCAATGATGCTTTAGTATAGAAAGGATTAAACTTATTATCTGAACATTTCATATGTGATAACTACTCGTCAATGATGCTTTAGTATAGAAAGGGTTAAACTGATTATGTGAACATTTCATATGGGATAACTACACGTCAATGATGCTTTAGTATAGAAAGGGTTAAACTTATTATCTGAACATTTCATATGGGATAACTACTCGTCAATGATGCTTTAGTATAGAAATGGTTACACTTATTATCTGAACATGTCTTATGGGGTAACTACTCATCAATGATGCTTTAGTATAGAAACTATTAAACTTATTATCTGAAAATTTCATATTGGATAACTACTCGTCAATGATGCTTTAGTATAAGGGTTAAACTTATTATCTGAACATTTCCAATGGTATAACTACTCGTCAATGATGCTTTAGTATATAAAATGTTATACTTATTATTTGAATTATATCGGATAACTACTCGTCATTGATGCTTTAGTATAGAAAGGGTTAAACTTATTATCTGAACATTTCCTATGGGATAACTACTCGTCAATGATGCTTTTATATAGAAAGGGTTAAACTTATTATCTCAACATTTCATATGGTAACTGCTCATCAATGATGCTTTAGTAGAGAAAAGGTTAAACTTATTATCTCAACATTTCTTATGGGATAACTACTCGTCAATGATGCTTTATGAACATTTCCTATGGGATAACTACTTTTCAATGATGATTTATGATCATTTCCCATGGGATAACTACTCGTCAATGATGCTTTATGAACATTTCCTATGGGATAACTACTTTTCAATGATGATTTATGAACATTTCCTGTGGGATAACTACTTTTCAATGATGATTTATGAACATTTCCTGTGGGATAACTACTTTTCAATGATGATTTATGAACATTTCCTATGGGATAACTACTTTTCAATGATGATTTATGAACATTTCCTGTGGGATAACTACTTTTCAATGATGATTTATTAACATTTCCTGTGGGATAACTACTTTTCATTGGTGATTTATGAACATGTCCTGTGGGATAACTACTGTTCAATGGTGATTTATGAACATTTCCTATGGGATAACTACTTTTCAATGATGATTTATGAACATTTCCTGTGGGATAACTACTTTTCAATGATGATTTATGAACATTTCCTATGGGATAACTACTTTTCAATGATGATTTAGTACAGAAAGGGTTAAACTTATTATCTGAACATGTCCTATGGGATAACTACTCATCAATGATGCTTTAGTATAGAAAGGATTAAACTTATTATCTGAACAAGTCCCATGGGATAACTACTCATCAATGATGCTTTAGTATAGAAAGGGTTAAACTTATTATCTGAACATTTCATATGGGATAACTACTCATCAATGATGCTTTAGTAGAGAAAGGGTTAAACTTATTATGTGATCATTTCCGATGGGATAACTACTCGTCAATGATGCTTTAGTATAGAAAGGGTTAAACTTATTATCTGAACATTTCATATGGGATAACTACTCACCAATGATGCTTTAGTAGAGAAAGGGTTAAACTTATTATCTGAACATTTCATATGGGATAACTACTCATCAATGATGCTTTAGTAGAGAAAGGGTTAAACTTATTATCTGGACATTTCCTATGGGATAACTACTCAATCAATGATGATTTAGTAGAGAAAGGGTTAAACTTATTATGTGAATATTTCTATGGGATAACTACTCATCAATGATGATTTAGTATAGAAAGGGTTAAACTTATTATCTGAACATTTCCCATGGGATAACTACTCATCAATGATGCTTTAGTAGAGAAAGTGTTAAACTTATTATCTGAACATTTCCCATGGGATAACTACTCATCAATGGTGCTTTAGTACAGAAAGGGTTAAACTTATTATCTGAACATTTCCTATGGGATAACTACTCATCAATGATGCTTTAGTAGAGAAAGGGTTAAACTTATTATCTGAACATTTCCCATGGGATAACTACTCATCAATGGTGCTTTAGTACAGAAAGGGTTAAACTTATTATCTGAACATTTCCCATGGGATAACTACTCATCAATGATGCTTTAGTATAGAAAGGGTTAAACTTATTATCTGAACATTTCATATGGGATAACTACTCATCAATGATGCTTTAGTATAGAAAGAATTAAACTTATTATCTGAACAAGTCCCATGGGATAACTACTCATCAATGATGCTTTAGTATAGAAAGGGTTAAACTTATTATCTGAACATTTCATATGGGATAATTACTCATCAATGATGCTTTAGTAGAGAAAGGGTTAAACGTATTATGTGAACATTTCCCATGGGATAACTACTCATCAATGATGCTTTAGTATAGAAAGGGTTAAACTTATTATCTGAACATTTCATATGGGATAACTACTCATCAATGATGCTTTAGTATAGAAAGGGTTAAACTTATTATCTGAACATTTCATATGGGATAACTACTCATCAATGATGCTTTAGTATAGAAAGGATTAAACTTATTATCTGAACAAGTCCCATGGGATAACTACTCATCAATGATGCTTTAGTATAGAAAGGGTTAAACTTATTATCTGAACATTTCATATGGGATAACTACTCATCAATGATGCTTTAGTAGAGAAAGGGTTAAACGTATTATGTGAACATTTCCCATGGGATAACTACTCATCAATGATGCTTTAGTATAGAAAGGGTTAAACTTATTATCTGAACATTTCATATGGGATAACTACTCATCAATGATGCTTTAGTATAGAAAGGGTTAAACTTATTATCTGAACATTTCATATGGGATAACTACTCATCAATGATGCTTTAGTATAGAAAGGATTAAACTTATTATCTGAACAAGTCCCATGGGATAACTACTCATCAATGATGCTTTAGTATAGAAAGGGTTAAACTCATTATCTGAACATTTCCCATGGGATAACTACTCATCAATGATGCTTTAGTACAGAAAGGGTTAAACTTATTATCTGAACATTTTATATGGGATAACTACTCATCAATGATGCTTTAGTATAGAAAGGATTAAACTTATTATCTGAACATTTCCCATGGGATAACTACTCATCAATGATGCTTTAGTATAGAAAGGGTTAAACTTACTATCTGAACATTTCATATGGGATAACTACTCATCAATGATGCTTTAGTAGAGAAAGGGTTAAACGTATTATGTGAACATTTCCCATGGGATAACTACTCATCAATGATGGAATATTTCTGCAACGAACGCCGCCCGTGCCTTTAAGTAATCATAAAAATAGCCAATGGCAAAATACTATAGAAAATTAAGTGGGTGTAATTATTATATTGTAGTTATAAACTGTTTTCTGCTTTCAGATCAGTGAAACAATCTGGCAATCTGTACACGAAAACAATGGAAAGTCTATACGGTCTGCGTTGAGTCGCTTAGAGGCCTACACTGATATAACATGTGTTTAGTGCGCCTCTCATTTGAAAAATGAGGTCACCATATGGTGAATTTAGTGGCGCTATCCCACAGAGAGGGCTAACATCACTAAATTCACCCTCTTGGTACCCCATTCTGAATGGCCTCATCTGCAATGGGAGGCATAGAGGGCTAGCATCACTAAATTCACCCTCTTGGGACCTCATTATGCATGGCCTCATCTGCTATGGGAGGCATAGACTCTGATTGAAACTCCCAAATTGTGAATATTTTGATGTACACCCATTGGGAACATCGATTATGCAATGTCGTCTGTCAACTTGGGGATACATGTATATAGAAACTAAATTAAAAAGAAATAGAATCTATGTGAAGATGTTTTTATGGAAATTTGATAATAGAGAATCTGTCCACAGAATATGAGGCCTAATCAGAATGAGGTCCCCAGATGGGGTATTTAGTGATGCTAGCCAGCTATCCGCGATAGCGTCACTAAATTCACCATCTGTGGACCTCATTCTGCAAATGACAGGTACACTATACCCATGCTTGGGCTTACACTGAGAAACGGAAGTGAAGGATTTCTACTCTTAAAGGACACTTTAATCACCCGATCACATAATATACAACATAATTATATTTATCATATGACTCAATCATTATTTACGTTGGAATCTATGTCATAAATCAATTTCATATCAATTACTAATTCATATCACCTTCCGATAATTTGATTGGTTTGTTGATAAAAAGTGTGTTCTGATTGGCTGAATGGCAGCCGGGGACCGAGCCGCATCTCTGACTACATGCAGGTCAAATTCGTGCGCGTCAAATACACGAATCAACGCGATGCCGAAATTCTCGCAATTATAATCTTGAAATATATAGTTTTGGGCATTGTTATGCAATATATAGAATATGTAATTCGTATTTATCTAATAAATATACGATATAATGTCACAAACTGAGAACAGAATAGCGCACTATATCTTCGCGTGCATATTATTTCTGCTAGTTCACCAGGTGTAATTGGGCTTTCGGTGCACATTAACCTTTTGCTGCCGATGTCATATAGCTATTTAGTTATTTGTGTGCGTTTTGGACATCATAATCAATTTATAGGTGTCATATAATAAATAGAATATGTAATTCGTGTTTCTCTCATATGATATTTATGAAACTCGTCACGAATTTTCAGTTTTCTCTCGCCGGAGGCTCGAGAAAACTGAAAATTCTTAAGACTCGTTTCATAAATATAATATGAGAGAATCACTCATTTCATATCCTCTATATATTATATACCATCTAAACGATGGAGCTTCAAAACATTGTATTATCAACTAATCCGGTCAATTTAACTGTCAAAACGTTGTTTTTGTCGAGTTTTGTTATCTTGATTTATATCTGGATTGTAAAGCCAGCCTATTATTCTTGATGAAAGGGGAATAACTGTATCTTCTAGTTTTAATTATGGTGCATTTGGTGTATACAAGGGGGTGTATTGTATGTAAACCTGTGGATCTCTATCACTAATGCTAAACACTCCTAGGCTACATCTGTTCCGTATCCTGTGGAATATATGTTTTTATCTTATTTTATGCCAATTATACAATAACACTGACTATATATATATATATATATATATAAATATATATATATATATATATATATATGTAATCGGGGACTCAAACATTAAGTGGGTCTTTGAATGCCCATTTCATTTTCGAGTCACCGATTGTTTTTATAGTACCTTGATATATGGTTCAAATAACAATCTATGACATGAAAATGATTAAAATACTATAATTCATCACCACCGTGCCCATAGAGTAATAGAAAATAGCTGAAATAATAGAAACATTTCCCCCCCCCTTTTTCGCTCCCAGAATGCAACATCCCCCCCTTTCGCTCGCAGAATGCAACATAATTAAACCTAAGATATATATATTATTCCCCTTGCATTGAAAATAATAAACTTTTCAGTACAATCCAGTTGAAAATTAAGCATAGAAAACACACCGGTAGCTCAACAGAAACAAAAACAACATGTTCACAGTTTATTACATCGGATAAGTTGATAATACAATGTTATTATTCTAAGTGCAGATGCCTATAACAACTTTTGTTATATTCATATCTGGGCCTCAGTCCATGATTTTTGTGTGAAATATACATGTTCCTGACTAAGAGATGGTATTTAATTTAGTTTAACACCCAGTGCACATCCGGTTATAAAATATCTCAGTAGATATCAAAGTCACAATTACCAAGAGAAATTGTGAGATTTTGAAGATTCAACATGCATGTGGATGTACAGGGCTTTGAGAGCCTTTCTATATATACTTGTCCCGTGGAAACAAACATCACCAAAGTTGGACCCAGTCTCCACTGTAGATAACATGGTTATGCTAAATTATATTTCCGATCCAGTACACCACATGCAGTACACACATGCGTACTGATTAGTTATGCAAATATCTCTACCCTAACCCTTTACCCAACAAACCGGCCAAAACCGGCCAAATAAAGCTTCAACAGCCTAAAATATCTTCGGTCTGTCTCAATAGAACCATACAAATATGGATATCATTGGAACCGGCTCCTTGACCACATTGTGATAGTTACAGTTATACCCTGTGCCAATGCATTCTCTTATATATGCGAGTCGACCATAGGTCGCCTCGCATATATAAGAGAATGCATTGGCCTAAAAAAAATCTTTTTTTAACACTTTTTACCATTTTTTCTTACATTCTTTAACAATTTTATAATTTGTAATGTGTTAAGCCAATGCATTCTCTTATATATGCGAGGCGACCTATGGTCGACTCGCATATATAAGAGAATGCATTGGCACAGGGCCGTTCTGTTGGGTAAAGGGCTAACTCAACAAATGTATGCATTTGGTGCGACGTATCAGACCCAAGAAGACAAGAGCACATATTCAAGATAACTCAGAGTGAATGTCCTTCAAGTGCGGCATTAGTTTAATCGGTTATATTTACACACTAAGTGTTGTCATCACTAAATCCAGCATTCTGATTGGTCGGCGCCCACGTGGCTAGTTGCAGTTATTTCTCGGTGAATGCGCAACGCCTCATAACACCAAGCTAATAACACCATCGATACGTCATTAGGTTTGGAAAGACGAACGCGTAATGCTTTGGGCGCATTTTGACTCGCGCAGGATTGACTTAATACATCATCGGGTTTCAACATGAAGAGAAATTGTTCCTATTAACTTTTGCCAAGGGTGCTATTGGGTATTTTGGGCTGATCTTGTCACGATACACTTTTCGATTTAAATATATTTACAAAAGTGGCTTTTTCGCTAAATGTATATAAATATAAGGATTAACTGTCATGTGGACTATTTTTATGGAGATGTAACGGTGAGGTAAGTGGACATAACTTGTATGTAAAACCCTTCGGGTTTTACACAAGTTATGTCCACTTACCTCACCGTTACATCTCCATAAAAACAGTCCACATGACAGTTAATCCTTATTTACTTTCAGTGTACCATGGTGTCAGTTACCTATGATAGGTTGACCATGTTGGGCGCTATGTCAAATTTCTGTAAACACTTAGGGTGTGTTTACATTGCTGTAGATCTGTACACAGTTCTACATGCATACTAGTTTAAACGGGTTGATATAGAAATGCACACAGAAAGAAAACGGTATCCGTTCGTGTGAGCAAACATCGTGTCCGTAATAATTCACGGTCAACGCCGAGGCACTGCTACAGGCAAGTCTGGTTTGATTAATTGTTTCTCGGGCTTGGCGAATGTGCACACTTATTCTTTCTTTGTCATTTCACCCATGTATTTCACACTGCGGAGGCGAGAACCTGTGTACTGGTAGATGAAGTAGCCCTATTTCTATTTGTGTACATGTACATTGTTGTTTATTGTGTACTCATATGTGATTTGTTCTCATGCGCCTTTCATTCGTTCTCTTCGAACAATTATCAACTGGTGTAAGAATATACTGCTTTGGTCTGCTGATAGTTGATTTATTATTGTCTGGCCTAAACTGACACGACTCATAGTGAATTGTCAATTACCAGAGTACTGATGAGCGCGCGTTCATTATCAGTAATCATTATGTGATCAAAGTAATCTGCGATACGTGACTTCACACATATCTGTATACAGATATACAGCAATGTAAATACACCCTTAATTGTAAGCAATCATCAGCCACATAGCGTTACTCAGTTTGTTTTAAACCTGATACGATTAGAACACGAACACAGCCTGACGTCAATCTGATGTCATATCATATCAACCCTGCTGACTGGGTTCAATTCAAGAATGTCGTATCGTAAATTATAGTGTTGCATTTATGCATAAACAATCAATTCAATTCAATTCAATTTATTTTGCTCATCATCAATCAGATTTGATTGCGCTGGGAATATACATAATACTTTATTCCAGTCAATGTTGATCATATGTATGTGTACAGTATATATTTGAAAGAATTAACCCTTTACCCAACAGAAGAGCCCTGTGCCAATGCATTCTCTTATATATGCGAGTCGACCATAGGTCGCCTCGCATATATAAGAGAATGCATTGGCTTAACACATTACAAATTATAAAATTGTTAAAGAATGTAAGAAAAAATGGTAAAAAGTGTTAAAAAAAGATTTTTTTTAGGCCAATGCATTCTCTTATATATGCGAGGCGACCTATGGTCGACTCGCATATATAAGAGAATGCATTGGCACAGGGTATAACTGTAACTATCACAATGTGGTCAAGGAGCCGGTTCCAATGATATCCATATTTGTATGGTTCTATTGAGACAGACCGAAGATATTTTAGGCTGTTGAAGCTTTATTTGGCCGGTTTTGGCCGGTTTGTTGGGTAAAGGGTTAATCAAATATTTACCCATGATTTGCATTATGTGTATAATTTAGAATTACAATTCAAATATATCGTGATCTGTATTTTATATTTGATGAATGTGAAATGATTGTAATCTGAACTGACAAACGTAACAACATCGGAAATGATAACAATCGTTAGCATAAAGATAATAATTATAACAACATTGAAAATGATAACATACAGTCGTTCACATAAAGATAATAATTATATCAACATTGAAAATGATAACATACAATCGTTAGCATAACGATAATAATTATAACAACATTGAAAATGATAACATACAGTCGTTAGCATAAAGATAATAATTATAACAACATTGAAAATGATAACATACAGTCGTTAGCATAAAGATAATAATTATAACAACATCGGAAATGATAACATACAATCGTTAGCATAAATATAATAATTATAACATACATTGAAAATGATAACATACAGTCGTTAGCATAAAGATAATAATTATAACAACATTGAAAATGATAACATACAGTCGTTAGGATACAGATAATAATTATAACAACATTGAAAATGATAACATACAATCTTTAGCATAAAGATAATAATTATAACAACATTGAAAATGATAACATACAGTCGTTAGCATAAAGATAATAATTATAACAACATTGAAAATGATAACATACAGTCGTTAGCATAAAGATAATAATTATAACAACATTGAAAATGATAACATACAATCTTTAGCATAAAGATAATAATTATAACAACATCGGAAATGATAACATACAGTCGTTAGGATACAGATAATAATTATAACAACATTGAAAATGATAACATACAATCTTTAGCATAAAGATAATAATTATAACAACATCGGAAATGATAACATACAGTCGTTCACATAAAGTAGCTAACACTACAACATTTATGATATCACATAAACATCTTATAAGTAAGAATTATTATAACAGATAGACAATTCGATGTATTTTTTTTTTTAGAAAATAGCCCACCAATGGATATTAATGGCGAAATTCATAACGAAGACATTTCTTGATATCAAAAGAACAGTAAGAGAATTTACCTTTGAGTATATTTGCTCGAATACATGTGGCAAAATATCAGTGTAGGCTCTCGAGTAACACTGTGTACCATCGGTGCTATAATGTTCTATATCCATTTTTTTTATTTTTGTAGAAAACTCGATTTGAAAAATTGTCAATCTGGTTTTCGTATATGTCTGCTTTATTTTCACCTTATGTTGTTTTCATTTTATCCTTGGAAAAGGAAAACTAATACGTTTATGTCTTGCTTTAAATGTCAGTATGATTCATTTAATTCGTAACACTTAGATGAACAATTTGGCTTTTTCGTGAGGGCTAAAGTGGTTTTTAAGGCTTTTAAATCATTCCAAATTACTCACAAAAAACTCGTACATTATGTCATTTTCTGGGATATTTTAACCAAAGAATTCTGCTAGAATTAAGATTTTCATATATAAGAGTACGAGACAGCTGTACGAAAGCACTATTTCCAGTCAGGCATATTTACGGCCATTAGTTCCCATTACTTACCATCGTCGGTTCGAGATAGAACATTATAGCACTGAAAGTTATGCGATCACGTGTTAAAAAATAAATCAATTCACTGATCCACAGTGGAGATAGAAGAATACAGTACTGACATGATAACTAATTCTGGAGATGGAACATATTTTAATAGCCTCTCATTGATTTCTGGTATGCTATACACAATATCTTTTGTTCGTGTTTTTCGGACAGATAATACCGCGCCGAATCGAACGGTACCATTATCTCATTTTCCCGCCAAAATGGATATAGAACATTTTAGCACCGAGGTCACGATTTGT
This sequence comes from Siphonodentalium dalli, assembly GCA_032622095.1. Taxonomy (NCBI): domain Eukaryota; kingdom Metazoa; phylum Mollusca; class Scaphopoda; order Gadilida; family Siphonodentaliidae; genus Siphonodentalium; species Siphonodentalium dalli. The sequence goes on along the minus strand of CP136064.1, from coordinate 282,201,884 downwards.
TACCGATGTACGATATATAATCAATGACGAATTTCTTATCACCGTCATTAAATCTAATGTTTATGCACAAACACACGTATGTTGTGTATCGACCACGTGATCATATATTGCTATGGAAGCATTAAAGAAATCTTCTGATTAATGTCTTTTCTTTCTCTTCGACTATTCCCGAGGGTTGCGAACGAATCTAATATACACAATCACCACAACGTACCCAGCATATTCAAAATTTGAAAACAGCCAGATTTCTAAAACTAAATTTATCATCCGAAAACCATCTGTGGTTGACGGACAGACACATGGTAAGACACACGGACGGACATACCGACTAAAGACACTTGTGGTGTGCATTATATTGATCTCCGTCAAGATATGTCAAATTCACATTTAGGGTGGTGGGCACGGGGTAGCAAGTTACCGCTCTTGAAAAAACACTTTTCAGGCACGCAACTTGCAGGATGCACACACTAAATTCAAAGTTGCTAAATTAACCCGAAAAGTAGTAAATTTTTACTACTTTGGGTAGTTCGTATTCATCCCGCTACCTTGGGAGGTTAATTTTACTACCTGGTGGGTAGTTAAAAATTAAATACCTTTGGTATTTAAAATAACTACCTTCAGTTGTTGAAATAACTACCTCTGGGGGCTATTTTAACTACCCAACGGGAGGCTAATTATTAACTACTTTTGGTAGTAGGATGAATACGAACTACCCAGTAGTTAAATTTACTACCTGCGGGTGGGTGGAAATTTTGCTACCTGCGGGTAGTTAATCTGGTAACTACTATTGGTGGGAAAGTATTCTACCTCGAGTGGTTATTCTAGCTATTTTAATTGGTATTCAAAGGTGTCAGATGTAACTACTCAAAATAGCTATTTTATCAACTTTTAGTTGATAATCTTGCCTTTAAAGATAGTAATGACATGTGGATCACGAAATATGACAATGGAGAAAATAATTTCAATATTTATTCAAAATTAAAAAAAAACATAAATATATATATATATGTATAGTTCAGAGCATTTGTGTTTTTAGCTGAAAATAAATTGCAACACAAGGTTTTTTTCCAGGAAAAGTACATTAGCCTGCACACAAAAAAAAATGTGAATTTTGTGAAAATTGATGGATTCTCAGAGTTGAAAATTTGACACAGGGAATCTTATCAGACCTCAGATGTCTTAAAAGGACACTAAAACTTATTTTATCTAAATAATTGATTATATACCCAAAATGGTTGCAATCTGGGTCGTCAAATTTTAAAAACAGCGATAAACTGAAATGGAGTGTCATTTCATAGATGCTGTTGACCTCAGACGTCTTAAAGAAGCAAAATGAGCAATAAAGAGCGTTCCTTATCACATTAGAAAATATGTACGAAAATTGCGGGTAAAAGCACTCAGATAAGGGGTGGGCTAAAAGATTATATGATCAATAAAGAACGTTTCTTATCAGTTCAGAAGATATATGGGGAAAATTGCACAAAATTAAAATAATGCATGGTTAATGTCATGGGATAGGTGCTGTGGGCATCAAATTATTTAAAGATGCGCTACTAATCAGCAATAAAGAGCATTTAATATCCACTTAAAAGATAGATGTAACTTTATCCAGAGTTATATTGCAGCTGCTGTTTATCCCAGATACTTAATTATTTAAATGACTTGAAGGGCCGCTAATAACGCATTATTAACATGAGCAATGACGGGTAGCCAGCTAGTTCCGTATAATACTCAATTTATGTTTTTTCAAGGTTGTTTTTTTTTGCTCATAAGAGTGAATCTGTTTTACCAAGAATCAATATATTTATTTATATATTTAACCAAAAAAATGATGAACAAAAGAAGAACTAAGGGCCATAACTCTAGTAGAAAACAAATCTGACAATCCCTACTTTTGACCTCAAATGAGATATTGTTGTGAAAGATCCATATAACCAAAATGAATGGAATTTGTTGAAGATTGTTCATGTTATCGTGCCAAAGGTAATAAATTTTACAAAACCGACATACTAAGGGCCGTAATTCAGGTTAAATAAATCTTCAAACTCCAATTGATATATTCATGTGAAAGGTCCGCATAAAAAAAATTCCTGGTCTTTCACTGGGACTTTACTCTATTCAAAAAAATGCCGTATTGGGACGTTTTTATCTATTTTAGAGATATTTATTTGTGGGAGTGCATGAACTAATGATTGTATCGTTTATATGCGGTTGTGGACTACACAAGTCTCTATAAATAATTCCAAAGAACATACATGTACATGTACCCTTCAGACATATCAGTCTTCAACCCAGAGAACCTTGCGGGCATGGATTAGTATCCCTCGGCACAACTGGGCGGAGCCACTCTCCCGTATCATTCATTAAGAGCATCGATACACCAGGTGCGTGGCATCCAAAATATTATTATAGTCTCTTTCATACCATTTCAGTCGAGTAGAGTCACAACAGCCCTCGCACCTCGCATAGCCAAAAGATAATTATATATTTTTGTGTAGTCCACTTGAGGTAAAACACACCACTCTGGTCGTTATATGCAGTGAAAGAAAATATTTATCACCAAATTTGCCAAAATTGTCTTACAGCTTACAAGGAAAAATACTTGGCATCACCATTTTTGCATGGGTATCACGTAAATCCACAAAAGCAAAGAATTTAGACAATCATAATTAAGAACGCTCTTTAATAGGTGCCGCTTTTTTGCCAACAATTGCACAGAGGCTGACATAATTTCATTATGATGATATTTAAAATTTGGCGATGGATAAAAATAATACCCATATAGTTTGACGAGATACAAGGCTTATTTTCTCTCGTATATATAATTCAGCAAATGGGGGACCTCGCTAAAGCTCAGTTCCCATTTGGCATTTATTTGCTGAATCATACTCGAGAAAATAAACCTTGTATCTCGTCAAACTGTATGGATATTCTATATTTAACCACTCAATCAACTCACCGATGCGCTGCCCGGGAGTGACAACAGTTGTAACTCTCTCTCTCCCCCCCCCCCCCCGAATCGCCATTATCTGGGGATCAATTCCACCGAGTACAGAATCGCCAACAAGTAAATGTAAGGGCAATTGAACATCCTCACGATTATCAAAATGAAACCGTTTCCACATAAATGCGGCCGACCTAACCAGAAAGCGAGTCAGATTGTTGTCAGTGATCATCTGACAGTAGAGCGAGATCTCCTGGAGGAGATCCCAGAATGGCAGACAACAGCTGCAAACAGGGTAATTGGTCCAGGTAGAGAAACATTCAATACCATATTGGTCAATGGCATGGTACCACACGTCATTCGGAATAAATTGCAATGACTGGCAGTCTAACAAGATGTGTTGTAATTAATGCCAGGAGCAATGATGACATAGCCATGTCGTTTTCACTAGCCATGTATATTTCACACAAACCAATTAACCTAGCTTGTGTGGGTATTGTGCTTGCTTTTCCAGCTTTTCCAGCTTTTCCAGCTTTTCCAGCTTTTCCAAATTGTGGAGAACTGTATTGTGGACATTAGAGCGTGGATGATTACCAACCGACTCATGATAAATGACGATAAGACTGAATTCATAATCATTGGCTCTCGACAACAACTTCAGAAAGTCAACATCAGTTCAATTCATGTGGGAGACGCCGACATACCAACAAAGGACACTGTTTGCAACCTGGGATCGTATTTTGACACAAACATGACAATGGATAACCATATCTCTAATATGTGTAAGAAGGCGTTCAGAGGTTTATATAAAATCCGACAAATTAGACAATACCTCGATGTAGACTCAACAAAGACACTGGTCCATGCTTTTGTCACGTCACACTTAGATTACTGTAATTCTTTACTGTATGGACTACCGGATTACCAGTGTGATCGCCTGCAAAAATTGCTAAATGCTGCGACGCGAGTTGTATCATACACTCCTCGGCATGAACATACAAGAAAACCCGCGAAAACAAAACAAAATCACATTTAATGTTCTAAGTTAAGTTATTTCCTCCTGTATCTGTATCGGTATGCGCGCAGGATCAGTTCGGATGTGAGCGCACACTCCGTAAAAAGAATCTTTGTGATAATGAACCCTCTCAAATTAGTCTCAATACTTTAGAATATAGAATTAACCTAAAAATAACAAAAACCTTCGGAATAGAGAACCTTCGGAATAGCGGACCTTCGGGATAGCGAACCTTCATAATAGAAACATGCCCCCACAAGTACACCGGTGACGTAAACACATGTGCTAATTTTTGTTGTACTATCGTGACTCTATCGGTACGATTTATACTCAGTACGAAATAACCATAATAATACAGTCGCCCAGTGGATTATCGATCGACCACAGAATATGAAAATCTGCGTACCAAGCAACACCACGGTGTGGCGTAATAACTCCAGTTCTCAAGCAATTACACTGGCTGCCAGTGGAGTATCGAATCATGTTCAAAATTATTTTGCTTGTATTCAAATCTCGTAATAACATGTCACCATTGTATATACAGGATATGATCAAAGACCGAAATGTGTGTACATATGGATTACGATCTGATAGTAGTATGCTTTTGTACATTCCTTTCAACAAACAGAAAACGTTTGGCGATAGGGCATTTTCATTTGCAGGTCCACATCTTTGGAATAGCATTCCACCTCACTTAAAAATATTCACTGATTTAAATAAGTTTAAGACCGGCCTCAAAACATATCTCTTTGGTGTAGCATTTAATTCCTAGATATATGTGCATGTACATGTATTATGCTGATTAGGCAATGAGCTCGATGTAATGTAAAGCGCCGTTGAATATGTACTCATAATATTGAGCGCTATACAAATTAATTATTGTATTGTATTGTATTATATAACAAAAACAACAAATAAAATCACAAATGTGGGATCAGATTTCTCCCAGATGTAGAGTTATGAAACTACTGTAATGTGCCAAAATTTGGTATAAAACAAAACTATGAGTATGAGGCTCTTGGGTTTGGGAGAAAAATAATCCATCATGACCTGGGATGTGGGCATAGAAACATCTCATCTTCGGGGCAAGCTATTGGGTCCGAACAATCGGTCGAAATATCTTGCCCCTCGGGGTGAGATCTTTCCATCCCCACACCCCAGGTCATGATGGATAATATTATTCTTATCTCAACCTAACTTCAGCTGAACACGCACGGGTCCCATAATTTTTTGCATTCAGAATTTTTATTTCTGGTATAATTACAAAGAGCTTATAAAGTCAATGAAAATGTCCCTGCATTCAAATCACATGTTCAACTGATACAGATGACCAATCATGAGGATACACCTGCTGTGTCTTGTCAATACAAAAGAAAATAAGTTCTAATTAAAAGTATGGTCTCAAATAAGCTACACATAACAGAGTCTTAATGAATATAACTATCAGCACATAGCCGTCGCTATAAATAGCTTCTGCATGCAATTCCTGTTGTATAACATCAAAGCGCAGTTTTACGATGGACAGAATGCTATCTCCTGTCACTTTCATTTTGGCGAATAAGAAAAACTGGCGCTAACTGTTGAAATTCTTGGAAATGCTTAATTCTATTCTCCTTGATGGGTATTATTGATCAATTCTGGACTCTTCAAATAGACACACATTAGTGTTAAATTAGTTGTTGTAATCACCATATTTGTGAACACTGTGAAATTAGCAATGTGACCATATATGACAGGAAACTTATTATGCTATTTTAGCTATGTGTCGAGAAACTCTGGAGTCGAAGAAAATCGTCAATTGACTGATTGGCGTCATCACTTTACTGTTAAATGTGGTGATAGACTGACACTGATGTAAAGATTCTTGGTGGTAATGGAATTCCCAGATATTTTCCTTAGACTCTTTAATGCATAGCTTGTTCCAGACTGTAATTTTAATTAGAACTGGTGTAATTATATAATACACATGATTCACACAGCTCGATGATAGTGAAATTAATACACGAAATACTAGAAAAAAACTCTTCAAGGTGACATGCAACAGTTTTTAGAGTGATCTGGATGCCCCCACATATTAATGTTCCATGATCCCAAAAATTGGAAACGCGAAGGCTGTGTTTGTGTAACTACCACACTTCTCAGTTAGATGAGAATACATCTTATATTTTATGAGTTCAAGGAATACTATTTCACAAGCAGAATATTCACGTCTCACAATAGGCCTATAGCCCATAGGGGATAGCCCCAAAATTGTCTATCATATTTTGAATTTTCTTTTGAGACAGGCCGTAAACTCTTCTTTTTCTGGTCAAATCCTATCATTGGCTCTGTATCCAATTAAGATTATAAGATACACTTTGTAAAAGAATAAATACATGTATCACTTGACTTATCATTTTGCCTTTAGCCAAATGATGAAACCGGTTGCATATGTCACCTTTAACTGTAGATTAAAGATCCAAACATTTTCAACGTGTTATTCAGGCTTCTAAATCTGAGATAAAATGAACACATTGTATGCATTCAATATGTGATAATGTGATTTTGAATAATGTCTAAGATCATTTCACAATTTTATTGCGAAAATGTTTGTTCAGGAAAACTTTTTTAGTTTAGTTGTGATGGATTGATGATAACATGGTGTGACATTGACGGCTTCGGGTTTATGTTCAACCGATTCGCAAAGCGACGAGGTTGAACATAGGCTCCAAGCGGTCAATGCACGCCATGTTACCGTCAATCCACCACAATAGCTTTTATATTCTGCCAACAGTCCTGGTCATTCACATTAATTTGGCACTTATTCCGAAGAATGATCAGCAAAAAATGTCAAAATCTCCTATACCTCTCTCCAACATAAATGCCGTCATGAGAGACGATGAAACGGTCTTGATTTTCGTTATGTTGATACTCAAAAGGGGAAGAAAGTTGAGAAAAGGCAATTTGAAGAGACCCATCATAAACCTTTATGGGAGAAGTGTAACAAAGAAACATGCAGTCATACGATCAAGGAGCTATTAACTGAAAACCTATCAAGTAATTCATATACCGGTACAACAGCAAAATTTGATGTCAACCTACAGATAATGCATCTTACAAATGCTCTTGAAGAAGATACAAGGTCATCCATTCCATCCGCTGGTAAGAAAAGTCCTAAAATAATTCGGAGCCTTAACTGGAACCCATCTATCAAAGAAGCTGCTTCCAATTCTAAATCAGCATTCTTCAACTGGAAACAAGCTGGTGGTCCAAGTTGTGGTGCATTATGTGAAAAAAGATGAAGAATACCAAAAAAGTCCTACGTCAGAAACAAAGACAAGAAGAAGCTCGAAAAAGAATTGAACACTACAATAGAAGTATGAATGCCCAAGAGATGGATGCTAAACTCTTCTTCCAGCTGGTTCGAAATCAAAGAAAATCTACTACTACAATGACATCATGTCTTCTTTATGAGGGTAACATCATCACGGATGAATCAGATATTGTCAAAACTTGGACAGACCACTTCAGCAAACTGGCTATTCCTAGTTCATCCGCTCTTTTTTATGAAAATTTCCATGATCTTGTTGAAGAAGATTACAACTTGCTCTGTACTCTGATCCCCAACCAATTGAACACATCTACAGTAAGAACGATTGAGCTACAAGCAGTTATGAAAGCTATCAGGAATTTATCATCCGAGAAAGCTCCAGATCACCTCGGTCTCACAGCGGAACATTTTAAATTTGGAGGCAATGCAACATGCAGTTTTCTCTGCGACATTTTCAACAACATCCTGATGTCTGGTTCTATGCCGAAACTTATGAAAATTGGAACCCTTACTCCTATTAAAAAGAAAGACAAAGATACAAAAATTTCTGGGAACTACCGAGGTATCACGGTAACAACAGTGATTAGTAAAGTACTCGAGTCAATCATCTTCGACAGAACTGAAGGTGAAATGTTATCGCCAGCCCTGTATAAAAGATACAACAACAACATCCTTGAAACACTCCAGAAAAATAAAATTGGTGTAAAAATCGGATCAGTATTCTTAGGTGTGCCTACAGTAGCTGATGACATTGCTATCCTCTCTCACAATCCCGAAGAGCTACAAACAGCATGAAACATTATCCACAATATGACATCAGCAGACAGAATCACTATCAATCCAACCAAAAGCAACATTGTTATCTTCAACTCGACCAAGTCTTGTCTTCCAAGCTCTCAAACTGAATGGACCATTGGAAATGATGAAATAAAAGCCACATCTTCTACTATCCATCTTGGACTTGAAAGATCTAATATTCCTTCCTCAATGATTGATGAAAGAATACAGAAATGGAGGCGAGCTCTCTATTCAATACTTGGAGCTGGGCTACATCGCAGTAATGGTATCAGTCCAGTCATCTCACTACAGTTATACCGCCTCTTTGGAAGACCGAGGATTGTCTATGGCGTTGAGGTGATGAATCTGAATTGTTCTGAAGTAAAACGTATGACTAGCTATGAAGTGAACCTCTTGAATCAGATACAAAACCTCCATACAAGATGTTCTACGTTAGCAAGCTACATACTGCTTGGACAGCTACCGATCACAGCTACAATTGAAAGGAACGCTCTCACTTTATTTCACCGGGCTATCTCAAGAATTGGTTCTCCAGAATACCATCTGGCAAAGAGACAGATAATCATGAAAGACCTGGATAGCAACAGTTGGTTCTCTCAAATCAGAAAACTCTTAATGAAATACTCACTTCCTACAGCCTTTGATTTAGTATAATGTCCACCAAGCAAGACAGAATGAAAAAAAACAGTTACCGGAGGCAGTTGATAGCTATCATCAATCACTATGGACACAAGGAATACAATAATTGACATCATTGAAGTACCTCAACATTCAAGACAACCCAACAATGAATCCTCACCAACTATGGTCTTCAGTTCCGGAATCAACATTTGAAGTTGCTAGAGCTACAGTCAAAGCTAAATTACTGACAGGGACTTACACCCTTCAAGCCAACAGGCATATATTCAATCAGTTCAATGTGGCTCCTACCTGTCTCCTATGCAATCAATCACCTGACAAGGCAACATTTTCTCCTGGAATGCGATTAATTATCCACTGCCAGACAGAAACATCTAGATGAATTGAAGGAAGTGCTAGAAGATAACTTCAATAGACTCCAGGCAGAACAAATCATAACTGATAACAATTTATTGACCCAATATATGTTGGATTGCTCTCACCCACTGATCAGCTCCATTACACAGGAAATTAGCAAAGTTACCGAACCAATTGAGCGTATCAGTAGGGCTATGATTTATGAATTACACCACATTAGGAAAGGCAAAATTCAGATGCAACAATAGACAATTGCCTTTGCCATCACAGTTTCAATCTGATCTAATCATTACCAAGACTTGATAAATTCTTATATAGTATCTTCATACTAACTCTCCACTAACTCATCCGACTTGTGATTTATTGTGCATATATAATGTGATTATTCAAGGATACAATCAGAGGATAAACTCAACAACCATTTACAGAACATTACCTGTCAACATGGTGCTCCGATATAACGGAGGAATATTCAGCAACAACAACAACAACAACAACAATGGCTCCAGATGTAAACATGGGATATGTTGCATGACTATCTGATCAAAGACGCGGTTTCTTACTGGAAGCGGAACATTGTATGATTTTCATCCTGGTCACCATGTTAGGGAATTTCCTGCAGTACATACACATGTACATAGATGCAACCTGTGGGTACGATGCTGAATCTTTAATTCTTAGTACGAACACCAAACTGCACTGCCTCAAGCTCAGATACCAGGATCATATTAGGTGTTTGTATTGACTTTGATCGCACCCGGCCCCTTCCTTGCCAGTCAGCAAATCCCAAGTCTTCTCGGGTTGCCGCAGTTCCACCCCACCGGCCGGTTATCGTCGACAGCGTTAGGGACTCACGAACAATGTTTCCTTCAATTAGAATATGTGGTAGCCAAAAATCCGGATTATTGGGGTTAGTTTTCCATCTGTAACTCAATGACTAAGAGTTTCATATCGGACCGTAGATAACGTCAAAGGAACAAAAGTGTCAATTGGACAAGAAACTATACAGTAGCGTTTATTGGACAACAAATTGAGTAAATGTGAAAAGAATTTGCTCACGGAGTCCAAAGGCGGTAATTACCGCGTGTTATATACGGAAACATCGAAAGCCGGAATCAGGTTGAGGCCGAATATTGAAAAATCGACGACCATGGGAAAAGCAAAAGTGCCTGATCACGAACACGTTGCTGCAAAATTATCATTTTAGATGCAATAACGAGAGGGCGCCTTTGATTGTATGGACAGGCGATGCGATATATTGAATACAAATAATATAAAAATGCATAATAATGGTGTGAATAAATCAAGTGATGCAAGATTTGCATAAAAAATATCATTAAATCGTTCATTCAGACAACGGCTCAAAGTCGACAAGGCATTTGAGAGCATGATTCAAATAGCCTCCAAAGTTTTGCTGTATGCAACACAAATGTGCGTGTAAAATCAGAAATATCCGCTACTTCATCAGACAAATCAATTGGCATGGAACTCAGGAAGACATCAAGTAATTCGTCCGAGTTTAGAGCCTCAAGCTTTAAATAACATGGAATACCAAAGTGAGTTATGAAGTCATACCAGAATGTGTTACGGATACTGTTAAAGGCAGGGCAATACAAGATGACATGCCACACAGGATTGAGATACTCGGATCTACAAAGTTGACAATTCCCCCTATCTTCGTATGTGGTACGAGAGACGAGTCTTCCTACAGTTAGGAAGGAAGCTTTATCTCTAGGGTACTTTTTGCAGGCTAACCAAAGAAGGCTCGTCTCTAGGCGAGGGTGAATTAATTTTAATATCGAAAGAGCGTTGTCTGCGTGAACGTCATATTCCCGTTTAATGGGGTGAACAGTGTCAACGTTATCGCAAATCAAACTCTTCAAAAGAAATTTAGTTGGAAAGTGACCGGTATTCGAGAAGTGCACGAGATGATTGAGTAGATTGTACTTGGACAACGTTTGGTGGAAGTTCTCGATAAGATGACTCTGTTCGCCCAATAAAATGGATTCGATAAGTCTGAGAATGAATACCCTAGCGGATGTTTTCTCAATACTGGTCCTACATAGCGTAGCAATAAATGACAGTTTGCGTCGTTCGATGACGTTGTACAGAGAAGTGATGCCACAAAGGCCCTCTGCAAGTAGGGTGCAAGGTCTTGTGGGTAAACCCTGGATATTCTTCATGCAACAACGATGTGCTTTCTCGAGCTGTAGTATATTTGACTGTGATAGGTTGAAAAGAAGTTCTGACCCAAAAAGTGCTCTGGGAAGAACAACCGATTTATAGATTTCCACGCAGCTGGAAGGGGTTATACCACCAGCATATAACCCGGCATTTGATAACATGAAATATGTGGGGAGCAATTTCTTGCATATGTTTTCTATGATAGCAGTTTGTTGAGAGAACTTGTGGATTGGGATGCCCAAATGAGTTGCGTGGTCGGATTCTTGAATACGGTGGTCGCATGGCGACCATGAGCGGATAGCACGGTTATTATCTGAGTGGGATTCATTAAATACAATGCAGACAGATTTCGTCGGATTATATTTGAACCTCCATTTTATGCTGTAGTCGGTACAGATATCACATATAGACTGCAGACCGGGACTAGTAAGTGAAAGGAGAGCCATGTCGTCGACCTGAGTTGGGGACGAGCAGTTCAGAGACGAGATGGACAGACCATTCCCGGAAGTTGAAAGCAGGGTTATGAGTTCATCAATATATAACATGTACGTGAGGGGAGAAATTATCTCTCCTTGTCGGGTGCCCTGCTTGACGTCGAACCAGTTTGAGAACACTCCGTTGTATCTAACACAGCACGAAATTCCTGTTAGGACGTTTGCGAATACACGCCAAGCTTTACCTTTCAGACCCATATTATGTAATTTGCAAAGAAGGCCATTTAACCAGACTGTATCAAAAGCTTTTTGTGTGTCAAGGAAACATGAATATAATTTGCTTGATTGCTGTTTCGTATAGGAGATACACTCTTGCAAAAGGTACGAAGTCGAGATGGAACTCACGCCCTTCTGGAAACCGTGTTGTAGCGCATTTACATGGCAAATTTGGGGTGTGTTCGTTTCAAGTCTGTTGAGTAGTAATCTTTCGAAGATCTTGTAAACGATAGGGAGGATTGTGATGGCTCTATAGTTATCGAATTTATGTCTGGATTTCGTACCTCCTTTAAAAGGGGGAACCATAACTCCTTTCTTGGCACTAGATGGGATCGGTTCAAGTTTAATCATGTGGGTAAATAAGATTGCTAAGTTGTCGAAAAGACGCACACTCCCATATATGACATGTGCTCATATGAAAGTCCATCACATCCTTGTGCTTTCTTTTTACTGAGCGAAGGTATAATTGCGGTAATTTCATCACGAGTCACATCGGAGCAAAGTAATTTGTCAGTATTAGCCACATTTTGATCATTTGATAGCTCATAGACAATGTCGTTTACGGAAATGAAGTGATCATTGTTGAAGGACTCGTCTCCAGATGGAGTGTAGATGCCCTCGAAGTAGGCTGCCCATGCATCGTTTATTTGTGTTTCGGTACTCAAGATTTGAGAGTTGTGTTCAAAGTAAGTTGGTTGAGATGTGCCTAGTCTGGATTTCATAGAGTTAAACGTGCGAAAGAATCTTTCTTGGTCGATTTCATCGCAGTGGTCGAGTTTATCATCCGATTCGATACAAAAGCCGAGACTCTTTGGCGATGATATTTACGGAATTCTCTTTTGGCATCCTTGTACCTCATAAATGCAATATCAAGATTTGAATGAATTCTACCAGAATAAATCCAACGTTTACGATATTCACGCATTTCTCTATGGAGATGTTTTAGAGTTTGGTCCCAGTATGGTTTGAGATGTTTGTTGAATTTTTTACGGGGTATAGTTTGAGCGGATGCCGAAATCATTGCTATAACGAGTTCATCATAGAAACTTTCCAAGGAGCTGTTATCGGATATTGCCATAGATGGGAGATGTGCGTCAATCGATTCTTGGTAGTTGAGAAGATGTTCATGTGAAGAATCGAGAAGCTCCCACTTGAAACGGACAGTGGTGTTTTGCATCGGTGCAGAGTGGGTAACAAACTGAAAGTTAAATGATGCAAAAAGTGGTCGATACGTTCAGTGCATCACCATCTAAGACAGACACATTGATTAGTGAGTGGATGTCATATTCAGACACAAGAATGTGATCGAAAATAGAGTTCCCATTTCCATTTGCGGATACAAAAGTTGGAATCGAGCTAGGAAGCCATTGTTTTGAGTTAACTGATCTGAATTTAAGTGGATGGCTATCCATAACAAATCTGAATGCATTATTGCGAGAGTCGGTTTTGTCGATGTTACCATTGAAATCACCCATTAGAATTATTTTTCGTAGGGTGGAGTAACTATTCACGAGATTGGTTAATTTGTCCAAATACTTCTTATAGAAATCGACTGTGTAACTGGATGACGGAAGATACACTTGAAATATGTACAAGAACGTGTGATCGGTCATTTGCAATTGAAGTCCAACTAAACGGTCGTCTTGTATGTCAAGTAAGGCAACTCTATTGGCATAGCGTTTATGCCAAAATAGAGCTACGCCCCCTTTGCCCCTACCAGGCCCACTGCCCCTTTGAAGTGGGAGCCTCTGCGAGTAATCACACACAACATCACAGGAATAATGATCGCTCAAGGTTTGTAAGAAATGGGCATTGATTATCATGTTGTTATAATTAAAAAACGACAAATGCACATGCCTTTCAAACGTAGTAGTCTATTTTCCCCATGTTAAACGACATCCGCAAATAACAAATAACGCTAACCTACTGCAAATGTTTTACACGACAACTGTTAACATGTTTGGGCTGAATTCATCTGATGTGGTACGATTCCTCAAAATAAACAACAAACCATCGTTACTTGGAAATGTAGTTTGGGCTAACATTTACACAAATCCTCCAGCTCCTCTATCCTGACACACACGTCAGATGAGAAACAGCCATCATAGAACCGCCCAAATTGGGCGAAATGACTGATTACCACAAACCAGCGTTCACTTCCGTCCACACACAATGAGTACGGCGTACTCACGGGGTCTCACCTGTCCCGTGAGAATTGGTTCGCATTCAGTTTTGGACACTATGCGCATTCGTCAATGTCACGGTTCGTTTCAGATCGATAAAATAGGTCATCGTCAACACGCGGCATTTTGGACAGACGAAGGTGACGTTAATCTATATTTAATGCTACAGTTATTTTCCAAACGACTCAATGCTATAGATCCAATAGTTTATTTGATGTTTAAGCTGAAAACGTTGTACTTGTCATATTTTCAAAACAGCGATCACTCAATGCATTTTCAATGGGAACTTGTCCGACTAATTACAATTAATACACATCAATCGCGCGTGTGTTTATATTGGGTGTGGCGAGTTTCTGACAATTCCTCACTCTCAGACCACCGGCTTTGATCGTTTATCAGGCCTAAGTCTCAAGAGACGCCTTTTGAAATGAGTCGAAAAACTGCTACGGTGCCCCTCTGATCTTATGTTATCATTTGTGTTCGCATCCGATCAAATGCCCCAGTTCCGAGCCGATTCCTTGTCATTTTACCGTAGATTTTGCACCAGTAAACTTTTTCTTCGCAGGCATATCGACACATTTCCAATCGCTGGCTGTGGCACAGTACCAGTAAAACCACATATCACTGATCACTGATTACGCATTATAAATTTCATTTCAATTTAAAGGTACTCATACCGATCAGACGGTCCCCATATCATCAAGTTACAACAACAACAACAACAACATTTCTTCAAAATACGCTTCACTTTAATTACAACAAAATAATGCTAACCGCTGTCAACTATGGTATAAAACTTCCCAAAACGTGTTATTTATCAACATGTTGTTTAACGAAATATGGCCGTGTTATCACTTGAGTATCACGAAATTTGGCCGTATTACCACTTGATTTTAGAGATGTCCATCTTCATCTGCAATTTTGTCCCAGACTGTTGGTTTGACGACTTTTTTCTGGGTCACAAATAAGTGCACACACACAAGAAATAACAGATTTCAGACAAGTAGGAATTGTCTCGATGAAATATTACCGAAAATCAACTGGGAAAAATATAATTAAAAAACAGACATTGGGAATATAATCAACCAATCGTACTGATCGGTTCGATATTTCGAAGTTTGATCAACGAATATTGATCAAATCAATTGCTAATATTGTTATCTACAGCAAAAGCTATCGATGAATGCTCACACATATATCGTATTCCTGATAACGATAGAAATGCTTACCATTTTCTGCAGTGTCTTGTCTGTTTCTAGTGAAAATGCAAGAGCGCACCGTGACATTGGCGAATGCGCACCGTGTCCAAAACTGAATGCGAACCAGTTCTCACGGGGCAGATGAGAACCCGTGGTACTTACGCCCTATATAATACGGAATATATATGCGCATGTTTGATGTATATTCGCCGTAATACGGTTATACGTATACAAGAAAAGAAGATGCATGCATCAGATCCCCCATGAACTATTTTACAAGATTTAATCACGTATATTTGGAAAGTTTTTAATATATATATTTATCACACAATTAGCCCCTAATATCGGCCTCATGATTTAGCAAGGCACACGTGTATTACCGGCACGCGCAGTGACGTAAGAGCTTAGCGCAATTAAATATCGATGGCAACGCCGAAACTTTAGTATTATGTTAAAAGTCCAGTGCATTTGTGGTATCCCCTCAAACTAATTGCAACAAATGTTTCTCATTGGGACTATGTACATTAATCCATCACAATCAACATATTAAATATAAATAAGAATCAAGAAAGGCGAAATTGATGAATTTGTGTATTTTGTGAAATACATTTGTCAAATTTGGTAAAATACACAATTTATAGCTTTTCAACATTGTTTATAAAAAATAATATTTCACAAGTCCTTCCATTTGTATATCCATTTTGTGCGTAGACAATCCTGAATACAGAACAGAAAACTTTTCCCAGATACGTTCAGTATTTTTCGAGTTATTTGCCTCCAAAATTGGGAGTTTATCTAATTTCAGAGCCGCAATTTCTCAAAACCCTTAGTTTTGAAATAATAGCGTTACATTGGATATGTCAATGAATGTCACTGGATTTCTCATGTATCTGGAAACTGACTCCAATTTTGAATATCGGAAAAAATGGGGTAGGGCAAACCATATTGACAAAATCTCAGACAACATGGATCTTGATACATAAAACTTTATCATAATCGCAGTCGTGTGTACGTAAAAATCGTGGCTGGAAAGATCGCATGGTGGTCAAGCACGTGTTATACGAACAACCTCGATATCGTCATGTACGACGACATCGCAATCGTGCGAACAAACTATCCACGATTTTATCGGGCCCGATTCCTCCACTTACGATTGTATCGTGGTCGTCTGAACGTTCACTTATACCGGTATATATTAATAATTATAAAAGTTATAGTGACGTTCCCTGTTGGTTCAGAAATCAAACTACCAGAATACCAAAGCAATGCTTATATACAGCATATATATTTATATAATACTAGCAGGTGACCCGACTTCGTCCGGGCTTTGACCTGGAATTGACCATTTTGAAGGTCAAGGTCAGGTCGGGGTAACGATTTGACCCGTCCAAAACCCTCCCCGGACAAAAGTACTCCTATGTATAAAATTCGTTGAAACCCGTTTGTTTTACCCGATTTGACCTTGAATTGACCATTTTGAAGGTCAAGGTCAGGTCGGGGTCACGATTTGACCCGTCCAAAACCCTCCCCGGACAAAAGTACTCCTAGGTATAAAATTCGTTGAAACCCGTTTGTTTTACCCGATTTGACCTTGAATTGACCATTTTGAAGGTCAAGGTCAGGTCGGGGTCACGATTTGACCCGTCGAAAACACTCCCCCGACAAAAGTATCCCTAGGTATCAAATTTAATTTGAGTTAATTCTGCCTTTTTAATCAAGAGAAATGATGGTACCCGTCCCGTGATGGTACCCGTCCCTAAAAGAGGTACGTTTGTGGGTACCCGTTTGAAGGTGAAGATCACCTCGGGCGGAAAAACTTACCCGATGAAAATCTCCCCCGTTCCTTGGAACCCCTAAGTACACAACACGCTCATGTCTGGATACAGACACACTCACGTCTGGCCTCAGACATAAGAATCACACTACACGCATACGCTCTTTATCAACGACACTGCGGATACGAACGCTCTTTAACTATCAACTCGATTAACCACACAGTGCCAAGGACGGTCATTTTGGTGACTGGAAGTTGAGAAGGGGTGCTCGGAGCTTCTCCAAAACGGCGGTAAACACTGCCCGTGTGTTTTTAACTTTAGATTGGAAGTTTGAGCTAAATCGGTCCAGCCGTTTTCCCGGCCATTGCTAACAGACAGACAGACAAACAGAAGTCCCAAAATATATATTCGATATATCTTTTTACAATGAAGAGAGCGTGAGACAAATGACGTCATGTGGGTATTTCCGCAGATAAGGGAAACTCCCTAATTATTATATCATTATCATATCATTTGCATTCGGTACTTCGGCAGCTTTCGGCTTTTTGGCAACATCATTCTATTGGATTCGAGTCGTCAAAAATCCGTCGTATGAAACGAAGACGGGTTTCATACGCATCACCGACGAAGATTCGTCTGAATTGGACGGAGATTCGTCTGTGGTGAGTCTGATACGACTCATCTTTGACGCACAATTGTGGGTCTGGTATTAGATTCGAGTCGACAAAAATCCGTCGTTTGAAATGGGTCTTATGGGTTAATAGCGACACTTATGTGCGGCCGCGGTCCCCATCCGCGCGTGGGTGGGTTTTCATGTGAACCCATCCCAATGTTTTGGCCACTAAAATCACCCCATACGGCCCATGGGCGGTCCTGGCTTGTTTGCTTCATCGCGACAAACATCGTGATGTCGCCATTTCGAGTGTTAATTGCCTGCCATGGTTTGGTGGGCGATTCCCACTTGTTTCTATGCGAATATAGTTGACGATAGTTCCGCTACATATATGTGTGGAGTTCTTAGCAGTACGATGACGACATGTGGGTCCAGTCTGCAAGTAATGTCAATTTTTATGCAGATACCATATTGAAATTCTGGAAAGTAGGGGTTAATATCGCTACACTTCTGCGTGGCCGCGGTCCCAAACAGTGCGTGTAGGGGTTTTCATGAAATCCCGCACTGTTCTGGTCTCTAAAATCCCGCCTAAACACCATGCGGCCGGTCTGGGCTGATTCGGATCCTAGCAGTTCCTGGCGGTTTTTAGTCACGACACACTGTCAATATATTTGGGCTGGTATTATGCGATTCGGGGCTTGATTAATACGATTCGATATGATAACAAAGAATAGTAATATTAATTTCGGTCTAACATTTACTACATGATGTCCATGTAAAATTTCTTGACACAGAGTCGTTATTTGGTGGGAGAATCTGGATTCAGAATCCTAAACCGATTACGAGGCGGGGCTAAATCGAGATTACACGGATTCTAGGTCAGATTTTGAAATCCACGTGGTCTCCAATACTATGTTTAATGTTCTCCCAGTGTCAAACATGCTCATGTATTTGACACAAGTATCATTTGTATCTTATATTTATAATGTTCATGTTTGTTGTGAAAGTCATGCTTTTCTTCAATGTGTATATACATGGCACCTAATTAGCTGCCAATCCGACTTAATCGCATTTTTTTTCAAGTTAAAGTGTGTTTATTGATGATGGCAATCATTTCTAACAGCTCTAGATCTCCTGAATCAAATTCCGAAGACGTTGTGGAGAACACACGAAACTTGTCAGTTGTACAGGGACGTGGCGACAGGGGTTGGTTGGGGTGTCTCGACCCCCCCCCCCCCCCGAACTTTGGTACACTTTTCTTAGCTGTACAGTCATTCATACGTGAGGAAAATCAGGATTCTTTTGACTAACTATTCCAAATAATGATACGTACAAGCCAGCAAACGCGACAAACAAACCCGATTTAAAACAAATACATATACGAACTTATGACTAACTCCGGGGAGGGGGTGACCGGTGATCTGTATATATGTTTAAATTGTTTTGGTAGTCATGTTGCTTTGCCATTACTAATTATAATTTTTTTAGTAAAATAACATTTGGGAGAGGGGGTACCCTTAAGTGAATCAGCACTTGTCCTCCAATCCAATGGTCTGTATAAACAAATGTATGTTTTATATATCATGTGTTATCTAAATGTGACAAATAAATATGTTTAAACTAAACTTTGGTACATTTCCAGCAGTTGGAAATTTCAGGCCTGACACAACATTAGTTGGACATTAATGTGACACCATATATAGGTTGGAATTGTTCTCATTGTTTGATTTTTCAACCAGTAAATGTTGGTAATTTTCCAAACGCCGAATTTTAAATCGACATGCGTTCGGGCGGTATTTTATGGATAGAATTATGAAATGAACATGATGAAAGTGACAATGAAATTGACAATGATTTGCTTCAAGTTCGTCATCAACAGAAGTGCTCCCCCAGCGTTACTATCAATAACATTATTATTTGGCTAATTTCAGTAATATTCTCCCCGTTTACACTCGATAACACAAATTTGGCTCCGCATTTAAAATTCTTTGATATAGATCGTTTATATTATGCAATAATTTGTACACAAGGGACGGATTCTTATGTTTTATTGTGTTTCAAACTCCGAGGTGGCGAAATCTCGGTTTGTTTACATTATGAACGTTTGAGTCCGTAATCGGAATCAGAATCTGAATCCAGATTACGACGAAATAACGATTGATTAGGATTGCGGTCTGTTCGTTT
The DNA here is from genome assembly GCA_032622095.1 of Siphonodentalium dalli. Lineage (NCBI taxonomy): Eukaryota > Metazoa > Mollusca > Scaphopoda > Gadilida > Siphonodentaliidae > Siphonodentalium > Siphonodentalium dalli. The sequence goes on along the minus strand of CP136064.1, from coordinate 282,181,973 downwards.
TCTGATGCTGGTCTGTTCGTTTACCAAACCACGTCGTACTGTGTCTAATCCGTAATCTGAATCCAGATTTTCCCACGAAATAACGACTCTGGGTAAGCGAAGTTTCTCGTATTATATGTCCCCGTTGGGGGAAATTACCTTTATAGCCTATCGTTGTTCTCAAATTCGACCCATATGTTGTCACCAACACAACATTTCGAACCACAATGCATTGTTATCAGAGATGGATGAACAGGTTGTGTAATGGGCACTATTTTAGTTTGTAGTCTCATATTTCTAGATGTTCTAAAAAAGAATTATATTCTCTGATTGGTTTAGCTACTAGCGCGCTAACAATTACGGCGAATATACACCGTATAATAATTGTGTTCATGCATGCGCGGAAGTGAACAAAGTTTACCCTGTGCCAATGCATTCTCTTATATATGCGAGTCGACCATAGGTCGCCTCGCATATATAAGAGAATGCATTGGCCTAACAATTTTTTATCATTTTTTTAAAATAAATGTTTCTTACAATTTGTAGGACATAAAATAAAAAACATCCATTACCCTGCAGGGAGCCCCACGCATATATAGAAGCATATAGAAGAGTGTCGTCTGCTCATGTTTGTCTGGGGCTCTGTATGGGTGAAATTATAAAATTGTTAAAGAATACAAGAAAAAATTATTAAAATTGTAAAAAATTGTTAGGCCAATGCATTCTCTTATATATGCGAGGCGACCTATGGTCGACTCGCATATATAAGAGAATGCATTGGCACAGGGTAAAAAAAACTTCTTCACTCGAAACATTTATGGTATAACATAACATAACAATTACGGCGAATATACACCGTAGAATAATTGTGTTCATGCATGCTCCGAACATGAGCACTGTTTCCTATATTTTGTTGTTTATATTACAGAACAGAAACTATTTCGGCGGAGTGATATGTTTATTCCATAGCTTGTCACTGTTTACATCGAAAATTCGTCAATTTTTTTCGTAAAATTGATGCTGTCTGTAAGTAATTGATGGCGCGATCGCTTATGTAAACAATGCAATATTACTCAACAAACGATTATCTAATTGTGTTATAGACTCATGTGTTGTAAAAATAGCTAGATCATGTTGTTTTCAACTTCGTAAAAATGCACATTTCTCAACACAGGAACGATAACTCCACCAATGGCTGACAGAATTTTCCCAAATTCTGTCGTTCGTAATCTGTTTTGAAGTGTGATATTTTGATAATGGGTACGTTTTTCTAAAATCGACAACGGCTTATCACTAGATGGAGTCACGAATTACCCGAAGGAACATTCATAGATTCTGTACTAAAATTTATGAAGTCAGGATTTTGTTCTCAAATTATTAACATGGAAACCCTATGGGAGAAAAATAATAAATTTTCCACTTAACCTCCCTCTTAAACAAATTATCGGCCCAAGAATTTATCCTTGGGGTACCCCAAATGTATTTCACTCAGTTTAGAGGCGCTCCCACGGTAGTCAACATATTGGTGTCTTTCGTCTGAGTAGCTACGAAACCATGATTTTGCCACACCACTGATGCCATAGTGGTCAAGTTTAGAAAGTAGAATGTCATGACTAATCTTATCGAATGATTTAGATAGGTCTACGAATAAAGCTATGGTTGAGTCCCTTGTAGGTCTATCGTTACTTTTTGCCACCTGGTCTAAAAGATGAATAATCGGATGAAATGGTGATTGGTTTGGTCGAAATCCATATTGGTGTTTGTGTAGAATTTCCTATTCGTAGTAACCCGTCCTTTCTGCACTACTGACGTCAAGCTCTCCTAAGCAGTGTAGGACATGTTCACTCTAATCTATGTATATATTCGTAAATAATCAAAATCCATGCGCGTGCCTACAGCATTATACATATAACGAACTCGCCTAAATAGATGCAATGGTAATCCCCACCCGGAGCCTCGATGCTTAATAGACGAGCTCCGATTGGTCTATCAGAGCCTCGATGTCTAATAGACGACATCCGATTGGTCGTCTGCTCGTAATGCGATTAACACGTGAGCTCCACGCATACCCTGCTGACACACGATCGTAATATGCGTATGTAAAATATATAGCCACATCATTCAAGCCGGGGTTAATAGTTCTACCTCCACCACTGTAATGGCGTCACCAATTCTCAGAAGATCTAACAGAATAAACCAAAATCCAGCGGTGAGTTTTTTTTATTATAAACATCAGTGACTTATCAAAGTGTAAATACATTGTTTGAGAGTAATTGATAAAGGTGTAATATGACAATACGCTAGCCCCAATTAACGAACCGCGGCTAAACCACACGCATAAGCTAGGATATATATGTGGCCTTTTTTAATCTTATAAAAATAACTTCATGGATACGTATTTCCATCAAATAAAATTCACTTAGGCCTTATATCGTGGTGTGCATGATTAATTACATGCACATGGGTTCATCGAAATAGTGGATCCTATAGCTAGCAATTTCGTGTATAAATTTGCTCAATCATCCATCAGACCATGTCAGAAATCAGAGATGCACATTGCAAACAGACTACCAGCTCACCACCTCATACTTAAAACTAAAAAAAAAAAATTTAAAGCCGTTCCTTTTGTACAACATATTATAAAATATAAACTCCCAACATCAAACTGAAAGTATTCAAAAGTCAAGACTGTTTGTTGTTGTCGAGAGGGGAGTATTTTACTGAAATTCACCATTATATTATTGACGCTGTGTGCGCAATAAGATTGAGATGCGTACTATACGAAGAGGCTAGTCGATTTCGTCATGTTCATTTCATTCATAAAATCTCATCATGTCGATTTCAACGAAACTCGACGAACAGCGTCATCATGTAGCTTTACGCAGCGACCGAATTCGCGATAACCTGAAGGTTATAGTACACCAAATATAAAAAATTATCCCCATTGGTGTGCTGTCACCCACACACAAGTCAGCATAAAATCACATCTGGCAGCTGAATGGTTGATTATGATTGGGATAAAATTAATGCTAAAACAAGAAAAAATCAACCATCATGGAAATATTATACCTAGATGAATATTGATCCAGAGTGGGTGAAATAATTAACCTGGCATTTAATGGGGGTATGTTTGAAAATATGGTGATGATTTTTTGTGCGGAATTAGGGTAGTATCAAAAGCGGTACATTTAAAGACGAAAATTGACATTGACCTATTAATTATTTTGGGTCATATTGGGTCCGAAGGGTCATTCTTCAAAATTGACTAGTTAGAAAGTTCCAGCATTCACAATGAATCGAGCATAGCCCCGGACATTAAACAATGTCGCCTATGGAGAATTATTGGTGTACTGTAACATATAGCAAGCAATTGTCGTTTTTCAGATTTCTGCTCTGGAACATGTCCCGTGATCATTATCGTCAGAAAACAAATTGGGAGCTTGAAGCACACGATACGACAGATTACTAAGGCACAGGAGCCGTCAAATAAAAATAAAAATTAACCCCTCCCATACCATTTCGGCTTCTCGTTGTAAAACCGAAAATCGCCATTTTCAGCCTATTGCGGGCCCATGGATGTCCCTTTAATGAACGTGAGACCACCTTTTGGGGCACCCGACATTCCAGATGAATGCAAAGGCGGATTTATCGGGATTGAGCACGACGTCGGCGTAAATCATTGTTTCATTATGGACCACACTCTAACACGTGATGCAAAATCAGTCCAGTATCTGGTCAAACAAAGTCGAATTGCCCCTTTATGATGACAGTTTGACAAAAAAGGACAACCCTGAAAATTTGCAGAATTGGTTTAACGATATACCGCGCCCAAATTTCCGCCAATAAATGCATTCTTGTGACGGGCAAATTTGGGTTTTCTGTCGATTATTTTCGAAAATTTGGTGGGTGCGCCCAATGAGAACCCCAAGTGCACCCAATTCGCCTGGCGAATCGTATGACATATTTTCTGGAAGTGATATCTACAAGCTATCATATCGTCCACATGTATGACTGTACGTAGTCATTGTTTGCTTTGCCAAAATGCAGCTTCAATGTTATTTTTTTTGACATTGAACAATGAATACTATTAAATTAAAATAGAACATTAATTCTGCATAGGTCAACATTGATTATGAATCTATATCTATTAAACGGAATTGTCTCTTATTGAATAAAAGAACGACTATTGGTTTGAAAATGGAGACTATTGGTTTTCACAAACCCCCATTATCTTATATTTCATGTAATTTCCGACCGAATGGCCGCCCATAATCGTGCCCAATCTTCCATAGTATTTGAAATTAACATGTTATATGTCCAAGACACCTTAGATGATGACACCAGGTGTGAAAATTATTTGAAAACCTCTACTTTCGAGAACGTATGCACTTGCGTGGTTATAAATAAGATGGCGTACGTGACACGTAGTGGAGCAACAACAAATTTGTGGTGATTCAATATTACAATAGGATAATAATTATGCGTGGTACCACTGTACTCATAATGACGAAGAGATCATTGTCGCCATATTGTGGAGTTACTATTGGGGGGGGGGGGGTCCCAAAATGTTGGCCTGAATTTTTTATGGATATCATTGGAACCGGCTCCTTGACCGCATTGTGATAGTTACAGTTAGCCCTGTGCCAATGCATTCTCTTATATATGCGAGTCGACCATAGGTCGCCTCGCATATATAAGAGAATGCATTGGCCTAAAAAAAATATTTTTTTAACACTTTTAACCATTTTTTCTTACATTCTTTAACAATTTTATAATTATTAATGTGTTAAGCCAATGCATTCTCTTATATATGCGAGGCGACCTATGGTCGACTCGCATATATAAGAGAATGCATTGGCACAGGGCCCTTCTGTTGGGTAAAGGGTTAAATGTACACATATCATCAACCAAAAATTAAAATTTTAAGCATGTAACACACAAAGTAATGTTTCGCCACATAATTATTACATTGTTTCGCCACATTATCCCACATATTACATTGTTTCGCCACATATTACATTGTTTCGCCACATATTACATTGTTTCGCCACATATTACATTGTTTCGCCACATATTACATTGTTTCGCCACATATTACATTGTTTCAATCGGCATGATAAATATTATTTTGAATGTAACTCAGAAACTGAAGTGCATACCCTTGCGGTATAAATACAAGTTACATTTCCCGAATTTTGAATACTCTCATTGATAATAAACCATTCACATAATTATGTCGCCTTGCTTATTATACTGTAAAGAAACAATTATATGTTCAATAGATTAGCACCGCATCTCACCAGATAAAAGAGATGTCCAAAAGTCCAGATTTAACCATTGCACGAGACCCTGCTTTCGCTTGCACTCTCGTGGGATACAATTCAAAAAAATTCGTACATCTCTGACCAAAAGTTTCTCTTATACTCTGGAATCATTCTTTCTCGCATAATTCGAACGTCTGTTCACTCTTGTATGACAAGCTATTTATTTTGCACAAAATGTAAATTTCATACGATTTTGGCGGCCATTGAGAATAATAAACTGACAGTAGAGACCATATCGAAATTCAGCACAGAACACACGTCGGTACCTTGACAAAAACAACATGTTCACGGTTTGTTCGACCAGATAAGGTTGTGGAACTTCCTCATTCAAATGGTATATATTTTGGAATATGTTGTATATACTGTGATCTGGTGATTCGAACATTAAGTGGGGTCTTTAAAGGTACTCAATCCGATCAGAGGTCCCCATATCATCACGATACAACAACAACATTTCTTCAAAATACGCTTCAGTTATCAGAATCGGTTAATTGCAACAAAATAATGCTAACCACTGTCAACTATGGTATAAAATTTCCCAAAACATGTTGTTTGTCAACATTTTGTTCAACAAAATATGGCCGCATTCACGACATTTGTCCGTATTACCACTTGTTTTTAGAGGTATCCATCTTCATCCGCAATTTTGACCGAGAACATCCATTTGACACCTGTTTCTGGGCCAGAAACAATTGAAATAACAAACTATAAAAATCGATATCTGATCACTCTGAGCTTTTATGGGTAGGCTCCTCGACTCGAATCAAATATTGTTTACCCCCGAAGCCAAATGAATAGTAATTTAGGGGTGTTTAATCGGATTGAGTACCTTTAATGTCTATGCAATATAGATAATTTGGGGTCGATCGAGGTTTATAGATATAACTATATAACCGTATGTATAACACTGACCCATGTAACTAATATTGATTACTTCGCTCACAACACCAGGAACGGAGGACATGAACTCACATTACAAGGGACAAAATTAAAAAAGGATATCCGGAAATATCTTTTTCACAAGTCCTGTAACTTCTCACTGGAACAGTTTAACTGAGTTCATAGTCGCGAGTGAATCATTGTAATATTTCAAGAAAAGCATACACTACTTTTTCTATGCCTTAAAATACATCGACGATTCTGAAGATCATATTGATATTTGATGTTTTTATAAATTGTAATAGTTCATGGAATAAATACACATTTCCAAGTAATAAAAAATGTTTTGATGCAATTTGTTCATTTTAGAATTAAGTCACAGTCTAGTTATTTCTTCATTTTAACCCTTTACCCAACAGAAGGGCCCTGTGCCAATGCATTCTCTTATATATGCGAGTCGACCATAGGTCGCCTCGCATATATAAGAGAATGCATTGGCTTAACACATTAAAAATTATAAAATTGTTAAAGAATGTAAGAAAAAATGGTAAAAAGTGTTAAAAAAAGATTTTTTTTTAGGCCAATGCATTCTCTTATATATGCGAGGCGACCTATGGTCGACTCGCATATATAAGAGAATGCATTGGCACAGGGCATAACTGTAACTATCACAATGCGGTCAAGGAGCCGGTTCCAATGATATCCATATTTGTATGGTTCTATTGAGACAGACCGAAGATATTTTAGGCTGTTGAAGCTTTATTTGGCCGGTTTTGGCCGGTTTGTTGGGTAAAGGGTTAAGAGAGAGATTATTCCTCCAACACATGCAGATAATTGCTTGAGTTGTGGTGCACAATCAAGTGTATGGCATGTTGTATTTATATACTTGTATACAGAAATATAACATATGGTTGTTATGGATGTCCTACATGTATGTGTAAATTAAACGCCAGATACTTATGCATGTGGTGGTCCAAGAAGAGAGTTCCTTGTCACATAATTGCATCATAACTGGGTGACTGCGCATAAGTGAGAAGTCTGGTGATTATGTGGTGTAATGTGTTCATATAAGGATTAACTGTCATGTGGACTGTTTTTATGGAGATGTAACGGTGAGGTAAGTGGACATAACTTGTGTAAAACCCGAAGGGTTTTACATACAAGTTATGTCCACTTACCTCACCGTTACATCTCCATAAAAATAGTCCACATGACAGTTAATCCTTATATTTATATACATTTAGCGAAAAAGCCGCTTTTGTAAATATATTTAAATTGAAAAGTGTATCGTGACAAGATCAGCCCAAAATACCCTTGGCAAAAGTTAATAGGAACAATTTCTCTTCATGTTGAAACCCGATGATGTATTAAGTCAATCCTGCGCGAGTCAAAATGCGCCCAAAGCATTACGCGTTCGTCTTTCCAAACCTAATGACGTATCGATGGTGTTATTAGCTTGGTGTTATGAGGCGTTACGCATTCACCGAGAAATAACTGCAACTAGCCACGTGGGCGCCGACCAATCAGAATGCTGGATTTAGTGATGACAACACTTAGTGTGTAAATATATTCTAATCAACAGGAAAAGGAGTGCAATATTACTGAGGAATCTAAAACGATCAATCAATGGGATAGAGCCCCAATCATTAAGGTAGGATTATATTTTAATGTTATATTAGAATTCAGTCACAGTCCAGTTAGTTCTTCGTTTTGAGAGAGAGAGAGAGAGCGATAGAGAATGTGCATTCCTCCAACAACATTCTTGTCTCAGATTGTGTGATATAATCAGGCCACCACGCTCATCATTCATTTGATTCGTATTATGACCTGGTAAATGTCAGACACTCTAAATACTTGGTCAGTAATGTAATACATCCTTCTCAAACCTCACTGATAAAGTTTAATGTTTAACCCACATGGAGCCTGACACAGATGGAAACATGCACCACACAGTGTCGTCTGCTCCAGTCTATGTGGGGCTCTCTATAGGTTATAGGCTGGTAATAATAAATATATAATCAAAATGAACTGGAGTACAATTGTACCGAGGAATATACAACCATCAAGCGATGGGATAGAGACCCCACCATTAAGATGGCATTATATTTTACTGTTATTTTAGAATAAGTCCAGTTAGTTCTTCATTTTGAGAGAGAGGGAATGTTTTGTTTTCCTCCAACAACCTTCTGGTCTGAGATTGTGTGATATAACGTATACACATTGCATGTCCTATCTCCCCAGCCATTTGAAGCTGCCATATAACCATTAATGGGATAAGAATGTAAAACTGAGACAAATGTGCGATATGGCCATTCTTTATTAAGAACTACCGACCATAATAAATACCACATTATATGTTAAACATTTACCGGCTAGTGGGCTTAGCCTAAACTAGCCACCGCTGCCGTGGATGTACCACACCACACGTGACACCGCATCTAGGTCCGAAATAGCAAAGTCAAACAAAAACCATACCCATCAGTCACTGGAAGGGATTAATGGGCGGGAGGGTGGAGGAAAAACCAAGACATGACCGGCTGAGCCAGCAAACGCTGTTTGAATAGAAGTTTTGGTCACGCTTCCACGAAGACGACTAATCAAGCTTGATTGCCCGAACTCCCCGCGGTCGGTGGAGAGTTCACTTGACCTATAACCACTGTCGGATATCCGTTTAGGTTCGGATATTCCAAGATGGCGGCGCCCAGTAACCAAGATAAACGGTAAGTGTATATATTGTCTCCAAGCACCAATTAACGACATCTTTCGGTGATACACCTTTAAACAGTTATGTAGGAATTTGTACGCCCAACACCTACGTAACATGCATTTCGCATGACAGGCATGTGAATTGTTGTATTTGGTGTGTCAAGTCGTCATAATTTTTCAAAATGTTCAGGTTCAGATTCGCAATATTCCCGGTGATTTTGTTCAACTTGAACAAAATCATCGGGAATATTGCGAATCTGAACCTGAACATTTTGAAATTTTCAAAGGTCGTTTTTCGGAGTTAGACAATAAATATATCGTCGGTTTTGCATTCCGAAGATGTGTGGTAACCTAATCTACCCACAACAATACATAGATTTGCGGATCTATGAGCCCAGGGCCAAAAAATTGCGAAAAAGCGAACATTTCACCGCCTCGATAAAATTTCGAAAAATTATGACGATTTGACACGCCAAATACAACAATTCACATGCCTGTCACGCGATAGGCATGTTACGTAGGTGTTGGGCATACACATTCCTACATAACTGTTTAAATGTGTATCACCGAAAGATGTCGTTAATTGATGCTTGGAGACAATATATACACTTACCGTTTATCTTGGTTACTGGGCGCCGCCATCTTGGAATGTCCGAACCTAAACGGGCATCCGACAGTGATAACACTGCGATGCAATTGACTGCCGTCCGATAAATGTACGGCTTAAGGTCGAACGTCCATAAAAATATTTTCCTTCGTAACATTTATTATACTCAACAGGAAATGGAGTGCAATGATACCGAGGAATCTACAATCACCAATCGAATAGATAGAGACCCCAGCATTAAGGTAGGGTTATAATAGATAGAGACCCCAGCATTAAGGTAGGGTTATATTTTAATAGATAGAGACCCCAGCTTTAAGGTAGGGTTATATTTTAAGAGACCCCAGCATTAAGGTAGGGTTATATTTTAAGAGACCCCAGCATTGTTTTAGAATTACTGTAACATCGTGTGTGTTCACATTATTATAATAATAATAAATAATAAATAACAGTTTTGTACAGCGTAAAATCCACCGAAGTGCTCTAAAACGCTTGACATGTTAAACATAAAATACAATTGCAAATATAAGACATAATTATGGACATCAACAAAAATGTAGAACTATAAGACGTTACTAAGAAATACAAAAGCGCATAAAATTACAAATCGAAAAAAAATATTAAAAAGTTATTGTTAAATTGGGGGTGGTAACATGCTAAAATATGCTAACAGCGAAAAAAGGGGGTAAAATGGCGAACGGGTAACAAGTTAAAAATAACATGAAAAGGGGGGTAAAATGGGGAAAGATCGGGAAACGAGTAAAATTGAAACAAAACATATTGATGAGACTGAGGTGCTTAATTAGTGATCCAAATAGTATAAAAGATAGAATATTATCAACAAAGAGTATGTGCATAGAATTTTGTTTTTGTTTTTTTTTGTTGGTATTTTAAGATAAAAATAAAAACAGTTATAAATGGCAGAACATGTGAAGCGCCAGTAAAATGGCAGCACGCACGAGACTCGTCATTGCTCAATAACTGAGGTAATAATGTATTAACCCTTTCAGTGCCAGGTCCGATTTTTGTATCAACCCATATACCCTGTGCCAATGCATTCTCTAATATATGCGAGTCGACCATAGGTCGCCTCGCATATATAACAGAATGCATTGGCCTAACAATTTTTCATCATTTGTTATTATTTTTTACAATTTTTTACAATTTTAATAATTTTTTCTTATATTCTTTAAAACAGACTTATTTTGTAGGTTTAGTGCCAGGGAATCTTACGTTTTTCATGGGCATCAAAATTATTACTATGAATACTTGGTGATAGTTTTGAGTTAGAACGTGCCCCTAAGGTTTTATCCAGTTTGTTTTTTAATTCGCTATAGCATGCTTAAGCATACCCAAAAAACATTCAACCCAAAAAAATCTAACAGACCGTGGCACTGAATGGGTTAAAAACGTCAAGAGACCGGAATGCGAAAGTACCAATTGTCGTTGTCAAGTAATTTTTGGACAATTTTTAAGCAAATGTATCAAATAAATGTTATATTATATGCATACTATTCCCATATACTCATTAATTCATTGTATAGTCACTAGTCAGTGAGTGGCTTTAGTTTACGCCCCTTATCAACATAATTTTGTACACGATAATGTGTGCCACGCTTTGTCCAATCCACTATCCGTGAATTATTTTGATTACGTCTTGTACACGGAAATTCATAATTTAATTTATGACTCCAGCCATAAATTTAAATTGATATCAAATTATTAACTTTGATTTTAAGATAACATATTTACCTGAACGTTTAAAGAATACATCTTCGACTCAAATTACTTAGTTTTCTATATATTATCGATATAAGATCGTTGTTGTCACCAGGGATTTATTGAAAATGGCGCACAGTACCCCTTTAAGTAATTTCAGCTTACCAGACAAAAGAACAAAGACAAGTGCTTGAAATGAATCCCTTTGTTTGCAGTCCTGAGAATAATGTGCTGTCACTTGCAGAATGAGGTCCCCAGATGGTGAATTTAGAGACGCTATCCCGCATAGCGGGCTAGCATCTCTAAATTCACCCTCTGGGGACCTCATTCTGCTTAGGCCTCATCTTCTCTAGAAAGTTTCTTTATTATTAAATTTTATATAGAAACTGAGATTCTATTTCTTTTTTAGTTTAATTTCTCTAAATCCCCAAATTGGCAGATGACACATTGCATAATCGAGGTTCCCAATGGGTGTACATTACAATATTCACCGTTTGGGAACTTTAATCTGAGTCTATGTTTCCCATAGCAGATGATGCCTACGCAGCATAATGGTCGAAGAACCCACTGAGAATCATTTGGTTACTCTAATTTCTTTGAGTGTGTTCACATTCTAATCGACAGAACATGGAACATAACAGCGAAGAAGTTTCTCCAGTCATCAAACGCAGTGATTACACGTGGGAGGAAATCAGACGCCATACTAGTCATAAGTCCAAATGGCTGGTTATAGATAACGAAGTGTATGACATCACGAGGTGGTCCCGCATACATCCCGGAACTAACAAGATCATCAGCCACTATGCGGGACAGAATGCGTCGGTAAGCTTAATCATTTGTTAATTCCTAGTAAAGAGCCTGGTATGTTCACCTTTCATTTTGGCTGGATAATATGTAACCTTGTCCTTTATAAACAGATGATGGATATGAATAAAATGAAAGGCTCTTATTTTGTCATATAGTCTAAAACTATAATACTTCAGCCATACTCACTGCACTCATGATAGAGTAATATTGCCCAGTGCTTGGTATAACCAGTACATACAACCAGTACATATACCAGCATACTATGTACACCATTTACTTTGGATACGTCATTCATGAATATTTTTTCTCTCCATATTTTCATGTATTTAGATGTTACTATACTTCACGTTGTCATTTTACTATTTAAGTTTCATTTCCAAACAGGGGCGGCAGGAAGACGGCCTATCTGGCCATGCCGCTCCTGTACAATATAATCATGTTTATTTCTGTATATTTCATTGTTTGTAAATATTGTACAAAATAAACAATCAATCAATCATTTATCGGTCACTACACACGACAGAATGCGTCTAGTCCAGGATATATTGGTCGACCTCTGCACCCATCCCCCATGACTCAACTTCACCCCACTAATTTTCTTAATGTCTCCTCTAATTTTTTTCGGTTGTTAACAAGAAAACAAAGTGGCCGCAGAGACTCCAGACAAGATGGTGTCCATCATGGCGGCCATTTTTGTTATATGCACCAGGTCTCTTTGATCGCCGTTATAGTAAAGAGGGTATCACATGCGGTATGTACGCCGAATAGTCATATCAGAACAATTACCTGATAACAGATTCTGATTTGCCACGTCACGTCCATAATTATCTGGACCAGCTTCCATTTCTTTGTCTGATAAATCTAGGTCGCTAACACCGACAAAGTATTCACCACTTCCTGTGAGAAGGGTCCCTCTAATCATAACGTTTCAAACAATTCTTTTTCCGGTGTCTAGATTACGATTTTAAATATATGCTAAATATGGAATTTCTGCGTCATCTTGAACTAGGAAGGCATATGGTCGATGAGTATACAAGCTTACAGCATGTCATCTCTATGTATGTGTCTCATACCCCAAGGGGATAACGACATGTACACCTGGTGAACCAGTTAGCTAGTCACTTCTCAATAGCTGGTTCGTCAACTCACAAACTCAGCGAACGCATTGGCATACGTGGACAACTTCGACAGTGTCTCATTCCCTTGGACATATGTCTATCTGCTAAGAAGAAGACCATAGTTTACCGACTACCCACACTTCTTGACCATGATCCGAAGCAAACTGTGTGACGTCCCGCAGTTGTCTCGTCGAATATCTCCCAGCAGAGAAGAACAATTTGCTAGTTTGTGGACATGCGCCATGATAGTGGTAATGAAATGGGCCATGGTATACACCACCCCTACACCTAGTGCATGTTTAAGATATAGAATGTCATGCGTGTCGGGGTTTTTTGTTGTTGTGTGTGGTAAGATTGTATTTACACATCAATTTCGATGCCGTTCTGATTCAACTTGACCAGACGTACAATTTTGTCTTGATAATACTATGCTAGCCAATCTCAAAACAGTCGGATGGACTAAACGATAATGTCTTTATAGCATGAATGTATGCGTTTTTGTTATCCTCTCTCATGGTTAGTGTCAGTATGTGGGCGGTATTATTCAAGAAAATGTCAGGAACTGTGATGCATTTATTTCACTATGTATTTAAAGAACAATTTATAGTCTCGATGGCAATGTCTGTGGACGTTGGGGAACGCGACCTGTATGATCATATAGCTTTATATATATAACATTATAATATAGTAGTTAATGTCTCATACAGGAAAATGGTCGCAGTGGTGATGTTACCAAGAAATCACTTGGTGTACCAAAGTATGTTGAACTGAATGCAAGAGCTCATAAACGTAACATTCCTCTGGATGTTCTTCGCGTTGAACATTTCACCCTTTTGTTGATGGCATTTGTACTTTCTTGAACCATGCCGACCACCACCCAGCGTGGGTATGACATATCAACCAACTATCAAAGGTATCGCCTTTAATACTACACCCCAGTCTTGGTGGGGCTTATACAGTAGTAGCCAATGGCACACGCCTGGTCAAGTTGATTAAGAACGGCTTCCAAACGGATGGGAATATACAGTCTTACCATACAAGGAAAGCAAAGCCACACATGAGATCCTGTCTGAATCTAAAACATACCAAAATAAGGGGCGGTGCAGTCATGGTCCAATTTCATTTCCACTATCATGACACATTCCCACAAACTAGCACCGTGTGTATTGTTATCATCTGCTTGGATTTGTTCGGTGAGACGATTGCTGGACGCCAACAAGATTGTTCTTAGGATCATGTTCAAGAAGTTTAGGTATATTATACATTATGGTCTTCTACGCCTTAGCAGAAAGGCATCCGTCAAATGTCAGGCTTTCAACATTCGAAGCCATATAAAAAAGTTGTCCTGGTACGTCAGTGCTTTAGATGAGTATGTGAATTGATGAACCATATATTGAGAAGTAGCTGTTTGGGAAGATCACCAGGTGTACATGTTGTTATCCCCATTAGGTCACCAAAGCTGACAATACGCAGATAGATAGGTCATTCTGAAAGCTAGTATACGCATAGACCGAATACCTTTCTAGTGTATCAAACAAGATGACGCCCATACCCCATATGTAGCATCTGAATTATATCATAAGCTATACCACGAATGAAGCTCGCCAAGAATAAGGATAAGAATCCCAAACTTTCGAAACAAACACATGAGCTGGACACCGGCATATTTATTGTTTGAAACATTCCGATTAGTGGGACCATTCTACAAAGAGTGTAGAAAACTGCTGTTGTGAGCGAGATAGGTTAATCTGACGAAGAGACGGAAACTGGTCTAGATAATGCTGAATGTGTCAAATCAGAATAAACTCAAGTACTGTTGTTTTTATTCTTGGAAGTCATAATATGACTATTCGGCGCACCTATATACGGTTACGGCCAGTATGGGCCCTTAGTGGAGAATGGATTTTGAAATGTCACATCGCGATTGTGTGTTTTCATCCTTCCAAAAGGCTACGACTTACGTTGGAACTAATAGATGGCTTATATTATGTACCATTTCGTCTATACAGATCGATATTATGACAAAAAGTTGAAATTAGTATGTGATAATATCGGCTTCTTTTCAATTTCTTGCCGCCAGTTAGGCCGCCATATTGACTGTGAGTATCAATTGCCAAATCCTAATGAATACTTCATATCTATATTCCATATCAACATGTGATGGTGGGTAGAAATCGCGAAACAATAACGCCCATCGTAAGAAAGTAAAGGAATGTAGGCTTGTTTTCAAATTTCGGTCGCCATTTTGGCCGCCATCTTCGATTTGGAAAACCATTTCTTGCATGAGATGTAAGGTAATTACTTCACCTCAGTATTTCCAACTCAACTGTAAGCATGGGTGGAGTTGTCTCGACAATAATGCCCAATGGTGTGAATATGAGGGAATTTCGGTGATTTTTAAAAATCTGTCCGCCATTGTGTGCGCCATTTTGGATTTGGGGGACTTTTATTTGGATTATGGTACATGGAAAGTTCTTCGCCTAAGTGTTCCCAACTCACAATAGTAAGCAGGCGTGGAGTTGTCATGACAATAATGCTCACTGATGTTAAAATCAGCGATTTTCGGCGATTTTCTATTTCTGGTGGCCATTTTGTCCGCCATCTTGGATTTGGGTGCATATTCCTCAACTCAGGTATAAGAGGAAACCTAGCTCGAGTATCTCCTGCACATATAAATGCATGGGTGTTGTTATGATAGCAATAACATTCATTGATTCGAAAAATTACATCGCGTTATTAGTGTCTATTCGGCTTTGACCTATTATACCGGCATTTGGGAAAAAGTGATATCGGACAAACATATCCCATAATGAATGTATACTATGGTCCCCATGTGTTCGCCAATGACTCTTATATACGATAAATGTATAATATCCCGCCAAGATGCCAATATTTTCCCACAGAGACAAACGAAAAATGGTGAAACGTCAGAAAAATAGCATATTTTCACATTTCGGCGGCCATCTTGGCCGCCATATTGGATTCTGTTGTCGGATTTTTGGCTAATTTGTAAGGGTTGTATATTAGCATAACGAACCGAGCGGAAAACAAGACCACATATGATATCATCTTTACTATAACGGCGATCAAAGAGACCTGGTGCATATAAAACAAATGGCCACCACGATGGACGCTATCTTGTCTGGAGTCTCTGCGGCCACTTTTTTTTCTTGTTAACAACCGAAAAACATTAGAGGAGTTATTAAGAAAGAAATTGGTGGGGTGAAGTTGAGTCCTGGGGGGTGCAGGGGTCGACCAATATCTCCTGGACTAGTCTGTAAGCTTTGCCATTTCTTCATCATCATTTACGGATGTATGAAGTCTTACGACTTGTCCGTTAAGTTAATACAAATAATTTTCGCAATAACCATGCACACGTATAGAGTGTGTTTATTGCTACGCATGTCACTCATTGTATTCGTATCCTATGGCGTAAAAGCTTGCATCGAGTCTCTCGTTGAAGTGCTCCAACGTTCCAGCTTCCACAATAAAGTACGATAAGAGAGAGAGATGTTTATTCCTCCAAATATGAAGACAATATGATACAATGTATATACACAAATTATCTGGTGACATATATACACAATACAATATAACCGTAGAAGGCTAATTTTAAGTAGTTAGTTTCACTCAGGTAAACCCGTCCATCAAACGGTGACGGTGTTAAGATACCAGGAGGTCAGATGACTTTAGAGTCACCATATCGAAACCGAATAAGAGTTTGCATATACTTATAAATATGTTGCGGGAATCATTACTGCAAGCCAAGATGTCAACATACTTCAGTCCGCAATTGAAGCGATGTGTAAATAGACAAATGTTAACCAATGGATATACCATACTTAGATATCCGATATGATCGATATAGATATTTTCATGAAAAAATCTTAATCAGAGCATAGGATGAAAATAAACCGCACACATCGCTTGAAAAGAAGATATTCATCGCATAGCAGTTCAATTTGCATTGGCATACAACCGTCAAGGCATTTCTACCTGTGTCCCCTTGTTCTCTGGTCTTGAATCCGCTCGAAATGTTCATCATATTCGATGTCATACAGGCGACGAAAGAGTTTATATTTTTCAACAATGTCGCACTGAATCGTCGATATTTCAGGACCATTAAGCATACTGCACATATTCGTGTCCTGTAGTCGGGTGTTGTACGCAAATCCGACTATTTATTAGACGCCTTCCACTTCATTCAAATGAATATATGACACAAGTAAATTAAATTTGAGTCAAAAAGTTAGTATTGATTTCCTTATCACATCCAAAGAGGAAGTAAGACACCTTTAGGACAAAATATAGTTCCATTTAGATGTGTCTTATCATGTTGACAAAATTGTTCAACCACGCTTATCACCCATCTTTATCTCACAGTCAACAATAAATAACCCAACACAAATCGAACGTCATAATTATATTTTAATTAATTAACATATTAAGTCCTGGCTTTGACATCGACATAAATGTGACCCGCCATATCAAATCCAGTCGTAAGTCGGGATTTTTTTACCCTGTGCCAATGCATTCTCTTATATATGCGAGTCGACCATAGGTCGCTTCGCATATATAAGAGAATGCATTGGCCTAACAATTTTTTATCATGTTTTTTAAATAAATGTTTCTTACAATTTTTAGGACATAAAATAAAAAACATCCATTACCCTGCAGGGATCCCCACACATATATAGAAGCGTATAGAAGAGTGTCGTCTGCTCATGTTTGTCTGGGGCTCTGTATGGGTGAAATTATAAAATTGTTAAAGAATACAAGAAAAAATTATTAAAATTGTAAAAAAATGTTAGGCCAATGCATTCTCTTATATATGCGAGGCGACCTATGGTCGACTCGCATATATAAGAGAATGCATTGGCACAGGGTAAAAAAATCCCGACTTACGACTGGATTTGATATGGCGGGTCACAAATGTGCGAGTCGTTTATACACGTGTGTCTTACTTAATTAAGTGAGTCCGGATTTAAAGCCCCTGTCACACTCAGGCCGGCGCTCTCATTGCGCTGCAAAAGTATCAAAGCGCCCACCTAAACGCACTAAGGTCTCCAAGAACCGATTGGTGACGCAGTGGACACTGGCTGCAACGGGCGAGGATCTCCATGGTCGCCCATAGGTGCCAGAGCGCCGCGCTTGTTTTATGCATGCACAAAACAAGCGCAGAGGCTCGGCGTTCTGACCAGGACGTAGTACTGTCGCCGTGACAGCGCAAAGCAAAGCGCCAAGCGAGCGACGTGAGCGTTATGTGGACGTAGCAAAAGCGCATATTAGGTTCTCGTGGTCGCAGCAAGGAATTAATCTTGTCTTTTGCGACTACAGTAAGCTTAATCAAATTCTCACTACGTGCCTTTCCCGTCCTTAATACGCTCAATGAGGCTCTGTCCAAAACTTATTGCGCTCTTTCTGCGCTGTCATGGGGTGTTATGGACTGGTTCCCGCTCACAGAACGTTCACATTGTGCTGCCACTGCGACTCTGGCGCTCGCTTTACGCCCAAGCGTTATACATGGCGTTCTTCCGGCGTTTACAGTACGATCCCACATGGAAATGCGGTCTGCTCACACCAACTGTTGTATTGCGTGTGTCTTTGGCAGGTATCTGTTATGTCTGAATTATATAGTTGTATTGCGTGTATCTGTTATGTCTGAATTATATATTTGTATTGTGTGTGTCTTTGGTAGGTATCTGTTATGTCTGAATTATATAGTTGTATTGCGTGTGTCTTTGGTAGATATATGTTATGTCTGAATTATATAGTTGTATTGCGTGTGTCTTTGCGATCAGGCTGGCGTTTGATTTGAGTTGAAAAAGTATCAAAATACGAGTAACGCACAGTGGAAGCGCGAGAAATTGTCAGAAATTTTCAATCTGTTAAAACAAGAGAACCAATGTCAGAAATGGTAACGCGCTCAAGATCATATATTATAAACCCAAGAATGTAATTGTAGAATATAAAATATATTGGTTTTGCGAATGACCAACTCAGAATTCCGTTAAATAACAATAACAACCAGCACCTAATTAACGAACCGGTGGCCGACTCGACCGTCTCCGACCACAACCCCCAGTGGGCTGCAGAAATTTCTTTTATTTGTAATTGACATATAGTTTATCACAAACCAAAAA
This sequence comes from Siphonodentalium dalli, assembly GCA_032622095.1. NCBI lineage: Eukaryota > Metazoa > Mollusca > Scaphopoda > Gadilida > Siphonodentaliidae > Siphonodentalium > Siphonodentalium dalli. The sequence continues at coordinate 282,162,694 of CP136064.1, read as the reverse complement.
TCAACATTAATCAACTTTGATTAACACAATACACGAAAGTGAATTTCCCCAACTACATGCACCTTTTACGGGACTCGGCCTCCAGCTTGCAGTTTGACTTTTAATCATCCCAAAAATTCCCATTCTATAAATAAAACTAGTAAAATACCCATTGATCATGTCAGCCCGCACGCGAAACGAGAAACTCCCCCACCAGTTATACATGCGGCGCGCGTGACAAGCTATGCTCCTATCCCGCTTATCACGTTTTCGTCGCGCTCTTTGTACGACCCATTGCGTTCCTGCTTTGCCACGTCAATTCTCACGCTCTCACGCGCTCTCACTCCGTTTCCTCCACGCCGTAAACGCTCTTACTGCGTTCAAGTCGTTGTCATTGCGTTGTTAGTACGCTTTGCGTTGTCATGGCGACGGTACTACGCCTGGTCAGAACGCCGAACCTCTGCGCTTGTTTTGTGCATGCACAAAACAAGCGCGGCGCTCTGGCGCTCTGGGGCGATCACGGAGACCCTCTCCCGTCCTAGCCAGTGTACACCGCGTCACCAATACGTTCTTGGATACCTTACTGCGCTTTGCTTGGCGCTTTGATTATTTTTCAGCGCAATGCAAGCGCCGGCCTGATCGCAGCGGAGTGTGACAGTAGTTTAATCGGACAGCAAATCTATTGCGGAATGTTGGGTATTTTCCCCACAACATAAAAACTGACTATGACTGGAGAACGCAGGAGGCGCTATCTATACTCTCCGCGCCCGCGCAGAGAACGTTTTGCGAACTTATTGTGAACGTACTAGCATCACAATGACAGCGACTTGAACGCACTAAGAGCGTGAGACTTGACAAAGTAGGAACGCAATAGGAGCATACTTTGTTTTAAAAGTTTGACAATTTTCGACAGTTTTCGGCGCTCCTCCTGCGTGTTACTCATATGTTGGTACTTTTGCAGCGCTGTGAGAGCGCCGGCCTGAGTGTGACAGGGGTTTAAGGGCTAATTATGTGATAAAATGCATCGATTATTATTAATATTTATTAATTGTTTTGATTCAGAGTGCCTTCAGGGCATTCCACCCAGATCTGGATTTTGTACAGAGGTATCTGAAGTCACTTCATATCGGCTCAGTAAACGAAAGTGAGAGGCTAGATCGCGAGGTGGATAGAGATGTCGAGGAGTTCAGGATACACTGCCATAAAATGGTGAGTCTGACAGGATATGCTGCCATAAAATGGTGAGTATGACAGGATACGCTGCCATAAAATGGTGAGTCTGACAGGATAGATACACCAGGCCATGCTCACGGGTGTAGATATAAAACAATATGTAATCCTCCGTAGGATAGGGTATCATATAATATGTGATCCTCGTCTCAGGAGTCACTCGTGGCGCAATGAAGGCAGGATCATATACCACGAAAAGGGGATCACCATATCCTCTCATTTTGATATGTAATCCTATAATAAGAAAATATTTCTTATTAACTAAATAACGGAGATATTTGAAGAAGTGTTTTTGACGAAATAATGGAAATATTTGAAGAAGTGTTTTAACGAGCGTGGAGTAAGATACAAGATCTCTAATACTTGTCAACTAAAAGCAAAGAATATAATTGGTAGCTTGGCGGTGGAATATAAGATTTGAAATGTTATTCACATAAAGGCTGAGTATACCATGTGATAACTATAATGGAGTGCTTTGCAAGAGGTCTAAATAGTAAATATAGTTAAAATCACAGCAAAAACACCGTCATCACAGTTAACAAATTATGGGAGTACAAAGACCGTAACCTGATGTTGGGCTATTATAAATTTGGAAAGTAATTTGGACCGAAAGCAAATGGCCAAATGAAATTTATAGCCAAAGGGTTTAATTAGTAATTTAAATAGTATACATGTATGTTGTAGGAGCAGAGTAACATTCCTTGCAACCCTTGAATAAGTTTACAACATAAAATGGTGAGTCTTGTGTGCCAGGAGCTTGTTTTCTCATTGCCAACTTCAGTTGTTCTATGAACAAGCACGAACGACTTGTGTTTTGGGTCAAAAGCGAAGATTTTCTTCATGTCATCATCAGCTTGTCGATTGGTAATACTACCTCTCTGTTATGCAGGAGGACAACTGGGAACATTTTTGATGACTCGTGTTTATTGAGACATATGTCGGCTAATGTTTGATTGAGATGTACATCCCATGTGGTCATGCCGTCAGCAATCTTCTTCTCTAGTACACCATCAAGCATGAATTAGAATTTCATCAACTTTGGACAATAACGGCTGAAAACACCTGGGCTTTGGCCAATCCGAATGGCAATATGTTATGTTCGAATTATCCCCAATGACAGGTTTATACTGTATTTTGTTTATCCTCCTACGACATTTTGCGATCCAACATCATAAAAAAACAGTTTTTTTCCCAAAAGTGAAAAATGTCGTCTATAACAGGAAGAGGAAATGACATGGGTTTATGCATAATTGTTTTGTCTAAATTTACCATGGGGAAACAATATTACGAGCTACTCTGTGTTATAATGTTTGCTTCCTGTATTTCGTCAACTGCAGTGTCAACATGCCGTCGTTTGTTCAGCGGGGTCCTACATTGTGGTAATTTAATTGGTGGGTGGTCCCTGGTGTCAGCACGTCCTTTCCAGTGCCTCACACCTTTGGAAACTAGCCAATCCTACCAAGAATCATATTTCTGTTCATATCTCTGACAACAAAGAATTTGTGGTTAATGGTGTCTTTGACGAGGTTAAGATCACACTTCCCATTACCCCCGATGTTTTCTGTTTACCGAGTGGAGATTTACCTTAAGTTTTGGGTAATAATTTATGGCTTTTAAAACAAGTATCTGTGAAACTTGGCTCCCGAATCAACAAGTGAGCGTTAATTTAATTGTCCTAGTCTTAGTAGACACGAGATACGAGATTGGATAATTCCTCTTTCCTTGTCTCGTTACAGGGAGAGGATGGTTAATTAGTGTTTTCGTTTACTCCAATGTAATGGAAACTTTCACACACAAGAAAGTATATTTAAAGGGGTACTGTACGCCATTATATATAAATATCCCAGTGATAACAAGGATTTAATATCGATAATATATAGAAACCTAAGTAAATTGAGTCAAAGCTAATAATTTAATATAAATTTTAATTTATGGCTGGAGTCATCAATTAAATTACGAATTTCCGCGTACATGTTGTAATAAAAACAGTTCACGGATAGTGGATTGGGCAACGCGTGGCACACATGATCGCGTACAAAATTATGTTGATACTGGGCGTTAACTCAAGCCACTCACTGACCAATGACTATACAATGACTTAATTATGTGAGTATATGGGACTAGTATGCATATAATATAACATTTATTTGATACATTTGCTTGAAAACTGTCCAAAAATTACTCAACAACGACATTATTTTCTCATTCCGGCTAATCTGTCACCAGTAACATTACTTCATACTCAACAGACGTTCACATAATGGAAATCTGGATACCCTATTCTACGACTCTGAAATTATACAAACCGCCATATCAAATCCAGTCGTAAGTCGGGATTTTGTTTACCCTGTGCCAATGCATTCTCTTATATATGCGAGTCGACCATAGGTCGCCTCGCGTATATAAGAGAATGCATTGGCCTAACAATTTTTTACAATTTTAATAAATTATTCTTGTATTCTTTAACAATTTTATAATTTCACCCATACAGAGCCCCAGACAAACATGAGCAGACGACACTCTTCTATATGCTTCTATATATGTGTGGGGCTCCCTGCAGGGTAATGGATATTTTTTATTTTATGTCCTAAAAATCCAAGTACAGTATCCTTTTAAATACTAGTCCTATTCATCAAAATAACTTCATCGTTCACTGCAATGCACGTGGGGGACAGAAGTTCTACAAGAGTTTAATCATCGGCCTTACAGTTATAGTACAAAAAATCGCACGAAAATGGCATTATATAATGGGGATAACGAGGCCCATTGGGAATATGTGACAGTCTCGTCTTCACCACCACGTCTGAAACAAAACTTTGGAGCCACAGTATAGTATAAATCATAGAATACTTTCCATGAAACAATTCCTCAAAATGATCAATAACGAAATGTAAAGATTGTGGCACTGCGATTGAGGACATAGTATATATTTGTTTGCGATTAACCACCTGTACATATTTATCAATTTAGGGTCAAACTTCATTCGAAAGCACATATATATCATGAACAACTACATATATTGTATCATTTCATTTCAGGGATGGTTCAAACCCAGTTATTTTTTCTTTGCTTTTATGTTTCTCCAAGTGATCTTCTTGGAATGTTTGGCAGTATATGTGTTGTATCGTTATGGGGATGGCTGGATTCCGTTTGTTTCCTCCATAATAATCATGACGTCATCACAGGTTAGTGTTCTAGTTTGAAAAATGTATGTGTCATTGATAACAAAGAATAACAATGGAGGAAGAGACAAAATACATAAACTCATTCATGGAAGAGCGAAACTCTTCCATATCCTGGGCTACTTTCTTACCGGTGATATGCAATTAGAATATATTTAAAGGCACACACTGATTTTGAAAAGTTTAACAAATACCATTCAACTTAAAAGCAAGATGAATCAGCGATACTTGGTCCTACCTTGACATATTTCTGTCCGAAAATAGATTTTCTTTACTTTCTTTACAACAATAGTGATAAAAATAAACTATGTTTTTGTCTTCAGAATAACTTTTAAATGGCAACTGATCACGTATAGAGTGGTAACGGGCATCTGCAACATGCAAGAGGGATTGATATATTCGACCGCGGTGACACAAACCATTGTTTGATTTAATTTAATTTCTTCACAATTTTCAATCTTGTTGATTTGTCTGCTTATTGTGTCTGCACTGAATATTACCATGTTGTACGGTTATTGTCAATACATACAGTCATACCAGACGGAATTATGCAGCATCGAAATTTCATGTTAAATGTTAAATCGAATAGTTTCCATGTATACATCTCAGGCACGCGGTACATGCGTAGTTACTTGGAGGTGCTGCCATTTCTGTTGTGGGGAATGTAATAAAAACAATTCGGTTATCGAGAAATAACATAACTGACAAAGTGTGTCACAGCGAATTGTTTTACAGTATTCTGTGGATCGACAGCTTATGATTAAATTGGCATACTATATCTGATGACAGTTATAAATCGTTCATGATATTACATCAATATTAAAAGGTGATCTCATAGAAAATTAACATTAACCAGAACATATAACAGACAGTTGTGTGGGGTTCATGTTCACGTTCACGTTACAATGCCCAGATGTCTTTATTAACCAATAAGACTGAACAAGCGTTGCCTGGGTTCCACAGAAAGAATACTGATATAAACATTGGGATTATATTAAGTAATTTTAATACCGAAGCGGAAAAAGAATTGAAACCTAGTCAATCTGTACATAGGCAAGATAAGTTCTCCTATTTCATATTAATCTTTTAAGTGCTATATTACCAGCGTGTTTGTATTTATTGTAGTGATAGTGGATTAAATATGTTCATGTTTATAATGCTTGGCATAATTATTCTATTTGCTGAATAGTTATAATTTATATGAAATTGAATACAGTGAAACAACAATAGCGTATTAACACGTTGAGTGCTGGAATCCTATAGTGTAACATTCCAGGGTGGCAACTTTATATTATGTATTAAATAGGTAGATAGCACCATATAACCACCCTCAAGCCCCAAAACGGGTTATGTATGGTATTGTGGCTGGGTGCCGACTACGAGTTATCTCGTATCCACACTTTACTACATTTTTCTCATGAGTACTTCATCAGATGTTCGATATTATAATTAATAAACATGTGCTCATTTGACATTTTGTAGTATCCTGCGCTAGTTCTGGCAACAGCATAATCGTTGTCACAGCCAGGAAATATCGTATCCCACATTCCAGGTTTAGATGTGTTGCGCTGGGTGCCGACTACGAGTTATCTCATACCTACATTTTGACATATACAAACTTACATCTGTGATCGCGCTACCTCAAAATTGATGTCTACTGTTCAAATAGACGAACTAACTCGTTATTCTGGAGTGCAGAATGTTAGGGGCTTTTGTGGATCTTATCATATAATGCCAATTCAGATGGCACAATGGAGTTAGGGGCCATTGCGTCAGTGTAACCATACTTTCGGCTCAAATTAGGTTCCTTTATTAAACAGATGCAGTGAAACCACTCACATCACACATATCTTTGAGCTTACTAAGATGGTTGAAATAATTATTACGTGGGGAACTCAATTTCTTAAATTTCTACAGCAGAATATCTAGACCCTGGAATATAGTGTAGTACGAGATAACTCGTAGCCGGCACTCAACGTGTTAAAGTGATTCGTGTCATTCTAAATCGGTTAGTGTAAACATATTTTATTGCATAAAAATATCGCAACGGGATTGAGACACAAGTTTTACAACTTACAAATGGTCTCTCTCCCCACATAATTGTATTACACAAAATGAACATAAAATATAATCACGCACAAACATTATAATTCATATGTACAACATATTTTCACTTATAACAATATAATGATATAATCGCGAGTGTGACAATAACGGTGGATATTTCACTTTATGTGGGGGTGTGGTTCATCTTGTGGGTCGGTGGCTCAGGCGAAGACTTCAGGCGAGTCTTCGCCTTCTATATATGTAGTGATAATACAACATGTTACTTTTGTAGCGTAGGTTTGCACATTAAGGTGTTTAATAAAGTTTGAACCGCGATGTCGAGGTTATGTATAATTGAACAGCCCTAAATATGTTCCGGTTTTGTGTACTATTCAGATTAATATCTCCAAGGAGGAGTTTCTCGAGATTAATAGTTTGTACACCCAGGGTAGCGAGTTGGTGAAACAACAAACATCGTTGATCTGTGTAAAATGGACAAACAAAAGAATAATGATTTGCTTCTTCGGCCGGGTGACCACAACGACAGCTTGGGTTGTCCGATATGAAGTTAGATCGGTTCGTGCGACCATGCTACCATCAAGAAGTATATACAAAATAGATTGACTTTGTTCTAGTTTTCGTTATTATGTTATGTCAAAACGTTGTTATGTAAACATTATTGTGGCAGTGGAAATATCGATAAAATAACAATTAGTGAAATAAGATACGAAACTATTATCAAAACCTGGAGGTAAACATTGAAAAATCTCAAACCATTGAAAAACATTCTGAAAATATTCTATTTCTAGAGATAACTAATGTGTTGTGCCTCATCTAAAATTAGATTTTTGGAAGACATGACAATATAGAAGCCCTCAGAATAACATGTGCATGCATTTATATGTTTTACAGATGCAGGCGGGCTGGCTGCAGCATGACTTTGGCCACGTGTCATGTTTTAAGAAGCCGTTCTGGAACCACGTATTCCACAAGATCACTTTCGGTTTTATGATGGTGAGATAACTATGCAACAAAGTGGACGCAGCGGTTTAATATTTCATTTAAGAATAAATGTAGATGGTATGTGTTATTGTGGGATACAGCATTGTGGTTGTTGTGCCACATTTTGCGAACATCGAAGCGGTTCTAACTATATGTGCCCCAATAACCATTGCGACGTATCCGCCAATAACACACACCAACTACATTCATCTATTATATTTAGGTGAGTCACAATTTGCCGATAATTTTAGACTAACTCACGCAGCAAATTAAGTCAGCATGATATAAGATTTACAAGCACGTAGCAACGATAACATGATCAGTTGTGATGATCCTTTTCACTATATTTCATATTTTGTGGATATTCACGATTCATGTGTGATAAGAATTATAGTGATTGCCAGTATGTTTTATTTATTTTACTTGGAGGCATTTCTAACCGAAGTTCCCTTAGTTCCCCGGTGTGGAGTGTTTTGCTGATAGCATACTATTTATGTACTGTTTGTTTACATAACATGGCATATTAGTACATGTACAGATAACGGCAAAGAATGTATAAATCTTTCTATAATCGATCTCACTGAAATATGTTTGTCTGAACAAGAAATAATATAGAAACATTATATAAATGTAATATTCGGCACCACATTGATATATAAGTCATCAAAATTGGGGTCAATGATCATGGTTAATTATCACAAAATAGCCAATTTATAGCACCAGGTATGTATCGAATCACGCGACGATCCAGGTCTAAAATGACCAAAAATAAATCTGTTCAGGTGAGAATTAAACCGCAAATGCCTGTAATTCTATATTGTCCCACTATGCACTTCTCGACTTCCTCCCACATGAGCCCAAATGAGTTTTGTTTGTGTAAAACGTAGTTTCGGGTGACTTTGCAAGAATTTGTGACATGATCTTTTTAATTAAAACATTTGTCAATGCTTAGCGTTTCTTTAATTGCAGGGTTCTTCTGGTGATTATTGGAACCACATGCATAACCAACACCACGCTAAGCCAAATGTGGTAAGTATTGGAACCACATGCATAATCAATACCATGCTATGCCCAGTGTGGTAAGTACTCGATCCACATGAATAATCAATAACATGCTAAGCCTAATATGGTAAGTACAGGAACCGCATGCATAATCAACACCATGCTAAGCCCAGTGTGGTAAGTATTGGAACCACATGCATAATCAATACCATGCTATGCCCAGTGTGGTAAGTACTCGATCCACATGAATAATCAATAACATGCTAAGCCCAGTGTGGTAAGTACTCGATCCACATGCATAATCAACAACATGCTAAGCCTAATATGGTAAGTACAGGAACCGCATGCATAATCAATACCATGCTATGCCCAGTGTGGTAAGTACTCCATCCACATGAATAATCAATAACATGCTATGCCCAGTGTGGTAAGTACTCGATCCACATGAATAATCAACACCATGCTAAGCCCAGTGTGGTAAGTACTCGATCCACATGAATAATCAATAACATGCTATGCCCAGTGTGGTAAGTACTCGATCCACATGAATAATCAATAACATGCTAAGCCCAGTGTGGTAAGTACTCGATCCACATGAATAATCAATACCATGCTAAGCCCAGTGTGGTAAGTACTCGATCCACATGAATAATCAATAACATGCTATGCCCAGTGTGGTAAGTACTCGATCCACATGAATAATCAATAACATGCTAAGCCCAGTGTGGTAAGTACTCGATCCACATGAATAATCAACACCGTGCTAAGCCCAGTGTGGTAAGTACTCGATCCACATGAATAATCAATAACATGCTAAGCCCAGTGTGGTAAGTACTCGATCCACATGAATAATCAATAACATGCTAAGCCCAGTGTGGTAAGTACTCGATCCACATGAATAATCAATAACATGCTAAGCCTAATATGGTAAGTACAGGAACCGCATGCATAATCAACACCATGCTAAGCCCAGTGTGGTAAGTACTCGATCCACATGAATAATCAATACCATGCTAAGCCCAGTGTGGTAAGTACTCGATCCACATGAATAATCAACAACATGCTAAGCCCAGTGTGGTAAGTACTCGATCCACATGCATAATCATCACCATGCTAAGCCCAGTGTGGTAAGTACTCGATCCACATGAATAATCAATAACATGCTAAGCCTAATATGGTAAGTACAGGAACCGCATGCATAATCAACACCATGCTAAGCCCAGTGTGGTAAGTACTCGATCCACATGAATAATCAATACCATGCTAAGCCCAGTGTGGTAAGTATTGGAACCACATGCATAATCAATACCATGCTATGCCCAGTGTGGTAAGTACTCGATCCACATGAATAATCAATAACATGCTAAGCCTAATATGGTAAGTACAGGAACCGCATGCATAATCAACACCATGCTAAGCCCAGTGTGGTAAGTACTCGATCCACATGAATAATCAATACCATGCTAAGCCCAGTGTGGTAAGTACTCGATCCACATGAATAATCAACAACATGCTAAGCCCAGTGTGGTAAGTACTCGATCCACATGAATAACCAACAACATGCTAAGCCCAGTGTGGTAAGTACTCGATCCACATGAATAATCAACACCATGCTAAGCCCAGTGTGGTAAGTACTCGATCCACATGAATAATCAATAACCTGCTAAGCCCAGTGTGGTAAGTACTCGTTCCACATGAATAATCAATAACATGCTAAGCCCAGTGTGGTAAGTACTCGATCCACATGAATAATCAACACCATGCTAAGCCCAGTGTGGTAAGTACTCGATCCACATGAATAATCAACACCATGCTAAGCCCAGTGTGGTAAGTACTCGATCCACATGAATAATCAATAACATGCTAAGCCCAGTGTGGTAAGTACTCGATCCACATGAATAATCAATAACATGCTAAGCCCAGTGTGGTAAGTACTCGATCCACATGAATAATCAATAACATGCTAAGCCCAGTGTGGTAAGTACTCGATCCACATGAATAATCAACACCATGCTAAGCCCAGTGTGGTAAGTACTCGATCCACATGAATAATCAACACCATGCTAAGCCCAGTGTGGTAAGTACTCGATCCACATGAATAATCAATAACATGCTAAGCCTAATATGGTAAGTACAGGAACCACATGCATAATCAATACCGTGCTAAGCCCAGTGTGGTAAGTACTCGATCCACATGAATAATCAATAACATGCTAAGCCCAGTGTGGTAAGTACTCGATCCACATGAATAATCAATAACATGCTAAGCCTAATATGGTAAGTACAGGAACCACATGCATAATCAATACCGTGCTAAGCCCAGTGTGGTAAGTACTCGATCCACATGAATAATCAATAACATGCTAAGCCCAGTGTGGTAAGTACTCGATCCACATGAATAATCAATAACATGCTAAGCCCAGTGTGGTAAGTACTCGATCCACATGAATAATCAACACCATGCTAAGCCCAGTGTGGTAAGTACTCGATCCACATGAATAATCAATAACATGCTAAGCCCAGTGTGGTAAGTACTCGATCCACATGAATAATCAACACCATGCTAAGCCCAGTGTGGTAAGTACTCGATCCACATGAATAATCAATAACATGCTAAGCCCAGTGTGGTAAGTACTCGATCCACATGAATAATCAATAACATGCTAAGCCCAGTGTGGTAAGTACTCGATCCACATGACTAATCAATAACATGCTAAGCCCAGTGTGGTAAGTACTCGATCCACATGAATAATCAACAACATGCTAAGCCTAATATGGTAAGTACTCGATCCACATGAATAATCAATAACATGCTAAGCCCAGTGTGGTAAGTACTCGATCCACATGACTAATCAATAACATGCTAAGCCCAGTGTGGTAAGTACTCGATCCACATGAATAATCAATAACATGCTAAGCCCAGTGTGGTAAGTACTCGATCCACATGAATAATCAATAACATGCTAAGCCCAGTGTGGTAAGTACTCGATCCACATGAATAATCAACACCATGCTAAGCCCAGTGTGGTAAGTACTCGATCCACATGACTAATCAATAACATGCTAAGCCCAGTGTGGTAAGTACTCGATCCACATGACTAATCAATAACATGCTAAGCCCAGTGTGGTAAGTACTCGATCCACATGACTAATCAATAACATGCTAAGCCCAGTGTGGTAAGTACTCGATCCACATGAATAATCAATAACATGCTAAGCCCAGTGTGGTAAGTACTCGATCCACATGAATAATCAATAACATGCTAAGCCCAGTGTGGTAAGTACTCGATCCACATGAATAATCAACACCATGCTAAGCCCAGTGTGGTAAGTACTCGATCCACATGAATAATCAATAACATGCTAAGCCCAGTGTGGTAAGTACTCGATCCACATGAATAATCAACACCGTGCTAAGCCCAGTGTGGTAAGTACTCGATCCACATGAATAATCAATAACATGCTAAGCCCAGTGTGGTAAGTACTCGATCCACATGAATAATCAATAACATGCTAAGCCCAGTGTGGAAAGTACTCGATCCACATGAATAATCAATAACATACTAAGCCCAGTGTGGTAAGTACTCGATCCACATGAATAATCAATAACATGCTAAGCCCAGTGTGTTAAGTACTCGATCCACATGAATAATCAATAACATACTAAGCCCAGTGTGGTAAGTACTCGATCCACATGAGTAATCAATAACATGCTAAGCCCAGTGTGGTAAGTACTCGATCCACATGAATAATCAATAACATGCTAAGCCCAGTGTGGTAAGTACTCGATCCACATGAATAATCAATAACATGCTAAGCCCAGTGTGGTAAGTACTCGATCCACATGAATAATCAATAACATGCTAAGCCCAGTGTGGTAAGTACTCGATCCACATGAATAATCAATAACATGCTAAGCCCAGTGTGGTAAGTACTCGATCCACATGACTAATCAATAACATGCTAAGCCCAGTGTGGTAAGTACTCGATCCACATGACTAATCAATAACATGCTAAGCCCAGTGTGGTAAGTACTCGATCCACATGAATAATCAATAACATGCTAAGCCCAGTGTGGTAAGTACTCGATCCACATGAATAATCAATAACATGCTAAGCCCAGTGTGGTAAGTACTCGATCCACATGAATAATCAATAACATGCTAAGCCCAGTGTGGTAAGTACTCGATCCACATGAATAATCAATAACATGCTAAGCCCAGTGTGGTAAGTACTCGATCCACATGACTAATCAATAACATGCTAAGCCCAGTGTGGTAAGTACTCGATCCACATGACTAATCAATAACATGCTAAGCCCAGTGTGGTAAGTACTCGATCCACATGAATAATCAATAACATGCTAAGCCCAGTGTGGTAAGTACTCGATCCACATGAATAATCAATAACATGCTAAGCCCAGTGTGGTAAGTACTCGATCCACATGAATAATCAATAACATGCTAAGCCCAGTGTGGTAAGTACTCGATCCACATGAATAATCAATAACATGCTAAGCCCAGTGTGGTAAGTACTCGATCCACATGAATAATCAATAACATGCTAAGCCCAGTGTGGTAAGTACTCGATCCACATGAATAATCAATAACATGCTAAGCCCAGTGTGGTAAGTACTCGATCCACATGAATAATCAATAACATGCTAAGCCCAGTGTGGTAAGTACTCGATCCACATGAATAATCAACACCATGCTAAGCCCAGTGTGGTAAGTACTCGATCCACATGAATAATCAATAACATGCTAAGCCCAGTGTGGTAAGTACTCGATCCACATGAATAATCAATAACATGCTAAGCCCAGTGTGGTAAGTACTCGATCCACATGACTAATCAATAACATGCTAAGCCCAGTGTGGTAAGTACTCGATCCACATGAATAATCAATAACATGCTAAGCCCAGTGTGGTAAGTACTCGATCCACATGAATAATCAACACCATGCTAAGCCCAGTGTGGTAAGTACTCGATCCACATGAATAATCAATAACATGCTAAGCCCAGTGTGGTAAGTACTCGATCCACATGAATAATCAATAACATGCTAAGCCCAGTGTGGTAAGTACTCGATCCACATGAATAATCAATAACATGCTAAGCCCAGTGTGGTAAGTACTCGATCCACATGAATAATCAATAACATGCTAAGCCTAATATGGTAAGTACAGGAACCACATGAATAATCAACACCATGCTAAGCCCAGTGTGGTAAGTACTCGATCCACATGAATAATCAATAACATGCTAAGCCCAGTGTGGTAAGTACTCGATCCACATGAATAATCAATACCATGCTAAGCCCAGTGTGGTAAGTACTCGATCCACATGAATAATCAATAACATGCTAAGCCCAGTGTGGTAAGTACTCGATCCACATGAATAATCAATAACATGCTAAGCCCAGTGTGGTAAGTACTCGATCCACATGAATAATCAATAACATGCTAAGCCTAGTATGGTAAGTACAGGAACCACATGCATAACCAACACCATGCTAAGCCCAGTGTGGTAAGTACTCGATCCACATGAATAATCAATAACATGCTAAGCCTAATATGGTAAGTACAGGAACCACATGCATAACCAACACCATGCTAAGCCCAGTGTGGTAAGTACTCGATCCACATGAATAATCAACACCATGCTAAGCCCAGTGTGGTAAGTACTCGATCCACATGAATAATCAATAACATGCTAAGCCCAGTGTGGTAAGTACTCGATCCACATGAATAATCAATAACATGCTAAGCCCAGTGTGGTAAGTACTCGATCCACATGAATAATCAATAACATGCTAAGCCCAGTGTGGTAAGTACTCGATCCACATGAATAATCAATAACATGCTAAGCCCAGTGTGGTAAGTACTCGATCCACATGAATAATCAATAACATGCTAAGCCCAGTGTGGTAAGTACTCGATCCACATGAATAATCAACACCATGCTAAGCCCAGTGTGGTAAGTACTCGATCCACATGAATAATCAATAACATGCTAAGCCCAGTGTGGTAAGTACTCGATCCACATGAATAATCAATAACATGCTAAGCCCAGTGTGGTAAGTACTCGATCCACATGAATAATCAACACCATGCTAAGCCCAGTGTGGTAAGTACTCGATCCACATGAATAATCAACACCATGCTAAGCCCAGTGTGGTAAGTACTCGATCCACATGAATAATCAATAACATGCTAAGCCCAGTGTGGTAAGTACTCGATCCACATGAATAATCAACACCATGCTAAGCCCAGTGTGGTAAGTACTCGATCCACATGAATAATCAACACCATGCTAAGCCCAGTGTGGTAAGTACTCGATCCACATGAATAATCAATAACATGCTAAGCCCAGTGTGGTAAGTACTCGATCCACATGAATAATCAATAACATGCTAAGCCCAGTGTGGTAAGTACAGGAACCACATGCATAATCAATAACATGCTAAGCCCAGTGTGGTAAGTACTCGATCCACATGAATAATCAATAACATGCTAAGCCTAATATGGTAAGTACTCGATCCACATGAATACTCAATAACATGCTAAGCCCAGTGTGGTAAGTACTCGATCCACATGAATAATCAATAACATGCTAAGCCCAGTGTGGTAAGTACTCGATCCACATGAATAATCAATAACATGCTAAGCCCAGTGTGGTAAGTACTCGATCCACATGAATAATCAATAACATGCTAAGCCCAGTGTGGTAAGTACTCGATCCACATGAATAATCAATAACATGCTAAGCCCAGTGTGGTAAGTACTCGATCCACATGAATAATCAATAACATGCTAAGCCCAGTGTGGTAAGTACTCGATCCACATGAATAATCAATAACATGCTAAGCCCAGTGTGGTAAGTACTCGATCCACATGCATAATCAACACCGTGCTAAGCCCAGTGTGGTAAGTACTCGATCCACATGAATAATCAATAACATGCTAAGCCCAGTGTGGTAAGTACTCGATCCACATGCATAATCAACACCGTGCTAAGCCCAGTGTGGTAAGTACTCGATCCACATGAATAATCAACACCATGCTAAGCCCAGTGTGGTAAGTACTCGATCCACATGAATAATCAATAACATGCTAAGCCCAGTGTGGTAAGTACTCGATCCACATGAATAATCAACACCATGCTAAGCCCAGTGTGGTAAGTACTCGATCCACATGAATAATCAATAACATGCTAAGCCCAGTGTGGTAAGTACAGGAACCACATGAATAATCAATAACATGCTAAGCCCAGTGTGGTAAGTACTCGATCCACATGAATAATCAACACCATGCTAAGCCCAGTGTGGTAAGTACTCGATCCACATGAATAATCAATAACATGCTAAGCCCAGTGTGGTAAGTACTCGATCCACATGAATAATCAACACCATGCTAAGCCCAGTGTGGTAAGTACAGGAACCACATGAATAATCAATAACATGCTAAGCCCAGTGTGGTAAGTACTCGATCCACATGCATAATCAACACCGTGCTAAGCCCAGTGTGGTAAGTACTCGATCCACATGAATAATCAATAACATGCTAAGCCCAGTGTGGTAAGTACTCGATCCACATGAATAATCAACACCATGCTAAGCCCAGTGTGGTAAGTAATCGATCCACATGAATAATCAATAACATGCTAAGCCCAGTGTGGTAAGTACTCGAACCACATGAATAATCAATAACATGCTAAGCCCAGTGTGGTAAGTACTCGATCCACATGAATAATCAATAACATGCTAAGCCCAGTGTGGTAAGTACTCGATCCACATGAATAATCAATAACATGCTAAGCCCAGTGTGGTAAGTACTCGATCCACATGAATAATCAATAACATGCTAAGCCCAGTGTGGTAAGTACTCGATCCACATGAATAATCAAAACCATGCTAAGCCCAGTGTGGTAAGTACTCGATCCACATGAATAATCAATAACATGCTAAGCCCAGTGTGGTAAGTACTCGATCCACATGAATAATCAACACCATGCTAAGCCCAGTGTGGTAAGTACTCGATCCACATGAATAATCAATAACATGCTAAGCCCAGTGTGGTAAGTACTCGATCCACATGAATAATCAACACCATGCTAAGCCCAGTGTGGTAAGTACAGGAACCACATGAATAATCAATAACATGCTAAGCCCAGTGTGGTAAGTACTCGATCCACATGAATAATCAATAACATGCTAAGCCCAGTGTGGTAAGTACTCGATCCACATGAATAATCAATAACATGCTAAGCCCAGTGTGGTAAGTACTCGATCCACATGAATAATCAAAACCATGCTAAGCCCAGTGTGGTAAGTACTCGATCCACATGAATAATCAATAACATGCTAAGCCCAGTGTGGTAAGTACTCGATCCACATGAATAATCAAAACCATGCTAAGCCCAGTGTGGTAAGTACTCGATCCACATGAATAATCAATAACATGCTAAGCCCAGTGTGGTAAGTACTCGATCCACATGAATAATCAATAACATGCTAAGCCCAGTGTGGTAAGTACTCGATCCACATGAATAATCAAAACCATGCTAAGCCCAGTGTGGTAAGTACTCGATCCACATGAATAATCAAAACCATGCTAAGCCCAGTGTGGTAAGTACTCGATCCACATGAATAATCAATAACATGCTAAGCCCAGTGTGGTAAGTACTCGATCCACATGAATAATCAACACCATGCTAAGCCCAGTGTGGTAAGTACTCGATCCACATGAATAATCAATAACATGCTAAGCCCAGTGTGGTAAGTACTCGATCCACATGAATAATCAATAACATGCTAAGCCCAGTGTGGTAAGTACAGGAACCACATGTATAATCAATAACATGCTAAGCCCAGTGTGGTAAGTACTCGATCCACATGAATAATCAATAACATGCTAAGCCCAGTGTGGTAAGTACTCGATCCACATGAATAATCAACACCATGCTAAGCCCAGTGTGGTAAGTACTCGATCCACATGAATAATCAACACCATGCTAAGCCCAGTGCGGTAAGTACTCGATCCACATGAATAATCAATAACATGCTAAGCCTAGTGTGGTAAGTACTCGATCCACATGAATAATCAATAACATGCTAAGCCCAGTGTGGTAAGTACTCGATCCACATGAATAATCAATAACATGCTAAGCCCAGTGTGGTAAGTATTCGATCCACATGAATAATCAATAACATGCTAAGCCCAGTGTGGTAAGTACTCGATCCACATACATAATCAATAACATGCTAAGCCCAGTGTGGTAAGTACTCGATCCACATGAATAATCAATAACATGCTAAGCCTAATATGGTAAGTACAGGAACCACATGCATAATCAATACCGTGCTAAGCCCAGTGTGGTAAGTACTCGATCCACATGAATAATCAATAACATGCTAAGCCCAGTGTGGTAAGTAATCGATCCACATGAATAATCAATGACATGCTAAGCCTAATATGGTAAGTACTCGATCCACATGAATAATCAATAACATGCTAAGCCTAATATGGTAAGTACGGGAACCACATGCATAATCAATACCGTGCTAAGCCCAGTGTGGTAAGTACTCGATCCACATGAATAATCAATAACATGCTAAGCCCAGTGTGGTAAGTAATCGATCCACATGAATAATCAATGACATGCTAAGCCCAGTGTGGTAAGTACTCGATCTACATGAATAATCAATAACATGCTAAGCCCAGTGTGGTAAGTACTCGATCCACATGAATAATCAATAACATGCTAAGCCTAATATGGTAAGTACAGGAACCACATGCATAACCAACACCACGCTAAGCCCAGTGTGGTAAGTACTCGATCCACATGAATAATCAATAACATGCTAAGCCCAGTGTGGTAAGTACTCGATCCACATGAATAATCAATAACATGCTAAGCCCAGTGTGGTAAGTACTCGATCCACATGAATAATCAATAACATGCTAAGCGCAGTGTGGTAAGTACTCGATCCACATGAATAATCAACACCGTGCTAAGCCCAGTGTGGTAAGTACTCGATCCACATGAATAATCAATAACATGCTATGCCCAGTGTGGTAAGTACTCGATCCACATGCATAATCAACACCATGCTATGCCCAGTGTGGTAAGTACTCGATCCACATGCATAATCAACACCATGCTATGCCCAGTGTGGTAAGTACTCGATCCACATGAATAATCAATAACATTCTAAGCCCAGTGTGGTAAGTACTCGATCCACATGAATAATCAATAACATGCTAAGCCCAGTGTGGTAAGTACTCGATCCACATGAATAATCAATAACATTCTAAGCCCAGTGTGGTAAGTACTCGATCCACATGAATAATCAACACCATGCTAAGCCTAATATGGTAAGTACTCGATCCACATGAATAATCAATAACATGCTAAGCCCAGTGTGGTAAGTACTCGATCCACATGAATAATCAACACCGTGCTAAGCCCAGTGTGGTAAGTACTCGATCCACATGAATAATCAATAACATGCTAAGCCCAGTGTGGTAAGTACTCGATCCACATGAATAATCAACACCGTGCTAAGCCCAGTGTGGTAAGTACTCGATCCACATGAATAATCAATAACATGCTAAGCCCAGTGTGGTAAGTACTCGATCCACATGAATAATCAATAACATGCTAAGCCTAATATGGTAAGTACAGGAACCGCATGCATAATCAACACCATGCTAAGCCCAGTGTGGTAAGTACTCGATCCACATGAATAATCAATAACATGCTAAGCCTAATATGGTAAGTACAGGAACCGCATGCATAATCAACACCGTGCTAAGCCCAGTGTGGTAAGTACTCGATCCACATGAATAATCAATAACATGCTAAGCCCAGTGTGGTAAGTACTCGATCCACATGCATAATCAACACCGTGCTAAGCCCAGTGTGGTAAGTACTCGATCCACATGAATAATCAATAACATGCTAAGCCCAGTGTGGTAAGTACTCCATCCACATGAATAATCAATAACATGCTATGCCCAGTGTGGTAAGTACTCGATCCACATGCATAATCAACACCATGCTATGCCCAGTGTGGTAAGTACTCGATCCACATGCATAATCAACACCATGCTATGCCCAGTGTGGTAAGTACTCGATCCACATGAATAATCAATAACATGCTAAGCCCAGTGTGGTAAGTACTCGATCCACATGAATAATCAATAACATGCTAAGCCCAGTGTGGTAAGTACTCGATCCACATGAATAATCAATAACATGCTAAGCCCAGTGTGGTAAGTACTCGATCCACATGAATAATCAATAACATGCTAAGCCCAGTGTGGTAAGTACTCGATCCACATGAATAATCAATAACATGCTAAGCCTAGTGTGGTAAGTACTCGATCCACATGAATAATCAATAACATGCTAAGCCCAGTGTGGTAAGTATTCGATCCACATGAATAATCAATAACATGCTAAGCCTAGTGTGGTAAGTACTCGATCCACATGAATAATCAATAACATGCTAAGCCCAGTGTGGTAAGTACTCGATCCACATGAATAATCAATAACATGCTAAGCCTAGTGTGGTAAGTACTCGATCCACATGAATAATCAATAACATGCTAAGCCCAGTGTGGTAAGTACTCGATCCACATGAATAATCAATAACATGCTAAGCCCAGTGTGGTAAGTACTCGATCCACATGAATAATCAATAACATGCTAAGCCTAGTGTGGTAAGTACTCGATCCACATGAATAATCAATAACATGCTAAGCCCAGTGTGGTAAGTACTCGATCCACATGAATAATCAATAACATGCTAAGCCCAGTGTGGTAAGTACTCGATCCACATGAATAATCAATAACATGCTAAGCCCAGTGTGGTAAGTACTCGATCCACATGAATAATCAATAACATGCTAAGCCCAGTGTGGTAAGTACTCGATCCACATGAATAATCAATAACATGCTAAGCCCAGTGTGGTAAGTACTCGATCCACATGAATAATCAACACCATGCTAAGCCCAGTGTGGTAAGTACTCGATCCACATGAATAATCAATACCATGCTATGCCCAGTGTGGTAAGTACTCGATCCACATGAATAATCAATAACATGCTAAGCCCAGTGTGGTAAGTATTCGATCCACATGAATAATCAATAACATGCTAAGCCTAATGTGGTAAGTACTCCATCCACATGAATAATCAACACCGTGCTAAGCCCAGTGTGGTAAGTATTTGGACCGCATGCATAATCAACACCATCCTAACCCAATGTTGTAAGGTGTACGCATGGTTGTGACTTCATGATGTATGGATGTGTCACCCCTCCCAAATTTGTTCTAAATGTTCCAGCAGTTGAAAAACTCATGCCTGACACAATATTATTGGAGTTTTCACACCAAAAATAGGTTGAAATTGTTGGCATAGTTCAAGCAGGGAGGAATCAACTGGAATAAGGTTACAGTGTTAAGAGATATGGTGGTCAGTATTAACTTGGTTATGAACCTATGACCCATAACTAATCGCAGCCTAATGTTTCATTGATCAACTGGCATGACACATTCAAATACAGAAAACTATTTATGGTAGTGTCCTTTTTAATTGAAAATAATAATTAAATTTCATGAATCAAGAAAACTGAAGTCTCCTCTCTTGATTTGCAGATATGATTTCATGGATATAGGAACTGCAATCTATTTTACAGAATTTCTTGGTACCGGAAAACAGTGAAATTTTAAATAATGGTCGTGCCACAAAAGTAAAGTAAATGAGGTTATATTATCCATTGGGTCAATGGTTCTTAAATATTGTGTAACAATAATCGCTTGTAAAAAATTTCACAAAGAAATTCCTGACAGATTTTGACAAAATCCATTTTAAAATACCAGGAAATTTTGGCAGAAAGTGTGTCTGACAATTAACATTATACAACTTTTCGAACAAAACTACAACATGCTGAGCCCAATGTGGTATGATATCGTCAGTGGGCTTCTAAAAGTTTACAGAAGACACATTTCAAAATTTAACATCTGGAAACAGCATTAGTACTACAAGTAGATTTGCCTGATAATCACAGTTGTTATGAAGATAGACTGTCATTTTCTTATGCTGCTGGTTGATGAGAAAACGTGATTTTATATGACATAAGACGTTCGATAGAACCTTGTAGTGTTGACGATTTCAGCCAAACTCCAGGCAGAGTTATCTCCCATCGCTCCGCTGAGATACCACTGCCATAAGGACATTAATTGGTTAGGATTTCTTACGTGTTTTTAGTTCTTATGTTTTAGGATTAAAATTGTCTATGTCTGGCTCAGTTCATATTGTTCTTATCAATACCGAAAAAATTACCATTATTGCAAACTTTAAAACTAATTTGGTGGTCAAAACAAGATAATAGGTGACTAAATACAGTACCGCGACGATATGCAAAAATAGATTTATCGTCCGCAAAGTACCATCCTTGTGGCAGTGCTATATCGCAGTGATATTCGACATTTTAGAATAAGCCATGACATTTCATGGGAAATTCTGATACATTTTAAAACAAGATTTTATCCGGAAAAAAATGCATTATAATTAAACAATTAACAAGTTCTCTAACGATCTGTAAACGAACCCGGTATTTATAAAATGCTAAAAATGCTTTTGAGCCAAAAATAAAACGAGATACACCAATTTACATAGAAGCCCGCCCGATGTTGTGTCTTGAATTTGCATGAAGCAGTGTGATTTATTAGACCACTGTGGTTCAAACATCGAAATCATTATATACAACTTTATACTTATTTTATACTTAAGTATGCTGTTATCAGGGCATGTAGCATGTGTTCTGCTAGAGTCTCGTATTTCAGGACGAAAAATTATTTGATTGCGTCTAATAGATCTAAATTAAGGCGACATGGCAATCGCGATTCTAAAACATTATCTCTGAGTCACATCACACATTATCTCTGAGTCACATCACACATTATCTCTGAGTCACATCACACATTATCTCTGAGTCACATCACACATTATCTCTGAGTCACATCACACATTATCTCTGAGTCACATCACACATTATCTCTGATTCACATCACACATTATCTCTGAGTCACATCACACATTATCTCTGAGTCACATCACACATTATCTCTGAGTCACATCACACATTATCTCTGATTCATATCACACATTATCTCTGAGTCACATCACACATTATCTCTGAGTCACATCACACATTATCTCTGTGTCACATTACACATTATCTCTGAGTCACATCACACATTATCTCTGAGTCACATCACACATTATCTCTGATTCACATCACACATTATCTCTGATTCACATCACACATTATCTCTGATTCACATCACACATTATCTCTGATTCACATCACACATTATCTCTGATTCACATCACACATTATCTCTGATTCACATCACACATTATCTCTGAGTCACATCACACATTATCTCTGAGTCACATCACACATTATTTCTGAGTCACATCACACATTATCTCTGATTCACATCACACATTATCTCTGAGTCACATCACACATTATCTCTGAGTCACATCACACATTATCTCTGATTCACATCACACATTATCTCTGAGTCACATCACACATTGAGAAGCTGCGACATGATCGCTAACTTATTACTGTATGATGTATTTGTGAGTTTTGTGGAGAATCCGAAACTAATTGTAACTGTGGATATGGAAACAACGAATAAAAACACATATTTTAGTGATGTAGTACCCTATTCCTAATTCTTATTTATAGTAGTTCATAATGCGAAAGGTGTCAATAATTAAATATGAATGAAAGATGGCCTGATGAAATTCTATAGTGTACACAGGGAACCACAAAGACTGCAGCAGACGACACGCCTAATGAAATTATATAGTGTTAACACACACAGGGAACCATATAGACTGCAGCAGACGACACGCCTGATGAAATTCTATAGTTTGACCCACACAGGGAATCACATAGACTGCTTCAGACGACTCTGTAGTGCATGATTCCGTCAATCCATTAACCCTTTACCCAACAGAACGGCCCTGTGCCAATGCGTTCTCTTATATATGCGAGTCGACCATAGGTCGCCTCGCATATATAAGAGAATGCATTGGCTTAACACATATTAAAAATGATAAAATTGTCAAAGAATGCAGAAAAATATTATAAAAATTGTTAAAAAATGTAAGAAAAAGTTATAAAATTGTTAAAGAATGTAAGAAAAAATGGTAAAAAGTGTTAAAAAAAGAATTTTTTAGGCCAATGCATTCTCTTATATATGCGAGGCGACCTATGGTCGACTCGCATATATAAGAGAATGCATTGCCACAGGGCATAACTGTAACCATCACAATGTGGTCAATGAACCGGTTCCAATGATATCCATATTTGTATGGTTCTATTGAGACAGACCCAAGATATTTTAGGCTGTTGAAGCTTCATTTGGGCGTTTTTGGCCGTTTTGTTGGGTAAATGGTTAAACTTTATATATGGCCTAATGTGTTTTTTCTTGGTTTCAATTCCTGAGATATTTTGTCCACCCACTCTGATAATCAAACATTAGGCTAAATCACGATATTGTTTAAGATCTATAACCTATCACTAGTATATATTTGTAGAGAATACATTAATTATATATACAATATAAAGTAAACCCATTGATAAAGAGCGTTGTATTGTGTTGTTTAATGTGTATATGTATATATAGACATACTAAATTAAGTCCCTCCTATATATAAACACTTATATTTTCTCCTGGGTCTGTCCCCATATAACATTGTATGCAAACGGTTCTTAATCCTTTAAATGCTATGTTTCAATAACAGGTATAGTATATGGCCTATCCTCCCTATATGAACAACGGTACCTCCGATGACAAGATAACAAAACAACCTTGCCACGATAGTGTGAGTAATCAACAACGCAATGTTTACCTCTTGTAACAGTGTAGTTACTTTCTGATAATTGGCTCCATAATGTTACAATACCACCCAAAAAGCGGTTTTCGACGGTTTATATGCAAATTATGTATATTAAGCATGATTGTCACGATTATCTGGAATTTCCACCCTAAGCATGCATGCATAAACATGTGTATGTATTGTTTAATACCATTAGATGTGATGCATAATATCGGAAACTCAAACTCCCCGTGCAACATATGTTTAAATTTAAAAAGAATATGGACGCATTATATTATTAATCTGTCCGTCTGTCGGTCTGTCCATCCATCTACTCGATTTTGACTTATGGATAATAACTTTATATAGTATCAACTGGATAACATGTAATTTTTGTATTTGGGTATACTATATACAGAGACAGGTCGGGTCCATATTCTGGGACCGCTGGCCAACTTCAACCATATATAGCTATGGCCCCATTTTGTTGGTATTCTCTCCCTTGTTCATCTCCCTATGAGGTGTTTGGTGGGTTCAACTGAATTGGCTGGAATTTGGTCTGGAAATTTACTGGACTAATAAACGGGTAAAGTTAGGATTTGGAATCCGCCCGACCAATTTTAACATGAGTTATACACGTTGTTGGTTCGTTTCCGGCGAATATGCCACATCATGGATAAAGAGCGTCTGCGTTTTTAGTTGGTTTTTATACGAGAATATGATAAGAGCGATTAATCCAAGGTAGTCTAGACTGTTATATTCTATGTTTTTGTTACTCTTATCATGACATTTGTAAACTGTCGCAAGGTAGACTGCTCTGGATACCATTAGTGATGTTCCACTACCGGAATCCAAGACAGGGGTGCCTCTACTGTGGAACCGGGATACGAGCATCCCTCTGCTCATATGTTTATGGGTATCACAAAACAAAAAAACAACCACTCTGATATCTCCATTGAAATTGAAATGAAAATTGATTGGACGTGTTATGATACATTGACAATGGCAGTTGCTGTTACTAATATTGATTGTGGTTATACTTCAACACTTGACGTTGTGTTGTTGAAATCAAATATATGTACTTGAAACCACTATTTAAGCATTAGTTGTCAGCCAGGTTAGCATTTACCAAAGACTGTGAAAATAACATTATACTCAATATGATATCAAAGATGCATTCAGAGATCTAGGTTAATATTTGTGAAACCAATTTAATTTTTTTTATTGAGACCCTCGTTTGTAAGATAACATGTATGGGTTTGATTTTTTTTATACAAAAGACGCTATTTTGTTTGGTATTGAACCGTCGATGCATTATTGCATAATGCTTCGATGTTTTAGTTTGTTTGGTATTGAACCGTCGATGCATTTATTTCATAATGCTTCGATGTTTTAGTTGGACGTCAATAATTATGTCTTTGTCATTTATATCAAGTTTATATGTCATATTGGTTTTCAACATACGATCAACAGAACAAGAGTTGATGTTAAACTATTTATATTTGTGTTGCTGTAAATGGTTGCTTGGATAACTAAATCCATCATTAGTTTACTATATTAGTGTTGTGGCAAACGGTTGCTATGGACACTGAATGCATGATTAATTTACGATATTGTGCTGTTGTTGCAAATGGTTGCAATTGAACGTTGAGGGCATCATTAATTTACTGTTTCTATTCTTGCAGATGGACCGAGACCCTGATGTTCGACTCGGATTTTTCTTTGTGTTTGGAAGGACAATGGCAATCAATGTGGGTATCATATCTCAGGTTTCTCTATTGTCATTTACAGAAAGATGTCCCCAGATGGATTTTTACCCTGTGCCAATGCATTCTCTTATATATGCGAGTCGACCATAGGTCGCCTCGCATATATAAGAGAATGCATTGGCCTAACAATTTTTTATCATTTTTTTTTAAATAAATGTTTCTTACAATTTTTAGGACATAAAATAAAAAACATCCATTACCCTGCAGGGAGCCCCACACATATATAGAAGCATATAGAAGAGTGTCGTCTGATCATGTTTGTCTGGGTCTCTGTATGGGTGAAATTATGGCCTCATTCTGATTTAGCTTCATCTTCTGATTCAACAGCTATGAGAGAACTGGGATCAGACAGAAGCTCCCCAGTTTAACCCTTTACCCAACAGAACGGCCCTGTGCCAATGCATTCTCTTATATATGCGAGTCGACCATAGGTCGCCTCGCATATATAAGAGAATGCATTGGCTTAACACATTAAAAATTATAAAATTGTTAAAGAATGTAAGAAAAAATGGTAAAAAGTTTTTTTTTAGGCCAATGCATTCTCTTATATATGCGAGGCGACCTATGGTCGACTCGCATATATAAGAGAATGCATTGGCACAGGGCATAACTGTAACTATCACAATGTGGTCAAGGAGTCGGTTCCAATGATATCCATATTTGTATGGTTCTATTGAGACAGACCGAAGATATTTTAGGCTATTGAAGCTTTATTTGGCCGGTTTTGGCCGGTTTGTTGGGTAAAGGGTTAAGTTGGTGGTGTTAACACATTGGACACTTGGGTTATGCAATTTATCTTCTGAAAATTAGGGGATATAGCAACTGAACATAATGGAAAAGGTAGCTCAAAACAATGTTAAAGTGATGTGAAACATTCCAGTAGGGTGATCCAATAGAAGTGGAGAATAATCTTTCTCATATTTGTTCTTTCTACGAATATTAATCCAAATTGCAAACACACATCCTCATTCTGATATATTAATTAAATGCACTGATTCTGGATGGCGAAATCATTTGTTTGTTTGTCGCGATTTGTTACAATTGAGCGTAGTTTCGACAATGCTTTCTATTGAGTGGTATGGTCGATTTCTTTGACATTTTGGGCGATGTTAGTAGAATGCTACAACGCCTAAATACTAACTTATCAGTTCACGAACTCCAACAAGTCCACAATATGTCTTTAAATTGAGCGTGTATATAATTCTTAGAAGATGAGACATAATAATAATGAGGTCGCCAGAGGGTGAATTTGTATCACATGAACATCACTCCATTCTGATGTACGGTGTAGGAATCCATTTAGTATATAAATGGCTAAACATATCAGGGGAAACTTACTTTTATCGGTGTTTATCTTTGATTGACAACAAATACAGTATAATGGACCCACCATGGAGACTGATGTCCCCAGAGGGTGAATTGAGAGACGCTGTCCCAGAAAAGCGAAATCTACAAATTTACCCTCTGGGGACAGGGGGGGGGTAGTAAAAAATTTGCAGGAAGGTATGCCATTTTTTTGCATCTGGCATTTTCGGGGACCCACCACCCCCAAACTTGCACACACAAAAAATGTTCTACTCCAAATTTTTGACACCCACCTCTCAAATTTCACTAAAATTTGTCTAAACTAGAATAAAACTATACTGATATCACTCAAATGACTGGGAATGATCTCAATTAGTTCAAATAACAGTTTAACCTGTTTCAAAAGCTGTTTTAATTTAAATTTGTTTTTATAAATTGCTGATCATCTGTAAACATAGGTCATTGTGCAGAATGCAAAATATTTCATAATTTCTTACTATTTCCTGATTAGTCTGTCAACCAGCCCATTATCTAACATATTCCATACCACTTATGTTAGTCTACTGGAGCAACTTACTTCTAATATACTAAACTAGCTGAAACAGGCTCCCTTTGGGAACATATATTCAGCATCGGAGATACTGTGGGACTTGGCACTCATTTTGATCTTAGGCAGAGCCTTCATTTAGCGGCGGCCCCTTTGTGTGCTTCAAGCACATTTGGTCATGAAACATTTCGATTTATATATATTGTTTTAATATATTTTTTTTAAAGATTGAATTCCTTGCTCAATTTAACAAAACCAATTTTATTTCATTTGTTTTGATTAAAATATTTTTAAAAACTAATACTATTATACATCAGCCAGTGTACCCCGAGTCACCACACCAAATTTGGTTGAACTCGGTCCAGGGGTCTGAGAGAAAAATGCGGACAGATCCTACTTGTTTATATATATATAGATGACAAGCAGTTACAGCACTATACCAGACTTGGATACTTTAGGTCTTGTGGGAGATTATCTGATTTGAAATACATGCAAATAGTTCAATGATTGGCTTGATGCACTGATGACAGATATTTTCTACCCATTGATAGTCACATTAATGTTTGAGACATTTACTCGCTCTTTTGCCATGCACAATGATCTATGCATTAGTTACATCAGGACAAGTTTACTTATATATGCAAACTTAGGTCATTGAACAGGACACACAATTCCATAATTTCTAACCATTTACCGATTAGTATGTCAACCAGCCCATTATCTGGCATTATGCCTTAACACTTTTGTTAGTCTACTGGAGCAACCTCTGTTATATTAAATGACAAACAGCCACCATGCCAGACTTGGATATGTTAGGTGTTGTGAGAGTAACCGATCATATGAGTTGATAGACATGCAAATATTTCTGATTGGCTTGATGCACTGATGAACAGTGTGATGACAGTTATATTCTAGCCATTGATAGTCACATTAATTTTTGAGAGAGTTGCTCGCTCTTTTTCCATGCACACAATGATCTAAGCTTTAGTTACATCAAGACAAGTTTATTTATTTAAGTTCTACATTTCTCGAAGCTTCTTTCCAAAGGGTGTCGGGAAGGAATATTTTCACCACACCGCCCCATATTCAACATGCCATAGCTTAATTTCATCTCCACTAAGGTCCATATGAGGTCACAGTAACATAAATATGGTGTTTTTGCCGTTATAAATCCTTATAAAATGTCACATAAGGGCACAAAAGGTCTTTAGTAAAAAAAATTGCATGAGGTTGTAAAAAACGCGTTTTTTGCCCCTCGGGCCACCCACCACCCCGGCATACCTTCCTGCAATTTTTTTACTACCCCCCCCCCCCCTGCTGGGGACCTCATTATGATTATGCCTCGGCTTTTGAGAAGTATCTATAATATCAAATTAACAATGTTTTAGTTTCTTTTTCCTTCTCTGCCATTAAGATAAATTACATAATCGATGTGACTAAAGGGTGAACATCGCCAACTTCAGCTGGGGAACTTCAATCTTATACTCGGTTTCCCACAGCAGTTTTTTACCCTGTGCCAATGCCTTCTCTTATATATGCCAGTCGACCATAGGTCGCCTCGCATATATAAGAGAATGAATTGGCCTAACAATTTTTTATCATTTAGAAAACAAAATGTTTCTTACAATTTTAGGACATAAAATAAAAAACATCCATTACCCTGCAGGGAGTCCCACACATATATAGAAGCATATAGAAGAGTGTCTTCTGCTCATGTTTGTCTGGGGCTCTGTATGGGTGAAATTATAAAATTGTTAAAGAATAAAAGAAAAAATTATTAAAATTGTAAAACATTGTTAGGCCAATGCATTCTCTTATATATGCGAGGCGACCTATGGTCGACTCGCATATATAAGAGAATGCATTGGCACAGGGTAAAGATATTAAATATATTATTTTCTATTGGGACAGGAAATATCAAAGGTAAATAATATATTTAATATGAAAACATTAGGAATATGTTTGTCTCGGTCTGTACTAGTCAAATCAGTTTCTGCCATGGTTCCCAAATAAGATCCTCTTCAAATTTATTCTGTCTCGGTCTGTCCCAGACCTTTCTATTGGGACAGGAAATATCAAAGGTAAATAATATATTTAATATGAAAACATTAGAAATGTGTATGTCTCGGTCTGTACCAGTCCAATCAGTTTGTCACACGGTTCTCAAATAAAATCCTCTTCAAAATAATTCTGTCTCGGTCTGTTCCAGACCTTTCTATTGGGACAGGAAATATCAAAGGTAAATAATATATTTAATATGAAAACATTAGGAATGTGTTTGTCTCGGTCTGTACCAGTCAAATAAGTTTGTCCCACGGTTCCCAAATAAGATCCTCTTCAAAATAATTCTGTCTCGGTCTGTCCCAGACCTTTCTATTGGGACAGGAAATATCAAAAGTAAATAATATATTTAATATGAAAACATTAGGAATGTTTTTGTCTCGGTCTGTACCAGTCAAATCAGTTTGTCCCACGGTTCTCAAATAAGATCCTCTTCAAAATAATTCTGTCTCGGTCTGTCCCAGGCCTTTCTACTGGGACAGGAAATATCAAAGGTAAATAATATATTTAATATGAAAACATTAGGAATGTTTTAATTTGTCTCGGTCTGTACCAGTTAAAAAACTGATTGAACATTAATCTGTCGCAGTAGTTTTACTTAGAGAACAGGGACCAAACTGATTCTGCTGGGACAGGAGGGAGACAAAAAAAACAGCGGTCAGTTTTACTCAGAGAACAGGGACCAAGCTGATTCTGCTGGGACAGGAGCGAGACAGACTATATACTTTATTTTTTTCTCTCTCGCCTGTCTCGGCTTGTCCCAGGACTTATGACTGGGACAAAAATGCCGATGTATTTTCTGTTGGCCACGTTTCTTGCCATATATGAACTTACCACTGTTAATAGTGTGTTAATAGTGTGTTAATAGTGTGTTAATAGTGTGTTAATAGTGTATAATATGACTCGAGTACAGGGCTACTTACCACTGTTAATAATAGTGTATCATATGACTGCCAACGAAATTTAAATTATTTCACCTAATTCATTTGGAATTGGTCCATTGGAGCAGGTTTTCTTTTTGGTGACAAATAGTCACCTACCATGTTATAACAATGTACGCAATCACCGTATCAACGGGAACATTACACATTTAACCACTTCTTATAGTGCATGTTTCATAGTTTATCCTTGTTTGTTTTTTGTGGGTTGGGTTCAAGAGACACAAAACAATATTTATCTCTGGAAAAAGAGTTGGTATATACCAATGCTTTCCCGTGATATCACACTTGTTATAACAGATCAGTTTTAGTTTTCATATATCTCCTCCTGTTGATGAGAACATGATTTTATGGTTTTATACAACATGTTAGAAGCAACAAGTACTAAGTCATGTCACACAACATTTTAGTTTTGATACTTTCCGCTCATTAGATTATCTTTGCCACTCGGCATAAGGAGAAAACGCCCTGAAAATGCCCCTTGAAAACAATCCAAACAGAATTATCCAACTAGGGATGGTTTTGAAAACAGAACTTATAACATTTTAGAGTTAACAATATAATTTTTAAGAAAACACTGTTATGACATTTTTCTCGAAAACATGGCATTTATATTTCAAAATTGCCAATTCTCTAAGCACATTATGTAATCGAGCGCAATTTAAATATGCAAAAAAGTTCTTTCTTGCCAAAATGCCAGACATTTTAGAAGCCATTGTGCCTATAACATACAGTATTAACCTTTTTACATTCTTCTACAGGTTGCAAAATTGAACAGGTACTCAATGCCATTTGAATACCAGCCAATTTATTTCTGGGCACGTAAGTTTCACTTTTATATAAAACAAATCCAGTTTAGATTGAGCAGTTGATTACTATAGCCAATTAAGAGGTTAGCTAGGTATAATGTAGTTAATTTAGAGATATGTTTGATATACCACGAATAAATATCATTCATTCGAACTCTATGTCTGATATGCCACGAACAAAGAACGTGCATTAGCGATGGCATAGTAGGTGCGGAGTTTGGCTGCGGACACACGTATCACAGTAGCGATGGTATAGTAGGTGTGACAATTTATTATGGTGGAGTTTGGCTGTGGACACACGTTCCACAGTAGCGATGGGATAGTAGGTGTGACAGTTTATTATGGTGGAGATTGGCTGTGGACACACGTATCACAGTAGCGATGGCAATGTAGGTTTGACCATTTATTATGGTGAAGATTGGCTGCGGACACACGTACCACAGTAGCGATGGTATAGTAGGTGTGACAATTTATTATTTTGGAGATTGGCTGCGGACACACGTACCACAGTAGCGATGGTATAGTACGTGTGACAATTTATTATGGTGGAGATTGGCTGCGGATACACGTACCACAGTAGCGATGGCATAGTATGTGTGACAATTTATTATTTTGGAGATTGGGTGCGGACACACGTACCACAGCAGCGATGGTATAGTAGGTGTCACAATTTATTATGGCGGAGATTGGCTGCGGACACACGTATCACAGTAACGATGGCATAGTAGGTGTGACAATTTATTATGGTGGAGATTGGCTGCGGACACACGTATCACAGTAGCGATAACATAGTAGATGTGACAATTTATTATGGTGGAGATTGGCTGCGGACACATGTATCACAGTAGCGATAGCATAGTAGGTGTGACAATTTATTATGGTGGAGATTGGCTGTGGAAAACATGTATCACAGTAGCGATGGTATAGTAGGTGTGACAATTTATTATGACTATTATGGTGGAGTTTGGCTGCGGACACACGTATCACAGTAGCGATGGTATAGTAGGTGTGACAATTTATTATGGTGGAGATTGGCTGTGGACAGACGCACCACAGTAGTGATGGCAGAGTATGTGTGACAATTTATTAAGGTGGAGATTGGCTGTGGACACACCTACCACAGTAGCGACGGGATAGTAGGTGTGACAATTTATTATGGTGGAGTTTGGCAGCGGACACATGTACCACAGTAGCGATGGCATAGTAGGTGTGACAATTTATTATGGTGGAGATTGGCTGCTGACACACGTACCACAGTAGCGATGGCAATGTAGGTTTGACAGTTTATTACGGTGGAGATTGGCTGCGGACACACGTACCACAGTAGCGATGGCATAGTAGGTGTGACAATTTATTATGGTGGAGATTGGCTGCGGACACACGTACCACAGTAGCGATGGTATAGTATGTGTGACAATTTATTATGGTGGAGATTGGCTGCGGACACATGTATCACAGTAGCGATGGCATAGTATGTGTGACAATTTATTAAGGTGGAGATTGGCTGTGGACACACGTACCACAGTAGCGATGGTATAGTAGGTGTGACAATTTATTATTTTGGAGATTGGCAGCGGACACACGTACCACAGTAGCGATGGTATAGTAGGTGTGACAATTTATTATGGTGGAGTTTGGCTGCGGACAAATGTACCACAGTAGCGATGGCAATGTAGGTTTGACAATTTATTATGGTGAAGATTGGCTGCGGACACACGTACCACAGTAGCGATGGTATAGTAGGTGTGACAATTTATTATTTTGGAGACTGGCTGCGGACACACGTATCACAGTAGCGATGGCAATGTAGGTTTGACAGTTTATTATGGTGGAAATTGGCTGTGGACACACGTATCACAGTAGCGATAGCATAGTAGGTGTGACAATTTATTATGGTGGAGATTGGCTGCGGACACACGTATCACAGTAGCGATGGCAATGTAGGTTTGACAGTTTATTATGGTGGAAATTGGCTGTGGACACACGTATCACAGTAGCGATGGTATAGTAGGTGTGACAATTTATTATGGTGGAGACTGGCTGCGGACACACGTACCACAGTAGCGATGGCATAGCATGTGTGACAATTTATTATTTTGGCGATTGGCTGCGGACACACGTACCACAGTAGCGATGGTATAGTAGGTGTGACAATTTATTATGGTGGAGTTTGGCTGCGGATACAAGTACCACAGTAGCGATGGTATAGTAGGTGTGACAATTTATTATGGTGGAGATTGGCTGCGGACACACGTACCACAGTAGCGATGGTATAGTAGGTGTGACAATTTATTATGGTGGAGTTTGGCTGCGGACACACGTACCACAGTAGCGATGGTATAGTAGGTGTGACTATTTATTAAGGTGGAGATTGGCTGCGGACACACGTACCACAGTAGCGATGGTATAGTAGGTGTGACAATTTATTATTTTGGAGATTGGCTGCGGACACATGTACCACAGTAGCGATGGTATAGTAGGTGTGACAATGTATTATGGTGGAGATTGGCTGCGGACACACGTATCACAGTAGCGATGGCATAGTATGTGTGACAATTTATTATGGTGGAGATTGGCTGCGGATACACGTACCACAGTAGCGATGGTATAGTAGGTGTGACAATTTATTATGGTGGAGTTTGGCAGCGGACACATGTACCACTGTAGCGATGGTATAGTAGGTGTGACAATTTATTATGGTGGAGATTGGCTGCGGACACACGTACCACAGTAGCGATGGTATAGTAGGTGTCACAATTTATTATGGCGGAGATTGGCTGCGGACACACGTATCACAGTAGCGATGGTATAGTAGGTGTGACAATTTATTATGGTGGAGATTGGCTGCGGACTCATGTATCACAGTGGCGATAGCATAGTAGGTGTGACAATTTATTACGGTGGAGATTGGCTGTGGAAAACATGTATCACAGTAGCGATGGCATAGTAGGTGTGACAATTTATTATGACTATTATGGTGGAGTTTGGCTGCGGACACATGTATCACAGTAGCGATGGCATAGCAGGTGTCACAATTTATTATTTTGGAGATTGGCAGCGGACACACGTATCACATTATCGATGGTATAGTAGGTGTGACAATTTATTATTTTGGAGATTGGCAGCGGACACACGTATCACAGTAGCGTTGGCATAGTATGTGTGACAATTTATTATGGTGGAGATTGGCTGCGGACACACGTATCACAGTAGCGATGGCATAGTATGTGTGACAATTTATTAAGTTGGAGATTGGCTGTGGACACACGTACCACAGTAGCGATGGTATAGTAGGTGTGACAATTTATTATTTTGGAGATTGGCAGCGGACACACGTACCACAGTAGCGATGGTATAGTAGGTGTGACAATTTATTATGGTGGAGTTTGGCTGCGGACACATGTACCACAGTTGCGATGGTATAGTAGGTGTGGCAATTTATAATGGTGGAGATTGGCTGCGGATACACGTATCACAGTAGCGATGGCATAGTAGGTGTGACAATTTATTATGGTGGAGACTGGCTGCGGACACACGTACCACAGTAGCGATGGCATAGTATGTGTGACAATTTATTATTTTGGCGATTGGCTGCGGACACACGTACCACAGTAGCGATGGTATAGTAGGTGTGACAATTTATTATGGTGGAGTTTGGCTGCGGATACAAGTACCACAGTAGCGATGGTATAGTAGGTGTGACAATTTATTATGATGGAGATTGTCTGCGGACACACGTACCACAGTAGCGATGGTATAGTAGGTGTGACAATTTATTAAGGTGGAGATTGGCTGTGGACACACGTACCACAGTAGCGATGGTATAGTAGGTGTGACAATTTATTATTTTGGAGATTGGCAGCGGACACACGTACCACAGTAGCGATGGTATAGTAGGTGTGACAATTTATTATGGTGGAGTTTGGCTGCGGACACATGTACCACAGTAGCGATGGCAATGTAGGTTTGACAATTTATTATGGTGAAGATTGGCTGCGGACACACGTACCACAGTAGCGATGGTATAGTAGGTGTGACAATTTATTATTTTGGAGACTGGCTGCGGACACACGTATCACAGTAGCGATGGCAATGTAGGTTTGACAGTTTATTATGGTGGAAATTGGCTGTGGACACACGTATCACAGTAGCGATAGCATAGTAGGTGTGACAATTTATTATGGTGGAGATTGGCTGCGGACACACGTATCACAGTAGCGATGGCAATGTAGGTTTGACAGTTTATTATGGTGGAAATTGGCTGTGGACACACGTATCACAGTAGCGATGGTATAGTAGGTGTGACAATTTATTATGGTGGAGACTGGCTGCGGACACACGTACCACAGTAGCGATGGCATAGCATGTGTGACAATTTATTATTTTGGCGATTGGCTGCGGACACACGTACCACAGTAGCGATGGTATAGTAGGTGTGACAATTTATTATGGTGGAGTTTGGCTGCGGATACAAGTACCACAGTAGCGATGGTATAGTAGGTGTGACAATTTATTATGGTGGAGATTGGCTGCGGACACACGTACCACAGTAGCGATGGTATAGTAGGTGTGACAATTTATTATGGTGGAGTTTGGCTGCGGACACACGTACCACAGTAGCGATGGTATAGTAGGTGTGACTATTTATTAAGGTGGAGATTGGCTGCGGACACACGTACCACAGTAGCGATGGTATAGTAGGTGTGACAATTTATTATTTTGGAGATTGGCTGCGGACACATGTACCACAGTAGCGATGGTATAGTAGGTGTGACAATGTATTATGGTGGAGATTGGCTGCGGACACACGTATCACAGTAGCGATGGTATAGTATGTGTGACAATTTATTATGGTGGAGATTGGCTGCGGATACACGTACCACAGTAGCGATGGCATAGTAGGTGTGACAATTTATTATGGTGGAGATTGGCTGCGGACACACGTACCACAGTAGCGATGGTATAGTAGGTGTCACAATTTATTATGGCGGAGATTGGCTGCGGACACACGTATCACAGTAGCGATGGTATAGTAGGTGTGACAATTTATTATGGTGGAGATTGGCTGCGGACTCATGTATCACAGTGGCGATAGCATAGTAGGTGTGACAATTTATTACGGTGGAGATTGGCTGTGGAAAACATGTATCACAGTAGCGATGGCATAGTAGGTGTGACAATTTATTATGACTATTATGGTGGAGTTTGGCTGCGGACACATGTATCACAGTAGCGATGGCATAGCAGGTGTCACAATTTATTATTTTGGAGATTGGCAGCGGACACACGTATCACATTATCGATGGTATAGTAGGTGTGACAATTTATTATTTTGGAGATTGGCAGCGGACACACGTATCACAGTAGCGTTGGCATAGTATGTGTGACAATTTATTATGGTGGAGATTGGCTGCGGACACACGTATCACAGTAGCGATGGCATAGTATGTGTGACAATTTATTAAGTTGGAGATTGGCTGTGGACACACGTACCACAGTAGCGATGGTATAGTAGGTGTGACAATTTATTATTTTGGAGATTGGCAGCGGACACACGTACCACAGTAGCGATGGTATAGTAGGTGTGACAATTTATTATGGTGGAGTTTGGCTGCGGACACATGTACCACAGTAGCGATGGGATAGTAGGTGTGGCAATTTATAATGGTGGAGATTGGCTGCGGATACACGTATCACAGTAGCGATGGCATAGTAGGTGTGACAATTTATTATGGTGGAGACTGGCTGCGGACACACGTACCACAGTAGCGATGGCATAGTATGTGTGACAATTTATTATTTTGGCGATTGGCTGCGGACACACGTACCACAGTAGCGATGGTATAGTAGGTGTGACAATTTATTATGGTGGAGACTGGCTGCGGACACACGTACCACAGTAGCGATGGTATAGTAGGTGTGACAATTTATTATGGTGGAGATTGGCTGCGGATACACGTATCACAGTAGCGATGGCATAGTAGGTGTGACAATTTATTATGGTGGAGACTGGCTGCGGACACACGTACCACAGTAGCGATGGCATAGTATGTGTGACAATTTATTATTTTGGCGATTGGCTGCGGACACACGTACCACAGTAGCGATGGTATAGTAGGTGTGACAATTTATTATGGTGGAGTTTGGCTGCGGATACAAGTACCACAGTAGCGATGGTATAGTAGGTGTGACAATTTATTATGATGGAGATTGTCTGCGGACACACGTACCACAGTAGCGATGGTATAGTAGGTGTGACAATTTATTATGGTGGAGTTTGGCTGCGGATACACGTACCACAGTAGCGATGGTATAGTAGGTGTGGCAATTTATTATGGTGCAGATTGGCTGCGGATACACGTACCACAGTAGCGATGGCAGAGTATGTGTGACAATTTGTTATTTTGGAGATTGGATGCGGACGCATGTACCGCAGTAGCGATGATATAGTATGTGTGACAATTTATTAAGGTGGAGATTGGCTGTGGACACACCTACCACAGTAGCGACGGGATAGTAGGTGTGACAATTTATTATGGTGGAGTTTGGCAGCGGACACATGTACCACTGTAGCGATGGTATAGTAGGTGTGACAATTTATTATGGTGGAGATTGGCAGCGGACACACGTACCACAGTAGCGATGGCATAGTAGGTGTGACAATTTATTATTTTGGAGATTGGCTGCGGACACACGTACCACTGTGCGATGGCATAGTAGGTGTGACAATTTATTATTTTGGAGATTGGCTGCGGACACACGTACCACAGTAGCGATGGTATAGTAGGTGTGACAATTTATTATGACTATTATGGTGGAGATTGGCTGCGGACACACGTACCACAGTAGCGATGGCATAGTAGGTGTGACAATGTATTATTTTGGAGATTGGCTGCGGACACAAGTACCACAGTAGCGATGGCATAGTAGTTGTGACAATTTATTATTTTGGAGATTGGCTGCGGACACACGTACCACAGTAGCGATGGTATAGTAGGTGTGACAATTTATTATGGTGGAGTTTGGCTGCGGATACACGTACCACAGTAGCGATGGTATAGTAGGTGTGGCAATTTATTATGGTGGAGATTGGCTGCGGATACACGTACCACAGTAGCGATGGCAGAGTATGTGTGACAATTTGTTATTTTGGAGATTGGATGCGGACGCATGTACCGCAGTAGCGATTAGATAGTAGGTGTGACAATGTATTATGGTGGAGATTGGCTGCGGACACACGTGTCACAGTAGCGATGGCATAGTAGGTGTGACAATTTATTATGGTGGAGATTGGCTGCTGACACACGTATCACAGTAGCGATGGCATAGTAGGTGTGACAATTTATTATGGTGGAGATTGGCTGCTGACACATGTATCACAGTAGCGATGGTATAGTAGGTGTGACAATTTATTATGGTGGAGATTGGCTGCTGACACACGTACCACAGTAGCGATGGTATAGTACGTGTGACAATTTATTATGGTGGAGATTGGCTGCGGACACACGTGTCACAGTAGCGATGGCATAGTAGGTGTGACAATTTATTATGGTGGAGATTGGCTGCGGACACACGTATCACAGTAGCGATGGTATAGTAGGTGTGATAATTTATTATGGTGGAGATTGGCTGCAGACACATGTATCACAGTAGCGATGGCATAGTAGGTGTGACAATTTATTATGGTGGAGATTGGCTGCGGACACACGTATCACAGTAGCGATGGTATAGTAGGTGTGATAATTTATTATGGTGGAGATTGGCTGCAGACACATGTATCACAGTAGCGATGGCATAGTAGGTGTGACAATTTATTATGGTGGAGATTGGCTGCGGACACACGTATCACAGTAGCGATGGTATAGTAGGTGTGATAATTTATTATGGTGGAGATTGGCTGCAGACACATGTATCACAGTAGCGATGGTATAGTAGGTGTGACAATTTATTATGACTATTATGGTGGAGATTGGCTGCTGACACACGTACCACAGTAGCGATGGTATAGTACGTGTGACAATTTATTATGGTGGAGATTGGCTGCGGACACACGTATCACAGTAGCGATGGTATAGTAGGTGTGACAATTTATTATGGTGGAGATTGGCTGCGGACGCACGTATTGATCACAGTAGCGATGGTATAGTAGGTGTGACAATTTATTATGGTGGAGATTGGCTGCGGACACATGTATCACAGTAGCGATGGCATAGTAGGTGTGACAATTTATTATGGTGGAGATTGGCTGCAGACACATGTATCACAGTAGCGATGGCATAGTAGGTGTGACAATTTATTATGGTGGAGATTGGCTGCGGACACACGTATCACAGTAGCGATGGCATAGTAGGTGTGACAATTTATTATGACTATTATGGTGGAGATTGGCTGCTGACACACGTACCACAGTAGCGATGGTATAGTACGTGTGACAATTTATTATGGTGGAGATTGGCTGCGGACGCACGTATTGATCACAGTAGCGATGGCATAGTAGGTGTGACAATTTATTATGGTGGAGATTGGCTGCGGATACACGTATCACTGTCGCGATGGCATAGTAGGTGTGATAATTTATTATGGTGGAGATTGGCTGCGGATACACGTACCACAGTAGCGATGGTATAGTAGGTGTGACAATTTATTATGGTGGAGATTGGCTGCTGACACACGTATCACAGTAGCGATGGTATAGTAGGTGTGACAATTTATTATGGCGGAGATTGGCTGCTGACACACGTATCACAGTAGCGATGGTATAGTAGGTGTGACAATTTATTATGGTGGAGATTGGCTGCTGACACACGCATCACAGTAGCGATGGTATAGTAGGTGTGACAATTTATTATGGCGGAGAATGGCTGCGGATACACGTACCACAGTAGCGATGGCATAGTAGGTGTGACAATTTATTATGGTGGAGATTGGCTGCTGACACACGTATCACTGTCGCGATGGCATAGTAGGTGTGATAATTTATTATGGTGGAGATTGGCTGCTGACACACGTATCACAGTAGCGATGGCATAGTAGGTGTGATAATGTATTATGGTGGAGATTTGCTGCGGATACACGTATCACAGTAGCGATGGCATAGTAGGTGTGATAAAGTATTATGGTGGAGATTGGCTGCGGATACACGTATCACTGTCGCGATGGCATAGTAGGTGTGACAATTTATTATGGTGGAGATTGGCTGCTGACACACGTATCACAGTAGCGATGGTATAGTAGGTGTGACAATTTATTATGGTGGAGATTGGCTGCGGATACACGTACCACAGTAGCGATGGCATAGTAGGTGTGACAATTTATTATGGTGGAGATTGGCTGCTGACACACGCATCACAGTAGCGATGGTATAGTAGGTGTGACAATTTATTATGGTGGAGATTGGCTGCTGACACACGTATCACAGTAGCGATGGTATAGTAGGTGTGACAATTTATTATGGCGGAGATTGGCTGCTGACACACGTATCACAGTAGCGATGGTATAGTAGGTGTGACAATTTATTATGGTGGAGATTGGCTGCTGACACACGCATCACAGTAGCGATGGTATAGTAGGTGTGACAATTTATTATGGTGGAGAATGGCTGCGGATACACGTACCACAGTAGCGATGGTATAGTAGGTGTGCCAATTTATTATGGCGGAGATTGGCTGCTGACACACGTATCACAGTAGCGATGGTATAGTAGGTGTGCCAATTTATTATGGTGGATATTGGCTGCTGACACACGTACCACAGTAGCGATGGTTTAGTACGTGTGACAATTTATTATGGTGGAGATTGGCTGCGGACGCACGTATTGATCACAGTAGCGATGGTATAGTAGGTGTGACAATTTATTATGGTGGAGATTGGCTGCTGACACACGTATCACAGTAGCGATGGCATTGTAGGTGTGACAATTTATTATGGTGGAGATTGGCTGCTGACACACGTATCACAGTAGCGATGGTATAGTAGGTGTGACAATTTATTATGGTGGAGATTGGCTGCGGATACACGTATCACTGTCGCGATGGCATAGTAGGTGTGATAATTTATTATGGTGGAGATTGGCTGCGGATACACGTACCACAGTAGCGATGGCATAGTAGGTGTGACAATTTATTATGGTGGAGATTGGCTGCTGACACACGTATCACAGTAGCGATGGTATAGTAGGTGTGACAATTTATTATGGTGGAGATTGGCTGCGGATACACGTACCACAGTAGCGATGGCATAGTAGGTGTGACAATTTATTATGGTGGAGATTGGCTGCTGACACACGCATCACAGTAGCGATGGTATAGTAGGTGTGACAATTTATTATGGTGGAGATTGGCTGCTGACACACGTATCACAGTAGCGATGGTATAGTAGGTGTGACAATTTATTATGGTGGAGATTGGCTGCTGACACACGTACCACAGTAGCGATGGTTTAGTACGTGTGACAATTTATTATTGTGGAGATTGGCTGCGGACGCACGTATTGATCACAGTAGCGATGGTATAGTAGGTGTGACAATTTATTATTGTGGAGATTGGCTGCGGACGCACGTATTGATCACAGTAGCGATGGTATAGTAGGTGTGACAATTTATTATGGTGGAGATTGGCTGCTGACACACGTATCACAGTAGCGACGGTATAGTAGGTGTGACAATTTATTATGGTGGAGATTGGCC
This sequence comes from Siphonodentalium dalli, assembly GCA_032622095.1. Lineage (NCBI taxonomy): Eukaryota > Metazoa > Mollusca > Scaphopoda > Gadilida > Siphonodentaliidae > Siphonodentalium > Siphonodentalium dalli. Next base: position 282,120,230 of record CP136064.1, on the reverse strand, counting down.
GCGGATACACGTATCACTGTCGCGATGGCATAGTAGGTGTGATAATTTATTATGGTGGAGATTGGCTGCGGATACACGTACCACAGTAGCGATGGCATAGTAGGTGTGACAATTTATTATGGTGGAGATTGGCTGCGGATACACGTATCACTGTCGCGATGGCATAGTAGGTGTGACAATTTATTATGGTGGAGATTGGCTGCTGACACACGTATCACAGTAGCGATGGTATAGTAGGTGTGACAATTTATTATGGTGGAGATTGGCTGTGGATACACGTACCACAGTAGCGATGGCATAGTAGGTGTGACAATTTATTATGGTGGAGATTGGCTGCTGACACACGCATCACAGTAGCGATGGTATAGTAGGTGTGACAATTTATTATGGTGGAGATTGGCTGCTGACACGTATCACAGTAGCGATGGTATAGTAGGTGTGACAATTTATTATGGCGGAGATTGGCTGCTGACACACGTATCACAGTAGCGATGGTATAGTAGGTGTGACAATTTATTATGGTGGAGATTGGCTGCTGACACACGCATCACAGTAGCGATGGTATAGTAGGTGTGACAATTTATTATGGTGGAGATTGGCTGCTGACACGTATCACAGTAGCGATGGTATAGTAGGTGTGACAATTTATTATGGCGGAGATTGGCTGCTGACACACGTATCACAGTAGCGATGGTATAGTAGGTGTGACAATTTATTATGGTGGAGATTGGCTGCGGATACACGTATCACTGTCGCGATGGCATAGTAGGTGTGACAATTTATTATGGTGGAGATTGGCTGCTGACACACGCATCACAGTAGCGATGGTATAGTAGGTGTGACAATTTATTATGGTGGAGATTGGCTGCTGACACGTATCACAGTAGCGATGGTATAGTAGGTGTGACAATTTATTATGGCGGAGATTGGCTGCTGACACACGTATCACAGTAGCGATGGTATAGTAGGTGTGACAATTTATTATGGTGGAGATTGGCTGCTGACACACGCATCACAGTAGCGATGGTATAGTAGGTGTGACAATTTATTATGGTGGAGATTGGCTGCTGACACGTATCACAGTAGCGATGGTATAGTAGGTGTGACAATTTATTATGGCGGAGATTGGCTGCTGACACACGTATCACAGTAGCGATGGTATAGTAGGTGTGACAATTTATTATGGTGGAGATTGGCTGCGGATACACGTATCACTGTCGCGATGGCATAGTAGGTGTGACAATTTATTATGGTGGAGATTGGCTGCTGACACACGTATCACAGTAGCGATGGTATAGTAGGTGTGACAATTTATTATTGTGGAGATTGGCTGCGGACGCACGTATTGATCACAGTAGCGATGGTATAGTAGGTGTGACAATTTATTATTGTGGAGATTGGCTGCGGACGCACGTATTGATCACAGTAGCGATGGTATAGTAGGTGTGACAATTTATTATGGTGGAGATTGGCTGCTGACACACGTATCACAGTAGCGACGGTATAGTAGGTGTGACAATTTATTATGGTGGAGATTGGCCGCGGATACACGTATCACTGTCGCGATGGCATAGTAGGTGTGATAATTTATTATGGTGGAGATTGGCTGCGGATACACGTACCACAGTAGCGATGGCATAGTAGGTGTGACAATTTATTATGGTGGAGATTGGCTGCGGATACACGTATCACTGTCGCGATGGCATAGTAGGTGTGATAATTTATTATGGTGGAGATTGGCTGCGGATACACGTACCACAGTAGCGATGGTATAGTAGGTGTGACAATTTATTATGGTGGAGATTGGCTGCTGACACACGTATCACAGTAGCGATGGTATAGTAGGTGTGACAATTTATTATGGTGGAGATTGGCTGTGGATACACGTACCACAGTAGCGATGGCATAGTAGGTGTGACAATTTATTATGGTGGAGATTGGCTGCTGACACACGCATCACAGTAGCGATGGTATAGTAGGTGTGACAATTTATTATGGTGGAGATTGGCTGCTGACACGTATCACAGTAGCGATGGTATAGTAGGTGTGACAATTTATTATGGCGGAGATTGGCTGCTGACACACGTATCACAGTAGCGATGGTATAGTAGGTGTGACAATTTATTATGGTGGAGATTGGCTGCTGACACACGCATCACAGTAGCGATGGTATAGTAGGTGTGACAATTTATTATGGTGGAGAATGGCTGCGGATACACGTACCACAGTAGCGATGACATAGTAGGTGTGACAATTTATTATGGTGGAGATTGGCTGCTGACACACGCATCACAGTAGCGATGGTATAGTAGGTGTGACAATTTATTATGGTGGAGATTGGCTGCTGACACACGTATCACAGTAGCGATGGTATAGTAGGTGTGACAATTTATTATGGCGGAGATTGGCTGCTGACACACGTATCACAGTAGCGATGGTATAGTAGGTGTGACAATTTATTATGGTGGAGATTGGCTGCTGACACACGTATCACAGTAGCGATGGTTTAGTACGTGTGACAATTTATTATGGTGGAGATTGGCTGCGGACGCACGTATTGATCACAGTAGCGATGGTATAGTAGGTGTGACAATTTATTATGGTGGAGATTGGCTGCTGACACACGTATCACAGTAGCGATGGCATTGTAGGTGTGACAATTTATTATGGTGGAGATTGGCTGCTGACACACGTATCACAGTAGCGATGGCATAGTAGGTGTGACAATTTATTATGGTGGAGATTGGCTGCTGACACACGTATCACAGTAGCGATGGTATTGTAGGTGTGACAATTTATTATTTTGGAGATTGGCTGCTGACACACGTATCACTGTCGCGATGGCATAGTAGGTGTGATAATTTATTATGGTGGAGATTGGCTGCTGACACACGTATCACAGTAGCGATGGCATTGTAGGTGTGACAATTTATTATGGTGGAGATTGGCTGCTGACACACGTATCACAGTAGCGATGGCATTGTAGGTGTGACAATTTATTATTTTGGAGATTGGCTGCTGACACACGTATCACTGTCCCGATGGCATAGTAGGTGTGACAATTTATTATGGTGGAGATTGGCTGCTGACACACGTATCACAGTAGCGATGGCATTGTAGGTGTGACAATTTATTATTTTGGAGATTGGCTGCTGACACACGTATCACTGTCGCGATGGCATAGTAGGTGTGATAATTTATTATGGTGGAGATTGGCTGCAGACACATTTATCACAGTAGCGATGACATAGTAGGTGTGACAATTTATTATGACTATTATGGTGGAGATTGGCTTCGGACACACGTATCACAGTAGCGATGGCATAGTCGGTGTCACAATTTATTATGGTGGAGTTTGGCTGCGGACACATGTATCACAGTAGCGATAGCATAGTAGGTGTGACAATTTATTATGGTGGAGATTGGCTGCGGACACACGTACCACAGTAGCGATGGCATAGTATGTGTGACAATTTATTATTTTGGAGATTGGCTGCGGACACACGTACCACAGTAGCGATGGTATAGTAGGTGTGACAATTTATTATGGTGGAGATTGGCTGCTGACACACGTATCACAGTAGCGATGGCATTGTAGGTGTGACAATTTATTATGGTGGAGATTGGCTGCTGACACACGTATCACAGTAGCGATGGCATAGTAGGTGTGATAATGTATTATGGTGGAGATTGGCTGCGGATACACGTATCACTGTCGCGATGGCATAGTAGGTGTGATAATTTATTATGGTGGAGATTGGCTGCTGATACACGTACCACAGTAGCGATGGCATAGTAAGTGTGACAATTTATTATGGTTGAGATTGGCTGCTGACACACGTATCACAGTAGCGATGGTATAGTAGGTGTGACAATTTATTATGGTGGAGATTGGCTGCGGATACACGTACCACAGTAGCGATGGCATAGTAGGTGTGACAATTTATTATGGTGGAGATTGGCTGCTGACACACGCATCACAGTAGCGATGGTATAGTAGGTGTGACAATTTATTATGGTGGAGATTGGCTGCTGACACACGTATCACAGTAGCGATGGTATAGTAGGTGTGACAATTTATTATGGCGGAGATTGGCTGCTGACACACGTATCACAGTAGCGATGGCATAGTAGGTGTGACAATTTATTATGGTGGAGATTGGCTGCTGACACACGCATCACAGTAGCGATGGTATAGTAGGTGTGACAATTTATTATGGTGGAGAATGGCTGCGGATACACGTACCACAGTAGCGATGGCATAGTAGGTGTGACAATTTATTATGGTGGAGATTGGCTGCTGACACACGCATCACAGTAGCGATGGTATAGTAGGTGTGACAATTTATTATGGTGGAGATTGGCTGCTGACACACGTATCACAGTAGCGATGGTATAGTAGGTGTGACAATTTATTATGGCGGAGATTGGCTGCTGACACACGTATCACAGTAGCGATGGTATAGTAGGTGTGACAATTTATTATGGTGGAGATTGGCTGCTGACACACGTACCACAGTAGCGATGGTTTAGTACGTGTGACAATTTATTATGGTGGAGATTGGCTGCTGACACACGTATCACAGTAGCGATGGTATAGTAGGTGTGATAATGTATTATGGTGGAGATTGGCTGCGGATACACGTATCACTGTCGCGATGGCATAGTAGGTGTGACAATTTATTATGGTGGAGATTGGCTGCTGACACACGTATCACAGTAGCGATGGCATAGTAGGTGTGATAATGTATTATGGTGGAGATTGGCTGCGGATACACGTATCACTGTCGCGATGGCATAGTAGGTGTGATAATTTATTATGGTGGAGATTGGCTGCTGACACACGTATCACAGTAGCGATGGCATTGTAGGTGTGACAATTTATTATGGTGGAGATTGGCTGCTGACACACGTATCACAGTAGCGATGGCATTGTAGGTGTGACAATTTATTATGGTGGAGATTGGCTGCTGACACACGTATCACAGTAGCGATGGCATAGTAGGTGTGATAATGTATTATGGTGGAGATTGGCTGCGGATACACGTATCACAGTAGCGATGGCATTGTAGGTGTGACAATTTATTATTTTGGAGATTGGCTGCTGACACACGTATCACTGTCGCGATGGCATAGTAGGTGTGATAATTTATTATGGTGGAGATTGGCTGCAGACACATGTATCACAGTAGCGATGGTATAGTAGGTGTGACAATTTATTATGACTATTATGGTGGAGATTGGCTTCGGACACACGTATCACAGTAGCGATGGCATAGTCGGTGTCACAATTTATTATGGTGGAGTTTGGCTGCGGACACATGTATCACAGTAGCGATAGCATAGTAGGTGTGACAATTTATTATGGTGGAGATTGGCTGCGGACACACGTACCACAGTAGCGATGGCATAGTATGTGTGACAATTTATTATTTTGGAGATTGGCTGCGGACACACGTACCACAGTAGCGATGGTATAGTAGGTGTGACAATTTATTATGGTGGAGTTTGGCTGCGGATACACGTACCACAGTAGCGATGGTATAGTAGTTGTGGCAATTTATTATGGTGGAGATTGGCTGCTAACACACGTACCACAGTAGCGATGGTATAGTACGTGTGACAATTTATTATGGTGGCGATTGGCTGCGGACGCACGTATTGATCACAGTAGCGATGGTATAGTAGGTGTGACAATTTATTATGGTAGAGATTGGCTGCTGACACACGTATCACAGTAGCGATGGCATTGTAGGTGTGACAATTTATTATGGTGGAGATTGGCTGCTGACACACGTATCACAGTAGCGATGGCATAGTAGGTGTGATAATGTATTATGGTGGAGATTGGCTGCGGATACACGTATCACTGTCGCGATGGCATAGTAGGTGTGATAATTTATTATGGTGGAGTTTGGCTGCAGACACATGTATCACAGTAGCGATGGCATAGTAGGTGTGACAATTTATTATGACTATTATGGTGGAGATTGGCTTCGGACACACGTATCACAGTAGCGATGGCATAGTCGGTGTCACAATTTATTATGGTGGAGTTTGGTGACAATTGGTCGTCATAATTAATATGCTATAGCCAGCCATGTTGCCCGCTGAGTTTTCGCACAATGAGTCGTTCGGACCAATTAACCCATTGCGATTCATGATCTCTACTCATTACGTTTTGCTAAATTGTATTCGCAACGATATATATAATTGCACGATCGTCCAGAATTGAGTTTGACGGTGACAATCCCTCATTCACTCACATGTCATGCACGCAGTATCATGCACGTTTTATTGATATGATCTGGAATAAACAACGCGAACAAAACAAGAACCAAAACCAGAAAAAGGCTGATTATAACGAACGTTGGAAGACTCATTGCGCGAATATGCAGCGGGCGACATGGCTAGCTGTGGCGTATTAATTTTGACGACCAATTGTCACCAAACTCCAGCATAATAAATTGTCACACCTACTATGCCATCGCTAATGTGGTACGTGTGTCCGCAGCCAATCTCCACCATAATAAATTGTCACTCCTACTAAGCCATCGCTAATGTGGTACGTGTGTCCGAGTTTCTTATTTCTTTATCAATAATCTAGACTTGACGATACAGCAAAACCCTTTTTGAAAAGCTGTTATACAGTAATAGATGTTTTGTGTTGATGTGTTCAGCGAACAACGGTAACTAAACTACAGATAATGTTAACTTTGAATAGGTTATCTTGTGTTCTATATTTTTTCTATTAAAGGGATACCGTACTCAAATGTTGTTGTTTCTATAGTCTCCGAGTCGTAGAATAAGGTAACCAGGTTTCCATTATTTGAAAGTCTGTTGAGCACGAAGTAATGTTACGGATGGCAGATTAGCCGGTCAATATATTTCACTTTGCTATAAAATGTTATATGACTAATTGGTTTCAGGCCTTTTTTCTTTCAGCTTATCCTAAGTTGACATATCAAAAAGCTTTCGGGGCGTCAGCCAGCATTTCATTATGACTTTTTACTGCCATACCGGGATGCTAAGTGTGACTTTCGCTAATGTGTTACCTGGTCAGACACCCACTTATCACGCATTGGTTACCTATATAAGATATCTATAACAGAAATTTAGAAGGAAAATAGGTTTCGATTTTGCCCCAAGTAACATATGTGCTTCTTGATGTGTCCAAATTTGACTAAGGATTACATATTCGGCAATGTGAGTACAACAATTGCTGGTAATTATGTTTTATTGAAGAAATATTCAACATTAAGCAACCAGTTCAAAGTGGTCGTTATCTGTATTTTACTTATTGTTATTAGCGAAGGCCAACCTTATATTTAAACGATAATCCTCTTAATTTCAGTACCCGTCGTGCATGCAATTGTGTTTCATCCAATGACAATGCGTCATATGTTCAACCGCAAGCAATATATTGTGAGTATTATAGTCATATGGTCTACCATCAGCAGTATATTGTGAGTAATATAGTCAATATTATTAGGCATATATAAAATATACTGTTTTAATGAATGTACCACCCCAGAATTCCGTTAAAACAACTAATCCTTCAAATTATTACAACTACAGCTTATCACTGGAAATCAACTAATCGGAATAAATCTCCCATCGACACTTCGAAATGTGAACTTTAGTTTATATTGCGCATTGTGTTCCCGCAATAACATCTTCAAGAGTGGCCCAGCCATTTTTCCCACATAAATATCAAAAGCAATTAACGTGGTCATAAAAGTTACATACTTCAACAATAAGAGCCATAATACATGCATACACCATGAAAAAAGTCTAACCAGTTTGAAATATAGCAAGTATGTTATTAAAGGATTACACCATGTTGCTTTTCTCAGTTATAATCGATGCCGGCTAATACACTGAGTACGTTGCCAAACATTGGTGTTTTTGTGATAGGCCACCCGTAACTGAAGTTATGCCGATTCATGCGATTGAATATTCCAGTATGGATTATGCAGTCTTCCCTCGTGTGACGTCACGTGAAGGATTACTAGAGACACGCAATGTCAAACTTCAAAGGATTTCGAAATAAATTTGGCTTTTGTCTACTGATTTTTCATACAGAAACGGCTGGACCATCGGAGCTGAAAATGTATATATAAGTGGAATTTGAACCAGGGAATCTTATTAGATAGGTCCAGTTGACATAAGATGTCTTAAAAGGGCACTAATAATTAACTCAATTCAATAATTAGTTATATACAAAAAATGTTTAAAATGAAACGCGGGGGATAAATTGACTCATAGCATGATGAGATAGATGCCGTTGACCTCTTGACGAATGACGGGCGCAAATATGAGCACTAAGGAGCCTTCCTTGTGAAGAAAATTTGTACAGATTGGTCACATAACCAGGGAAATGTCACGGGATATGCGCATCTTTTCGTGCCCCCATGAATACTGGCTGAGAATAAAGCATTACTTACCTATGACCTCATTTCTTAAAAAGGAATAATAAATTATATGGTCAATAAAGAGAATTATTATCAGTCCAGAAGATATGTTTTTTTACCCTGTGCCAATGCATTCTCTTATATATGCGAGCCGACCATAGGTCGCCTCGCATATATAAGAGAATGCATTGGCCTAACAATTTTTTACATTTTTAATAATTTTTTCTTGTATTCTTTAACAATTTTATAATTTCACCCATACAGAGCCTCGGACAAACATGAGCAGACGACACTCTTCTATATGCTTCTATATATGTGTGGGGCTCCCTGCAGGGTAATGGATGTTTTTTATTTTATATCCTAAAAATTGTAAGAAACATTTATTTAAAAAAAATGATAAACAATTGTTAGGCCAATGCATTCTCTTATATATGCGAGGCGACCTATGGTCGACTCGCATATATAAGAGAATGCATTGGCACAGGGTAAAAAGATGGCGACTTGGGAGACATCTTCTCCCTAAAATGTGCCACTTCTATTTTTGTCCCAGGGAGAAGTGACCTCTCTCATATAACATATGTCCCAACAGCATGTTTAACCCTTTGAGTGCCAGGGGCCGATCTCATCGGCCCTAAACCTACAAAATAAGTCTGTTAAAGAATATAAGAATAAATTATTAAAATTGTAAAAAATTGTAAACAGAAGATATGTTTGTTGGTAAAATCACTGTCTGATAGGACGGTCATTGGTTAAAGGTTACATATACAATAGGTCGCCTCATGTTTTTTATACAAGACGTAAATGGAATCAGGATAGAGGTGTTAGACTGTTATTTAAAATCGGCCACAAATTTTCTACATATCTTTTGGAATGATAATAAACGCTCTCTATTTATCATTTAATCTATTATTCAGCCTATAAGTAATCTGAGGTAAAAAGGAAGTATGTAATGTTTTATTCTCAGCCATTATTCATGGATGGAACATGAGCAGATGCGCCTATCCCATGCCACCCCTGACCAGGTGACCAATCTGTACACATTCTCCCACTTAAACAATCCCATGCCACCCCCTCACAAAGCTCCTTATTGATCATATTTTCCTCTTTAATGTTTAACCATTACTGAACACAGCCTATGTTTTAACCATTACTGAACACAGCCTATGTTTTAACCATTACTGAACACAGCCTATGTTTTAACCATTACTGAACACAGCCTATGTTTTAACCATTACTGAAAACAGCCTATGTTTTAACCATTACTGAACACAGCCTATGTTTTAACCATTACTGAACACATGCTATGTTTTAACCATTACTGAACACAGCCTATGTTTTAACCATTACTGAACACAGCCTGTGTTTTAACCATTACTGAACACCGCCTATGTTTTAACCATTACTGAACACATGCTATGTTTTAACCATTACTGAACACAGCCTATGTTTTAACCATTACTGAACACAGCCTATGTTTTAACCATTACTGAACACAGCCTATGTTTTAACCATTACTGAACACATGCTATGTTTTAACCATTACTGAACACAGCCTATGTTTTAACCATTACTGAACACAGCCTATGTTTAACCATTACTGAACACATGCTATGTTTTAACCATTACTGAACACAGCCTATGTGTTAACCATTACTGAACACGGCCTGTGTTTTAACCATTACTGAACACAGCCTATGTTTTAACCATTACTGAACACATGCTATGTTTTAACCATTACTGAACACAGCCTATGTTTTAACCATTACTGAACACATGCTATGTGTTAACCATTACTGAACACAGCCTATTTTTAACCATTACTGAACACTGCCTATGTTTTAACCATTATTGAACACAGCCTATGTTTTAACCATTACTGAACACAGCCTATGTTTTAATCATTACTGAACACAGCCCATGTTTAACCATTACTGAACACATCCTATGTTTTAACCATTACTGAACACAGCCCATGTTTAATCATTACTGAACACATCCTATGTTTTAACCATTACTGAAAACAGCCTATGTTTTAACCATTACTGAACACAGCCTATGTTTTAACCATTACTGAACACTGCCTATGTTTTAACCATTACTGAACACAGCCTATGTTTTAACCATTACTGAACACAGCCTATGTTTTAACCATTACTGAACACAGCCTATTCCCTTCTTTTTTTTACAGGATTTCCTCGTTTTTGGTGCTTTCTTTCTGAGAGTGGCATGTTGGACCCTACCACTTCTTGGGGTGATTTGGGCTGGTGTTTATGGAGGTGCATTCAGGTGTGTAATTTATTCCGCCATAAAATATGATGGAAACGTATGGACATTCGAAAAAGACGTATAGGGCATCCTCTATCTCTATAACACGTGTGCTTTATGAGAATTGTTAATAAGTCAGACCGGGGTGACTACTGATGCGTTTGACTTTCCTTTGTGTTCTAGTCTTAGGGTTCTATGGTCACATTTTGGCTAATATTTTGTAACATCTCTGCGGTCACAGAGTACATTCTATGAAGATGAATATCGAAGAGGTTACTGAACTTACGTTCATGCGATAAATATAGTGTTATAGGTAACAGGTAAGTGGAGTTGTTATCAGGTAACAGGTGGTATCAGGTAAGTGGAGGTGTTATCAGGTAAGTGGAGGTGGTATCAGGTAAGTGGAGGTGGTATCAGGTAAGTGGATGTGTTATCAGGTAAGTGGAGGTGTTATCAGGTAAGTGGAGGTGGTATCAGGTAAGTGGAGGTGGTATCAGGTAAGTGGAGGTGGTATCAGGTAAGTGGAGGTGGTATCAGGTAAGTGGAGGTGTTATCAGGTAAGTGGAGGTGGTATCAGGTAAGTGGAGGTGGTATCAGGTAAGTAGAGGTGTTATCAGGTAAGTGGGGGTGGTATCAGGTAAGTGGAGGTGGTATCAGGTAAGTGGAGGTGATATCATGTTACACATTCAAGAGTGGTGGACCTCTATTGATAAATCAAGCAAATTCGCGTTTTATAGAATTATTAAAAACACGTTCGAACCGGAAAAATATATATCACTTAGCGATAATCAGATCGTCCACAGCCTCATAAAATTTCGAACTAGAAACCACATCCTTCCTATAGAGAAAGGTTCGTGGAACAACGTTGAAATAACACAACGAGTATGCACGCTATGTAGTGCCGAGATTGGTGACGAATACCACATGATGTTACGCTGTAGTGAACTTAGAGAACTAAGAGAAAAGTATCTTAAGCAATACTTCTATAAGAGGCCAAATGTATTGAAATTAGCCACACTTTATCTGAGTCCTCTTGAGGCTTAATTCCTATATACAACCATTCAAAATCCAATGAACAATGTGGACAATGTGGACAATGTGGACAATGAACCGGTTCCAATGATATCCATATTTATATGGTGTTATTGAGACAGACCGAAGATATTTTAGGCTGTTGAAGCTTTATTTGGGCGTTTTTGGCCGTTTTGTTTGGTAAAGGGTTAAGTGTCGCTAGTCAGGCACCTCGCTGATTTATATTTCAACTGCCTTACTATTATTTGGGAAATACGTAATGTGTAAAAAATAATACGATTTACTATCATATATACTTCAAACTTCATTCTTCCTCAGTTGTCAGAAATACTTGAAAAGTTGTTCAGGTTGCAATAGATGATTTCATGGGTTTGTAGGAACGCTGAAAAATAGGATTTTAAGCATATCGATGCTATAACTGCCATGTGATTAATGGTAGTAATGGTTTGATGGTTTAATAATTGTATAAAGTTACCATAGTATACAAAATGGGATGTTTGAATACGAAGTATGTTTTGGTATCGGTGGGGGCCAGCTTTGTATGGTACTCCACCGGAAAAGAGTCTGATTTCTCTCCCTTGCAAAACAGTTGTCTGCACTTCCAAGACAAAATTGATATTATAACCTTTTTTTTTAATGTACCTTACATGGATGTATGCTCCAACAATTTCTGTATCATGTAACCAAGCATTCATATGCTTTTTTACCAATGATCATGGCGCAGGTTTTGAAAGATTTTCTGAAGTTGACGTTTTCAACACAATTTCCTTCTTGGGCATGAATCAGTGTAACGGGCAACTATTTATGATTAATTAATAATTCTTTAATTCTTTAGATGCAATATGTACATCATTTGCCCCAAATACCATTTCCCAAGTTTCAAGAAGAAGTTTAGTGATGAAACTGGATAGTCCCATCTGTTAATTCTCTTTTCTTGATGACTTGGTGAATGTTCATTTGTTTTCCTTTCATTTGATATTTTGGAGATAAACGTACTATATTCCGTTGGCTATTCGAGGATTCGAGTATGAAAACAGTTTGTGAACGAGTCGCTTGACTGCCAGGCGAATCCCGAATATCCAACGAAACAGGGTACGTTTATCTCCACCCGAATATCCAACGAGACACGGTAGGTTTATCTCCACTCTAATTCAATCCAACGAAACAGGGTAGGTTTATCTCTACAGGGTACGTTTATCTCCACTCTAATTCAATCCATCAACAAATTTTCAAAAAAATGCTCGAAAAGCACTTTTTTTATCGACGTTACATGCTATTACGAGATTTCCCTTGTTCCATGGTCCAATCTATGGATAGGTTCCATTTGGTTACTCTTAACAGCACAGAACAACTTCCTGTTAACCACGTTCAAAGAAAACAAAGTTCCAGTTGACTGGAGTACGCGACTCCCAACAGCGTGGTGACGTATTTAACGGACGTCATCAATTACAACATGGTCCGTTCAAAATGCATTCGAATATTAAAAATACAGTAAGTCAGACCAAGATCTGAAAATTATACCAGATGTATATACAAGATTTTAAAATAAATTAATTTAATAAATTTATCAACTCTAATTTGGACTTCCATACGTTTAATCTGTTTCTTGTTTACAGCGTACTGTATTTCATATTTTTCGACTTGGTGAGCCAATCAAATCACATTGTGATGCCAGTTGAAGAAGACGAGCCAAACAAAGCATGGTTGCATTTGCAGCTGGAATCCACGTGCAATGTCGAAAAATCGCTGTTCAATGATTGGTTCACTGGACATTTGAATCACCAAATTGAGCACCAGTAAGTTCATTATCGCATGTATTTATTCACTTAGGGTTGATATTTTCTATCAGTGACAGGCCATTCGAGTTCAAAATGTTTTGAAGACATCCCGAATGCATAATATTCCTATAAATAATAGAGACTGATTGGTTGAAATATTTTCAAAAATGTTATTTTTAATTAAAATCTGGGGAATATTTTTTTACAATTTCGGTTTTTTTTTTGGAGATATTGTGCATAATGTTATTTTTCCCCCCAAAATAATTATAGGCTACAAAAAATAAATTATAGATAAAATATGTATAGTTGGCCTTTTTGCGAGAATCAAAGCTGATTCACAAGATTGAGGGTACAAGAATCAAAATCAAATCCTGATTATGCCACAAGTTGGTTGGGATTTCACCAGTCTGAGTAAACTCATACCTAAATATTCATTACAACATTGAATATTAGGTCTGACGGATAACATCGCTATCTCATTTCCAAGTCCTCGGGATTCCGTAATCTGATTGATTGCGTAAATTATTTTCCGTCCAATGAAACCGTATGGGTTAATAAACAAGTGTTAGTGGGCGGAGACTCCCATAATTTCACCTCTAAATATAGTAACAGAGACAGAAAAAATGGCTTCGAAATTATATATTCCGTACGATTCCGATTAATTTGAAGGATGTGCTGGACCTGATAGATAGGCCTGCGTATGGTACCAACTTGGCCTCCCATAAATATAAATAGAACTCACTTATGTCCGTGTATTTGATTTACTTTATTGTAACATGGTTTGCAAATCAAATTATTTGTCGTAAAAAAGTCATCTGAAAGTTAAACACCGAGGAAATGACTTAAATTTTTTATGCTTTTAAATAGTTCTAAAGCATCATTTTTGATGACGACCTTATTTTTTGCTCTCGGATGCAGCTTTCCCGTTGATGCAGCGAGTTCATCTCCCGAAAAAGAATAGTCGCACACACGACAAATATTATCTTCTGTAAGTTTATGTCGCGACACAGGCCTTCTATGTGTTGATGAGTCGACCATTGTTATTGCCAAGCACAACAAACAACACGTGGGGACACCTGTCAATCATCGATGTATTTTTTCAAATCCATGACGTCATTTTGGGGAAGCTCTTCGCCGAATAGAAATGGTTTTGGCGACATTAGCTCCAGACTCTATATTTCAAATATTGAGTCGACGTTCACCCAGACTGGGATTTCACCCATACAGAGCCCCAAACAAACATGAGCAGACGACACTCTTCTATATGCTTCTATATATGCGTGAGGCTCCCTGCAGGGTAATGGATGTTTTTTATTTTATGTCCTAAAAATTGTAAGAAACATTTATTTAAAAAACATGATAAAAAATTGTTAGGCCAATGCATTTTTATATATATGGGAGGCGACCTAAAGTCGACTCGCATATATAAGAGAATGCATTGGCACAGGCTAAACAAATGTTGTATTACTCGTTGCATGTTAGAGACGGTCGGAAGGCATCCCCGGGAAAGTTTTGAAAATTCAAAACAATTCAATTTCTCATAAGTCATATCTTACTTTTAAAAAGTTCACCCTCTCCCTGTATCTTCAGTAAATGAGTTGATGTGAATGTGTCAGGAATACAGAATTGCAATATATATTGTACATGTCTAGCTTTCAATTTTGAAGGACTTACTGTTTAATAGACAATTGAAAAACAAAATAGCCTGGCATAATAGCTATGATATGATGTCTTTATATAACAAATCAGAGATACATGCATGTAAGTGAGCAGTTGAGTAGCGAGAATCGAAGTTGATTCTCATGTTTTACTTTTGCGAGAATCATTTGCAATAATCGATTCTAATTCTCGTACAAATTTTAAGCCCTGGATTCTGGAGGTCTTCGTACACGTTTGATATATCATTGGCTTCCATTTCCACAATACATTGATAAATTCAGTGATTCCACAATACAATGATAATTCAGTGAGTCCACAATACAATGATAACTTCAGTGAGTCCACAATACAATAATAAATTCAGTGTCCTTTGAATGATATAGTGTTTTATGTCCTTGGTTTCCATTTCCACAATACACACAATGATAAATTCAGCGTCCATTTCCACAATACAATGATAAATTCAGCGTCCATTGCCATAATACAATCATAAATTCAGCGTCCATTTCCACAATACAATCATAAATTCAGCGTTCATTTCCACAATACAATTATAAATTCAGCGTCCATTTCCACAATGCATTTATAAATTCAGCGTCCATTTCCACAATACAATCATAAATTCAGCGTCCATTTCTACAATACAATAATAAATTCAGCGTCAATTTCCACAATACAATGATAAATTCACCGTCAATTTCCACGATACAATCATATTTCAGCCTGCTATGAATGTCATGGTGTTTTAAGTCCGACTATTATTTTTTCGTTATGGGGAACTTGTTTTGTAAATATGATAACTAGTGTTCATCTATATTTGCCAAGGCGGAATAACAGTACATGGTGGCTACTTCCAAAATGGAACCCATGACAGTCTGTTACACTATATACCTTCAATATTACGGTCCCAAATAAGGACCAAACTGTGTACAAAATATTCAAAACTAAATAACCATATAATATCATATATAAAATATGCTCATTTGGATACCAAAATGCAGGACAACTAATGAGTGAATTATAATAAATATAAAATAACGTCGGTTGAGTGCTACTATATTCTGTGTCCATTTTGAGGGGAAATTTGATATTGACATCATTGAATTCTGCGAGGGATTTCCTCTTCCGAAAATCACAAGCTACTGTGGGTAACACATATACCAAATTCAAATGACAGGCTATGGAAATCTCTTCCATTTCCACATTTTAATGTATTGTCAATATAATATTATTCTTTCTCCACTGTGAACCAATAAATTGACTTAGTTCGTACCACGTGATCATATACATACAAAATGGACATAGGATATCATAGCACTCAACCGACATAATTGTGTCCTTATTATTATTCACTCATTTGTTGTCAATGGCATTAAAAAGTCACAATGAAATGCTGGCTGACGCCCCGAAAGCTTTTTGATATGTCAACTTAGGATAAGCTGAAAGAAAAAAGGCCTGAAACCAATTAGTCATATAACATTTTATAGCAAAGTGAAATATATTGACCGGCTAATCTGCCATCCGTAACATTATTTCGTACTCAACAGACTTTCAAATAATGGAAATCTGGTTACCTTATTCTACGACTCGGAGACTATAGAAACAACAACATTTGAGTACGGTATCTATTTAATGGAAAAAATATGGAACACAAGATAACCTGTTCAAAGTTAACATTATCTGTAGTTTAGTTACCGTTGTTCGCTGAACATATCAACACAAAACGTCTATTACTGTATAACATCATTGTGTGCTTATTATTATTCACTCATTTGTTGTCGTGCATTTTGGGATCCAAATGATCATAACCTTATGGTTATTTTGTTTTGGATTTGGATTTTTTTACCCTGTGCCAATGCATTCTCTTATATATAGGTCGCCTCGCATATATAAGAGAATGCATTGGCCTAACAATTTTTTATCATTTTTTTAAAATAAATGTTTCTTACAATGTTGAGGACATAAAATAAAAAACATCCATTACCCTGCAGGGAGCCCCACACATATATAGAAGCATATAGAAGAGTGTCGTCTGCTCATGTTTGTCTGGGGCTCTGTATGGGTGAAATTGTAAAATTGTTAAAGAATACAAGAAAAAATTATTAAAATTGTAAAATATTGTTAGGCCAATGCATTCTCTTATATATGCGAGGCGACCTATGGTCGACTCGCATATATAAGAGAATGCATTGGCACAGGGTAAAAAAAATCCCGACTTACGACTGGATTTGATATGGCGGGTCACATATAATAGTACTCAACCGACGTGATTTTGTGTTCATTCATTGTTTCCTGCATTCTGAGATCTAAATGAGCATACCCATATCATACCCATATCATACCCATATGCTTATTTTGTTTTGGATTTTGTTGCACTGTATGGTCCTTATTTGGGTCCGTAATATTGATGGTATATAGTGTAACAGACTGAAATTGCTTCCATGTATGAAGTAGCCATCATGTACTGTTATTCTCCCGTACACTGTTTTGGCTTCAGAAGAATTGTCGACCCTATACTGTTATTCCACTCCGCATGTTTATCTTGACTCCTAGAGTTATGGTCCCGAGACGTCTATCTGAAAAATAATCCCGGGCCCATATTTGATGTGTATAAACACATATGTGATGTCTGAACCACCACATTTTATACAGCTAGACACAATAAGTTCCAAATATGATCCTATGATATTTTCTTGTGTAATTACGGAGTAGATTAGTAAATATAAAAATTGTTTACTTCATGACTACAGCACGAAATGTTGCACACATGTCCAAATACTTATTATTTTAGATATAGAGCCGCATTGAAATTTCACTTTAACCCCATTTTAGGTGGTTTTCAGAATTAAAGTGCCGTTAGTGATTATAGAACATATTAAATTCCACAATTAATCTTCGCAAGGGCATTGCGTGTAGCATATACATCGTTCTACGATGCAATTTTAGCTGTCATCGATGCCCATGGAATGTGGTTTTGTTTTTCAGCTTATTTCCAACGATGCCAAGACACAATCTGCACAAAGTTACACCATTAGCAAAAGAATTGTGTAAGAAACACGGAGCAAAATTCATCGTCAAGTCATTGCCTCGAGCCTTCTTTGATATTTTCTGGTGAGCACCATATTTATTACGCTGATTTCAGCCACAGTGTGTGTAAATGTGGATGCCCAATATCAACAAGAGGTACCATGACATGTCCGCCGGAAGTTGACACATTAATATGAATCGTACGTGACACGTAGTGGAGCAACCACACACACTGAGAAACAAATATGTTTTCCTACAGCACATTGTGCTGTCAAATCTTTGAAGGACGGTACATAATTATATATACATCAAATTGATGTAATTTTACATCAAGCATGCAATCAAATCTGGTAGATTTCCCGACTTAGAACGACGTTGGCCAACCAAGTGAATGCGTCAGGACGATGAAGGAGCCTCATTTTGGGTCTTCCTCTTCAAGTTCCGACATTTTAATTCTGTAAGCGTGAGAAGGAATTCGGATTCAAGGATTTGATATTTAGGTATAACATTTTATACGGTATATGCATGTACATACATGTTTATAGAGTCAATCTAATTTACCACTAGCATTGACCATTATGCACTTCAGACTAGATGAGAATATATTGAACTAATTGATTCATGACTCATGTTCTGATCGATACGACGGTACACGTGACACGTAGTTCAAAATGAACGTAATCTAATATCTATTCTAAAGTAGATTATTACTTGATTACTTTAGATTACATTCGTTTTGAACTACGTGGCACGTGGTGGAGCACACACACACACAACTTGGTATTTCGTCATATGAGGCTGCACTGTTAAAAATCACCGTCGGTTCGACGGTGTCTCACCGTCATGATCGACGGCCCCATCGTCATAATCGACGGCCCGACACCGTTCCATCAGTTTGACGGCCCCACACCGTTATTTTAACTGCCCATGAAAATTACAGATTTTCGTGATTCAAAGTTATGTCCTGAAAATTCCATAGTATATTTATCGGCGACCATATTATATAAGGCAATTACTCCATACAGTAGGACTGAATCTTACTCTGCTGATATTTAAAAGATATTATGTGTTACTCTAATCCCACGATTTACTGTTCTTCTTGAAGAGGTGCCTCGAAAAGTCAACGGGGGAATTTCATAACAAGACAAGACAAGTCAAGGTTAAGTTACTCGTTTTAGCAAAGCTCATTAAAAACTCCATTTTGTATTTCAGTATTTTCACAATCGTGACAATGAGTATTTGATCGATATTTGGCGTAAATTGTTTGTTTTTGGGAGCCTGTTACCTTTTCGATTGTGGACAGTTGTAAAGACGGTCTGATTTCGGTTCCTTTGATAACCGGACAAGTTTAATTTCTGCGAAAATCGACTTAATCATTGACAATTTCCACTAAGACTCAATAAGAGATTCATGGCAAACATGGCATGATCCAGGGTCTCACTTCATTCAGACTTCAGTGCTGTGTTGACAGACAATTGTGACTTAGTATCAAAACACTAGCACATTTACTGACACATGAGGATACAGATACAATTAACACGAGCTTCGGTGTCAACCAATAATGACAATAAGAAGAACAACAACTCAACGAGCAGCTATTTCTATTATAATGTTGAAAATGCAGTTGACAGTGTTCAGAATCTGATTCAAGTGATTGTTTCAAAGCACATCATCCCACATCCATGTACATTGACAAGAGAGGATATACATGTAATGTGTGCACCAGTGTAATTCACAAGATATTCATGGCAAACATGGCATGATACATGTACATGGTCTCACTTCATTCAGACTTCAGTGCTGTGTTGACTTTTGTGACTTAGTATCTAAACACTGGCTCATTTACTGACACATGAGGATACAGGTACAATTAACACGGGGCTTCGATGTCAACCAATAGTGACAATAATAACAACAACAACTGAACGAGCAGCTATTTCTATTATAATGTTGAAAATACAGTTGACAGTGTTCAGAATCTGATTCAAGTGATTGTTTCAAAGCACATCATCCCACATGCATGTACATTTACATGAGAGGATATACATGTACTGTGTGCACCAGTGTAATTCACAAGAACTTCAAAGTCAACAACACTGTAAACAATGAACTGACGCCACGCAGTGATGGATGATCACATACCGGTATCTTCAATTCCAACTTTACAATTACTCAGACCAATTCATCCCGTGTTCATCAATTTTGATTGAAACGTTTGGATATGAGACATTTCATAATTCGCCATGTTATTGTCAAGTTACCGGTATTACGACAATTTACCTGGAGTACACTATTACATGTAGTTCGATGTTCTTATCAAATCATCTTTGGCGGACTCCCTGATATTTCATGGAAAATGTGCGACTACAGGAGAACATTGTCGTCAAGTCATTGTGCACAGTTATAATGGGATCTGCTGTTGTCTTGAAGGTTCCAATCCCAACTAGCTGTTATTGATACCGGTATATACTGTACAGTACCAGTCAAAAGAAGTGGTATATTAAGCGCGCTATTTTCGCACTCAATATCGCAATAATATTGCAAGTGGAAACGCTTATAAGCATGTCGCTTGTGATATTATTGCAATATTTTGCACTTAATATCTCAATATTTTGCGCTTAATATTGCGACATCTTGCGCTAAAAATTGTGACATTTTAAATCAAATTATTGCTTCTTCTATATTGTTTATTGTATAAATAGAGACAATGTTTTAGATATGAATATAATTATAGTTGTAAATGCTATATGTACACTATATGCACAGTATTTATCTAATATTATATAAATATAACACTATCGGGTCAGTATGAAATTTAGCGCGCTTAGTATCGCAATATTTTGCATTTGAATATTGCAATAATAAGCGGGACTGATTGTTTGGTATTGTGCTATAATCACACGTTTTTTTTAAATTGAGTACCCTCAATATCACAATAAAGGCGCGCCTAAAAATACCACTTCTTCTGACTGCTACAGTATTGTCATGACGTACGGATTCACCTGTTAAAACAAAAACTGTGTTTACAAGTGACTGGAAAATTTCACGCCTTATACATGTATGTTACCAAAAAGTATGCCATTAAGATATTTTACTTTTACATGTACATAAATTTGAGTTTTAACTGTGAAACATGTAGCTTTGTTTTTATGGCTGAAAAGGGCATGCCGATTCATGTTTTAGAATGGTC
Source organism: Siphonodentalium dalli (assembly GCA_032622095.1). NCBI lineage: Eukaryota > Metazoa > Mollusca > Scaphopoda > Gadilida > Siphonodentaliidae > Siphonodentalium > Siphonodentalium dalli. Next base: position 282,098,865 of record CP136064.1, on the reverse strand, counting down.
GAAATTAGTATTACTCATAACTGAATAGTGATGGGTTGGCTTATTTTTTATTTACAGCCATATTTATACAGTAGTTAGTGAAAGGGTTTCAAAGGCGAACACATTACGCGTGCGCAGCCTTTTCCGGATTAAATTCTATGAGGCAGATAACAAGCTTGATCCTCTGCAAACTGCAAAGTTTCATAAGTATCGTAAACTACATGTATGATCATAACATAAGAACTAAGATGTATATTTTAGTTACGAATAATACTAGTTTCGACCATTCAAAAGCATATGAATCGTAATGCCTACCGGGAAATCATATTGTCACCATGGCAACCTGGCTAATTCTATAGTAAATTAGCAAATAAAGAGCAAAACATTGGTGTTGACCCATGAAAAATACCATTGGTCTGACCTTTATTAATTTCGGTCTTGATATTAATTAAAGGGTGCTGAACTGTAAAAAATACAACGGTCTGCAGTTACTAGTTACGGTCTGCCAGTTACTTTAACGGTTTTATACCGTGGAACATGCTATGGCCTGACCGTATGTTTAACGGTCAAATGTTGGCAGCGATGTTGCGCTGTCTCAGACCGTTAAAGCGGCGGTATTATACCGTGGAAATTTGCTACGGTCTGACCGTATGTTTAACGGTCAAAAGTTGGCAGCGATGTTGCGCGGTCTCTGACCGTTGAAACGACGGTGTTTTTTTAACAGTGTGGAAAGGTCGTATCCCGCTACATTTTGTCAAGTTAACTTCCCAAACGTCGTATGGGCCGTAAAAGATATACCTTAAATAAAGTATGCACTGTTAAAAAATATCCGTAATTTTACGGCACAGTGTGCTGGTAACTTTGCTGCCACCACATTTGCTATTTTGCTACGGAACTTCCTTCAAAATGATAAACTTACCACTCCGTAAAATCACGGAGTGGGAAGTTTATCATTTTGAAGGAAGTTCCGTATTTTTATAGAAAATGTGATGGCAGCAAAGTTACCAGCACACTGTGCCGTAAAATTACGGATATTTTTTAACAGTGCATTGTGTGTCTCAAATTTGCCTTTTATCGGCGACATAGCGCTAAAAATAATTTATGTAACATCACGCAGTGATCACGACGGAAATGACATGCCAACTTGACAAAACATGTCGTGGATTGTGCAATCTTGTCTGGATTCTGGCCCACAAATCCAAAATGACGTCAGAAACAGTGGCATGACGTCTTCATTGTTCGTGTTCATAAGCTAACCAAGGAAATTGGTTTAATTGAAATTAATACACCTAAATCACATGTGAATTCTTCGTAAGTCGGGAATTAGTTACCATCATTTTCATCGCGATGCTTCATTCACAATTCCGCGTTTTGTTTTTTTGCAATCTCCACACTGTTGCTAACCAGAAGTCACGTGATAATTTCTCCAAAATCTATACCCGCGATCTATAAAATCACTGATGGATATAGAAAAACATATATGACGTCATTCACCTGCCTGAGGTATAAGCACTTTTGGTGGCTGCTAATAAATTATATAGAATGTTAGATGTTAAATAAAACAACAAATATTCGTTAATTATGAGACCAGAAAATGAGGATATAACTTGGGGGGGGGGGTGTCCAAATAATTGACCGAAATATTTCTCGGCCCATCGTGGATACTGCTAGCTAGCGTGCTGTGTGGGGTAGCTTCACTATGTTCACCCCTGGGGACCTTATTCTGTAAATGTCCAGCACCATATTTTGTATAAATCACTAATGCTGTGTATGCCTCGGCTGGTGAATTACAATTGTTTGTTTCATATATATATATATATATATATATTCTATATTTGACTCATGTTGGCTCTTTCTTTTATAGGACATTATTTGTGTCTGGTCAAATATGGCGGCAAGCACACGACGCCCTCTATCCATCAACAGAACAATTTGAAGATTACTGACATCAAGTGTGGCAGGAAACACAGAACACTCTCTATCCAACCATGTAAATAACAATGCGAAGACTACTGAAATCAACTGTGGCGGCAAGCACAAAACACACTCTACACAACCGAAGAACAATTTGAAGACCACTGAAATGTCACGTGGTCATACAAAACATAGCAGACGACGATACTTCTAGTACCTTCACGTCAATGTGCGAGAAAAACAGACAATTAAAGTTGAGGTAGCGCACCTTAATGTACGTTTTAAAATTCCAATAATTTTTACTGTTTCCTTTCTCTACGCCAGTCTGGTAAATAGTGTAAATAGTGATAATTTGCTCTTTGTTATAATTTGCCCAGTTTCTCCAAATAATTAAAAAACATATTTACCCATATTCAGGTCCGCTCTTTTTGCCAAATTAAAATATTTTTCGCCAAATGTCTTAGAAATTGCCAAATGCTATCTGTTTCTGCAACATTTTATTGAGTCTTCTATTTCGACAATCGCAGCTTGATATCGTAATTAATTGTGAATTATTGTCGCCTCTCTACTGTCGTTTATCAATAAACCAATAACTGAACAATAACATTTTAGAAGGGCTGCTTCATCAGAATGGCCCAATCGGAAATGGTGTTAGTTAATAATAGATATGAAACCAGGTCCTGTCCGGAAAATATTTATTTGTGAATTTCTTATCACATTTGCGGGACAGTTTTAGAGGATATTTAGAACAGAATCCAGACTGAAACGTTCAGAGCATCATGAAAAAAATGTATTTTAATTATAGATTTACCACGAACTTACAATCGAAATAAACCACTTTATAATCACTTTATTATAGACAAATAATATACACAATTTTCAGCTTTATCTGTATGTTATTATTCACAAAATAGCTATGTGTGGTCTTGAAATCGCGATTTATAAAATTTGTTTGTTGTAATAGTGACCCGGAAGAGATTGATCGTCTTTAACCCTTTATCCAACAGAACGGCCCTGTGCCAATGCATTCTCTTATATATGCGAGTCGACCATAGGTCGCCTCGCATATATAAGAGAATGCATTGGCCTAAAAAAAGAATCTTTTTTTAACACTTTTTACCATTTTTTCTTACATTCTTTAACAATTTTATAATTTTTAATGTGTTAAGCCAATGCATTCTCTTATATATGCGAGGCGACTCGCATATATAAGAGAATGCATTAGCACAGGGCCGTTCTGTTGGGTAAAGGGTTAATTAATGGTTAGATTATTTGGAGTTCAGTTCCTCGTCGTTAATACAATGTAAGCTATTGTGGTTGTGTGTGTTGCTATTGTCATCGTATAGATTAAATGCTTTTTTGTGATATCTGAAATTTTGTTTTGCCAAGATCTTACATCTTTGTTACCCATACAGTGTATACTAGAGTAGCTCATGGTGGTTTTGTATGCACTTGTATGTCCAGAGCAAAACTCTTCATGAATCCACTAATTGAAGGTACACGAACAATATTTGGTTGGTAACACATTTCCCATTGACGGCGAAGTACTACCACCCGTCGTGACTATATCTCCAGAACCGTTGGACATAGGGGGTCGTGTGACCACTCAAAATGTGCGGAATGGCCACATTATGGGGGGTCAGTAATACATTTTCATATCCAAAAGTCAATGGTTTTTAAGATAATTGCCAAAAACCAAAAGAAAATACATTTTTGAGGGCCTGAACCCAAATTTTGGGATTCAGCACTTTTATCTCAAAGTTGAGCCCCCAATTAGAATTTTATTGACCTATATCCATCGGTGCCACATACAGGTATCATTTCTGATATTTTCTGTACCATTATCGGATGGGATTGACCTTCAGGGAGCTCTTGACCCTGCAAATAAGGTTTTTGGATGGAATATATTGGTCGTAGAATGAAAAACAGACATTTTCCCAATAACAAAGATGTTGAGGAAATCATCAATTACAGGGTATTTGATCAGTGACCTAAAACTCCTACAAAAAGGTTACCTGGTGATATAATTTGAATGTAGTTCATCTTTTGTTATCTAGATTTCATGGCCTTTGATGTGAGATGGTTGCCAAAATGGTTATAAATGGAATGACATATACATGTATCACATTAGCAATATACATGTAAATGAGTTCAATGTGTTATTTTCTTCAAACTTGTGGGAGAACAGGGTGTTTTTATGGTATTCTAATGTTGAATTGAATTATACTCAGCCCACATGCAGGTTTAGTGATGTTGAGTTACTACAAATTTGATCAATCAGTATGATTCGGTAGTCGAGCAGGTTGTGTCTTTATCAGTCCCACATCAATTTTGATTGGCTGCATCACCATTTTGTATAAAGGTTCTACAATTTCCCTAACACTTACATTATTTTAGAACAAATAATGGCTAGCCTGACATGATCGCCTATATTTATATCCTGATATATGTATATGTACACGTAGATGTATATTTGCCCTAAATTGTTTCTGGTTCAAATTTGGGAGTTTGTAAGAAAATAAGTCATAAGAAAGATGCAGTTGCAGTAATATTAAAATATATTGTCCTGTTCAAAACTAACAAATACATGTCTATTGATTATTGGTGTGATTTCCAGTAATAAAGACTAAAATAATCTTCAGATTATTTTATCAGTCCAGTTATAATAAATCCACACATTAAAAATATAGGGCTTCCATACATACAGAATATTTTCCTACTTGACAATCGTTCCTTGTGTTCAACTGAGTGAGTTCATGGAAATTTATTTGGCAAGCTTGATTCTAAAGTGTCTAGCTTTATGGGCTTGAAATTCCGAATGCAATCCTGTTGCGTTGTGATCTCAGAGTGAGTTGGAAGAAAATTACAAGCATCAGTTGATATGCAGATATAAATACATACAAATCTACATTCTGCAGGTAGCCATGCATGCTATGCAATCCTCCCTCATATTTCAACTTATCAAGGAAAAATGATCACATTACCAATGACTATGATAGTCAGATGTTTTTGTAGATTTTGTAGATTTGTGGATGTTGTAGATTTTGTAGATTTGTGGATGTTGTTATGCAATATAGATCTCCATTATAGTTGCACAAATTAGTTTTCATTTCGTCCCTTTAAATTGACTTTTATTTTTTATGTATGTATGCCACTCCAAAAATATCAGAAAAAGTACTGTAAACCGTTTGGTTTGATGTTATAGGCACAGGAGATATATATATATATTTTATATGTCAAATATTGTGAACCCTGCAGATACGTGTATGTGTGTCAGTCGCCTTATGTGTGTGCTGTACATGCAATAACTACATGTATATTCTAGTGAAATTTATGGTCTGCACTCTGCAGTATTTCAAAAACATGCTATGGCCATGCCTACATATACATATGTACACTGATTCTAACACAATGATTGTCAAGTTATAATCTATGTTTGAGGAAAGTTACTATGTATTTTTCATTTGTGTTGCATTTGTCAATATTAATGGGTCCCAGCAGCCCAGATATTACTAGTGCAGACCCCATTTAATTTTCATGAGACTGGTGGACTTCATGTCTATACTCCTAAATAAACATGACTCTGAGTCTTATCAGACCAAGACGGTATTGTGTAGGTTTTACTATAATTATATTTTGAAAAGACTCAACCATTATTTTTCCACTACCCTATATATGACAATATATTCATTTGGCAGTATTCATCCAAGTTTAGTGGTGATGCTAATAAATTTGGTATGATAGTCAGGTAGAGCAAAGCGATCTGAACAAATCGAGGATAAGCCACTATGTGTAGTGTACATTAAAAAACATGTATATTGTGAAATATTTTAATAATGGGTGCTGGTTTTTACAAACTGGCCATAATTGAGATGACTATTCCTGTTGTTTACCAAACATCAGCGTACGCATTAAATATTTTGAAGTATATGTGTTCTTGAATGTTTCATACATACATACACTGACTGTTGCCCAAATTGCTCGGATTAGCCAAACAATGCAAAAAGAACCAACTTTAGGTAAAATGATGGTACTATTTCTTAACAGAATCGCCTTGACCTACAAACATCGATCATAGCAATCCAGCAGTACCCATCAGCAAAATATAAAATTAGCAGGACCACTTAACCTGCAGTAGTATTGAAAATGAAAATAAATAAGTTATGACGGCTATTAGCTATTATGAAGAATTATGTTAGTGAAATTATAGACCCTCATCTTCTCCAACCTGCAACTATCATGGCCAACCAAAACTAATGTGGGACTGACAAAAGCTCATTCTACTATTGATTGAATAGTGATGATTCCATCATTTCCTAAAACTTTTTGTAAGATGAGGTGTCCTTTTGGAAGAATTGATTACTTCTGAAATATATACTGGTAGATATGGTCATCTCTCATCTGATTACAACATGTTTTTACTATGCCCAGATGCAATAACCATTTTAAGATCGCAACACGTGGCTGCTGCATGAAGCAAACGGCTGGTCATTCCATTTAGTAAAAGTGTTTAGCATGTTTCATAGCTTGGTCACTTAAATTAGATCAGCTGTTAAATGTTGATACAAATTTTTGAAAACCTGTTTTGTTCAATCTGTACATTTCTGTTGATTAGAGCACAATTGTTACCTGATTTTTGGTAAAGCACACCAGTTTCCAAGGCATGTTCAGTCGGGAAGAGCTCATTTTGTGTGTCGGGGTCAACACATCCTCAGCAGCAATTTCCAGCTAATCCCATTGTGTGTGGTCAATTGTGCTCTTAAGTTGATCAGAGAATGCGGAGAGTTCTTTAAAAAGTGTCCTTGTGGTATTGTATACTTGTGGTGCATTACATGCTGAAATCGGTTTTGGCAATTATCTTAAAAACCATTGACTTTTGGATATGAAAATGTATTACTGACGCCCCCCCCCCCATAATGTGAATTTTAAGGGTCAAGAGGTCAATCCCATCCGATAATGGTACATAAATTATACCTATATGTGGCACCGATGGATATAGATAAATAAAATTCTAATTGGGGGCTCAGCTTTGAGATAAAAGTGCTGAACCCCAAAATTGGGGTTCAGGCCCTCAAAAGTAGACTTTTTTTGGTTTTTGATAATTATCTTAAAAACCATTGACTTTTGGATATGAAAATGTATTACTGACCCCCCATAATGTGGCCATTCCGCATATTTTGAGTGGTCACCCGACCCCCTATGTCCAACGGTTCTGGAGATATAGTCACGACGGGTGGTAGTACGTCACGCAAAAAGGGGCGTGGCCATTTGACCCATTTCGCCGTCGATGGGAAACGTGTTACCAACCAAATATTGTTCGTGTACCTTCAATTAGTGGATTCATGAAGAGTTTTGCTCTGGACATACAAGTGCATACAAAACCACCATGAGCTACTAGAGTAGTAAAGATTCCGGAGTACATATAATCGTTTTAATATTAGAGTAGAATTTTCCAATATCCATTCTTTATGTCCAAATCGAAAAACTATTTTTTGTTGAAATACTACGCACAACTTCAATGGGAGATCACATCAGAAGCAACCGACCCGGCTACGCAACTGACAATACTTTGCGCATCTCACATTTGTTATAAGTCTGAGTGAATCTAAACAGCTAGAAAAGTATGTTCCCACCTAATGTTTATGAGGATATAATAAGATTTGGTAATTGGAATGCGATGAAATTTTAATGAGATAATCACGTATATGTGACCAACATGTCGTATAACTAATAATATGATGAGTGGCAACACGCTTGAGTGAACACCAATTAAATGGAAGTCGACTTTCCATAAACCACAAACTAATTGCTCACGCCTATTTCATGTTACACAATGACCATTATATACCATTTTTATTATAGAATAGATTTAATGAATGGAATAAGGATCGGATCAAGTAATAAATAATCATAATAAACGTAATAACAATGCTCAGCTGCATGCCCATGCATTGTAATGAGGACACGGTCCATTTAAGGCTTACTCCCATAACCCATATGTAGCCTCATATGTAGACCCAAGCAGACGACACTCGTCAGTGCACATTACTCTCTGTTTGGGGCTCCATAGAGTCGCCAATGAGCAGTTAGTATAGAAAGGGTGAAGGTCGTAGAGGAAGCTCAATTCACTGTGAGTTCAGAATTGATAGTCACGACAAATGAGCCAAAAACTACGTCTTCCGGAAACAAAACCATATCTTCAATTTAATGCAGAAATCATTGAAAAGTTAGAATATTTAACCCTTTACCAAACAAAACGGCCAAAAACGCCCAAATAAAGCTTCAACAGCCTAAAATATCTTCGGTCTGTCTCAATAACACCATACAAATGTGGATATCATTGGAACCGGTTCATTGACCACATTGTGATGGTTACAGTTATGCCCTGTGCCAATGCATTCTCTTATATATGCGAGTCGACCATAGGTCGCCTCGCATATATAAGAGAATGCATTGGCCTAAAGAATTCTCTTTTTTAACACTTTTTACCATTTTTTCTTACATTCTTTAACAATTTTGTAATTTTTTCTTACATTTTTTAACAATTTTTATAATATTTTTCTACATTCTTTGACAATTTTATCATTTTTAATATGTTAAGCCAATGCATTCTCTTATATATGCGAGGCGACCTATGGTCGACTCGCATATATAAGAGAATGCATTGGCACAGGGCCGTTCTGTTGGGTAAATGGTTAACTAGTGCAAACAATGGTTTATTTACAGGGGAAATATTAACGCTTGAGAAATTTATGACATTTCTTCCAAATCAACGCTTCTTGGTTTCCTAGCAGTCTACAAACAAGTTATACATGTACTGCAAGTGAATTGGCAGCCATATTCAGTGTCCATTCATTGTAACGAGGAAACGGTGCCCCTATGTCTTGCCTAAACGTTTACTTCTCGCTATGAGATGATGGGGTTAGAGGCGGCACTCATTTGTTCTATACATGCGTCTTTAAGTGACGGTTTTGTGACTGCATCCATAGAAATACACAGATCCTCACTCATGGAAGAACCATTGTTACCCTCCTCCCTATATTACCTGCATTTGTCAATTCCGATAAAAGATGTGGTGTACCCCACTTTTCTCTCGTAAAATGTTGGTAAACCCAAATGTAAACGAATGTAAATCAGAAAATACTATAGTATATTCTAGATGGAGTCATGGTGTAACAGATTATATTCTTGTAAAACCTTGTTGAAGCAAACTATAATCTGGTACCACCTCTTTAAAATAACGTCTTCTGGAAAAAAACGCTCTTTAAATTTGTGTATTATTTGTTTTCCATTTCTGAATATATCCCGTATTTAGTCAATATACATTTATACGCCATTACTACCGTGGTAAACTGTGATATTGAGGTAAGTTAGCTTGGTAGAGTTACTCTGGTAGAACCACCGAATGCATACTTATATTCTGATAATATACCTGGGTGAAATAGATGAGTGGGTCCATTCACTCGAGTAAATATATGGGTGGGTCTACATGATGTGTGGTATAATATGGTAAAGATTCACTTGAAGAATTTAACCAGGTAACACCCTGGTAAAATTACGTCACTCTACCTGTTCCAATCATCACTGTCAATACCACGGTGTGTTCACCATGGTTAACAAGAGTGCTTTTGTAAGGACTGATGCATACATGTTATCGCTCAAATTAATTGATCTGGGGTCAATACTATGAACAATTTTATACCTGTAAATACAAATTGTATTTATTACTTTGTAATTACAAATTTGTGTTAACTAGCACAGTGGTTTCATAGTACAGGGAAAATTTAGCCGTATTATTTGTATACATGTATTAATTATAAATATACAAACATATTATTAATAGTTTAATAGTTAATTGTTATCGTCTCCCGACCATACATTTTGTCATAATAGGGACACGACGACGCGGGGTGTGACATGTGGGGTGTTGGACGGCTTGGTGGGTGCCCCCAACTTTGGTCAAAATATTTATCAACTGTTGGAAATTTCATACCGATAGGTTGACACAAACATTTTACACCACATACAAGCTCACGTTGGCATTATTGTTCAATTTCACAACTAATAATAAGTGAGAACTGTGTTTGGAGACCATTCAGTCTGATTCACTACCATATTTTTTACTTTTGTTGAAAATTATGGTCTAAATGGCCATCAGATATAACTTGTTCAATGCCGGGATGCAGTATGAAAATTAAAGGTGGACAGCCCATGCACATGCACTCAATCGTCACGTCCCTGTGTCCGTATATGTTGTTACTTTTTCAGTTGAGGGGAGGAGTGTCCACATCTAAATTTAATATGTACCCGATATGCTGCGAGTGTTATGGATATAAATTATTGTAACACCTTAGACTGGGCAAGGGTGAAACCCCTAAAACGTAGAAAAAACTAACTCACCACTCTGCTCCCATTCACCCGTTATCAGTGTTATCTGAATATCAAGTTCAAATTAGACGGACATGTAGAGCTAAAATAACTGACAACAATTTCTATGGGAAAGTTACAATGCGTGCTATTGTGATTAGTGATATCGCCGGTACTATGAAACGATGAGCTAACAAAATCTCGCAAATTTCACAAAGATTAACTGTTGATTATTGTAGATTGCTTACGGGCAAACCGTTACCTGTGAGTGATTCACAATTCTTGAATCACGGCAAGCCAAAGTTACAAAAGAATTAACCAATCATAAGTTGAGAGGTTGATCGCTTATCAGAGATATCCAATCGGCACACGGATTGCTAAGTTGATGACCACTTGTCTGCGCAAAGTTAACTAATATACTGTTCGTTTGTAGAGTGGGTATGTAAGTACAAGTCAGTGTAATATCGAGTACAACAACCAATTTGGTATCATTGTTTTCACAAATTACAACAATTCAGTTTGTGAAAACAAAATATTAGTTTGATGGTATAACATTATATATATTATGCCCATCCTATGATTTCAAACTGATCCGCTACTCTTATCATAACACATCGAGGCAGGAACGTGGCTCCATTTTATGTGTTTGATAAGTTTATTATGCCTTAGCTGCAAATCAATACAGAACATAAGTGCATTAGTACATGAACAAAATATATTTACATATATATAATACAAATAGATATATACAAGCAGTGACCCCCGATTAGCTATATTATATTATTTGGTTTGTTTATTTGTTTGTATGTTTGTTTGTTTTTTTTTTGGCCACGCTCATTCGGTGAATACTCATTCAGCCGAAATTCTACAACTGAGGTATATTTTCTGGTGCGAACTAATTGATCGTCTCGGCATAGAAACTTTCGTGTATCTTGACTCCCTCCATCCCGATCAACTACAGGCGTTCTTATTAGGTGGAACTGACTTGTTATTGCCTCCTCAGTCTGTGCAATATAATTGGGGCCGCATACTCATATTCACGGCAAAATTTCTACACACAGCCTGCGTGGCGGTACGATTGCCAGAAGTGAGCGGAAATACACACCAGACCATATCCGTGTGACACGGTCAACACAATATACTGATATGTGCGGGTGAAATTTCGGACGTGACATTCTATAAACTCGCTATATTTGTATAAATATTATGTATATTCATAATGCACTCTATATATATGGTCACTATTTAACCTGTGTGCACATACATGCATGCTTTGTGTTACACAACAAACTAATTGTAAGCTCTTCATATTGGAGGTCAATAAATCTATCACATACTACCATCACTCACTAGATGTCTGTTCGGATATTTCATTGTGATTATATCATTGTGATTATATCATTGTGATTATATCATTGTGATTATATCATTGTTGAGGGATTGCGGATATTTCATTGTGATTATATCATTGTTGAGGGATTGCGCGATACATGATATTATATAATCTGTCAAGACAAACAAGTCGTTTCTCGCTGGCACACAATCGCCTTTTGTGGTTCGCGACTGTCACATAAAATGCCGTCTGATTTAGTCAATTTTGTCAAGCTGGGTTTTCCCCTTTATATGAAGCTGTATCATGTATATTATCAGGGGGTGTCCATCACAGTATCGAAGCTGGGACGTGCTAAGGCTCTCAGTTATAGGAGGGGTGGTCATTTTATTATTTCAAACTGCTCCGATATCTTATAATAGGGACGTGGCTATATGGGCTCCGTTTGGTGATGGGGTGTCCATCCTATAACTTCAATATGCACCCTTTGAATAAAAAAAATGCCTATAAATTCCACAGAGCGATGGAATCAGAGATGGTTATATGGTCCGGTTTAAGGGTGTGAAAATCGACAATTTATGTTTGATACCCTATATAGACCTTCTACACAAGTTCCTTAACGTTGTAACTTTCAATAAATTGGGTAATTTTAGTAGTTACAAGGAACACATACTGCTACCTCACATCCAAGCTGACACCCCCTAAGGTTTGACAATTTCTAAATATAGGCCATTTCAATCCAAACTTTTGACCAAAGGAGGTAAATGTGCAAATGTTGGTCTAAATCAAACACACACCCTCTAATAAATTGTTGGAAAAACAAAATAAGAGAACAAGTTCAACCTATTGTTGTAAAATTTCCAATTCATGTTGTTTCAGGTATCAAATTTCCAACTGTTGAACATGTTGACAAAATGTTTGGGGGGGGGCAAGAAACATATCACAAACCCCTTGTCGCGACGTCCCTGTGGGTTGTACTTGAGATTTCCAGCTGACAAAATATTTTCACAAGGGGGTGAATCGACCCCTTGTCACCACGTCCCTGCTTATCATAGATGGGTATATTATCCGGGTTAAGGTGCGAAAACTGAAAGTTTATGTTGGACCCACAATTCGAAGACCTTCTAATCACGTTCCTTAACGTTCAATTAACTTTCAAAGTACTCGAACATTCTTTGTGATTGGGAGATGTTTGTAAATACAAAGAACACGTACTATTTGTGATTTATGTTTGTAATCGTAGGTTCATAGTATTAGCGGAATGATAAATTGTTATTTCTTACAAACAATGTAGATTCTTACAAAGAAAACGCTTCATAGTATTGACCCCTGGGCAAAGTATCACGTCGAGTTGAAGAGGTCAGATCGCTGGACCCGCTGGACATGATGCGAAGCTCAGATCAATTCACTGCAGCGATAACAGGTTTATTATATGACATGCTTTTTATTTAAAAAGCACAATTAATTATGAAATGGAACCACATGTGGGCCACTAGTAACACGAATAAAAAAAGAACTAATTTTGTATAATAAATTGTCCGGCTTTTTACGGACATGCACAGTATGTGAGATAGAGAATGGTGTTATGACATCGGATCACTGTAGCTGATCCGATGGTCGGGAAAATGATCTCTTTACTATAGCGGTATTGGGGAAAGAAAAACGATAGTTATATAATAAAAATAGCAGGAATCCCATGGTGGCAGCTATATGGACCAGGAATCCCATGGTGGCAGCTATAGGGACCAGGAATCCCATGGTGGTAGCTATAGGGACCAGGAATCCCATGGTGGCAGCTATAGGGACCAGGAATCCCATGGTGGCAGCTATAGGGACCAGGAATCCCATGGTGGCAGCTATAGGGACCAGGAATCCCATGGTGGCAGCTATAGGGACCAGGAATCCCATGGTGGTAGCTATAGGGACCAGGAATCCCATGGTGGCAGCTATAGGGACCAGGAATCCCATGGTGGCAGCTATAGGGACCAGGAATCCCATGGTGGCAGCTATAGGGACCAGGAATCCCATGGTGGTAGCTATAGGGACCAGGAATCCCATGGTGGTAGCTATAGGGACCAGGAATCCCATGGTGGTAGCTATAGGGACCAGGAATCCCATGGTGGCAGCTATAGGGACCAGGAATCCCATGGTGGCAGCTATAGGGACCAGGAATCCCATGGTGGTAGCTATAGGGACCAGGAATCCCATGGTGGTAGCTATAGGGACCAGGAATCCCATGGTGGTAGCTATAGGGACCAGGAATCCCATGGTGGCAGCTATATGGACCAGGAATCCCATGGTGGCAGCTATAGGGACCAGGAATCCCATGGTGGTAGCTATATGGACCAGGAATCCCATGGTGTTAGCTATAGGGACCAGGAATCCCATGGTGGCAGCTATAGGGACCAGGAATCCCATGGTGGCAGCTATAGGGACCAGGAATCCCATGGTGGTAGCTATAGGGACCAGGAATCCCATGGTGGCAGCTATAGGGACCAGGAATCCCATGGTGGCAGCTATAGGGACCAGGAATCCCATGGTGGTAGCTATAGGGACCAGGAATCCCATGGTGGCAGCTATAGGGACCAGGAATCCCATGGTGGTAGCTATAGGGACCAGGAATCCCATGGTGGCAGCTATATGGACCAGGAATCCCATGGTGGTAGCTATAGGGACCAGGAATCCCATGGTGGCAGCTATAGGGACCAGGAATCCCATGGTGGTAGCTATAGGGACCAGGAATCCCATGGTGGCAGCTATAGGGACCAGGAATCCCATGGTGGCAGCTATAGGGACCAGGAATCCCATGTTGGTAGCTATAGGGACCAGGAATCCCATGGTGGCAGCTATAGGGACCAGGAATCCCATGGTGGTAGCTATAGGGACCAGGAATCCCATGGTGGCAGCTATAGGGACCAGGAATCCCATGGTGGCAGCTATAGGGACCAGCCTAGAAAATTTAAATCGGGAGAAGACACTTTTTTCTAGAGGAAGAAGTCACTTCTTTGTAGACTAGTACATTGAGACCAGCTTAGAAAATTCAAATTGGAAGAGGTTACTTCTCCCCGTATGATTATTTGGGAAGAATGGATTGTTATCAGGGAGAAGTCGCGTCTGAATTTCAGTTTACTCTCTAACATCACATTTCTGTGATGATCCAATTATAGCCTATTTGTATTGCCAAGGCACTTAAAGGGATACTGTACAGAAATGTTGTTGTGGGTTTCTATATTCTCTGAGTCGTAGAATAAGGTAACCAGATTTCCATTATTTGAAAGTCTGTTGAGAAGGAAGTATTGTTACGGATGGAAGATTAGCCGGAATGCGAAAATACCACTTGTTTTTGTTGAGTAATTTTTGGACAATTTTCAAGCAAATGTATAAAATCAATATTATATTATATGCAAAATAATCCCCGTATCAACATCATTTTTTACACGATCAAGTGCGCCACGCGTTACCCAATCCACTATCCATGAATTATTTTGATTACGTCTTGTAAACGAAAATTCGTAATATAATTTATGTCTTCAGCCATAAATGAAATTTATATCAAATTATAAACTTTGATTTTAAGTTAACCTATTAACCTGAACATTTACATAATACATCTTCGACTCAAATTACTTAGTTATCACCGGGAATTTATTGAAAATGGTGCATCATCATGCTCGTCTTGAATATCAGCATCAGCTTCCTGCACTGTTGATTGAAATGTGTGTAAACAAAAACCCTGATAAAAATAACCATTTACATGCACCACTATAATTTAGTTACTATATAGACTATGGTGGAAATGTTAATAATTTGTTCAGCTTTTTACACAGATTTCCCACAATTGTGCTACCCATGAACTGAACTCCGACTTGCGTTTCCAACCTTTCAACCAACACGTTTGGGGACAATCAGATCTTAAGGGGGATTTGAATGTAAAACTGTTTGGGGACAATCAGATCTTATATCGGAATTTAAAGGCCCACTTAATTTTCTATTCACCAGTTATTTTTATAGTGCCTTGATATGCGGTTTTAATAACCATCTATGGCATAAAATATGATTAAAATACTATAGTTCATCACCATGTGGAACGCCTGTGTCACAGAAGGCCATAGAGTAATAGAAAATATGTGACCCGCCATATCAAATCCAATCGTAAGTCGGGATTTTTTTTACCCTGTGCCAATGCATTCTCTTATATATGCGAGTCGACAATAGGTCGCCTCGCATATATAAGAGAATGCATTGGCCTAACAATTTTTTACAATTTTAATAATTTTTTCTTGTATCCTTTAACAATTTTATAATTTCACCCATACAGAGCCCCAGACAAACATGAGCAGACGACACTCTTCTATATGCTTCTATATATGTGTGGGGCTCCCAGCAGGGTAATGGATGTTTTTTATTTTATGTCCTAAAAATTGTAAGAAACATTTATTTAAAAAAAATAATAAAAAATTGTTAGGCACAGGGTAAAAAAAATCCCGACTTACGACTGCATTTGATATGGCGGGTCACATATCTGAAATAAAGTATTTCCCCCGTTATGACTCCCAGTATGCAACATAATTCAAACTAGTTTATATTTCAATGGAAGGGGAGTAACTCGAGATATAAATATATTGAGTTATTCCCCTTCCATTGAAAATAATATACTTTGTGCAGAAACTTGAGCACAGAACATACGTCTTTATCTCAACAAAAACATGTCCACAGCTTATTACATTGAATAAGTTGAAAGTACAATGTTTTGGAGCTTCCTCTTTCAAATGGTATATAATTTGGCAAATAGTTTATATAAAGTAGTCCTTTAAACATTCGTTGACCCGCTCACATAAAACCACCAATAACTGTAATTAAATATCTGATTGTGACAATAAACTGGTTTATTCCCTTTAAAATATGTTATTTGTTCTGAATTCCATAAGTTGAAAGCGGTAATTTAATGTGGGAAATATATATGATCGCAATCTTTACATAAGTTAAAAAAAAGTACGAACTCATTTGACATTGCGAATTGACCGTCGTATGGTAAACGTAAACAAGGCCACGTTGTCGTCGATTGAATTAATTCTAGCATGTGTATCCGGTAAGTTGGAATTTATTAGCAGCGTGAATTTCGTTACTTATTCCTTATTCAAAAAATTTGGGAAAATGTGGCAAATGACCATGGCAACGCCTTAAGTAGGTTGAGACAAAATTTCCTCTGAAAAATGTTTTTGGAAAAAAGTTCAAAAATGCACGAAATTAGGCAAAAGTCCGAAAATGAACGGAAATTGGCCGAAACAAGTGCGGGTCATAAATGGCCACCTCGGCCAAAAATTTTGGGCCGAAAAAAAATTGGATCGAGTCCGAAAAAGTGGGTCGAATCCCAGTTTTCGCTCTGCTCGGTCGGGAAAATTTCGGAAAATGTGGCAAACTGTCACATATTAAAAAATGGCCACCTGGCCCGAACTTTTTGGGCCGAAAAGTTTTTGGGTCGAGCCCCCAAAAGTGGGTCAAATAGAAATTCCCGCTCTGCTCGGTCGGTAAAATTTGGGAAAATGTGGCAAATGACTATGGCAACGTCTTAAGTGGGGCGAGACAAATTTTCCTGTGAAAAACAATTTTGGAAAAAAGTTCAAAAATGCACGAAGTTAGGCGAAGTCCGAAAATGAACGGAAATTGGCCGAAACAAGTGCGGGGTAATAAATTATTTTTCACAGGAAATTTTGTCTCGCCCTACTTAAGACGTTGCCATAGTCATTTGCCACATTTCCCCAAATTTTCCCGACCGAGCAGAGCGGGAATTTCTATTTGACCCACTTTTGGGGGCTCGACCCAAAAAGTTCGGGCCAGGTGGCCATTTTTTAATTTGTGACAGTTTGCCACATTTTCCGAAATTTTTCCGACCGAGCAGAGCGAAAACTGGGATTCGACCCACTTTTTCGGACTCGACCCAAATTTTTTTCGCCCCAAAATTTTTGGCCGAGGTGGCCATTTATGACCCCGCACTTGTTTCGGCCAATTTCCGTTCATTTTCGGACTTTGCAAAAAACTTTTTCGTGCTTTTTTTCAAAAAACTTTTTCACAGGAAATTTTGTCTCGCCCTACTTAAGACGTTGCTACTCCATTCTTCACGTCATCAGTCACCTACCTCAGAGGAGAATTTCTTCCTTTTTTTAAATATATATATATATTCCACAGAGTGATATAATATTTTTAACTTTACATGAATTGTCAAATCAATTTAATAAGAAAATACAATTGATCGCATTGTTTACATTAATTCTGAAGAATGCGAACTGGTCATTTTACAAACACGAGGAAACATGAGCTACACAATACGTATTTTAATATAAAATCCACCATAAAGATGTACATTGTGTGTTGTGATGTGCATGTAGGATCAAAACCCATTAAAATTATATTATGTTTGTTCTAACCGCACCCTCTAGAGTGCGTCCGCAATAGACATATCTCATGTCGCTGCATGTAATTTATAATTATTTTCAAAACCAGATTCAGCAAATAGAATATGAGAGGTTGGTTAAACCAAACACCTTTCTGTAATCTTCCCGGGATAAAATCGGCTGCGAGCCGTCAACACTCATCACGCTAACAAGTGAAGTAGGTATTTTTGTGAATTCTCTGCGCATCAGAAAGTCTTCCATGAACACGTGATTGGAACACGTGGTAATAGTTACGTGATCATCACAAGACATCAGTTGTCTCGATTTCTCTAAAAGCGCGAGTGCAACATCTTCCGAATCCGCGAAAAGCGGAGCGATTTTGAATCGGTTCGCGAAGCAATGCCTCACTAATGAATAGCCTATGATGTTTCCGTTTCTGACCGCTACGAAACCACTTGTTCTCGGGTGAAGACTGATGGCGGTTAATATCACAGGACGAGGGATTTTGTGGATTCCGGCATCATAATCAACCAAAGCGTCCAGTGACACGCTGCCTAACTCGGTCAATTCGAATCCGTAATGATCGTGAAGGATCGGCATTTTCCGGAAGGATCCGTCCCACACATTGAACTCGGAATCTTGAGAACCAGAATACCCGTAGTATGTATAATCAGAATCTGGATACTTATACCCGACCAGACGGCCCGTATCCAGATGTTTAATGGCATAATATGCCGTTGCCGCCCCGAGTCCTGTTCCGCGAAATTGCTGGTCGACATGTCGGTAACATATTCCACTCATTCCGTTGTCATGGTATTTCACAGCCATGATGAAACCTGTGAATAACGACATTTTGGACAGATTTAGATTGAAGCTTTTTATTTAACCCTTCCTATGTTAAATGGATTCTCCCAGTCAGTTAAAAAGTGTACATCGGAATGGCCTATTATTAATTTGGATGGATGTTAGCTTGATAAGGTGCTAAATTAGCTAAAATCAGACGACAGATAATATAACTGTGATTTAAACCTTTAACTCAAGCCTTAATCCAGGCAAATTGCAGATCAGCTAAGAGATTTACCGCTAATTACGATCGAAATAAACCGCTTTATTTGGCCTTTACGGAAAAATAATATACATGTACCACGTTTTGTTTGTATTTCATTAAATAAATAGCTAGTTCTAGTTTTGAAATCGGAATTTATAAAAAGTTATGTTGTGTTTGTGGCCCGAGATCGAGATATATATATATATATATATATGGGTCATTATTAAATTCAATATTCAGGGGGTTATAGGTTGAGATATTATACTTTCGGACATTATATCTGTGCACTGTATAAAATACACACTGATGATCCAATAATATATCGATGCACTATAGTATACACACTGGTGACTCTGTCACATATATGTGCACTATACATGTAGTATACGTGCTCATGATCCCAGCATATATCTGTGCACTATATAGTATACTTACTTATGATCCCATCTTGTTCTGTTTCGGCGAGTATCCCGGCCCCTCCGTGGTTCGTGTCTTCTAACATGAAGCTAATATCTGACTCCCCGAAGTCGATCACAGATTGCCGATCCATCAGAAACCGGCAAACGTCTGGGAAGTCTCGCTTCTCCATTTTCCTCAGCGTGGCCTTGCCATGTGAACCCATGTCGTGCTCCCTGCGAAAGAATGAACACATAAACTACATATTGCGTACTCCGTATAACAAAAACTATCAACCTGTTTTAATCGTGCACAAAAGCAAGAAATTATCAGGTGTGTAATTTGAAGGCTAAATGTTACGTGCCCCTATAACTGTTATATATTCTGCTGGGTTATTATTTGGCGTAGAACAGAAGCGCATATATTCACAGAACGACATGAGTGTGTGAATGGATTTGTTGATACGTCACGATGGTTAGTGCGGAGGATAGAACGAGGGGCGCAGCCTCGTGTTCTATCCATTAGCGACGAGGGCACAAGCGCCATATCAATAAACCCATTATAACACGTGTCGTTCTGTGTTTATTACACCTCACCAGTCCCAGAATCCGTGCATTTAAAATACAGGTTTGCAGGGTTTGTTTAGGCACATAGAGGGCGTGTATTGTCGAGTGTGATGATGCTTTTATTTTATTGTTCCGTGTTCATGGTTGAGGGAGAACGCCATGTACGTCATTCGACGTCAGCGAGATGCGTATCGAACGTACGTTCCGTACGGATTTGTAAATATGGAACAGCAATAACGCTTGTCAGACGTTGTTCGAACGTCCTGTCCCGCGACGTCCAACCGATGGCCTTAAATCGACGTCTGCCGCTCGTCGAACCCGGTCGATCATACGACCTTATACATGAGTGGACCAGGGAAACAATGGATGTGGTTGGCCTGTCCTAAATTTTGAATCAAAATATCGAAACGGCAACCCAGGCATACAACAATGGAAGATATTTAGTTACAACTTTTAGCAGCATGAGTGACCGGTGCCCCGCTTCCCGAGTGTACTGAGTTAAAATTTCAAGAACAATCTAACAAAGGAGCATATTAATGGAACATGTAAATTGTTCCAGGACATTTCTTGATTCAGTAAAAATTAGTTTAAACTACCCTTGATTCGTTTGTTCCTGTGTTCCTGCTGTTCCATATTTACAATTAATCAGTACGGAACACGCGTTCCATATAATAGCATACGTATCCCGTTGACGTACATTGAAGTTTTTACATTGACGTTTAGGCGACGGTCGAGATACGACGTCGGACTGACCTTTATTTGACGGCCAACATCTAATCGTGGAGACGTCAACCGGCGATGTCTAACCGATGCTGAAATTATGTCAATGCGACGTCGTGGCAACTAATGGGTGTACAGACTTGTTTTGTCATGTGTGATGATGCTTTTATTTCATGGCTGAACTAACGTCATTTACGTCATATGACGTCAACGGGATACGTATGCTATTATATGGAACGCGTGTTCCGTACTGATTAATTGTAAATATGGAACAGCAGGAACACAGTAATTCTATAAACAAGCGTGTATCTTACTTACTGTATCGGGGGGCTGCATGCATGTAATACACGGACTTACTGTATCTGGGGCTGCATGCATGTAATACACGGACTTACTGTATCGGGTGCTGTGTGCATGTAATACACGGACTTACTGTATCTGGGGCTGTGTTGACGAGGTCTAGTTGACTAATAAACGGACTTACTGTATCTGGGGCTGTGTTGACGACGTCTTGTTGACTAATAAACGGACTTAATGTATCGGGGGCTGTGTTGACGAGGTCATGTTGACTAATAAACGGACTTACTGTATCGGGGGCTGTGCTGACGATGTCTTGTTGACTAATAAACGGACTTACTGTATCGGGGGCTGTGTTGACGAGGTCCTGTTGACTAATAAACGGACTTACTGTATCGGGGGCTGTGTTGACGAGGTCCACTAATAAACGGACTTACTGTTTCGGGGGCTGTGTTGACGAGGTCCTGTTGACTAATAAACGGACTTACTGTTTCGGGGGGTGTGTTGGCGAGGTCTTGTTGACTAATAAACGGACTTACTGTATCGGGGGCTGTGTTGACGAGGTCCTGTTGACTAATAAACGGACTTACTGTTTCGGGGGCTGTGTTGACGAGGTCCTGTTGACTAATAAACGGACTTACTGTTTCGGGGGTGTGTTGACGAGGTCTTGTTGACTAATAAACGGACTTACTGTATCGGGGGCTATGTTGACGAGGTCCTGTTGACTAATAAACGGACTTACTGTATCGGGGGCTGTGTTGACGATGTCCTGTTGAACTGGAAGCCGATTGAGGCCCGAATGTGGTGAACCGAACGGACTAAATTCGCCAAAATATTCCGAGATAACATCGTGAGAGTCCCTGTGGTGTCAGAACTTCGATGTTTGCAATGCTCCCCCGAATTCGAAGCGTATGGCACTATGATCGCATTATATATTGAAGACTTGGGGTCGGAGATATTGCCTAAACTCCCCTTTGTAACCGATAAACGCGGTTGAGTATCGATATAATATAATCGAACGTGGGTTCGATAAGACTGTATCACAACATGGTCACTCGTACTGTGTTGCCGAAAACTATCCTGAACTTTTGAACTTTATTGTATTCGAACGTGGGTGTGACAAGAGTTTCGATAAGAATACTATTACAAGGTCACGTGTGATGTTTGATAAAACAGATTGCAAGGGAGAAACATAAGTACACATTACTTGTTTACATAAACCAGCCACCTCATTGATCCATTGCATGATACATGTATTGCCGAAAACTCTCCTGAACTTTGACACAATTACGGGGTTAAATATCGGTTTGTTGTATACACCGCGGGTGTGACAAGAGTTACGATAAGAAAACTATTACAAGGTCACGTGTATGTGCAGTTTGATCAAACAGATGCATGACAAGGGAGAACTGTAAGTGCACACTTCGATCTATTTATAATATACGTCGATGGTGCACATTACTTGTTTACAGTCCTACGACTGTCGACAGACCATTTTTACTAGCACTCTCAGACATATGACCCCCACAGGGCAACCCTGTTAAAACTGTCACAACAATTTGATAACATACAATAAAATCCCCACACCACAGTATCACTACAGCGTGGCACAAAATTAATTATTTTGCTCTACACATGTCACAAACTGTGAAGTCTGTGAAATTTATAACACCTGGTCTACAACATACAGCGATGTCTTTTAACTCATGCATCCTTTCAGAATATATATGCAAAGTGTCAACACTTCTCAGAATTGAATAGATATAACAAACATTATTTAAAGTAATAAGGCAAGATCACAGTTATTATCCATTATTTATCCCTTCGGTAAATGGATACTCTACGATGAGTGGTAATTCGTATGGATATTAAGATAATAAGTTCAACAGACATCCTTATACATGTATAGGCTACGTGTTTGTTGAACTTATTATCTGAACATATGGTAATTCATTGAGCAATCTCGGAGGAGGTGTTTTATCTGCCTGTCGACCGCTCACATTATCTGAACATTCATACAAATGAAGAATAGAACATTCCAATGTATACAAGAAAACTAAGATGCATGCACCCGAGTCAGGTCAGCCATGAACTATTTAGCATAGAATAATTCAGTTCGGTTGCTGTTTCACAACGTTACAACTGACATACGATTACACAAGACGAACCTTGAATGTGGAACTATGTAAGAGTGAATATTAATGTTCTAAATCCCATGTTTCACCTTTAGTGGCAATGGGGTCGTACTTTATTAACACGCAAGTAGTGTAATTAAGTACGGGTAATTAGAAGTAACAAATCGTTTAGTTTCTATCGTATCGGCTGAAAGGGGTGAGCAGATTGCTGGTGATGAATGTTCTCGTTAGCTGCAAATATAATGTGCATATTTGTCCCGTTACGTTTATACACTGTAGCATTGGCGGGCCAGAGTGTGTTGACATGTTAATTGTTTGGTTCATTAATAACAGATCAGCAGGGATTTGTCGTGATAACGTATACGTGGAAATATGCTACCTAAACGGTTAAATTAACGGTTGATCTATTACACCACCGTGTATACTCGGTTTAAATAGGTATATTATATAGGGACGTGTGCTCAATTTTGGTGCGGACCGATGATAAAAAAAAATCAGAGGTAAATGTCGGCGGGCGGGAGGCCCATAATTTTTAAAGAAATTGAGCAGTTGCAGCAGCAGCAAAAAAAAGAGTGTACAATTGGCAAATGATGAGGGGCTGCGTGACGTGTAACTAGGATTGAAATTAGATATGCAATTTGGAGATTATTGGATGAGGGATGTTATATTAATTATATTAAAGGGACGAGGGGGCTTAGTTGTCGAAAATATTCATATTTGTTCCAAACACTGTAAACATAAAAATATTAAAACGCATACATTTTGGTTCAAATATACGATCACTATCGCGTAAACATCATGCTTACATAAAGACCTACTAAATTTTACCTAAACAAGAGTCTGATTGTGTTATAGAAGGCAGCACAATGCTACTGGCTAATCACACACAAATTGTATAAACGCTCTTTATTATTTCCAAATAAGGAATTGAGCAACAAAGAACGCTCTTTATGTTTACCATCATAATATAAAGAAACACCAAGAAAGTAACTTTTTATGCTTTGTTTACATAACAATCGTCAAATTTACGACAATAACATACTGTTTATGAGATATTTCTCATTTGTATATTAACAAAGTATGTCTATATTTGAATATTATTTTCGTTTGTAGCGGTTTTTGACAAGTGGAAATATGTTCACAGGATACCCACCAAGGCCTTCCGTACCTTTAAGGTATACTGCAACTTTGTTTCTTTTCAATAGCAGAATACATAATGCTATTAAGAAGTGACACAAAACACAGATTTTTTTTTTAATTATAAGTATTGAGCAGTGAGAAATATTTGAGTCGAGGAAGCCAGTAACGAAAGGCGATATTAACATGATCTCTGTCAGCGAATTATTGTTTACGTTCCAATGAATATTAAAATGTACTGAAAAGAAACTGCTAATGGGTGCCAGACTTTCATAAACACAAATTATGTATTAATGGTGTAACGACATATTTCGTTCTTTATTGTCTAAAAAAATGGGGGATGGGGATGTTTGGATCTCTAGTTTAACGACATTTTTCGGTCTTTGTAGTTTAACGACATTTTTCGGTCTTTAATAGTTTAATGACATTTTTCGGTCTTTATAATATATCAAGATATAGGGGGTATTTGGATCTCTAGTTTAACGACATTTTTCGGTCTTTATAGTTTAACGACATTTTCGGTCTTTAATATTTCAAGATATAGGGGCCCTTAGTGGGTATTTGGATCTCTAGTTTAACGACATTTTTCGGTCTTTGATAGCAAAATGGAAGAAGTACATCTTTGGAAAGATGTGGTGGCCCTAAAAAAGAAAGTTGTTTGGTGATCTTGAAATACAGTTTTTCTGAACAGTCTTCCTTGGTTAAAGTGATGTGAAACACTCCGGCAGACACCTGGCAGAGTGATCAAATAGAAATTAAGAATAATCTTTCTCAAAGTAGTTATTTGTTACGAATATGAATCCAAATGGATGATACACAACGTCATTCTTATATATTAGTTAAATGCAATGACTCTCGATGGCGAAATCGAATCGAGATGTAAATATTTACAATTTGGAGTAGTTCAGACGATGTTCTCTATGAAGTGGTGTGGTAGATTTTTTTGGAAATTTTCAGTGATGTTAGTAGAATGATAACATTCCCCAGGTTGGCAAAGTGCCTGAGCACTAACTTGTCAATTTCTCGCACCCGAAAAAGTCCATAACAAGTCCATAATATGTCTTTAAGCATATATAAAATCTCCGAAAAC
Organism: Siphonodentalium dalli; assembly: GCA_032622095.1. Lineage (NCBI taxonomy): Eukaryota > Metazoa > Mollusca > Scaphopoda > Gadilida > Siphonodentaliidae > Siphonodentalium > Siphonodentalium dalli. The sequence continues at coordinate 282,073,494 of CP136064.1, read as the reverse complement.
AAAAATTCTAAAGCATTAAACGATTTGCTATATTTCCAGGGCATATATTTCATCTGATTTTGCGAGAATCCATATATACTTTTTCACGAGAATCCAGGGTAATTTGCGAGAATATTTACGAGAATCTAGATTTGGATTCTCGCCGAAATATAAGCCCTGATTTCACTCTGAAGTGTGCCTAAATGGCATAAATTGTACCGTGGTTCCCATGTTCGCCAAAGTGGCATAAATTTATTTCAGGATAATACTAATTTTAGGCATTAGTTCAATTGTATACGTTTCGACCCCCAATAAGTATTTCCGAACATATAAATTATTAACAAGCGTAACATGACATCATTGACGAAGATAATTAACACCGATCTACGAGAAGTACGTACCAGTAGTGGCAGTAGCCAAATACCTTAAGGTAATTGACAGTCTTTCGGCTGCTATTATCTGATTAATATTGATAATCTCATGTTGGTATCCTGCTTCTCTATTAGCCACCATGGAAAGAAGCAGAGCAAACATATCAGGTTTTAAAGTACACTGAGTTGCAGAACTTGGCAGAACTTCCAGAAGAGACAATGCAGGCAACAATAATGGCGATATCTGCTTGATTTAGCCACCCATAAACACTTTTAAATATTGCATATCCTCGCGGTGAGGTTTACATTGCATTCGCAAAATAAATTATATTTTTCCTCCAATAAAATTGCCATTTTAGTTATGTTTTGTATCGCAAACGATGAATCTTCTAATTTTCATGGTAGCTGTCATTTGTATTGGGTCACGTGATCACCTAACGAGATCAGGGGAGATAATCAAAAAGTTACGGATAACCAGTAGATCCGCCCAACGCGTAATATTATTATTATTAGTACAAGAACAAAGGATCATTGAAATCTGCGATTATACAAATCAACTTCGCAGGTGCGGTGGATATTTGCAGAACTGATCTTACCATCGTGTTATCAACACAAAATTGACTATTATTGATCAAATAACATCGCCATCATAAATTAAATAAATGAAAAAAAAAATTCTCTGCCTGGACTAATAAAAAAAATGGCGACGTCTTCATGGAATTCTATCATTTCTGCGCATGCACAAGAAACTTCCAAATAAGGAGTTGCCATATAAGGAAACTGCAATCTCAATAATTACCAAGCAATTAAAGTCTTAAAATGAGCTAAAATTTAACATTTTCTTAAATTTGTTTACATTTTTATCTCTCGCGACATAATTGTCAGCGATAAAAACAAATTTGATTCATCGTGGAAGTTAGTCGGTGACTATAAATAATGTCACCATTCAACTGAATGTTGTTGAGCATATTTCAACCAAATAAGGAAGTTTAAATGAATTTATTTTCTTCACACGCAAAGTAAAATTGACAAATTTCAGGATTTTAGCCTGCTTCGTTGGGCCCAAAATTTGCTGTGCACACTCAAAGAACGTCTACCGTCACTCGCTAGACCAAATTATGCCATGACCATGCTATAAACTAGCTTGAAATTGGCAAAACAATGAATTTTTTTTGGTTGAAAAAATTTACATGGGAATCTCCATAGAGAACGATTATTTTTCGATAAAAACGAAAATAATGCGAAATGAAAGTCGGCACTCGTCAGAATGGTGCAGAATAACATACGAGTCTTGTTATATGCGAAAATTTGACCTCATTCGATAAATTAGTCTCGTAATTAAGGAAGCAATGGCGCTCGGACATGTGGAATTCCGTCGCAGACTGTACATGGCAGACGCAATTGTAAAATGTAAACACGCATCAAACACGCATCAAATTTACCTTTTGTGAGAATAACAAAAGCGCAACCTTGATCAAAGTAATACAATTCACAACAACACATAGAATAAAACTGATATAAACACGGTATAAGTGAGAATAAGACGCGTATTTAGACGTGGAATTTGACAACATTTCTTCGCTTCGTTCGCAGAACCGACGCTATAAATATATCTGCTCAAGGCGATCAAGATTACCGAGATGCAGCTATCTGATTTGAAACAAATACCAAGCAATAATCTTAACATAAAGTCAGAAATTTATTGTTTCATGATCGAACGGTTACGTAGCGTTTTTCCGAAGACCCATAACTCCGAAGGTCCGATTCTCCGAAGGTCAGATTCTCCGACGACCCGATTCTCCGAAAGCCCATAACTCCGAAGTCCCGATTCTCCGAAATCCCATAACTCCGAAGACCCATAACTCTGAAAGCCCATAACTCCGAAGGCCTATAACTCCGAACGCCCATAACTCCGAAGGTCTATAACTCCGAAGGGCCGATTCTCCGAAGGTCCGATTCTCCGAAGGTCCGATTCTCCGAAGATCATGTTTTATCGCTTATTAAATAGTGTGTACACAGTCCAGTGGCGGGGTCAATGGGGCCCTAGGGAAGACCGCCCCCAAAAAACATGTCAAATGTCATGTAAACGTCAGGTAATCCCTCCTAGGCATTCAAATATTCACAGTGTTCCTGCCCAGGGGAGCCCCCGGACCAACGATTGGGGGCGACCCCTCCCATGTATGCGCTCCCAAAATCAGGCCTTCGTGATATGCTTTCGGCATATCATATGCATGATATATCCCCCACATATGCTAATTAATGTGCACCCCTAAATGGGAACCCTGGCTCCGCCACTGGTGTGCACCGGGTATATTATAACGAAACGCTGCAAGAATGTCAGAGTAGCCTAACATGCACAGGGGCGACAAGTTCTTCCCCGTTCACCCCTGTACATTTTACTCTGGCATCTCATGGGCCAACGTAACGTTATAGTATCTGGTGTATAGTCAGTGGCGGGCCAGGATTCCCATTTAGGTGGGGGCAGTAGCAAAAGTTTGAATATTTTGATGCCCCATGAACGATTTCCGGGCGTTTACATGACATTGGACATGTTTTGGTAGGGGCCCATATTGTCTGAAATAGCAAGTAGAGGTTTAATGGGGCAGTGGAAATTTTGGGACCCCTTGGCTTCGCCACTGGACTGTACACTATGTAGTAAACGATAATACCCCGATAAAACAAAATCTTCGGAGAATCGGATCTTCGGAGAATCGGACCTTCGGAGTTATGGGCCATCGGAGAATCGGGCCTTCGGAGTTATAGGTCTTCGGAGAATCGGCCCTTCGGAGTTATAGGTCTTCGGAGTAATAGGTCTTCGGAGAATCGGCCCTTCGGAGTTATGGGCTTTCGGAGAATCGGATCTTCGGAGTTATGGGCCGTCGGAGAATCGGGTCTTCGGAGTTATGGGCCGTCGGAAAATCGGGTCTTCGGAGTTGTGGGCCGTCGGAGAATCGGGTCTTCGGAGTTGTGGGCCTTCGTAGTAATAGGTCTTCGGAAAACCGGTCTGACACCGATCGAACTGCGGACCTGATAATTATCGAAATATGTAGGCGAAATAATTTTTAATTAGTTAATCACATGATATAGACATCAACACACTCTTAAAGACGCAATACACCGCCATCTAATGTCGTTATTTAACTGGGTCGGTGTTTGTTGTTATCAATCGTGTATTGCTTCGTTTTTAGTAAGACCATTGTATCTGTTTTGCGCATGCGCAAGTCACTTTCCATATTTGGAATTTCCATATATGGGATTTGTGTTAACCTCAATACCGCTCAAGCTCTAACAAATAACCACGCAATTATCTTAGCATAAAAATAAGATATATTGTAATTTATGCAACTACGACCCTGGTAACCCTGATAACTAATAAAATATACCGGCCAATTCATTTTAAGATCGTTATTTCACTTTGCTTAGGCATAAATACACTCTTAAACGCACAGAAACGACCCATTGGCGTTAAATTAAATATACTCGGTATTTATTTATATTACTTTTTTATTGCTCAGTATAGAGTTAGACCCTCGACACATGTCAATATATTTGGGCTGAATTCATCTGATGCGGTATTATTCCTCGAAATAAACAACAAAGCCCTCGTTACTTCGAAATGTAGTTTGGGCTAACATTTACACAAATCCTCCATGTGTTCTCAGTCGACACACAGATCATCCCAGAAACAACTGTGAAATAAACAGCCAAGGTTTGGTTGAAATAATTAGAACTGAGTGGGGAATCCATTCAGTAAAACATTGGTTAAAGCGACATAATCAACTCAATTTCACAAAATGTGTAAGTTAGTCCGTTTTATGGTATAAAAGGTTTTAATTTATGCCGACGGCAGTATTTTATACATTTTCTCCATTGCTGTAAACATAGTTTCTTGCCAATAAAACAAACTGCATCAGTTACAATATTGCACATGCCGGTTACTATAACAATTCAACTGTCGCTAGGTCACTAAGTGGAATAAATTGAGCGCTGGGCCTGTTGGGGGCCCATATTTAGAGTGTACCGATTGTATGGTTATTCAGTCAATTTTAATCCCGGAAAATTCTATATTTTGTTTAGCGTTTTGATACTTGTGATGTCTCATGGAAATTAATACACTGTTCATTCTGATTTGATATAAGGCCAGTTTTGATTCACTTATTATGACCTAATACTTCATAAACATGCATCATGCTATACATATAGTTTGAGTACATGTATAAATGCTACTCACCAAATACACAAGAAGAATCTAATCAAGCGAATGGTATCCTAGCTCTCCGTATATGCGATGTGTACTTCAAGTTTTTGAAACATTTCTCTATATTATAACTAAAGTTTATATTATGAATCTGTGTAATATTTATACCCATCAGCTGTACATGTATGTACAATTATGTTTATTTCCCCTCATGTCCACGTTTCGGGGTTGATGTCATTGGTTTGTGTTTCCGACGAAGTCCTTTTTGTGGAGTATCATTTGATCGGCGCTTCGAACTTGTTTTTCTGAGTTTGTTTATTTTATCCTGAAGTAAATTGTCATCAATTGTTATTAATTCCTTTGGATGTGAAATGCCAACTTCACTTCCAAAATTATAGTGTGTTGAACCCTCATTCGTTTTCACAATACTATCACCTTCGATGAAATTTGGAAGGTCTGCTTCAGGATTCCACAAGGAAAACATGTAAGATATGTGCAAGTCGATAAGGTTGCACACATGAATCAATGCTGACTTTGGTGGCATCCAGAAATGTGATGGTCTGAATGTATCAGAGCCAGGTCTCTTGATAGAATATTGCCGGACTTCATCGAATGTGAGACTTCCCACTGGAATGGACTTTGGTGAATACATCATTTGCACTAAGCTCATGTAGGCATCTCTGTTAATTTTCGCACCATCCTTGTTCATATTATACTGAACCAGATATTCAAAAAACTCCTGGCTTTTCATTGCCTGCTCAATGAGTTTTTGGTGAGATATACCATGTAATTTCGGAAGGAAATCATTACCAGTCATGCTCAAGAGTATTGATATAGATGCTGCAACATTCGCCCAAGGATATTTCTGTTCTATGTTTCTTATCAGGTTTGTTATGTTGTATATTTCTGACGATTGCTTGTGCAGCAGGATATACAGATCATATTTGAAATCCTGATTATCTTTCCTGGGCCAGAATAAAGACAGTGCGAATACGTGCAAAACAACCGATGTCACCATGGCAAGCACATCGTCTTCTTCTGCAAGGGAATCTGGAAGGTTTTTTAGCCAATCTATCTGAGCCATCTCGGCCTCACCCTTCCGCTGCCTAATTTGTTCCATAAACTTCTTGGATGCAAATCCCTTTGAATCATATGTTGCGTGAAGTGGTGTTGAAAATTTTGGAGAGGTATCTGATACAGTAACTTCACTGACAACGATTATGTTGATGTTCTTCACTTGCAACTTATCAACATTTGCAGCAAGATAATTGCCGATCAGCTTCTTTCCCTCAGTTGTAGATGTTATCGATGACTTACAAAATTTTGTCTCGCTGAGCACTGCATCGCTGGTCTTCAAATGAGCAATTTTTATACTACCCTTCTTCTCTCTTCCTTTCCTAGTAGCAGCTTTGAAGTCATCTGGTGTAAAACTGTACTTCTCTTCACAGATGATGACAGTATCAAGATTATGAAGATTCTTGGTGAGAAAACGAATGATTCCATTCTCAATGTATCTTATATATTGTAAGCCAGATGTTACATGTGTCTTGAACTTAACCCCAGCAAATTCAATTGTGGCATACTTAATTTTTTTCGATTGAACATCAGTGAACCCCTTGAATTCAGAAATTATTTCAGCACTTTGTGGACTACATGATTTGATTAGGTGTGTGATGGCCTTCTTCACTCCAGTTGATTTCTGAACAGCCTTTTTGGAGCAGTCATTAATGAACACAGCCTATATTTTAACCATTAATGAACACATCCTATGTTTTAACCATTACTGAACACAGCCTATGTTTAACCATTACAGAACACAGCCTATGTTTAACCATTACTGAACACAGCCTATGTTTTAACCATTACTGAACACAGCCTATGTTTTAACCATTACTGAACACAGCCTATGTTTAACCATTACTGAACACAGCCTATGTTTTAACCATTACTGAACACAGCCTATGTTTTAACCATTACTGAACACAGCCTATGTTTTAACCATTACTGAACACTGCCTATGTTTTAACCATTACTGAACACAGCCTATGTTTTAACCATTACTGAACACAGCCTATGTTTTAACCATTACTGAACACAGCCTATGTTTTAACCATTACTGAACACTGCCTATGTTTAACCATTACTGAACACAGCCTATGTTTTAACCATTACTGAACACAGCCTATGTTTAACCATTACTGAACACAGCCTATGTTTAACCATTACTGAACACAGCCTATGTTTTAACCATTACTGAACACAGCCTATGTTTTAACCATTACTGAACACTGCCTATGTTTTAACCATTACTGAACACAGCCTATGTTTTAACCATTACTGAACACAGCCTATGTTTTAACCATTACTGAACACAGCCTATGTTTTAACCATTATTGAACACAACCTATGTTTTAACCATTACTGAACACAGCCTATGTTTTAACCATTACTGAACACTGCCTATGTTTAACCATTACTGAACACCGCCTATGTTTTAACCATTACTGAACACAGCCTATGTTTTAACCATTACTGAACACAGCCTATGTTTTAACCATTACTGAACACAGCCTATGTTTTAACCATTACAGAACACAGCCTATGTTTTAACCATTACTGAACACAGCCTATGTTATTAACCATTACTGAACACAGCCTATGTTTTTAACCATTACAGAACACAGCCTATGTTTTAACCATTACTGAACACAGCCTATGTGTTAACCATTACTGAACACAGCCTATGTTTTAACCATTACTGAACACAGCCTATGTTTAACCATTACTGAACACTGCCTATGTTTTAACCATTACTGAACACAGCCTATGTTTTAACCATTACCGAACACTGCCTATGTTTAACCATTACTGAACACAGCCTATGTTTTAACCATTACAGAACACAGCCTATGTTTTAACCATTACTGAACACAGCCTATGTTTTAACCATTACTGAATACAGCCTATGTTTTAACCATTACTGAACACAGCCTATGTTTAACCATTACTGAACACAGCCTATGTTTTAACCATTACTGAACACAGCCTATGTTTTAACCATTACTGAACATTGCCTATGTTTAACCATTACTGAACACAGCCTATGTTTTAACCATTACTGAACAAAGCCTATGTTTAACCATTACTGAACACTGCCTATATTTTAACCATTACTGAACACAGCCTATGTTTTAACCATTACTGAACACAGCCTATGTTTAACCATTACTGAACACTGCCTATATTTTAACCATTACTGAACACAGCCTATGTTTAATTGTTACTGAACACAGCCTATGTTTTAACCATTACTGAACACAGCCTATTCCCTTTTTTTACAGGATTTCCTCATTTTTGGTGCTTTCTTTCTGAGAGTGGTATGTTGGACCATACCACTTCTTGGGGTGATTTGGGCTGGTGTTTATGGAGGTGCATTCAGGTGTGTAATTTATTCCGCCATAAAATATGATGGAAACATATGGACATTCGAAAAAGACGTACACGGCATCCTCTATCTCTATAACACGTGTGCTTTATGAGAATTGTTAATAAGTCAGACCGGGGTGACTACTGATGCGTTTGACTTTCTTTTGTTTTCTAGCCTTAGGGTTCTATGGTCACATTTTGGCTAATATTTTGTAACATCTCTGCGGCCACAGAGTACATTCTATGAAGATGAATATCGAAGAGGTTACTGAACTTACGTTCATGCGATAAATATAGTGTTATAGGTAACAGGTAAGTGGAGGTGATATCATGTTACACATTCAAGAGTGGTGGACCTCTATTGATAAATCAAGCAAATTCGCGTTTTATAGAATTATTAAAAACACGTTCGAACCGGAAAAATATATATCACTTAGCGATAATCAGATCGTCCACAGCCTCATCAAATTTCGAACTAGAAACCACATGCTTCCTAAAGGTTCGTGGAACAACGTTGAAATAACACAACGAGTATGCACGCTATGCAGTGCCGAGATTTGTGACGAATACCACATCATTTTACGCTGTAGTGAACTTAGAGAACTAAGAGAAAAGTATCTTAAGCCATACTTCTATAAGAGGCCAAATGTATTGAAATTATCCACACTTTGTCTGAGTCCTCTTGAGGCTTAATTCCTATATACAACCATTCAAAATCCATATCCAATAACCGAACACGAAACCGATAACACCGAACACAACAGTAAACCGATATATATATATATATCAGATAAATATAATTATATACAAATCAAGTCACTATTACTGTATACAACTATATTATATCCACATGTGTATCCATGCAACAATTATATTTGCATCGATTTTTGCAATATGTTTCTGTTATATCTATTTTGATGACCAGAATACTAATAAACTGAATTGAATTGGTAAGTGGGGGTGTTATCAGATAAGTGGAGGTGTTATCAGATAAGTGGAGGTGTTATCAGGTAAGTCAACACCAATAACATTTGGAAATTGTATAACTTATATATAAATCAGAATCAGAATTTAATTAATCTCAAATCGTCGTACATATTGACATAACAGAGATATATATAGATGTGGACATGCATAATCATATTCATATTCATATTGCACATGCGTGCGTATATACTCATTAAGGTTTATACAAATTATGTTAAACTTATCAATATCGCGGAAAGTCGAGTGCGACTATGTGGGGGGGGGGGGTAGTTAAAAGGGTCGTCAGATTGAGGATAGTATGTGGTGAATCAGCGCTATATTGGATATATACATAGGGAAGTTGATTGCCGAGAATCATGTGTTTGGAGTGTCATATATAGAGTGGACAATTTCCTTAACATGTGAGCGGTTTTGTTTGTGTGTGCGTGGGGGGGGGGGGGGTGAGGGGGGGGGGGGGGGGGGGGGTAGCATGTACATACAAGTGTATAAATGCGTGTACCCTTAATTCACGTACCATATATATGGTAAACTCGGTACCCACTATACGGAAGGACGTGCGGTTTGTTTCATTTCAACTTTTTGACTGATTATGAAACTGCCTATACAGCTATACATTGTGCCGGATATCAGGAAAATGAGGCTTCGCCAGAGGATAATTTAGTGATGCTACACTGCACATAACTAAATTCACATTATGTTGACATCATTCTGCTTAGACCTCACCTTCTATGTGTATTATAAAATTGGAAAGTATGTGTGTTATCAAATTAACAAGTTTTTTTAGTTTCTATAGTTAGTTTGTCTTTTAGTGTTTTTAATTAACCCTTTACCCAACAGAACGGCCCTGTGCCAATGCATTCTCTTATATATGCGAGTCGACCATAGGTCGCCTCGCATATATAAGAGAATGCATTGGCTTAACACATATTAAAAATGATAAAATTGTCAAAGAATATAGAAAAATATTATAAAAATTGTTAAAGAATGTAAGAAAAAATGGTAAAAAGTGTTAAAAAAAGAATTTTTTAGGCCAATGCATTCTCTTATATATGCGAGGCGGCCTATGGTCGACTCGCATATATAAGAGAATACACTGGCACAGGGCATAACTGTAACCATCACAATGTGGACGATGAACCGGTTCCAATGATATCCATATTTATATGGTGTTATTGAGACAGACCGAAGATATTTTAGGCTGTTGAAGCTTTATTTGGGCGTTTTTGTCAGTTTTGTTGGGTAAAGGGTAAAGCCGCTTTCACACATGTCCGTTTCTCCGATGCGTTTCCTTGCGTTTCTAATATTTTAACGCATCCGGAAAACGCATCGGTCAAAACAGTGATAATATCACTGGGTCTTTCACACATGTGCGTTTGCCGGATGCGTTTCTTTTTTTTCATGTCTCGGACTTGAAATGCTGCGTTTCGCCTGCGTTTCTAAAAAAAACAACACACAAGCATGTGTGGCTAGCTTCACGATGGGTTTTCCGGATGCGTTAAAATATTAGAAACGCAAGGAAACGCATCCGATAAACGGACATGTGTGAAAGCGGCTTTAGGTGTCGCTAGTCAGGCACCTCGCTGATTTATATTTCAACTGCCTTACTATTATTTGGGAAATACGTAATGTGTATAAAATAATACGATTTACTATCAAATATATTTCAACCTTCATTCTTCCTCAGTTGTCAGAAATACTTGAAAAGTTGTTCAGGTTGCAATAGATGATTTCATGGGTTTGTAGGAACGCTGAAAATAGGATTTTAAGCATATCGATGCTATAACTGCCATGTGATTAATGGGAGTAATGGTTTGATGGTTTAATAATTGTATAAAGTTACCATAGTATACAAAATGGGATGTTTGAATACGAAGTATGTTTTGGTATCGGTGGGGGCCAGCTTTGTATGGTACTCCACCGGATAAGAGTCTGATTTCTCTCCCTTGCAAAACAGTTGTCTGCACTTCCAAGACAAAATTGATATTATAACTCTTTTGTTTAATGTACCTTACACGGATGTATGCTCCGACAATTTCTGTATCATGTAACGAAGCATTCATATGCTTTTTTTACCAATGATCATGGCGCAGGTTTTGAAAGATTTTCTGAAGTTGACGTTTTCAACACAATTTCCTTCTTGGGCATGAATCAGTGTAACGGGCAACTATTTATGATTAACCCTTTACCCAACAGAACGGCCCTGTGCCAATGCATTCTCTTATATATGCGAGTCGACCATAGGTCGCCTCGCATATATAAGAGAATACATTGGCTTAACACATTAAAAATTAAAAAATTGTTAAAGAATGTAAGAAAAAATGGTAAAAAGTGTTAAAAAAAAAGATTTTTTTTAGGCCAATGCATTCTCTTATATATGCGAGGCGACCTATGGTCGACTCGCATATATAAGAGAATGCATTGGCACAGGGTATAACTGTAACTATCACAATGTGGTCAAGGAGCCGGTTCCAATGATATCCATATTTGTATGGTTTTATTGAGACAGACCGAAGATAGTTTAGGCTGTTGAAGCTTTATTTGGCCGGTTTTGGCCGTTTTGTTGGGTAAAGGGTTAAATGCAATATGTACATCATTTGCCCCAAATACCATTTCCCAAGTTTCAAGAAGAAGTTTAGTGATGCAACTGGATGGTCCCATCTGTTAATTCTCTTTTCTTGATGACTTGGTGAATGTTCATTTGTTTTCCTTTCATTTGATATTTTGGAGATAAACGTACTATATTCCGTTGGCTATTCGAGGAATCGAGTATGAAAACAGTTTGTGAACGAGTCGCTTGACTGCCAGGCGAATCCCGAATATCCAACGAGACAGGGTAGGTTTATCTCCACCCGAATATCTAACGAGACACGGTACGTTTATCTCCACTCTAATTCAATCCATCATATAATTAACGAGACACGGTACGTTTATCTCCACTCTAATTCAATCCATCATATAATTAACGAGACACGGTAGGTTTATCTCCACTCTAATTCAATCCATCATATAATTAACGAGACACGGTACGTTTATCTCCACTCTAATTCAATCCATCATATAATTAACGAGACACGGTACGTTTATCTCCACTCTAATTCAATCCATCATATAATTAACGAGACACGGTAGGTTTATCTCCACTCTAATTCAATCCATCATATAATTAACGAGACACGGTACGTTTATCTCCACTCTAATTCAATCCATCATATAATTAACGAGACACGGTACGTTTATCTCCACTCTAATTTAATCCATCATATAATTAACGAGACACGGTACGTTTATCTCCACTCTAATTTAATCCATCATATAATTAACGAGACACGGTACGTTTATCTCCACTCTAATTTAATCCATCATATAATTAACGAGACACGGTAGGTTTATCTCCACTCTAATTCAATCCATCATATAATTAACGAGACACGGTACGTTTATCTCCACTCTAATTCAATCCATCATATAATTAACGAGACACGGTACGTTTATCTCCACTCTAATTCAATCCATCATATAATTAACGAGACACGGTACGTTTATCTCCACTTTAATTCAATCCATCATATAATTAACGAGACACGGTAGGTTTATCTCCACTCTAATTCAATCCATCATATAATTAACGAGACACGGTACGTTTATCTCCACTCTAATTCAATCCATCATATAATTAATGAGACACGGTACGTTTATCTCCACTCTAATTCAATCCATCATATAATTAACGAGGCACGGTACGTTTATCTCCACTCTAATTCAATCCATCATATAATTATCGATGCACGGTACGTTTATCTCCACTCTAATTCAATCCATCATATAATTAACGAGGCACGGTACGTTTATCTCCACTCTAATTCAATCCATCATATAATTAACGAGGCACGGTACGTTTATCTCCACTCTAATTCAATCCATCATATAATTAACGAGACAGGGTACGTTTATCTCCACTCTAATTCAATCCATCATATAATTAACGAGGCACGGTACGTTTATCTCCACTCTAATTCAATCCATCATATAATTAACGAGACAGGGTACGTTTATCTCCACTCTAATTCAATCCATCATATAATTAACGAGGCACGGTACGTTTATCTCCACTCTAATTCAATCCATCATATAATTAACGAGACACGGTAGGTTTATCTCCACTCTAATTCAGGGTACGTTTATCTCCACTCTAATTCAGGGTACGTTTATCTCCACTCTAATTCAATCCATCAACAAATTTTCAAACAAATGCTCGAAAAGCACTTTTTTTATCGACGTTACATGCTATTACGATATTTCCCTTGTTCCATGGTCCAATCTATGGATAGGTTCCATTTGGCTACTCTTAACAGCACAGAACAACATCCTGTTAACCACGTTCAAAGAAAACAAAGTTCCAGTTGACTGGAGTACGCGACTCCTAACAGCGTGGTGACGTATTTAACGGACGTCGTCAATTACAACATGGTCCGTTCAAAATGCATTCGAATTTAAAAAATAGAGTAAGTCAGACCAAGATCTGAATAGGTTTGATATTTGAAAATTATACCAGATGTACATGTATATACAAGATTTTAAAATAAATTAATTTAATAAATTTATCAACTCTAATTTGGACTTCCATACGTTTAATCTGTTTCTTGTTTACAGCGTACTGTATTTCATATTTTTCGACTTGGTGAGCCAATCAAATCACATTGTGATGCCAGTTGAAGAAGACGAGCCAAACAAAGCATGGTTGCATTTGCAGCTGGAATCCACGTGCAATGTCGAAAAATCGCTGTTCAATGATTGGTTCACTGGACATTTGAATCACCAAATTGAGCACCAGTAAGTTCATTATCGCGTGTATTTATTCACTTAGGGTTGATATTTTCTATCAGTGACAGGCCATTCGAGTTCAAAATGTTTTGAAGACATCCCGAATGCATAATATCCCTATAAATAATAGAGACTGATTGGTTGAAATATTTTCAAAAATGTTATTTTTAATTAAAATCTGGGGAATATTTTTTTACAATTTCGGTGTTTTTTTTTTGGAGAAATTGTGCATAATGTTATTTTTTCCCCCAAAATAATTATACGCTACAAAAAATAAATTATAGATAAAATATGTATAGTTGGCCTTTTTGCGAGAATCAAAGCTGATTCACAAGATTGAGGGTACAAGAATCAAAATCAAATCCTGATTATGCCACAAGTTGGTTGGGATTTCACCCATACAGAGCCCCAAACAAACATGAGCAGACGACACTCTTCTATATGCTTCTATATATGCGTGGGGCTTCCTGCAGGGTAATGGATGTTTTTTATTTTATGTCCTAAAAATTGTAAGAAACATTTATTTAAAAAACATGATAAAAAATTGTTAGGCCAATGCATTCTCTTATATATGCGAGGCGACCTAAGGTCGACTCGCATATATAAGAGAATGCATTGGCACAGGGTAAACAAATGTTGTATTACTCGTTGCATGTTAGAGACGGTCGGAAGGCATCCCCGGGAAAGTTTTGAAAATTCAGTACAATTCAATTTCTCATAAGTCATATCTTGCTTTTAAAAAGTTCACCCTCTCCCTGTATCTTCAGTAAATGAGTTGATGTGAACAGAATTGCAATATATATTGTACATGTCTAGCTTTCAATTTTGAAGGATTTACTGTTTAATAGACAATTGAAAAACAAAATAGCCTGGCATAATAGCTATGATATGATGTCTTTATATAACAGAGATACATGCATGTAAGTGAGCAGTTGAGTAGCGAGAATCGAAGTTGATTCTCATGTTTTACTTTTGCGAGAATCATTTTCAATAATCGATTCTAATTCTCGTACGAATTTTAAGCCCTGGATTCTGGGGGTCTTCGTACACGTTTGATATATCATTGGCTTCCATTTCCACAATACATTGATAAATTCAGTGATTCCACAATACAATGATAAATTCAGTGAGTCCACAATATAGTGATAACTTCAGTGAGTCCACAATACAATAATAAATTCAGCGTCCTTTGAATGATATAGTGTTTTATGTCCTTGGTTTCCATTTCCACAATACAATGATAAATTCAGCGTCCATTTCCACAATACAATCATAAATTCAGCGTCCATTGCCACAATACAATCATAAATTCAGCGTCCATTTCCACAATACAATCATAAATTCAGCGTTCATTTCCACAATACAATTATAAATTCAGCGTCCATTTCCACAATACAATTATAAATTCAGCGTCCATTTCCACAATGCATTTATAAATTCAGCGTCCATTTCCACAATACAATCATAAATTCAGCGTCCATTTCCACAATACAATAATAAATTCAGCGTCAATTTCCACAATATAATCATAAATTCAGCGTCAATTTCCACAATACAATGATAAATTCACCGTCAATTTCCACGATACAATTATAAATTCAGCCTGCTATGAATGTCATGGTGTTTTAAGTCCGACTATTATGTTTTCGTTATGGGGAACTTTTTTTGTAAATATGAAAACTAGTGTTCATCTATATGTGCCAAGGCGGAATAACAGTACATGGTGGCTACTTCCAAAATGGAACCCATGTCAGTCTGTTACACTATATACCTTCAATATTACGGTCCCAAATAAGGACCATACTGTGTAAAAAATATTCAAAACTAAATAACCATATAATATCATATATAAAATATGTTCATTTGGATTCCAAAATGCAGGACAACTAATGAGTGAATTATAATAAATATAAAATAACGTCGGTTGAGTGCTACTATATTCTGTGTCCATTTTGAGGGGAAATTTGATATTGACATCATTGAATTCTGCGAGGGATTTCCTGTTCCGAAAACACAAGCTACTGTGGGTAACACATATACCAAATTCAAATGACAGGCTATGGAAATCTCTTCCATTTCCACATTTTAATGTATTGTCAATATAATATTATTCTTTCTCCACTGTGAACCAATAAATTGACTTAGTTCGTACCACGTGATCATATACATACAAAATGGACATAGGATATCATAGCACTCAACCGACATAATTGTGTGCTTATTATTATTCACTCATTTGTTGTCGTGCATTTTGGGATCCTTATGCTTATTTTGTTTTGGATTTTGATTTTTTGACCCTGTGCCAATGCATTCTCTTATATATGCGGGTCGACCATAGTTCGCCTCGCATATATAAGAGAATGCATTGGCCTAACAATTTTTTATCATTTTTTTTAAATAAATGTTTCTTACAATTTTTAGGACATAAAATAAAAAACATCCATTACCCTGCCGGGAGCCCCACACATATAAATTGTTAGGCCAATGCATTCTCTTATATATGCGAGGCGACCTATGGTCGACTCGCATATATGAGAGAATACATTGGCAGAGGGTAAAAAAAATCACGACTTACGACTGGATTTGATATGGCGGGTCACATATAATAGTACTCAACCGACGTGATTTTGTGTTCATTCATTGTTCCCTGCATTCTGAGATCTAAATGAGCATACCCATATGCTTATTTTGTTTTGGATTTTGTTGCACTGTATGCTCCTTATTTGGGTCCGTAATATTGATGGTATATAGTGTAACAGACTGAAATTGCTTCCATGTATGAAGTAGCCATCATGTACTGTTATTCTCCCGTACACTGTTTTGGCTTCAGAATAATTGTCGACCCTATACTGTTATTCCACTCCGCATGTTTATCTTGACTCCTAGAGTTAGGGTCCCGAGACGTCTATGTGAAAAATAATCCCGGGCCCATATTTGATGTGTATAAACACATATGTGATGTCTGAACCACCACATTTTATACAGCTAGACACAATAAGTTCCATATATGATCCTATGATATTTTCTTGTGTAATTACGGAGTAGATTAGTAAATATCAAAATTGTTTACTTCATGACTACAGCACGAAATTTTGCACACATGTCCAAATACTTATTATTTTAGATATAGAGCCGCATTGAAATTTCACTTTAACCCCATTTTAGGTTAAATTCCACAATTAATCTTCGCAAGGACATTGCGTGTAGCATGTATATCGTTCTACGATGCAATTTGAGCTGTCATGGATGCCCATGGAATGTGGCTTTGTTTTTCAGCTTATTTCCAACGATGCCAAGACACAATCTGCACAAAGTTACACCATTAGCAAAAGAATTGTGTGAGAAACACGGAGCAAAATTCATCGTCAAGTCATTGCCTCGAGCCTTCTTTGATATTTTCTGGTAAGCACCATATTTATTACGCTGATTTCAGCCACAGTGTGTGTAAAGGTGGATGCCCAATATCAACAAGAGGTACCATGACATGTCCGCCGGAAGTTGACACATTAATATGAATCGTACGTGACACGTAGTGGAGCAACCACACACACTGAGAAACAAATATGTTTTCCTACAGCACATTGTGCTGTCAAATCTTTGAAGGACGGTACATAATTATATATACATCAAATTGATGTAATTTTACATCAAGCATGCAATCAAATCTGGTAGATTTCCCGACTTAGAACGACGTTGACCAACCAAGTGAATGCGTCAGGACGATGAAGGATCCTCATTTTGGGTCTTCCTCTTCAAGTTCCGACATTTTAATTTGGTAAGCGTGAGAATGAATTCGGATTCAAGGATTTGATATTTAAGTATAACATTTTATACGGTATATGCATGTACATACATGTTTATAGAATCAATCTAATTTGCCACTAGCATTGACCATTGTGCACTTCAGACTAGATGAGAATATATTGAACTAATTGATTCATGACTCATGTTCTGATCGATACGACGGTACACGTGACACGTAGTTTAAAATGAACGTAATCTAATATCTATTCTAAAGTAGATTATTACTTGATTACTTTAGATTACATTCGTTTTGAACTACGTGGCACGTGGTGGAGCACACACACACAACTTGGTATTTCGTCATATGAGGCTGCACTGTTAAAAATCACCGTCGGTTCGACGGTGTCTCACCGTCATAATCGACGGCCCCACCGTCATAATCGACGGCCCCACACCGTTCCATCAGTTTGACGGCCCCACACCGTTATTTTATGTGCCCATGAAAATTACATATTTTCGTGATTCAAAGTTATGGCCTGAAAATGCCATAGTATATTTATCGGCGACCATATTATATACGGCAATTACTGCATACAGTAGGACTGAATCTTACTCTGCTGATATTTAAAAGATATTATGTGTTGCTCAAATCCCACGATTTACTCTTCTTCTTGAAGAGGTGCCTCGAAAAGTCAACGGGGGAATTTCATAACAAGACAAGACAAGTCAAGGTTAAGTTACTCGTTTTAGCAAAGCTCATTAAAAACTCCATTTTGTATTTCAGTATTTTCACAATCGTGACAATGAGTATTTCATCGATATTTGGCGTAAATTGTTTGTTTTTGGGAACCTGTTACCTTTTCGATTGTGGACAGTTGTAAAGACGGTCTGATTTCGGTTCCTTTGATAACCGGACAAGTTTAAATTCTGCGAAAATCGACTTAATCATTGACAATTTCCACTAAGACTCAATAAGATATTCATGGCAAACATGGCATGATCCAGGGTCTCACTTCATTCAGACTTCAATGCTGTGTTGACTAACAATTGTGACTTAGTATCAAAACACTAGCACATTTACTGACACATGAGGATACGGGTACAATTAACACGAGCTTCGGTGTCAATAAATAGTGACAATAATAAGAACAACAACTCAACGAGCAGCTATTTCTATTATAATGTTGAAAATGCAGTTGACAGTGTTCAGAATCTGATTCAAGTGATTGTTTCAAAGCACATCTTCCCACATCATGTACATTTACAAGAGAGGATATACATGTACTGTGTGCACCAGTTTAATTCACAAGAGATTCATGGCAAACATGGCATGATCCATGGTCTCACTTCATTCAGACTTCAGTGCTGTGTTGACTTTTGTGACTTAGTATCTAAACACTGGCTCATTTACTGACACATGAGGATACAGGTACAATTAACACGGGGCTTCGATGTCAACCAATAGTGACAATAATAACAACTACTGAACGAGCAGCTATTTCTATTATAATGTTGAAAATACAGTTGAGATTGTTCAGAATCTGATTCAAGTGATTGTACTGTGTGCACCAGTGTAATTCACAAGAACTTCAAAGTCAACAACACTGTAAACAATGAACTGACGCCACGCAGTGATGGATGATCACATACCGGTATCTTCAATTCCAACTTTACAATTACTCAGACCAATTCATCCCGTGTTCATCAATTTTCATTGAAACGTTTGGATATGAGACATTGTCATCATTCGCCATGTTATTGTCAAGTTACCGGTATTACGACAATTTACCTGGAGTACACTATTACATGTAGTTCGATGTTCTTATCAAATCATCTTTGGCGGACTCCCTGATATTTCATGGAAAATATGCGACTACAGGAGAACATTGTCGTCAAGTCATTGTGCACAGTTATAATGGGATCTGCTGTTGTCTTGAAGGTTCCAATCCCAACTAGCTGTTATTGATACCGGTATATACTGTACAGTACCAGTCAAAAGAAGTGGTATATTAAGCGCGCTATTTTCGCACTCAATATCGCAATAATATTGCAAGTGGAAACGCTTATAAGCATGTCGCTTGTGATATTATTCCAATATTTTGCACTTAATATCTCAATATTTTGCGATTAATATTGCGACATCTTGCGCTCAAAATTGTGACATTTTAAATCAAATTATTGCTTCTTCTATATTGTTTATTGTATAAATAGAGACAATGTTTTAGATATGTATATAATTATAGATGTAAATGCCATATGTACACTATATGCACAATATTTATCTAATATTATATAAATATAACACTATCGGGTCTGTATGAAATTTAGCGCGCTTAGTATCGCAATATTTTGCGTTGAATATTGCAATAATACGCGCGACTGATTGTTTGGTATTGTGCTATAATCACACGTTTTTCTAAATTGAGCACCCTCAATATCACAATAAAGTCGCGCCTAAAAATACCACTTCTTCTGACTGGTACAGTATTGTGATGATGTACGGATTCATCTGTTTAAAAAAAAACTGTGTTTACAAGTGACTGGACAATTTCACGCCTTACATGTATACATGTATGTTACCAAAAAAGTATGCCATTAAGATATTTTACTTTTACATGTACATAAATTTGAGTTTTAACTGTGAAACATGTAGCTTTGTTTTTATGGCTGAAAAGGGCATGCCGATTCATGTTTTAGAATTTATACAGTAGTTAGTGAAAGGGTTTCAAAGGCGAACACATTACGCGTGCGCAGCCTTTTCGGGATTAAATTCTATGAGGCAGATAACAAGCTTGATCCTCTGCAAACTGCAAAGTTTCATAAGTATCGTAAACTACATGTATGATCATAACATAAGAACTAAGATGTATATTTTAGTTACGAATAATACTAGTTTCGACCATTCAAAAACATATGAATCGTAATGCCTACCTGGAAATCATATTGTCACCATGGCAACCTGGCTAATTCTATAGTAAATTAGCAAATAAAGAGCAAAACATTGGTGTTGACCCATGAAAAATACCATTGGTCTGACCTTTATTAATTACGGTCTTGATATTAATTAAAGGGTGCTGAACTGTAAAAAATACAACGGTCTGCAGTTACTGGTTACGGTCTGCCAGTTACTTTAAGGGTTTTATACCGCGGAACATGCTATGGCCTGACCGTATGTTTAACGGTCAAATGTTGGCAGCGATGTTGCGCGGTCTCAGACCGTTAAAGCGGCGGTATTATACCGTGGAAATTTGCTACGGTCTGACCGTATGTTTAACGGTCAAAAGTTGGCAGCGATGTTGCGCGGTCTCTGGCCGTTGAAACGACGGTGTTTTTTTTAACAGTGTGGAAAGGTCGTATCCCGCTACATTTTGTCAAGTTAACTTCCCAAGCGTCGTATGGGCCGTAAAAGATATACCTTAAATAAAGCATGCACTGTTAAAAAATATCCGTAATTTTACGGCACAGTGTGCTGGTAACTTTGCTGCCATCACATATGCTATAAAAATACGGAACTTCCTTCAAAATGATAAACTTACCACTCCGTAAAATCACAGAGTGGGAAGTTTATCATTTTGAAGGAAGTTCCGTATTTTTATAGCAAATGTGATGGCAGCAAAGTTACCAGACTGTGCCGTAAAATTACGGATATTTTTTAACAGTGCATGGTGTGTCTCAAATTTGCCTTTTATCGGCGACATAGCGCTAAGAATAATTTATGTAACATCACGCAGTGATCACGACGGAGATGACATGCCAACTTGACAAAACATGTCGTGGATTGTGCAATCTTGTCTGGATTCTGGCCCACAAATCCAAAATGACCTCAGAAACAGTGGCATGACGTCTTCATTTTTCGTGTTCATAAGCTAACCAAAGAAATTGGTTTAATTAAAATTAATACACCTAAATCACATGTGAATTCTTCGTAAGTCGGGAATTAGTTACCATCATTTTCATCGCGATGCTTCATTCACAATTCCGCGTTTTGTTCTTTTGCAATCTCCACACTGTTGCTAACCAGAAGTCACGTGATAATTTCTCCAAAATCTATACCCGCGATCTATAAAATCACTGATGGATATAGAAAAAAATATATATGACGTCATTCACCTGCCTGAGGTATAGGCACTTTTGGTGGCTGCTAATAAATTATATAGAATGTTAGATGTTAAATAAAACAAAAAATATTCGTTAATTATGAGACCAGAAAATGAGGATATAACTTGGGGGGGGGGGGGGTGTCCAAATAATTGACCAAAATATTTCTCGGCCCATCGTGGATACTGCTAGCTAGCGTGCTGTGTGGGGTAGCTTCACTATATTCACCCTCTGGGGACCTTATTCTGTAAATGTCCAGCACCATATTTTGTATAAATCACTAATGCTGTGTATGCCTAGGCTGGTGAATTACAATTGTTTGTTTCCTATATATATATATATTCTATATTTGACTCATGTTGGCTCTTTCTTTTATAGGACATTATTTGTGTCTGGTCAAATATGGCGGCAAGCACACGACGCCCTCTATCCATCAACAGAACAATTTGAAGATTACTGAAATCAAGTGTGGCAGGAAACACACAACATTCTCTATCCAACCATGTAAATAACAATGCGAAGACTACTGAAATCAACTGTGGCGGCAAGCACAAAACACACTCTACCCAACCGAAGAACAATTTGAAGACCACTGAATTGTCACGTGGTCTTACAAAACATAGCAGACGACGATACTTCTAGTACCTTCACGCCAATGTGCGAGAAAAACAGACAATTAAAGTTGAGGTAGCGCACCTTAATGTACGTTTTAAAATTCCAATAATTTTTACTGTTTCCTTTCTCTACGCCAGTTTGGTAAATAGTGTAAATAGTGATAATTTGCTCTTTGTTATAATTTGCCTAGTTTCTCCAAATAATTAAAAAACATATTTACCCATATTCAGGTCCGCTCTTTTTGCCAAATTAAAATATTTTTCGCCAAATGTCTTAGAAATTGCCAAATGCTATCTGTTTCTGCAACATTTTATTGAGTCTTCTATTTCGACAATCGCAGCTTGATATCGTAATTAATTGTGAATTCTCGCCTCTCTACTGTCGTTTATCAATAAACCAATAACTGAACAATAACATTTTAGAAGGGCTGCTTCATCAGAATGGCCCAATCGGAAATGGTGTTAGTTAATAATAGATATGAAACCAGGTCCTGTCCGGAAAATATTTATTTGAGAAACTCAATGCGGAAGTGAAACGTCTGCTAAATCCACCAGTGTTGCGCGCGCATCACAACTTGACCGATTCATTTCGCAATAGTTAATTCGTGACGTCACGGAGTCCCAATAAAAAAGTGATATTGCACACTTGGTAGTCCAATATGACATTCGGGAGTACAATATGACTTTTACTCGGACTATCACGTGGCGGCTTTTGCCCAATCGGAAATGGTGTTAGTTAAGGGATGGATAATAATAATAGATATTAATCCAGGAATCCAGGTCCTGTCCGGAAAATATCTATTTGAGAATTTCTTATCACATTTGCGGGACAGTTTTAGAGGATATTTAGAACAGAATCCAGACTGAAATGTTCAGAGCATCATGAAAAAAATGTATTTTAATTATAGATTTACCACGAACTTACAATCGAAATAAACCACTTTATAATCACTTTATTATAGACAAATAATATACACAATTTTCAGCTTTATCTGTATGTTATTATTCACAAAATAGCTATGTGTGGTCTTGAAATAGCGATTTATAAAATTTGTTTGTTGTAATAGTGACCCGGATGAGATCGATCGTCTTTAACCCTTTACCCAACAGAACGGCCCTGCGCCAATGCATTCTCTTATATATGCGAGTCGACCATAGGTCGCCTCGCATATATAAGAGAATGCATTGGCTTAACACATTAAAAATTATAAAATTGTTAAAGAATGTAAGAAAAAATGGTAAAAAGTGTTAAAAAAAGTTTTTTTTTAGGCCAATGCATTCTCTTATATATGCGAGGCGACCTATGGTCGACTCGCATATATAAGAGAATGCATTGGCACAGGGCATACCTGTAACCATCACAATGTGGTCAATGAGCCGGTTCCAATGATATCCATATTTGTATGGTTTTAATGAGACAGACCCAAGATAATTTAGGCTGTTGCAGCTTTATTTGGCCATTTTTTGGCCGGTTTGTTGGGTAAAGGGTTAATACAATGTAAGCGATTGTGGTTGTGTGTTGCTATTGTGATCGTATAGATTAAATGCTTTTTTTGTGATATCTGAAATTTTGTTTTGCCAAGATCTTACATCTTTGTTACCCATAAAGTGTAAAGATTCCGGAGTACATATAATCGTTTTAATATTAGAGTAGAATTTTCCAATATCCATTCTTTATGTCCAAAACGAAAAACTTTTATTATTTAAATACTATGCACAACTTCAATGGGAGATCACATCAGAAGCAACCGACCCGGCTACGCAACTGACAATACTTGCGCATCTCACATTTGTTATAAGTCTGAGTGAATCTAAACAGCTAGAAAAGTATGTTCCCACCTAATATTTACGAGGATATATTCAGATTTGGTAATTGGAATGCAATGAAATTTTAATGAGATAATCACGTATACGTGACCAACATGTCGTATAACTAATAATATGGTGAGTGGCAACACACTTGAGTGAACACCAATTGAATGGGAAGAGTCGACTTTCTATACACCACAAACTCACTTGGTTCATTAAGAGATAGCATGCTCAAGCCTATTTCATGTTATACAATGACCGTTGTATACCATTATTATTATTATAGAATAGATTTAATGAATGGCATAAGGATCGGAACAAGTAATAAATAATCATAATAATCGTAATGACAATGTTCAGCTGCATGCCCATGCATTGTAATGAGGACACGGTCCATTTAAGGCTTACTCCCATAACCCATATGTAGCCTCATATGTAGACCCAAGCAGACGACACTCGTCAGTGCATATTACTCTGTTTGGGGCTCCATAGACGAGTCATCAATGAGTAGTTATTATAGAAAGGGTTATGTTCGTAGAGGAAGCTCAATTCACTGTGAGTTCAGAATTGATAGTCACGACAAATGAGCCAAAAACTACGTCTTCCGGAAACAAAACTATATCTTCAATTTAACGCAGAAATCATTGAAAAGTTAGAATATTTAACCCTTTACCAAACAAAACGGCCAAAAACGCCCAAATAAAGTTTCTCAATAACACCATACAAATGTGGATATCATTGGAACCGGTTCATTGACCACATTGTGGTGGTTACAGTTATGCCCTGTGCCAATGCATTCTCTTATATATGCGAGTCGACCATAGGTCGCCTCGCATATATAAGAGAATGCATTGGCCTAAAAAAATCCTTTTTTTAACACTTTTTACAATTTTTACTTACATTCTTTAACAATTTTTTAATTTTTTCTTACATTTTTTAACAATTTTTATAATATTTTTCTACATTCTTTGACAATTTTATCATTTTTAATATGTTAAGCCAATGCATTCTCTTATATATGCGAGGCGACCTATGGTCGACTCGCATATATAAGAGAAAGCATTGGCACAGGGCCGTTCTGTTGGGTAAATGGTTAACTAGTGCAAACAATGGTTTATTTACAGGGGAAATATTAACGCTTGAGAAATTTATGACATTTCTTCCAAATCAACGCTTCTTGGTTTCCTAGCAGTCTACAAACAAGTTATGCATGTACTGCAAGTAAATTGGCAGCCATATGCAGTGTCCATTCATTGTAACGAGGAAACGGTGCCCCTAAGTCTTGCCTAAATGTTTACTTCTCGCTATGAGATGATGGGGTTAGAGGCGGCACTCATTTGTTCTATACATGCGTCTTTAAGTGACGGTTTTGTGACTGCATCCATAGAAATACACAGATCCTCACTCATGGAAGAACCATTGTTACCCTCCTCCCTATATTACCTGCATTTGTCAATTCCGATAAAAGATGTGGTGTACCCCACTTTTCTCTCGTAAAATGTTGGTAAACCCAAATGTAAACCAATGTAAATCAGAAAATACTATAGTATATTATAGATGGAGTCATGGTGTAACAGATTATATTCTTGTAAAACCTTGTTGAAGCAAACTATAATCTGGTACCACCTCTTTAAAATAACGTCTTCTGGAAAAAAAACGCTCTTTAAATTTGTGTATTATTTGTTTTCCATTTATGAATATATCCCGTATTTAGTCAATATACATTTCTACGCCAGTACTACCGTGGTAAACTGTGATATTGAGGTAAGTTAGCTTGGTAGAGTTACTCTGGTAGAACCACCGAATGCATACTTATATTCTGATAATATACCTGGGTGAAATAGATGAGTGGGTCTACATGTGTGGTATAATATATGGGTGGGTCTACATGTGTGGTATAATATGGTAAAGATTCACTTGAAGAATTTAACCAGGTAACACCCTGGTAAAATTACGTCACTCTACCTGTTCCAATCATCACGGTCAATACCACGGTGTGTTCACCATGGTTAACAAGAGTGCTTTTGTAAGGACTGATGCATACATGTTATCGCTCAAATTAATTGATCTGGGGTCAATACTATGAACAATTTTATACCTGTAAATACAAATAGTATTTATTAATTTGTAATTACAAATTTGTGTTAACTAGCACAGTGGTTTCATAGTACAGGGAAAATTTAGCCGTATTATTTGTATACATGTATTAATTATAAATATACAAACATATTATTAATAGTTTAATAGTTAATTGTTATCGTCTCCCGACCATACATTTTGTCATAATAGGGACACGACGACGCGGGGTGTGACATGTGGGGTGTTGGACGGCTTGGTGGGTGCCCCCAACTTTGGTCAAAATATTTATCAACTGTTGGAAATTTCATACCGATAGGTTGACACAAACATTTTACACCACATACAAGCTCACGTTGTCATTATTGTTCAATTTCACAACTAATAATAAGTGAGAACTGTGTTTGGAGACCATTCAGTCTGATTCACTACCATATTTTTTACTTTTGTTGAAAATTATGGTCTAAATGGCCATCAGATATAACTTGTTCAATGCCGGGATGCAGTATGAAAATTAAAGGTGGACAGCCCATGCACATGCACTCAATCGTCACGTCCCTGTGTCCGTATATGTTGTTACTTTTTCAGTTGAGGGGAGGAGTGTCCACATCTAAATTTAACATGAACAAAACATATTTACAGATATATAATACAAATAGATATATACAAGCAGTGACCCCCGATTAGCCTATATTATATTATTTGGTTTGTTTATTTGTTTGTATGTTTTTTTTTGTTTTTTTTTGGCCACGCTCATTCGGTGAATACTCGATGCATTTCTGATATGAACTGCATTGAGAATTTACAGAGAGAGCTGCGCCACACTACCAGCACTCACTAGATGTCAGTTCGGATATTTCATTGTGATTATATCATTGTTGAGGGATTGCGGATATTTCATTGTGATTATATCATTGTTGAGGGATTGCGCGATACATGATATTATATAATCTGTCAAGACAAACAAGTCGTTTCTCGCTGGCTCAAAATCGCCTTTTGTGGTTCGCGACTGTCACATAAAATGCCGTCTGATTTAGTCAATTTTGTCAAGCTGGGTTTCCCCCTTTATATGAAGCTGTATCATGTATATTATCAGGGGGTGTCCATCACAGTATCGAAGCTGGGACGTGCTAAGGCTCTCAGTTATAGGAGGGGTGGTCATTTTATTATTTCAAACTGCTCCGATATCGTATAATAGGGACGTGGCTATATGGGCTCCGTTTGGTGATGGGGTGTCCATCCTATAATTTCAATATGCACCATTTGAATAAAAAAAATGCCTATAAATTCCACAGAGCGATGGAATCAGAGATGGTTATATGGTCCGGTTTAAGGGTGTGAAAATCGACAATTTATGTTTGATACCCTATATAGACCTTCTACACAAGTTCCTTAACGTAACTTTCAATAATTTGGGTAATTTTACTAGTTACAAGGAACACATACTGCTACCTCACATCCAAGCTGACACCCCCTAAGGTTTGACAATTTCTAAATATAGGCCATTTCAATCCAAACTTTTGACCAAAGTAGGTAAATGTGCAAATGTTGGTCTAAATCAAACACACACCCTCTAATAAATTGTTGGAAAAACAAAATAAGAGAACAAGTTCAACCTATTGTTGTTGTAAAATTTCCAATTCATGTTGTTTCAGGTATCAAATTTCCAACTGTTGAACATGTTGACAAAATGTTAGGGGGGCGAGAAACATAACACAAACCCCTTGTCGCGACGTCCCTGTGGGTTGTACTTGAGATTTCCAGCTGACAAAATATTTTCACAAGGGGGTGAATCGACCCCTTGTCACCACGTCCCTGCTTATCATAGATGGGTATATTATCCGGGTTAAAGGGGTACTGTACGCCAAATGTTGTTGTTGGTTTCTATAGTCTCCGAGTCTGAGTATAAGGTAACACTTTTTTCATTATTTGAAACTCTGTTGAGTACGAAGTAGTGTTACGGAAGACAAATTTACCGGAATGCAAAAATACAAATTGTCGTTGTCGAGTAATTTTTGTACAGTTTTCAACCAAATGAATCAAATAAAAGTTATATTATAGGCATACTAGTCCCATATAATCATTTAAGTTATTGTATCGTCGCTAGTCAGTGAGTGGCTTGAGTGTTCTCCCCGTATCATCATAATATTTTAAGCGATCGTGTGTGCGATCGGTTTAACAAGCCAGTATCCCTCATTTACTTTATTTGATTACGCAAATTCGTAATTTAATTGACGCCATTTTATGGCTCCAGTCATAAATTCAATTTATATCAAATTATTAACTTTTAAATTATTAAATTTTAAGATAGCCTATTAACCTGAGCGTTTACAGAATACATCTTCGACTCAAATTACTTATGTTTCTATATATTATCGATATTAGATCGTTGTTGTCACCGGAAATTTAATGAAAATGGCATACAGTACCCCTTTAAGGTGCGAAAACTGAAAGTTTATGTTGGACACACAATTCGAAGACCTTCTAATCACGTTCCTTAACGTTCCTTAACTTTCAATTAACTTTCATAGTACTCGAACATTCTTTGTGATTGGGAGATATTTGTAAATACAAAGAACACGTACTATTTGTGATTTATGTTTGTAATCGTAGGTTCATAGTATTAGCGGAATGATAAATTGTTATTTCCTACAAACAATGTAGATTCTTACAAAGAAAACGCTTCATAGTATTGACCCCTGGGCAAAGTATCACGTCGAGTTGAAGAGAACAGATCGCTGGACCCGCTGGACATGATGCGAAGCTCAGATCAATTCACTGCAGCGATAACAGGTTTATTATATGACATGCTTTTTATTTAAAAAGCACAATTAATTATGAAATGGAACCACATGTGGGCCACTAGTAACACGAATAAAAAAAGAACTAATTTTGTATAATAATTTGTCCGGCTTTTTACGGACATGCACAGTATGTGAGATAGAGAATGGTGTTATGACATCGGATCACTGTAGCTGATCCGATGGTCGGGAAAATGATCTCTTTACTATAGCGGTATTGGGGAAATCCCATGGTGGCAGCTATAGGGGCCAGGAATCCCATGGTGGCAGCTATAGGGACCAGGAATCCCATGGTGGCAGCTATAGGGGCCAGGAATCCCATGGTGGCAGCTATAGGGACCAGGAATCCCATGGTGGCAGCTATAGGGACCAGGAATCCCATGGTGGCAGCTATAGGGGCCAGGAATCCCATGGTGGCAGCTATAGGGACCAGGAATCCCATGGTGGCAGCTATAGGGACCAGGAATCCCATGGTGGCGGCTATAGGGGCCAGGAATCCCATGGTGGCAGCTATAGGGGCCAGGAATCCCATGGTGGCAGCTATATATAGGGACCAGGAATCCCATGGTGGCAGCTATAGGGGCCAGGAATCCCATGGTGGCAGCTATAGGGACCAGGAATCCCATGGTGGCAGCTATAGGGACCAGGAATCCCATGGTGGCAGCTATAGGGACCAGGAATCCCATGGTGGCAGCTATATGGACCAGGAATCCCATGGTGGCAGCTATATGGACCAGGAATCCCATGGTGGCAGCTATAGGGACCAGGAATCCCATGGTGGCAGCTATAGGGACCAGGAATCCCATGGTGGCAGTTATAGGGACCAGGAATCCCATGGTGGCAGTTATAGGGACCAGGAATCCCATGGTGGCAGCTATATGGACCAGGAATCCCATGGTGGCAGCTATAGGGACCAGGAATCCCATGGTGGCAGCTATAGGGACCAGGAATCCCATGGTGGCAGCTATAGGGGCCAGGAATCCCATGGTGGCAGCTATAGGGGCCAGGAATCACATGGTGGCAGCTATAGGGGCCAGGAATCCCATGGTGGCAGCTATAGGGGCCAGGAATCCCATGGTGGCAGCTATAGGGACCAGGAATCCCATGGTGGCAGCTATAGGGGCCAGGAATCCCATGGTGGCAGCTATAGGGACCAGGAATCCCATGGTGGCAGCTATAGGGGCCAGGAATCCCATGGTGGCAGCTATAGGGGCCAGGAATCCCATGGTGGCAGCTATAGGGGCCAGGAATCCCATGGTGGCAGCTATAGGGACCAGGAATCCCATGGTGGCAGCTATAGGGACCAGGAATCCCATGGTGGCAGCTATAGGGGCCAGGAATCCCATGGCGGCAGCTATAGGGACCAGGAATCCCATGGTGGCAGCTATAGGGACCAGGAATCCCATGGTGGCAGCTATAGGGACCAGGAATCCCATGGTGGCAGCTATAGGGACCAGGAATCCCATGGTGGCAGCTATAGGGACCAGGAATCCGATGGTGGCAGTTATAGGGACCAGCCTAGAAATTTTAAATCGGGAGAAGACACTTTGTTCTAGAGGAAGAAGTCACTTCTTTGTAGACAAGTACATTGAGACCAGCTTAGAAAATTCAAATTGGAAGAGGTTACTTCTCTCCGTATGATTATTTGGGATGAATGGATTGTTATCAGGGAGAAGTCGCGTCTGGATTTCAGTTTACTCTCTAACATCACATTTCTGTGATGATCCAATTATAGCCTATTTGTATTGCCAAGGCACTTAAAGGTACTCAACCCGATAAAACTCCTCTCAATTACTATTTCAATGGCTTCGGGGGTCAAAAATATTTGATTCGAGTCGAGGAAGTCACCCATCAAAGCTCCGATTTGTTAGATATCGATTTTAGAAATCTATTATTTTTCATTATCGGGAATTCTTTCTGGCCCAGAAGATAGTAAAAAATTCGTTATTATTACCCACTTGATTATAGAGTTATCCATCCTTGTCTGTTTGAATAGAATTTTGGCGTAAAATCTCGAGCATGTTACCAAATTGACGGCAGTTATAAGTACTCATCTCGAGAACATAAGAATTTTCAAAAATCAATATCTAATGACTCTGAGCTTTGTTTGATGGGTTCCTCGACTCGAATCAAATATTTTTTACCCCCAAAGCCAAAGAAATAGTAATATAGGACCCTCTGATCGGATTGTTGTTGTTGGAATCTGTTGAGATAGGGACCCTCTTTACGGGTTGAGTACCTTTAAAGGGATACTGTACAGAAATGTTGTTGTGGGTTTCTATATTCTCTGAGTCGTAGAATAAGGTAACCAGATTTCCATTATTTGAAAGTCTGTTGAGAAGGAAGTATTGTTACGGATGGAAGATTAGCCGGAATGCGAAAATACCACTTGTTTTTGTTGAGTAATTTTTGGACAATTTTCAAGCAAATGTATAAAATCAATATTATATTATATGCAAAATAATACCCGTATCAACATCATTTTTTACACGATCAAGTGCGCCACGCGTTACCCAATCCACTATCCATGAATTATTTTGATTACGTCTTGTAAACGAAAATTCGTAATATAATTTATGGCTTCAGCCATAAATGAAATTTATATCAAATTATAAACTTTGATTTTAAGTTAACCTATTAACCTGAACGTTTACATCTTCGACTCAAATTACTTAGTTTTCTATATATTATCGATATTAGATCGTTATCACCGGGAATTTATTGAAAATGGTGTACAGTACCCCTTTAATATGATTGTATATGAGAGTGAAGTCACTTTGACAAAAATAGAGAGAAGTTGCACATTTTGGGGAGTTGTCTCCCAGTTGGCCCTGTATGCTGGTCCGTAATATATTGAGTTATTCCCCTTCCATTGAAAATAATATACTTTGTGCAGAAACTTGAGCACAGAACAGACGTCTTTATCTCAACAAAAACAACACGTCCACAGCTTATTACACTGAATAAGTTGAAATGTTTTTGGAGTTTCCTCTTTCAAATGATATATAATTTGGCAAATAGTTTATATAAAGTAGTCCTTTAAACATTCGTTGACCCGCTCACCTAAAACCACCAATAACTGTAATTAAATATCTGATTGTGACAATAAACTGGTTTATTCCCTTTAAAATATGTTATTTGTTCTGAATTCCATAAGTTGAAAGCGGTAATTTAATGTGGGAAAGATATTTGATCGCAATCTTTACATAAGTTACAAAAAAGTATGAACTCATTTGACATTGCGAATTGACCGTCGTATGGTAAACGTAAACAAGGCCACGTTGTCGTCGATTGAATTACTTTTAGCATGTGTATCCGGTAAGTCGTCGTCGATTGAATTAATTCTAGCATGTGTATCCGGTAAGTTGGAATTTATTACATACATCACGAGACGTCCAGTGTAAGAAATATTTAACAAATAAGAAATAAAGGACCGCTTACAATTAAAATAAACACATAACCGTGGTGTGATGTTGGAACAAATTAACAGCGCACGGGTCCCAATGTGTTGTTTGTGGTGTACTCGATGGTCGACACAGAAGCCGAACGTTGACGATTACACTTTGGAGTATTTCGGGTCTTCTCTAAACGTAAACCATTGTGGGATTGCGTCTAATTACACAGTCTATTCTGTGCGTAATTTGAACAATTTTTTTTGACTATAATACATCAGTATGACCGTATTATATAACTCTTTCTGATATATATCACAATCTATAAGTATCGCGACCCGCTCATTTATATATATATATATATATATATATATATGTGTGTGTCACGATTAACCGAATAACCAGTTTATTCTACAGATGATATAATATTTCTTCTTAACTTTACATGAATTGTCAAATCAATTTAATAAGAAAACACAATTTATCGCATTGTTTACATTAATTCTGAAGAATGCGAACTAGTCATGTTACAAACACGAAGAAACATGAGCTACACAATACGTATTTTAATATAAACTCCACCATAAAGATGTACATTGTGTGTTGTGATGTGATGTGATGTGATGTGTGATGTAGGATCAAAACCCATTAAAATTATATTATGTTTGTTCTAACGGCACCCTCTAGAGTGCGTCCGCAATAGACATATCTCATGACGCTGCATGTAATTTATAATTATTTTCAAAACAACATTCAGCAAATAGAATATGAGAGGTTGGTTAAACCAAACACTTTTCTGTAATCTTCCCGGGATAAAATCGGCTGCGAGCCGCCCACGCTCACCATGCTAACAAGTGAAGTAGGTATTTTTGTGAATTCTCTGCGCATCAGAAAGTCTTCCATGAACAAGTGATTGGAACACGTGGTAATAGTCACGTGATCATCACATGATATCAGTTGTCTCGATTTCTCTAAAAGTGCGAGTGCAACATCTTCCGAATCCGCGAAAAGCGGA
This sequence comes from Siphonodentalium dalli, assembly GCA_032622095.1. NCBI lineage: Eukaryota > Metazoa > Mollusca > Scaphopoda > Gadilida > Siphonodentaliidae > Siphonodentalium > Siphonodentalium dalli. The sequence goes on along the minus strand of CP136064.1, from coordinate 282,040,163 downwards.
GCGATTTTGAATCGGTTCGCGAAGCAATGCCTCACCAATGAATAGCCTATGATGTTTCCGTTTCTGACCGCTACGAAACCGGTTGTTCTCGGATGACGACTGATGGCGGTTAATATCACAGGGCGAGGGATTTTGTGGATTCCGGCATCATAATCAACCAAAGCGTCCAGTGACACGCTGCCTAACTCGGTCAATTCGAATCCGTAATGATCGTGAAGGATCGGCATTTTCCGGAAGGATCCGTCCCACACATTGAACTCGGAATCTTGAGAACCAGAATACCCGTAGTATGTATAATCAGAATCTGGATACTTATAACCGACCAGACGACCCGTATCCAGGTGTTTCAGGGCATAATATGCTGTTGCCGCCCCGAGTCCTGTTCCGCGAAATTCCTGATCGACATGTCGGTAACACATTCCACTCATTCCGTTGTCATGGTATTTCACAGCCATGATGAAACCTGTGAATAAAGACATATTTTCGACATATTTAGATTGAAGCTTCTTATTTGACCATTCCTATGTTAAATGGATTCTTCCAGTCAGTTAAAAAGTGTACATCGGAATGGCCTATTGTTAATTTGGATGGATGTTAGCTTGATAAGGTGCTAAAATCAGACGGCAGATAATATAACTGTGATTTAAACCTTTAACTCAGATCAGCTATGAGATTTACCGCTAACTACGATCGAAATAAACTGCTTTATTTTGCCTTTACGGACAGATAATATACCACGTTTTGTTTGTATTTCATTAAATAAATAGCTAGTTCTAGTTTTGAAATCTGAATTTATAAAAAGTTATGTTGTGTTTGTGGCCCGAGATCGAGATATATATATATATATATGGGTCATTATTAAATTCAATATTCAGGGGGTTATAGGTTGAGATATTATACTTTCGGACATATATCTGTGCACTATAGTATACGTACTCATGATCCCAACATATATCTGTGCACTATATAAAATACACACTGATGATCCCGTCACATATCTGTGCACTATATAAAATACACACTGATGATCCCATAATATATCTGTGCACTATATAAAATACACACTGATGATCCCATAATATATCTGTGTACTATATAAAATACACACTGATGATCCCATAATATATCGATGCATTATAGAATACACACTGATGATCCCATAATATATCTGTGTACTATATAAAATACACACTGATGATCCCATAATATATCGATGCATTATAGAATACACACTGATGATCCCATAATATATCGATGCATTATAGAATACACACTGATGATCCCGTCACATACTAGTATGTGTGCACTATAGTATACGTACTCATGATCCCATCATATATATGTGCACTATATAGTATACTTACTTATGATCCCATCTTGTTCTGTTTCGGCGAGTATCCCGCCCCCTCCGTGGTTCGTGTCTTCTAACATGAAGCTAATATCGGACTCCCCGAAGTCGATCACAGATTGCCGATCCATCAGAAACCGGCAAACGTCTGGGAAGTCTCGCTTCTCCATTTTCCTCAGCGTGGCCTTGCATTGTGAACCCATGTCGTGCTCCCTGCGAAAGAATGAACACATAAACTACATAATGCGTACACCGTATAACAAAAACTAGCAACCTGTTTTAATCGTGCACAAAAGCAAGAAATTATCAGGTGTGTAATTTGAAGACTCAATGTTACGTGCCCCTATAACTGTTATATATTCTGCTGGGTTATTATTTCGCGTATAGAGCAGAACCGATTATATTAACAGAATGACATGAGTGTGTGAATGGATGTGTTGATACGTTGTCCGATAGTACATACGATAGTTATGTGTTGTTATATGTTCCTGGAATCTAGGATAAACTTCCTTTCCCCAGTGATTGTAACTGCTAGGGTTAATTGTATAGATAAGCACAATACATAGAAGACAGATTATATAGTGTAGAAACACACACGCATAATTAACAAGATCACATTCTTAAGTGGTTATGACTGGTAGCAACCATTGTATAAGTTAGGGTGGATAAAGCCAGTATCATTCTATAAGACAGTATAGTAATACACGTCATATCCAAGTGTATCATGTATCTCGGACCATATTTAGAGGCATGATACACCAGAGGTTGGAATAACTACCCGTGCTCTGAAGCGGGAGTCGGTCTTATCCGACAACCTTGCTACTATACCCAATACCCTCTGTTCTTCCGCCTATGTACTGTGCTTATCGAGAAAGACTTATACATATATAAAGTATGAAGATCTATGAACCAGTTATTGTAATCAATGTTCCCGACACGGCCAATTCAACATCTAAACCCTAGACACCGGGACAACGTCACGATGGTTAGTGCGGAGGATAGAACGAGTGGCACAGCCTCGTGTTCTATCCATTAGCGGCGATGGCACAAGCGCCGTATGAATAAACCCATTAAAACACGTGTCGTTCTGTGTTTATTACACGTTACCAGTCCTAGAATCCGTGCATTAAAAAGACAGGTTTGCAGGGTTTGTTTAGGCACATAGAGGGCGTGTATTGTCGAGGTGTGATGATGCTCTTATTTTATAGTTCCGAGTTTATGGTTGAAGAGAACGTCATGTACGCCATTCGACGTCAACGAGATGCGTATGGAAAGTACGTTCCATACGGATTTGTAAATATGGAACAGCAATAACAGGTTCGACGAGCGGCAGACGTCGATTTAAGGCCATCGGTTGGACGTTGCGGGACGTCGCGGGACAGGACGTTCGAACAACGTCTGACAAGCGTCAAAATAACGCCTATTGATCGGCGTCAATGCGAAGTTTTTACATTGACGTTTAGGTGACGGTCGAGATACGACGTCGGACTGACCTTTATCTGACGGCCAACATCTAGTCGTGGAGACGTCAACCGGCGATGTCTAACCGATGCTGAAATTATGTCAATGCGACGTCGTGGCAACTAATGGGCGTACAGACTTGTTTTGTCATGTGTGATGATGCTTTTATTTCATGGCTGAACTAACGTCATTTACGTCATATGACGTCAACGGGATACGTATGCTATTATATGGAACGCGTGTTCCGTACTGATTAATTGTAAATATGGAACAGTAGGAACACAGTAATTCTATGAACAAGCGTGTATCTTACTTACTGTATCGGGGGCTGCATGCATGTAATACACGGACTTACTGTATCGGGGGGCTGCGTGCATGTAATACACGGACTTACTGTATCTGGGGCTGTGTTGACGAGGTCTAGTTGACTAATAAACTGACTTACTGTATCGGGGGCTGTGTTGACGAGGTCCTGTTGAATTGGAAGCCGATTGAGGCCCGAATATGGTGAACCGAGCGGACTAAATTCGCCAAAATATTCCGAGATAACATTGTGAGAGTCCTTGTGGTGTCAGAAGGTCACGTGTGATGTTTGATCAAACAGATTGCAAGGGAAAAATATAAGTACACATTACTTGTTTATATAAACCAGCCACCTCTTTGATCCATTGCATGATACAATTATTGCCGAAAAACTCTCCTGAACTTTGACACAATTACGGGGTTAAATATCGGTTTGTTGCATACACCGCGGGTGTGACAAGAGTTACGATAAGAAAACTATTACAAGGTCACGCAGGGATGTGAGGGGGTGTGGGGGGGGGGTGTCTCACCCCCCAGCAGAGAGCTATATTTTCAATAGTTGGAAATTTCATACCTGCCACAACGAAATTTCACACCAACAATAGGTTGAAAATGTTCTTGTAGTTTGATTATAAAACAATTTATTGGGGGGAATTTATTGTTTTTGGACCAATATTTGCTTATGTTCCTATTTTTGATCAAAAATTTTGACAGAAATGGTCATCAGTTGGAAATTTTCCAACCTTAGGGGGGTGACAGGTTGGAAATTTCCAACACTTGGAAAGCTTGTGTCCTGGTCCCTCCCCCGTGGCCAGTCAAAAACTTCTAGTTAATTTAAGAAAACAATATTGTCATACAATTGGTCAACATTGTCATTGGAATTGTCATCAGTTTGAAATTTCCAACAGTAGGAAGGCTTGAGGCTAGTCTAGTTGTTAGGATTTTGCGATTTTCTTGTTCAGATTTCAAAATTTTCGCACACCGGGCTGAACCATGGTCGGCCCGGTGTGTCATTGCCCCATCCACATGGCCAATACAAAACTGCTAATTAGTTTAGCAAAACAATATTTTACTACATTTGGTCAAACTTGTAGACATAAATGGTCATCAGTTGAAGAATTTTCCAACCTGAGGGGGAGCATGAGGTTTGAAATTTCCAACACTAGGAAAGCTTCAGTTGAGGCCAGTCTAGATGCTAGGATTTGCGATTTTCTTGTATAGTTTTCAAAATTTTCTCACACCGGGCCGAACAACCATGGTCGGCCCGGTGTTTCCTGGTCTGTTGTCGGTAGCTGTGTGCATTTGTCTGGAATTAGATCACTAGTTGTTTTTTTTGGGGAAATTTTCAGGTTAAAATATCTTAATGTTCTCATACTGGGAAAATAGAAGCATGGCTTATGAATATATAGGAAATTAGGCCTGAGCATGAGGTACAAGGGGGGGGGGGGTGCAAATGGAATTATGCAAAAAGTTGTGTTGGTGTGATTCCGACTCAAGGGGGGGGGGTGCAGTTGGAAATTCCCAAGGTGGACACCCCCCCAGCGGAGACCCTCTAGCCACATCCCTGAGGTCACGTGTATGTGCAGTTTGATCAAACAGATGCATGACAAGGGAGAACTGTAAGTGCACACTTCGATCTATTTATAATATACGTCGATGGTGCACATTACTTGTTTACATGACCAGCCACCTTAAAAGTTATTGATTCATTGTATGAAACTAGTATGAACCAACTATAGAGTGATACCGTAGTAATCGTATACATTTAAAGTATTTGTACATAATATATAGACTGACATTTTGTTGTAAATACCTCCTATGTGACATGCTATGTCAGGAGAACCGCCGATGGCCCGACGTTGGCTGTATAGACGTTTTGTTAGTATTATTATTGTAGGAGGGGTATTTGTTTTTTAGTAGGACTTGTTAGTACTTTTACATATATACATGTACATACCTGGAGGAGTATTTTACTATACGCTTGCGAACCATAGGCTAGATAGGCTTGAAATTTTTGTCAATACTTATAAATACCCTAGCTGTTAGGCAGGTAACTCTAATTACATATCTACAACGTACTGGAAGCTTACGCTCCGAGGGGATGAATTTGGACAGGAATTTTGCCAATAAAGGTACTTAATCCGATCAGACGCTCCTAAATTACTATTTCTTTGGCTTCGGGGGTAAAAATATTTGATTCGAGTCGAGGAACCTACCCATCAAAGCTCAGACTGATCAGATATCGATTTTTGAAGTTTGTTATTTCAAGATGGATAAAAAGATGGATAACTCTAAAACCAAGTGTTTATTATTATCACTTGATTTTAGAGTTATCCATCTTTATCTGCAAGACTGACGTTTGTCATCGTTATTCTGGCCCAGAAACAATTGAAATATCGATATCTGATCACTCGAATCAAATATGTGTTACCCCCCCCCCCCCCATATGTGTTACCCCCCCTCCCCAATATGTGTTACCCCCCCCCCCCCCCCCCCCCCCCCCCCCCCGAAGCCAAATATGTGTTACCCCCCTAAGTGGGGGTGTCAGGTTTGAAATTTCCAACTCTATGAAGGCTTGAGGCCAGTATAGATACTAGGATTTTGAGATTTTCTTGTTCAGATTTCCAAATTTTCACACACCGGCCCAACCATGGTCCGCCTGGTGTGTCATGATCCCTCCCCGTGGCCAATACAATAAAAACTGGGAATTAGTTTAAGAAAACAATATTTTACTACATTTGGTCAAAATTGTGGACTGAAATGGTCATCAGTTGGAGAATTTTCCAACATAAGGGTCACTATGAGGTTTGAAATTTCCAACAATAGGGAAGCTTCCGTGGGCCAGTCTAGAAGCTAGGATTTAGAAGCTAGGATTTAGAAGCTAGGATTTTAGAAGCTAGGATTTAGAAGCTAGGATTCTAGGATTTTGCGATTTTCTTGTTTGATTTTCAAAATGTTCTCACACGGGGTCTCTTGTCCGTAGCCATGTGCATTTGTCTGGAGTTGGACCACTAGATGTTAGGATTTGTGCAATTTTCAAGTTCAAATATCTGAATGTTCTCATACCGGGTATATTTTGGCTAAGTTAGTCAAAAATAACTAAGTTACGTGTTGACTAAGGCTATGACTAAGTTTGTTTTTTCAGTGTGTAACATGTGGCAGACTCCAGCAGTTATGGGGACGATCGTAGTTGAGTTTTCTCTTCGTGGCCGTGATCCGTCCTGGTGTTGAAGTAATTGGAACAACCGTGGCGTTGAATATATTTATTGAGAGCAATTTTAGTCCCGTGGTTTGGACAAAAAGACACAGCAAACGTGTAGATCGAAAGACGAAGTGAAGTATCAAATTCGGCGCGTGGCTTTTATCCAAGCGGCCGAATTTAATGTCCTCATATATCATTGGGGTAATAAAGTTGTAATCGCATAAGTTACCAGCGACACCCGACAGTAACATGACTGTTATCAAATTAATAATCATAATTAGTATTGTAATGTAGCGATGTTCCGTCACGAACCAGACAGACCTCATTAGGCTTCTTGCAGGTGTGCTTATTGTTTGTAATTAGGACCGTTGGTTCGTTATCACAATGCACGATCACCGCTATAGATACATGGATACAGAATTTACAGAATGGCCCTTGTTCGTGGTTGGTTAAAACAATAAACAAGGAAGTTAACTAATATAGAAAGCTTTAGAAAGATCGTAAAGGGGCACATTGTCATTATTTTCATAATTAATTTAGGGGCAAATATTATATCGATAACGGCATTCTGTTAGTGAAATCTCATTCGAGTGACGACATAACAGGATGACGTGATTACTATTAACGTTGCTATGCCTTTGAGTCATATAACATTTATAAATCATTGGTAGTAATACATTTAGAAAACAATTAATAATAATACAATACAATAAATCAACAATCAATAATATATACAATGAAAGAACACAGTAGCTCAGAACGGTGTTGTTCAGTAGTCTATCACTGAAGAAAATGTTGATCACTATATGATCTATATTGAAATTTACATTGAAGAAATGTTGATCACTTTTATGATCTCTATTGAATATTTGATGACTTGATTATCATCTATATCTGCAGTCGTCCACACTGAGAAATGTTGATCACTTTATGATCTATATCCAGTTTTGATGACTTGATTATCATCTATATGTTCAGTCGTCCACACTGATATATTGAATCTGATGACTTGATTATCATCGATATGTTCAGTCGTCCACACTGAGAAATGTTGATCATTGTATGATCTATATTGAATTATTTGATGACTTGATTATCATCTATATGTTCAGTCGTCCACACTGATATATTGAAATCTGATGACTTGATTATCATCGATATGTTCAGTCGTCCACACTGAGAAATGTTTATCACTTTGTGACTTCCGATTTAAGGATAGGTTTCCTTTCTGATTTCTCGGAATGTTCCACTGGTTGACGTACCTTATCAGCAAGTTTGCTGTTTACGAACGTAACAGTTGGAGTTTTGGTCAGTTCAGGTGCGAATTTCTGAAGAATTTCCAGGCCAGGGTCATGAATTCTCGTCCGAGGTAGAGGATCGTCATTCTTCACCGAGGAGAGTTGCTTCACTATTGCCGGACGGGGATCATGAGTTCTCGTCCGAGGAATAGGAGGCGTTGAACATATTTTCACCTGGAGTCTACCACCTTCATCTTGTAGAGCTTCTGCATCAGAATTTGACTCATATGCACTATCACTAGTACCCTTTTCCGGTTTCACAGTATATCTGACCATATGACGTCTATTGCGACGTTTAGAAGAAATGGGGCACCTAATTCTACGTCTATACTTGCAAGTTAAGCAAGTAGCAAGAATGATCAGGGGAATAGCAATCAATGCCAAAAGGGGATGAGAAAATGATATATCATTACGCCACCGTAGTGTGGTGTTTCTAGCTTTTGGTTTTTTGATATCGCATGGTCGATCGATAATTCACTGGGTGATTGTACATTCGGCAAACCTCGTCAGATTCCGTCACCGTTTCATCGTACCGATAATTACGAGAGTACAACTAAGATTGGCACATGTGTTTACGTCACCGGTGTAATTGTGGGGACATGCTTCTATTATGAAGGTTTGCTATCCCGAAGGTCCGCTATTCCGAAGGTTCTCTATTCCGAAGGTTTTTGTTATTTTTAGGTTAATTCTATATTTTAAAGTATTGAGACTAATTTGAGAGGGTTCATTTTCACAAAGATTCTTTATATGGAGTGTGCGCTCACATCCGAACTGATCATGCGCGCACACCGATACAGATACAGGAGGAAATAACTTAACTTAGAACATTAAATGTGATTTTGTTTTGTTTTCGCTGGTTTTCTTGAGATTTTATGTCATTACGTGGGCCCATACCTTTGAATTCTTGGCATATACTATGAATGTTGTGGTATATATGGACCCTCCCGCATTGGGACATGACATAGGTTCAGTTGACTTAAGTGGTGTTCTGTGTGTGCTCCAATTTGGAGTTCAATATGTTAAGGGCCACGTTTAGAATTTTATGGGTCCATACCTTTGAACTCTGGGCATATAATATGAATATTGGGGGGCATGTCTCTATTCCGAAGGTTCACTATCCCGAAGGTCCACTATTCCGAAATTTCTCTGAATGTTCGCTATTCCGAAGGTTCACCAATCCGAAGGTTCGTTATTCCGAAGGTTCTGTGTTCCAAAGATTTTTTTTATTTTAAGGTTAATTCTATATTCTAAAGTAACGAGAGGGTTCATTATCACGAAGATTCTTTTTATGAAGGAAATAACGTAAAACATTAAATGTGATTTTGTTTTGTTTTCGAGGGTTTTCTTGAGTTTAATGTCATTACGTATGACCTTATTTCTCATTACATATTCACGCCAAGGAGCCCACACAATTGCTATGTTACGATGCGATTTAATGTGATTATGTGTGACCTAATATCTCAATAATCTGAGGCAAGAGTACGCCTACTAAAGGCGAATTATAACAGTTGGGGGTATAACGCTCAATAAATACTGGAGGCTATAACAAACTGCGCAGTAGAATATCGCTGAATGGACGAGTATGAGATGAGCCTAAATGCAATTGTGACTTTGTTTAAAGGCCCACTTAATTTTCGAGTCATTAATTTTTTATAGTATATACGGTTTTAATAACAATTTATGCCATAAAATTTGAATAAACTACTATAATTCATCACCATTTGAAAGGCAGAATACTTCTATCTCCTAGTTTGAAACACCTTCAAAATACCGCGTCGTATATCTAGCAATTAGCAACCAACATGTCCTCCTCGGCTTTCCATAGAATTCAACGTAATTTGATACTTATGGGTATTTGTGTCCGGGAAGTGTTTTGAACGGGTCAAATCGTGACCCCGACCTGACCTTGACCATTAAAACTGTCAATGCAAGGTCAATTTGGGTAAAACGGACAAATTTCGGCGAAATTTGATACCTAGGGATACTTTGGTCCGAGGAGAGTTTTGAACGGGTCAAATCGTGACCTCGGCCTGACCTTGACCTTCAATATGGCCAATCAAAGGTCAACTCGGATAAAACGGATAGATTTCGACGAAATTTGATACCTATGGGTACTTTTGTCGGGGGGGGGGGGTGTTTTGGACGGGTCAAATCATGACTCTGACCTTACCTTGACCTTCAAAATTGTTAATTAAAGGTCAAGTTGGGTAAAACGGACGGATTTCGACGAAATTTGATACCTATGGGTAGTTTTCTACGGGTGGGGGTGTTGTGGACTGGACAAATCATGACCCTGACCTGACCTTGACTTTCGAAATAGTCAATTGAAGGTCAAATCGCACCTTTCACCGGAAAGCAGATGGGAAACAGCCCGGGTGAAGTCGGGCCTATCAGCTTGTGTAATAAAGAAGACAGTTTGATGAAAGTAATGTATGCCACGAGAAACGGGAAAACTTGAAATATGGAAGTACGCAAATTTCCCGCATAAAATTTGAAAGCTAGTTTATAGAATAATTGTATTATTATTTATATTTATGGCTAATAATGCGATCTTGGTGGCGTTACCATTTCTGACTATGGTTTTCTTGTTTACATCTGTGGCAGTGATTGAATCTAGGGTAGATACTAATTCTTCTATAGGAATTTTATCGACATTTCGTAATTTATCAGGGACGGTTATGTTGTCGTTAGCTTGCATCTTCCGCAATAACGGTTCCTATAATCGGTATTTAGAATTATTAAATTTCGGCAATAGCTCTTGATCAAAAGCCGTGACAAAGTTGGAATTGTTACCATTATAATAACTTTCAAATTTGAGGCTTTGGCTAGAGGCAGAACACGTGGGCTCTATTTCGAGTAAACCAAGGGGTGGCGATAAAGTCACTTGGTCTGGTGCATCTCGATTTCGACAGTCTATGGAGAATTTTAAAGGTCGTTCAAGACTTAAAATAAATAATCCTTGATTAACTTGGCTTACATAAGGAAGAAGACTGTTTGGAGCAACGTCAACTACGCAATGTTTAGCGATTGATCGGCTATCTGATAAGAATAAAGCGACGTGACATGGTTTATATTTGTCTATGTCTCGAATTAAACCATCATACATACAATAAGGTAAAGTATTGTGGAGGCAGGTCGATGTAGGAGATAAATTTAGATATTGTGTTCTACTAGGGTTAATTGCTAAACTATTTGTTTTAAGACGGTATTCAGCCAACATGTGATTAAATCTTACATTCACCTTAGGTTCATTAAGCGTATATGGTAAGGAATGAATTTTAAAGATCTCAAATCGATTTTTAATATATAACAGAGGCACTTTGATCAAAACAATGATTTGTTTTTCAGTTATGATGGTACTACACGACAAGTGTTGGTAATAGTGCCATAACTCAGTGGTTGGATCAAAAGGGAGTTTGAGGTGATCGGGTAGTTTTCCTTTAAGATTATGCAGCATGTGTCTAAATACATCTATCCTAATAACACTAGGAGAGATTCGATTCGTTGTTAAAACATTTAGTTGACCATGAAGATGTTCAAGGTAAAAACGAGCAGATGTTACCATCTGGCTTATTTCATTAATGATTAAATCCAGATTATGATGAGTGCTACTGTAGTATTCTAATTTAAGGATATGTTTATACTGTTCATTAATGGTTGCATCTATATTAGTTTTGATTAATGCTACTGTCTCCATTAGTTGATTGATTTTCTGTCTATTCTCTTTCAGGTAATTGCGCGTAGCATTCATGATACTTAAACTTTGTTTTATCACATGGCGTACTTTCAACTGATTCTGAGATAATCGTTCGATCGCGGTTCTTATGTTTTTCAAGTCAGATTCACTTACGGTTCCGAATAACCAAGATAATCCTTCACCGATAAACGGAAGTAAAGAGCGTTTACCTCGTTTACGCGAACGTGACGATTTATGTTTACGTAATTTTTGGGGTCGACTGATTGGTTTGGGATAATCATAATTTTTACTATCATGTAAAGTTTTATATTCGTGATATCTCATAACGACACTAGCATATTATCGGCGTATCATTGCAAGCTCGTCATTCAGGCCCTGGAAAGTAACTTCAAATTCTATTTTTGCACTAGAGTTTGGGAACAACGCGTCTGCGTGATCATATATAGTTCTTTCCAAGTACCGATGAGCATCACTTATTTGATTAGAGAGCAAGTCAAGGTACATATCAAAGGGAGCTAGATCAATTACAAATCCCAAAGTCCAATCAGAATTTGTCATCGTGACATCTTTGATTGTGTGAAATATTACATTGTGTGAAACTATGAGTGTAGCCGATATGACTGTGAGGAACGGAAAGATACTCATTAATATTTGGACTGTCTTCATGGTGTCTGTAATGAGAAGGTATGTTTTTGTATGTCAAAAGTGTGTCATTTAGTGTGTATAAGTGTCGTAGTGATTAATGTTGTCAATTACCAGGTGTCTGTTTTGCAATATGGCCGCGCCAGCACAACCATATAAACCGCAGGCGTAGGTGCTAAGTGTGTAAATGTTATGTGAGGGTTGTAGTTGTTGAATGGTTTGTTTTGGTCATTAATTATAATGACTTTGTATTCATGAAAACATTATTGGACTAATTATTGAGGCATTCCTTTTTCTTAGTGGAGCGGCAGAGGTATTTTTCCTTTCCGCAAGTACTCCACCACCGTTAATGGTATACTGTAGAACCAGTAATATTCGGTATAATCGAATACAATTTTTCAATTTTTACCCATCAATGGCTATTGTTTAAGGAACGCTGTACACAATTGGACTTTATTATGGACTTCATTATTAACATTGTCGGACTATTATTATTGGACTTTTCAGGCATGCCCCTTATAAGTGGAGTGGCAGAAATATTTATCCTATCCACATATACTCCACCACCATTAATGGTATACTGTAGAACCAGTAATATCCGGTATAATCGAATACAATTTTTCAATTTTTACCCATCAATGGCTATTGTTTAAGGGGAAGCTCTGTACATTTATTTAGAATTTATAACATTATTAAAGCCATTCTGGCCATACATAATCAGATGTGATTAACTCGACAGAGGCAAGGGATTTAGTCGGAGTCTCGACTTTTGTTATAAAGTCTACCTGCATATCTGCATCGTCATGGTTCATGTCCTCTGCGGGCGTTTCGAATTCACTATCGTCATCGGCCGACGCAGAAGCAATTTCAGATATACCATCAGACGATTCAGAGAGCATAAAACCTTCTTCAGAAGACACATGGTCTTCAGTCCCCGATTGAGGGTCATCCCTGTGCTTTTCTGCACGCAACCTTTTAGCAAGGTCCATTAATGGAATGTTATCCTCATCGGAAGAATGTTCCCTCACATGTCGGTGTTGTCGCGCTAAGCGAGCAAGAGGTATATTATCTTCAGAATCACTTTCAGAGTCTGAAGATGATTCTGATGGGGGAACTACATACCGTTGTGCACGTAAGGCTACAACTTTGTCATCACCTTTAGGGATTTCCCATTCAAGGTGTGCTTTTCGTAGCAGTTCCGCATGACATTTGGTAACCCTTCCGGTGAGCTGATTGCGAATCCTATAACTCACAGGAGACATTTTAACTACTACCCGGTAATAAGGGTGCCATTTAGAGGCCAGTTTATTTCTGGTTCGATTATCTCGATAATACACGGGGTCGCCGACCTCGTACGAGACATCTTTAGCATTTTTATCTGCATATTTCTTTTGGCGCTTCTGAGCTATTTTAAAATGACGATGAACCAATCGGAAAGATCAGTGCATTTCTTGCATAGCTACTTTATGAAACTCTTCACCAACATATTTCCTATGTGGTTTGAGAAGGTTATCTAACGGAAGTACAGGATCTCTATTATATAACAAGTAGAACGGAGAAAACTTTGTAGATTTATTAACATTAAATCGTATGGCTGCCAATGCTTGACTGAGATGTAAGTCCCATGTATCTAATTGATTCTCAATCAGTTTCGCAAGTATGTGAATGATGGTTTTGTGAACTCTTTCAACACAAGCATTTCCTTGTGGGTGATAATAGGAAGTTGTCACGTGATTAATGTTTAATTGTTGTAATACATCTTGCATAACTTGATTACAATTTTCAGACCCAAGGGGTGTTGAAAATCTAGGAAAGATTTGATCCATTAGCAAATGAGCTATAGTTTGAGCATTTTTATCAGGGATTGCAAAACATTCAGGCCAGGCACTATAGTGATCAATGAAAGTTGCTATATATTTATTTCCAGAGTGAGTGGTAGGATATGGACCACTCAAATCCAGCCCAATTTTAGCCAAAGGTTATGGAGTATTTGCTATTTCCTGTAAAGGGGGTTTTATCTTTTGTAGCTTCCTACTATTGCATGGTACACAAAGTTCACAGTATTTGTAGATATCCTTATATCAATTTTTCCAATAATATTTACGCTGTAAGACAGTAAACATTTTGTCAGTTCCAAAATGACCATTATCGTCATGTTGTTGTTTCAACACAGCATTCTGCAAATGTTTAGGGATGCACATTCGAAGAATTGGGTCATCCTTGGAATTACTCATATAATAAATTATATCTTTAATCATGATATATTGATCCCATACCGAAGGTGGGGGTGAGTTACTATTATATTGTTGTTTAAGGGCAACAATTTCCGGATCTTTATCTTGTTCTTCCATCATGTCATAACCAGTAATTTGTAACTTGTCCAATGGTGGTAAATCTTCATTGGGCAGTTTACATTTCACAAACTCACCAGGGGTGAATTGGTTTGAATTCAAGGCATTAACCTTATAGGTTTTATCATTGAGATCTGGCTCTGACATAGGGTCATCACTCGTATGATCTTTCAAAGGTAGTCTTGACAAAAGGTCAGCACATATATTTAGAGGACCAGGTATATACTGGATTTTACAATTGTAGCTTGATATATCTAGGGCCCATTTCTGTAGCTTCTTGTTAGTACTGAGGGGTCCAGTTAACAGATATTGTAGTGGTTTATGATCAGTTCGTATTATAGAATGAGTTTGTCAGATAATGATCAAATTTCTTTAGAGCATAATGAATGCTATAACATTCTTTTTCAATTACAGCCCAACGCTGTTGCGTATCGCTTAGTTTGTGTGAAAGGTAATAAATTGGTTTTTCTGAACACTCAGTATTGTCAGAAATCCGTTCACTGCCTGACAAGGGTTGTGTAAGACACCCGCCAATACAGTCTTGTGATGCATCTGAATACAAGATGTAGGGTTTGTTTATATCAGGATAAGCTAAATATGGTACTTCAGTTAGCCTAGCTTTCAATAAATCAAAACTCTGTTGACACTCAGTAGTCCATTTGAATTTGGCATACTTTTTGGTGAGTGCAACCATGGGTGTTGCAATGTAGCGAAATTCCGGGACAAATCGACGATAATAGGAGACCATACCCACGAAAGAACGTACTCCACGGACTGTAGTGGGAGGTGGCAAATTTCGTATGGCCTTGACCTTATTGAGGTCAGGCTGTACTCCTTTTTCGTTACTAATAAATCCAAGATAATTTGTTTCATTTCTGAGAAAGCTACACTTTTTCAATTTCATTTTAAGGTTATGCTGTTTAAGGCGGTCAAAGACATTTTGGACTTGTTGGATATGATCACCAATATTCTTGCTGAATATTAATATATCATCAAGATAGGCCAATGCATATTCTTGCATGCCATCCAGGACCTCACTCATTAGTTCCTGGAAAATCCAGGGCCCGTTTACTAGGCCATATGGTAAAACTCGGAAAGAATATTGACCTTTGTGACACACGAAACTACTCTTTTCTTTAGCATCGTCATCCAGTTTTATCTGCCAGTACCCACTCTTAAGGTCAAGGGCAGAGAAGAACCTTGATCCATTGAGTGAATTAAGTAGGTCATCAATTACCGGAAGTGGCCAACTAATTGTTTTCGTGATAGCATTTAATGATCTAAAATCGACACAAAAACGTTGTGATCCATCTTTCTTGCCGACCAGAATGCACGGAAAAGCCCAGGGTGACCTTGACCTTTCAATGACCTTGGCATCCAACATGTCATTTACAGCTTTATCTAACATTTCGCGTTTTTGCAGGGGTACACGATACGGTTTCATTTTTATAGGGTCGTGACCCTGAGTATTTATTGTCATGGTAATGGTGTCAGTAACCCCCAGTTGTGCATCATTGGCAGCAAAGAGGTCACTATTCTTCATTAGCAAGGATTTAACTATGTTCATTTTATCCATTGGGGCATTAATTTCGGATTCATCAATGCCCAATTGTGTATTATCAACAGTATGCTGTTGATGAGTTTCAAGTACGTATCGTACTTCATTTATGTCATTTGTGTGGACAGGCTCAACCTTGCCTACCACACATCCTTTTCTAAGTTTATAAAACTTATCAGTATCATTTACAATTAATACAGGATGCGATCGTTGATTAGGGGCATTAACTTTTGCAATGGAGTCACTAACTTCAAGTCCAGGCTGTTGAGATAAAAACCCATTATTAATTGAGGTAACCTTTAAATAAGGCTTATTAAACGTTCCCACACAGCCCCCTACTAGGTTTACAGATCTAATCAGACAACTCCGAGGCTTCATCAATGCCTCTGTTTTAAGACGCACTAAACATGATATTTGAATGTCAGGCACTAATTGTACTATCCTATGTTTGATTCTAAGACATTGTAAATCAAAATAAATTCTAACACAATTTTGTGTCATCCAATCAGTGCCTAATATCATATTGCGCTGTATATTATCTACTACATAAATCTTATGACATAATTTTAACCCATTTATTTTGACGGCTAGGTCTATTGCACATTGAACCTTCAATTCACTTCCAGTCACTGAAGTGAGACTTTCTGTCTTTTTTAGTAGTTTGGGTTTATCAACTAAATTATTATAAATTTTCTGACTCAATATGGAACATTGGGCGCCAGTGTCAACTAAGGCTCTGAGTCGTTGTTTCCCAATGTACAATATGACGGAAGAGGGTACAGGGGTGCCTGTCATGTGCACAGCCAGGCCAGGGCCTGATGTATTAGGACTCTGACGACCAGCAGGTCTCGCATGAGATCCACCAGATTTCAGACCCCCAATACTCTCAGATGAGTTGTCTCTCAGCTGCTTTATTTTGTCTATCCATTCACGCCTGTCTTTCATTTTGAAATCATTATGTATTTGTTTATTTTCAGAAGAGGAAATTATTTTTAATGATTCCCTCTGTTTTGGAGACACCCTAAGTGTGTCATACTTCTCATGTGTTTCAACTAATCTAACATCATTATGGTATGTTCCCATATGTTTGTCATGATTAATTAGTGTTGTGCGACAGGGCTCAGATTTAATTGGCTTGGCCTGTTCTGATTGAACATTTGTCAGGGACACATTTTCCATGTCAGGTGACTGATTAGAGTGCTCCATCAAGACTGCATACTTATTTGCAGTCCCAACAGTGTACTCTTGGTTATTTATTGCATTATCTTCAGTTGTATTTAATTTAGAATGTGAGTGTAATGTATTGGATTTTAATTTCTGACTTGCTTTTTCATTCTTATTAGAAGACCACATTTTGGTTCCAAACTTGTTGGATTCACAAGTCCGCCCTGGGGTCTTCGACAGTTCGGACTGACCTAGTTTTTTGTCTCTTTAGGTTTGAAATAGCAGTCATTCTCATGGTGCTTTCGTACCTTATTGCAGTACTTGCAGAAAGCCCATTTATTATCAGAATTCTTATATCCAATATTAGAATTCTTATATCCAATATCTACTGCATGTACCTCCCTGTCTGGCATTTTTGTCATGCCTCGATCAGGTCGATAGTCTTGTGTTTTGTTGCCTTTATTTTGGCCCTGATTCTGTTGTTGCTGTTTCCGACAATTTTTATAGGTATGGCCTATTAATTTGCAAAATGTGCACTGGATTATCCCTGGAGTTCGGACATTGCTGACCTCCATGGGTTCGCTAGTCTCATCGGATTGAATATGGGCCTTGGGAAATCTTAGGGAAAACCGTTGCTTCATGTTAAATTCCGTCATGGCAATTTGAGCGGCATGGTCTAAAGTTACTGGATTTTCTCTCACTAACTTCATTTGCAATTTTGGATCATTTAAACCATCGATAAAATAATTTACAAGTTGAAATTGTACGGGAGCCATCCGTAGTTCATGTGGTTGGAATGCGTCAGTAGCAACCTGTCGCATTCTCTCAACAAAAATGTAGATGTTTTCTTGATGCCTTTGTTTCAAGGTCCTCAAGATTGCCAAGGCCTGTTGTGGATCGCTAACATTGTCATATCGGATCCTCAACTCTTCCTTGATCCGATCCCAAGGGGCAGGCATATTCTCTAATTTATATCTTTGGAGGAAATCTGCGATAGGACCACGGGTCCTTTGTAACGTGACAAGCCATTTTTCCTCATCTGGGTCCCCACAATTTGGCAGTAACGTTCCACTTGTTTTATAAATTCTTTAAATTTAGCACCATCGCCTTCATACGCATCAATCATGCTGGACAATGCGAGAGCACTTTGGCTCGAGCTTGGTCAGCCAAATTTACATGAAAACCCTCAAATTGACGCTCTATGCCATGGAGGACGCGACCAATCTGAACATTAAATTCATTGGGTTCAGCGGCTTGTGCCTGGGCTTGTGCATGGGCCTGTGCATGGGCCTGAGCCTCTCTCTGAGCATGGACATATCGGAGGCGATCAGCCTCATCTTCGTCATTGGGCAGGGGAACCTCCCGCATGTCCATGTGTTGGGCCTGTGCTTGGTACTCTGCTCTGAGAATATCATTAGCATCCATTATTTCTTATATTTAAATTTAATTAATTTAATTAAAGTATCTAACTTGGTGTATGTGGGGCGGGCCAACCAAAAGTGTCCTCGAAAGGTATAACATAGCAGTGGGTTTGTAAGGCTTGTTATCTGTAAATGGTTGTGGTACGTGTATTGTTTTATATCTGTGTTTGCTGTCGATACAGTCACGTGCGTTACAGAAAGAAAATATTAATGTAACTTCAATGTAACTCCCTTTATTTAGTATTTCTTTTACGCGTTTTATTTGGTAAAGTTTGCCAATTACTTTGGTAAATGTAGGCTGTATTAATGTTTTAAACTCTGATTGACTTAATTCTTGTTTAAACCTATTGTCCATTAATCAAATGAAATTAACTGTTTAATTAGTTTATAATTTAAAGTTTAAATCTCACTTGATGATTTAATTAATAGACTATTAATTAATTATTCCACAGACTTATTTCAACAACTAAGTGAGGTCTAAAGCTTCACGTGCGGTTTTAAAAGGAAGTTTAAAACATCGACCAGACTCGTACTTGCATACAGGACCAGCTGACGTTGCCCAAACAGTCTAAAAAACTATGTGTATATAGTCGAGATATACCAGTGTGTCTTACAAAGACTCCCTCGACCACGCTTCCGTAGCGAGTATTAACTCGTCTATAAAAACGCGGCCGTAAAATATTTGAATACTCTGTAAGAGTCACGTGCTCTAGCTCAAAAATGTCCGAAAGATAGTCTTGATAATACTGTAAGGGTCGAGATTGTGAAGAAGATGCAATATAACACGCGTTTAGCAATCCTGGTGTCCAGTCCACGGGGCCAATATCGTTCGGGTTGCCGTAATATCATCCCACAGATGAAAAATTAACAGGGAAATTTGTAGAGTGGTCAGACATACGAAGAAACCAAAGAAAAAGGTACTCATCGAATCCTGCTCACGGCACCAAATCACCGTATATGTGGCAGACTCCAGCAGTTATGGGGACGATCGTAGTTGAGTTTTCTCTTCGTGGCCGTGATCCGTCCTGGTGTTGAAGTAATTGGAACAACCGTGGCGTTGAATATATTTATTGAGAGCAATTTTAGTCCCGTGGTTTGGACAAAAAGACACAGCAAACGTGTGGACTTCTGGTAGATCGAAAGACGAAGTGAAGTATCAAATTCGGCGCGTGGCTTTTATCCAAGCGGCCGAATTTAATGTCCTCATATATCATTGTGGTAATAAAGTTGTAATCGCATTAGTTACCAGCGACACCCGACAGTAACATGACTGTTATCAAATTAATAATCATAATTAGTATTGTAATGTAGCGATGATCCGTCACGAACCAGACAGACCTCATTAGGCTTCTTGCAGGTGTGCTTATTGTTTGTAATTAGGACCGTTGGTTCGTTATCACAATGCACGATCACCGCTATAGATACATGGATAAAGAATTTACAGAATGGCCCTTGTTCGTGGTTGGGTAAAACAATGAACAAGGAAGTTAACTAATATAGGAAGCTTTAGAAAGATCGTAAAGGGGCACATTGTCATTATTATCATAATTAATTTAGGGGCAAATATTATATCGATAACGGCATTCTGTTACAATAGTGGTGCGTTTCTCTCAGTTTAACACCAGGCCCTAACTCTGGCAAAGGGCCATAACTCTGGAAAAAATTGCGGACAAGACCTGCTATATGAAGGACGGACGAAGGTCTCCACTATATATCATCGAATCATCAATTCACAAATTTCCAAGTCAAACAAGGGCCATAACTCTGGTAAACATTAATGGATGAAAAAAAACGTAGTATGTGGGTATCCGTTCCAAAAGACAACTAAATCCGATAATCAACACCCGAGTTACAAGCTGAAATGTTTTTTCGGACACAAAATTCACAAATTTCCAAGTCAAACAAGGGCCAAAACTGGTAAAAAGTAATGGACGAAACCCGGAAACCCTTCCCTCACCATGTGCTATGACCATGCCAAATTTAAAGACATCCACAGTATAACAGTTGTTTACAATTTGTTATAGCCAAGTTGACGCGTTTTACACTTAGTCCAGTAATGGGCCACAACTCTGGAAAAAAGGTGCGGACAAAACCTGCACTATCAGGAGATTCTTTCCACAATGCTGGTCTATTGGCATACCAAAGGACATCCATATTGGACTATCAATAGTTGAGCTGTGTTGTGAACTTTTTTTTATGAACAGACGGACGCCTGGACGTCCCGAAGGACACCCGGATGAACCAATAACATAATACGTTTTGTATTTTTTTCAAAGCGGGTGTATAAAACTTGATATCTTATAACTCTGAGCTTTGATAGGTGGGTTCATCGACTGTAATCCGTATATAAAAGAGTAGTATCCGCCTGAACCGATTTCAACCAAATTTGGTGTGGTGACACGGGGTACCATGGCGGAGGTTATAACAGCATTAGTTTTTTTTTCTCAAAAATATTTATTACAAACAACTATGGCCTTATTTCAAAACAAATAAGTACAATAAGAACACATGTAGATATTTAGGTCCAATATGAACCTATTTGCACGAGGATATATATGTTGCAGCACCAAATGTACACTCTTTATAATGTGTTTGTACTGTGGCCCAAGCCACCCAAATATGTTCATATTGGACCTAAATATTGACATTGGTTTATATTAGACTTATAAGTTCTGGAATAAGCCCATAGTTGACTTACTCCCGTTATTCCGTTTGATAATAAACTTATTTGATTTTGGAATAAGCCCATAGTTGACTTACTCCCGTTTATATTCCGTTTGATAATAAACTTATTTGATTTTGGAATAAGCCCATAAGCGCAAAGTGCACAAACTGACCACCTCCGAATAAAGTCTCTGTCTAAGATCAAAATGTGCGTGAAGCGCACACAGGGGGCTGGGCCCCGAATTTGATGGAGTCAAAATAAAGGATTCTGTTCACTTATATTAATAATCACAGCATCGAAGCCCATCCGTGCAACATTTTAAGAGTAATTGGTGGATGACGTTAGAAATACAAAATGAGAACTTTATAGACGTGTAAAACAAATACGTTTTCTTACAATGGTCCTACAAACACAAAGTCTATATCTAAGGAACAACAAAAACATCGCTAGGGCGTGGCAAAATACGCCCGTGGTAATTTCAACAAAGGACCATAGTGAGTAATTCACATGCCAAATTTTAAAACAAACAGATAACTATAGCTAAAGTTATCACCCGGAAACTAAAATAATTGTCAAACTATAAGTCAACAAGGACCATAACTACAGTTAAAATAGGCGAAGGGAACCCAAACTGGAACTAGACCAAATTTGAAAACAGTCAGACAACTAAAACTAAAGTTATCATCCGGGAACCAAAATAATCGGTAAACAAGGACCATAATTCCAACAAAAATTAGCGGGCGGAAACCAAATTTGAACTTGACCTGTATTTTTGGGCTAGAAAACTCGTATACCAAATTTCATTCTATTCAGTTGAGATTTACTAAATGATCGCTTTACTAGTGGTATTCAGGAAAGAAAAATGATATTCATATAATAAAATATGATACCGATATATTACATAGTATTTTGGCACCTACGAACATGTTATACTATTTTGCAAAGAAGCTGATACCTCATTTGTGTCCAAACTCACAGCTGTTTGCTCCAACATTCTGACCAAAGTTGTCAGTCGAAGGATTTTCCTAGATGTGTGGACTGGTGTGTTGCACGAACCTCCAACTGAGTATTTCCAAACAAATCAGGTATCAACTTATTTTAAAAATAAATAAAAGGCCGCTCGGCCACAGTCTCCCCCGAACCGGTGGCTTCATTGGAGCGGAGGCTTTGTAGAAGTATACTATATGGATAAGACACTTGTGCATTGTCTCATTACTGACATGCATACAATTAACCAAATCTTTAAAAAACTCTTAAAGGGGTACTGTACGCCAAATGTTGTTGTTGGTTTCTATAGTCTCCGAGTCGGAGAATAAGCTAACAATTTTTTCATTATTTGAAAGTCTGTTGAGTACGAAGTAGTGTTAGGGATGACAAATTTACCGGAATGCAAAAATACAAATTGTCGTTGTCGAGTAATTTTTGTACAGTTTTCAACCAAATGAATCAAATAAAAGTTATATTATAGCCATACTAGTCCCATATAATCATTTAAGTTATTGTATCGTCACTAGTCAGTGAGTGGCTTGAGTGTTCTCCCCGTATCATCATAATATTTTAAGCGATCGTGTGTGCGATAGGTTTAACAATCCAGTATCCCTCACTTACTTGATTTGATTACGGAAATTCGTAATTTAATTGACGCCATTTTATGGCTCCAGTCATAAATTCAATTTATATCAAATTATTAACTTTTAAATTATTAAATTTTAAGATAGCCTATTAACCTGAGCGTTTACAGAATACATCTTCGACTCAAATTACTTATGTTTCTATATATATTATCGATATTAGATCGTTGTTGTCACCGGAAATTTAATGAAAATGGCGTACAGTACCCCTTTAAAGTCAAAATATAACCTCAAATTGGCAAAAAATTAAGAAAATTACAAGAAAACTTGAATTTTCTAAGTCGAAAGGCCCATAACTCTGAGAAAAATCATCGGATCAAAATCAAATTCGAACTTGACCTGTATCTTGATATGACTGATCCACATAAAAACGGTATTTGCAATTAAAGGATCCAAACTTGAGATATCATCCTGAAACCGAAAAAGTGAGAAATTTTCTAAGTAAAACATGTCGAAAAAGGGGCACAACTCTCGCAAAAATTGGCGGAGCATACCCATATTCGAATTTGACCTGTACATAGGGCTGATAAACTCACATACCAAATTTGGTTCAGATATGATAACACAAACTGAAGTTATCATCCGGAAACCAGAAAATTACAAGATTCTAAGTAAAAAAAAAGGGCCATAACTCTCGCAAAAATGGGCGGAGCAAACCCATATTCGAACTTGACCTGTATTTTGGTGTGATAAACTCACCTATGAAATTTTCTTTTGATCTAATAACCGAAACTAAAGTTATCATCCGGAAACCATTTCCGGACGGATGGACAGACGGACGGACGGACGGACGGACAGACACCGGCTATTTTAATAGTCCCCCGAATTTTTTTTTTCGGGGGACAACTAGCATATGCTCGTAACAGTCAAAATGGTATGTTTTGTGTCAGTTCCCCATATATTATGTTTTTGTGCGTTTGCACATTTTGAATGCGTGGTACTCACCAACCTCGAAACCATGTGATTCCCCACATATACAAGCACAACCTAAATATAGGGGTGGCCATTTGGTCTAAAAATAAGTCGAATGAAAATCAACAATCATTAAATAACAATCAGTGCTTTGTATATTTTTAATTTTATGTACAATGTTACAAAATATCGCATGGCAAACATGGCTGAATGGTATGATTACTGATGACAGTAGCATGAAAAAACATCATTCGAATATGGAAATGTGTGATATGAATCATAATGTAATCGTGATTTTATGTATGACTTGAGAATACATGGCAATCGTGATTGTATGGATCACAGGGGTGGGTCGGTAAAAATATAAATAAACAAAATATAAATTAAAAATGAGCAAGCCACTTTAATAAAAGGGAGTCAAGAAATAAAAGAGAATACCTTGTAAGCCAACGTATATATTCTGTTATATATGCAAGGCTCCCCTGTGCGAGACGCACATATATAAGAGAATGCACTGGCACGTGATCTTTAATGCTGCAGAAGCGCAGCTCCAATCATCAAAGGGTTAAAGTGGTGCCCTTATTTTTAATTCATATTTTTTAAATTATATTTTTACTTGTTTTTAAGGACGC
Source organism: Siphonodentalium dalli (assembly GCA_032622095.1). NCBI lineage: Eukaryota > Metazoa > Mollusca > Scaphopoda > Gadilida > Siphonodentaliidae > Siphonodentalium > Siphonodentalium dalli. The sequence goes on along the minus strand of CP136064.1, from coordinate 282,015,878 downwards.
GCCCCTGTGGTATGGATGACTTGAAAACATGATGTGGTAAATGTGATTGTATGGCATGACTAAGACATATATGGCACAGGAACTCGACACAAGTTATTTATCTGAAAAACGCATTACCCTACGAGATAACTGTTTAAGCCTTTCTGCACACATTTTGTTCAATGTAAATATATAGAGGATCTATAATCGTCCTCAGTTTATAGTGGAATTTACAAAATTCAATCAGTAAATTAGGTCTGGACCAAACCTTTGGCGAGGTCCAGACCTAGTTTACTGGACGAGCTTTGTAAATTCTGCTATAAACGGGACGAGTTGTAGATTATATGTATTACATGATCCAAATACACAAAAAACATACTTAAATAAACAAATGGGCTTCTATAAGAGCTGAGATGACGTTTCACATAACTATGCATTGTTTGCCTGTGTAAAGAAATAGTTCCAGATAAATAAAAACTCTTTGACATAAAATGGCATTAATTTAATGAAATAACTTTTCCCCCCAAATTACTATTAAACACCCCCCAAATTACTATTAAACACCCCCCAAATTACTATTAAACACCCCCAAATTACTATTGAACACCCCCAAATTACTATTAAACACCCCCCAAATTACTATTAAACACCCCCCAAATTACTATTAAACACCCCCAAATTACTATTAAACACCCCCAAATTTAAACACCCCCAAATTACTATTAAACACCCCCAAATTACTATTAAACACCCCCAAATTACTATTTCCTTGGCTTCGGGGATAAGAAATATTTTATTCGAGTCGAGGAATCCACTCATCAAAGCTCAGAGTGATCAGATATAAATTTTTGAAATCTGTTATTTCTCGAGATGTGTACTTTTTTCCGCCTGGCAAATATTCGTCAAACCGACCTAATTGCGGATGAAGATGGATAACTCTAAAATCAAGTGGTAAAACAGCCAAATTTCATGATAATCAAGTGATAATATGACCATATTTCGTTGAACAACATGTTGATAAATAACACGTTTTGGGAAATTTTATACCATAGTTGACAGTGGTTAGCATTATTTTGTTGTAATTAATCGATTCTGATAACTAAAGCGTATTTTGAAGAAATATTGTTGTTGTAACATGATGATATGGGGGACCGTCTGATCGGATCGAGTACCTTTAATATATGAATTGTATAACACCGCAAAAATAACAACATGAGAAACAATAACAGTTCTTTTTCTTAACAGCATCACTTTGACATACTGGTATCATAGCATTTCAGCAGAAAAATTATGTGATGAAGCTAGATCATGCCATGAATCTCTTACGCCTGTAGAGATTATACTCAAGGTTCAACAAGGAAACATTTTGATGTTCTAACATTGAAAAACAGTGCAGCTAATAAATTTCTTAGTTAATACATGTTCCTTAAAGGTACTCAATCCGATTAAGCGCCCCTTAAATTACTATTTATTTTGCTTCGGGAGTAAAAAATATTTTATTCGAGTCGAGGAACCCACCCATCAAAGCATAGAGTGATCAGATGTTGATTTTTAAATCTATTATTTTTCACCACCTGGAATATTTAGTGGCCCAGTAAAAGTGGACGAGAAGACTGGTTCGGACCAAATTGCGGATGAAGTTGGATAACTCTAAAATCAAGTGGCTTTTTTGTGTCAGATATTTGACAAACCGGCAAAATTTTGTTGAACAAAATGTTGATAAATAACAGGTTTTGGGCAATTTTATACTATAGTTGACTGTGGTTAGTATTATGTTTGGCAATTAATCGATTCTGATGACAACTGAAGCGGCATTTAAAAAAAAAATTGTTGTTAGAATCTGATGAGATGCAGACCCTCTGATCGGATTGAGTATCTTTAATAATTTATTCCACATTAGGTGAGATTGCATGATTTAGGTAACTTTGTTGAGCCAATTTACAATCATGAAATTTCTTATGGGTAATCAATTCAATGTTTATTGCAATATCGACTCTCAAAAATCATGCAATCTCGACCTGGGACCACCCCTGACTGTGAAACAGATTATTAAGGAACAAGTATTAACAAAGAAAAATATTCCCTGTGTTGTTTGTTCAATGTTACAAAGTTCCCCATAAAAAACAGGTGAGAAAATAAAAAAAAACTTCAAATGTTTTGAATGGATGAAATATGATCACTACGGACGTAATTAGAGTATAGATTGATGGACGATCTGGTGAAGTTTTCAAGCCTCGAAATAGCATGTCTGTCCTTTTCAGAATGAGGTCCCCAGCGGGTGAATTTAGTGACCTTACCCAGAACGGCCTGCTACATCACTAAATTCACCACCTGGGGACCTCATTCTGCTTAGGCCTCATCTTCTGAGAAGTATCTATAGTCTAAAAATCAACATTGTTTTAGTCTTCAGTTTCTATATCCCCTAATTTGCAGAAGATAAATGCATAATCGAGGTGACTAATTGGTGAACATCACCAACTTCAACTTTGGACAATCAATCTGATCCTAGGACTCCCATAGCAGTTAACCCTTTACCCAACAAACCGGCCAAAAACGGCCAAATAAAGCTGCAACAGCCTAAATTATCTTGGGTCTGTCTCAATAAAACCATACAAATATGGATATCATTGGAACCGGCTCATTGACCACATTGTGATAGTTACAGTTATACCCTGTGCCAATGCATTCTCTTATATATGCGAGTCGACCATAGGTCGCCTCGCATATATAAGAGAATGCATTGGCCTAAAAAAAATCTTTTTTTAACACTTTTTACCATTTTTTCTTACATTCTTTAACAATTTTATAATTTTTAATGTGTTAAGCCAATGCATTCTCTTATATATGCGAGGCGACCTATGGTCGACTCGCATATATAAGAGAATGCATTGGCACAGGGCCGTTCTGTTGGGTAAAGGGTTAAGGCGTCAGCAGATTGAGGTTCCCAGAGGGTGAATTTGGTGACGACAGCCCACCATGCGGGATAGGGACTAAATTCACCCTCTGGGGACCTCATTCTGTAAATGACAGACACACCATTTCAAGGCTCAGAAGTTTTGATTGATGGAAGCGACTGAGACAGTGAAGAGTCCTGACAACAGCAAGCAGTAGCAGTTAGCAACACATGCATACATACATACAGACATACATACAGGGTCATTCTCACAGATCATAGTTGAATGGGTACATATGACTTTAGAATGTTGTAGGTGTCTATATTACTTTAATTATGGTCCACCTCTTTTTGTATAGATTCTGGGGGCGTAAAATAATAAGTCTGAGTCAGGGAGACCAGTCAAGTGGAGCTTCTGTTACTAGGAAATAAATATTCAGGACATAAATGAATTTGGACAGTTTATATTGCTATTTTTAGATCATTATAACATTTTGATTAAAACATGTTCTTTTAAAACACTTTTATGCAAAATATTTGTAACATTAGATGTTTCTTTTGTGTTTGTTTGAGAACAGCAGTGCTAAGGAGCCTTCAAATTAACTTGTTGCCAGGTAGAGAATTTAATTGGTGTTTTCACATAGATTTTAATTGGTATTTTCACATAGATTTTAATTGGTGTTTTCACATAGATTTTAATTGGTGTTTTCACATAGATATTAATTGGTGTTTTCACATACAGAATTTCTAACCGTCGAACATATCTACCAACATTGAGGTGGGGGTATCTAACATCCCTGGCCATATGAGCAACAAGCTTTAACCCTTCCATGACTGGAACTTTCTGAAATTTCATGAAAACCCTGTGCCAATGCATTCTCTCATATATGCGAGAATGCATTGGCCTAACAATATTTACCTTGAACTTTTAAGCCAGTACATACTCTAATAATTGCGATGCTCCCTGTAGGAGACTCACATATATGCGAGAATGCATTGGCCTAACAATATTTACCTTGAACTTTTAAGCCAGTGCATACTCTAATAATTGAAATGCTCCCTGTAGGAGACTCACATATATAAAAGAATGCAATGGCACAGGATCTTTAATGCTGCACCAGCTCAGATCCCGTCATGAAAGGGTTAAGCGAGACAATATGAATGACATTTCAGCCCTGTGTAACTACATTTATTACATATTGTATAATCCTTGAACAAAACGCACCGATTGCATCAAACGTAATTGGGGACGTCAACTTTAACAGAACATTTCTTCACTAAATCATGAGGTATAGTCAACATAAAGCACATGTCTGTTCAATTAAATAAAACAATACCGACCTAAATCTTAGTATATTACAAGCTACAATCGTCAGAGTGTGCAATAAACACAGAACAACAGTTTTGTGAACGTGTTATCAAGCCTTGAAATAGTGTGTCTGTCATTTGCAGAATGAGGTTTCCAGAGGGTGAATTTGGTGATGCTAGCCCACTATGCGGGATAGCATCACTAAATTCACCCTCTGGGAACCTCATTCTGCAAATGACAGACACACTATTGCAGGCTTGCAGATACTCCATTTTTAATGTTATTGCACATGTTTGCTGAGTCGAGAGATAAAACTCTAACCTACGGTTCTCGTTTTACCATCGCGTCACAACAAACGCATTCTATAATGTTAATCAGTTAACACTATTGTGTCGTTCTATCTATTTTTTTATCAGCAGAACACGGCCTCATAAGTAAACAATATGCCCATGGTAATTTCAACGAAGGGCCATAACTCTGGTGAAAATTCACAGGGGAACCCAAATTCAAACTTGACCTGTATTTTGGGCCAGTTAACTCACATTACAAATTTCATACTATTCAGTTCAGACATACTGAAGTTCTCATCCGGAAATGAAAAAAACAAATGGACGGATGGACCCATAACATAATACGTCCCATTTTTTCAAAACGGGTGTAATAAAAAAACCAATAAGTAGAAATGCGGTCAATAAAATGTAAATGACATCATACGTGACATCATACGTGACTGTAACCGTAACCCATTCACAACTGGAGCTTTCTGAATTTTGCGAAAACCTTGTGCCAATGTATTCTCTTATATAAGTGAGTCTCCGACAGGGAGCCTTACACATATAAGAGAATACAATGGCCAAACAATATTTACCTTGACATTGTAAGCCAGTGCATTCTCTTATCTATGCAAGGCTCCCTATGGGAGACTCGCATACAAAATAGAATACATATACTCGCATTTATATATATATCTAACAGAATTGCAATGGAAATATGGCCCAGGATATTTAATGGTGCACCAGCGCGGCTCCCATCATGAAAGTGTTAACAGGTGAAGCTCTCCGATAATCATCATTCCGTTCTCTCTCTCTTTGACCATGAGGATCCACGGAGCTCAGTAAAGAATAATCGGTTGACGGAAGATATATTACAGTTGATGGTGAACAAAAGCTTTACACTGGAAGAACAACCATACACGGAGGAACTATGATTCACAGTAGAAAGAGACAGCAGGCTTTCTGTGAAAGGTTTGAATAATTGTTAATTTAATAAAACACACAATGATTTATTTATGTTAATATTTTCATCCTGTGGAAAAACACAAATTTCCAATTAATAAAATACTTATTAACCCTTTACCCAACAAAACGGTCAAAACCGGCCAAATAAAGCTTCAACAGCCTAAAATATCTTCGGTCTGTCATCATTGGAACCGGCTCCTTGACCACATTGTGATAGTTTCAGTTATGCCATGTGCCAATGCATTCTCTTATATATGCGAGTCGACCATAGGTCGCCTCGCATATATAAGAGAATGCATTGGCCTGAAATTTTTTTTTTTTAACACTTTTTACCATTTTTTCTTACATTCTTTAACAATTTTATAATTTTTAATGTGTTAAGCCAATGCATTCTCTTATATATGTGAGGCGACCTATGGTCGACTCGCATATATAAGAGAATGCATTGGCACAGGGCCGTTCTGTTGGGTAAAGGGTTAATTAGCTGTCTCCACAATGACCGAGGCAATAATTAAACAACCAATTAATAACATACAATCAGAAACTACAAGGGAATTCCTCTGTTTAACCCTTCCATGACTGGAGCTTCCTGAAATTTTGCGAAAATGAAAATGTGGCAATCATTCTCCTATAATTGCGAGTCTCCCACAGGAAGCCTTGCATATATAAGAGAATGCATTGGCCTAACATTAGTTACCTTGACCTTATAAGCCAGTGTATTCTCTTATATATGCCTGCCTTCCTGTGGGAGACTTGCATATATAAAAGAATACACTGGCACAGGGTCTTTAATGCTGCACCAGCGCAGCTCCCGTCATGAATGGGTTAATATACACTCTTGTCTGGAGCCCCGCACGGACCCAAGCAGACGACAGTCATCATTGCATTGTTTTCTGTCTGGGGCTCCATAAAGGGAATTGCTCTGTTTAATATATACTGGCATGAGAGACCCATCTCGGAGAGACAATGATAGGTATATGCAACACACTCAAATAATAAATATGATTACACCACACTTCTGTGTCCATGGTGACAACACTTCCGTGTCCATGGTACACTTCCATGTCATTGACGTTGTATAAGTTATATCACAAACAAATGTATTTACAATTAAAAATAAATGTGCACATGATTTAAATATTAGATATGGTCCACACTATAGCTGAATGATAGGCACATGACAAATGCATTTGATAAGTTTCCAAACCTGAGAATATGGTGCCGGACATTTACAGAATGAAGCCTCCAGAGGGTGAATTTAGTGACGCTACCCAGCGCAGTGGGCTAGCATCACTAAATTCACCTTCTAGGGACCTCATTCTGCTTAGGCCTCATCTTCTTCAGAAAGTTCCTTTTTCAGTTTAGTTTCTCTATATCCCTAAATTGGCCGAGGACATAATCGAGGTGCCCATTGGGTGCACATTACAATCTTCACCATCTGGGAAGTTGAAGTTAAATCTGAGTCTTGTTCTCCCATAGAAGATGAGGCCATGCAGAATGAAGTCCCCAGAGGATGAATATGGCATCACTAAATTTACCCCCTGGGGACTTCATTCTGCAAATGTCCGGCACCATATTCTCAGGGCTTGTGATAGCCTCGTCAAAGTTTCATCGACTTAAAGGGACCCAAGGCCTTCGAAGTGGTTTCCTGCTTAAAAGTCTTAGAAACCATATCATCTATTTCTTCCTATATAGGCCAAATAAATGTGTTCTCAGGCACCTCCCTCATCACTGAGGCACCTCCATCATCACCCAGACACCTCCCTCATCACTGAGGCACCTCCATCATCACCCAGACACCTCTCTCATCACCCAGACACCTCCCTCATTACCCAGGCATATCCCTCACCACCCAGGAACCTCCTTTATCACTCAGGCACCTCACCCATCACTTAGGCACCTGCCTCATCACTCAGGCACCTGCCTCATCACACAGGCACCTGCATCATCACACATGCACCTCCCTCATGCACCTTCCCCATCACCCAGGCACCACCCTTATCACACAGACACCCCTCTTTACCCAGGCACCTCCCTCATCAGTCAAGCCCCCTCCCTCATCACAGAGGCACCTCCTTCATACCCAGGCTCCTCCCTCCTTACCCAGACATCTCTCACATCACCCAGGTACCTCCATCATCACTAAGGCTCCTCCTGTATGCACTTCTATCATCACCCAAGCACCTCCCTCATCACCCAGGCAACTCCCTCATCACTCAGGCACCTCTATTATGACCCCCCGACACCCCTAATAACCCCAGGCAAGCCCATCCCTTATCACCCAGGCTCCTCCCTCATCAGTCAAGCCCCTCGCTCATCACTCAGATACCTCCCTCATCACTCAGGCACTTCCTTCATCACTCAGGTACCTCTCTTATCACAAGACTCCCCCTCATCACCCAGGCACCTCCCTCATCAGTCAAGCCCGGTCCTTCATCACACAGGCATCTACCTCATCACTCAGGCACTTCCTTCATCACTCAGGTACCTCTCTCATCACACAAAACTAAATTTTATTTGCAATTTCATCCAGAAATTTCGAAGAGTTCAAAACTCTTTCTCCAATTTATCCACAATTAGTAATTTAGATTGGGTTTTGTTGAAAATACTTGATAAAATGGCATCGGAGGATCGATTCTCTACATTGCTTCGAAAATTGTAGGATTTTTTACCATAAAATTATCTATACCATTAATTTCAAGAATTCTTGGAAAAAATAAAAAACCTTCTTCACTCATTCAATTTCTCATATGTAATTTCCCGAGAACACAGGTACATGCATTTATTTTTAACCCTTTCATGACGGGAGATGCGCTGGTGCAGCATTAAAGACCCTGTGCATTCTCTTATTAATGCGTGTCTCCCAATGGGAGCCTCGCATATATAAGAGAATGAACTGGCTTACAAGTTTAGGTAAATATTGTTAGGCCAATGCATTCTCTTATATATGTGAGGTGACCTATGGGCGACTCGCATATATAAGAGAATGCATTGGCACAGGGTTTTAGCAAAAAATACAGGAAGCTCCAGTCATGGAAGGGTTAATGGCCATGATATATATTTGCAATGTGTTGGTTAATAATTACCAGAGATGACAGCTTCAGGAAAATAGGACATTATTTATTGAGTGAATTATTATTAGTAACTTCTGATGAATTGATTAATTTGTGAACTGTTTCTATTACCTGAATTGGATAAATCTGTTTATCGACTGAAAGTTATAAGATCATTCTGTTTAGCACAATTCATACAGATGAAATTTGTCGATTCTATTTAGTGAAACAAGCTAAGTAGCACAACAATATGAAGAAATGAGAAATATCAAGTTTGTTTCAATTAAAATATGAGGTCTTTTGTCCTTCCAATAACAGAATTTTTTTAAACTTGTTTTGAGGACAAATTTATATTATAATATTTAAAAATATTTTGTTATAAAATTGTGACCTTTGTATATTCTTGCATGGAAACAGGAAGAATGTAGAGTCATTATCAAAGTGATGTTAACAATTAAACATGTTTGGATATAGTGTGTGTGACATTTAAGATCCCCAGAGCATGAATTTAGTGATGCCATCACACATAATTCACCCTCTGCTCAGGTCTCAACTGCTATGGGAGACCTATGATGATCAGATTGAAGTTCCCAAGTTGAAGTTGGTGATGTTCACCCATTTGTCACCTCGATTATGCAATTTATCATCTGCTATTTGTGGGATAAAGAACAGAACAGAACAGAAGGGGAAAAAGTAATTAAAAACAATGTTAATTTGAGTCTATAGATTCTTCCCAGAAGATGAGGACTAAGTTGAATGAGGTCCCCAGAGGGTGATTTGGTGATGCTGGCCTGCTATGCGGGGTAGCATCACTGAATTCACCCTCTGTGGACCTCATTCTGCAAATGTCAGACACACTATAACCAGGCTTGAAAATAAAAAATCTCTTCCTAAATACGTTTTATATAAGTTTCCAAGGTATAAAATAATAGACATGAGCCAAAGACACTTGTTTTTTCGTCACTATTTTTAGATAGAGTTATCCCGCATGCAACACCCTGAAAGAACGCGGGCTGTAAAATGTCCCAAATTTATTGTACCGGTATGTACTAGTATATTACAATACCAGAAAATTTGAAATAAAATCAATATTAATCGATAGAAGCGTTTCCGGACAGGGGTCTTCGATTCATATTTATTATTTTATACCCAGGAAATGATATAAAACTTGTTATAGGAAGAGATTTTGTCATTTGCAGAATGAGGACCCGAGAGGGTGAATTTAGTGATGCTATCCAGCATAGCGGGCTAGTGTCACCAAATTTAACCTCTGGGGACCTCATTCTGCATGGCCTTATTTGCTATGGGAGACAAAGACTCAGATTGAAGTTCCCAAATGGTGAATATTGTGATGTACACAATACATTATGCAAATTACAGGCACACTAAACTCAGGCTTGTTTTCAACACTGAAAGGGGGGGCATTATTACCTGGAAGGACAATTTATCATCAATATATATTTTCATCATAGGTTGACGAGGCGAAGAAAGCTGATTAATCATCAGTACGTGTTCAGCAAACTGGTTCTGTCCGTACACTCAACTCACATCATCATCATGTGTTCAGCAAAACTGCTTCTGTCCGTACACTTTCCTCCCAGCACTAGATTTATTTTACACAGATATATATATATATAACAGCCCTGTTAATTAGCAGATATTTGCCACACGATTACTGAGGCCAGAATTTATTCCTTGGCTAAAAGCCTGGGATACACATGGTGGCATGATCTACACACTTTTAACTTTAGGTTACTATTGGAACTTGGTCCATTACAAGCCTGTCATTTGCAGAATGAGGTCCCCAGTGGGTGAATTTAGTGATGCTAGCCAAAATCTGTAGACCTCATTCGGCTTAGGCCTCATCTTCTCTGGAAAGTTTCTTTATTATCAAATCTCTATATAAACTTCTTCACAAAGATTCTATTTCTTTTTTAGTTTAGTTTCTCTATATCCCCAAATCGGCAGACGACATATTGCATAATCGAGGTTCCCAATGGGATTACATCACAATATTCACCATTTGGGAACTTCAATCTGAGTCTAATTCTCCCATAGCAGATGAGGCCATGCAGAACTAGAGATGGGCTTGTCCCAGATGGGACTAAGTAATACCCCCCATATTCAAAATGTTATTTGAGTGAAGTAGCCATTACCATATATTGGGCACTGAAATTATGTCAACATGTATCCCTAACCATAAACCCCCTAACCCTAACCCCTAACCCTAATCATAACTCCACAAAAAAAGTCAGAAAGACATCATAATCGCAGGTGCACAGGTCCCCATGGTACTAAATATCAGTGCCAAGATTAAAAAACATTGACCTAAAAATGTAGAAATAAAAGCTCGGACAAAATTATGCATATTGCAAAAACAATTCTAAGTCGAAAAAGGGAGATAATTCCACCAAAAAATGTCGGACAGACATCATAATCACAGGTGCACAGGTCCCCATGATACTAAATATCTGTGCCAAGTTTTTAAAAAATTGACCTAAAAATGTACGAATAAAAGCTTGGACAAAATTATACATGTTGCAAAAAAAATTCTAAATCGAAAAAGGGGGGATAACTCCTCCAAAAAAAGTACGACAAACTCCGGACAAATTTGTGTCCACGGACGGATTGACGGCTAGACGGACGGACGGACAAGCTGATACCAGTATACCCCCCCACAACTCGTTGCGGGGGGTATAATGAGGTCCCCAGAGGGTGAATTTGGTGATGCTAGCTGGCTATGCGGGATAGCATCACTAAATTCACCCTCTGGGGACCTCATTCTGTAAATGACAGGCACACTAAACTCAGACTTGGTCCATTATCATTGCACAATTTGGTCAGGTTTAAAATTGCTGATTATCAAGGTAGTCCTTGCTCAAAGCCTTGAAATAGTGCATCTGTCATTTGCAGAATGAGGTCCCCAGAGGGTGAATTAAGTGATTCTGCCTGCATAGCAGAGTTGTAAGCAGAATGAGGTCTACAGAGGGTGAATTTGGTGATGCTAGCTCGCTATGCGGGGTAGCATCACTAAATTCACCCTCTGGGGACCTCATTTTGCTTATACCTCAGCAGAATGAGGTTCCCAGAGGGTGAATTTGGTGATGCTAGCTCGCTATGCGGGGTAGCATCACTAAATTCACCCTCTGGGGACCTCATTCTGCAAATGACAGACACACTATTTCAAGGCTTGTCCTTGCTATCAAGGTAGTTATTGTGTCAGGCACATCTTTAATTCCACTATTATAGTGGTATTCTACTATTACAGACGTATACAGTAATGTCCTAAATAATCGACTCCTTAACCACAGCAGAATTACGGGTAATTTTTCAGGATTTAGTCGGAAATATGGCTTGTTGCCATTCATCGGAAAGCTGTGAGAAAAATTACCCATAATTCTGATGTGGTTAAGGAGTCGATTATTTAGGGCATTACTGTATGACCATATAAATATAATCATGTTTTAGTTTATATGCATGGGGAATAGAAGACGGCGCATACCAGTGCACAGCCAAATTTCACTCTTAACAATATCGCACCAAATGAACAGTCTTCCGACAAAATTCATTGTGCAATCTTTTGCACCAGCTTTGTTATTCAATAATATTACTAATGATGCCTTTCTAAATGACAATAACAGGATGACTCAATTGCTCCTTCATAACAACATTTAAACTAATTGAATGCTAATTGAGTTGTTTATCGTGTGCTGTCATGATTAATCATTCTAATGGACAAAATATATGTGTGATACCGTATGTGCGACACTGATTTTGAACAATTTGTGTGGAATATGATTTTGGATTATCCCTCTTTTATCAAATTCACAAAACGGTAATGGTCATATACCACTATAATAGAGGAATTCAGGATATGCCTGACCTGGTCATATACCACTATAATAGTGGAATTCAGGATGTGCCTGACCTGGTCATATACCACTATAATAGTGGAATTCAGGATGTGCCTGACCTGGTCATATACCGCTATAATAGTGGAATTCAGGATGTGCCTGACCTGGTCATATACCACTATAATAGTGGAATTCAGGATGTGCCTGACCTGGTCATATACCACTATAATAGTGGAATTCAGGATGTGCCTGACCTGGTCATATACCACTATAATAGTGGAATTCAGGATGTGCCTGACCTGGTCATATACCACTATAATAGAGGAATTCAGGATATGCCTGACCTGGTCATATACCACTATAATAGTGGAATTCAGGATGTGCCTGACCTGGTCATATACCACTATAATAGTGGAATTCAGGATGTGCCTGACCTGGTCATATACCGCTATAATAGTGGAATTCAGGATGTGCCTGACCTGGTCATATACCACTATAATAGTGGAATTCAGGATGTGCCTGACCTGGTCATATACCACTATAATAGTGGAATTCAGGATGTGCCTGACCTGATATATAGCAGTATAATAGTGGAATTCAGGATGTGCCTGATCTGTTATATACCGCTATATGGCAGGCTCTAAAATATTCCTCAGATAAAAAAATAGGTGACAAAATTTCTTTTAGCCTTGGCATTTACCTCGACTCAGCCGATAGCTGACACAAATTAACAGGGCTATATAAAGCAGTGCATGAAGCGCAGGGATGTGGCTGGAGGATCTCTGTTGTGGGGTGTCCAACATCCAATGTACAACTGCAGCCCACCCACACTTAAACGTGCTGACATTCCAAATCGAGGAAAATCCATTTGCATGGCTCAAAAAATGTTTTCCTCCATATTTTTCAACTATTTTTGTCCTTTTAACTTCAAAATTGCCTTTAGATAGTTAGTATAGATTATAGGCTTGCCACGATTATTTGATTAATCGACTAACCTTCGACAGGTGTGGTAATCTTTTGAATAAGATTTGCAATTTTGGGATAAAAACATTTTTTGCCAAAAGTTTGGCCAAATTAATTTTTTTTTGGCCATTTCTTGCCATTTTTGAAAAAAATTGACCCTGCTGCTCGGTAAATGAAGGCAGGAATTTTCCTAATTTTGGTTTGAAATGTCCAACTAATGCTGATGGGGTCATTCACACAAGGAATCGGTCACATTTGTAGCCAGCTTTTTAAATCGATCACAAACGTAGCCAGCTTTTCTATGGTGATCACATGTAGCCAGCATTTCATATTCATGCGAGACTCAATTTACAAGATTAGGTTAATCTCATTTTTCTGAGTTGGTGGATGAAAAACAACTTGACATTTAAAGTGATGTGAAACACTCCGGTTTACCCTGCAGGGAGCCCCACACATATATAGAAGCATATAGAAGAGTGTCGTCTGCTCATGTTTGTCTGGGGCTCTCTATGGGTGAAATTATAAAATTGTTAAAGAATACAAGAAAAAATTATTAAAATTGTAATAAATTGTTAAGCCAATGCATTCTCTTATATATGCGAGATGATCTATGGTCGACTCGCATATATAAGAGAATGCATTGGCACAGGGTATATGGGTTTATACAAAAATAGGACCTGGCACTGAAATACTTAAAGTGATGTGAAACACTCCAGTTGGGTGATCAAATAGAAACGGAGAATAATCTTGCTCAAAGTAGTAATTTTTATGAATATTAATCCAAATTTACAATACACACCGCCAGTCTTATAGGTTTATTAAATGCAATGAGTATCGATGGCGAAATCATTTGCGTTAGTTTATAGTCGATTGTAGCATCCTGAATCGAGATGTAAATATTTACAATTGAGCGACGTTCAGTCGGTGTTTTCTATGGAGTTGTATGGTCGATTTCTTTGAGATTTTGGGCATGTTAGTAGAATACTACATTCCCCAAGTTGGCATAGCGACTGAGTACTAATTTATCAGTTTCACGCACCCGAACAAGTCCATAATATGTCTTTAAGTGTTAATTTGATATTAGTTCATCTAATAACCTTAGGTTTCCAATCAATGTCGTTAGAATGCTCGAATTATATTCCAATATAAGTTGATAAACGAAGTCAGTTTTGGAGCATGACATCGAAATTTTAGTCATGAACGTGATGACGTCATATTTCGCGCCATATAAAGCATGCAGTTAGAAAAGCTGGCTACATTTGTGATCGATTAAAATCCAGTCGTAAGTCGGGATTTTTTTACCCTGTGCCAATGCATAGGTCGCCTCGCATATATAAGAGAATGCATTGGCCTACCAATTTTTTACAATTTTAATAATTTTTTCTTGTATTTTTTAACAATTTTATAATTTCACCCATACAGAGCCCCAGACAAACATGAGCAGACGACACTCTTCTATATATGTGTGGGGCTCCCTGCAGGGTAATGGATGTTTTTTATTGTGGCTACGAATTTGAGTGATGCCTTGTGACAATGACCCCATCGGCTCAACTAATGACCGGCATGACATTTCCAAAAGTTGGCACTCCCCTCCCCCATTGCCACGTCCCTGATGAAGCATTATCACAGTAACAGACCTGACACTGTTCAGTCAAGGCAGAATTTTGTGTGTCTGATATTTGCAGAATGAGGTCCCCAGAGGGTGAATTTGGTAATGCTAGCCCACCATGCGGGATAGTGTCACTAAATTCACATTCTGTGGGCCTCATTCTGTAAATGAGACACACATTAAATTCAAGCTTGTGAAGAGTGAAGGCATCATGACAATATCGCTTTGCTGGCCCGCATCATGACAGTATAGCTTTGCTGGCCCGCTTGAGGGAGAAGAGTCCGTCGAGACTAGAAGATCGTGTGAGATTGGATTTGTGCCACAGCTTGATTTTATCCTCACACAGGTTTGACATTGCCTGAAAAGAAAAATTCATCAAATTCAATTCAATAGTTTAAAATTCATCACATTCAATTCAAATTCATCACATTCAATTCAAATTCATCACATTCAATTCAAATTCATCACATTCAATTCAAATTCATCACATTTCAATTCAAATTCATCACATTCAATTCAAATTCATCACATTCAATTCACATTCATTACATTCAATAGTTTATTATGTTAACCCTTTACCCAACAGAACGGCCCTGTGCCAATGCTTTCTCTTATATATGCGAGTCGACCATAGGTCGCCTCGCATATATAAAGAATGCATTGGCTTAACACATTAAAAATTATAAAATTGTTAAAGAATGTAAGAAAAAATGGTAAAAAGTGTTAAAAAAAGATATTTTTTTAGGCCAATGGATTCTCTTATATATGCGAGGCGACCTATGGTCGACTCGCATATATAAGAGAATGCATTGGCACAGGGCATAACTGTAACTATCACAATGTGGTCAAGGAGCCGGTTCCAATGATATCCACATTTGTATGGTTCTATTGAGACAGACCGAAGATATTTTAGGCTGTTGAAGCTTTATTTGGCCGGTTTTGGCCGTTTTGTTGGGTAAAGGGTTAAATCCAACAAATGGATCATCACCAATAAAATATTATAAATAACTATAATAAAATATTATAAACAAATATTTAACATCAATAAATAACAAGTGGACATTTTGGGACAAATGACACAAAATAGTATAAAACAAAGTTGTGAATGTGTTGAATGAAATAGTAACCATATCGTCTTTAAAAAAAAAGTCATTGCATATTTTAGTTCGAAATATTTTTTTTTTTTATGGCCATTTGCAGATCTATTTTTTTGTTGTGTGAAGGACCAAAACAACATAAAACAACATAAATATTATTCCATCACGTTTTCAATAATCTGAGAGACAGAAACACTTAATAAACACTCAATACTGATTCATCTTTTTAGACATTATGTTGTTTTATGGTGGATTTTCCTCCAAAAAAATAGTTCTGCAAAAGGTTCCGCCGAGAAACTAAAATATGCAATGAAAACTGTTCTATATATTTTTTCTTGCACCCATTCATAATTTGAGACAGTAAACTGAGGGCATACCTTAGTTGGGTTCAATAGCTAGATAATGCAGTGTGTTTGTTGCAAATATTTCCTGTCAAACTCTCCAATGGAAATTATTGTTTTCATTTTGATTAAACCACTAATATATTTTTTATTTTTTTTACATAATTAGAACATATCTGTCATATTGAGGGTGAACAGGTGTTGTTTGTTGTTAAAGTACTATAGCATACATTGGTTATAAAGGATAATGATTTTGTCCTTCAAGTTGATAGTTCGAATTTGAGAGTTTTTGATAATTCACGAATGGGGTGCCTTCTTAATACTTAGTTTCCATTGAAACCCAGAGTCAGTTACTAAAATGCAATGTTCTTATCTTTAAATATACTTGCACTGAAGTTTCCACATTCATTAACTCATTCTACACTGAATAGATTCTCTCACTCAGTCATTCTACACTGAATAGATTCTCTCACTCAGTCATTCTACACTGAATAGATTCTCTCACTCAGTCATTCTACACTGAATAGATTCTCTCACTCAGTCATTCTACACTGAATAGATTCTCTCACTCAGTCATTCTACACTGAATAGATTCTCTCACTCAGTCATTAACTCATTCTACACTGAATAGATTCTCTCACTCAGTCATTAATTCATTCTACCAGTCCTTGAACCGGATAACTCCATATCCACATTAAGCGATATAAAAATCACAGCCCCTGACATTTACAAAGTGTTAAAAAATCTTAAAATATCTAAGTCAAGTGGGCCCGACGGAATAAGTCCGAGAGTTTTGAAAAGTTGTGCCTCCTAGCTCTGTGAACCTCTTGAATTCTATTTTAGAACATTTACCGAAAACAATTACTACCCACACCAGTGGAAGCGTTCACATGTTACACCTATATTTAAGAGTGGTGATCCCGGTCTTATATCAAATTACCGACCAATTTCTCTACTAAGCTGCGTCTCAAAGGTCTATGAAAAATGTATTTATAAATATCTATGGGAATTTCTTGATGAAAACAAACTCCTATCATTTTATCAAGCTGGTTTCATGCGCAACGATTCAACAGTTTTTCAACTTACCGAAATATATGACAATATATGTCGATCATTAGACGACGGAAAAGAGGTCCGGTGTATATTCTGTGACATAAGTAAAGCATTCGATAAAGTCTGGCACCGTGGCCTCTTGAACAAACTGACAAAAATTGGTATAAGAGGAAACTTGTATAACTTGATGAAATCGTATCTAGAATGTAGACAACAACAGGTTGTCATAGACGGCACACGTTCGGAACTACAAGATGTAACAGCAGGTGTGCCGCAAGGCTCAGTATTAGGCCCACTTCTGTTTTTAATTTATATTAATGATATAACCGAAAATATACGGTGCAACATTCGTCTATTTGCTGATGACACTTCTCTATTTCTTACTATCGAAGACCCCACCATGGCCGCAAAACTAATCAACGATGACCTCGAAACTCTCATGTGTTGGGCATCAGAATGGCTTGTAAAATTCAATCCCCTGAAAACGGAATCTCTCTTAATCTCCAGGAAAGAAACACCAGTATATCATCCACATTTGACCATGGGAACCGCGACAATTGTTGAGGTTGACAGCCATAAACATCTGGGACTTACTTTCGACAACATGGGCTCTTGGGGTATCCACATCAGATCTATGCTTGACAAAGCATGGAGTCGAGTAAATCTAGTACGTAAACACAGATACAAGCTAAGCAGAGTAACGCTTGAAAAAATACATTATACATTTATCCGACCAATACTGGAATATGCCTCCCCTGTTTGGGATAACTGCCCTGATTATCTTAGTGATGACATTGAAAAGGTTCAGTATGAAATGGCCCGAATAGTAACAGGTGCAACCATCAGTACGAGTAACGCGAGCCTTTTGTCAGAGACTGGCTGGGAACTCCTCTCTTCACGCCGTAGAAAACACAAGCTATGCCAATTTTTTAAAATGATACGAGGAACTGCTCCATCAATTTTAAGAAATTATGTACGACCAATTCAGGCAAATAATTCCAGATATAACTTAAGATTTGAACATATAAGACTACCCTCGAATATTAATTATGACTATTATATGGATTCTTTCTTACCATCTGCAATTACCGAATGGAACAAACTGTCAGAAACTACAAAGAGCAGCAGTACAATCGAAGACTTCAAAAAGGAACTGAACAGTGACAATATACGTCCACCTGCCTATTTTTATCATAGTAAATGTCGTAAATCTCATATCCTCCATACCCGGTTAAGATTGAACTGCAGCCACCTAAGTGGTGACCTGACAGATAACCATGTAAAAATTTCCCCCTTCTGTCTATGTGGGGAATTTGAGACAACTTACCACTATCTGTTTGAATGTACATTTTATCAAGAGCCCAGAAGAGAACTATATGACTCCCTACCAAATGTTGCCTTATCTGAGAATACACTAATGCGGGGGTCAAGAGAGCTTAGTCTTCGCGAAAACAAACAAATATTTAATGCAGTACAGACATATATTATGAGAACAAAAAGATTTCCATGATCTGTATGGGTAACAAATTGCTTTGGATTCCGGCCGCGTTATGCGGCAGCACGATGTTCTCCATTATATATGTAGTACTAAATGTCTTCCGATAACGATTATTTTGTAAGTTACTTTACTTGTCACTATCCTGTATATACGTGAAATGATTCTACATGAAGAATGCAGCGATATTCACAGTGAACCCCATTGAAATAGGAATTGGCCATTGCGATTGACCCCCTCCCATGGAGCCTGACGCATGCATATTACTACGAGCATAATTTTCATCACGCTGCAACTAAATTATTGAAAACTCTGTCCCCTCTACTTTCTCACTCTCCCTCTCATTCTCTCTCTCTCTTCTCTCTCTCTCTCTCTGCCTCCTGCTATCCCTAACACTATCTTCCCGCTGTGTCCATCCCAACTTAAACTTAGTTACTTCTCCTTTAAAAAATATTATTTCTATTATTTCCCGTCTGATCGATACCCCTCCCTCACTTATTGGGGAAGGGGCATGTCGCCAAAGAGGAGAAGACTTCATATAAGCCCTCGGGCTTGTTGTCTGATCCTCATTTCCATACATTATCTCTTATATGTTGTATATTTATGTCATTTGTGTATTATGTGTATTATGTTTGGATTTGGAAATAAAAATATGTTTACACTAATTCATTCTACACTGAATAGATTCTCTCTCTCAGTCATTCTACACTGAATAGATTCTCTCACTCAGTCATTCTACACTGAATATATTCTCTCACTCAGTCATTCTACACTGAATAGATTCTCTCACTCAGTCATTCTACACTGAATAGATTCTCTCACTCAGTCATTCTACACTGAATAGATTCTCTCACTCAGTCATTCTACACTGAATAGATTCTCTCACTCAGTCATAAAAGTATACATTGGAATATTCTAATATTCAGGGATGTTCAGGAAATAAAAGCAGACAACAGAAAGTGCAGAAGGATTTCGGTGGGAAATAGAGATAATAAGTTCAACAAACTTTTGAATTATTATCTGACCATTTCCTATGGATATCTACTCATCAATGATGCTTAAGTATAGAAAAGGGGTTAACTTATAATCTGAACATTTCCTATGGGATAACTACTCATCAAGAAAGTTTAAAGTATAGAAAGATGATTCCATGAGCTATATGTTGTGCACCGGAGGCTAGCCAATTTCATTCAATATCGTCATCAGCCTCCTGATTAGATATCGGATTTCGAATCTGCAGAAAAGTGCCAATTCGCAACATATGATACATATAGGTCAGTACTTACCTCTAATTTCAAGGCTCGGTCATTGCTAAGGGATTCTAAGGGGAAGGACAGATCATGTGCATCTGCTAGCTGTCTCAGATCGAAGTAGTATTTGGTGTATACGCTCGACGGCACATTAATATTAAATTGAAGCATTTCTAGGAAAAATCTCTCCAGTTCATTCCTGAAAAAAAGAATAAGTTCAGCTTCAAAATATGGTGACGAACATTTGCAGAATGAGGTCCCAGATGGTGAATTTAGTGATGCTATCCCGCATAGTGGGCTAGCATCACCAAATTCACCCTCACAGGACCTCATTCTGCATGGCCGCATCTTCTCTAGAAAGTTTCCAGAGAAGATGAGGCCTAAGCAGAATGAGGTACCCAGAGGGTGAATTTAGTAACCCTACCCTGTTCATACTCTAGGGACCTCTTTCTGCATAGCCTCATCTGCTATGGGAGACCTAGAATCAGGTTTAAGTTTGGTTAAGATGGCGATGTGCACCCTCTTGGGCACCTCCATTATGCACTGTGCTGTCTGTCAATTTGGGGATATAGAGAAACTAAACTGAAAAGAAAGAAACTTTTAAAGAAGTTTCTAAAGAAACTAAAATAGTTGTTAATTTGATAAGCATCAGAATGAGGACCCCAGAGTCTGAACCCATAGAGAGCCCCACATAGACTGGAGCAGACGACACTCTGTAGTGCATTCTTTCATCTGTGTGAGGCTCCCTGTGGGTTACATATAAAACATTCTTGAGTTATTTCACTTACTGGAGTAGGAGCAAGCCTGCAAATAGTGTGTCTGTCCTTTACAGAATAAGGTCCTCAGAGGGCAAGTCTGCAAATATTGTGCTGTCATTTGCAGAATGAGGTCACCAGAGGGTGAATTTAGTGATGCTAGCCCGCTATGCGGGGTAGAATCACTAAATTCACCCTCTGTGAACCTCATTCTGCAAATGACAGACACACTATTTCAAGGCTTGCAGATGGTGAATTCAGTGATGCCCGCATGCTGTGCATGGTAGCGTCACTAAATTTATCCTCTGGGGCCCTTATTATGCAAATGTCTGGCATCTTATTTTCAGGACTGATGTCAAATGCACAGCAAGTTGCACCTCAGGTGCTGACATACCCTGATGGCACTAAATTGAAACATGGACGGAACCCAAATTAAAAAAAAACCGGAAAATGATAACACATGGGTCAGATATCCACGCGGAAAGAAAAATAAAAAGATTTCCAGATAACCAGTAGGGATAACTCTAGAAGGGAAAATGGGAACAGCATCATACGGGACTCTTTGCAAAGCAGTCATAATGGCGAGCCTCCATTCCAAATTTCATTCAGATCAGATAAGCAATGGCTGAGATATCTGCGCGGGATAACCAAGAAGGATAACTCAAGAATGGAAAACGTGAACAACATCATTTGCCCCTCGGAAGCAGAAATTTAATATCAAACTTCATTCAGGTATGACAACCATTGGTTTATTTTTACAGAATATTTCAAAACTATCAATAAAACATGTGACTTTTCTACATAAATCACAAGTTTGTTCTATTAAATTAAGCAAAGTTCAACCTAAATTTCAGTGTGTAATAACCATAGAACAACACAGTTGTGTGAACATATTAACATTATTGCACTTGTTTGTCGTGATGCGAGGTAAAACTCAAACCATACTTGTGTCTTTCTATCATTTACTCACATATCTTCAACTGGGATATCCTTGAGAATTTGACAGTAATCAACGTTCCAGACGGCTTGGTCATCCCAGACCTTCGAAGCGAGTAAAATCGCTCCTAAGACTATTCTCTTCCAGTTACATGGACTGATCTCTATTTCCGCATACGTTAGTAACCTTTCCAAGTAGACCTGAAATGATCAAGCAAAGAATAAGATAGATCGGCATAACATATAAACTCGACAACCCATTTACGATAGACTGATCTCTATTTCTGCATACGTTAGTAAGCTCTCCAAGTAGATGTGAACAGATCAAGAATAAGAATATTAAATAAATAATAATAATAATGGCGCTAGGACAGATCTCTATTTCCGCATATGTTAGTAACCTCTCCAAGTACATGTAGACCTTAACAGATCAAGCATAAGAAACATAAGAATATTAAATAAATAATAATAATAATTATTACTGTTTCCGTCGTCGATTAATCTGCGATATTTATTTCAGACGTTGGAAAAAGTGCCGGGTATTATTGAATACCATGTTTGTTTTACACAGTTTAATCTACAACTGAAGGGTTAACAGCTTTTGATCGTGCATCAAAGAGCTTCCGACAACATGAGTACTACTAATATATGTAACAAACAGTGAGCAGTTCATTTGATGATACGACATGGTTACTCTTTGGGTCATTGTATATTCTACAAATTGACGGCACTGCGGCTTTGAACTTGTGGCAACATCATTGTACATTTCTCCAAAAAGACAACACAATGTCTTTCAAATGTGCCGACTGACATCATGTTCAATGAACTAAATGCACTCGCCCTTGAATCTGATTGGACCAATGGGGAAATGATTGACATTCTCTCGAAACCAGGGAACCTACAGTATTTTAATCAGCGATGTTCTCCGCGATGTCATTTGCGAGTATACTTCGTTTGCATGAGTATACTCATGCAAACGAAGTATACTCGCAAATGACATCGCGGAGAACATCGCTGATTAAAATACTGTAGGTTCCCTGGTTTCAAGAGAAACATATGTCCAAAAAATGTAATAAAAATGAAAAAAAAATGCAAAATTGTTAAGAAATGTAAGAAATAATGATAAAATGATAAAAAATTGCTAGACCAATGCATTCTCTTATAAATGAGAGGCTCCCTATGATCTCGAAGCTATAACAGAATGCATTGGCACAGGGTTTTTAATGTTGTGCCAGTGCAGCTGCGACATCATGAATGGGTTAATATACCTTCCTGTCCACACAGACCCAAGCAGATCAATGCATTATTCTCTCTGCCTGGGGCTCCATAAAGGGTTAATATTACATAGATGAGGTCATGAATGAGAGTGCAATAAAATAATAAATATTTCAGAATAGTTCATCGCAATAAAAATGTTTTACTGATAATTCAACCCATAGGGAGCCTCTCATAGACTGCAGCAGATGACACTCTGTAGTGCATGCTTCCATCTTTGTGGGGCTCCCTGTGGGTTAAACAATCAACTGGTGATGAGGGAGGCACCTGAGGCAGAGTATGTTTAATTATAATACTAACTAGTGTAACAATGGCACATTCTGCCGTCAGCTGCGCCGCATGAAATAAGTTCCGTATAAATCGGTATATCACTTTATGCTCTGGTTCCTTCACATCGTAGTTATTCGAAACTGGATCTTTCTGCAAAATTAGATAAATAAATATCTTGATAACGCTTTCTTTACTAAATGGATTCTCCCATTCAGTTAAACAAGTATATATTGGAATGGTCTATCATTCATTTGGAGGTACATGTATGTTCAGGGAAAATGAACCGTGTACGTGGTGTTATGTTTAACTTACGGGTGCTAGAATTTTTTTACCAGAATATGCCGCTGTCACTTCGTGAGGTCAGTTGAGTTCGTATACTTTTAAAAATATGTAAATATTCAGTAATCATCTTTTTTCACATTAAATTACCACTTCAATTGACAACGTATGTCGTGTTTAGAACAATATCATGTCTTCTACGAAATAAACCTGTATATTGTCACAATTGTGATATTTTATTACATTTATTGGTGGTCAATAACGCGTAAAACGTGTTATAGAAATGCTATCAGAATGTTCTTGTAAGTAATAACAGGCTTAACAGCATATCGCTATCCCAATATCTGGTTTACGTACAAGCAGACTTTGACTAATGGACTCTGAGCCTATCGTATTCCCGCCAACAGCATTAAAGACCCTGTGCCAGTGCATTCTCTTATATATGTCAGTCGACCATAGGGAGCCTCACCAGTGTTCGCGCTGTCGGTAGCCAAATTAGCCAATGGCTAATCTTTTTCGAATTTGGCTAATAAAAATTTCATTTGGCTAAACTTTTGGCTAAACTTTTTTTGACCCCAAATGGAGACTGAAAGCATGAATTTTTGGCAAGTTAGTTTTCAATTCTATGATGTGAACGATCTACATGTAGTCCGAAAACATCGTAAGTGGGAATAAATCGCTGACTGTACCAAGGGAAACCCGATCGCAGACAGTACAAAGGGAAACCCGTCACTCTGCACGAAACAGCATTTGACATTTAATCCGCTAATCCCCCATTGTCTCACGGGGCTCCTGCACAATGCATGTTTATGATGACATTGTATTTATGACGGTCAAGGTTTATGAGCACCATATGTAAGACAATAGATTAATCAGCCAAATGTGAATCACGACAGATATTTTGTGGCTATTTGTCGTCAATGCCGATACATTCAAAATAATATGCATGCTTTCATGACAGACTGTAATTTGATAATGTCGTAACAATATTAAGTTATTAGTTTCCAGATGTCACTTAGATATTTTCGCAAGGATGATTAATATTTAATGATTTAAAAAAAAGATATTGATATAAAACAAAAAAATGATGACATTAAGAAGAACAATCCCGGGTTACCCCCCCAATCACTCTTTCACATAAAGATTAATAAATTTTTAATAAATGATATATATAAAAATATTTCTAGTTCATCAAAATTAGTAAAATTATTGTGTATTTTACCTGTGTCTGTTAGTTTTGAAGTTTTAGTCATTAATTGTGAACCGATCAGAAAACGATGATTTAATTTGGCCATAGTTTTTTTTAATTTGGCCAAAAAACATTTGGCTAAATTTTTTTTCATTTGGCTAATAAAAGTTTCATTTGGCTAAACTTTTGGCTAAATTTTTTTTCGGTCCAGCGCGAACACTGAGCCTCACATATATGTGAGAATGCACTGGCTTACAAGATCAAGATAAATATTGTTAGGCCAATGCAATCTCTTATATATGCAAGGTGCCCTATGGGAGACTCAATTATATTTAAGAGAATGCATTGGCACAGGTTTTTCGCCAAAATTCAAGAAGGTTAACTCATGCACAAGATTGCCAAAAAAAAAACGATTTGAAAATATCTGAGTCATATGATCGAAAGTAAACGGCATGCGATTCGTGAATTGTATTGAATCTCAAATGTTTGTTTTGTGTGACCAAATGTGTGAGTAAATGGGGATGCAAAATGACACTTGAGTGCACGACCGTAAGCTGAAATACGATAATGACAGGTAGAGCGCTCTGCTGTATAGGAAGTTTAAGAATCAGTCAGAAAGTTGAAATAAAATGAGCACGTCCTTTCGTATATATTCGTAACTTTACCATATATATATCGTACCTGAATTAAAGGTACACATCAATATATATATAAGTTATACATTTTCAAAATGTTATTGTTGCTGTCCCATTCATAACAGTAAAATAAAAGTAAGTTTTGTGAAAGTATGAACAACAATTGGGTTCCATGCGACTTTAAATATAAACGCTCTTTATATTGAGTTCATTAGTTATGTGCCTCTATGTTATTATAATTTGAGATATCTTATGTCTAGGCTTCCGTTTTTTATTGTTTTATTGTTTGTGTGATTGACTAACAACTCACCGATAAAGGTTTTATTGTTTGTGTGATTGACTAACAACTCACCGATAAAGGTTTTATTGTTTGTGTGATTGACTAACAACTCACCGATAAAGGTTTTATTGTTTGTGTGATTGACTAACAACTCACCGATAAAGGTTTTATTGTTTGTGTGATTGACTAATAACTCACCGATAAAGGTTTTATTCTTTGTGTGATTGACTAACAACTCACCGATAAAGGTTTTATTGTTTGTGTGATTGACTAACAACTCACCGATAAAGGTTTTATTTTTTTTGTGGTTGACTAACAACTCGCCGATAAAGGTTTTATTGTTTGTGTGATTGACTAACAACTCACCGATAAAGGTTTTATTCTTTGTGTGATTGACTAACAACTAACCGATAAAGGTTTTATTGTTTGTGTGATTGACTAAAAACTCACCGATAAAGGTATTATTGTTTCTGTGGTTGACTAACAACTCACCGATAAAGGTTTTATTGTTTGTGTGATTGACTAACAACTCACCGATAAAGGTTTTATTGTTTGTGTGATTGACTAACAACTCACCGATAAAGGTTTTATTGTTTGTGTGATTGACTGACAACTCACCGATAAAGGTTTTATTGTTTGTGTGATTAACTAACAACTCACCGATAAAGGTTTTATTGTTTGTGTGATTGACTGACAACTCACCGCTAAAGGTTTTATTGTTTGTGTGATTGACTGACAACTCACCAATAAAGGTTTTATTGTTTGTGTGATTAACTAACAACTCACCGATAAAGGTTTTATTGTTTGTGTGATTGACTGACAACTCACCGCTAAAGGTTTTATTGTTTGTGTGATTGACTGACAACTCACCGATAAAGGTTTTATTGTTTGTGTGATTGACTAACAACTCACCGATAAAGGTTTTGTTTGTGTGATTGACTGACAACTCACCGATAAAGGTTTTATTGTTTGTGTGATTAACTAACAACTCACCGATAAAGGTTTTATTGTTTGTGTGATTGACTAACAACTCACCGATAAAGGTTTTATTGTTTGTGTGATTAACTAACAACTCACCG
The DNA here is from genome assembly GCA_032622095.1 of Siphonodentalium dalli. NCBI lineage: Eukaryota > Metazoa > Mollusca > Scaphopoda > Gadilida > Siphonodentaliidae > Siphonodentalium > Siphonodentalium dalli. The sequence goes on along the minus strand of CP136064.1, from coordinate 281,989,046 downwards.
ATAAAGGTTTTATTGTTTGTGTGATTGACTGACAACTCACCGATAAAGGTTTTATTGTTTGTGTGATTGACTAACAACTCACCAATAAAGGTTTTATTGTTTGTGTGATTAACTAACAACTCACCGATAAAGGTTTTATTGTTTGGGTGATTGACTGACAACTCACCGATAAAGGTTTTATTGTTTGTGTGATTGACTAACAACTCACCAATAAAGGTTTTATTGTTTGTGTGATTGACTGACAACTCACCGATAAAGGTTTTATTGTTTGTGTGATTGACTAACAACTCACCGATAAAGGTTTTATTGTTTGTGTGATTGAATAACAACTCACCGCTAAAGGTTTTATTGTTTGTGTGATTGACTAACAATAAAGGTTTTATTGTTTGTGTGATTGACTAACAACTCACCGATAAAGGTTTTATTGTTTGTCTGATTGACTAACAACTCACCGATAAAGGTTTTATTGTTTTTGTGATTGACTAACAACTCACCAATAAAGGTTTTATTGTTTGTGTGATTGACTAACAAGAAAGGTTTTATTGTTTGTGTGATTGACTAACAACTAACCGATAAAGGTTTTATTCTTTGTGTGATTGACTAACAACTCACCGATAAAGGTTTTATTCTTTGTGTGATTGACTAACAACTCACCGATAAAGGTTTTATTGTTTGTGTGATTGACTAACAAGAAAGGTTTTATTGTTTGTGTGATTGACTAACAACTCACCGATAAAGGTTTTATTGTTTGTGTGATTGACTAACAACTCACCGATAAAGGTTTTATTGTTTGTCTGATTGAATAACAACTCACCGATAAAGGTTTTATTGTTTTTGTGATTGACTAACAACTCACCAATAAAGGTTTTATTGTTTGTGTGATTGACTAACAAGAAAGGTTTTATTGTTTGTGTGATTGACTAACAACTAACCGATAAAGGTTTTATTCTTTGTGTGATTGACTAACAACTCACTGATAAAGGTTTTATTCTTTGTGTGATTGACTAACAACTCACCGATAAAGGTTTTATTCTTTGTGTGATTGACTAACAACTCACCGATAAAGGTTTTATTGTTTTTGTGGTTGACTAACAACTCACCGATAAAGGTTTTATTGTTTTTGTGATTGACTAACAACTCACCGATAAAGGTTTTATTGTTTGTGTGATTGACTAACAACTCACCGATAAAGGTTTTATTGTTTGTGTGATTGACTAACAACTCACCGATAATGGATGTAATTTCTCATCAAAGATTTCAGGAGATATAATTTCTTCTATATACATCATGCTTTTGTTCTTGATATGAAAATAAATGGCGAGAGCGACAGCCTTGATGGTATTTTTGAGATTCGGTTGACTAACAGTTGAATCATCTATGAAGATGGTTGAGCAGGAACTGTATTTCTTCAGTTTACCATAATCTCTTCTCTGTAAATTAATCAAAATAACCCATAGAGAGCCCCACACAGACTGGAGCAGAATGCACTCCATAGTGCATGCTTTCATCTGTGTGAGGCTCCCTGTGGGATAATACTAAATACTATAGGCTGTAAGTTAATAATGAAAGTGTCAATGACTCTGTAGTTCAACTTGGAAAGGGAATAATTTCATGTGTTACAGTCAATGGAATGATTAGGAATGTGGAAATTTGCAAGGCCTCGTTATGCAAAGAGTAAAATCCAAGATGGCCACTGGCAGCCATGTTTTTTTGCCGAATGACCACAAAAAGACTCGTTCCCATTTACATGTCATTGTTAATATCCATCACAAATTTCATGATGATCCGACAAAAGATACGACCTGTAGCCTGTGTCAAAGGATTTAGTCATGTAAAGAGTCAAATCCATGATGGCTGCTGGCGGCCATTCTTTTGGCCGAATGACCCCAAAATGACTCATTCCCATCTACATGTCATTGTTAACATACATGACAAATTTCATGTTGATCCGACCAAACCTACGACCTGTAGCCCGTGCCAAAAGATTTAGTCATGCAAAGAGTAAAATCCAAGATGGCTGCTGGCGGACATGTTTTTGGTCGAACGACCCAAAAATTACTCGTTCCCATCTACATGTCAATATTAACATCCATGACAAATTTCATGATGATCAGATGGTGAGGCTCCCTGTGGGATAAATACTAAATGTGAATTCTGTCCTTCCAGCAAGGATATAGTGTGTCTGTCTTTTGCAGAATAAGGTCCCCAGAGTGTGAATTTAGTGAAGCTATCCCGCACGACAGGCTAGCATCATCAAATTTACCCACTGGGAACCTCATTCCACTTAGGTCTCAACTCCTATGGGAGACCTAGGATCAGATTGAAGTTCCCCAGTTGAAGTTGGTGATGTTCACTATAGATACCTAGAAGATGAGGCAGAATGAGATCCCCAGAGGGTGGGTGATAGCAGACTTGGCTCTGAAAGGGTTAAGTAATACCAGAGTTTGGGATAAATTGGATGGATAATGTTGGCTGTAAGGCATGCCAAAGTATTTAGTAATGAAAAGAATAGAGTCCAAGATGGCGGCAACAGCCATGTTTTGATCAAAAAGGAAAATCATTAACATTTGATAGCTCCCATCTAGAGGTGATCATAATGATACACATTCTTGTAAATTTTCAAAACAAACATTTCTCCGAAAATGCGGGACGCAGTAAGTGACGATGGATATCATGTATTCAAATTTGAAATCAAGGATGGCTGCTGGCGGCCATGTTTTTGAATAAATATTTAGGGAAAAATTCATGGCTCCAATTTAGAGGTAACCCCTATGATCCATATGAAGTTTAGTGACGATCGGATGAGGGAAGTATCCTGCGGTGTGCAAAAGGATTTAGTCATCTCTCTAAATTAATGAGTGTCAATGAAACTGTAGCTCAATGTTGAGAGGGGACAATGTCATACATTGGTTTAAACGACACTCTATAGTGCATGCTTCCATCTGTGTGAGGCTCCCTGTGGGATAAATAGCTGTATTTTAAGATATATAAACTTACTGCTGAGTGCTTGTCATATTGGCTCCTCCTCCTATCATGTTTATTGGCATAAAAAAACCCATAGATAGCCCCACATAGACTGGAGCAGACAACACTCTATAGTGCATGCTTCCATCTGTGTGAGGCTCTCTGTGGGATAAATAGCTGTATTTTAAGATATATAAACTTACTGTTGAGTGGTTGTCATATTGACTCCTCCTCCTATCATGTTTATTGGCATAAAAAAACCCATAGATAGCCCCACATAGACTGGAGCAGACAACACTCTATAGTGCATGCTTCCATCTGTGTGAGGCTCCCTGTGGGATAAATAGCTGTATTTTAAGATATATAAACTTACTGTCGAGTGGTTGTCATATTGACTCCTCCTCCTATCATGTTTATTGGCATTGCCTATGAAAAGATTAAAAACTGTTATTAAAACGTTTATCATATGCTGGTGTACCAATTAAAAATCACTAAAGTGTACATCACCCAACACTTGGATGAAAATTTTAGCAACATATAATATAAAAGTTAATGACATTGGAAAATTACATGTAATTGCAAAGGACAAATATATAGCAAATGATTTGAAATCAAGACATATTGAGAAATTTATACGATGATGAAAAATCTTCTGGAGAAAATAAGCTCCGTACATATAGATCCTTTAAGGATAAGTATATAATTGAGCCTTTCCTCAAATAGACACGGAGCATGTGAAATATTTTGTATTAGTAATAAGCCTTTGTATTAGTAATCACAATTTGGATATAGAGAAGGTAGACATAAACAACTGAAAACTCCAGTTTCAAAGTGTTAATTGTGTTTTCTTACATTCTTATAAAAAAAATTTGTATCATTTTTGATAATTTTTTCTAACATACTTTATCAATTTTTAGAATTTGTTCTTACATTCTTCAACATTTTTTTTATCATTTTTTTTATCATTTTTTTAACATACTTTATCAATTTTTACTTAATACATTCTTTAACAATTTTTAGAATTTTTTATCATTACCCGGTATTTCTTACATCCTTCAACAAATTTTTAGAATTGTTTTTACATTCCTTTAAACAAGTATAAAACATAATATAAAATTTGTTAGGCCAATGCATTCTCTTATATAAGAGAATACATTGGCACAGTGTTTTTGCAAAATTTCAGGAAGCTCCCGTCGTGAAAGGTTTAAGTACCGGGTACCCATACCTCGGCAATAAGTCCAAACATCTGTAAAAATGATGTATATTTAGGAAATAAATCAGGCCAATATAAAAACAATAGTTTGATTTACGTTTACCTCCCTCCACTCCCCTCCCCTTCTCTCCGACCCTATGTTTAGTACCTTCCTCAATTTATTTATTATTTATAATTGGATATCTTTTATGTAAACTTTTTTTTCTCTCGTGCCTTAACCTGTCAAATTACATTTCAATGACCCATTAATCAGTCTATTGATCAAATTGGACAATCTATATCACCTTGTATTATATAATATAGGAAACTGCTTCAATATCTAGAACTGTCCATGGCTATTTATCTTAGGAAGAATAAAATATAAATATAAAATTGATCCTCCAGCCCCATTTTTCTGAAAAAGTTGGGATGTAAATTGATTTATATTGACAGAGATAAAACTTACTTTTCTTGACATCAAGTTTGATTTATATTGGCCTGACGGAGATATAACTTACTTTTCCTGACGTCCAGTTTTGATCTTGTTATGAACAGTGTTTTTGTCATTGGATTATTTGAGGGGTCACCTTCTAGTTCTGAAATAATTAAAGAGTACATATCAAATTAAAATATAAAGCATGGACAATACACACATACACGTACTAACAACATGTGATGTATTCACAAGTTGTAAAGGAGTACATATGTAACACTACGAAACCGAAGGGGCAGCCATACCCATAATAACCCTGTGTATCTAACCAATGGAACAACTGTTATCATAAACGCTGGCCCAGTCATGTGATTCTTATCTGGACATCATCGCTGTCAGGTGACTCACAATATATCAGGGCGAGAGTTCAGCTAAGATTATTCTATAGAATCAAAGTTACCGCCATGCAAATAAGGAATTTACTGATAGCGCCAAATCTCGTACATGTATCTAACCAAGAGTAATCCCGTAAACGAAATCAATGGATCTTCAAACTCACTGACCTATCGCTACAGATTAGGAGAAAGTACACATGATTGGAAGCATGAACACAATTACATGTACTACACATCGGTTCCAATAAATACTGAGGAAAATTTGGACATCATCATTCTGTTCTGTCCCACCAATTTTATAATTTCACCCATACAGAGCCCCAGACAAACATGAGCAGACGACACTCTTCTATATGCTTCTATATATGTGTGGGGCTCCCTGCAGGGTATTGGATGTTTTTTATTTAATGTCCTAAAAATTGTAAGAAACATTTATTTAAAAAAAATGATAAAAAATTGTTAGGACAATGCATTCTCTTATATATGCGAGGCGACCTATGGTCGACTCGCATATATAAGAGAATGCATTGGCACAGGGTAAAAAAATCCCGACTTACTATTCCTGCCAAGGACCTAGAGAGCGACACAAGCTCCCACCTGGGCGACTGCCAAGGACCTAGAGAGTGACAAGAGCTCTCTAGGAATCATGAACCATGGACTGTGGAAATTTGTGGAAATTGTGTGTTTGATATTATTTATTTACCCGCGATCTTGTCGTGAGCATGCGCAGTCCAACTGCCGGTTACTACCTACGACGGAAATCTTTCTACTGAAGATTGAATCGTGGTCGTCTGAACATTCACTAAGTCTGCATAATAATGTTCTCATCAGTACAAGCCCGTCTTGTTAAGCACTGTCTTGTTAATGTCCCTTTCCTCTCACCCAAATTTCCCCTCCATCATAGTTTCCTACCTGATGCACGGATTAAAGCCTACAACACATGTGTACATGTATATCTGCCACTAAATAAAACCAACAGGGAGTAATAAACAAAGATAATTATATTTGCCAATTAACGCTGACCACTTGTGAACCAATTGGCAGGAAACAAATGTTTTTCAGGGCCACACACATTGACAATTATTATTTCTGCATTCTGAAAAGATATCGGAGCAGACATCAGTAAAAGCCACATGGTTGTTTTGATAATGCCCCTGCGCTTTAAAAAAAATTTAGTTATCACCTTATTTATAGGCTGTAATTTTTTTAAACATGTTATATGTAGTTATGTACATGTATCACATATTCAATGTCACAAAGTGACTGTCATTTGCAGAATGAGGTCCCCAGAGGGTGAATTTAGGGACGCTACACAGCACAGCGGGCTAGCATAATTAAATTCACCTTATGGAGACCTCATTCTGCTTAGGCCTCATATTCTGTTAAGTATCTATAGTCTAAATTAACATTGGGTTAGTTTTCCCTTCTGTTCAGTTTCTATATCCCCTAATTTGCAGAAAATAAATTGCATAATTGAGGTGACTTATGGGTGAACATCACCAACTTTAACTGGGGAATTTCAGTCTTCAGTTGAGGCATCAGGAGTGGGTAAATTTAGTGATGCTAGCCTGCTGTGTCATTTCAGGCACGGGATTGACAATGTACATGTACATAATCAGTGTGCATATATTTGAGGCTTTGAGACCTTAGAATTGGTATATAAATGATTACATGGAAAATTAATTAATTAATACAGCATTCATTGATTCCATAAAATATAAACAAGCCCCACAAACAACTGCTACATGTTTTATAATTTCACCCATACAGACCCCAAGACAAACATGAGCAGACGACACTCTTCTATATGCTTCTATACATGTGTGGGGCTCCCTGCAGGGTAATGGATGGTTTTTATTTTATGTCCTAAAAATTGTAAGAAAATTAGGAATTGATACACTAATTTGAAATGTGAATCTATAAATACAGTAGTGCCCTAAACAATTGTTTCATTGAACCGGGGTGGCACCCCAGTTAGACAACATTTCGGTTAAGACTTTAAACGCAGATATAGATCGCAAGATAACCAGAGGATTGTGTGGTTAAAACGCAAGTAATTATCAACTGATATGAAACAATAACTTCCAGTACAAGTGTGGCTCCAGAAAATTTATATATGTCATAGAAATGAAACAGTTTCTGGGTCAATACATGAGTAGAGACTGTAAAACAACTGAGACAGGGCACAATTAGGAAGAGATTCAAGATTATTATAAACAAACTTAGGCCTATTTATTTCAAGGAAGCTGCATTTGTGCACATTTTTGTCCCGACCATGACCAGTTAAAAAACTGTACGCTTGCTATTGTCACACTCTGTACCAACATATGTCAAACTAGTTGAGGTATAGGACACTTACATATAATTTGTTAAGACTGTGAGATATGTTACCACTATAATCAAAGTAATTGACTTGAAAAATGGGGTGATACCCCGGTAATGACCATGGTATTACTGTTAGTATACAGTATCCACAGCAGTATCGAAACGGTGACTGCGGTGGAGTTACGGTACCATTCGGTTATGATATCGTGGTCTATTAGCGGGTCGTCACACAAAAAGTTGAATAAAATAATATTTCCTTGAGGATCTTGTTAAAGATACGGTAAGCATTGGCAGTGAGTATTGCTGTTCAAATAGTCACATCCGTTAAAACCGCCATAAACAGAAATAATATTATATTATATGAAAAGGAGGCCCCATGGTTTGGAGGGTGCAGAGAGTGAAGATCCACTCAATTTCTCTTTCTGAGACACGCTGGGTGTGGTGAGGTTGCTGTCACCGGAAGTGACACTGGTGAAAGAGAAGCTAGAGGCCATATCCGGCTGGTTGAGATGTAGATAAGATAAAAGTAAATGCGAGGGTGAACCTCCAGGGAGGGGTCTCAATCAGCGGGATATCCTTATAAAATGGTATATCTTCGTCAGGACCAGGATGGTGTGGAAAGATGTGGATGATGCCCGTCCTTTTATACTCTGTGCTAGTAGAGCGTTGATTTGATTGGTCAAAATCCAAGGGTCAGGAGGTTGTGGGCCTCTGTGGGTCAGAAGGTTGAATGCGGGTACAAATGGCGGGTATATGTTTGCCCAATCCCACAAAATACCTCTCCCGGATCTACGCCCACGTCCCTCCATCACCAGATTATACCTTTGATTGGTCAAACCCCCACCGCCCTTATTCGCCAAAACCACAAAAGATGAACTGCGTGATCGCGCAACGCCCCTTTTCGGGCACCGTTAAACACGACCTTCCTGTCCTAACAATGGCCCCTAACTACACGGGAATGCGCATTAAATATCGCGTCTTGCTTATCGCAAATACATGTATATGCCAAATAATACCCTAAGAATGCCATCTGCAGGTACCAATAACACATATACCCGCAGAGCGATTTTAATCAGAAAAAAACGATATACCCGCTTCACAATGGACTGTATTACATCCACAGGTTTCAGGACAATATTATGAATATACCCGCAAATTGTACACACACGGGTCCCAAATTTGGTTATTCTTTGCGAAGTACACAACATACCCGCAAATACTACCCGCATTACACCACATTGACGGGCTGGAATAACTTACCCACATGCACAAACTACCCGCAGTTCCATACGGATATCAGGAAATATATACCCGCAATTTGTACCCGCACAGGTCCTACTTGGGTTATTCTCAGCATGGTACCCAACATACCCGCAAAAACTACCCGCATTGTATCACAATGACCAGCCAGAATAATATACCCGCATAAATTACCCGCAGTTCCACGGGCTTATCGGGCAAACATATACCCGCCATTTGTACCCGCATTCAACCTTCTGACCCACAGAGGCCCACAACCTCCTGACCCTTGGATTTTGACCATGATTCATGATGGTATCTGGAGAATTCGGACCTATCAGAAGATGGCCCCGCACGAAGATGGCCCCATTAATTAGAAGCAATGTTTTCTCAGTTATAACAATTTATAACACAAAGAAACACACCTAGATCGCGATGAAATGATTGCCTTTCATACTCGATCCATGTAGCCAATACCAGCCAACCACCAACAGAGCTAGCACCTCGTCAGACCTCTACCTGAGACATTCATTTGATTTTTTCCTCAACTGATGGCCACTTGAGTCTGGCATTTTACCGTAATTTTGATCATATTGGACTTAATTGGTCCAAAAAAAAATTATTTCATTTGTTATGTTATTTTTTGATTATTATTATTATCAGTTTCATTTATCATATCATAAAATAAATAAAGAATGATTGTAAACAATGGTGCTGTTATATACCGCTATTCTCAAAGTAATTGACCAGAAAAACGCGGTGATACCCCAGTCATGACCGCGGTGATACCGGTAATAAACGGTAGCGGTATCGAGACGGTCACGGCGGTGGAGTTACGGTATCAGGCGGTAAGGATACCGCGGTCTGATAGCGGGCACCGCGTTAAATGTTTTGAATACCGCGGTGATTTTCATTGAACTCTTTGAAGGGATGCAATTAGTGAACGTTCAGACAACAACGATTCAATCATAAGTGGAAGTAAGCGATAGTTGGATTGCGCATGCTGACGACAATGTCGCAAGTAAAAAAATAATATCAAGCACCGTTTGATTTTAGATGCGAAATCGTGGCGTATCCTTGATAACCTCCACGTGCGACGTAATCGCAGTCGTGTGTACGTAAAAATCGTAGCTGGAAATGTCGTAGGGTAGTCAATCACATGCTTTATTCGCGGTTTATTTCTGAAAATCGGAGCGGGGGATACGGAATAAATCCAAAATGATTTGAACTATGTGGAATAGCAAAAGAAATATGATGATATTGGAAAATCATCTATAAAAAAAATAAATATATCGTCCCATGTGTTTATAAATGCGAGTTTATATTTTCTTTAATACAAGTGCAATGTTCGTGTTTTTGACGCATGATTCACGGCATTGCCATAATATCTATTAATTAAATGACGACTCCTGCTGGCTGGGTTGTCACCCCGAAAGTTAAAACAATACGTCTATAAGCCTTAATTAAGGATCTCATTAAATTCCACAGATAAAAGGAGAATCACTGTGTGTGATTTCCTTGTGTCAATGCCAATCGCTGCCTTAGAATGTCCAAAAAAAAAAAAAAAAAAATTCCGTCATAACACACTCATACTGGTGCGTGGTGAAATTATTTCAAGGGCAGGTATATGTGTTGGAAGACACCTCAGTGCCCGGACACCAGGCGATGGGTGGAGTTTATAATTTGACAGCCGATGTCGGCAACTTCAAAGTACCGGTAGCGTAAAGTTCACGGCGTGTTGCACTCAGAGCTGAAGATTACCATGATGACCTGTCGCATTCAGAACAAGCCCACGTGACATTTTTGTGACGTGTTTATCGTTTAGTGTTTGGGGAAGTTCCCTTGATGACGTCATCGTGAGTCATATTGTCAAATTGTGTTCAACCACGTGCTTATGTTTTTGTTTGCTTTTTATAAATGTCAAATTGTAAGTGTCCACATTTGTCAAATTTCCATGTTTACTTTACAGCAATAAACAATCTATCTATATACATGTAGCAGATGCATACGGACTGTTCCCATCCCGCATGTCTTTATAAGAGGACGTGCATGTGTCATCATAATCATCAGGATTATCTCACTTATAAATAACCATACACGACCTCCCTGTGTGCCTGTAAAAGTAGACGAATCTGGTTCCAATTAAGCCGTGTTTCCATGACGTTCGCGCATGATATCGTCAGGGTTATCTCATTATTAGGGATCGCACAACCGGCTCACAAGAATAGTAATTCTTTTCTGCCAGGCTCGATATTGGCACCATATATATTTCTGTTTTAATAATGTCAATAAAACCACACAAAATAAATCCAATTGCATTGGAGATTGATAAAAGTTGGGAATATCGGTAAGAATTGTTGTTTCCCCACCCGCACTATTATTTGGGTCACTCAGATCATTCTTACCTATACCTGTACCCTGCATCGCAACTAAAACTGATATGCATTCTCCTGTAGGTTTATCATCGACATATGTCTATATGGATGTATACGTCGATGGGTCAACATGTATACATGCACGATGTTTCAAATATAAAATAAAAATAAATCCTATAAAGTTCAACGACAATAAATAGAGTCGAGGGTAAAAACTAAATTAGGTCGGATATATCAGATTTTCTAAGGAAGACGTTACCGTCTATCAATATATATTGGTTATACGGAGACGAGAAAAACAAATTCCACTCAAGAGATAGTTTTTGATGACTCAGACACAGAAAGAAATTACTATTGGCAAAAGCATATTATACACATGGACAAATCACTATCGTCAATAATAAGTAAATAAAATAACTTCATAAATGAAGATTTCTTCAGTGTCCTTTGTTTTTTTCTGCGCAAATTGTCCGTTAAAATCACCGCGGTATCGCGAACCGTGACCGCATGCATCGTGGTGTCACCGCGGTATGCGCAGTGTTGAAGCGTTAATAAGCGGTATCAGTAACGCGGTACCATACCGCGGTATTAACGGGGTGACACCACGTTATAGCTGATGGTCAATTACTTTAATTATAGCGGTATGGGGCAGACTTCTCTGGGGCCATCTTTGCATGGGGCCGTCTTCATATGGGGATGACTTCGTGTGGGGCCGACTTCTCCTGTATTCATTCATGATATGATCTAGAGACAATTGCTTGGTACCATTGGTTTTAAGGCGGGAACAAATTATATGATTCAATTATAGGGATCATATACCTTCTGGTTCTCTATCACTGATGTGTGGGACAGCGAGGGAAGCAGCACTTGGAGGCTGTGGAAGTCCAGGGTAACTGTTGAGGTGATCATTTTCGCTGCCTGCAGATGGTGGGTGGTAGACTTCTTGTTTTCCAGAATATGTTGCATAAGTTCTTTGTCTTTTGGGTGACTTATAAATGCAGCAAGAATATTTATTACCCATAATATATCACTCGATGTTTATAACTAAATAACATCGAATGAGCTCTGATAAAGTGTATTCTGACAGCCTTTCGGAAATTAAGTTCGATGGCAATACACTGAGTGATTGAGGAGTGACTCAAAACCATCGATTGATTGACAGGTCAAAAATACATTTCATATTTCACTAGGTTTAAAGTCTATAACATCCATTTATTACAGTATAATGAAGCGTCGTTATTGTTTATGGATCCACAAACGTCTTCTCTTTAATTTCGATAGCGGTCGCCTAATGTTTATGACATAACAATCTATTTTTATGATAGAATTTCACTGATTGAAGACTTTTCTGACATTTGAGGCCGCCGAAGCACCTGTTTCCGGTTTAAGTCTCATGCCTAAAAGCTTTTGAAACATCACTCTGGATTGGCTTATATCGTATGACGTCACAAATGTAAACACGAGGTTTTCCCCGCGAAAGTTACTTAATGCAGATTGCAGGCGTGACAGAGTTAACATTGCACATGATGCTAGGATCTGATTAGTCTTCGGTAATTGAATATCCTTAATTAAGATCTGTTCGCATTGGAGGCTCATTCGTCTTTGAGGCAGTTGGAGTTGTAATAATTTGACAGTTAAATTTTCACATTTCCGATTTCGTCACAGTCACACTCATGAATGTTTATGAATCTGAATCTGAATCTGAAGTTTATACGGCACAGTATCCTTTCAGACGTATAAGTGCCGGTCATGTCAAGAGTCTCAACTCTCATCTGCCATGATGATGATATGGGGGCCACTTCCAAGTTCCATTCACTGGGGGCAGTGGGGCTACAATAATTATTGTGTAATTTATCCCAACAGTATCTAGAATCTTACCGGCCTGCTATCCAACGTTGGCTCCCAGAACGTTGGATCCCAGGGCGGTTGTATAATTGTGTTATAACACAAATATTACTGAACTATGAGCTGACATGAGATGACCAATGCTATATTATTGAAAAGTTATATTATTTGCAGCATTTGCCGATTTCATATTAACACAAATATGACTTTTATTCCATTGTTTAAGCACTGAGTCGATAACTATAGCTAGGGATGTTCATGAAAAATTCAAATTGTTATAATCGATTCATTTTTGTGCTTATTTTGTAGATCTCACCATTCTGGTTACAGAACCGAAAACCTTTTTCAGATTCGTCAAATATTTTTTGAGTTATGGACATTTTAGTACCCCAAAAATGGGTCGTTTTTAAGATTTCCGAGTCCCTAATTTTGCCATATTGTCAAAATAGGCTAAAAAGCAGATTTTAGGGTCAATTATTTTTAAAAATACACAATAATTTTGTTTTGTTTAACTAAATAAGTGGTTAACCTACTGGGTAGAGCACAATAATACATTATTTCATACCTTAATGGTCAAGAACGAAAAATAATCTACCAACGAAATGTGTGTTCCGTAACATGGACTTAGTCAAATTTGGCTTTGTGACATGGGGTTTTGTGACGAAATGCCATATTTGAGGTCTGGTAACTCAGTAAATTGATATCCATACATCTTGATGTTTTCACAACATATTCGATATGTTTGACTAACTATATTGTGAGAAAATTTCTATTATTGGATGCGAAATATTTTCGTTATGGCCCTATGGGTTATTGAAAATCTCTTATATTCAAAATTGTCGTTTTTTTTTGCATTTTTTGCCATTTTTCTTGGTTTTTTGTGTATAAAAAATAAAAAATTGATCTTAAGTTGTTAAAATTAGTTGAACTTTCATCTGAAATCATATTTTAGTTGAAACTAAGTCATATTGTTGATTATTCTATTGTAAGTTTATGGATTTCGCCACTTTTTGTAGTCAACTGACCCCAAATTTGACTGCTGTTATAGGGGTAGGGCAAACCAGAAATATTATCCATGTTCTAATATTAGACATATTGGAGACAAAGGGTTGTTTTTTTATGCTTGGTTACACTATTATTGTTTTATATAAAACATACTAAACATTATCTCAGGTTTATTTGGATATTTAAGGCTATATGATCAGTATATGGTGTTGAAAAGTAGCCAAAACACCAAATTGCCATTTCGCGTCTGAATCGGAGTAAAATTTGTCATAACTTGGAGACCGTACATCGAAAATGGATGCGGTATGGTTTGTTAGGTAGAAAAATGTATGCTTGGTTTGTTTATTACAAAGCATTATGCTTTGTGATTTAATATTTATAAGTTATTCTCATTAAGCTTACCCTCCCCCTATATTTTGCAATCTCATCAAATATCGTCGGTACACCAAGAGTCACATACAAGTGACCATGGTTCAGAAGGCAACCCTTACGATCTCTCCAGGGAAGAAAAATAACACAGCAGATAGATTGTTTAGTATATATTTTGATATTTAGAAATATTTACATCGAGATGATACGAAACTACGAGCCTAATCGTAACGTTAAGTTTGATTGCTTAGTTTAAAGGCACGTGCGGCCTTAATTGTCGAAAATATTCATATTTGTTCCAAACACCGTAAACAGAAAAACATTAAAACGCATACAGTTCCGTTCATATATACCATGACCATCGCGTAAACAGCATGTTATCATAAAGATTTACTATATTTTACCTAAGCAAGAGCCTGATTGTGTTACAGAAGACAACACAATGCTGCTGGCTAATCACACACAAATGGCATAAACGCTCTTTATTCGTTCCATATCAGGAATTCACCCACAAAGAACGCTCTTTATGTTTACCATCATAATATAAACAAACACCAGAAAAGTAACTTTTTATGCTGTTTACATAACAATGGTCAAACATATGACCATAACATACTGTTTATGCGATATTTCTTATTTGTATACGGACAAAGTCCATCTACATTTTGATGTTCTTTCTGTTTGTGGCGGTTTTTGACGGGTGGATATATTTTCACAGGATACCCACCGCCAAGGCCGCACGTGCCTTTAAATGGATTAGGATGTGTGGCCTCCAACCTCGCCGTACAGCCACAGCCTTGCCACCTCTCAGGGAAAGAAAAACAAAACTTCAAATACGTGATTGTTTAATATATATTTTCGATACTTAGAAATATTGACATCGAGATGATACGAAAGTACGAACCTCTACAATTACTCCACCTAATCGTAATGTTAACTTTGATTGGTTAGTTTAAATGGGTTAGGGTGTGGTGGCCTCCAACCTCCCCTTACAACCACAGCCTTACAACCTCTCAGGGGAAGAAAAACAACTCACTCCATCCATCCATCTGGGACAGATAGGATCAATCCATCCATCTGGGACAGATAGGATCCATCCATCCATCTAGGGACAGATAGGATAAGGATCCATCCATCCATCTGGGACAGGTAGGATCCATCCATCCATCTAGGGACAGATAGGATCCATCCATCCATCTGGGACAGGTAGGATCCATCCATCCATCTAGGGACAGATAGGATCCATCCATCCATCTGCGACAGATAGGATCCACCCATCAGGGTCTGTCCGTCATGTCAATCATGTATGTCAGTCAGGTCTGTTAGTCACTCAGGTCTGTCAGTCACTCAGGTATGTCAGTCAGGTCCGTCAGCCAGGTCTGTCAGTCATGTCAGTCAGGTGATCCATCCATCCATCTGGGACAGATAGGATCCATCCATCCATCTGAGACAGATAGGATCCATCCATCTGGGACAGGTAGGATCCATCCATCCATCTAGGGACAGATAGGATCCATCCATCCATCTGCGACAGATAGGATCCATCCATCAGGGTCCGTCCGTCATGTCAGTCATGTATGTCAGTCAGGTCTGTCAGTCAGGTTAGTCAGTCATGTCAGTCCAGTTGTGTCTGTCAGTCAGGTCAGTCATGTCTGTCTGTCAAGTCAGTCAGTTATTCATATCAGTCAGTATGTCAGTCAGTAATTCATGTCAGTCAGTCAGTATGTCAGTCAGTCAGTATGTCAGTAAGTCATATCAGTCAGTATGTAATGTCAGTCCAGTCAATATGTCATGTCAGTCATGTCAGTAAGTCAAGTCAGTCAGTATGTCAGTCAAGTCCGTCATTCATTTCAGTCAGTATGTCAGTCAGTCATGTCAGTCAGTCCATTCAGTATGTCAGTCAATATGTCATGTCAATCAGTATGTCACTCATTAATGTCAGTCAGTATGTCACGTCAGTCAGTATCAGTCATTAATGTCAGTCAGTCAGTATGTCATGTCAGTCAGTCAGTATGTCAGTCAGTCAGTCATACCAGTCCATTCAGTATGTCAGTCAGTCATGTCAGTCAGTATGTCATGCCAGTATGTCATGTCAGTCCAGTCAGTAGGTCATGTCAGTCAGTATGTCAGTCATGTCAGTCAGTATGTCAGTCAGTATGTCAGTCAGTCAAGTCAGTCAGTCAAGTCAGTCATTCCAGTCAGTCATGTCAGTCAGTATGTCATGTCAGTCTGTATGTCAGTCCAGTCATGTCAGTCAGTATGTTACCCTTATAAAAAAGTACCATGGTAATTATATAGTCAGTCAGTATGCACGCTGACCCTTACTTACTTCAATTTGTGTAAAGACAAAACTTGCAACAAATTAATTTAATGCTATTTGATCTGCCAATTTACTGGGCTGAGTGTAAATATAAGTAATGAATGTTCCACACAAAATGTGAGACCATAATTCTTTGGTTTGTAATATTGGTCCAGTTTACAATTACATGTCATTTTTTGCTTTCAACAGAATGTTATGTTAAATTAGATTTGATGTTGTTGTTGTAACTGGAGTCTGGAACCCTGAACACATCTTTAATATATGTCAACACGACTGCAATAACTATGTGGCCTAACGTTAGGTGAGAAAACAAAACAAGTCAGATTGAAGGCAGTCTGACGACCACGTGTTTTATGTTGTGTTTACAAAAATGTTGGCATAAATTCGGAGTAATGGGCGGAGCTTCGCTAAAAGGTAGTAAATAAACCGAACTGATCGACACATAACGCCAGTTATTTCTCAGTAAAAACACTCTTTTTTCATATGACAATCGAAAGGAACGTTTCAGTTATTGGTGTCAACTGGCATTCACCAAAACATTGTCAGATTGTGTACACGCTACATCGATCACCTGGCGATGATCAATGGAATGTTCTGGGCATTTGGGGCGATGGTCGAAATGTAAACAAGGTCACATTCGACCCAATTAAATTGACATTTGATTATTGTTTTCAACGGGAGCAGGCCATATTGCATTAAACAAACGGCTCATTATACACAGAGAATCCATCTTTTCGTAGTAGTTATAACGCGGAAAACTTGGAAGTAATAACTTTTTGGCGCGTAATTGACTATGACGTCGTTGCAGACCACTGTATACAATGGCGTTGTGGGACGAAAATATCGTCGCTGGAGGTCGCCCAAGTCGGGACTAGATGAGGGTCACGATGGTGGGTTTCCGCCGGCCGTTCCTGTGTCTAGCCAATCAGCATTAATCTTATTTGTCTAAAGTGATGTCCCCCTTTCCGATTCCGCGTGAAACTCTCGGGAATTCCCAAGGGGTTTTTGAGGGCGCCGCTTAGAAGAGTTTTTATTTTTCAAAAAGGTACTTACAATTAACCTTTTTTGAAGTTTCACACGGCATTCAAAAGGTCTAATTATGCTCTTTATAATGCACTTAACTCCATTTGACGATATGTAGTATTAACCAGCGGGATCTTCGTCAAAAACTAATGCCAAAAAGTCACAAACATTTTTAACGCCAAAAATACGACGAAATTCGGCAACTTTGACGTCGCAAAAAAAATATTGATAAAAGTAAGACCCATATAATATTTATAACGTCGGCATGGTGAGATCACATTCTACCAGGCTGTGGATTGCCATTGTATTTGAATGTTTTACTAAAAAGATATAATTAATCAAAAAGTGCTCACTTTTGTAATTTTTGACCCAAATCTTAAAAATTACGTCGTGACGTTGAACATCCCTACTATAGCTATAAATATAACCAAAAAGTCGGAATTACTTATTCTAAGTTATTGAGAGGACGAAACGGATCGCGGACAGTTACTGTAAAACCGTAAATCAACTTGCACGGGTACCATTGTATTTGTAGTATATTGTACACAACATTTTTCTATAAGCCTTTTTACTGGTTCGCGATTTTCAAGATGGCTTTTTATCCAACCCACCGGTAAAAGCCGGTAAAAGTTGTGAAGTAGCATCCATTTGTAAACATTCGACAGCTGAGTGGCGTGAGTGCGAGAATTTTTTATCAACATTTTATGGCTTAATTTCATTTATTCTGAGTGCAACTACGTGTTTAAGAATTGTTTTGTGGCCATGTCATCTATAGAGTTAGGATCTGGTGACGATGCAGACATTCAGACGCCATTTTTGTCAACGAACTTCCCATAAGTTACTGATAAATAGCGAGTTCTTGTGTTAAAAAAACTGTTATTCTATTAATACAATTTAAACACATTAATCCAATAAACAAGTATTTTACATTCACATTAACCGCTAAACAAGTGAAACATTACGACTGTCCTGGGATCCAACGGTCCTGGGAGCCAACGTTGGATGAGAGGACGGTAAGATTCTGAACACGTATCATTTATCCTGGTCAAAAATGAATGGAATGATTTCTGGTGACTGGATCAATCTAAAAACAGTGCAGGAACCAATTCTGGTTGTAGACGCACTGGTCCAGGTGCTACCTAGACTGCACAAAACTAGAAACCTGGAACCTTACCGATATAGAAAAAGAACAAATTGAAAAACTGGCAAGAAATTTCTTATACTCAATTCATGTGCACCTGAGACGTTCCACCCTGGGAAACCAGATCATTTACCTGCAGGGAGACAGGACAGGACGTTCCATCTCCGATTCCGTGTTTTTGTAAACTCTGCGCATGTCTGTGACGTCACGTTTCCGGGCAGTCGGCGTCGGGCGTAAACAACGATAACACGCTTAAAATCGAGTCTCTTGGATTTCCTACATTATTATCTGTTCAAAGGTACATAAGCCCAGACTGCCGGAGTGTGCGACCTCACAGGCCTGCGCGGGGGGGTCCACAACTGCATTATTGTTATGGCATTACTTTCTGTAATAAATGTTCGTTATCTTTCTTCTTTGTTGCCCAATTTTGAGTGACCCTTGTAGGGCCCCGAACCCGTAGATTCTTATACTAGCGTGTCCCTAGGACTCTAGATCGGCACCCTACCAGGTAATCTAAGCTAGGGAACGCTACAGTGGTGGCAGCGACAGGATTATTTTTAAGATTTGGAAACTTTGAGGTAAGAATTTACAGAATTTAGATGTCGGCTCGAAAAAGTGAGCTTATGTACAACACAGCGACTCGCAGATGTGAGCTGGAGCTCGAAGAGAGCAGTCAATTTCACATAAGCGAGACAGATGTCGACTCAGCGAGCATGGAAACATGTATTGTATTGTTGTAAAAAATTGTAATACATATCGAATTGTGAGGTTGGTGTATCGTTGCGGCCCCAATGAATGTGTGGAAATCTCCATTTAGAAGCAATTCTGGGCGAGAAGGCTTAAAATAGGACATATACATGTATCTTTTATCATTTCAGAGCAATGAAGGCTAAACTGCCATCATACCTGGAGTGCAAAGGTGAAGTAAAATACTATGGCATAAATACCGGCAATTCAGCATGGCGCTCTGGGAAGATGGTTGTTCATTGTGAGAACAGCGTATGGAAATGTACCATTTATTTCGACACAAACCGGGCAGGGCAGCATGCAGGTCAACAAATTGTAAGTAAATAGATACCATCTTCACATTTGGAAAATAATATGGGGCTTGAAAAGATGCTCTCTGTATGCAAATATTAATCAAGTCTGCAAATAATGTCTGTCATTTGCAGAATGAGGTCCCCAGAGGGTGAATTTAGTGAAGCTATCCCGCAAGGTTTTTAGACCATAGGCCTCAAATGTGTGAGACCTCGGATCAGATTGAAGTTCCCCAGTTGAAGTTGTTGTTCACCCATTATTCACCTTCTTCGATTATGCAATTTATCTTCTGCAAATTATGGGACAGAGAAACTGAACAGAAATTACAAATGGCTGACAACTATTTGTAGGGTTGCAAATACCGTAAACCCAACAGATTCTATTTTGACCGACCGAGCAGATATCTCCATCATCGGTTGATGAATCTCAATGAAATTTTGTGTGGATATTCTCTACTATGACGGCAATCAACTGAATGTTAATTCGTTTTTTTTCCATTCTTGAATTATTCATCTTTGTTTATTTGGAAGTGTTGGTTTTTTTGTCCTTACATACGGTACATGTATGTATCTCCACCACCGTTTGACGGATATCAATGAAATTTGGTATGGATTGGATGTTCATGTTTTCCATTCTAATGTTATTTATCTTTGTTTATATGAAAATGGTGGGTCCCCCCCACTGTCAGAGCAGATATCTCAACCATACTTTGTTGGTGTCAGCACCCTCGGTGCAACCTCTTGTTTTTTTTAAATGAATTTTTTTTTTTTTTGGAATAACTCTGTTATAACATCTGCAGGGGGACCCTGAGTCACCACACTAAATTTGGTTGAAATTGGTGCATGGGGTCTGGGAGAAAAATTGCGAACAGATAGATCCTACCAGACCTGTTACTTCTCACGGATTCGCCGTGAGACTCCCGCTTTGAGCATGCATCTCACGGTGTCACGGCGACACCTCCTAATCTCACGGTTTGAAACAATCTTCTCAAACAAAAAAATAATTAAAAGTTACTTTCGTTTTCGTTATAGTATAACGCGGTAAGCGAGAATATGCGAGACTACCTGGGTGCGATTGATTAGCGTCCGATGCAGACACTGCTGTTACACTATAATAACGCGATAGCTTGGAGTAGCTGCCAATGTGCCGCGGGTAATTAGTCTGGCAATAAATGGTTTGTCACCCACATGTTTTAACATACAAAGGATGAATGAGATGAGCAACATCACGTTATAGGTTATTGGCGACCATACAATATATTTTTGAAATGTCTGATTCTGTGGAAAGACCGGCAAAACGCCGACATTACGATTCAAAGTTGAAGGACTCGTGGTCTCTTGAAATGGTATGATAAAATTCAAAAGAAACATACGTTCTAGATTTTAAACTTTACAAGTCCCTTCCTGAATTGTACTTTTTAACATGACAGTTGGAATCTCGTGAGATCTAAATGAAACAGAAAGTAGTTTACAGTTGTTGATACGTCGTGGCCTGCAAATTTTTCTCTATAAATGAGACAATAAAATGTATAACTGCACAATAAGTGTTTTCCTGAAGAATACTTTGTTAATTTGTTATCAAACTTGCATGTTTCTGTGTGATAGATAATAAGAAATTTTGTTTAATTTTGTTCTTTATTGAAATTCAAAAAATGCAAAAGGAATCCAATTATTTGAAATCTCCCGGAAGGTGATCCCAATCTTATGGAAAATCGTGACCAATCTCCCGGAAAATATTTTTTGAGAGTAACCGGTCTGGATCCTACTAATATAAGTTACGGGACGCTTAAGTGGTCGGATATGGTGTCATGTGAGGTGAAGTAACATCAATATTAGGCGGGGCCGTAAGCCGAGTCTAATATTGATCTCGCTGAGCCTCACATGACACCATATCCGACCACTAAGTGTCCCGTAACGTATTTATTATACCCCCTTTTAAAAAAAAAGGGGGGGGATACTGTTTTGCACCTGTCCGTCCGTACGTACATGTACGTCCGTCCGATGTCTGTTCATGTCATAACTTGAACAGTAGTGCTCGGATCTCAATGAAATTAGGTATGAATGTTCACTACTATGAGGACATTAAATAGAGGTTTCCATCGTTTTGTTCGGATTTTCCATTCTAGAGTTATTCATCTTTGTTTATCTGGAAATAGTGGCTTTTTGGTCCGTCTTGTGTCTGTTCATGTCGTAACTTCAACAGTTGGGCTGGGATCTCAACCAAATTTGGTGTGGATGTTCACAACTATGAGGACATTAAATAGAGGGTTCCATCGTTTTGTTTTGATTTTCCATTCTAGAGTTATTCATCTTTGTTTATCTGGAAATGTTGACTTTTTGGTATGTCTGGTGTCTGTTCATGTCGTAATTTCAACAATTGTGCTGGGATCTCAATGGAATTTGGTATGGATGTTCACTGCTATGAGGACATCAAAAAGAGGGTTCCATCGTTTTGTTTGGATATTCCATTCTAGAGTTATACATCTTTGTTCATCTGGAAATGTTGGCTTTTTGGTCTGTCGGGTGTCTGTTCATGTTGTAGAACTGTAACTTCAACAATTGTGCTGGGATCTCAATGGCATTTGGTATGGATGTTCACTGCTATGAGGATATTCAAAAGGGGGTTCCATTGTTTTGCACCGCTCTGCCTTTCTAGAGTTATTCATCTTTGTTTATCTGGAAATGTTGGCTTTTTAGTCCGTCTGGTGTCTGTTCATGTTGTAACTTCAACAATTGTGCTGGGATCTCAATGGAATTTGGTATGGATATTCACTGCTATGAGAACATTCAATAGGGGGTTCCATTGTTCTGTTCCGCTTTTCCATTCTAGAGTTATTCATATTTGTTTATCTGGAAATGTTGGTTGTTTGGTCCATCCGATGTCTGTTCAGCTCATAACTTGAACAGTAATGCTCGGAACTCAATGAAATTTTGTATGTATGTTCACCACTATCAGGACGTTTAATGGCACATTTAAAAGTTTGTTTTGGTTTTTTGTTCTATAGTTATCTTTGTTTATATGAAAATGCTGATTTCTGGGTCCATATGTCTGAGTATAGCCATCATAAGTTATAAATGTGCCCACACTAGGCGGTATGCCACGAGGGGGTATGCGCCGGACGACAGTCCATCTCTTGTTACATGTATGTCAGTAGACAAACCCCAGCTTATCACTTTAATTGATCGTCGATATACATATATATACTCTTGGGCTCCAAATAAACATGCATGCACGTTTATTATTTTCTTGGGGAAATTTCCCTCCCAGCACAGTGCTTATTTGGGTCTGCACGTTTATTAATTTTGAGGCTATGAAAATTTATATTGGCACAAACTCAAGATTTCTATATGATTCTGATATCAAAATGATGAGCTTACTGATAACTTTATGCCTGTACATATTCAAGTATATGGCATATTTAAACACCACATGATACCGTACATACTATGTTGACTCCTATACATGTACTTAGCCTGCTATAAAAATAATTTGTTTAACCACAGTTGATGTTTTGCTCAGAGTTCCCCTGCACTATTATTTGGGTCTGCACTTTTATTAACTTTCAATGGAATTCCCCCCCCCCCCCCCCCTGCACTATTATTTGGCCCTGCACTTTTATTTGGAGCCCGAGAGTATGTAGATGTAGGACACCAATTTGAATTGTTAAAACATTGCATATTCTATATTCACAGATTGGAAGAAAGAAGTTGCAGAAGGTGGTTTGTAGAAATGTTTTGTATGTCGCCTTCCAAACCGGAGACAATTACCAACTGAAGCCCGTTTCCAAGAAGAAAATGGAAGATCTCTACCATCTTATACAGGAAGTCGACCGTGGTAATGCAAGTATGTCATTCCATATAGCAATAATTTAAAGTAAGTCACTCTGCATGGCAAAAATTTAAAGTCATTAGCTTCACTCCCGGTGGGTATATATTTCATGTCAGACAGAACTGTATCCGATATACCATGAGAAAGGTCATAAAAAACTAGAAATAAAACCCCAAGGTTGCATATTATTGATGCGGTATTCGCCCCGTATTAAATTGTTGAAAACTGCGGTCAGAGTAAGAAATCTTCTCAGATACAACCACATTTTCGGCGCGAATCATCGCGTGGAGGTCATGGAATTATATTCGGAAGAAATCGGAACCGCCCGATAAACGACGATCGGCTGGCACGCACGGTTGAGAGAACAGCCAAAACAATAGCCGACATGTCGATAACCGAAAGTAGATTCAACAAAACACAAACTAGATAATGTGATTATGTCTTGATTTTTGCATCGATATCTCATGTTTTCTAATTGAAATGTCGAGAATTAATTGGCAACTAACAAAGTGTACACACTGTGTATATGTTATATATGGATTGTTTGCAAATTTAGGCGTGAATGGGTATTCACAGCATGCAAAATACGATTGGCACACCTCCGAACCGATCAGCTGATCCAGGTCGTCATGCTTCTCATCGATTGAAAATAAACAAATCGGGGAATTCCTGCCCTTCTTATCAAACGTCAACACATTTGGTCGAATTTAAGATGAAGTTATCTGCAATGGCATTATTGACTTCTGTAAATGGAAATTATTAGCAATATTTCAAACGCAGAGAGTGCATGAACCACCGATCGATCTATAAATTATAATAGCCCAATCGGGCTGAACTAGATCGATTGGTCTTCCTGGCATAGTGGTTGCTGCTGTAAGAGAGGGAACTCTAAATTTCTTAAATATTAAAATTTTGTTTGTTTTCAGATTTGTACAAGTTTATAATGAATATTACTAGTAAAAAAATATACCATTGTCTTTCATTAGTTTCAAAATAAATGAGAATTTTTTTTAATTGGTAGAAACAGCTGGTCGAAAGAACAATTTAGAGTACTCCCCTTAAGCATAATTAACTTACGATAAGCGTAATACATTTGAATTACGCTTAAGTGTAATTGGGTTCATCAGCTATCTCACCTCTATGGGAGGAAGCCAAATTAACATTTAATAAATAATTGAGCTAAAGCCCCCCCCCCCCAATCAAGGAATCTCTAATTACACTTAAGTGCAATAAGAATATTTCTTATCGCGCTTAAGTGGAATAAGAAGATTCCTTATTGCGCTTAGAGATTCCTTATTGCGCTTAAGTGCAATACGATATTCCTTTTTGTGCTTAAGTGCAATAAGATATTCCTTATTGTGCTAAGCGCAATTAGATATTTCCTTATTGAACTTAATCGCAATTATATCTTCCCTTATTATATCGCTTAAGCTCAATTATATCGCTTAAGCTCTATTATTTATTAAATGTTAATTTGGCTCCCCATATACCTCATGTATATTGGTATAACCTGATGTAGGTTACTGGCATTAGTAATGTGGTTGCATCCATTTCAGCTTGAGGGGAGTTCAATGAGAGTGTATATGAATTACGTTTAAGCGTACATCATTTACGCTTAAGCGCGGAACTCATTTACACTTAAGCATAATTAATATGAATAATGCTTAAGCAAATACCTAACTCCAACTGATTTCCTCTGTCTGAATAATTGAGTCCATCTCATAGTATATGGGGGGAGTCTAAACCGATGTTTGATTGATGTCTTATTGCCAGAGTAAATTTGAGTTTAGAGGAAATCGCATGGGAGACAGCCTTTTCAAATATATTATTTATTAGTGTAAATCAATTGCGCTCAAGCGCAAAAAATATGTGTCTAATAATATATTTGCGCTTTAGCATAAAATTGCCATAAATGTGATCTATTATATGGGAGGCCCTTTTCACATTTATTATTTATTTACGCGCAAATAACCTCTATCATTTGCAATTAAGCAAATAGATCATATTTGCACTTAAGCGCAAATCATTTGCACTTAAGCGCAAATAAAAATCAATATGCATTGATCCCCCTGAATTAATTTTACATGGCACAGGCCTAAACACATCACTAAAGTTGATATAACCCCACCATATGAGGGAAACAATCCCCCAGAAACCCCAAGATCTGTTTTATGACCATGGAAATGATATAGATCTGTGTAGGATATGTCTCTTTTATAAAATATACTATATCTCTGGGATGGCGAGACAGATTCTTGGGGACAGGGATGCTGATATTATGAAAATAGGGGGTTTTCCCCAACTTCAAGTCAATGAGTACACCATATGAGGGAAGCAAACCCCAGTAACCCCTAATTCCCTATTTATGGCCATGGAAATGGTATATATCTGTGCAGGAGATAATAAAATATACATGAGCTCTGGGAGTGAGGCACCAAATCTTGGGACACCAGGGACAGAGATGCTGATATGCATATGGAAATATGTTTTTTCTTCAACTTCGAGTCTGTATGGGGCTATTACTATGGGCCCATGCTAATATAATATGAGATGGACTCAATCATTCACATCAGAGGGATGTAATGGAGTGTTAGGTATTTGCGCTTAAGCGCAAATAAATTGATAGACACATATTTGTGCTTAAGCGCAATTGATTTACGCTTAAGCACAAATATTTGCGCTTAATGATTTATGCTTAAGCACAAATATTTGCGCTTAAGCGCAAATAAATAATAAATGTGAAAAGGGCCTCCCATACTATTTCCGCTAAAGCGCATATGATTTGTATTTAAGTATAAATGATTTGCTCTTAAGTGCAAATGATTTACACTTAAGCGTAAATGATTTGCGATTAAGCAGAATCAGAATAAATGTGAAAACGGCTTCTCGTATAAACGCTTAAGCATAATTCATTTATGATTAAGTGTAATTAATTATCAATGAAAATAAATGACCAGTGAGCTTAAGCGTAAATCAATTACGCTTAAGCACACTTTAATCAATTACGCTTAAGCACACTAGTCATAATTCTATTACTCATAGGAGTAATGCTTTATCTACATCATACGGTTAAGCGTAAGTGAAGTACGCTTTATATGTGTGCATTACACCTGAGTGTAATACATTACGCTTAGTTGTAATTCACTTACGCTAAAGTGCAATTAGCTAATACATGTGAAAAAGGCTTTCCATTATAGTTATCATCCATCAGAATGAATAGTGCTTACTAAAGCTTGACAACAGAATTTGCCATTAAAAACATTTCATGGCCAATGAGCTAACAAATGTTCTGTACTGGCATATTGAATACCAATTATTTGTACTATTGTACAGGTGTAATGTAATTAAACAGTTTTGAGTTACAAAAGTAAGACAACTCTTTCTGCACGGTACTGTGCTTGCGGCCAGATTGATGTAAACTTCGGTCAATGCGCTTACAATTTTCTATAAATAGTAACATTTTGGAATTATTACCTCTCGATGACTGTTCGATTATAATCTTTGCCACTAACTCGGCCAATGTTCTTCCGTTTGTGATTTCACGCAACAATTCCCTTTCTATTCCTTCCCTGTCGAATTGACTACCGATTGCGATGTCAATTTGTTTTTCGCTTTAATATTCTGATGTGCATGACGCTATTCCAGCGAACGGTCATCCTCCCTAGAAGCCATTTCTGAGAACGAAACCCGATTCAATCCCAATCGAGTCGGAAGTGCTCGGGCATTTCCGTGACTGCACAAGACGACGCATCGTTTTGTTTTTTCGTGTTATTATGGTGAGATTAATCGGGACGATTGATGAATATAAATAGTTAGCCGAATGGCCGTATAATGTGTACAAACTGACTTCAGGATGGGGGATTTCGTGTATCTGAGTTATTTTATTCACTCTTCCCACAGAATGACGCAGGGAACTCAATTGTGAGGTTCAATTTACGTTTCACATCACTTTAAAGTATGTCACTCCACATAGCAATAATTTAAAGATACCAGATGCCTTCGAAAATCACGCAAATTAACATAAATTTTTATAAAAGTCTGTAAAACAACCATCATCAACAATTACCTTTAAAAATAGATAGACTTTGTTCTAATTTTCATTATTAATAACTCTCCAATAACAAGAATACATAATTTCTTCATATATTGAATGGGAAACTACAGATATCTTTCATTTGAACAGAAGAAAAATCTTATGTTTTGTGCAACTAATTCAATGTCAACTTTTTGGTGATCTTTTGATAACCAGATTAGAGGTGCCACCATTATTGTATAATCGATGAACCGTTGATAAAGCCGATAATCGATTACCATTTCCATCGTCGATTAATCTGTTTTATTTATTTCGGATGTTAGAAAATGCCTGGTATTATTGAATACCGTGTTTGTTTTACACAGTTTAATCTACAGCCGATGTGTTAACATCCTTTGACGCGTATCAAAGAGATTCCAATAACACGAGTACTACTAATATATGTTGCAAACAGTCGGCAGTTGAATGCACTCGCCCTTGAATATGATTGGACCAATGGGAAGTTGATTGACATTCTCTCTAAAACCAGGGAACCAATAAATACGGCATTTTAATCAGCGATGTTCTCCGCAATGTAATTGGGAGTGTACTTTGTTTGCGTAAGTACAAATGTATACTTAGAAGTTACTAGTAAAGGCTATCGCATATCGTGTGGTGAATGCTGAATGAAACTGACTATTATCAAATACTTAGCTTGTTCTGAGTCTTGCAATTTGCGGGTGGGGGGCACACGTTTGTGATTGTTAACCACCTCTGCAAGTTTGATGAAACTTATAGTTTCCGTAACATTTGATTCCTTTTTTAGGAACCGCCGGCGGTCCATCATTCATTCCTACTTTTATATTGTTTGTATATTTGGTTATTCACAAAACTGAAATTAATCACTACGTTCATTCTAATGAACTCACAAATATTATGACCATAACATCGCCGAGAACTGGGCTAGTATTGTGCTCATTAGTCATTAACAGTTGTTTATGAAGCACTTTATTAACATAAAAATTTCACCAGCCGATGCCTCAAACAACCAGCGACAGTGCAGTTATTGAGTTAACCAGCACCCAGCCAATAGGCCATATTACGGAATACTTTCACTAATGTTATTAATATTAGGTACGATTAATTGATTATAGTCGATTATTGACGATCGATTATCAAAATCAATAATCGTGGCACCTCTAAACCAGATACCTCTGATAACGGTATAACTCTGATAACCGTATACCTTTTTGTATTACTAAAACCTTCGGCACAACCTACAGGCCACATTCATCATCCAATCATCACTAAACTTTATATGTTTCTTCGGGGTGGCAGGCCTGGAAATCTCAAGGCGGGCTGGCGGGCTGCCCGCCTAGAATTTTCCAAGGCGGGCTTTTTATAGCCCGCCTCGTCTACGATAGGACATTTATTATTTAGTTATTTTATTGTGTTTAATGAGTAAAATACTGCATCGAAATCATAATTATATTGTACAGTGTGGGGACTGTGCGCATGCGTGACTTGACGGTAATGTCAAATGGGAATTATAGCGGAATCAGTAAATTCCGGAACGAACTGTTTCGTAAATCTGATCTTTTGATCGATTCTCACACATTTTATGACCAAAATAAATAATTTCTCTTCATAAGATTGAGCTTACAATATATTTCACTGGATAAAATGACACATGTTTGTGGATAGTGAGAACCAAATGTCACTGTCCCAATTAAGTTCAACCTTTCGTTCCGTTTCCGGTTCCTATCAGTGAAAATTGTATTTAGATTGCAGCCGTCTTTTATCGCTTCGATTGACAATATTTTAATATAATTAGCTAAATGTATCCACGTATTCTAGTTTACACTGTTATTCAATTATTAAAGTTCAGAAACTATTTTCTATGTCCCCAATTGCAAACACCCAGTAAATCTGTAGATAGTGACTTGACCGCTGCAAGCAGCAGTCTGCGATCGACAATGGAATATGGATTACTTTGAGAGAAAAAGCAGTCAATATTCAAGTGCAAATATACTGGATTTAATATTGTTCTTGATTGTGTATTTTACGTAAAATTACACTTTCATGGAGAATGCTTTTAATGTGGACAAACTCACCCAATTCCGTTGCATGGGTTGGACACCGACTGACAAATTGTTGAGTACAAATACTCTTACATTTTGTTTCTTGTACATATAGATTATCACAACATATAAAACCATTTTATTACCATAATTACTGTGGGGGATTTTGACATTCACAACTCTGTGGACACTTTGTTTCCACATGAAGAAAATTAATTTAAATGGAGTTATACAACATCAAAAATAGACAAACTAACGGCAGTAGTAACTCAGATAAAATAAATCATAACTTTAAAAGTTGAGGAGGGCTATAGCCCTCTTAGGCATATCTAGGAGGGCTATTAATAGCCCTCCTGGATTTTCTAGATCGCCAGCCCTGGGGTGGCCTCCAGATGGTATCAGTAAGTAATTCTACTAAATAGCGTTGCTTTTGTTTTAACTTTTAACACTGTTGTTGCAGTTGTTGATAGATTGTATTGTACCACTGTTCTGTTAAAACATAATTAATGTGCGCTCAATTTAATGCAACAAATTTACTTGGGATTCTGGAGTCGACTTTTGGTGAACAATTCGTCTACGTCCACTAATCGACAAATCGTTTCAGATTGTGACTCATTTTTACCATTAGTACTTTTCATTCCTTTCAGATCCCGAGAATAAAGCAACAGTGCAGGTTTCATCAGCTATTAAACTGAAAAGTCCGTCTCCAAGAAAAGCATTCCCCTCCCCTATTAAGCTATCTCCACAGAATAATTACACTAAGTAAGTTTATATTGTTCAAGAGATATTTAGATGTAATCATCGCCAAGCCTGCAAATAGTGTGTCTTGTCATTTGCAAAATGAGGTCTCCACAGGGTGAATTTAGTGACGTTATTCCTCAAGGTGTGCAAGCATCATCAAATTCACCCTTCGGGGTCCTCATTGAGGGTCTAAAATCAGACGAGAATCAGAATCTTGATTCACAGTTTGATTCTCATAAAAGCAGCTGATTCGCTGTAGAATGATATAAATTGATTCTCGCAAATTTTGAAGGAATTTAAGGCTGGTCATTCTGCTTAGGTCTCAACTGCTATGGGAAACATAGGATCAGATTGAATTTCCCCAGTTGAAGTCACCCCGATTATTCTTTTTATCTCCTGCAAATTAGGGGATATAGAAACTTCCCAGAATGGAAAAAGTAACTAAATACAATGTTAATTTGAGACTAGAGACACTATCCAGAAGATGAGGCCTATGCAGGATGAGGTCACCAGAGGGTGAATTTGGTGATGGCTTGGTCAGCAATGTAAAACATCCATCTCAAACCTCACTTATAAAATTAACCCATGGGGAGCCTAAAGCAGATGGAAGCATGCACTATGGGGTGTCGTCTCCTCCAGTCTATGTGGGGCTCTCTATAGGTTAGACACACTATTTTAAGACTTGATCCTTGGTATGGCAACAGCAATTTAATAGCCTGGTTTATGAACCCTACTACACATCGCGGTCGTTGCGTTGATAACATTGGTGATACGTTACGACCATGTTGAAAATCAACGGACCGCGTCGAAGTTTAATGCACACTGCGTTGAAGTTTAACGCAGACTGCGTTTACGTTAAAAACGCTGCGTTAAGGATCAACGCACACACGTTGGAAGATTACAATCACCGCGCTGAAAAGTAAACAGACGATGAGTTGCGTTATTTGGTTTTATACTATTCAATTTATTTTTATTTACGATCACCTGTGACTAATTATACCCCCATTTTCGAAGAAAATGGGGCGTATATTGGATTGACTGCGTCTGTCCGTACGTACGTCTGTCATGCTTTCTCCGTCCGTATGTCCGTCCGTCCGTCCACCCTCATAACTCGAACAACTATGAACCGATTTCAATAATTTTTTGTATGCAATCTCATTGGGACTGCCTCTCCGCATGATGCTAATTGCTGTTCGGTCCGACTTTGGTATGATTGGAATCTCTCTGACATGCAACTGGAAACAAGCCAACAAGTGTATAATGTCACCAACACCATGCTCTGCAGTCCTGAATTAATAGTATGTTATTGTCCCCTGACATTCCGTTGGATTACTCTAGTAATGGCTCTCGTCCATCCGTTGTACGTGTGACCGGAACTTTGTCCGAGTCTGTATTCTGTCATATTCTGGTAATTTAAAAAAAAAAACTTTGCTCATATATTAACCAGCATGGGAACCTTCACACCTGCGATTTTGAGTTTGGTCAGACTGATTTTGGCCGAGTTATTGCCCTTTTTCGACATAGATTCGTACATCCTGGGACACTTATTTTGTCCGAGCCTGTGTTCAATTTATAAAAAACTTGGACCCTTTTTGACGAGCGAACTTTTATTTATTATAATATGTCTGCCAATGATGTTATTAAATATTTGCTTGAAGATAATGATGAGACGCACACTTTACTGAGGTAGACATTAACACAGCTGCATTTGGTATAAAGATATTCTGATGTCCATTTCAACACAAAGAATTTTCAACATATCTTAGTTTTTTCAAAAGTAACTTGTTTAGTGTAATTTCACCACTCACCGAAAATCACATATCTACGCATTCGTTCCAAATAAGGCAATTTATTGCAGCTTTTGACTTGTGTTTGACTTTTTTTCTGATATATACAGGTACAACATGCATGTATCTGTGTATTGCACAGAGCGGTCGTGTGGTTGTGTTTCCCAATGTATGGAGTAAATTACTACGCACGAATATATTGCCATAAATGTCCGCTACAGAACTGCTGGAGAGTGAATATATGTACATGTCGTTGCAAATGGAACGAAGAATATATCTAATAGGTGAAAACATTGGTAACAAAAGCTCACCTTATATCTCCATCACCAGGCCCATAGTCTTACCGTGTCCTCCCATTTCCATTGTCTCCGTTCAGTTATTTTATTCCATTCCTCTCGCTCACCACATTTAAACCCGACTGACGTAATCTCTGAGACTCTCTCACTTCTGGTATATACAGTTGCTATCCAAGAGCAATAACTCTATCACACTGTATCTCCACATAACTCAAACATGTACCGTAGTTAACAATAGGTTTATTAGCAGTAAATAAACCACAACTAACTAACATTCTGGTTTTTTTTAGTCGACGAAACCAGAATAACTTCATCAACTATAATAGATTTAAAATGCGCAGTATAAGCATTATGTCTGTCGTTTCTCTGCAGCAGTATGTCAGTCTCCGTTCAGGATGTGAATCTGATTAATTAGAAGATCAATTTTCAAATATGGGTGGAGTTACAGAAAAATTATCTGGTGGTGGTGTGTGTGTGTTTTTTTTTTAGCGGGACATTGAATTACCGTATATATTTTGTCCTGCATCGGTGTTTGTAATGAAATGGGTAAGCCATTATGTGTAGACTTGTGTTTGATTTGAATTGTTGATATTTTACGATGTACTTGTTAACAGAAATGATAAAGAATTTCGGAGAATACTGTAAATAAATGTGCAAAAGATAAAATGCACAGGGGTCGAGGAACTTTTTATTTTATTATATTAATTTTTAAATTAATGTCATAAAATGATAAAAAAAAATGTTCCTTGACCCCTGTGTGTAAAAGATATCATTGTACGTTTATCTTGATGTGGTTATTATGCACAATGTGTGCCGTTTATTTCCTACCGTAACTATCATACCATGAACTAAAGGTTTCTATAATTGACATATATGAGGTTTTGATGACCAGATATCGGCTTTCAAGAGAATACATTTAACTCATTTGTTGTCAGTCTTGCAAAAATTCCAATTATTGCTTCTAATAAAGAGCTTCCATACTTCCACCGAAACGTGGTATGTAATAAAGAGCATTTAAATTATGATAGTTTGTACTCGTTTTCAATGTAAAACCATAAACGTATGTAAATATAGATCGATGGTAAAACGGTGGACACTTTTGTGTGTTTTCGCGATGTCTGTGACATAATAATTGATGGTGACTATATTAAAGTTTTCTTTTAACCTGGAATGCTAGAAAAATACAATTTTGTCTAATTTGGTATCGACTGCGTGGGACCGCGCTTGGATCTTCAAATGTATATATTTTGTTTTCAAATATTTGATAAAGACAAATAAATAATTGAATTGCAGTGATTTAATTTTGGTAAGAAAAACAGAATTTAACTGAATTATTAAACTTATATATACTACGGTAAAAAGAAAGTTAATATTTATCATATGCTTGTCTATACAAAAGCAGACAATTACTGAAACGTACATGTAGATCTCTTCAAAGCTACATTGAATACGATTTCATTATTTCATCATCATGAAAATAACACGACCTCACCGAGTGGTCATTGTGATGCACACTGTCCACTAGCCAATCAAAACTGACGAAGTTATGACAGCACGTGTTCAATTGAGAATTATGTTTGAGTCACAGGGTATCAATTTCAAGTTTAGGCCCAGGTCATTTCCCGTTTGTAAAAATCGACACGGGCGTTCTTATATTAAGTAGAGTAAACTTAATTGAATTAAGAGATAACTTAGTAAATTTGAGTATAAGAAATAAGACGCATAATAATAATAAAAAGGAATACATTTATATTTCGTGATTTAGTTTCCATCATATTTGTATAGATTCTTTCCTGTCAAACATTCATTGCGTTTGGAAGCTTCGATTTACCGAAGACACGCCCCCTATTGTATTTGAGTTCATTGACACCGCTGTCAATCATTTGCGGCAGGCTTTTGATCCACGGTCTGTCGGCTAAAGTAACAAATCATTGGTTACCACATCAGAGCGCTGCTTGTTTTACAGGTATTGAACAACACATGGATAATTAATATTTTAAATTATTTACATCACTGTACATGTAGATATGTATGTGTCGATTACCCACGTGCGTTTACATGTACATGTGTGTGTTAGCGTACCCTCACGAAGATTTCAAATGACATTGGACCCTTGGCGTACAGGTTATCGACCTTTATTAGGAGGTGACGCTGAATATTGAATATTCAAAGAATACATGTACATGTACATTGCGACGTGAACTCAAAGTTTTTTGTTTGTTATAAATCTCAATTGCATCTCTATTAATTCGTGCTGCGCGATCAATGTGATCTACATTTATTTATTAGTTTTTTTTTCTGGAAAAATTCTAAATGTAAATGTAAAACATTATCACCAAACATCATGCATTACCCAAGCCAAAAACATTGTATTATATTGGCAACGTTCCATTGTGAACCAAATGTCACCGTCTCGATTGAGTACAACCTTTCGTTCCGTTTCATATAAAAAAATTGTATAAAACTAAAATTGGTGGCTGTACTCGCCGCTGTAGTTAATTTTCTCGCTTCAATTGACAATCTTTTAATATAATGAGCTAATGTCTCAAAGTTCGCGTACACTGTTGTGAATATTCTTGTTTACAATGTTATTCAATAATTATTATTACAGTTGATAAGCTATTCTCTTGACCTCGTTTATTGCGTTGGCGGTTATCTCGACCGCGTTTGTTGCGTTGACGGTCATGCCGACCGCGTTATGTTGCGTTGACGGTTACCTTGACTGTGTTGAGAAAAAATCACGACCGCGTTGGAGTAATGTTACGACCGTGTTGCATTAACACAAGAACCGCGTTGATAGTAAATTATCAACGCAGTCTTAACGCGGTCGGGAGGGACTGTTGAGAAGGTATGTACCTCAACCACGTTGAAAATTACAACCATTTTGGAATAACGTTACGACCGCGTTGCATTAACAATAGAACCGCGTTGATGGTAATTGATTGCGGTTCCAACTGGGCCCAGAAGGACACATATTTTGAGAATATTTGTATACAACACAATTGGATAGAACAGAAACTGATTGCATTTATATTGCATAATATTTTCAACTTATTTGAAACAATGATCTCAAATCCGTCTTGTAAAAATTCACAATATCCAGTTCGAATGATTGGACGATATTTTATTGGTTGATTTCATCAACTAAGAAAATGTACGATAAAAGAAGTTCAAAGGATTAGATTTTACTTTGAAGTGAACAATTCCAATTTACCGGGAATGTATTGGTAACCAAGGTAACCAAGGTCTAGACTCCTACGGATCAGAATCTGCGGCTCGAAATGAATCATCTCAAGGATTGTTTTACCCTGTGTCAAGTTTAATGAATATCAAATCCAGTCGTAAGTCGAGATTTTTTTACCCTGTGCCAATGCATTCTCTTATATATTGCGGGTCGCCTCCCATATATAAGAGAATGCATTGGCCTAACAATTTTTTATCATTTTTTTTAAATAAATGTTTCTTACAATTTTTAGGACATAAAATAAAAAACATCCATTACCCTGCAGGGAGCCCCACACATATATAGAAGCATATTGAAGACCCATTGCCCTGCAGGGAGCCCCACACATATATAGAAGCATATAGAAGAGTGTCGTCTGCTCATGTTTATCTGAGGCTCTGTATGGGTGAAATTATAAAATTGTTAAAGAATACAAGAAAAAATTATTAAAATTGTAAAAAATTGTTAGGCCAATGCATTCTCTTATATATGCGAGGCGACCTATGGTCGACTCGCATATATAAGAGAATGCATTGGCACAGGGTAAAAAAAATCCTGACTTACGACTGGATTTGATATTGACGGAATCATCACTTATTAAAATCCTAACAATTAGTTTTTAGTTATTGGAGCGTACCGAGAGACCTTTTCCGACAATGAAGGCGATGCACGTTTTATCCAGCATATTTTTTAGGAATTTACGTACATTGGAATTCTCATACTGACGCTAAAAGAGTCAAAATAATTTATAATTTTCCGCCATCTTAACGATTACATAAATGTTGGGAATCGGAAATGGAACATGTAGTGTGGTGATGGAATGAAAGTAGTTTTCGCAAGCGCGATGCCTCTATTGCGTTAACTCGTGAAGTTTACCTCTTCACATATTGACAGGAGTCTTATGCTGCAATACGCGCATGTTTGCTTAATTCTGCTCAATTTTCACAAAATGAAATCAGGAAATAAATGGTGTATCCAATATTCAAAATCAAATCTCACTGCTGATATCGAATCTAATCAAAACATTTGGACGATTTCGAATCAAATGAAATCTCAAACCATCATCGGAGTCTACCAAGGACATGCCATAAGCATTCTACGTAAATTCGCCCTGGGGACAATCAACTCTAATTCCTACACCCATGACTCAGCCTCTTACATCTTTATCAAGATATACAAGAAACATGTCAATGAGGGGTTATTATGACTTGTCCAATCAAACTCGAGGAAAATAAAAGAGAAAAATAGTGGTGTATTTATATTGATATATTGTGGTAATTATATAATTGTTTAACCCTGTCATGATGGGAGCAGCACTGGTGCAGCATTAAAGACCCTGTGTCATTGCATACTCTTACATATGCGAGCCCTGCATATATCTTATATATGCGAGCCTCGCATATATAAGAGAATGCACTGGCTTACAAGATCAAGGTAAATATTGTTAGGTCAATGTATTCTCTTATATATGTGAGGCTCCCATAGGGAACCTCGCATATATGACTCTACTGGCGACATTATGTCACGCAAGGTATATAAGAGAATGCATTGGCACAGGGTTTTTGCTAAATTTTAGGGGGTTCCAGTCATGGAGGTGTTAACTAAATGAATTCTTCTATCAGTTATAAAAGTGGACAATGGAATGGTCCATTATTCACTTGGATGTTCAGGAAATATAAGCAGACAGATAATCAGAAGGATTCGGAAATGGTCAGATAATAAGTTCAGCAGGCCATCAAAAAACACCAGCTGAACTTAACTCGTGTATATATGTGTTTGATAACTGTTTTTATTTTTATCTTAAAATACCAAAAACAAAAACACAAAAAAATACTAATGCAAATACTCTTTGTTGATAATATTCTATCTTTCATACTGTTTGGATCACTAATTAAGCACCTTAGTCTCATCAATATTTTTCGTTTCGATTTTACTCGTTCTCGATCTTTCCCCATTTTACCCCCTTTTCATGTTAGTTTTAGATTGTTACCTGTTCGCCATTTTGCCCCCTTTTTTCGCTGTTAGCATTTTTTAGCATGTTACCACCCCCAATTTACCAGTAACTTTTTAATATTTTTTCGATTTGTAATTTTATGCGCTTTTGTATTTCTTAGTAACGTCTCACTTTTATAGTTTTACATTTTTTTGTTGATGTCCAAAATTATGTCTTATATTTGCAATTGTATTTTATGTTTAACATGTCAAGCGTTTTAGAGCACTTCGGTGGATTTTACACTATACAAAACTGTTGTTTATTTATTTATTTATATATATCCTGCGGTTGAGAATTAGGTTAAGTTTGCGTATTTTCTAGTTAGGTTCTTTGTATATAAAATTATCCATTCGCTATTTACTATTATTTTAGGATGTTTGTCATGTCTGTATTGTAGGCACATTGAAACTAATTTATTGTTTAATGCGCTCTAAATGTATCTATAATAATAATAATAATAATAATCAAACGTGGTATGTCATTGTCTGAAATTACATGTATGACACTTGTATATTTTGTTAGTTTTCCCCCCAGAGTTAAAGAGAGTCGTGTTCCTGAACATCAAGAAGAAGATGATGATCCTAAAGAGACTGACATCAGGTACGCCGCTTTCGTTAACCCTTTGTGTGCCAGGTCGATTTTTGTATCAACCCATATACCCTGTGCCAATGCATTCTCTGATATATGCGAGTCGACCATAGGTCGCCTCGCATATATAAGAGAATGCATTGGCCTAACAATTTTTTTTATTGTTTTTTTATTTTTACAATTTTAATAATTTATTCTTATATTATTTAACAGAGTTACAGACTTATTTTGTAGGTTTAGGGCCGATGAGATCGGCCTCTGGCACTCAAAGGGTTAAACCAAGAACACAGTTATTCATTTAAAGCCACATGGCGGTTTGTGCTAAAAAATACACCTAATAATATTAGCTTTTGAATGCTTCCTGGTATTGAAATAGGTTCAACTACCTTTCTTAGAGCATTATATGTCCCAGAAAGACACTTTGATGTCATAAAAAATACAACTTTGAACTCAATGTTTGGGTCCAAACAAAAACAGTCAATTGCATGGCATGGAACAGAAAAGAGTGTTCTGTGTTAGGCTGAGACCATGGGAAGTATTTTTCAGAGAACATGAAAATATCCAAAAAATTGTATTTTTTCAACCTATTTTATACCTCTTTCCAAATTACATAGACAAAATTTGGAAGCTTGATTGAGCCATGTCCGTTTAAATTAAAACAAGAAAACATTTTATTGATAATTTTTTTTTTTTACAGTGAAAGCACATTTTACCTCAATTCAGTTGACATTAATGCTACACAAAGATTTTCTAATCTTTTTCTCGGACACTCAAACTTCATGCTGTTCTTTTGAGTGAACTTTAGATGAGAGCTATCAAATTTGAACTATTTGTTATCAAAAACATGGCTGCCAGTTTCCACTGCTAAAAAACATGGCCGCAATCAGCCATCTTGGTTTTTTTTTTACATGACTAAATCCTTTGTCATGCCCTACAGCCAACGTATTTTACCCGATTGATTCCAAATGTTACATTGCGCTCCAGGTGAACCTCTAGTATTATTTAAACAATACAATTTTATCAGGTTCAGGCAAAATAACATAAAAGTCTGTAAAACAAACGATCATCAATAGATCTGCTTTGTTCTTATTTTCATTATTAATAATGAGATTGCGCATGTCAACCCCGATAAAAGTCCAATTAGTCCAATGAGATACCAAAGATTAATCAAAACTTGGATGGTGAACATTGGTCCAATGAGATACCAAAGATTAAAGTGGAGAATAATCTTCTTCAAAGTAGTTATTTTTACAAATAGTATATCTAAATTGACAACACACACCGTCATTCTTGTATAATAATTAAATGCAGTGACTGCCGATGGCGAAATCGTTTTCGTTCATTTATCGCCGATAGAAGCGTCCCGATTCAAGTAGTAAATATTTACAATTTAGCATAGTTCAGTCAATGTTTTCTATGGAGTAGTACGGTCGATTTGCTTCAGATATTCGGTGATGTTAGTAGAATGTTACATTCACCCAGTTGGCATAGCGCCTGAAGACTAACTTATCAGTTTCACACACCCGAACAAGTACATAATATGTCTTTAATCAAAACTTGGATGGTGAACATTGGAAAAGGTCAATATGCAAAATTTCATTATTGAAGAAATATCTAAGATGAATATAAGAACAAAGTTTATCTATTTCTCCATGTCTACTTAGCGATGATATTTTTACAGACTTCTATATTTTTTGCACAATTACCCACTGAGTGCCTTGGGTCCCTTTAATTGTGATATTTTTACAGACTTCTATATTTTTTGCACGTTTACCCACTGAGTGCCTTGGGTCCCTTTAATTGTGATATTTTTACAGACTTCTATATTTTTTGCACATTTACCCACTGAGTGCCTTGGGTCCCTTTAATTGTGTATGTTTTACAGACCTATATATTTTTTTTACATGTTGACCCACTCTGAGTGTTGGGTCCCTTTTAATACAACTCTATGTCTACTTTGTTAGGTCACCAAAAACGACACCAGAGCAGTTTCTAACACGTGGACTTGAGAAATCTCGAGACACTCTGAGACCCATCGGAACTGGTGGCTTCTACAGTAAAGGAGCAGATTCGTCTCAGAAATCAGTAGTCACTTACAGCAAGTATGTACCAAAATAAGCCTGCAAATAGTATGTCTGTCATTTGCAGAATGAGGTCCCCAAAGGGAGAAATTAGTGACGCTATCCTGCACATTGGGCTAACATCACCAAATTCACCCTCGGGGAAACCTCATTCTGCTTAGGCCTCATCTTCTGGGAAGTGTCTATAGTCTCAAATTAGCATTGTTTTTAATAGTCACTTTTTCTCCTCTAGAAGTTTCTATATCCCCTAATTTGCAGAATATAAAAGACATAACCGAGGACTAAAGGGTGAAAATCACCAACTTTTACTTGAGTTATTCAATGTCATCCTAGGTCTCCCAATAACATATATGTTTCTCAGCCCAAAATACATATCGAGTTCGAATATGGGTTTGATTCGATATATTTTAAAGGAGTTATGGCCCTTGGATATATAATTCATGCATGCTTCGATAAATCAACCATTTTTCAACTGATAGGAACCAAATTTGGTATGTGAGTTTCTTAACTCAAAATACAGATCGAGTTTGAATATGGGTTAGATCCAACATTTTATACCAGAGTTATGGCCCTTTTTCAACTAAGAATTGAACAGACAACCATAGCAGTCTACAATTAATTACCAGTGATATCAGTTTAGCTCCTAAGATGGCTGGCAATAGAAAACTCATAGGGAATAAATTGTGTTTTATCACATAATCTGTCATGTTTGTCCAGTGTTTCACAGACAAAAAAAATCACATACATGCCCATGCTAGTGGAGATGGGAAAATTGATATTTACCCACAAATGACTAATTTTTATGTTTACCCATACCACTTTTTCTCCTCTAGAAGTTTCTATATCCCCTAATTTGCAGAATATAAAAGACATAACCGAAGACTAATGGGTGAAAATCACCAACTTTTACTTGAGTTATTCAATGTCATCCTAGGTCTCCCATAAACATATATGATCCTATTTTGTGTATGTTATTTGTGCATGCATGTATATTTGGAGCACAAAAGTATTTCAGCATCAATACAGGGACCGGAAACAGGGGCTGAATATTGGCCCCGATCCCAATGTTTTTACCTAATATCAATGGTTTAGAATAAATACAGAAGACAACTTACATCATAATCTCGAATCTTTTATCAAACTCGTTGCAGAAGACGCATAGTTACATTTATATAGAAATATATTATTGGGCCAACAATAACTCATTCAATAAACGATTATCAATTAAGATGCATGTTGTGTTCTGTGTATGTCACTTATGAATTGTGTTTAATGACACTAATGTTGCAGGTACATGAAGAGATCACCTGGCTATATGCCAGACCCAACTCCTCCTAAAAGACTGAGACTCTCGGATTATACGTGGTCCAAACGGAAGTCGGATCACGAAATCAGTGCAAGCAAATCAGCTCCAAACCTACAAGGGTATGTTTTTATTCCCCGCCAAATTTAAAATTTGCGGGGGATATAGTAATGGGTTCCGTCTGTCCGTCCCGAATTTGTAAGAGTCATAACTTGAACAAATGTAAACGGATTTCAAAGATTTGTGGTATATGAGTTCACCTGACCATTACCTAGAATGAGTTCGCAAGCCAGGTCTGGCCGGATATTTTTACCGGAGTTATTGGACTTTGTTTATTATTTTTGTCGAATTTACCAAATAGCAAATAGACGACGTCACAGGGCTCATTTCCACAAATCTCAACGGATTTCAAAGATATTTGGTATATGAGTTCAATTGACCAGTATCTATAACGAGTTCGCAAACCAGGTCCGGCTGGATATTTTAAGCAGACTTATTGGACTTGTTTATTTTTTTGTGTGCAAATGGACGACGTCACAGGGCTCATTTCCACAAATGTCAACGGATTTCAAAGATTTTTTTTATATATGTTGCACATGGTCTAAATGGAAGTCGGAGCAGGAAATGAGTTATATACTAAATTTAGTTTCAGATGTTTTGCCTCCTGGTTTTCCAAGTGTTCCATTTGGTGACAAAACATGTCTGATTTTGACCAAATTTGGTTTGTGGCTTCAACGCAACTCGACTAAATCTTTGACTCAATTTGCCAAGGGTCACCTGAAGCATCTGATGATCACGATAATGTTTAAATGAT
The DNA here is from genome assembly GCA_032622095.1 of Siphonodentalium dalli. NCBI lineage: Eukaryota > Metazoa > Mollusca > Scaphopoda > Gadilida > Siphonodentaliidae > Siphonodentalium > Siphonodentalium dalli. The sequence goes on along the minus strand of CP136064.1, from coordinate 281,946,635 downwards.
TGTCCGACTAATCAACGTCGACTCGATTATTGAATAAGCCGACCCTGAAATCTGCTGTCGATTAGTTTAGACAAATACCCAACTTAACCTCCTGATTGCCTTAAATACCCCTTAATGGAACCCTAGATAGAGAGAACAATGCACTGATGTCTGTCACCTGCTTCGATCCATGTGGGGCTCCATACAGGAGTGTAATGACTGTAATTTAACCCTTTCATGATGGGAGGTGTGCTGGTGCAGCATTAAAGATCATGTGTCAGTGTATTCTCTTATATATGTGAGTCACCCTTAAGGAGTCTCGCATATATAAAAGAATGCACTGGCTTGCAAGCTCAAGGTAAATAATGTTAGGCCAATCTATTCTCTTATATATGGGATGCTCCCTATGGGAGAATCGCATATATATAATTCAGGAAGCTCCAGTTATGAAATTCACGCATTCTGCCATAACTCAAACATTTGTCATCTGATCGGAACTAAATTTTGTATATGAATTTATCAGCACCAAATACAGATCGAGTTCGAATATGGGTTTGATCCGAGTTTTTTTTACGGAGTTATGGCCCTTTTTCGACTTAAAATTCATGCATGCTGCCATAACTCAAATTTTTTTTATCTGATTGGAACCAAATTTGGTATGTTTCTCAGCCCAAAATACATATCGAGTTCGAATATGGGTTTGATCCGATATTGTTTAAAGGAGTTATGGCCCTTTGACATAGAATTCATGCATGCTTCGATAAATCAACCATTTTTCAGCTGATAGGAACCAAATTTGGTATGTGAGTTTCTCAAAATACAGATCGAGTTTGAATATGGGTTAGATCCGACATTTTATACCAGAGTTATGGCCCTTTTTCAACTAAGAATTTAACAGACAACCATAGCAGTCTACAATTAATTACCAGTGATATCAGTTTAGCTCCTAAGATGGCTGGCAATAGAAAACTCATAGGGAATAAATTGTGTTTTATCACATAATCTGTCATGTTTGTCCAGTGTTTCACAGACAAAAAAAATCACATACATGCCCATGCTAGTGGAGATGGGAAAATTTATATTTACCCACAAATGACTAATTTTTATGTTTACCCATACCATAGTATGGTATTAAAACATAGTATCAATGTCCGGATTGACCACTCGTCGTTAGTCTGTCCGTCCGTCCGTCTGTCTGTCTGTAGACACTTTACCACATGGTGCGATAACTGAAATATTTTCTATCTGATCGGAACCAAATTTTGTATATGAATTTCTCAGCACAAAAGACAGATCGAGTTCGAATATGGGTTTGATCAGACTATTTGAAGTGAGTTATGGCCCTTTTTTGAAAAAATATTCACTCTTAAAAATTTTTTTTTTTAGTTTTAATTCCTTGCTCAGTTTAACATAAAATAAATAAATAAATAACCAGGGGGGGGGGGGTAGTAAAAGTAAAAATTTGCAGGAATGTATGCCGTTTTTTTGCATCTGGCATTTTCGGGGACCCACCACCCACCACCACCCACCACCACCCACCCCCCCATATTTCACTAAAATTGGTCTAAAATCGCATAAAACTCTACTGATATCACTCATATGAGTGGGAATTATCTTAATTAGTTCAAATAACAGTTTAACCTGTTTCAGAAGCTGTTTTAATTGAAAAAAAAAAGTTTTATAAATTGCTGATCATCTGTAAACCTAGGTCATTGTGCAGAATGCACAAAATTTCATAATTTCTAACTATTTCCTGATTTGTCTGTCAACCAGCCCATTATCTAACATGTTCCATACCACTTATGTTAGTCTACATGAGCAACTTACTTCTATTATACTAAACTAGCTGAAACAGGCTCCCTTTGGGAGCCTACAGCTATGCTCTTAGTAAGCGACCTGTTTAACGAGGTTTTGGGCCGGTACTTACCGCGGTGATACCACCAAACTACCGCGGTTATCATTCTGTACCGTTGGTTACCGCAAGTCACCGCAAGTCACCGCGTTATTGGTGTTCGTTACCGCCATACACCGCGTTATTTTTTTCGTAACCGCGTTCAAAATACCGCTAACGGCCCTCCACCGCGGAGAGAACACGACTGAAACAAGGCGTCACACGGTAGGTAAATGATTATGAATAAATTTTGTATTGAATGAATACCTGTAAGCGGCACGTAATTATGTATACGTAATGCATATAAATGAATAATACTGCAATCGGATTACATATGAACATGTCGGGTTTACATGTAACATATTACAAATGTACATGTATATATATCACGTTTAATCACGTCAGCGGTTTTTGAACTCAGTTGCTTACGGCGACTGGATTACGCAAAACACCGTGGAGTAATAGTTTTGTACTTAGCATCTATCTTACATATATCGTCAAATGATTTACGCACCCGATTCCTATCAGGCCCCACGCTAGGAGGCGACTCGGGTGAAATTCTCGCCCTTGGGCTGGCGAAGTTGCCCTCGGATGTCCGCAAGGCGAAAACGAAGTCGCCTTCCAAATTTGACAAAACTAGCTTAGGATTTACGGTAATTTTACCGGTGAAAATCTGACTCGTTTTGCAAAAAAAATAAAATATCTAGATAGACTCAACTGTTCCAACGGGGCATTTTATTTATTAATTATACATGGGGTACCCTATCCACATATTCTAATCAGGTTGTGTGCTTTTGGAAATGGCAAATTGCTCTGACCAACGAAGTTTATGATGAGCTACTGGTCCGTTTTAAGGAGACTGGAATTTATACCTTACTTTGTTCCGTCGGGTCATTTTGTAACCGCAAATTGTATAGCCATACATGGTCACCACCACTCATGCAGTAGCCAATGTGAACAAATAATACTGTCTTTGAATTTAAACTGAAACATATCTATGAATTTTCAATTTTACAAAAGTAGTTTGTGTCGAACTCCGCTTCCCAATCCAACTTTTTGGAATTGCAAATTTATTATGTTTACAAACAAGAACACATGCTTCCTTATTATTAAACACAGATGTTTGAATGTGCATTGGAAGTACTTTTAATGTTCTTAGTTAAATCAAACATCTACATAATAAACTATTACTATCCAAACTCATTTAAAAGGATTAATTTGTGTCAAAACTATGTGTTTGCAAATTACAATAATATTGTTGTCAATCTATCGCTCAGGCCACGTGCGCAATATACGTCTGTCAACAGTTGCAAATTAATTGCATGTAGGCCTACTTTGCTTCAATGCAGGTATATAAATAACCTGCTGGTGTATATTATAAGCTGACACCTGGTCTCTGTTAAGAACACATTACTAGTAATCACTACCTTTTGTGACACAGCTATCAAACTCGTCAAGTTTATTGCTTTAATCGGATTATCATCAGACATAATATCACTGATCATATGGTCCTGATGATGCTACTCCACAATAAACTCGTTCGAAACAAAATTAAAAGCTTTTACACCTCCTTAATTAGTCCTTATTGTTTATTTTAATGGACACCCACATTACAGCAGTGGCCAAAAGCCATTTCCAAAAATTTTAATTTTTAATAACAATTCAGATATTAAAAGTTATGAAGTCAACAATTAATTTCTTCAGATAAAGTCAACACTGACAAAAAAATTAAAGTTATAAATTTAGTTAAAATTTCAGATTATCGATCTATACAGGTGCTATACTTGTGTTTTATCTTGTTGTTTTATCTTATTTATTGATGTCATAAATAAAGCAAATTTTTAAATTTCTCCCTGAAGTCTCCCTAAATTTCCTGAAGTCTCCCTAAATTTCCTGGAGGGAGACTTCAAGTCTCCCTGTTCTGAACCCCTAGCCGAGGCCTGATTCCTATATCGGTTTCCACTCATGCGGAATTTTTTGTTTTGTTTGTGTTTCCGAAATCTAAATTTCTAATAAAATGGGAAAAGTAAATCCTCCATTTATCTGAATTTGGTCGAAACCAGCGGGGACGGTTCATTAGTAACACTGAGTCCGATTTTAGTCTTAGAGGCCAGGGCGGCGATCATTGCAGAAATATTCATATTCGTTCAAATCTATAGTTTTGTTCATATGCCAAACATAATCGGCGCGTAAATAGTATATTGTCGCCAAGACGTATGATTGTACGCATGCGTGAAATAGTAAAGCAATTTACAAACAATTGCGCCTGAAGATTTCTTGTCGGTGGGAATAAAATGTATAACTAAGAAAGTGTGGCACATGTCATGCAGCAAAGTAAAGTTGTTATCATCACCAATGTGCGCGACAAAAGACACACGCAAAACACCAACATTGAAAGACACATGCAACGTTGTCAAATCAGTCTTTGATTTTGTTACATGAACATTCATTGAGCTCACGAGTGCGTGTCGGACGGCATCGTTTGATGTGAAATTGCAACTTTTGGCGAGGGCGTGCACTTGTAGTTCTCGGTGGGTCGGAGTATAAATTATATCACATACCGGTATTCCTATCTAATCGTTATTCGGAAGAAAACATGCATGATGTTGGAAAGTTGACCTCTAAATATGTTTGTTTGGTTATATACAGAGGTTCACATTATAACATAATTGTTTCAAGTGATCGAATTCGGTGTGTTTTAGTCCTTGTTAGTTTATTCCCGACACGGTAGCAATAAAGAGCGTTTATCTCACTTTTGTGCGACAAATATTTATAAATAGCTATTACGTGCACAACATTTTAAAGATCGAATGAGACTTGTCTGTTTAAAGCCACGTGGCGGTTCGCACATAATATTATTCGCAATTCCAAAATATATCGATAAATATCTGAACTACCTTCTGCGAGCATTATGTAAGCCAAACGGACGCATTGAAGTAATGGAAATACAAGTGTCCAAAACACAAAACAGCCATTCACGCGTCACGTGTGTAGTTTTTACTAATAGCACTATCAACAAAACACAAATATTTATTTCACCCATTGAGGCCAGTTATAAAAAGACATGACGACATCTTAACTTTTTTAAGTGCCCCCGTGCCCTATATTGACAAAGTCTGCCATCTGCAGTATGACGTAAGGCCAAAGCGAAAAATAGGCATGTTTCCACTCCCCCCGCCCGCCCCACCTCAAAACCCCCCGACGAAACTCACTTTATTTATTTTCCAAATCTCGAAAAATAAAATACGATGTATTTACTATTTCCACGTGAATTAATACTACACTATTTATATTGTTATATATAGACCTCTCACATAAACAAGCATACTAAAATTGTCTCCTTATTTGGTTATTAAATCGACCCACTGACAATAAAATTCCGTGTTGTGACCGATATAGCAACAGATTGTAAACAAAAACAAACGCGCACGTGGTTTTCAGACACACTGTAAATCAACTAACGACATGCCCAAATATACCGGCAAAATAATGCTACACAATATTTACCGCGAACGCAATCGCAAAGAATACATCTGTCCCAAAACTTCCAACGGTGTCTGAAAAGAACGGACTGTAACAACCGGATGATATAGGCCTACGGTAATTTACCGAACGGAAGCCGGAGTGTATATTTACCGGAAGATCTAAAACAATTTTGCCAACATCCGGGAAATAGTGTCAACATGTCGTCCCAAACAAGTGCCAGCAGCGTGTTGGCACTTAAGTTTTTTATATGCATACACATGGCGCAAGGCAGAAACAAAATGACAAAGGTTCCCCACTGCAACACCTTTTTTCAAGTCTATGAAAAGAATCACCCCAAAGGCCTTGACGCCCAATTATGTGGAAAGTTATTCTACACTGTTGTAAATATTGAAACTAGTTGTTTTATTGAATATTAATGAACATATGTACAATTTGCACATGTAGATTAAATACAAGGCACTGAAATTCAGTACATACATTGTTAGCCTTCACAATAAGTTCATAAATGACATAATTATTAGAAAGATAGCACAAATATGATATTTGAATTTCCCCGCGAAAAAATAAATAAAGTGAAAAGCCACCCCCCCCCGCCCCTGTTTTTTTTATGGATGGGAGTGGAAACACACCTATTTTTCGCTTTGGCCTAATCAGTGACACGTGCTTTTGCGCAGAATGTGTTTTTTTCCTGGATATACGGGAGTTCCACTTTGTGTCTTTTATTGCTAAGACAATAATTCCCGTTATACAAACAAATGGTGTTTGTGATTTGCAGTTAATGAATGTCAATAAAGTTAATAACGATATTTATTCTGGGGACTATTTAAATAGTGTCATTATCATTCAATTTAGGGATCACGTGGATCTGAACATTGATATAAACTGTAGATACGGATCTATCGAGCTGTCTAAAATGGCCGAAATCATTTGTTCCCTTCCCGATAACCAACACTGATTACAAATAGTGTCATTTATGGGAATTTTTGGCAATAAAATGAGACTATTTCTATTATTGTAATATTTTAATATTCACATTAATTGAAAAATGACTTTCTCAAAGTAACTTATACTTACCTTTACTTAATCTGGAAGCCGGTTATAATGGGCATATTTCCCGATACTCAGCTTTCATCTATTTTAATAATACACTTCACGGTACACAATCATGGACGGAGAACGGCCGTCCTATTTTGGAAGATTGACTGTCAGCCATCGAATCCCGTCATTAACCTCGTTACAAAAATGCTACCGCGTAGCGGTAATGTCACCGCGTTTGTGCGGTGCATTACCGCGTGCCACCGCGCTACCAACATTCGTTACCGCTGGTAGTGCTGTGGTACCGTTAACGTCGCGGTGGTACCCGCGGTACGCGCGTGGTAGTGCAACCGCGAATCGGCAGTATGTCGCGGTATTGCACCGCGGTATTAACGCATGTACACCTCGTTAAAACAGGTCGCTTAATTTGAGCAGTGCTGTATATTCAGCGTCGGAGATACCTGCGGGACTTCGCACACATTTTGATCTTAGACAGAGCCTTCATTTAGCGGTAGCCCTTTGTGCGCTTCAAGCACATATGGTCATTGAAAAAATATTTTTAGTCCCATTTTTTGACACCCACCCCCCAAATTTCACTAAAATTGGTCTAAAATCGCATAAAACTCTACTGATATCACTCATATGAGTGGGAATTTAAATAACAGTTTAACCTGTTTCAGAAGCTGTTTTAATTGAAAAAAAAAAGTTTTATAAATTGCTGATCATCTGTAAACCTAGGTCATTGTGCAGAATGCACAAAATTTCATAATTTCTAACTATTTCCTGATTAGTCTGTCAACCAGCCCATTATCTAACATATTCCATACCACTTAAGTTAGTCTACGTGAGCAACTTACTTCTATTATACTAAACTAGCTGAAACAGGCTCCCTTTGGGAGCCAATATTCAGCGTCGGAGATACCTGCGGGACTTCGCACACATTTTGATCTTAGGCAGAGCCTTCATTTAGCGGTAGCCCCTTTGTGCGCTTCAAGCACATTTGGTCATTGAAACATTTTGATTTATATATATTGTTTTGATATTTTTGTTTAAGAGTGAATTCCTTGCTCAATTTAACAAAACCAATTTTTTTTTTTTTTTTTAATTTAAAATTTTGAAAAATGAATACCATTATAATATCCACCAGGGTACCCTGAGTCACCACAACAAATTTGGTTGAACTCGGTCCAGGGGTCTGAGAGAGAAATCTGGACAGATCTTAATCGTTTATATATATATAGATAGACGACAAGCAGTCACAGCACTATACCAGACTTGGATACTTTAGATCTTGTGAGAGATCATCTGAGTTGAAAGACATGTAAATAATTCACTGATTGGCTTGATGCACTGATGACAAATAGTTTCTACCCATTGATAGTCACATTAATGTTTGAGACAGTTGCTCGCTCTATTTCAGTGCACACAATGATCTAGGTATTAGTTACATCAGGACAAGTTTACTTATATATGCAAATTGAGGTCATTGTACAGGATACACGCAATTCCATAATTTCTAACAATTTACCGATTAGTCTGTCAACCAGCCCATTATCTAGCGTTATGCCTTAACACTTTTGTTAGTCTACTGGAGCAACCTCTGTTATAATAAATGACAAACAGTCACTATGCCAGACTTGGATATTTTAGGTGTTGTGAGAGTAACCGATCATGAGTTGATAGACATGCAAATATTTCACTGATTGGTTTGATGCACTGACAAGTTTATTTCAGTTTTACATTTCTCGAAGCTTCTTTCCGAAGGGTTATCGGGAAGGAAATTTTTCTCTCACCCGCCCCATATGCAACATGGCATAGCTTAATGTCATCTCCACTAAGGCCCATATGAGGTCCCAGTATCATAAATATGGTGTTTTTGCAGTTATAAATTCTTATAATATGTTACAAATGTCAAATAAGGACACAAAAGGTCTTTAGTAAAAAAATTGCATGAGGTTGTAAAAAATGCATTTTTTGCCCCTTGGGCTACCCCCCCCCCCCCCCCCCCCCCCCTGAAATAACAACAAAAAATAATTAAAAAAACCTTTTTATAATAATTAAAAAAAAGTTTGTTTTTTAAAGTTACTAGTAACAAAATTTGAAAAACTAAAATTTGAAATTTGGATATATTATTTTCTGATGTCTCTTATGCCAATGTGCAGATAAAGAAAGCTATGGTATCTAATTTTTTAAAAGTGTCAACAATACACATCACATGCTGTTAACAGTAGACCAGAACATGACTCTAAAGATGGTCTGAGGTCATTATAAATGTTATTGGTTTCATAGAGATGCCAGCCTTTAAACATAATCAATGCATGTGACTTGTTGACAGCTCTGCTGTATAATTGATACTGATGGGTCAGCAGTGAGGTGTTTATCTTGATGGCTGTTGTGGGTAGTATTTGATACATTATCATTGTAAACTTAAATTGGAATCTCTTGACCAAGTATTCCATGTCCAGGTCACCTTTTCACATTTAACCCAAGGCTGTGGTGGTGCATCATTACAGATCCTGTTCCAGTGCATTCTCTTATATAAATGCGAGTGACCCATAAATTCCAATAATTTGTGTTGTGTACATTGTCTATAATAGTACATAACAGTATACTCTATATAATAATTCAACATCAAAACTCTCATTTATGATTCCGATCAGAGTAACTTACTATCGCCAAGGGATGGGTTAACATCTGCCGATCATGATCGGCCTATCGTCTTATATATGTGGGGTGCCTTATGGGAGACTCGCATTTATCCGAGAATGCACTGGCACAGGGTTTTCAACTTTTCACAAAATTTCAGGAAACTCCAGACATGAACCCACTTTGATAGTCTTAACAAGCCTTGAAATAGTGTGTCTAGCATTTGCAGAATGAGGTCCCCAGAGGGTAAATTTAGTTACCCTACCTGGCACAACAGGCTAGCATCACTATATTCAACCTCTGGGGAGCTCATTTTAAAATGACAGGCACACTATTTCATGTCTTGGTCAGTAATATAAGATATCCATCTCAAACCTCACACAGATGGAAGCATGCACTGCGGAGTGTCCTCTGCTTCAGTCTACGTGGGGCTCTCTATGGGTTAGACACACTATTCAAGGGTTGAGTCTTGAGTTTATTTAACTTGTTTTTCTATTTATAGATTCTCCAACCTAGGTAACACTTGCTATATGAATGCCATATTACAATCGTTGTTTGGTCTCGACACATTTACTGCTGATCTTCTGGGTAACAAGACCATCGCTAAACATCTCAACCAGCAATCCCTGTACTAGTGAGTAACATAACAATGTAAAAGAATCGTCTCCCTCAACATTTTGAGAGAAATTCTTCAGAAAAATGTGTAATACATGTGATGAAGCCTTATAGTGTCTGCCATCTTGGTGATACTTTATTGAGTGATATATAACTTTTTTGGATGATGTTAAATATATAGTCTGACATCATTTATGGTTATAAATATTTAAACCATTAATGGCCTTTCTACATACATTGAAAAAAGATTTTTCTTGTGTTATTTCTCATTGTTTTTATGAGCATGTTTATTTTTCATCCATCCAAGCTGATATCTCAGCCCTATGTTATCGGATATTAATGTAATTTGGTGGAAGTTGCTGATCAGGAGTGCTTTATAGATGTGCTTAAAAAGAAACGAACCCACATATGTAATTGAGAATGGTCACGGTCCAGCGAGTTTTCCCACTTACCAAGAACATGCCCACACTTGCTGATTTGCCTTGAATATGCCAACACTTGGTGATTTGCCTTGCGGTGACAGTAGTTACCATTAGTTTATTTGACTTTCAGTGCGATGGGCCGACTTTTCCAATCTCGAAAGAAAGCGAATTTAGAAGACAACATGAGGCGGGATCTGCTCAAGAACTTCAAGTCTGCGATTTGTTCGTCAGCAAAAAGATTCTCGGGGTTCCAACAGCATGTGAGTTACATTCTCCATTTATTCAACACCAGTTGTGTACCACAAGGGGAATACAAGCCAGAAGTACTTCTTGTTGATGTTGTTTCCAAAAGCGATTACGTACATATCAGACGTCAACGATCCACTCCGGGCGATACACAAATAATTACTGGTTTTTCATCCGACTTAAATCATAATAAAGGTAATTATAGCATCGATTGTGGATTAAACCAACGGGTGTGCAATAAATACAGAACACAACTTGCATCATAATCTATAATATTAATCATGAATCTTTTAATGAACTCGTTGTGGATCGCGCAATTTCACTCAAGCTTCGCTTTGCTTTTGTGAAATATATCCTTGCGCCATCAGCAACTTATTCCATAAAAGATTCTCGATTAAGATATGCGTTATGATTTGTCTTTTTATTTGCGAAACCCTGCTCAAAATCCATTCTGAACAGCTACACACTCAATAGTCCGAAAGAAATATCAGGGACTCACATTACTCTCAAAAAGTCATATGCTATCACGATGTTCTTACAATAAAGTCATATGCTATCATGATGTTCTTACAATCTTTTCAACGGTGGAGCAATGTTTGATGGAGAATTATTTGTCCGTCTTTCCTTCCATTCGCTTTTGTTTTTCCGGATAATAACTAAAGTAAGTCTGAACTGAATGGAATGAAATTTGGTATATGAGTTTACTAGCCCAAAATGCATGTCAAGTTCGAATTTCTGTTTCACCAGCCGATTTTCACCTGAGTTGTGGCCCTTTTTATTGGAATTTGCACTTAATTTTCGTTTCCGGATGATAACTTTTAATAGTAAGTCTGAACTGAATGGAATGAAATTTGGTTTGTGAGTTTAGTAGCCCAAAATACAGGTCAAGTTGAATTTTCACCTGAGTTATGGCCCTTTGTTGAACTCACTACAGACATATTTTTCCACGCCCTAGCGATGCTCTTGTTACATTAGGGCTTTGTTTACCTAACACAACAGTAATCAAAGTTTTAAAAAGTACGCATTAGAACAAACAAATATGATCAATATTCATGTTCAACTTGAACTTTTACTAAAATCTACTCAACAGATTTAGTGCTGAACTTAATATCATGAATGTGTTTACTGTCCCAAGATGATTGCCGTGCTGTAACCCAAACATAATTTAGATTGCCGTGCTGTAACCCAAACATAATTTAGATTGCCATGCTGTAACCCAAACATAATTTAGATTGCCATGCTGTAACCCAAACATAATTTAGATTGCCGTGCTGTAACCCAAACATAATTTAGATTGCCGTGCTGTAACCCAAACATAATTTAGATTGCCGTGCTGTAACCCAAACATAATTTAGATTGCCGTGCTGTAACCCAAACATAATTTAGATTGCCGTGCTGTAACCCAAACATAATTTAGATTGCCGTGCTGTAACCCAAACATAATTTAGATTGCCGTGCTGTAACCCAAACATAATTTAGATTGCCGTGCTGTAACCCAAACATAATTTAGATTGCCGTGCTGTAACCCAAACATAATTTAGATTGCCATGGCAAAGCATAACAAACTCAAAATCATCCTATGGAAACCTCATTCTGCATGGCCTCATCTGCTATGGGAGACCTAGACTCTGATTTAAGTTTACATATGGTGAAGATGGTGATGTGCACCCATTGGGTACCTTGATTATGCATTGTGTTGTCTGCCAAATTGGGGATGTAGGGAATTAACTAAAAAAAGAACACTTTCTAAAGAAGCTTAAAAAACTTAATACTTTGATAATCTATAAAGAAACTTTCCAGAGAATATGAGGCCTAAGCAGAATGAGGTTCCCAGAGGATGAATTTAATGATGCTTGCTCTGGGAACCTCATTCTGCAAATGTCCAGCACCATATTTTGAGACCTGTTGTCGTTGCATTGAACTCAGTTTTGTCTTTTTCATTTTTCAGGACGCTCATGAATTTCTGGAACAAGTTCTCGACCAACTCAAAGAAGAAGTTATTAAAATTAACAAACCGGAATCGAGTTCTGATGTCGCCGAGTCGTGTCCACATCCAGCTTTCCTGAACCCGACTGTTACAAATTTTGAATTTGATGTCGACCATGCAATAATATGTTCTGGGTAAGTAGCACTGATGAGATTTGTCTCGATTTGTTAATAATAGAATAAAGTTACTGAACCCCTACTTAACCCTTTCATGATGAGAGCAGCGCTGTGCAGCATTAAAAATCCTGTGCCAGTGCATTCTCTTATATATTTTGAGTGGAATGTTTAAATAATAAGTTCAACAATGTTTTAGGACAGTACCCAGGTTTTATTTCCAATGGTTTCTGTCAGAATAATTGTTCTATTTCTACTCTTCCTTTTGTCTTTTATTGCGAAAAAAATATAGATCACCTGTCCTATAACCAATTGGTCTATTTATTTTATTGCTGCAAATTGTGCCAAAATAAGGCCAAAAAATAAAAGGGTTCTCAGGATATTTTTTTTTCAAATCGGTAAGGGAGGATTTTTATTTTTTATTTTTTTCTTCACATGGACAATGATAATTTGCTCTGTCTATAATAACCAGTAAATGCAGAGGGAACCGTTATGCATATAAACTTATTTAATCTTGAATAAAATGACATTTTACTACCAGTAGTTGACAGGGATTTTACCTAACATTATATAATTCCCCTGACTTGTTATTGTTGTCTTTTAACTGATATTTGGTATATCCTTCATGTATGAATACACAAAACCATGCACAACCCTCCATTCTCCATATGTGTTAGGGTTAGGGTTAGGGCTAGAGTTAGGGTTAGTGTATTCTTACACTAAAATGAAGGACATACCTCTCCATTCTAATACATGTGATGCAATTACTAATTGTAACAAGAGCATGAGAATAATCATGTTACAGTCATCTACTTCATGAATCCCTTTATTATCAATTTCAGATGTGGAGAGGTAATCACGAAAACTGAGCAGTTTAATGACTTATCACTTGATATTCCAAAGAAAAGGTTTGTATCTTAAGATAGACAAAGTTTCCTTCAATGTGAACAAAAAATCCTATCACTGGATCTGAGCCCAAAGTCTGCTATAGAAAGATATATACATTGGGCTTCAACTTAAAACAGCATTGTAACGGATTTACTGGTTTACTTTGAAAAAAAACTTGGACTAATCCTACGATAGTAATAGTAAAAGTAATAATAGGCATTCTTCTTTTTCTCCTTGTTCATAAGTTCCCCCGTTGATTTGTCGAGGCACTCCGGTTATGGATGAATTTTGACTTTGCAGGCCACAAGTCTTTATCCTTGAATAATAGGCCTACTAGATTCCTCACAATTGCCTGTACGTAATAGAGTTAGATAGTCGAATGTCACATTGAGCTCACAGCGGGGACTGCGAGAGTTTGGAAGCCACTTTTCCTTTTGACCTTAAGGATCGCAAATCTTCTTGAGTGGATCTGATAAAGATACTCTCTTGAGTAGAGTTCAATCAGGACGGGAGTGTCTTCTGCCCAGTCGATAGTGGCATCAGGAATGTCTGGGTGGGTATGGTCTAGAAGCAGTTGTGTAAGGTTTGCCAGGTTATGGAGAAGTAGTGGAGAATCGATTTTGGGAAGTACTGATTGGAGTCTGATCCGCAGTTTGGAGCGCTCCTTTTCATAAGTAGGGCAGGTCGCAATGACGTGTTCTCTGTCTTCTGCCGCCAGGTTACAGGTAGGGCATGTCGGATTTACTTTATGTTGGTTGAAGACAGCCTTGTTTGCTTGTAGAGTGTAGGTACCGGAGAGGAATTTTGCCTTCACCTCTGCTCTTCTGGCATCATAGATGCTTGGTCTGACATGTTTGTAGATACTATGGACGGAATTCCAATGGAGACTTTCTGGGTTAAGGTATCTAAGTGTTGACTTTGTAGGAATGTCATTTTTCCATTGTGTGGAGATGTTTTCCATAACCGCTCCTTCAAGAAGTGAATGCCAGGTAGCCTTGCGGGGGGGGGGGGGGGGGGGGGGGGGGGGGGGGGGGGGGGGGGGGGGGGGGGGGGGGTGTTCGATGATGGAAAATGCTGACGGTAGATTATATTTTATAAGAAGCCTCCTGATGTTTGAGAACCAACTCTTGTCTTCTAGGTTTCTAGACGTAAGCTTACATTCTGTTACAGGTGGGTATATATATAGAATACACCCATAGTAGCCGAGATTACCAAATTTAAACCACGAGTTGAATTGTGGTTTTAACCATGAGCCTTTTGACCAAGTGGTGTAAATTTGGTACTCTCAGCTACTATGGGTGTATTTTGTTTATACCAATATTGTTATTTTTGATTTGTTCCGAGGATTCAACTACTCTGTTGTTTACTTTTAATGTGTGTCTTCACCGAGGAACCCAAACATGCGTAAAGTTGGGTGTAAAGATGAAATTTACAAAATAGGAGTTATACACACAACAGCATAGTCAGATGTTCTGAATAACATACTGGTATGGTAACTATGGACGTGTTTACATAATAGAATTGTCGCTACTAAGCGTCTTGACCAATCAGATGCACGGATTTAAACGGAAATTGGTGTAATTATACCAATAATATGTGAAGATACCCCACCCTGCCAGTGACGACCCACCCTACGAATATTAAAGTAGGGTATGATCTCAGCTTTGATGCCCTTTGAATGGCTACATGTTTGTCCTGCTGATAGCCCCAGTTTCCAACTATACCAATATATAACACAACCTCGTCTGATGAGAAAACAGTGTAATGAAATCGCTGAGAATATTGCTATGCAGCACAGGGTCTTATGAGAGCGGCCCAAATAAACACTTTTCGGAGATAAATGTCTAAAATGTGGTACAAGGCGCTACTACAGCACAGCCTGGGAACCACAAAAGTACCACTGCAAGATGCACTAAAGACAACCCAAAGGTACTGATGATTCAGCCAAGCTTGCAAATAGTGTCCGTCATTTGCAGAATGATGGCTGGCTAGCGTAACCAAATTTACCCGAGGTGCTCAATGGGTGATCATCACCAACTTCAACTGGGGAACTTTAATCTGATCCTAGATCTACCATAGCAGTTGAGGGCCTAAGCAGAATGAGGTACCCAGAGGGTGAATTTAGTGATGCTAGCCCGCTATGCGGGATAGCGTCACTAAATTCTCCCTCTGGGGACCTCATTCTGCAAATGACAGACACGCTATTTGCAGGCTTGTCAGAGGGTGGATTTAGTGATGCTATCCCGCACACCTATTAATCACCTCGATTATGCATTTTATCTTCTGCAAATTACAGCATATAGAAACTTTCAAGAAGGGAAAAAGTTATAAAAATATTTTAATTTGAGACTCCAATAAGATGAGGCCTAAGCAGAATTAGGTCCCCAGAGGGTGAATTCGGTGATGCTAGCCTGTTGTTTTGGGATAGCATTAGAGCTGGGACGGTTATGCGGTTAACCGGTTAACCACCAACTATGGCCGTGACCGGTCACGGATTTGCCGTGGTCGGTTAACCGTAACATCACTATTATAGTGTATGATCACTGTGATGGTCAGCTATAACTGGCTATAAGAGGGTTAATCTGTCTCCGTCAATTAAAATGAATCCGAGATTGACGGAACAACATCAAACGCGGTGTGTCGGCTCTTTGAAGGCTACATTTAACAGCCTGCCGACGTCAAAACGAAACATCAAAGGGTCAGCACACGTGTGATCTTACAACATTGTCACATCGCATGACTCGTATTCAGTATTATTATCAGGAAGATAATTGTGTTTGTTATCAACGACTAGTTATTTCTTGAGACTCCCGGCCCTTCAATCCATCCCCCCCGGACAACATCACATACCAACGTATATGTAAGTATTTCATTAAGAATAAATAATAATTGTTCGCCCACCCAGCTACCGGAAATTGCGGAATAATCAATAAAATATTCCGGAATGTATATTAAACCTTTCTAGTCGTCACTTCCGTGTCGGTGTGTTCAGCTTCCCGCCCGATCACATATCCCGATGGCGATGGAGTAATTTTACAAGGACAATAAATGAACACAACACAGCCTCACAGGGGAATGACATTGTATATTTATTTTATTCAGTAATAAATTGAAGATGTGTACTTAATTAGATATGTGATTATGTGTGTCATGGGTGACAACTTCTTTGTATAATTGGCAGGAGCCGTTCTCAAACTTACCATGTCAGTGAGCATCACAATCATCGCCGTTCTGCATACTGGGCTTACCCACCCATAATAGTACCTATAATATGTGGTTAACCGGTTAATCGCGGTTTTTTGCCGTTCATAACCGGTCACGAAAAACCATAACCGTCCCAGCTCTAGATAGCATCACTAAATTCACACTTTGCATACCTCATTCTGCAAATGACAGACACACTAATTGCAGACTTGGCTGGGAACCACAAAAGTTACCACTGCAGGACGCACTAAGGCCAACTCAAGGACACTTACTATATTTTTACTTTTTCTCTATTATTTCGTCCTTCAGGACAAAGTCTTAGACTACATATATACGTATGAATATATATATACCGCCACCAGTTTCTGTTGAAACTTCTTATATCTTGAGAATTATAATGTACAGGTATTATGTGCACAAATCATGCATGGCTAACCACAGTACTCTTGAGATCCAAATAAGCGTACCCGAACTATTTTCAAGGAGAAATCCCCCTGTATGCTGCTTATTTGGGACCCTACGTTTATTAAATTTCAGCTAAATGTGTAAAAAAAATATGAATTTATGTGCTTAAACCTAAGCTAAATTTATCAGAGTTTTAAAAGCTAAAATCATGAAAAAATTCCCAATATTCTACTATGGCTAAGGAACCATTCATTTTAAACATCAATGTATTATCCAAAAATGTGGGTGACACATGAATTGAATACTTTGAACAATTATTAGGTTCAATTTTTCCCCAATGATCTCTGTATGAGAACATATGAAACTAACCACAATTTTTGACCCATACTTAGTGTTGATTTGCTAAAATTCCCCCCTGTACTATTATTGCGCCCCCATACTATTATTTATTTTAAAGGAAATTTCACCCCTGTACTAATATTCCGCCCCCTACTATTATTTGGATCCGAGAGTACTGCGAACTATTTAGTAGTCTTTGTCTAGCTGTATGGAGACAGTATGTCATATGTCTGGAAATTGTGTCAGCATCAGCATAAAATCGGTCAGAGGCAGGCACCCCACACTGGAATTAACCCTTTACCCAACAAACCGGCCAAAACCGGCCAAATAAAGCTTCAACAGCCTAAAATATCTTCGGTCTGTCTCAATAGAACCATACAAATATGGGTATCATTGGAACCGGTTCATTGACCACATTGTGATGGTTACAGTTATGCCCTGTGCCAATGCATTCTCTTATATATGCGAGTCGACCATAGGTCGCCTCGCATATATAAGAGAATGCATTGGCCTAAAAAAAATCTTTTTTTACCATTTTTTCTTACATTCTTTAACAATTTTATAATTTTTAATGTGTTAAGCCAATGCATTCTCTTATATATGCGAGGCGACCTATGGTCGACTCGCATATATAAGAGAATGCATTGGCACAGGGCCGTTCTGTTGGGTAAAGGGTTAATAATGATCTGCAGTTGTTTTGAAACTGGCATGGATGATGAAATGAAAGGTTCTTGGTGGATTATATCTGAAAAACAATGTACATGAGTGTGATCACTAGTATGGGATCAAATAAACTATGCATTGATTTCAATGTCATGCACTGAAAGAAAAAGAACGGCAAAAGCTTTAAGCAAACAATCATTCAAATTGGAACAATAAGCCTAACACATGAAATTATAAGGCACGCTACTCTAGCGATGCCGCATGAGAGGGGCATAGAGCTCAAAGGGAGAGAGGCTGGGATCACTACACATTTGAATTGGCGAGTGACATACCAGAAGTTGTCGGCGGAAATATACAATATTCCTGGGTAGAATAAAATGAGGATTTAACCCTTTACCCAACAAAACGGCCAAAAACGCCCAAAGAAAGCTTCAGCAGCCTAAAATATCTTCGGTCTGTCTCACTAATACCATACAAATATGGATATCATTGGAACCGGTTCATTGACCACATTGTGATGGTTACAGTTATGCCCTGTGCCAATGCATTCTCTTATATATGCGAGTCGACCATAGGTCGCCTCGCATATATAAGAGAATGCATTGGCCTAAAAAAATTCTTTTATTAACACTTTTTACCATTTTTTCTTACATTCTTTAACAATTTTATAATTTTTTCTTGCATTTTTTAACAATTTTTATAATATTTTTCTACATTCTTTGACAATTTTATCATTTTTAATATGTGTTAAACCAATGCATTCTCTTATATATGCGAGGCGACCTATGGTCGACTCGCATATATAAGAGAATGCATTGGCACAGGGCCGTTCTGTTGGGTAAAGGGTTAATGTTAAGATGATTTGGATTAGATCATACAATACCACAAAATTGTGCACAGATAAAATGGATCGGATCTGTCACATAAATCACTTTGAATGCTCTGGGTGGATTATATCAGAAAAACAATGTACATGAGCGGGTTCGCTAGTATGGGATCAAATAAACTACCAGTATACATTGATGACTATTATGCCTGAATGTTTGAACTCTGCATTTGGGTTTATACTCATCATACATGAATCGGTCTTATGTATGGGTGTAATGTACTCAACATAAATAGATCTTATGTGCACACAACCACCTCTCCATAAGATACAGATCTGGTGGTTCCTTAGCATAAGAACATTTCCATTTTTAAAGCTACATAATTTTTCAAGGGGGCCTCGGTGGCTCAATCGGTTAGGGGTACCACTCCAAGCCGTTTCGCCCTCCAGGGTTCATATCCACATGTTTCCATCGTGGACTTGGTAACTCGAAATCGTTATCAGGTGGAGTCGCCAGTTACTCGCGGATGACCAGCCGCACATGGTTGACGAGTTTATCAGCCATTGAAATCACTGTTAGATTAGTCGCAAGTGTTCGGATTTCCTCCACCACTAAAACTGGCAATGTCGTGATATGGCCTTAGTGGCTAAAGTGACAATAAACCCCAATGAATGAATCAATCAATAAATCTATTTCAACTATTTTTTACCTCAAAACTTAGAGATTATATCATTTGACTCATCTTAACATCAGTACTGCCTCTAGACTGTCAGTATAGATTATTTCTTATTTTAAAATCGTGCCAAGAATAATTATGTCAGTCTGGGGGGGTGGGTGGCTGTTGTCGAAAAATGGTAAAAAAAAAAAGTATCATTCATGTATGAACACATTGGGGAACAAATGTCATGTGCCCTGTTCCCAAAGGAAACTTGAACTTGTGCATATATTAATCACCATAGGAACTAGTGCATCTGGAATTATTTATATGGGGTTTGGGATTTAACCCGGGAGGATTTGGAAGGGTCGGAACCCCTTCCCTACAACCCCCTTTTGATATTTATTGAAATACATGTTATGGAAAAATACATGAAATGATGAAGCATGGGTGAGAATGATCTTATTTTTTTCTTCTTTGCTTTCTTTTTTTTCTCTTGGCTGATGTTGTTGTTGTTGTCAGCTCCGTTTCTTCTCGCTGTTGTTGATATTTCTGTTGACGTTCTGCCTGGCACTCTGCTATGAGTTTTTCGGCAACTGCCTGAGTCGCCAGCGCGCTTTTGACGAGGTCATCACGGGAACGAGAGGAGCCGCCGCAGGTGTTGTGGTGGAGATGGAGGACAACGGGATGTGTTGGTACTCCTGTGTCCAGGGTGTTGACGTGTCCATCTCCACCCCGAAGTCAGCCGCAGGAACGTCCGGGGGTGGTATCCGCGTCCCTGTCTCCGCTGACTTCGTTGACAATAGCAGGGACCTCAGGAATAACGTCGGCGTCCCTGCTTCTGATGGCAATATCGTCAGCTGCATTGTCGGGGGAGGCCAAGTGGGGGGAGCTGGGCGTCTCTCAGCTCGCCCGTTTCCACTTGGCCCTCCTGTCCGCGTCTCTTCTTCTGCGGGAGGGGGTCTTCTTCCTTCTCCGCCGCCTCTTCTTATCTTCTCCACCATCCCCAGGTAGCTGGTGATCTCCAGCTACCGGGTTACGACCGGCAGAGGGTCCTGAAAAGGACGTGTCGGTGTAACCCAGTATGGTCAAAAACAAAGTCAACCTGGCTACCTGACCTGTGTAAATTCCATGTGAGGCAGTGATCCAGGTTGATTGAGCTCAGCATGAGCCTGATTTCAGCAGGGATTATAGACGAAACCATTGTCCGCTGAAGTCAGTATTCCGATCACCAGGTGGGCGATGTCCAGGAGCACTCAAATCAGCACGTCTTATCCCACCGGCGGTCGGAGCTCGAATGATAAATGATCTGGAATTGTCTACAGAAATACAGAAATATGGCTCCTCCATGTTCAAGTTCAGATGGTGGTGGTATTCTTATTACCATTGGGAGTATCGCACCACTAGTTAGCTCAACTTTACTTTGTAAAGTTTGAGCTATTGCCATGGCTTTGTCGTCCGTCGTCTGTGTGTGCGTGATGTGTCAACAATTTCCTTTAGCACGGGCTACAGGTCGTACCTTTGGTCAGATCATTATAAAATTTGGCATAGCTGTTGACATTGACATGTAGATGGGAACGAGTCATTTTGGGGTCATTCAGGAAAAAAACATGGCCGCCAGTGGCCATCTTGGATTTCAAAATTCAATCCATTAGCATGGGCTACAGGTCCTACCGTTTGTCTGATCATCATGAAATTTGTCATGGATGTTAATATTCACATGTAGATGGGAACGAGTAATTTTGGGGTCGTTCGGCCAAAAAACATGGCCGCCAGCAGCCATCTTGGATTTAACTCTTTGCATGACTAAATTGTTTGGCACGGGCTACAGGTCGTATCTTTGGTCGGATCATAATGAAATTTGTCATGGATGTTAACAATGACATATAGATGGGAACGAGTCATTTTGGGGTCGTTCGGCCATAAAACATGGCCGCGGGCAGCCATATTGGATTTAAAAATTAGCACGGGCTACAGGCCGGAGCGTTTGTCTGATCATCATGAAATTTGTCATTGAAGTTAATATTGACATGCAGATGGGAACGAGTAATTTTGGGGTCATTCGGCCAAAAAACATGGCCGCCAGTGGCCATCTTGGATTTCAAAATTCAATCCATTAGCTCGGGCTACAGGTCGTACTGTTCGTTTGATCATCATGAAATTTGTCATGGATGTTAATATTGACATGTATATGGGAACGAGTCATTTTGGAGTCATTCGGCAGCCATCCTGGATTTTACTCTTTGCATGACTATATCCTTTGTCACGGGCTACAGGTCGTACCTTTGGTCGGATCATCATGAAATTTGTCATGGATGTTAACAATAACATGTAGATGCGAACGAGTCATTTTGGGGTCATTCGGCAAAAAAACATTGCCGCCAGCAGCCATCTTGGATTTTGTTCTTTACATGACTAAATCCTTTGACACGGGCTACAGGTCGTACCTTTGGTCGGATCATTATTAAATTTGTCATGGCTGTTGACATTGACATATAGATGGGAACAATTCATTTTGGGGTCATTCGGCAAAAAAACATGGCCACCAGCTGCCATCTTGGATTTCATAATTCAATCCATTAGCACGGGCTACAGGTCGTACTGTTCGTTTGATCATCATGAAATTTGTCATGGATGTTAATATTGACATGTATATGGGAACGAGTAATTTTGGGGTCGTTCGGCCAAAAAACATGTCCGCCAGCAGCCATCTTGGATTTTACTCTTTGCATGACTAAATCCTTTGGCACGGGCTACAAGTCGTATCTTTGGTCGGATCATCATGAAATTTGTCATGGATGTTAACAATGACATGTTGATGGGAACGAGTCATTTTGGGGATCATTCGGCCAAAAAACATGGTGGCCAGCAGCCATCTTTGATTTTACTCTTTACATGACTAAATCCTTTGACACAGGCTACAGGTCGTATCTTTTGTCGGATCAAGAAATTTGTGATGGATGTTAACAATGACATGTAAATGGGAACGAGTCTTTTTGGGGTCATTCGGCAATAAAACATGGCTGCCAGTGGCCATCTTGGATTTTACTCTTTGCATAACTAGGCCTTTCAACTTAACACATTCCTAATCACTCCATTGACTGTAACACATGAAATTATTCCCTTTCCAAGTTGAGCTACAGTATCATTGACACGTTCATTATTAATGGATTAATGTAATCCGATTGGATGTGTCACACACCTAGTTATTC
This sequence comes from Siphonodentalium dalli, assembly GCA_032622095.1. NCBI lineage: Eukaryota > Metazoa > Mollusca > Scaphopoda > Gadilida > Siphonodentaliidae > Siphonodentalium > Siphonodentalium dalli. The sequence goes on along the minus strand of CP136064.1, from coordinate 281,924,022 downwards.
ATGGATTAATGTAATCTGATTTGGAGTGTCACACCTCTAGAGACAAGTTATTAATGGATTATTGTAATCTGATTGGATGTGTCACACACCTAGTTATTCATGGATTAATGTAATCTGATTGGGAGTGTCACACCTAGTTATTCGTGGATTATTGTAATCTGATTGGATGTGTCACACCTAGTTATTCATGGATTATTGTAATCTGATTGGATGTGTCACACCTAGTTATTCATGGATTATTGTAATCTGATTGGATGTGTCACACCTAGTTATTCATGGATTAATGTAATCTGATTGGATGTGTCACACCTAGTTATTCATGGATTATTGTCATCTGATTGGATGTGTCACACCTAGTTATTCGTGGATTAATGTAATCTGATTGGATGTGTCACACCTAGTTATTCATGGATTATTGTAATCTGATTGGATGTGTCACACCTAGTTATTCATGGATTAATGTAATCTGATTGGATGTGTCACACCTAGTTATTCATGGATTATTGTAATCTGATTTGATGTGTCACACCTAGTTATTCATGGATTAATGTAATCTGATTGGATATCTCACACCTAGTTATTCATGGATTATTGTAATCTGATTGGATGTGTCACACCTAGTTATTCATGGATTAATGTCATCCAATTTTGACCAAATATGAATCATAGCGTCTACCGGTACTCATGAATCTCTTGGATGAGTTCGTAAACCAGTCCTACCTGAATTTCTTTTAGGGATTAGGTCTCCTGGATTATTTACCGAGTGTTCTATTGCAATACTTAAACATGATAACTCTGACAAATGTAAAACAATTGTGACCAAAAATTCTGTTTGTGGGTTTTTCTCAGGGTCCCCGTCCACGCTGGACAAAAATTTACTTTTGCAAAATGTTGACTATTTCTTGCCTAATTCTCTCAGCAGTCTTCAAATAATATCTGTCTGAAATGAAGGGGTTTATGGAAAATTCATTCTTACAGTTTATGCTTACATGCTTACAATGCTTATATGTGAACCAATCCAAGCCTTCAAATAGTGTGTCTAACCCATAGAGAGCCCCACATAGACTGGAGCAGACGACACTCTGTAGTGCATGCTTCCATCTGCGTGAGGCTCCCTGTGGGTTAACCCTTTACCCAACAGAACGGCCCTGTGCCACTGCATTCTCTTATATATGCGAGTCGACCATAGGTCGCCTCGCATATATAAGAGAATGCATTGGATTAACACATTAAAAATTATAAAATTGTTAAAGAATGTAAGAAAAAATGGTAAAAAGTGTTTTTAGGCCAATGCATTCTCTTATATATGCGAGGCGACCTATGGTCGACTCGCATATATAAGAGAATGCATTGGCACAGGGCATAACTGTAACTATCACAATGTGGTCAAGGAGCCGGTTCCAATGATATCCATATTTGTATGGTTCTATTGAGACAGACCGAAGATATTTTAGGCTGTTGAAGCTTTATTTGGCCGGTTTTGTTGGGTAAAGGGTTAAACATTAAATTTTATCAGTGAGGTTTGGGATGGATGTCTTACATTACTGATGAAGCCTGAGAATAGTGTTTGTCATTTTCATAATGAGGTCCCCAGAGGGTGAATTTAGTGATGCTACTATGCCCAGCAGGCTAGCATCACTAAATTCATCCTCTGGCGACCTCGTTCTGCTTTGGCCTCATCTTCTGGGAAGTATCTATAGTCTCAAATTAACATTGTTTTAGTTACTTTTTCCCTACTGTTCAGTTTCTATATCCCCTAATTTGCAGAAGATAAAATGCATAATCGAGGTGACTAATGGGTGAACATCATCAACTTCAGTCTGATCCTAGGTCTAAGCAGAATGAGGTCCCAGAGGGTTAATTTGATGATGCTAGCCCTCCGTGTTATTTGTTTTCGTTTTTGGATACTTATATTTACATGTTATCAAGGCATATGCATATATACACGTGTTGTCAAGGAATTGAAAATAATTAGTTTTAAAAACATGTAGTTTCATGGCACTAATTTATTATCTTTGGATCAACATAACATCACAGCATTTTTATCGGTGGATAATACATAAATGTGACCCGCCATATCAAATCCAGTCGTAAGTCGTGATTTTTTTTACCCTGTGCCAATACATTCTCTTATATATAAGAGTCGACCATAGGTCGCCTCGCATATACATGTATAAGAGAATGCATTGGCCTCAACATAACATCAACATAACATCAACATAACATCACAGCATTTTTATCGGTGGATAATACATAAATGTGACCCGCCATATCAAATCCAGTCGTAAGTCGTGATTTTTTTTACCCTGTGCCAATACATTCTCTTATATATAAGAGTCGACCATAGGTCGCCTCGCATATACATGTATAAGAGAATGCATTGGCCTAAAAAAAAAATTATCATTTTTTTTAAATAAATGTTTCTTACAATTTTTAGGACATAAAATAAAAAACATCCATTACCCTGCAGGGAGCCCCACACATATATAGAAGAGTGTCGTCTGCTCATGTTTGTCTGGGGCTCTGTATGGGTGAAATTATAAAATTGTTAAAGAATACAAGAAAAAATTATTAAAATTGTAAAAAATTGTTAGGCCAATGAATTCTCTTATATATGCGAGGCGACCTATGGTCGACTCGCATATATAAGAGAATGCATTGGCACAGGGTAAAAAAATCCCGACTTACGACTGGATTTGATTTGGCGGGTCATAAATAAGAACCAGTCATAATGGAAGATATAAGTAAACATGACTCGTCATTTGGGCTTTTTTTCGGCCCATCATTGTCCGTAAGCTTATTTCCAGTCTTGTGCATACCTCTCGTTATCATTATTTCATTGTTGCGCTCATTATTTCAGGGAATGTTTCACATCACACTCCTTACAAGATGGATTTGACTATTTCTTCCGGAAGGAAATTATCGATTACAAATGTGAGAGATGTGAGCATGCAAGGTCAGAGGTCAGCCACAACTTTTCCAAATTACCCAGGTAGGTGGCTTTGAATTGTTTCTCCTTGTATAATATATTATATAATATATTATGTATAAGAACCACTAAGTCAATTTCCCATTTCTCAGGCCTGCATGTTTGTTTATATAACTTATGGTTTAATGAGGGACGGTTACCCGGGGGGGTGGGGTGGGGGTGGTCTATTATTCATTTGGAGGGGGATTTCAGGAAAACGAGCTGATGACAGACAGAAAAATTTTATTATAAAAGTGCAAAACGGTTCTTATTCATTGGTGGGAAATGTTCAAATAATAAGTTCAACAAACAACCTATGGTTGTTTGTTGAACTTATTATCTGAACATTTTCTAAGGGATTTAAGACCACGGATGTCCTTGGTTGTAGGTTATAATTTAGGAATAAAAGTTACTAAATTATGAAAATGTCCTCTAGAGTATACTAATAGCATACTATATTAATAATAGTATAAATACAAGATTATCCACAAAACCAGCGTTTCCGCTAGGGGTTGGGGGAATGTGGCCGTATTTTGGGAAGCACTTAGCAGGCGCCCTTTTGGGGGGGATTGGATGTTTATCACTGAAAAGTACATGTAGTCATTTCCTTGCACTTGAGACAACAAGCAGGGACATTGAAGCTTCGTATAGAAACCAAATTAAAACAGATAGTCTTTCTTAGATATCAAGTTATTGAACTAAAAGCATGTAAGCAAAACAGCATACAATGGATACAACGACTTTTATTTAAACAGTAGTAATATTAAAAGCCGACATCAAATACTACTGCGGTTGGCAAAATACACATTGTCACACTGTCTAGCAGTAACAGGTGTTACGTAGTGAGATGAGAACTTGCTATACACATATTCTGCGTGGCTGCTTTCTTTGTATTTTTTTCACAGTACCGATCAAAACTATTTGTTGTAAAATCAAAAGCCATTCCTGAGACGAAGAAGACCTTATGCTGGAATCGTATAATGGATTATTTTGTATTCATTGGATAGGGAATAAATAAATTGATAATAATTATTAATAATTTAAATGTTTTATTTTTAATTAAATATGTCTTTGATACAGATCTTGTTTTGGGCAAAAACTACCCATGATGGTGTAGACAACAGTACTGTTCATGTGGTCGGTGCTACTGATCATGTCTTATTCAGGCACCAAGTGTAGGATTCCTTGCAACCTGTTAATCGTCAGTGTCGGTGATCGCTCGTGCTATGTAAAATGGGACTGAGCTAGGTCTGTGGCTATTTTGTGACCAATATTAAGTCAAGGTTGGGGAAGGGAATGAGGCCGCTGGACGGCCGGCCTGCCGTAGTAGCGGAAAGCCTGCAAAACACACTTATGTGAGCCGAGCGTGTTTATATATAACACATAAAGAGTGTGTGATAAGCTAAACACTGTGGCTATTTTTTGGGCGAGTGATTTACGATGACTCATTCAACACCAAAATATTGAGTGAATGATGAAGATTAGTGAGCACAATAACTGTATGTTGTTAACAACATGTGGCAGTTTTAACCAAAGTTCCATTAGTGGGGTCTCCCCAGTGATGAGTGTTTTGCTTATCGCATACTCTTTATATGCTGTAATGTAACATAACATGGCTTTTGTTTACTAACACAGCGTACGATCTTGACAATACCATGCTATTCATGCGATATTTATGATTGGTATAGGAACAAAATCTGTCTATATTTTAATAATATTTCTGTTTGTGGCGGTTTTAACAGATGTGACTATTTTAACAGTAATACCCACCTGAAGGCCATCCGTATCTTTAATGTATATAAAGTATATAACGTATATAAAGTATACTGATCTTCATTATACAATTTAGAGTTTTGGTTCTTCACTTGAAACGGTACAACTACGATGTTGGTGGAAATGGAAACAAGAAAGTTGGCGAGTCGATAAAAATACCGAGATACCTGACATTCGATGCTCACTGTACAGAAAAAACAGCAGCTCCTCTACGGCCACTTCATCCACATAGTTCTAGGTATGTATAGATAACTCTATTCTTATATCTACGGCCACTTCATCCACATAGTTCTAGGTATGTATAGATAACTCTATTCTTATATCTACGGCCACTTCATCCACATAGTTCTAGGTATGTATAGATAACTCTATTCTTATATTTACGGCCACTTCATCCACATAGTTATATGTATGTACAGATAACTCTATTCTTATATCTATGGCCACTTCATCCACATAGTTCTAGGTATGTATAGATAACTCTATTCTTATATCTACAGCCACTTCATCCACATAGTTCTAGGTATGTATAGATAACTCTATTCTTATATCTACGGCCACTTCATCCACATAGTTCTAGGTGTGTATAGATAACTCTATTCTTAATGCCTCTACGGCCAATTCTCTTCATATAATTCTAAATATGGATGACTAACTAAGGCCATGGTTAGTTAAAGACATATTATGTACTTGTTTTGGTGCGTGAAACAGATTAGTTAGTATTCAGGCGCTATGCCAACTGGAGGAATGTCACATTCTACTAACATTGACCGTACAACTCCATAGAAAACATCATCTGAACTACTCTCAATTGTAAATATTTACTTCTCGATTCGGGACGCAACTATCGCCGGTAAACTGACGAAAACGTTTTTGCAACCGATAGTCACAGCATTTAATTCATATATAAGAATGATGGTGTGTGTTGTTCATTTGGATATAATATTTGTAAAATAATACTATTTTGAACATGATTAATCTACATTTCTATTTGATCACCCTACCTGAGTGTTTCACATCACTTTAATTTATGTTTAGCGTCAATATCCGCATTTCCTTTTATGGCAAAAAATAATCTTGAATTTGATTAATTATTAGCATAATGCAGAATTACAGTGTCTCAATGAGTGTCACTTGTGACAATTCAGATGGGAACATTTACTCTAAGTTCCAACACAGATGCTTCATACACATAAAATGAGTGTCACTTGTGACAATTCAGATGGGAACATTTACTCTAAGTTCCAACACAGATGCTTCATACACATAAAATCAATGTAAACAATTCAGATAGGAACATTTAAGTTCCAAGACAGATGCTTCATACACATAAAAGCAATGTAAACAAGATTCATGTAAACAAGATTTGTGGAAGGTCAGGAAAAAATGAGTTTATTTGTAAATTCACTCGTGATAGGTGAGGAGAAATGTTGTCAACTATTGTTTTCTATTGAATTGAAATAATCATTACATGTTTGCTAATCCAAATGTTTTTCAGTGTTTCGAGTCCACTTCGACCAGTTAATAACACAAACCTCTCCCCAGGGACATTTACAAGGAAACTTGACTAATAATCATTACGTGTTTGCTAATCTAACTGTTTTTCAGTGTTTCTAGTCCACCTCGACCAGTTAATAACGCAAACCTCACCCCAGGGACATTTAGAAGGAAACTTGACTAATAATCATTACGTGTTTGCTAATAATCTTTAATGTTTTTCAGTGTTTCGAGTCCACTTCGACCAGTTAATAACACAAACCTCACCCCAGGGACATTTACAAGGAAACTTGACTGTTAATCATTACGTGTTTGCTAATAATCTTTAATGTTTTTCAGTGTTTCGAGTCCACTTCGACCAGTTAATAACGCAAACCTCACCCCAGGGACATTTAGAAGGAAACTTGACTGTTAATCATTACGTGTTTGCTAATAATCTTTAATGTTTTTCAGTGTTTCGAGTCCACTTCGACCAGTTAATAACGCAAACCTCACCCCAGGGACATTCAGAAGGAAACTTGACTATTTTTCATCTTCAACTCCTAATAAGTAAGTGTGATGTTAACAATGTTCATTTTTTTATGGTTCCCACATCAGAATGAGCAATGGGGGATGCCATAGTGTCCTGGCCCGGAAACAAAGTACCCTGCCGTGCTCACCGGTAGCTTGTATTCTGCTAATGATGAACAGAAACTCTCCAAAATAAAAACAGTATAAATAAAATTGTGGAGAACCCTGAATCTCAGCTCATGTTATTGTATTCATTATTCATTCAAAAATCACCAACTAACCAACTGAGTAGTTTAATGTTTAACCCACAGGGAGCATTACACAGATGGAAGCATGCACTGCAGAGTGTCGTCTACTCCAGTCTGTCTGATGAATATAACTGATTTGATTCTGGGAAAAAAAAGTTAATACATTCATTATCAAGATTTTTCACTAGGATGTTTCCCAATGTACCTATCCCCCACTAGGATGTTTTCTAATGTACCCATACCCCACTATGATGCACCCATACCCCACTAATTGTAGGTTTACCTTTCCTGTTGCTCATTAATTGTTCACATTGTAGGTTTACCTTCAAGAGGACGACTGCCACCGAGACCGATGAAAATTTTGATGATGAAATAAAGCTGTCTGATTTGACTTCAGTTTCATCTCGCAAACCTTTGGTATGATACATAATTTGCTCCATGTATAAAGCGAAACACCAATTCGTTGACATGCATCCATTACTGATTTTGATAATCTCATTGATCGCCATGTATAAAGTAGTGCTGGGACGGTTGTCCAGATATACGGTTACGGTTCGGTTATGCGTGTCAACCGGTTGGAGGAGGCCACAACCCGATAACCATATTATTGATAACGATCGTACTATCATCCTAGTACTCCGTGTAAATGTTGCCAAAATCATTTACGGATGTTTAAGTAACGAGAGTAAATATAATAAGAAGCCGCTTAGAAGCGATTTGGACAGTTGATTGTGTATTCATATACCCCACAACACAAGGCCTAATTATCAGTTTACGAATCACTTGCTACACATTCAATGCCAATTTCCCTTGGCAGCATTACATGACGTTCCGGCTGCATGCACACCGTGGCATGCATCAAAGCAATAAAGTCTAGATTTTTACTACGTCATCAATAGTCTGTCTGTTTTCATGAAACTGTCCCCCCCCCCCCCCCCCCCCCCCCCCCCCCCCCCCCCCCCTTTGTCATGATCAAAGCGATGGCAGAAGACCTACAAAAACGAAGGAAAAAATGACGGAAAACAAAAAAAATGGGCGGAATGCAAGGCCTGCCGAACGCGATTCGTTTATTCTGGATCAACATCCAATATGATGTCGCACATCCAGAAAAAACACATAGGCCTACTGGGAGTGGGAACTCAGAGTATATCTAGTGATGTGTTTGATAAGTTTATTTCCTAAACACTGGCTGGGGCTTGTGTAATGAATCACGACGATTTAATTTTGTTTGAATTTGTTTATTAAATAATTGAAGTAACATCGTGGAGCCACTGTGATTAATACATACCTACCTATACCCAAACACTAGTAAACATTACTAAACAACAGTATACCTACCTTCAGTACCTTGTAGTACACATGTTTGGGCTAATCGTGTCTGGGATATACACGAGGAAGGAACTATATTTCGTCGCTGAAGATTTTGCAAGCGTTGTTTATGCATTGCGGAACTCCTGTAAACACCTATATACTAGCGCACTACTAATATATATTATATTTTAGTTGTTTGGGCTCAAAACTGAATTAATTTATACACATTTACCACTATTTGATCGCCGTAACGGGACCGCATTGTACAACCAAGACATCGTTTGTGATCGCATGTATATCAACGTTTCCGGGACACGTAATAAACACTTGTTTTGCCGATATAGTGACCAGTGTATTCAATCTCGTACTTAATAGGGTAATGATGGTCGCGGTTAACCGGTTATGATTAGGTTAATGCCCGTGGTTAACCAGTTAGGAAAAAACCCCAACCGTCCCAGCACTAGTATAAAAGTATAAAGCCAAACACTGATTCATTAACATGCATTCCTCACTGATTTGGGTTTGTTGGACGAGCATCCCTCATGTTGATCTTTATTAGACAACACCAATTTAATTAGTTGGTTTTAGTGTTGAAACGATTTGTCGGTTTAGTTGACGAATTGTTCACCAAAAGTCGATTCCAGAATCGCAATTTAGTTGCATTAAATTGAGCATGCACTATGTTTTAACAGAACAATGGTACAATACAATATACTAACAACGGCAAAGACAGTGTTAAAAGTTAAAACAAAAGCCACGCTATTTAGTAGAATTACTTACACAAACACCAGTTATGAAATCGACAATGTGGGTAATAAATATACATCATTGTGCGATGGCCGATAAAAGATAACAGTATTGGTTACCGCACTTAGAAGCCTTTGATGTTCTTTCAATTTGTGTCACGTCACGTTGAAGCAGTGTGGAATTAATTCAGAATGAGACTTGAGTATGGACTAATGGTACGATGAATTTATCATAATACAACGCTAAACGAGAAACCTATACACACAATGAAACTCAAACCAAGACAGTTTGAAGACTCCTGGTATTAATTACCTGGATACAAATTTAATAGCACCGCCGGTTTCCGAGAGCACCGCTTCCACCTCTCGATGTAACTACCGCAAAATGGGAACTTGTTAACAGCAGTTATCTTGCAGTGATTTATTTCAATTTTAAAACCAAAATATAATTTGATGAAATATTTAAAGGTAGATACTTACTACAATATTGACAATGTTGGATAGATCAAAAGACATCATTAGGCAAATTTTTCGTTTATTTTATACTCAATAGCCACATAGTAGAAGCCAAGAAGGGAAGTTTTTCATGGGATTCTATCTGTTATAATATCATGGGAAACGAGAAGAATTGAGATATTTCAAGTGAATATGAGATTTGCATTCACGGGATCATGTGGAATTATTGCCAATCGGTGTGTCAAGACCTGCCTGGTTTATAACCTGCCTCCCTCCACCAATCAGTGTGTTTTTACTACTATGGGGGGTTTGGGAAACTTTCCCGGGAAGATTTGAAAGGGGCGGAACCCCTCTCCTACAACCCACTTGAAATTTAATGAGAATACATGAAATGGTATTACATAACATGAGATTGGTGAGGTGAAAATGAAAATGATCTATTTTTTTTTTTTGGATTTCTTTGCTTTCTTTTTCGTTCGGTTGGATGTAGCTGCTGTTGTGGTTGTTGTTGTTGTGTCTGAGTCAGAAGAAGCCCAGAGCGCTTGATTTCGACAATAATTTACATAGGTCTGGCTATCGAACCAGTCTTTGAGTGCTGCTCCCATTTTGTCCCGTTCGGCGACATCCTTACACTCACTCCACATAGCCTCCATCACCTTTTGTTCAGCATGCGATCTGACGGAGTGGTGGATTGAGTGCTGACGTTGGCGCTGGTGTTGTTGTTGGTGCTGGTGGAGCTGGAGGACACCGGGATGTTTTGGTAATCCGGTGTCCGAGGTGTAAAGTCCAGTTCCACGTCGAAGCTGGCGGCAGGAACACCTGGGGTGGTATCCACGTCCCTGTCTCCGCTAGCCTCGACGACGACAGCAGGGATCTCCGGCAGATCCACGGAATCCCTGCTAGTTGGTGCTATGTCGTCAGTCTCCATGCAGGTCGAGTCGTCTGGGCGTCTCTCAGACAACTTCGACCCGCCGGCTTTGACTATAGACGGCTGAGCCACACGGGGAGGGGTGACCGGTCGATCAACGGTCGCCCCCATCTTCTTCTTCCATTTCGCCCGTCTGGCTGCGTCCCTTCTCCTTCGAGCTGGTGTCTTTTTCTTAGGAGGCTCCTCTTTCATGGTACGGCTGGTCTTGGTCTTGCTCCAGGTGGAAGATCTCTGGTTTCCAGCATCTCCCGTCCTGAATTCAACGCAGAGAGTCAAATAGCCTCTGTTAGACTGGAGATTCCAGCTAACAATATCCGCAATTTGAGATCTCTCTATCGCTGCTAACGCGGCGTCAGGGATTAGCTCCATTGTCCGTCGCACTAAGCCTAATCCAAAACCGTCTCACTCGCCGGCATCAGCACGAGGGCGGTTGCTTCCAATTAAGGTTACAGACCGCTCAAATCACTCGTACCGACGCTCTGACACCGCAAGGAACTAATGGAGTCAAATAAAATCAGTGTGTCAAGACCTGCCTGGGTTTATAACCCGCCTCCCTCCAACAATCTGTGTGTTAAGACATGCCTGGGTTTATAACCCGCCTCCCTCCACCAATCGGTGTGTCAAGACCTGCCTGTGTTTATAACCCGGCACAACTTCCAAATACAGCAAAATGTTTACAAAACTTATCTTGAACATGCTGTTGCTTTATTATTCCCAAGAAAAGAAAAAGAAAAACATTTGGTAATTCACAAAAAAAACTTTATTAGGCCAAAAAAATAAAGTGTTTTTTGATTCTGGGGCAATTTTTTTTTGAGAATCGATGAGGGAGCGAGGGTTTTATTTTTATTTTTTATTTTTGTTATGGGGATAATGCCCATAGTTAGCATGGGTTATTATACCTTCCCAGGTTAAGTAAATGTAAGGAGAACATTGTTTTTATATAAACTAATGTATTCCACTATAAAGAATGACCATATTAATAAGATCGTTCTCAACATTGTAGATGGACCAGTCTACTAACATTTTATCACCTGTTGTCACATTTAATGGGATGAGCATATTTGCGTTTCTAATATTGTTTCGTAACAAGCATATTTAATAACAACAAACAGAGCTAAATATCCGGTTCAATTAATCAAATAAAAATACGGAACGTGAATACAATTGAAACGAAAAGATATATATAGTGATCTTCATAGAAAGTCTAGAATGATTTATTCTGCCGTATCTGAATAAGTATTATGTACCTCAATACATGCTAGCCATAAAAACTTCAAATATTAAACCAGCATACACATCACCAATACTCACCATATTTCTTTCCGGTTTGCGTTCCCGAAATTGTAAACTCAAAATTGTTTACCGTTTACCTTTTCGAATTGATAAAATACCGAAATATTTGAACACATTAGACTTGATAAACTTGGGCAGCTTGTGGTGACAATATACCTGGTAGTTATCGTTGCCTAGTGTCTGTTTTTGAATACCAACACATGCACCATTGTATTTTTCCGCCAAGGAGAAGCCCTCAACTGAACTATATGGATTACGTCTCCGGCCTTGTGTCAATCAGGAGGGTTAAAATTTTATTGCTGTGCCGACCCCACTCACATCCGTGTCCAGATTAGTCTCGCATGAATACACCCGCATTCTATCTATTGTCTAGTCAGTTTTTATTCCTCCTCGCCAGGACAGGATCGTTTCTATTTTCTCAAGGTTGTATCTTTCTGTGTTGCGAGTTTATCGACTCAATATTTATTGTTGATATTACAAACTTGCAATTTATTGTACCCGATAGTTAATTAATATTTCTCACATCCGAAACGGGAACTTTTTTCGTTTCACTGTATCCGTAATTTGTTTCCGTGTTTTCTGTTTTCCTCAAGACGGCTTTATCTTCCAACAATTGGAATTAAGATGGCCATCTTGACAATGACTAAAGAAGCACATAGCTTACTTGTGGCAAAACCACATAGTGCATATTGTGCCACACATACGGCGTGATGACTATCATGACTTACAATTGAGGACGCAATGTAGTACGGTATGCGATGTCTCCTAATTTCGTGCTACACGTGTTTCACTTTACATAAGTTTCCGTCGACTCGCTTCGGTTATTTCGTAAGTTCCGTTGCTTTGTATCCTAATGTATACTGCCAAATCATACATGGCACTGCTCTGTTAATTCGCAGAAAGTTGCACAGGACAGCCATATCCTCCTTTGTAATAATTTACATGAATAAATACGAAAGATAGTACTTGTTATCACTATCAGATGACAATTCACATTTCTTTCGACTGAGCGATCTGTAATATTGTTTTAACGATCAATACCTGCGAATCTACGCCCGCCAGTATGTATGAGCGCGTGGTCTTGTTAGACACATGACAAATGTAATAACACATTACATCGACTTCAAGGTATTTCGAAAATTCTACCTTGTCTATCACGATTAAATATCATATAACTCATTGTATCATCAGTACAATAGTTACTAACACTCCGTAACAGGGGGATGGTATTCGTTATCACATATATAACCACACTTCGAATTGATGTGTTGTCTGACGTTCTAAATATTGTGTTGCATTCTTTACATCCATGTATGTACAGTTTGGGTTCCTACGAACTATTGTTCACCAACTGCAATGAAGTGAAAACTTTGTGGCCTGACACTAAGCCATCTTACCGTAGGCTCTAATATGCCTCGGCGTGGGCGAGCTTGCAATGATGTATTGCACGCCGTAATAGTTCCATACATTGTACATGACACTCATATCGTATCAGGGCCTCATGTATGCTGTCAGAACTGACTACTAGTATGCTTACATATGGTGAACAGTTTTCATCCCAATACTGACATACTTTGCAGTTTCATCAGTGAATGATAACGGCAAACAGCGAAATAGAAAGAATACATATTGTCACGTGCTCCAGATTCACTGCCAATAGTCTTTCCAGTAGAGACCATCACTTGGCTCACTAACTTCTATTTCCACATATATCAAAACGATATTCTGCCACATAGCTTTCACTCGTGTATGATGCGCAGTTACATGCAACACATTTATATTGCGCAGAAAGGACTGCATTTGTATTGTTACATGTCTAAAGCGAGCTTACATGCGCAGCGTTTATATTGCGCACATCTACTGCCAATATATTTCCGAAACCGGCCATGACATGGCTCTTCGTCTATGGCGGCTGTTCTGGGTGGGGAAGACTCGTTGTCACGTGACGCTCTTGCTCTCATAGACATAGCGCACCAGCCAAATGGCCTTCTGACTCTTCCCCATGGTGCAGTGGCCCACATCATTACAAGATGGGGTCCAGTCGATCCCCTGGAATAGTAATACCTTCGGGATACATCCGGGCCTGCTCCTCCGCAGTCATGTGATCATAGTGGTATATCATCGACATATCCACTGATTATGTGACAAAACGATTCGATACAATCATGACGAAAATACAGGCATTCGTATCTTCACGTCCGCTGTAAGCGCACTTTCCTAACGGAAACCGCCTAGTTCTTGCCTATGTGCATTCGGAACTCATCGTCCTCATATACGAGAAAAGACAGTATCTTACCTGTCATAGCAGGTAAGATCACGTGGCCAGGGGTATAACGTGATTTTATATTAACCTTACTTTATATTCAATAACCTAGGTTGTATTGTGTTATGTGTATTAACCTTGCTTTGTTATAACTAACAGCATGTCTTGCAGTCGAACATGATTCGAATTTGATGGCCACACACCGTGCAGGTTGCTCATTCACGGGTGTATTACTTGTTATAGTTGGGTAAGGGCATATTAGTCAATGATTACCTACTTTGAGCAACCGTACCAGTCTTTACCTCGGGCAGGACCAGTTCTGGCCCCCCAGGTCCTGCTACGGCAGTTGAACCAATGGTAGGCGGGTGCTGCATGCGGTTGATTCGGGAAACCAATCTTCACGGGCGATTGCTCCGGCACCTTTCTCTCAGGTGCCTAATGGTAGTGGCAATACGATTATTAAATTTCGAAAAAATTCACATCGATATACTATTATTCCACATAGAGTGAAATTTCCATCAGTATTTTGATTTCGGCCTGGATTCCTGCCACGAAGATCTGTTTATTGGGCACCTGGGAGTAGCCTTTGGCGGCTGTTCTGGGTGGGGAAGACTCGTTGTCACGTGACGCATATGCTCTCATAGACATAGCGCACCAGCCAAATGGCCTTCTGACTCTTCCCCATGGTGCAGTGGCCCACATCATTACAAGATGGGGTCCAGTCGATCCCCTGGAATCGTAATACCTTCGGGATACATCCGGGCCTGCTCCTCCGCCGTCATGCGATCATAGTGGTATGTCATCGACATTTATTCCAGTTTGGTCAGGACCACCTGCATTTGGGGGATTCCATGGAAGGGGCTTCCTCTGATCAAATGGCTCATCAGAACTTATTCCCTCTGGCCTTGGGGGCGCAGCTTGATGATGCCCCAGAATTTGAGGGGGTGACCTTGGACAGGCCATAGCTACTTATCCCAAATGCAAGAGCATTTGTCTTGCGTCGAACCATTTCAGAGTAGGCCTCTTCCACAGTCTGGTGTCCCAACCTGATGCAGCCAATTCTGTTGGCGTCGATCTTGACATGCTTCTCTGCATCGCATGGCGTCGGCAGGTTTGACGACGATGAGCAAGAATCGCGGGTCGACAGTGGGTCGTCAGGCACACTGTCGGACGAGGATTCTTTTATAAAAGAACAAAGAAGAAAAGAAAAAGAAAGAAGAAATAAAAAGAAGAAAGAGAAAAAATAGCCTTTGGAGGATGTTCTGGGTGGGGTAGACTCGTTGTCACGTGACGCTCTTGCTCTCATAGTCTAGACATAGCGCACCAGCCAAATGGCCTTCTGACTCTTCCCCATGGTGCAGTGGCCCACATCATTACAAGATGGGGTCCAGTCGATCCCCTGGAATCGTAATACCTTCGGGATACATCCAGGCCACTCCTTCACCGGTAGGAAAGAAAGGCTGAATGATCTGGGTGGGGAAGACTTGTTGTTGCGTGCCTCCAAGTGCTGCACCAACCAACCTTCTAACTCTTCCCCATGGTGCAGGGGCCCACATCTCCACAAGATGGGGTCCAATCCCCTGGAATCGTAATACCTTAGGGATACCTCCAGGCCACTCCTTCACCGGTAGGAAAGAAAGGCTGAATGATCTGGGTGGGGAAGTCTTGTTGCGTGCCTCCAAGAGCTGCACCAACCAGCCTTCTATCTCTTCCCCACGGTGCAGTGGCCCACATCTCCACACGATGGGGTCCAATCTCCTGGAATCGTAATACCTTCGGGATACCTCCAGGCCACTCCTTCACCGGTCATTTTGCAATTTTGATCATTCTGCTACATTTGATCATTTCGAAATGTACCCGACACTCGTTATGTGCGCCATCATAGATCACTGATGCTTCTATGCTTGTTCATCAAGTCCGCTGTGGTGTTCTCTAATCCCATATATACTGGTATGCAATGATACCTTGGATCATGATGGCGTTCCCTGCTCTCTACATTATACGAGGCTGGAGTACAGATGTGTGGCATGATATAATGAAACCTCATACCTCGCTATGATATCTGCAGCATATCATTTTTATATCTGGTTTGTGTATCACAGGGAGCAATTTACTTTCGATATCTGATTAGCAAATAATCTCACATTGACATGATTAGATAGCATTTTTATAACATCATACATGTATAAAGAAATTCCTCGCTATTACCGGTATCCACATTTCAGTGGCAAATCGCGATGCGATTCCAGTTAATTTGCTCCCTGGTGTATCATAAGCATTCTGATATCTTATGGCCTACACAATGGCTGCATGTGACATCAGTTCATAATGTGAACTGTCGAGAGAGCGAAGAAGATGACAAAGAGAATAGGATGCAGCAAAGTTATACTTGCTCGGTTGTCTCGCTAGCATGAATTATATGGCACTACCTGGGATGTTTATTCCAAAAACAAGGGGGGCGGGCGGTACACATTTGAGCAATGTCGTAATCTGAATTGGGAGCTCTTTCACGTAACATAATCATATCTGATTCATGACTAAATCACATTTACATGAATCATGTTTCGGAAGAGTACATTCCCATCGAATTTGGATATTAATTAACTTTATTGCTCGTGCCTCCTCCTGGGCTTGCATTCTAATCCATATAGTTCAGTTGAGGGCTTCTCCTTGGCGGAAAAATATAATATTTATAAATAATATTACTTTTTCCTTAAGGGAAGCCCGAAACTGAACTATCATAGATCCCTCCCATGGTGGTGCCATTCCCAACCCCGCGACTCGCAAATCTCATGATTAAGTCGGAAATAAAAAACTGACTAGACAATAGATAGAATGCGGGTGTATTCATGCGAGACTAATCTGGACACGGATGTGAGTGGGGTCGGCACAGCAATAAAATTTTAACCCTCCTGATTGACACAAGGCCGGAGACGTAATCCATATAGTTCAGTTTCGGGCTTCCCTTAAGGAAAAAGTAATATTATTTATAAATATTATATGTCTATCATATTCGATGTTTGAAACATAACTAATTTCTGTTTTCTAGTTTCCTATTTTCGTGTTATCATTTGACAGCTTTGGTAAAATTTGAAAATCGTAATAAAATGGTTCAACTCGGGCCTTTTTGCCAGACGCGGCCATGCCCGAGAATCAAAACACTTTTTTTTTTTTGCCTTAAAGATTGATTTTTAATTTAAGAACATGAACGAACAGCTGAACTGTGTAATGGTCTAAAAATAGCATGATTTGTTCTAAATATAGCATGATTTCTTCTCATATTTGGCTGCAGTTGGTGAAAAAATGATTTCCTTGTCACTTCTATTGACTGATATCTCTCTCAGACACAAAAGTTATTTGTTTTCACCCCCGAATGTATACATAGAGATCTCTAATGAGTCGCAATTATATACAAAATTTATTAATCAAAATTAGTGGATGAGGTTAATAAATTTTGTATAGAATTGCGACAAATTTGAGATCCCTTTTATCACATAAGCACATGTTAGCAACAAAAAAACGATCTTGAAATGGCTCAGATTTAAACAATTTAATATTGATTTCCTTATCACAACCAAAGAGGAACTAAAGACACATTCAAGAAAAAATGTAGTTTCATTTTAAATGTGTCTTTTCATGTTGACTAAATTGTTCAACCACCCTTATCAACCAAGTTTATCTCACAGTCAACACTATATAGCCCAATCCAATTGGCTATCATAATTATATTCTGATAATCATAATAATAAAATTCCATCATTAACATCGATATCATTGCGCTCAGCTCTTATGTCACTGCGAGTGCCGATAATACATGTGTGTCTTACTTAACAATATGAGGCCAGATTTAGGGGCTAATTATGTGATAACAAACATTCAGGGAAGAGAAACAGCATCTCAGAGAGCATATCTAAAGATTATTCACTGATTATAATGGGGTTCTTACTCACTATATTGGTTTATAAATTGACTCTTGTGTGTCATACAAAGCAGGTAGCATATATAAAGTATACTCACTATATTGGTTTATAAATGGACTCTTGTGTGTCATACAAAGCAGGGAGCATATATAAAGTATATTCACTATATTGGTTTTATAAATTGCATTATACTTATTGGATCATAGAAGGGTGAGGAGGTGTAAATTTAACTCTGCTATTGTTACTTCTGATAACGTCTCCCTAATTGAAACTCAGGCTGGTCCCTCTAAGTTGGACCCTCTAGGTTGGTCCTCTGGGCTGGTCCTCTAGGCTGGTCCATCTAGGCTGGTCCCTCTAGACTGGTCCCTCTAGGCTGGTTCTCTAGACTGGTCCCTGCAGCATCACTCTTTGTACTTCATTACAGTTAACTGGACCCGAGACAGATGGAGTGATTAATTTAGATCCACATGACGATGACCCTGACCTCGCCAGAGCGCTGGAATTAAGTCTGCTCGAGACAGACAAGTCTAAGGTACTTCATACAAATTATACAGATATTATATCCGTTAAACCAAACCGGATTGATATAGCAGGCCACAAATACAGTAATGCTCTAATTAATCGACCCCTTAACCACAGCAGAATTATGGGTAACTTTTCAGGATTTAGTCGGAAATATGGCTTGTTGCCATTCATCGGAAAGCTCTCGGGGACTAAATCCTGAAAAGTTACCCATAATTCTGCTTTGGTTAAGGGGTCGATTAATTAGAGCATTACTGTATCTTCTGAACATGTATAATCACATTAAACCCCATAATGCAGGGCAGTATTTTGGTATACCGATAATAGTCAGTAGTCCAGGCACATAAGGTTTCACTAGTGTAAAAAATCGGGGAAAACTGATTTTTTCAGGGATCAATAAGAACATGTTTATGAACAACGTGGCAAAAGTCCCCTAAAATCCGAGTTGAGCTTTTTGAGATATCTTGATTTTTCGGAATGGTTCAAATTCTGAAGCATCTCCATCAGGCCATATGGGAATGCAGTCATGTGTAGATCAATTAATTCCAAATTCATAATACATTGACATACATACAAACAATGCTTAGCCGTGAACCATATAAGTTGAATTGAAGTCCCAAAATGGCCGCCAAAATGGCCAAAATAGAATGAAATTTACATTTTATGCATAATTGAATAGCTAGTCCCATAAGAGTGACAACACGCTCGAAATATGTGAGGAAGAATGATTGCAGAGAATAAGAGAAACATTTTATCGGGTATGTGCGAATTATCTCTAATATATATCGCGAGAGATATAGTGAAAAGCAAGGTCTCATAAAATGGTTAAATCTGGACTTTTTGACCGCAAAGAAACGGGAGAATAAGGCAAATTTTTCTGCACTATTTATCTTGAATCGTGTGATATATATGTACACTACACTGTAAAATGAAATTTAATAGCGAAGAATTGATTCTGTGACCTTTCATAGAAGCCGAAATATATGTGCTCATAGCAGTATCACTAATGTGACCGGTCATCGTTTCTTTTGATATATACACCATCAAACCTTTCGAAATACACTGGTATAGAGCAGTATGAGAGATATTCATAGAGTAATGGGTGAATTGTGTAGATTATATTCTCCGTGTCTTAAAATATTAGTAATTTTTGCCTAAGAATAAGTAATAAAACACGAATATTTCGCTGTTATCACAAGAATGCATGGTGGTATACTATGAAAGCAATTTATCAAAACACAAAGGAGTACCATATACTTTCTTTAAAAAAATCTAAACTTGACCAAAATTGCCCACATACTCTGTGACAGAGACTGTCTTTATACCTGGATTTAATATTTGGTTATATTCACCAAGGTCACATATACGCGAAGGGTACTATGTTTTCTGCAACCGCATTACCGTGTGTATCCCTTCTCCCTAATGTTACACATATCTGCTGAACTAACAACCATAACTAGCAACATTGAGTCAATGTTCAACGCTGAAATAACAGCTTTAAACGATGATCACCTGATATTTTGCACAAGTTCATGGGTGGTTTTGGCAAGATATTTTCAAACAACAAAATACGGAAAACTAATATTGTACATTGCGTAATAGCATATTCCAGTTGTAAGTTGCCGACTGAAGTAAGTTGAACAAATTGTTTACTAAGAGACCGGTTTGGAAGCAGCACGAAAATTAGTCGTATATCAAATGTACGATGTGCTGTCTATTTGATCTGGTGTGATGCAGTGCTAATCTTTTGAAGAGGTGGCGGTTTCTTTGCAATATAATAAGAATTGCAACATACGTGTGTGGTTTATTATCATGTACAGTGATGAACAATCCGGAAATGTAACTACTATTTATACCGCAAGGATATGCACTTAAGTTTCTGCGTTCCATTCAATAATTTATCATCACGCCGAACGAAACTACCATACACTGTGTGGCGAAACATTACTTCGTATGTTGCATGCCCGAAATTATTATTTTTGGCCCCGACTGTAAACAGAAAACCCGAAATTTTAAAGACGTAATTCATTGGGTTTGACCTGCGTTGCAATGGCCGATAAATCCTCCACATGGGCCTATTTTAATGAACTGTGTACCTTTAAAGATATTTAACAACAGACTTGTATATTGTTAATACGTATTTTACCTACTAGGTGGTTATATAATAAGTTGCCATCATTTCGGCTTAGCTTGGAAGTTGCGGCCATTTTGACAGCCATTTCATGACCGCGTTTGTAGTATTCTGATCGTGTCACTATATTCGCTCTCGTACTCATATTTCACATATACTGGTATAACTTAGTAATGCATATGACTAGCTTAGACAAAATAGAATATCAAAATACGACCAGATCGTTGACAACCAGTTTCGGGGGTAGGGTTATGTTTTTACAAGTTTTGACAACTTATGATGTGCGTACTCGCTAGTTCTGCCTATTATAGCGACGGGGTGGTGTCTGTGCAGTTTTTAAAATAGATAGCTTGCGCCTATGTTTTGAGAAGCCTGAGAAATCCGACATCGAATACATCAGTTTGTCTTCAAAATCGTCAGTATTTTGGCTCAGTGTTTTATTTCATATCTATATATGCGAAATTCATTCGATATTTCCCTTTGAATGGGTGTCGTTGGTTCGAGAATTGTATATCGAACAATATTGAGTGCTTTTTGTATACGTTTCGGCTGAAAAATTGTTACAACATCCAATTATTTCCATCATTGTGAAAAATATTGTTTTGTTTAATTATATGGAAAAAATGATGTAACTCAGAAAGCTCAAATCGGATTTTAGGGGACTTTTCGTGACGCGTCCGCGATGTTATGGCCAAAATAATATAAAAAAATCAGCTTTCCCCGATTTATTTCCTTACTTTTCCACTTCCATGTCTAATGTGCCTGGACTACAGTATGAATTTCAATTCCAGCAGGCCACACAAAAAATGCCTAGGAAAAATATTGAATAGCACTCTCCATTAATCTCAGATAATAAGTTTTATTGGAGTTCAACAGGTGTAGAAATAATGTATTTTGTACAACGCACGTGAACATACACCACCATGTTGCTGGAAACATAAAATAAAAATTTCAACAAACAAAAAAAACTAAAATTTATGGTAGACCTACCGTCAATTTTATTTTTAATTGGTGCACCAAAGTCACAGTATATTTGCGGTTTGTGTGAATATTTTGAAGGTAATAATAATGACCAGTTTTACATAGCGATTAACCAATTACTTGCTCTAACATGCTTGGTACAGTATTACCCAAGTCATTTGTACCAGGCGCTGCTCTAGTTTGATCAGAATTATGCTCTGATACTCATCAGTATGACAAGCTGACTGGT
This sequence comes from Siphonodentalium dalli, assembly GCA_032622095.1. Lineage (NCBI taxonomy): Eukaryota > Metazoa > Mollusca > Scaphopoda > Gadilida > Siphonodentaliidae > Siphonodentalium > Siphonodentalium dalli. The sequence continues at coordinate 281,902,246 of CP136064.1, read as the reverse complement.
ACTCGTTTAACGCATGAGTGATGCGAAGCCGACACACTACGAGCGACCTTGCTCAAGGGTCACAACTTGGCGCTGGTTTTGAAACAGCGAGCAATCCGACAATTACACATCGCACAAAGCAGCCAAGCCACTGCTGTGTGTGGAGACTCAATGACCGGCGACACGTCGGTAACCCATATCGATGTGTTTACAGCGAATACAAGTCCGACTCGCTAACCGCTAAGTAACCCATATTGATGTGTTTACAGCGAATACAAGTCCGACCCGCTAAGTAACCCATATCGATGTGTTTACAGCGAATACAAGTCCGACCCGCTAACCGCTAAGTAACCCATATCGATGTGTTAACAGCGAATACAAGTCCGACCCGCTAAGTAACCCATATCGATGTGTTTACAGCGATACAAGTCCGACCCGCTAAGTAACCCATATCGATGTGTTTACAGCGAATACAAGTCCGACCCGCTAAGTAACCCATATCGATGTGTTTACAGCGAATACAAGTCCGACCCGCTAACCGCTAAGTAACCCATATCGACGTGTTTACAGCGAATACAAGTCCGACCCGCTAACCGCTAAGTAACCCATATCGATGTGTGTACAGCGAATACAAGTCTGACCCGCTAACCGCTAAGTTTAGTCAGTGATGAGACTGTGTTGCAAAAAGTCCAAATTATGGCAGATACTCTAGCAGCAGACGACACTAGCAGCAGACGACACTAGCAGACAACACTATCAGTGCATACTTTTCCCATGTTACTTTTCTTATAAAATATACTAGAATATTATTCATATTTTATTTTTAGGTATTTACAGAGCTCTGTGATGAAAGTCAGGATGAACATTTCCAGAAGGCGCTGGAGATGAGTAGAAGTGACGCTGAGGTCAAAGGTGAATTTATGTAATAATCAAACATACGTAGTTTGTTTACCTAATGCCATGCCTAGTCAATTTCCCATTTCTCAGACCCGAGCACATGGTCCTGATACCCTGCATGTGTTACCTTTTAATTCATGTTTCTTATGTTGGGGAAAAATCAAATTAATTGCAGTACCGTACACTTTTTAGCTCACCTGAGACGAAGTCTCCGGTGGAGCTATAGTCATCACTCCTCGTCCGTCCATCCGTCTGTCCGTCCGTCCGTCCATCAACAATTCTTTGAACATCTTCTCCTCTGAAACCGGAAGACCGAATTGTTTAATATTTGGTGTGGATGTTCCCTAGGTGACTCTCATTCAGATTTGTTCAAATGAGGTCACTGGGTCAAATAGTTGCGAAGCCAGGGCCATAACTCTATTCCTCCATAGTAATTCTTACAACGACTTCTTGTTCAGAACCATTGGGCCGATTTAGCTAATATTTGGTATGGAGGGTCCTTGGGTGACTGGTGTTCAGATTTGTTCAAATGAGGTCACCCGGTCAATTAGTTGAGAAACCAGGGCCATAACTCATAGTAATTCTTACAATGACTTCTTCTAAAAAAATATTTGGCCGATTTAGCATATATTTGGTACAGAGAGACCTTGGGTGACTGGGGTTCAGATTTGTTCAAATGGGGTCACTGGGTCAAATAGGGGCAGAGCCAGGGACATAACTCTAAAAAAATATAACATTTTTGCATTTTGACCTTTGATTTTTTTTAGACATATCACAGCTACCCAACCCCACCCTCCCCCACCCCACCTCCTGTCCCTGCCACACCACACTGTATCATACCATGTTATCTCTTCCTTGTTCACCCCATTAAAATCCTTGTTTTGATCACAGCTGTTGGAGTATCAAAAAGCTGTGTGTGCAGTTGTTAAAACCTAATTATCTATGTCAACACCTCTCAGACACTGGTAGCTGATGGTTTCATGAATGGAATATAATTCTCAGAGAATGCACTTGCTCTCAAGGTCATGGGAATTTTGTTAAGCTAATGTAGTCTGGCATTCAAATAAATGTTGTATGTCATATTCTCACAGGGATGTCCCCACAGTGTTGGGGGGGGGGGGGGGGGGGTGACTGACAGATTTGTTCAATGAAATGTAAATTTGAAGCTCACATGAGAAGAAGCTATAGTCATCACTTCTCATCTGTCACCTGTTCATCTGTCTGTCCGTCCATCCATCTGTCAACAATTCTTTGAACATCTTCTCTAGATCATAAGACTGAATGGGTTCATATTTGGTGTGGATGTTCCCTAGGTGACTCACATTCAGATTTTTTCAAATGAGGTCACTCTGTCAAATGGTTGTGAAGCCAGGGACATAACTCTTGCCCTCCATAGTAATTCTTAAAAACGACTTCTCGTGTACCATCAGGTTGAATTGGTTCATATTTGGTATGAAGGGTCCTTTGGTGACTGTAGTTCAGATTTGTTCAAATGGGGTCATCCTGGTCAAATAGGGGCCAAGCAAAGGACAGTTTTCCTCTTAATATGCTTTCTTTACACGGACCGTCAGGTTTATTTTACTGATATTTAGTATGAAGGGTTCTTTGGTGTCTGGGATTCAAATTTATGCAGATGGGGTCACCAGGTTAAATAGGGTGGGACCAGGGACATAACTGTATGTCTCTATAGTAATACTTATGTCTTCTCAAGAGAGGTTGGACCATATAGTATGGAGGATCCTTTAATGACTGAGATTCAGATCTGTTAACATGAGGTCAACCCGTTAAGAAATGACGGGACTATGGGGACTTAAGACTTTTGTGTTTAAAAAATCATTAAAATACAAAATTCATTAAAACGTCTACCTTGGAACTACCTGGCTGATTAATCTGACATACATATAGTGTTTTTGGGTCCATGGATAATTGGGCTTTAAACATGTCTAAATGGTTTTATATAAAGCGCTTGTGAGATTGAAATTTCCAACAATTGAGAAAGTTTGAGATGTCGGTTGTGAAATTTCAACCTAAGACTTGGGAGTCTGGAGCCCGGGCGAGAGGGGACTTCTTGAGCTGGAGGAGGGGGTGATCACTAGTGTACAGTTGGTAATTTCAAGTTAGATTTGATAATTTCAAGGTAGATTTTGTAGATTTGGTAATTTGATATTCACTGATCTACATTCATGAAGCCTCTCTAGCCACATATCCTGTTTAGATCTACTTCTTTTAAAGTGATTATGAAAAGTTCTGACTGTTGTGGTCTCCAAAGTCCCAGTTTTATCAGTCTTTGCAGTCTGGTGAGCGACCCCACAGTCTTTGACTGTCTTGTATACAAACTTGCTCCGAACTGAGATTGATCATACCCGTTTCTGGATTCAAATGTTTGATTCATACATGACCGGCGCGATGAATCGCGTCTGCAAACTCGGTAAAAAATCTGTCAATGATATTTAATTGGGTGATTTTATAACGAAATAAATCACATGGAGTCATTTAACCCTTTACCCAACAAAACCCCTTATAGAGCCCCACATAGACTGGAGCAGACGACACTCTGCAGTGCATGCTTCCATCTGTGTGAGGCTCCCTGTGGGATAAATCTCTTAATTAACCCTTTACCCAACAAAACGGCCAAAAACGCCCAAATAAAGCTTCAACAGCCTAAAATATCTTCGGTCTGTCTCAATAACACCATACAAATATGGATATCATTGGAACCGGTTCATTGACCACATTGTGATGGTTACAGTTATGCCCTGTGCCAATGCATTCTCTTATATATGCGAGTCGACCATAGGTTGCCTCGCATATATAAGAGAATGCATTGGCCTAAAATAAATCAGTTTTCAACACTTTTTACCATTTTTTCGTACATTCTTTAACAATTTTATAATTTTTTCTTACATTTTTTAACAATTTTTATAATATTTTTGTACATTCTTTGACAATTTTATCATTTTTAATATGTGTTAAGCCAATGCATTCTCTTATATATGCGAGGCGACCTATGGTCGACTCGCATATATAAGAGAATGCATTGGCACAGGGCCGTTCTGTTGGGTAAAGGGTTAACTAACTTTTATGGACATTTGTTTGAGTAATAATGGCCATGGTAACCTCATATTAAACTTCTAGGGATCTTGGGTTGCAATGCTTTGTTGATGTCTACCTCAGAAATTACAAATTGAGTGCTTTCATGTATTTTTAAATTTATTGGCCGGAGAAATGGGAAATTTTCATTGCATGGCCTAACGAAAACATGTTGGAAGTTTTTGTTCACATAGTCTTCTCCAATCAAAACAAGTTATCAAAGTTGATTACATTCCTGTGTTATTTACCTTGATTTCTCCAGTGATTTCTAAGTGCCTTATGTATTCTTACATGCTATCAAAATGTATGCGTTATGTGTATAATGGAAATATTATTCTGATTTCAGGTAAATCAGATGTTTATAGTGGAATATAATAAATAGAATAATCACTTGATTGAACAGGTGACGTGAAATAATTAATTTGAGGCAGGGACTAATTTGTAAAAAACTTGAGCGCAATGCGCTCTTGTGTTTGTACAACATCCCTGCCTCTCATGAATTATTTCATGTCACCATTTCAATCAAGTGATTATTCTCTATATAATCAAGGCAACAAATGATGTTCAATGAGTCCCTTGTAATACCACAAGTGTGCTCAAAGAAAGCCAGGAACATCATCACTTTAAAATGCCATTTCTTTGAGAATGATTGGAAAGAAAACATAAAAAAAAGATTTCCTCAGGCTGATTTGTATTAAATTTCAGATAGCTTATGACTTTTTATATGCCCATTTGTTTAAAAACGGGATATATTTTGTATTATATCTGTTTGCTTTTGGTTTCCGAATGATGAATTTTGATAGTCTCAAATAAATTGAATGAAATTTGGTATGTGGGTTTACTAGCTCAAAATTCAGGTCAAGTTCTCCTTTGGGATCGGCCTGCCTATTTTCAACTGCGTTATGTCTCTTTTTCTTGGAATTTTCACTCAATTTTCCATTACGGATTTAAACTTTAATAAGTAAGAATTGAACGGAATGAAGTTTGGTATGCGAGTTTACTGGCCCAAAATACAGGTTAAGTTTGAGTTTGGGTTCGGCCCGCCAATTTTCACCAGAGTTATGGTGCTTTGTTGTAATTACCGCGGGCGTATTTTGCCAAACCTTAGGAATACTCTTGTTCGAGGTTAAAGAAGGCTGAGATTGTAGTTAAATCACATGTGAAAATATCTGCGCAGCTCTCTTACATATATTTATTGAAAGACATGATGATAGAGTATGTTCCATCAACGGATTTGGTGTCAACTGTGAATATTGAAAAGATATTAACAATTTCTGCTGATATCAGCATTCTATATTTTGTCCGGGGGGGGGAAATGTTTATGTCATCTAATTTTATTTGTAAAAATCAGAAGTAACCCTAAGTAATTTGAGAAATCCAAACTAATGAACATTTAGAATTTCATTGATATGTTAATGCCCTATTTTTAATATAATTTTTAGATGTGTACAGTACGACCGATTTATCAAAGTTATCGGAAGAGGAATTGATAAATCTCGCCATTCAGCAGAGTTTAATGGAGTCTTCGACACCTGCTAAACCTTCGCCTTCAATTCAGAATCTCATGGATTCATCATCAAGTGCGATGTTGAGTTGTCACTCTCCGAGACCTCTGGGCGACATCAGTAATTCACCGAGACCTCTGGGCAACATCAGTAATTCACCAGTCAAAGGACTCCCAGGAGGGTGTGACAAATCGGGAACATTGGAGACTGAAACGTGTGATGGAGATGCTGAGGATGTGTTAAGGACAAGTAGTAAGGAACAGATTCCGATAATACCGGGAACGTTGGAAACAGACACATGTGATTCTGTGACTGATGGATCCACACAAATGTTGGAAACAGACATATGTGATTCTGTGACTGATGGATCCACACGAATGTTGGAAACAGACACATGTGATTCTGTGACTGATGGATCAACACAAATGTTGAGGACTAATAGTAAGGAAAAGATTCCATTGACACAAGAGAAGTCGTCAGAAATGTTTGGTTTGTGTGACACACAGTATAGTTCTGATATTTCAGATGGAAAGTCTGACTTCAAAGTTTGTAATAATTATGAAAGCCCGGCAGAAGCAGACAGTTTTCACCTTGCAATATCTCTGAGTTCGGACGACGAAAGTGATGAACGGAGTGTTCAGTCGGAGACCAGAAATTCTCGTTTCTCTGAACGCAAGTTTAGTGATAATAAAATGACGTCGATCAAGTATGATTCGAATTCTTCTGTGATACGAGGGGCCGAGGATTTTATTGACGATGACGATGAATGGTTAAATTCATCTTTACGACCAAACAAGTGCAATTCTGACTGTAAAAGCAATGAAAACGGTTCCGTTAACAAGCGCAGGGACTCTGCGAGTAAAAAAACCACGACTGACCATGGTTATAGTAACGGTACAACTACAAAATCAGGTGTAATAACATTGTCTGATTATACAATTGATGACAGGATTGAGAGTTCGGATGCCAAAGACGTTTCTATCCGTGATAAGTGTGTGAGTTCAGACAGCAAAGACGTCGCTATCGGTGATAGATGTGTAGGTTCAGACACTAAAGATGGTCCTACTCGATCTGTGCTCAGAGATTTGAAGCCGGAGAGTGAGGTTGATCTGACTTGCAAAGAGGATGGTAATTATAAAACCTAGTTAGAAGCGTAAATTTAATTTCCTTTTTTTTCAGGCCTGCATTAATTGCAGTACGTTTTTATACAAATTTGCTCTGAACTGAGATCGAACATACCATTTCCAGATTAAATTTTCGATTCAACACGACCGTCTTGATGTTTTGCAAACTCAATAAAAAATGTGTCAATTATACTTTATTGATTGATTTTTTTAAGCAAATAAATCTCATGGAATCGACTTTTATGGAGAATGAGGTTCCCAGAGAATGACTTTGATGATGCTAGCCCACTATGCAGGGTAGCATCACTAAATTCACTCTCTGGGGACCTCGTTCTGCAAATTTCAGACACACTATTTCCAGGCTTTTTACAAATGCTGCAATGTTGGTCCTGTTGATTTAACTGTTTAAACAACTTTTTTTCTCTCATTGTTATTTACAAGGTATTTATCAAATTTAATCGTTCAAGATAAAGCCCCTAGATATATTAACTTTTAGGAGCATAGATATTTCAAAATGTTAAAAAATTTATTAATTTTGACTGACCCTTCACTACCTACCTCCTTAATATAGATATTTTATTGGTGATATCTTTTTTTTTTATACCCCCCGCAACGAAGTTAGGGGGGGTATACTGGAGTCAGCTTGTCCGTCCGTCCGTCGTGTTTACTAATGACTACTTATGTGGCTAAGATTGTGTAAAATGGATATTTATGTGCATAACTTCGTTGCGTGGCTAGCCACGTAACAGCTTTCAGATGGACGTTCAAAAATGATCTATTTGGCCTAATCAGCTTATTTAATTTTGTAGTCACTCAAAATTTGGAGAAAAAAAAGTCCATCGATTTAGACATCCATTAGGAGATGTCGGACACTGACGGACATTTATGTGGCTAGCCACCCAATCACGGACCTGTCAGTTTCTCCTATTCCACTGTCCCAGTTGCTGTGAGCAAGTTTTTGAGTTTTAATCAGCTTCTTCTGCTATAATTCCAACATGTTATGAATCCATAATCTGGAGTTTTATCACTATCTACTACTTGATAGCCACATAAAATTTTATGGCTACTTGAGAAGCCACATAAAAACTAAAGCCACATTACCATTTCTAGCCACATAGGTCGGAGCCACATATCTACCCATTTGTTCGTCCGTCCGTCCGTGGACACAAATTTGACCGGAGATTTTCTCAGTCGTTTTTTGATCAATTTCCGTGAAACTTGGCACAGACATCAACCACCATGGGAACCTGTGCACCTGCGATTATGACGTCTGTCGGACCTTTTTTGGTGGAGTTATCCCCCCTTTTTCGACTTAGAAATTTTTCGCAACATGTATACTTTTGTCCGAGCTTTTATTCCTACATTTTTTGGTCAATTTTTTTAAAATGTGGCACAGATATTTAATACCATGGGAACTTGTGCACCTGCGATTAATTATGACGTCTGTCCGACATTTTTTGGTGGAGTTATCCCCCTTTTTCGACTTAGAAACATTTTTTGCAACATGCATAATTTTGTCCGAGCTTTTATTCCTACATTTTTCGGTCAATCTTGGCACTGTTATTTAGTACCATGGGAACCTGTGCACCTGCGATTATGACGTCTGTCCGTCATTTTTTGTGTGGAGTTATTCCCTTTTTCGACTTAGAATTTTTTTCGCAACATACATAATTTTGTCCAAGCTTTTATTCCTACATTTTTCGGTCAATAGGTTTAAGATTATGGTTATGGTTGTACACCTGCAATGGGAACTGTTAATTTATTATTTTAACTAAATGTTTACTGACATGTGAAACATCTTAGTATTTTAAAAACAGGGGGGGTATCCGTAGTCCCATTGGGACAGTCACACCTCTAGTTTTAACTGCTCTGTTAACTAGGCCCGGTTGATTCACAATTCTGTGATGGACACCTTATTTTCTCAATCAACGATGGCAGAGCAAGTGATTGACAGGTGACAACTGGCACAATTCAGTACCAGCTCAGGAGGAGGTACAGAATTATGACCTGACGTCATTGGCTAATTTCCAAGATTGATGCGCCATTAAATTCATGTTTCAATAACCGATTGGCAATAGTTATTTGATTTAACATCATTCATTTAACATCCAGCAATCAACCAATTGGTTTATAAAGTTATAAGAAGGGTTTCAAGCAAAAAAACGTAATTCAACCATCAAAATAATGAATTTGAAGCGAAGAAAGTACAGGACTGTATCTTAAAATAGAAAACAAGTTGAAGAAATAATGCATCAAAAATGCACCCTAAATATGTGGCATTTTGGGACATAATTAAACCATTTTTATTTATTGTGTTCATTATCAATACTGTGAATGAGAGTGGATTTCGTTGAAGCAGCTGTGGTTAGTTTTAGCTCAACTTTACAAAGGCAAGTTTCAGTTATTGCCATGGCATCCATCAACAATTAGCTTTGTCCACATCTCACATCCGATCATCACCAAACTTCATATGAGTCTTGGGGGGGGGGGGGGGATAGCCCTCAGCAGCCATCTTGGTTTTCAAATTTAAATCCATCGGCGCACCCTGCAGCCCAGATGACAACTGGCAGCCATCTTATATTTCACTCTTTGTATGACTAAATTCTTGGGCACACCCTACAGACCACATCCCTCATTCGAGCGTCACCAAACTTTATATGGATCTTCAGAGTGACCTCTAGATGGGAGCCATCTATTTCTTCCATCTTGACTGCAATTTTGGTTGATTCACCAGGACAGTACCGTCACAGCATTGTGTTGTGCCGAAAGTTTATCTTGTCATTGGTTGAACCGGGCCCCTGCTGATCAATATGATTTGTACTTACTGTTTTGTTATGTAGAACTGTTCCTGTTTCAAGATGATAAGGAAAACACAGCACCAAACAAATCAAACAGTGATGTCACAGAAGAGGATTGTCATAATTATTTCGAGCCACAAAAGCTTTCAAATGAGGTGAGTGTCTAATTATACCCCCTGTAACGTAGTTATAGGGTGGAGAGTATATAAGAATCAGCCTGTTTCCATGGGGTAGGAACTGCTCCGCAGTGCATACACCGTTTCCGATCTTTTGTCCAGTTCACTTCCGACGCACTCCAGTTCACTCGTGATCTTTTTAAGTGTGACTGCACTGAATTTAGCAAATGGATTCACCAAGCTGAGATAATATACAGTTTATGTGATAAATATAACTCCCATACAACCCCAGCTGTCCATGAGATTTGATATTTCCAATATATAGTGCGCCAACTTGCCAATTTAAGTGTAAACATTTGAGTGCCAAATTTCCAAAGTGTTGTCTCTCCACCGGACAGTGGAAATATGACCTTGGAATCATAAGATATTTAGATTTGAAATTTTGACGAAAAAGCTCCAGTTCACCACAGATAAGATCGGTTCACTTTCCAAACATAAGACCCAGTTCTTTGCCGATCAACAATGTTCTGTAGATTCTTATTTTAAACTTAGAGCAGATTCAGATGCGAGATTCTCCATTTTTGACCACTCCTATAGTCGAAAGGGTTGTGTAACATGTATGTTTAAAATCAGTGGACGTATCGCTAAAGGCAGCGTGCGGTGGGAGACCACGGGATACGTGCATTGGAGAAACAATGGCGGGACCATGATGGAGAAGATCGGAAGGGGAATAGCGGGGTGTGTGCCCACCCATGCAATACAGATACAAGACAGTCAATGACTGTGGGGTCGCACACCAGACTGTAAAGACTGGGAAGACTGGGACTCTGATGACTACAACAGTCAGTACATTGACAATATCACTTAAGACAAATAGTTATAAACCTAGCTGGAGGTTCTCAGATGAGCATGGTTCTTCATCTTGAAATTTATAAATGCACACCACTGACAAATGTCTAACCCCTTACCCTTTTTATGTTTACCCATACCATGTATGGTAAACATAGTGTCGTTGTCCGGATTGACCACTCGTCGTTCGTCCGTCCGTCCGTCGAGCCGTCTGTCCGTCCGTCCGTCCGTCTGTCCGTCCGTAGACACTTCACGTGTAATGTGATAACTCAAACATTTTCTATCCAATCAGAAGCAAATTTTGTATATGGGTATATCAACCCAAAATACAGATCGAGTTCGAATTTGGGTTTGATCCGAGTTTTTGTTACAGAGTTATGGCCCTTTTTCTACTTAAAATTCACACAACTCAAACATTTTTTATCTGATTGGAACCAAATTTGGTATGTGAGTTTCACAGCCCAAAATACAGATCTAGTTCGAATATGGGTTTGATCCGATTTATTTTAAAGGAGTTATCACCCTTTTTCGAAGAAAAAATTGATTTAAAAAAATAAATATTTTTAACTTTTATAATAATAATAATAAAAATGTCATTGACATTGTCATTTGTTTTCATTTAGATATTGATGATTATGATACAAGTTGATAAAAAGATTTCCAATGTGTCCCTTTAATTTTTTTAAATAATTAAAAACAATTATAACCATTATAACTCTGCCAAGGGTACCCCGAATCACCACACCAAATTTGATTAAATCGGTCCAAAATCTTGTGTTATGTACTGGTAAATCTGTTTGGAGCAACATTAAATCCAATTCACCAATTGCATTTGGACTACTTACTAGTAGCTATTGATAAAGCTATATTATTTTCTGATGTCTCTTATGCCAATGTGCAAATAATCTGATAAAGAAGCCTGTGGTATCTAATTTAAAATAAAGATTCAACAATAAACATCACATGATATTAACAGTAGACTTGGACATCTGTGCTGCAGAGTTATATCTTCAGATGGTCTGATATCATTATAATTGTTATTGGTTTAATAGAGGTCAGTGTTCAACATAAACAATTCCTGTGATTTTTTGACAGCTGTGCTATATAATTGATATTAATGGGTCAGTGGTGAGGTTGCTTATCTGTATACTAGGACACATTATTATTGTAAACTTAAATTGGACTCTCTTAACCCAAGTATTCCATGTCCAGGGCACACCTACACATTTAACCCACGGACTTGCTGGCTGTGGCGGTTTAGCATTACAGATCCTGTACCAGTGCATTCTCTTATATAAATGCCAGTGACCCATAAATTCCAATAATTTGTGTTATGTACATTTGTCTATAATAGTACATAACAGTATACTCTATAATTCAACACCAAAACTCTCATTTATCCCATCATATTAAATTTTTATCGCCAAGGGATGGGTTAACATCTGCCGATCGTGATCATCGGCCTCTCGTTAAACAAGACAACCAGACCGCAGTACTAAGTTCAAAAAATTTCTTTTGCAAATCCCTCTTTTACAACTGGTACCGGTACCTCAAGCTCTCAAATTTGTATATTTCCAATCTGACATCCCCATAAAGTTAAAATTTGTAGCCATTTCGGTCCAACAGTTTAACCTGAAGTAGGAACATATGGACTGGAAAATCAAACCGAACTATGAGCACAATTCTAACATATTTTTGGTGTGAAAATCTAATCTACAACTAATGTTGTATCAGCCATGAAATTTTTAACTGTTGAAAATTCTATTACAGTAGGGGGTCAAAACTACACCCCCCCCCTAAACTCACTCCCCAATGGCTCAATCAAACATTGCCCCCACCCAGGCAGCTTAGAAATAATTAGGAATCTATATATTATACCAGTTCTAAACAGTATAGATACAGGTAGGGTTGGTGGGGACAGTTAAATCTCTTATCGCTGCCCCTATTTGAACAAATGTGAATCCCCATCTATGAGATCCATTCATCTAGTAATTTCAAAGGGTTGATTTAAGAGTTGAAGTGAATTGATTTCCCTCAAAAGTTTCCTAAAAAATTACCCCATTTGAACAAATATGAACCCCGGTCACCCAAGGACCCTCAATACCAAAATATAAGCTAAAAGGTCCCAATGGTTCTTGAGAAGAAATTGTTTTGAGAATTACTATGGAGTGAAAGAGTTATAGCCCTGGTTTCACACCTATTTGATGAACTTATTTGAACAAATCTGATTGTTGAGTCACCGTGGGAACACCCGCACCAAAATATATCGACCCATTCGGTCTTTAATATTGATCTGGAGAATAAAACAATTGTTGATGGTTAGATATCCCGACAGACAGACAAATTCAATTGAATATAACCCCCAATTTTTTTTGTAAAATCAAGGTAATGATTTCACCTGGATAAGTGGTGGTTAAGAAAATAATATGGGAACAGCCATGCCTGAATTTAGTGTGTCTGACATTTGCAGAATGAGGTCCCCAAAGAGTGAATGTAATATGCTATTCCGCAAGGTGAGCTAGCATCACCGAATTCACCCTCTGGGGGACCTCATTCTGATTAGGCCTCAACTGCCATGGGAAACATTGAAACAGATTAAAGTTCGCATATGGTCTGATGGCATTTCAGATCAAAGGGGAGTAATTTTACAGAATGTTTACTCTCATAACTCTGTATGAGCCCTGCACTAGCCTGTAGCTCAGGTCATTATAAAGCCATTATTATTCACATGGCCTCCAGATCTCTACACAGAGATAAATAATCTAATTAAGTTTGACAGCATTCAGCTCTGCTCTCAGTCTGGAGTAAACTACATACCCACATATAAAAAATAGTGGGTCTGACGACCTTTCGTTCAGTTTTCATTTCCCAAACCCGGGATTCCTTGTAATTACTGCCAATAAAAACTTAGCTCCAAGAAATGTGTGCCCCAATAAAAAACTAGTAACATGTCACGTGCTCTCGGTGTGGAAATTCCGAAGGTGTGGCTAAATGTTGTTAAAATAGTATCCATGACGTCATGTTATACCGCCGGGAAGAGAAATTCACAAATCCACAAATAAAGTAGATTGTTGACGAGCGGTCGAAAGTTTAAAATCAAGAATCACCGGAATTTGGATTGCAGGCAACTGTACAACTGACCAATCTTTGGAGCTAATAATATGGCTGTGTAAGGTCGGGAGGGTTTCGGTGGGGTTGGTGGTAGAATTGTGTTGCTCTACGCTAGTTTTGGCTGCGGTGGTACTACTGCCGGTACTGGGGAACTGATAGATTTTTTTGTTATGTCATTTAACATTTTTTTAGTTCTGTAGTTGTTTTAGTAGATAGTCCCGACATTCATGTATTTTTGATTCGTGGCCGTTGATTTGTGTTATTTTTTGACAACATGGGCGACAAATCGCCTGGCCAATCTAAAAAATAATTCGTTCTGAGTCCAAGAGTCTGAAGAGATCCACAGACATTTTTTATAATTTCAAGAAGATCTGTCTTAGTTATTGTACATATTATTTTGGATCCCGGAAGCTAGCTGTTTCCCTTAATTGTCAGTAAAACAACCGCCGAACGAAAAGTCACAAACCCTGCAACTATTAATTCCGATTCTTAGAATCGGCTTCACATGGTTGAAGCGGCCATGACGGCACTGGCACGTGACCATGTTTACGCCTGTCGATCAACTAATTTCAGATTTATATTTAGTGCGGTGTGACGTAATTTGGGGGAAGCCCACAACCGTTCAGAAATGAAAAGTTGATGGGAATGCAATAGACTCAGTATCAGTATGAATCTGAGTGTATGTTTACATAGACTGCTCTGCTCTAACCTTTGAAATGTTATTGTGAAAGGATTTAATAAACCTTCTAATAGTTTAAAGATGAACCAACGATTTAAGTATTTTCACAAGAGGGATGTGTACACATTTTAGCACCCTTGAATTGAAAATTGTGAGTGCGTTAACACTTTAGCTAACTGCTGACTGTCGGCAAATTTCATTTCATGAGATATATTAATTTGCTGGAGCCACAATTAAGTTACCATTTCATACCAGTTGATGATTTCATGCATTTTAACCACATAAACCATGTTTAAAGTCTAACTGAAATGCAGTTTAACTGGTAGGCGGTTAGAGAGCTTATACCGTCCCATTATTTTTTTACCCTGTGCCAATGCATTCTCTTATATATGCGAGTCGACCATAGGTCGCCTCGCATATATAAGAGAATGCATTGGCCTAACAATTTTTTATCATTTTTTTTAAATAAATGTTTCTTACAATTTTTAGGACATAAAATAAAAAATATCCATTACCCTGCAGGGAGCCCCACACATATATAGAAGCATATAGAAGAGTGTCGTCTGCTCATGTTTGTCTGGGGCTCTGTATGGGTTAAATTATAAAATTGTTAAAGAATACAAGAAATAATTATTAAAATTGTAAAAAATTGTTAGGCCAATGCATTCTCTTATATATGCGAGGCGACCTATGGTCGACTCGCATATATAAGAGAATGCATTGGCACAGGGTAAAAAAAATCCTGACTGCGAAAAACCTCATATATAACTATGTACATTTCAGAAAGGTGAGCTGCCGTTTTCATACAGACTGGTTAGTGTGGTGAATCACATTGGATCATCATCCATCGCTGGTGAGTCATCATTCAGAGAATTAATATAATAAATTAGTTGTTCTTTAGCTATCGCTGGTGAGTTATCATTCAGAGAATTAATATAATAAATTAGTTGTTCTTTAGCTATCGCTGGTGAGTCATCATTCAGAGAATTAATATAATAAATTAGTTATTCTTTAGTTATCGCTGGTGAGTCATCATTCAGAGAATTAATATAATAAATTAGTTATTCTTTAGTTATCGCTGGTGAGTCATCATTCAGAGAATTAATATAATAAATTAGTTATTCTTTAGTTATCGCTGGTGAGTCATCATTCAGAGAATTAATATATAGAGTATTGCATTGAATGGAGATCCCGTATATAATATATAAACTTGTGGAAATATATACTGCATATGATTGTAGGATAAGGATGTCATTCTTTGCCATATATGCTATGTGGTGGTAGATTGTGTCACCCCCACCCCAAAATTCAGAAGAAACAAAATCAGTTTTAGAAATTTCGGTATGGCAGAATACAAAATCACAACTCCGATTATTTTGTGCTATTATATTGAAGTCTACCCACTTCGAGATATACATTATGATAACGCCATGGTATAATTTACAGATGGCAAAATTTCGGAGTTTTCTGATGAAAGTAGACCGAAAATCGTGAAATATAAACTTGTTTTGCCCCTCTATATACATGGGTGATAATTCAATTCCGTTTTGAACAATAATCCAGGACAAACTCTCAAGAGTTGACGAGACACATAATGCATATGAATGTTTTCGGATTGTATCATCTTCTGTCACATTTGTTTGGTTACGTTATTGCACCTTTGCACAGTACAATGCATTGCAAGATGAGACAAACACGGAATATTCCTATACACATTTATGCATTATACACATACCTTATCAAGCTGAGGCTTTTGATAACTACTTGAGTTGAAGAAATTACATCATTGTATATGTTTACTTCGCATAATATAGCTTCACAGTTGTATAAGATTATACATATTTGGAGGTTTAGTGTTTGTTAATACAGTACATGCATGTAACTTGTAACACGTGTTGCCATTACCAACGAAATCACCTGACTCACTGACCATTCCGCTTACACGTACACCATCAAATAACCGTTTAGACATTTTGTGTCAAATGTGCAGCATTGCGAAATGTGTATCAGAGGGGTGTCCAATCTTTATATCAATACGGCTCAATGTACAACAAGCACGACTGGGCTCTCTTGGTGAGAGCATAAGACATGTATTTGAATTAGAGGCTTTTGCCAAGTCTGAAAAACATAGGGCTAAACACTATGCTAGGGTAGTAAATGAAGCAGACACAACACAAAGCAAAAATATAGAGTTTGAAGAACTAAAAAAGATAAGAGATGAACTGAAGCCCCAAACTGGTTCTAATGGGAAAGCTCAAAATAGCTCACAACTGTCCGAGACATCACAGTCCATCTCTGAGATGAAGGACATAAAACAAATATTGACTGATGTGAAGAGGTGTAAAGGGGAGATTAACAAAGAATGACAAACTTGGAGAACCAAAACAAGGCGAAAAAGAGTAACATAAATGAGTCCTGGAGGGACTGTAGTGACGATAGACAATGGAGACATAATTATAATGATAATCCTGATTATAACACGAACGAATACAAAGAACGCACCAAATGCAGAACTTCTCACAATCCACGCGACATGCGCCATAATGCATATCGTGGTAGGGGAGACCAGCAGAACACAAGTGGACATCGTAACTCCAACGAGTTTGTTAGATACAGCTCTTCTGAAGACGGGAACTGTATTTAGATTGCAATCTGTATGGGCAGCCAGTGAGGTTTCTGATTGGTACTGGAGCAACAGTTTCCATGCTCTCAAGAAACTATTACTACTTATCCGAAGATATATACCATATGTTACATAAATGATGTAGCACACGAGCTGCTGATCATTGAGTCCAACAAAACGAACAAGGCATACCGAGTTGTATCATCTGACTCATCGGAAACTCTGCCAGAGATAGTATCTTCTCGTCACTTGTCAGAGCACATCAACACAAATTCCCCAGAAGGAATTGGAACTATTGAAACTGATGATCACGCGCCCACTTATACCTCGATAAGTAGCATGGATCAGGCACCAGCTATGGTAGAGAACACAGATATTGGCAGAATATGCCATATGTGACTCCTGGAAGGTCTGGAAATTCACAAATTCTCAGAAAGCTTAACGAACCTATTATGGGTCTATATGATCACATGACAATACAGCAGTACTTTCTGCTACCATATAAGCAATGAGGATGGGTTTCAAAGAGCTGAACCAAAACCACCCTATCCTGAAGTGAAACCAAATGCACAGGAGAAATATATTCTTCCTGAAACATTGGCAGACATACATGGTCAGATAAATTCGACATGTAATGACCAAGGCCTTGGAGATATTACGGCATCTGTTCGTCATCATATTCCAAGACATGGCCCAACCCCAAAAAAACGGCGCCATGGTACCCCAAGGGGGATTCAAGGACGATATATAGAATTAAAGAACATCGCAAGGTTGATGACAAGGCTCGATTTGATGGCTGTGACCAAGAAGATCGTGACGCATTAAAACCCCAAATACTGTGGGAAGGTCCCCATAGGGCAAAGTCGTGGATGATGACTCCCAGATCGGAGAGCCACAGAAATACAGTATATATACTGGTTGTACAGTACCGTTGATGTAAAACAAATATTCTATTATATGATTAAAGGGAAGTGGCAGCCATGGGGGGACATCAAGTCCCGGGTGGCTGCAGGTTCATTCCAAACACGACCCCTTGGCTCAACTTGCAGGGTTGAGCCACGAATAGATGTGGTGAGATCGCGAGCTCACCTTAATGGCTGTGCCGTCTCGTGGGTAGTTCATGCCCATTGGTCGCTAAAAACCCTCTATGTTTATCGAAAAATAGTAGGCTATGCGACCGCATTGGAGAACATTTCTGCACCCAGATACAAACAAACTGTGGCTTCCATCGGTTCCAGGTTGCAGACGACCTACGGTGTAAAGGAAGTCGTACCAACGACCCATTTGAGAAAAGTAACGGCGTGGCCACCGCTGCTGAAGAATTTAACAAAAGTTCACTAAGCACAGGTTCGTCGATTGATATAAAGATTGGACACCCCTCTGATATACACATTTCGCAATGCTGCACATTTGACACAAAACGTCTAAACGGTTGTTTGATGTTGCACGTGTAAGCTGAATGGTCATGTGAGTGAGGTGATTCCGTTGGTAATGGCAACACACGTTACAAGTTACATGTACTGTGGCTGAACCTGGTTATTAACAATAACTAAACCTCCCAATACGTATAATCTTATACAACTGTGAAGCTATATTATGCGAAGTAAACATATACAATGATGTAATTTCTTCAACTCAAGTGACTATCAAAAGCCTCAGCTTGATAAGGTATGTGTATAATGCATAAATGTTTATAGGAATATTCCGTGTTTGTCTCATCTTGCAATGTATTGTATTGTTGTGGCGATGGGTGCAATACCGTAACCAAACAAATGCGACAGAAGATGATACAATCCGAAAACATTCATATGCATTATGTGTCTCGTCAACTCTTGAGAGTTTGTCCTGGATTATTGTTCAAAATGGAATTGAATTATCACCCATGTATATAGAGGGGCAAAACAAGTTTATATTTCACGATTTTCGGTCTACTTTCATCAGAAAACTCTGAAATGTTGCCATCTGTAAATTATACCATGACGTTATCATAATGTATATCTCGAAGTGGGTACACTTCAATATAATAGCACAAAACAATCGGAGTTGTGCTTTTGTATTCTGCCATACCGAAATTTCTAAAACTGATTTTGTTTCTTCTGAATTTTGGGGTGGGGGTGACACAATCTACCACCACATAGCATATATGGCAAAGAATGACATCCTTATCCTACAATCATATGCAGTATATATTTCCACAAGTTTCTATATTATATACGGGATCTCCATTCAATGCAATACTGAATAATCGCCTATTATGAGGGGCGAAACAACTGAAAATGAATTATTTTTTGTCTATTTTCCACGTAAATTTAAGAATTTTTTACATCTATCACCGCAATCATGGCATTGCATTACTTTGTATTTATAAGTGTGTAACCTGCTATATCGTAGCACAAACATATCCCGAATACCTGTTATTTTGTGTTCATTTGTGCCGAATTTCCCTAAAACAGTGACTTTTTGCTGAATTTTGGGGTGAGGGTTGAAATAATTTTACATAACACATCACGTGTTAAATATGATGACATATTCAGCATTGTCGTATGCGGTATATATATACGCACTTTTCTAGACTATATACGATATCCCCGGTCAGAACAATATTGATCTATCGCCCATTAAGTGAGGCAAAAAAATTGAAAAATAAATCTAAAAAAAATCTTCGTTATATCAGAGAAATCGTACCACTATCATAGTAAATATCTAGAGATATGTAGACTACAATATTTTAGCGCAAAATGTTCGCGTTTCTATACTTTTATTTCTCATTTTACCGTATTTTACAAAAACAGGGATTTTTGCTGAATTTTGGCACTTAATCAGCTAAAAATCATCTTTTGCATCATTTGTATATTTCACACCGGGTCCTATCCGATGCGGAATGTCATAACCTTCAAACTGATGTATCACAAGCCCGTGTGTGGTGCCGATGGACTAAACTTTCTTAAATCGGTTCCGTCCGCTCCACTAACTGCAGTTACAAACTCTTGACACCGCAGCCGAACGGCAAATACACCGCGGTGCCAATGGACACTTGTTTTGTCCAGCGGGGTAGCTGTTCTAACTCATGTATTTTGAACATCACAAGTGCTTTTCCCGTAAGCACTTTTCCGATATATTTTCAGTTTTGAGTGGACTGCACATTGTCATTGCCATTGGCTAAATAGTGAGAATAAACGAAAGTTTAACATTAGAATTGGATAATAAAGTGTATTAAACAGATGTTTATGCCCTGTAACACCCAACGTAAACTGGCACAAAATTAAATTGTCAACGAGAGGATACTTCCAGTCAATAATTTCGGAGAGTTAGTTGATAACAACTTGCATGCACACCATGCATTTCTCTAAGCAATGCGAGATCAAAGACGCCGCTGACATGAATTATCAGCACAATGGACATGAGCAATCACAGCATCAGCATTTTTATTACTTTAAAGTTTCAATATCTGAAAATGTATTCACACTGTTTAACCTTCGAATTGCGTTGTGTGATTGATCAGATTTAACCCTTCTCAGTGTAATTGCCCGACCGCTTCAGTTATCGCCGACGCACGCACCCAATAGCACGCCTGTTTTTAATTTCACCTGTATGTGCAGGCTCTAAAGTGCACACCAAAATCGAAGGTCTGTATTTCTTAGATGATCCAATAAATATATTGTTTCCTCAGGTCATTATGTTTGTGACGTCCATGACATAAGGAAGGATACTTGGTCAAGCTTTGATGATAATCATGTATCCCGAATTAGTGAGGATGAAGTTCGCAGCAAGAGAGAGAGGACGGGATATATATTCTTCTATATGTGCAAGTGAGTTAACCCTTGACCCAACAGAACGGCCCTGTGCCAATGCATTCTCTTATATATACGAGTCGACCATAGGTCGCCTCGCATATATAAGAGAATGCATTGGCTTAACATATTAAAAATGATAAAATTGTCAAAGAATGTAGAAAAATATTATAAAAATTGTAAAAAAATGTAAGAAAAAATTATAAAATTGTTAAAGAATGTAAGAAAAAATGGTAAAAAAATATTTTTTTAGGCCAATGCATTCTCTTATATATGTGAGGCGACCTATGGTCGACTCGCATATATAAGAGAATGCATTGGCACAGGGCATAACTGTAACCATCACAATGTGGTCAATGAACCGGTTTCAATGATATCCATATTTGTATGGTGTTATTGAGACAGACCGAAGATATTTTAGGCTGTTGAAGCTTTATTTGGGTGTTTTTGGCCGTTTTGTTGGGTAAAGGGTTAAAGATGTATAAAACATTCCAACTACAGTCATACCTCGTAGACTTGTTTGTGGGTGATATAGAAATGAGCTCTGTCCATAACAACTTTGAAGCTCTATATCTTGAACATCGTCAGTCGGATTTTAATGATCATTGGTATGTTGATGAACCAACATGGGGGGGGGGGAGAGTATTTATAAACAGCTGGTTACATCCATTTATTTTTCTCAGAGTTACGGCTCGTAATGTCAAACACTGTTTTTTTATCGGGAAATGTGGGTTTTTTTTGTTTGAAAGATGCGAAAATGACGTTCGCTTTTTCTGTTCTAGATTTTGCCTTCTTTCTTTATCTAGAAACCTGTTTTTCGTCCATCCATGCAAATATCTCAGCCATGGATTATCGGATCTGAATGAAATTTGCAATTGAGGTTCGCCATCATGACTGCTTTCGAAAGAGGGGCAAATGACATTGACATTTTTGATTTTAGAGTTATCCTAGATATCTCAGCCATGAGATCTGAATAAAATTTGATATGGACCAAAATCATCATACGTGCTCTGGCAATTATAGAGTGAAACACATCTGAGGGGCATGGTGACAAATTTATTTATAGGAACATTATATATTTATACATACGGTATATAAAAAGCACATGTCTTTTATTAGTACTTTCTGTATGTATGTAATACACCATTGTAATTATTGAAAATTGTATTAAAAAGAGGAATAAATGATAAAAAAAAAATTGATTTGGAGATTTGCCAATATGAATGCTTTCAAAAGTGTACCCAATGACATTTGCATTGTCATTTTGTCTTAAGTTATCGATCTTAGTTTATAAATTTTTGCCAGAGTTATGGCCCTTTTCGGCTTAGAATCTATCCGTCCGTGCCTTAAGTTTCTGGATGAGAACTTTATTTTGGGCTATTGGATCGAAACCAAATTTGGTATATGAGTTTATCAGGTCAAGTTCGAATATGGGTTCGTTTCGCACCAATTTTAATAAAAATTAAATAAAGTGACTCCTGTTGACGAAATCATTCTTGTTTGTTTATTGGTGATTTGTTCAGGACGAATGGCCGACTGTTTTATTTTTACATTTTTAGTCAAGTTTTTTTCTTCAAAAAATGGTATGGTGAGGTCAGTAGGCACGAGACCATTAGCGCGACTAAATACTTTGGAACAGACTACAAGTGAAAATATGAAATTTGTCATGGCTGTTGATATTGACATGTTGATGGGAATGAGTAATTTTGGGGTCATTCGGCAAAACAACATGGCTGCTTGGATTTCAAAATTCATTCCATTAGCATGGGCTACAGGCCAAGTGTTCGAAATTCAAAATTTGTAGTGGATGTTACTATTGACATGTAAATGGGAACGAGTCATTTTGGGGTCATTCGGCCAAAAAACATGGCTGCTGGCAGCCATCTTGGATTTTACTCTTTGCATGACTAAATCATTTGGCATGGGCTACAAGTCGTACCTTTTGTCGGATCATTATGAAATTTTTCATGGCTGTTGACATTGACATGTAGATGGGAATAAGCCATTTTGGGGTGATTCAGCAAAAAAACATGGCCGCTTGCAGCCATCTCGTATTTCAAAATTCAATCCAATAGCACGGGCTACAGGCCAGAGTGTTCGTCTGATCATCATGAAATTTGTCGTGGATGATAATATTGACATCCAGATGGGAACGAATCATTTTGGGGTCGTTCCACTAGCAGCCATCTTGGATCTTCGTGGTGATCTCGAGTCTTTATTTACTTTAAGTTATAGCACTTAGTTCTATCATATGGTTCTTTAGTTCATCCATTTTTAGTGATTTTCGGTCGAAAAGATTCTCTCTTATGGGGGAAAAAACTCAACCTAGCCATATTTGATGCTCAATCCTTGTTAGGTAGTTCAGATGCTATGTTCTCCGAAAGTGCACAGCCAATGTTGTTTGACAATAATAGATGCATTCTTCCAATATTAGATTATTGATTCATCCTTCCAATGTTGTAGTGGTCTAGTTGTAAATGTTAACGGCTCATCTTTGAGTTTATTTTTGTAGAGATATGTATTTAATAAACACACTCTAGGTTAAATTTTGATCAGTTAAACTAAAATGTGTATACAGGTAATCTTGTACTTTTCATGTGCTGAATGGTGGGTAGCACACAACATGTTGAGAGACATAATTTTGGAAAAAATATATGAACTGGGCGAATTGTCAAAACTGATCAAATTTATTTGCATTTAGAAGTGGCAAGCCAAATTTTGTCAATATTTAAATGAATTTTGCTTGCGCTATTAAGCTGTCATAATTTTTTAAAGAAAAACAGCTGTATTATGTAAACGGTTCATCCAGATGTCCATTCATCCATTGGTTCACTTCGTTGCTGCATGATCACTCTAATAATCAATTTAATTGGTTTCTTCTTCAGGGAAATTTATGATGATTTAAGAGAGCATTACAGAAAGCTGCCATGATGCGGCAATGTCATGAATCCATAAGTGAATCAAAGCATCCTGATGAGAGATGCCTTAATGCAGCAGAATTGTGAATCGACGTCTTTATCCGCCAACGTCATGTGTCAATGAGTGAATCAAAGCATCCTGATGAGAGATGCCTTAATGCAGCAGAATTGTGTTTCAATGTCTTGATGCACCATCATGTATCGATATGCCTAAAAACAGCAGCTTCAACTGAACTGGGTTAAACTCATCAAATATGCTCAACATTCATAGCTGGCAGCACCTTAAATTCAAACCATTTGATTCATTATCAACCATTACCATTTTCTGTTTTGCCATAGTCAGGCCCCAAGAACCTATGCCAAAGCGGTTTTTAGTTTAAATTTGTTTAAAACATATATAAACGTCTGATGTATGATAAGTAATTGTTAAAAAGTAATATTTTAATATAACTGAATTTTACAAGGAAAACATGTATCGATTGTGCCCATATTTTGAACATCAAACACACCGACCTCAACCATTTATTAGATGTACGTAAAATGAACATAATCCCTGTCACGTGTAAGTACAATAACATAATCCCTGTCACGTGTAAGTACAATAACAAAATCCCTGTCACGTGTAAGTACAATAACATAATCCCTGTCACGTGTAAGTACAATAACATAATCCCTGTCACGTGTAAGTACAATAATATAATCCCTGTCACGTGTAAGTACAATAACATAATCCCTGTCACGTGTAAGTACAATAACACCTGTAATATCTAGCTCATCCACTTCATGAGTTCGGTTTCTGAACGTCTGAAGCGATGGTTTAGAGATTACTTTAGTGACGTTGGTTGCTAAATGTCTAAAGGGATTGTTTAGAGATTACATTAATGATATAGGTTTCTGAACGTCTAAAGGGACAGCTTAGAGATTACATTAGTGACAAAGGTTCCTAAATGTCTGAAGCGACGGTTTAGAGATATCCTAACAGCATCGGGAATTGAGAAACATTTAACCCTTTACCCAACAGAACGGCCCTGTCATATCAGTTGGTTAACATTCCAAAGTTATTTAAAAATGCGGAGTAAGTTCGTTAACAGAACAAACACGGAACCAACACATGCTCATGTATCAATTTATACACTCTCACAACGGGGGTTAAAGTATGCCTGTGGTATGGTATCACAACTTCTGATGATGGTGACATATTGTTTTAGGGAATTAGGTGGTACATGTATTTGGTTGCCTTAAATCAGTTGCTTCCAGTAGGAATCTAGATTTATTGATCCACATATTTTTTATATCAATATAATGATATTGCTATATGTAAATAATCATCCACATGGCATGCGCTTGCAGCATGTCGCTGTCAATGTCTGTCCAAATTATTTACAAGAACAAAATCATAAGAAAATGGTCAATTGTTCCGATACCAGATGGACTGAAATTCAATACAATTCCAGAACCATTTTGCCTTGGTTTATTTGAATATTTAATAATCACTCAAAATAATGCTTGGCACTCCGGGCTGGAATTATATGTGACCCGCCATATAAAATCCAGTCGTAAGTCGGGATTTTTTTACCCTGTGCCAATGCATTCTCTTATATATGCGAGTCGACCATAGGTCGCCTCGCATATATAAGAGAATGCATTGGCCTAACAATTTTTTACAATTTTAATAATTTTTTCTTGTATTCTTTAACAATTTTATAATTTCACCCATACAGAGCCCCAGACAAAGATGAGCAGACGACACTCTTCTGTATGATTCTATATATGTGTGGGGCTCCCTGCAGGGTAATGGATGTTTTTTATTTTATGTCCTAAAAATTGTAAGAAACATTTATTTAAAAAAAATGATAAAATATTGTTAGGCCAATGCATTCTCTTATATATGCGAGGCGACCTATGGTTGACTCGCATATATAAGAGAATGCATTGGCACAGGGTAAAAAAATCCTGACTTATGACTGGATTTGATATGGTGGGTCACATATAATCACATACTGGTCATTGGAAATAAAAATGAAGTCGTCCCTCTCTGAAAAAAAAATGTCTTCAGACTCAAATAAAAAAACAATTATTTTGGCCCTTAAACAATCTGATTTAAAAAAAAATTTATTTAAAGAATTTGTTTTTAATTTAAAGATGGTCTTTCATTTCATAAAATAATAAATCTGAATCGAAGACCCCTGTCCGGAAATGCTTCTATCAATTAATGTTTATTTTATTTTTAATTTTCTGGAATAATATTACATACAATACATTTGGTACATTTTCCCGCTCGCTTTCATCAGAGCTTAGCATGTGGCATAACTCTATCTAAAAACTTGATTATTGCATTTATATAAGAAAATATCGATATAAGATCAATATTTATTGACAGAAGCATTTCCACACAGGTGTCTTCGATTCGTATTTCTTATTTTATACCCTGGAAACTATATAAAACGTATTTAGGAAGAGATAGATCATCTCAAATTTTAAATTTTTATTAGATTGAAAAAATAGTTTTCTTTGTTATAATTTGAACTTTTGTTTTTTCTCAAAATTTTGAGAGAAAAAATTACATTCGCTGGGATACCCTGAATCACCACACCAAATTGGGTTGAAATCGGTCCAGTGGTCTGGGAAAAAAATCGCGAACAGACAGATCCTACTCTTATATATGCAAATAGATTTTGCTACTGTGCTAACCATACCCTCAGGCCGTGCTAACCATACCCTCAGGCCAGATAAAGAAAATACTTTATACGGAGAACTTCTTTTTCAAAGCGATGAGGAAGATAGATATTCTATTTATTATTTATTTGAAATCTATTTGGGAGCACGCATGTATTTGTATATAAATTATTTATTGAGTCTCATATTCAACAATGCCACTTAATAATATTGCAAGAGGCAATATAGCGAAACAGGACACTTGTTGTGTGGATACAATATTACTCACGACGACATGGAAACCTAAGCTTATAAATTTGGCACTGGTCAATATTAATTCATTGTGACCATTGGTCAGAATTATACACAGGTAGCATAAGTAGATAGACTCTAAACATAATAAAACAACAATGATGCTAATATGAAGTGGTGTAGCACCTCTTAGAACCTCGTTAAGGGTTTTAGTCATTGATTCAGCTATAAAAACTCCATTTCTGGTTTTACTGTGATTGATATAAATAAAAACAAATATTATAATAAATATGTTTTAAGTCCACTCAAAGTCAATTCCCAATTTCTCAGGCCGTGCGTATCGTCACGAAACAATTTCTCAGGTCGTGCGTATGGTCACGAAACAATTCCTCAGGCCGTGCGTATGGTCACGAAACACTTCTTCAGGCCGTGCATATGGTCACGAAACAATTCCTCAGGCTGTGCGTATGGTCACGAAACACTTCTTCAGGCCGTGCGTATGGTCACGAAACACTTCTTCAGGTTGTGCGTATGGTCACGAAACACTTCTTCCGGCCGTACGTATGGTCACGAAACACTTCCTCAGGCCGTTTGTATGGTCACGAAACAATTCCTCAGGCCGTGCGTATGGTCATGAAACACTGCGTGCATCCTTTTTATTTGTGATTGAAATGTCGGGGTTGGATCAAACATACACTTTTCTGAATTAAATTTGCTGCAAACTGAGATCGAACATAACTGTTTCCTTATTCAAATTTCCGATTAATAAATTACATTTGGGTAATAATGGGTCATTGGCAACCGATAATATGAATTGTACGTGTCATATAGTGGAGCAACCACACACGTTGTGCCTCAAATTTGCTTTTCTTTCGGCGACATAATGCAAAGAATAATTTATGTAACATATGTGGCGGAGATTACATGACAAGACTTGTCATAGATTCTGGCCCGCAAGGTGAAAATGAGATCATCTTCGCTTGTTTTCATTAAGCTAACCAACAAAATTGTTCAAAATGAAACTACATGGGAATTCTTTGGAAGTTATGAAGTAGCCAATTGATTTTCCTCTTGTTGGTCCATTGCTGATTGCGCACTTTAGCAATCTCCTCACAGTTGCTAACCGGAAGTCACATGACAATTTCTCCAAAATCCATACCCGGGATCTTTGAAAAATCACTGATGGATATAGAAAAAAATTACATCATTCACCAGCACCTAAGGTATAGACAACCACGCGCGTCTGCGTCATGCATGTGTTTGCTATTATACCCAGAGCTAGCCGATCCATGGATGGAATGCTTCGCGCTCGCATGATTTTCAAAAATATTTAGCCTGAGAAACGGGAAATTGACTTTGCATGGCCTAAATATTTAAGTGCATATTTATGGGGGATGTAACATTCCCTGAGAAACGGACAATTTGTTCATCTAGCCTTGTTAATTAATGGTTTAAATGTCCTAATTTTGTCAAAATAAATATTGTGACATATATTTGTAAATTTCAAATAAGACAAGTCATATTGTTGTCCTCATATATTCTTGTTTTATATTTTTATGGAGAATTTATCAGTTAATCAATAGATCTTCTATGCTATGGGGTAAATAAATCCTGTCTATCCACATCTTGCTGTTTGTTTTCTTGATGAATATTATCCACCGTATTTGATAGGATAGGATAGGATAGTTTATTTACAATACACACAAATGACACAGTGGCAGTAATACATAATAAATTATAACAGTGTATTGTCGGGGGTAGCTTAGCCCTATCGGGCTGTCTTCCTGCTACCCCCGATATGGAGATGTCTCAACCACCGGTGGTCGAATCTCTATGAAATTCGTATACCACATTCGAGGATTGGGTGTTATACTGGATTACATGTGTATGTTGGAGAAGATTTCTCAGCCACAGGTTGTTTAATCGCAAATTAATATTTCCAAATAAACAAAAATGAATAATGGAAAACCCGAACAAAACGATTAAATGCTCCATTGAATGTCCTCATAGTAGTGAACATCCAAAACAAATTTCATAGAGATCCAACAATCAGTGGTGAAGATATCTGCTCAGAAGGAAAAAACCCAACATTTCCAGATAAACAATGATGAATATCTCTAGAATGGAAAACCCGTACAAACTGATTGAACACTCAATTGATTGCCCTCGTAGTGGTGAACATCCTGAACAAATTTCATAGAGATTCGACCACCGGTGGTTGAGACATCTCCATGTTAATGGAATGTCTGCCCATTCGTTTTTTTTATTTCGGAATGATGACTTTAGTAAGTCTGAACTGAATGGAATGAAATTTGGTATACAATTGAGCAATCGGACTCGCATATCAAGCATGTTTTATATTTTGCCGACTCAGTCGCGAGGCCGATTTCACAAGGGGATACTCCTTCATCTCTGAAATCAGTTAGAATGCGAGTGTCGTCAGACATAGATGAAAGTAATGAGATGGAGTATTTATCAGACTTGTGAGGTGAGATTTATAGCCCAAAATACAGGTCACATTCAATTTTGGGTCCATTCACCAATTTTAGCCGGGGTTATGGTTCACCGTCCATGTTGACTTGGAATTTGCTGATTATTTTGTTTCCGGATGATAACTTTAGTTTTCGTTGTCTGATTGTTTTCAAATTTGGTATTTCGATTACTTATGAAAATACAGGTCAAGTTTGAATTTGGGTTCAGTCCGCCTATTTTATGATCCTTGTTGACTTAAAAATTTGACAATTATATTGGTTTCTGGTTATAGTTAGAGTTATCTGTTTGGTTTAAAATTTGGCATATGCCGATGATATGGATTACTTGTTTTGGCCCTTTGTTGAAATTACCCAGGCATATTTTGCATCGCCTTAGCGATGCTCTTGTTTCCAGAATTATGGCCTTTAATGTGCAATGTGACTTAGTGTGAAGATTGATTTTACTAAAATTTTCAGTCTACACATAAACTTACTATTTTGAGTTCATTTACTAATAACTTCAGTTATAATGAACCATACTTGGTCAAAAACTGTAATAGTGAACTTTCGTGATATAAAATTATGTTGTTTGCATTTCCATTTTGTCCGAGTTATCAACCTTAGTTTGTCCAATTTTAGCAATTTTGATCTGTGATAACAAAAATATGAACCGATTCGAATAATTTTTGGTATTTGTGCAGGTTTTATTCAGTCATCACAGGCCAGATCAAGATATCTTTCAAATTAAGCCACATCAGAAATATAATAAACCTTGGCAGGATTCACTGGATGATACACTTGTTTTATAATATAGGGCCCAGAGCTTCATCTGTCTATCAATCTGTTCTCTAGGCATTTGTCTACCCAAGCTGATATCGTCCCCATGAGTTACTGGATGCCAGTTAAATATGTAATTGATTATTGCTATTATGGGAGATTTAAATGGTGTCACTGGTTGCATGGTGCCATAGGTTACTGGAAATTAGAATAGATGTTTGCCATCAGAGCAGGGGTTTGGACCCATGGAATGTCATTTAACCCTGTTTATACTGAATGGATTCTCCCACTCAGTTATAAAGGTATACGTCGGGATGATCTACTATTTCATTTGGAGGGATGATAAGGATATATGAGCAAACGAAATGATAATAGAATGTAGAAGAATTCATATTCATCGGTAGAAAATGTTTAGATAATAAGTTCAACAAGTTTGTGGAGCTCCGTGGTCCGGTGGTTAGCGTGTCGGATTTGTATTCGCTGTAAACACATCGATATGGGTTCGCATCGCGTCGCCGGTCATTGAGTCTCCACACAGCAGTGGCTTGGCCGCTTTGAGCGACGTGCAATTGTCGGATTGCTCGCTGATTCAAAACCCGTGCCAAGTTGTGACCCTTGAGCAAGGTCGCTCGTGCTGTATCGGCTTCGCATCACTCATGCGTGTTATAAGAGTACCAGTCAGCTTGTCATACTGATGAGTATCAGAGCATGTTCTGATCAAACTAGAGCAGCGCCTGCAATGGCTGCAGCCGGTTCATTGGTTGGCTTGTATAAATGACTGGGGTAATATTGTACAAAGCGTGTTAGAGCAAGTAATTGGTTAATCGCTATATAAAACTAGTCATTATCATTATTATTATTTGTTGAACTTATTATCTAATCATTTCCTAACGGAACTACTTGTCAATGAGTGTTTAGTATAGAAGGGTTAATACCATAAGGGGGGGTTCAAGTATAGAACAGTCCAGCAGAATAACACCTCTCACTGCCGAGGTAGTGCTTACATGCAAGACAACTTTGTAAAATACTGTATAAAGCATGTTTCACTTTCTATAGTATATGCCGCCTTTTGAGAAATACATGGTAAACCATAAGTTGTTTGTTGAACTTACAATCTGAAGATTTCCTAAGGGAACTACTCATCGATGAGTTTTTATTATAGAAAGGGTAAATATCGTCAGGGGTTTTAAAAAGAAATGTTATTATAATCAATGTCTTTAATAAACAAAACTAATAATTTATCTTTCAAAAAACTTTAAATCAATATCTGAAAATACTATATTTTCATTAAAATTACAAATCATCAATAAAAAATGAAAAAAGTAAATAAATTTCTCATGGAACCAATGATTTGGATGGATGTATCATATAATAAATTTCTTGTGGAATAAATATGATTTGGATTGATGTATAATATATTTGTCATGTATTAATAAAAGCTAATGGGTATCACATAAAAAGCTACATGTAATATGATATCACATAATTGGTTGGACATGCACACTCTTAACTCAATTCATTGAAAGCAATGTTCTGTTTATTATCTGTATAACAACATTTTTATAAGATTTATGGAGGCACGTACTTGGTATGAGTGTTCATTGCATCAAATGTGCTTGCTTCAGTGAGCATGAACAAATTCTTATTGAATTGACCATGTTATTAATCGGAATGAGATGTCCCTCAACTCAGATCAAGCTTGAAAATCGCCTTCTAATTATATAGACAAGGATGGCATGACATCGCCATGGTTATATAGACAAGGATGGTATGACATCGCCATGGTCATATAGACATGGATGGCATGACATCGCCATGGTTATATAGACATGGATGGCATGACATTGCCATGGTTATAAAGACATGTATGGCATGACATCGCCATGGTTATATAGACATGGGTGGCATGACATCACCATGGTTATATAGACATGGATGGCATGACATCGCCATGGTTATATAGACATGGATGGCATGACATCGCCTTCTAATTATATAAACAAGAATGGCATGACATCGCCATGGTTATATAGACATGTATGGCATGACATCGCCTTCTAATTATATAGACATGGATGGCATGACATCGCCATGGTTATATAGACATGCATGGCATGTCATCGCCATGGTTATATAGACACTAGAAGGTGACCCGACTTTGTCTGGGCTTTGACCTTGAATTGACCATTTTGAAGGTCAAGGTCAGGTGGGGTCAAACACCAACACCCCAAAAATGGTGGAAATCGGCCCAGCGGATACCGGGAAATCGGCCCAGCGGATACCGAGATACCCTATGCATCAAATTTCGTCCGTAAAAATCCGCCAGTTTAACCCGATTTGATTTCCACTCAAGTATATAAACACGCCTCATATACACACGCTCATTAATTATCAAGTTTCAACGTAAAGATAAATTACCATCGGTGCCCGAGATATCGCCAAGACGTCTGAAACAGTCAAATGCATCGGCCGGTTAAGCGTTAACGTGATCTAACGTTATGACATCTAACGACGTCATAGAAGTTACGCATTGTTTTTATCCTGATGGAAGATAGTACCACTTCTTGATAATTGAGGCAGATAACTAAAACGGATACATACACATTATATATCTTTGGAAAGAGGAAACACGAACGATTCTCACTGTGTCATTATTATGACTGGCATTTTATTATCCGCGCTGTTTCGAATCGATTTGTAAGCACCGAACTCAAATGAAAGTCCCGTAACACAGCGTAAAAACAGATTTGACCTCGGCACGTGAAAAGTTGACCTCGGATCTGAAAATCAATAGGCCCATGTTCGTTCCCGGGTCGAATTACGTGTCCGTACCAAGTTTGGTCGAAATCGGTCCAGCCGTGTTCGAGTCCATCGCGAACACACACACACACACACAAACACACAGATCTTCCAAAATATATAATAGATGGTTATGTGATCTTGGATGGCATGACATCGCCATGGTTATATAGACATGGTTATGTGATCGTGGATGGCATGACATCGCATTCCATTTTGACTTTCCTCTGTTTATTGTATTTTTCTAGTGAAACTAACTTCAATATGCCACTGGAATTCAGGCTACTAGTAAGCATAAATGGCAGAATGGAAATTAAATCCCACCTTCCTCGGGAAGTTTTAACAATATCTCTAATATCGTCTTTGTTGACAATGAAGACATTGAGTCAGTCGATGTTCTATGAATGGCTGCCTTGTGAATCACAGTGATGATCAAATAAATCAAGAAGAAGAGTAACGGGACCCGACTCTATCCAAAACAGAATCAACTGATGTTGTGGACCAAGAATACTTTGTCTACCCAATACCCTGATCAGTGTTAATTTGTCCCAACCCAATACCCTGATCGGTAATAATTTGTCCCACCCCAATACCAGATCAGTGTTAATTTGTCCCAACCCAATACCCTGATCGGTAATAATTTGTCCCATCCCAATACCATGATCAGTGATAATTTGTCCCAACCCAATACCTTGATCGGTAATAATTTGTCCTACCCCAATACCATGATCAGTGTTAATTTGTCCCACCCCAATACGATGATCAGTGATAATATGTCCCACCCAAATACGATGATCAGTGATAATATGTCCCACCCAAATACGATGATCAGTGATAATATGTCCCACCCCCAATACCCTGATCGGTAATAATTTGTCCTACCTCAATACCATGATTGATCAGTGTTAATTTGTCCCAACCCAATACCCTGATTGGTAATAATTTGTCCTACCCCAATACCATGATCAGTGATAATTTGTCCCAACCCAATACCCCGATCGGTAATATTTTGTCCCACCCCAATACCATGATCAGTGATAATATGTCCCACCCCAATACGATGATCAGTGATAATTTGTCCCACCCCAATACCATGATCAGTGATAATATGTCCCACCCCAATACGATGATCAGTGATAATTTGTCACATCCCAACTTGTAAATTTGATAATAAAGATAAATTCCAGAGAAGATGAAGCCCAAGCAGAATGAGGTCCCCAGAGGGTGAATTTAGTGATTCTAGGGTGCTGATTGTGATCTGTAGGGCCCTGCGAATCATGGTTATTCACTTTGTATCGAATTTCGATTCGAATCGGATAAGAGATTTGAAATCGCATCAAATCTCAAATTGAATCGTTACATCGAGTGTATCAACAGTGAAGAGGTGGAACAGTTTGGGAGACACTTAAATTGGTACAGTAATGCTCTAATAATCGACTTCTTAACCACAGCAGAATTATGGGTAACTTTTCAGGATTTAGTCGGAAATATGGCTCGTTGCCATTCATCGGAAAGCTCTCCCCGAGAGCTTTCCGATGAATGGCAACAAGCCATATTTCCGACTAAATCCTGAAAAGTTACCCATAATTCTGCTGTGGTTAAGAAGTCGATTAATTAGAGCATTACTGTAGCTGTAATGAACCATAAACAAATTAATAACTGTTCGTCAATATAATTTATATTACCTAAACTTTTGAGGTTTGCGGAATGAGTTTGGTTGTAATCCCGTTGTGATATTCAACTCCTGGAAGCCCGGAGTCATGTTGGGTTTACATCATTCTTACTGAGATTATAATGAATTAAATAATATTAATAGATCATGTGCGACAGTGTTATCTGGATGTGCATGCGTTCGCCTGTATCGCAAACTTTCTTTGCACAAGAGCAATGTTGTAAGTAATCTGCAGTGCATAGTAACCATGTGAACGCAGTCAATGCACATGAGGGAACAGATTCAATAAATTTTGAATCAAATCAAAACAAACTATTCTAAATCGAATCGATTCTCAGGGCCCTAAAATTCACCCTCTGGGGACCTCATTCTATATTTTGAAGTCTGGTCGTAAACCAGCAACAGATATCCGATATCACAGGCCGGTTTAAAGATGGATCTCTTCACATAACAAATTTGAAATAGTTTCGTGGGTATAAAATAATAAATATGAATTGAAGACCCCTGTCCGGAAATGCTTCTATCAATTATTATTGATTTTATTTTGAATATTTTATTATGAGATGATTAATTGGGACACTTTATTGGTCTACTTTTAGAACAGACCATTCACGCGATACCATATAGCGATAGAGTATTAGGCTCAAAATGTCCCAGATTGATTGCATTGTTTTATTCCATAGTTATGTGATAAAGAATACACAATAAAATTTCTGGTCTCTGTTGTTAACAGTAACCACTATTGTTCGTTAGCTAAATAACCACACCTTTTAGACCAGAAAATATTTGAAATAAAATCAA
This sequence comes from Siphonodentalium dalli, assembly GCA_032622095.1. Lineage (NCBI taxonomy): Eukaryota > Metazoa > Mollusca > Scaphopoda > Gadilida > Siphonodentaliidae > Siphonodentalium > Siphonodentalium dalli. Next base: position 281,867,339 of record CP136064.1, on the reverse strand, counting down.
TATTAATCGATAGAAGCATTTCCGGACAGGAGTCTTCGATTCATATCTAATATTTTATACCCTGGTAACTATATAATACATGTTTACAAAGAGATAATTCACCTTTAAGTCTAAGGCAACTTGGTATATAATCGCTGACAAAAGCGTATTACAATATCAGACTGTTGAGTGTCTGTTGGGCCTCTTTATTCAGTGGCTTCACGCCAAAAAAATTGTTTGCCTCCTCCCTACCAATAAATTAGCAGAAAAATTCCCCTTCTCTGCCCTACTAGAAGAATTTTTATCAGCCTCACAAAATTTTTTATAATATTGTTCAGCCAAAGATAACTTTGAAGTCAAGTTTGAATAATTGCCATGGGTTGTTGGTCAACATTTTTCTTTGGCACACCCTACAGACCGCATCCCTCATCCGATATCAGCAAACTTTATACGGATCATCTGGGTGACCTCTAGATGAGAGCAATCAATTTTTTTCAAAATTTTTAAAAAAACATGGCCACCGACAGCCACCTTGGATTTCTAATTTGAATCCATCGGCACATACTGCAGCCCGCATGGATAATATATCAGAAATTCAGCATGAGGAGCTACTCACTCAGTATTAGTGTTCTTTGATTCAATGTACATGAACACATTCTAAGTTCTTATTAAAAAGGTCAAAATCAGATGTCCCTCAATTCAGATGAAGCTTGAAAATCTATCCCATTAAGTAGGGAATGGGCAAACACAAATTTTAATAATAGTGGCCTCGTGCATAGAATGTTAATATTGCCCTGCGAATAAGCAATCAAAATGAATTGGCTCTGTCAAATAAATGGCACACAATCCATCATGATAATGGATGGCCTCGGACTGCGATAGTTTTGCTGTTTCTATGATTTCACTGTTACCACATAATCGTATCTCCTCCTCTATGTGACTCATTGACAACATGCTGTTATTCGCTTCCTTAGCTCTTATGCCGTCTGCACATCCGAGCGTCACATGAGCTGTCCTACCATGACCTCGGAACTTTACTGGGTGGCCTTGAGTAAGAGAAGTCATCCTTGAGTAATGTGCCTCACTGGCACAAAAAGAGTTCTGTGTGAGACTGAAGCACGAGTCACAGAACATTTCATTCTCTTCGGGCTTATGATACATGGACAGCTGAGCAGAATTCAGCTCGACACGGGCGGAGAATGTTTCTGGAGTTATAACGAAACCAGATATGACTAACGGGAAATGTTTACCGCATGCGTCCTGTATGTGCTTCATGTTATTGTAAGCGCTAGCATCTTTAACTTTTCCTCCGAGACAGAACTTCGCAGTACAATGAAGAGTTTTGCTCTCAGAATACCTTTTGAAATATGTGGACAAATCCTCTGAAATATAAATAAAAGGATAAAATTAAAGATGCATAATCGGAATTAACGCTAGCAAATGACTATTTCCTTGGTTTTGGGGGGTTAAAAATATATGATTCGAGTTGAGGAACCCACCCATCAAAGCTCAAGAGTGATCAGATATTGATTTTTTAAATCTAGATATTTTGCACCACCAATAATTTTTTAGTGGCCCACGAACTCGGACGAAATTGCAGATGAAGATTGATAACTCTAAAATCAAGTGGCTTTTTTATGTCAGATATTTGACAAACTGGCAAAATTTCGTTCAACAAAATGTTGATAAATAACAGGTTTTGGGCAATTTTCTACTACAGTTGACTGGTTAGCATTATTTTTGGGCAATTAATCGATTCTGATAACCGAAACGGCATTTAAAAAAATGTTGTTGGAATCTGATGATATGGGGACCATCGAATCGGACTGAGTACCTTTAACTCTATCAAATTGACATTCAGCATCAGAGTATCGTTCGTTCATATCAACACACTGTAATAACATGAATTGAGTGGGTTATTGTCGCACCACATTCTTGGTAGTTGTATGTCCAGTTCTTGGTGTTCATTTTTTCGAAGCTGCCGAAATTTCAACACAAAATGGAGCGTATTTCAAACTATTTCTATATTATTTCTCCACATCATGGGTGGGGGTGGGGGGGTGGGTGGGTATATTGTAATCCGCTGGTCCATCCGTCCATGGATGCAATTTTATCTGAGCTTGTATTCCTACATTTCTGAGTCAATTCTTTTAAAACTTGGCACAGATATTTAGTACCATGGGAACCTGCGCTCATGCGATCATGAGTTCTGTTAGACTTTTTTTAATAGGGTTATCCACATTTTTCTACTTAGTATCATGGGAACTTGCGCACATGCAATTATGAGGTCTGTCTGACATTTTAATTGACTCAGAAATTTTTCGCAATATGCATAATTTTCCCGGAGCTTGTATTTCTTGTGTTTTCTTTTTCAAAATATTTAAAAAAAATGTTAATATGGCTATATTTAATGTAGCCCAATTGCACTGCAGGGGGTACCTTAGTTCCATTGGAATAGTCCCACCTCTTGTTTTTGAAAGTAATGATAATCCGAGAGTCCCTGCTATTTGTTTCAGGCTATCGGATATTGTTTAATATCCTGGTTTCACTCAAACAGATGAATTTATAAATCTTTGAATGTATATAATACTTAAAGTGACGTGAAACACTCTGGTAGGGTGATAAAATAGATATGGAAAATTATAATCTTGCTCAAAGTAGATATTTTTACAAATATTATATCCAAATTGACAACACACCCACCATTCTCATATATTAATTAAATGCAGTGATTCTCAATGGCGAATTCATTTTCGTTAGTTTATCGCCCATAGTTGCATGCCAAATAGAGAAGTAAATATTCACAATTGAGCGTAGTTCAGACAATGTTTTCTATGGAGTGGTATGGTCGATTTGATATTGAGAATTTTGCCGATGTCAGTAGAATGCTACAGTCCATTAGTTGGCATATCACCTGAATACTAACTTATCAGTTTCAGGTACCTGAACAAGTCCATAATATGACTAAATCTTCCAAATTTGAAGTTTCGAACATTATGTGGGGCTTGAAAAGTATTCTTATCTAAACCTGTCTATTCTGTGACTTACCTCGACTACCACCTAATCCAGGGATACACCTTGTCATTCCTGGTAACTTAGCAACACACTCCTGCAGTAACTTCTCACCATGACTTATCAACCGAGCAGTATCAACATCAGTTAAATACCAGCCATAATACAACGGTATAAGATGCTGAAAGTCCTTCACCTTCCGCTTCAGTGCATCCATAGGAACATCATGGCTGTTCTTCTGGGCTAGAATATCTACATTATACCTCCAATCTGTTTTTGGTGAAACTACTATAACGATATAGCCCGTTGCCATAGCAACTTTGACATAGAATTGCATTTCCCATTTACGAACGTTTGTATTATCGATGATCACAGTGTTCGTTTCAGATTTGCATTCTCGCTCTGCGTTCTGATGGCAGGCTTCGTGAGCGTTAGGTAGTTTGTCAGCTGACCAATTATACTCGCCGTCCCTCATGAAATAATGGTCAGCGGAGCAGACGACAGCGTTTGGGTAGACTGATAAGAGGAGCTTCACAAGGTAGGACTTCCCACTCCCGGGAAGACCCCTCATAATAAACATAACCTTTGAAGACAAGATGAACTTTGAGGTTTTTTCGTCAACCAGGAAAGGAAAATTAGTAGTCTCATCATAGTCTTTGATGACTGTTGATTCAGCTTTAAATTTCGTAGTGGGTACAGCTGAAAATAATCATACAAAGTTTTTAACCCTTTGAGTGCCAGGTCCAATTTTTGTATCATCCCATATACACTGTGCCAATGCATTCTCTTATATATGCGAGTCGACCATAGGTCGCCTCGCATATATAAGCGAATGCATTGGCCTAACAATTTTTCATCATTTGTTATTATTTTCTACAATTTTAATAATTTTTTCTTATATTCTTTAACAGACTTATTTTGTAGGTTTAGTGCCAGGGAATCTTGTTTTTCATGGGCATCAAAATTATTACTATGACATGCTTAAGCATACCAAAAAAAAATTCAACCAAAAAAAAACATTTAAAAAAAATAATTTATGGCCGATTTTACAGAGTGTAAATTAGGGCCGATGAGATCGGCCCCTGGCACTCAAAGGGTTTTAAACCATTGTTGCTGAGAAGAACATCATATCTATTGTTTTCTTATTTTCCTTATTAATATTCCTCCAGTGATGAGATTCCTCATGTTAAATCTAGTGTTTGTAAACTTTTACTGTAACAGCACAGTCCGTGTTTATGTTTTCCACAAAGAAATATAACAATAAAATTCAGACAACATTGATTATAGTCCAGATGTTGGGAGCTGCGCATTTCATCATTAACTTTTAGCAGGAGCATTGGAAACAGGCAAGTCAATCTATAGTATTTAAAAACAAACCTTTTGCATAAATTTTCTGGCAGTCAGTAAAAACATTTGAACACTGAGACACAAATATGTTTTTAGTTGATACGGATGACCTTCGTGGTGGGTTTTGCTGTTAAAATAGTCACACCCGTAAAAACCGCCATAAACAGAAAGAATATTAGAATATAGAGTTAGACAGAATTTTTTCTTATATATATAAATATCGCATAAATAGTATGTTATTGTCAAGTTTGTATCAAAATGTTACATAATCTGACTTGTTTACATAACACAGCATACGAACTTGACAATAACATACTATTTACGCGATATTTATAATTGGTATAAGAACAAAATATGTTTATATTTTAATATTCTTTCTGTTTATGGCAGTTTTAATGGGTGAGACTATTTTAATATATGCCAATACGGTAGCACTCAGAAATGTTATTTATTATTTGATCAGCGGTTTGATTAAAAATGATTATGTGACATGAATGGTTTAGTGACCAATTTCTTGATAAATAATTACACATTATTGTGGAATTGAGAAGTCACTTTCCAATTCTTGTGCCAAATGACAATATTTTTTGGCAAATGTGAATTATTTTTGCATAAATTTAGCGAATGGCAGAGTGAACCCTCCATATCATACTAATAAATAAATCTACACATTACTATCTCACTCGAGTTAAATTTGCCCTTATTGAATTTGCACGCCCCTTGGGACTCCAATGCACTCCATGTATTTCTTCATTTACATATTGATGAGCAGCAATGGTTGAACTAAAGTCACTTGACTTGATTTCTTGAAATTAAGAACAAAAGAAAACATTACTTTGAAAACATTTCCTACCAAATATTGCTATTTATCAGTTGATTGGTCGAATTTCAATAACTCGATCTATTCACAATGTACTTGTGTACCAGTGCCTTGAGGGCCATTAATGATTGTCGATGTTTTACCTTTAATGGCTTTTGAATCTTTGATGGTTGTCGATGGTTCAGATTTAATGACTTTTGTCGATTCATTGTAATCTTTGGTGGCTGTCGATAGTTTCTCTGTCTTTGATCTTCCTCTTCCTTGTGTTGAACGCTTCGGGGCTTGAGCTGAAAGTTTGACTTCTGTTTCTTGTACAATTGGTTCTATAGCTTCTATATCTACAGGCTCATTCTGTAAAAATTAAATATTAAATTAAAATCTATAGCTTCGTTAACTGCCAAATACGAGTTATCTCGTACTGTTTGCATGTAATTGAATGGGCGTCGGCAGTGAACGTGTTAAGGCCAGATTAACAAAATAGTTACTGATGTACTGATGTCCATCACATTTATCATTAATATACCGAATCAGTACTGATGTCCATCACATTTATCATTAATTAAAAACCCACAGATTTGTAATAAAAGTAGTGTGGATATAATATTACTGAGATTAAGACATGGAAACTTCATCCGTATGATCTAACCTCGGCCTCTAAATGAGCAGCAGCATCAAATTTTATTCACAGGGTTGGTCCTTATATGCCATATATATATTTATCATATGACTCAATCAGTATTTACTTTGGAAAGTATGTCATAAATCAATTTCATATGAACTACTAGTTCATATCACCTTCCGATAATTTGATTGGTTTGTTGACAAAAAGTGTGTTCTGATTGGCTGAATGGCAGCCGGGGCCGAGCCGTGTCTCTAACTAAATGCAGGTCAAATTCGTGCGCGTCAATCAACGCGATGCCGAAATTCTCGCAATTATAATCTTGAAATATATAGTTTTGGACATTGTTATACGATAAATAGAATATGTAATTCGTATTTATCTAATAAACATACGATATAATGTCACAAACTGAGAACAGAATAGCGCACTATATCTTCGCGTGCATATTATTTCTGCTAGTTCACCAGGTGTAATTGGGCTTCCGGTGCAATGAAGTGACGTCACATTAACCTTTTGCTGCCGATGTCATATAGCTATTTAGTGATTTGTGTGCGTTTTGGACATCATAATCAATTTATATGTGTCATATGATAAATAGAATATGTAATTCGTGTTTCTCTCATATGATATTTATGAAACTCGTCACGAATTTTCAGTTTTCTCTTGCCGGAGGCTCGAGAAAACTGAAAATTCTTAGACTCGTTTCATAAATATCATACGAGAGAAACACTCATTTCATATCCTCTATATATACACGAATTGCTATATTAACCCTTTGAGTGCCAGGGGCCGATCTCATCGGCGCTAAACCTACAAAATAAGTCTGTTAAAGAATATAAGAATGAATTATTAGAATTGTAAAAAAAAATAAAAAAAAATTGTTAGACCAATGCATTCTCTTATATATGCGAGGCGACCTATGGTCGACTCGCATATATAAGAAATTGCATTGGCACAGGGTATATGGGTTGATACAAAAATTGGATCTGGCACTCAAAGGGTTAAATCAAAGACTTATTGGATGGTGAATTATTTTTAAGAAATAAGGTATTGGTACATTTTGTGTGTTGTCAACTTATATGTCATATACTCGAGTTATGTCAGATGAATAGGGATGAGCACAGGAGCTTGGAATTTGGTCAAAACCACTCTTTTATTGGTGGAACCATCACCCGGGACCAGGTCCCGGGTGGTGGTTCCGCCAATAAAAGAGTGGTTTTGACCAAATTCCAAGCTCCTGTGGGATGAGCTGCTGAGCAGTTTATAGATTTACTTATTTATGGCTGCTGATAATATGTTTCAGGAGTACGTTTTATATATAACCCACAGGGAGCCTCACATAGATGGAAGCATGTACTGTGGAGTGTTGTCTGCTCCAGTCTATGTGGGGCTCTCTATGGGTTTAAATATGCTTGAGGAGCAGGTTTTTTGTGAATGAGGCTTTCCCTGAGAAACAATTTAATTTGTTTATCAGCTGGTCTGAATTAGACAGAACAGATTGACCAACAAAAGGGTGGGGGGGGGGGGTTTACTAGGGAATTTATCTTCCATAGCCCCACAGGGGCTTGTAACATGCTCCGATGCCCCACCCATACTGCCCTTATGCATAATGCACCATCCCTATAGGCTATATAAACGTACATTCGGACGCAATGCATGTAGACAAAAAGATAGGCTTATAGTTTTCATAGACCCTTTAACATGTTGAGTGCTGGCTCCCATTCAATTACATGCAAAAAGTACGAGATAAAGTAATGCTCTAATTAATCGACTCCTTAACCACAGCAGAATTATGGGTAATTTTTCAGGATTTAGTCGGAAATATGGCTTGTTGCCATTCATCAGAAAGCTCTCGGGGAGAGCTTTCCGATTAATGTCAATAAGCCATATTTCCATAAAAAGTACGAGATAACTCGTAGTTGGCACGCAACGTGTTACTAGTAAGTGATTGAACAGAGTCCTATCTACAAAAGTTTGTGACCAGCTGCATATCATAAAGCAATGATGACTCTGATCTTAAACCTTTCATGACGGGAGCTGCGCTGGTGCAGTATTAAAGATCTTGTGCCAGTGCATATATTTACCTTGACCTTGTAAGCCATTGCATGCTCTTATATATGTGAGGCTCCCTATATGCGTCCTCTTATATATATGGGAGACTCGCATATACAAGAGAATGTATTAGCACAAGGTTTTCGCAAAATTTTAAGCCGCGGACACATTCCTATCATATCAAATTACTTCAGATCCATAGATTAATCTTAGTATTTCATAGATTAAAACTGGTTGGTTTTAATTGGCATTTATGTGATTGACCATCACTAAATTAGGGACCGAGGTGTTACAACAGCATTGAGGTACAAAAGTATGACAGGAATGTTCGGGAAGTGTCAACGATTGACCATATGACACTAAGGCCAGTTATTTCAAAGCTTGGTATGTACACATGTGCCTACTACATGTAGGTGTATATATGTCCTGGTAGCTAGGGGCCTACCTAGTATGTGTCATGGTGTTATACAAGAGATCGACCGTGACGTATATTGGGTCCATACATGGGGACAACCCAGTGAGTGTGGGTGGAGAGGATAGCATATGGTGTTACAACCCGCCTAGTCCAAAATTGACTACTAGTATACATTGAATGTATATATCTTTAGTATCCCGTAGATTTTCGACTACAAGTTACAACCCGTCCTGTCTCTATTACACTTACCCCGTCTGTCCTGTCAGATCTTTGTTTCTGTAAGTATTCATTATCTTCTGTCTTCGATCTTCCACATATATAGCAGAATATACTCCTAATGAAACTCATAGTGGTTAGAGTGACAAATGTTTGGTCCATCAACTGTTTTATTTATTAATCGAAAGTGGTTTTACTGAACTTTTAGCAATATGGGTTTTTCCGAATTTGACAAAAACTTAAAAGTCAAAGATGATGCAATGTAGCAATTCGAAAAGAGAAACATCCATCCATATACATACGTGTTGTGGTCACAATAAACGTTCTGAATTAACTAATATCACAAAGTGAGTTGGAATTGTGAAAATATATTGCTGTTTTGTTGCGCCATCAAAATAAAACATGTCATGTCTATTTATAGACAAGATGGCTGCGCCCACTGAAATCGCTAAATTTCTCTTAGAGGATTTCATAAAAATCACTGGAATGATTTCGAGTTGCAAACATTCTCTCTAAGTTACACATGAACTAATACTTTGGGCACGATTTGCATAATATTTTAATATTGTATTTCAAATCTTTCTTTCTTGGATAGTCTGTATGGAAACATTTTTCCAATTTTCGAGGTATTCCACAACTAACTGAACAAAGTGTCCTTCTTCTCCACACGACAGCTTGCTGTCATTTACTGACAATTATGAGCCGTCTGGTGGACAATTTAAATTCCAAAACAATATGGGACTCAATGCTGTTAGTTTGAAAAAAAAATGAGATGATGGTGACATTGATTTTTGAGCGTCTAAATTTAAAAATTGGGTGGTTGATATACCCTGCTGGACAAAACAAGTGTCAACTTAACCACGGTGCGGTTAGCATTGCCACCGCGGCTGAAATGCAACTACACTACAGCTCCACCGGCTAACTACAGTTGGGCCGCCATGTACTTGCCATTCGGCCATGGTGTAGTTGCCGCTGTGTTCGTTCATTAAACTGAAAAAAGATGATACAAACCAGAAATCTAACCATGGTGTTCATGCCGTCCGGTCGCGGTGTATTTGGCATTGGGCCATGGTGTACTTGCCGTTCGGCCGCAGTGTACTTGCCGTTCGGTAGAGCCCGAAGCCACCGTCGCACGCCGCGCCGCCAGCCATATTGGCCACAAGCCGCCGCCAGTCATATTATCTCCAACACCAGCCACATGAACAAATATCCGCAGTTAGAATTGTAAAATGGCTGACCCGTGTGCATGGGCTTATATGTTAAGCACAACTGTAGTGTTAATCAACTTAATTGCAAAGAACTAAACCGCATTGCCTAATATTGGCATAATCGCATGTACAAGGCATGGTTGTTATATTATCAGAATTCCTGGGCCTCTCAATGTGGAATAGACTATTCCAATGCATGGGTTAAAGTATACATTGTTTATTTCGACACGACTCAGTCTCGGCCATCACTGGCATTTGTCAATACAGGGGAGAATAGAACATAGTTTGACATATTATATCATTACTATCGGATTCATCATTCAATGATGCATGCATATACATGTATTTCAAGAATGTTGCCAGTGATGATAGCAGTCTGAAGTTGACAGAAGTCCCAATGTAACATATACCGATTAGATGGGAAACTACATAGTACGTCCATGCCAGTCCTTGAGTATTTTCGCCATAATGGAAAAGCCCAAAACCAAAAGAGCACGTGTGGTCTGGAATTCTACAGGTTCACGACAAATGCTAAAACAAACGGGGTCTATATAACCGGGAATTAGGACAATTTTGGAAACAAAAATATGCTGAATGACATACGTCTCAGCCGGCTGAGCCGCCATATTTTGTCAGCCACGAAAGTCGCAACTGAGCCAGCTTTAATAGCTAGCTAACTAGCCACGGAATTAGTTGAGCCAGCCGCGAAACCTATTTGTCGTGGCTTCGGAGTATACCGTTCGATCGTGGTGTACTTGCTGTTCGGCCCGCGGTGATCAACTGCAGTTACAAACTCTGACACCGCGGCCGAACAGCAAATACACCACGGTGGCAATGGACACTTGTTTTGTCCAGTGGGGTATATTTAAAAAAAATTCTCAGTCTTTTTGCAATGTGTTCTTTTGGCCAATATGGATGGCATCAATGATGATGAGAGCTGTGACTTGAATGTTTTTTTGTCTTCATTTGTGCTTGTGGAGGCTGGTAGCATACCAAAGCACTCAAATATGGACTCAGGTTCAAATTTGGGTAATTTTTTTAATAGAGAAAAAAATGGCACAACCTTCACATGAGAAGTTAAAAACAACTATACGTATATTATATATAGTAAATAACACTTTACCTGTGACAGAAATTGGAAATATGTGATACTTTCTTCCGAACTGAAATCTGACTTTGTGCACACTTACAGGGTCTGTTGTTGAGAAATTTCCACAAACAAAACTGAATCCTGGTTGGGGAGTTCTTTGTCAAGACTGCTTTGTTGAGAAATCCATATATTACAGCACAAAACATGATTTAATTCTCATGTTTTTGAAGAGAGTGATCAAATTTTGAAATGACACAACCAGATATCACACAGCAGTATTTGGCAATGACTGTATCCATTGTAAACTTGCTGGTGGGAATTCATTGCGTAATCTCTTGATTAATCCTGATTGGGATTTAGACCAGACTGGCCATGTTAAAACATAAGCTGGCTTGCTGAGGGTATCTGGCCTTGCACAATTACAGTCACAGTCAAATCCAGCTATTTGCTTTCTGGTGAAGTTGAGCCATAACATATACATGTACCCTGGCTTTGGAAAATTAAAATTAAATACATTTAGTTACTATTAAATGTGGATTTCTCAACAAACCGTTTCTTATGGAGTTCTCCTGAATCCTGATGTACTTTCTTTTATGGAAATTAGTTGACTGTTTTGTCTGTATGTGTGCACAAAGTCAAGAGTGTGGTTGGTAAGTATGTGCTATATATTTTTTAATCTTCTACCAGTATAGTGCTGTTAACTACGTATGATACATTGATTGTTGTTTTCTTTGAATTTTGTGATGTTTTTGATACTTTTCTACCAATTTTAAATTTGATAAACATATCCCTGGAGGCCATATTGGACTGGTTTGGTTAAACCTTAAATTCTGCTATGGGTGGAATGTTAGTTTATCTTTCTTTGTTTTATTTAGCGTGGACTGTTTTGTATTTTAATATATCAGCTGGGTATATAGATAGTTTGTGGTATACAATTTTATGGAAGACTGTTAGCCTGGTTTGTAGGCGGTATTCTTGTAGTGATTGCCAATCTAGTAATTTAGTGTCTGTAGCATGTCAGTTAATGAGCTGGTGTTATGAAAGCTGTTCATTACATGTCTGTGATAGGAAACCCCCACAAATAGGATTCTGTATCTGTAGAGTTTTCAATTCTTGGGTCAATGCTGGCCATATGTGCACTGGGATCGAGTAGATCCACCACCCAATTTGTCCAGGATTTATTTTGCCGATATAAGGATCTTTAACATGTGCACATTGTTGCACATCCATTTTAGTGTCGGCTCCCAATCCGACTGTGTTCCCAGTCTATGTCATCACTGGTCATGACATTATGAGAGGAGTGATGGAACGAAATTCGTCCATGAGCACGTGATTTTCAAATTTTGTCTGAGAATCTCTCACATTTGGAATCATTCTCAGAGTTCCAATCCTGGCATTAATGGTTGGTTCATCATGCCCATGGTACAGTACTGGGGATGCAGATGCCGGCAAATAGTTGGATTCAAACCCTCAACTGTGTCAAAGATGTAGCTCAGAGGTCGGCCCACAAACCAACTGAGCTATTCACTTGTTTTTATTTGTGATATAAATCTTGATATTTAAACAGGTAGATATTGATCACAGTTGTTGAAAATTCTGACAAAAATGATTCATTAAAGTGGGGCCCTCCGAATGTATTCGGTATTCCAAATGATATTCAAATCAGCATTTCAACATAGATCGTTAAGAAGAAATTTTTATAACTAAAACATGTGTTGCCATTTTCGATTCCGCATGAGCAGCCCTTAAAATTAGAAAAAAAATGTCCCACAGCAAATATAATGATGTGGCATGTTAGATTCCACATGTTGCCACGGCATTACTTACTGCTTTGGCCAATTTGGTCAATATGGTACACATATAGAGTAGACCATGGGGGTTCAGTTCGAAGTGAGACCCAAATTGGCAGACCCCCTCATATGACATTGAGATCAAGGTCAAGGTCGTCAACATGAATTTTCACTATAGGTTGTCTGGAATGTGCATAAGGGAGCTAAAAATTATGCATTGTGCATATTATTCATTACTTCACACTGGGGAGACATAATATGACTAACATCGTAATATTTGGGGGCTTTATATGAGAGCTGGAATGTTTTTGGTGACCTTGAACTTAAAATTGTGCCATGTTGTCAATTATCACTTGGGAGAGGGGATGGTTTAGGCATATCAGGTTAGATGTTTTATTCAAACATATTGCAACAATCATAATTATATCCAATATAGGTGGGGCACAAAGTGGCTCAGTTGGTAAGGTATGTGTTGCATTAGACAAACATAATCCATTCCAATTAGTGATGGTGAAACTGATTTGAATCAGCTGGCACACACAGAGATTCATGTACATGTAATTGGGAAAGTTTGTCAATTGCTTTCCTGCGTGCAGTGATTTATTCTCAGTGAGATATATCCTCTGCACAGCCTCTCCTCCACCTGTAAACCTGACCTGATATGCCATGATGTGACATAGCAGCTAAAACGACCATTAACCCCAATAAAACAAACAAACAAATATCAGTTTCTTAAATTGGAATGATGCGCTTACATACCACTAAGTGAATGGTGTTCGCTGATGTTGATTATTTTAACACTATCAAATACCTTATCAGGATGAATACAAGATCCAATGAGCAGAATTGGAACCATGTCTCACCAGCACACGGCACTTATCAACGAAGATACACCATTTAAAAAAAATATTATTTTCATCCCATTAATATTGTATTGTCATAAGCTAATACAGTTCAGACCATACGCTTGTCGCATGTAGTACTTCGTCAAAATGTATACCTGTTATGAAAATTAAACTGAATAAAGTCAAGTCGGCGATTTATTGAAATCATATTCAACTCCTAACAGCATGTTTCAAGATCTGTTTTGAGAAGAAAACAAATGTTTTGAGTCATGAGTGACAATAACACAGCCAGTAAGATTTGTGGAAAAATACCAATTTGAAGATAGAAGGCATTATAATGGTACCCCTCTCTGTGGTAAAGAAATTACCATTTCTACTGATTTCATTGAAGGAGGTGATAATGGCCAGATTCAGCCAAACATTCGTTTAACTTGTAACATGTGCTACTGTGGTATACTTGCTATGGATACACACTTGGCAGGAGAAGTCGTGTGATTTACGGCGCCAAAGCTACACGTTTTGAGATATCGGCCCAATTTGTAGCAGAATGTGTAACATAATCTGGTGGTAAGCGACATGTCCACAATGCAACCGCCGATATCCGTAATTGACTTCAATCAAGACACACGGAAACATTTGAATCTCCTATATTCTCCTACTGCATGAATAGCATTGGTTTTTCACTATAGAAAATCTTATCAGAAGATTGGATTATTCCACTTAATGCTGCTACACATTTGACACAAAACTTCCAAATGGCTTGACCATGTAAGTGTAGACGGAATTTTGGCATGAATCAGGTTACTTTCTTTGGCAATGGCAATACAAGTTACATTGGCAATACCTTGCTAATATACTGAAGAGAATTTGGGGGTTTTATTTTCAAAATTAAAAAAGTTTCATACTTAAGAGTTGGTACTACCTGACAAAGTCCTGAAATTACAGAATTGAAGAATTGTTCAGTCTCCGTGAGTGAGATATCGGACCACCTTCATAGATGGGTACACTGGTCAAGCGGTGTATGGGGAATTTGATCATAAGTGAAGATGTGCACAATGATCACATGAATCCAGAATACAGGCAATCTGTTCATCACTGGAAACTGGCACATTGGTTGCCTAGTTTCAGGATGTGCATGGGTGATATTGGTGCACTCGATCTGCACCATAATTCCAGGATATCGGATATAGGTAATCTGGTCACCGCTGCAGAAGTACTCTATGGTCAGCCAATGGCAGCCATGAATGTTCTGGTCACTTCTGGATATGGCTAATTTGGCCGACCACTGCTGGAATTTGTATTTGGTTAGCCCAGTCCCAGGATAAGAATATATTGTCATTGCTAGATATACGTGTAGGTCACGCTTTTCACAGCTGTTAGAGTACAGTGACTTCTCTTGAAATTGACCACCACAATACGGATACATAATATGGATATTCTAGACATCAATAGAGACAAGAGCACTGGTGTCCCAATTTCGGGATAGATACGTAGAATACACTGCCCCAGATGACTCGCAAATTCCTCCCAAATCCAACGACACAGGTAAACTAGAGGATTAGTCATATACCGGTGTATCTTATCTGGTCACCACTAAACTGTGGCACTTTGACTAATCAGTCCTATGTATCGCTATGCCACTACATGGGCTATCCTAGATGCTGACGATCCGAGGCCAAACAAATGTATGGTTTGCATGGGTATGTGTTAATATGTGTGGTGGGTACTTTAGCTGACCAATTAATGCTGGAATCAGTGATTTGACCCCTGCATTCATCCACCACGATGGACATGCACCCAGTTCCTAGACACCACTACTTTGGGAACTATTGAGGTACCGGATAACATAATATGGGGGAGACTATAGACATCCAGTTCCCCGACATCGCTGTTCTGTTCTGGCAATCTGACCAACAACTTTCTGAATACCGACACTATAATGAGATACGGGTAACCTGCCACTGATGTGAATATCCAGTCATTGTACATGTTATGCGGCCCATTGATACATAGATATACTAGTATATTGGCCACCCCTAGCTGATGACCATTTCACACATTGTCTACCAAATCGGAGATGTAAACACCAGAGAGCCAGCCTTTAGGATTCAGTGGCATAGCATTTTGACACTCTAAACAAGAAATGACTTATTGTCTGCGAAAAAGATATTATTATAGCATTGTTTGCACATTTCTTTCAAAACTAAACTTCCTTTGTTCAAGAGAAAACCAATACATTTTACCAGCAGGGTATATCTGAGGAGTTAGTGAATCAAAGGGTATGCTATATCACAATGCTAGTCTCTAGTTCGGCGACCAGAGTGATGGCCAGTAGACGATATACCACACAACAACCACAAGTCTCTAACCACACTGCTACAATTTATATGACACAGTATATGTCTGCTCGTGTCCAACATGGGGTGATTTTAGCACAATAACTGTCTGACCTTTCAAAGGACCAATTTCTTTAGTGTGGTGAGATCTCAACATTCACTGGGAGCGAACTTCTTGTTTATCAATGAGCTCATTCTCAATTGATGTACGAGTACTCAGAATTAGCACAAAACATGTAGGTATGATATATATATATCTATATTTACGGTCTCTTGTTTTTAGTAGGGAATATGTCTATATCCAATGCTCTTGTGTCCACACTCTAGTTCTGTTTTTATCATGACTTAATCTTTCGTAACAAGTTTTGATGTCAATAACATGATTGGTGATATTATATTCTGGACAACAAATCTCATTTATTGGGTGTGCATGCAAAACCCTCTGAACCCCTTGTTATCCATATACTGAACACATATGTGTCTAAATGTATAACTTGGTGGCATCATGTTGGCATTTTATTTCGTGACTTTACAGGTATATTGAATTTTTGATCTTCTTACCAACATTTACTGAAATACAGTAATGCTCTAAGTAAGAGACTTCTTAACCACAGCAGAATTATGGGTAACTTTTCAGGATTTAGTCGGAAATCCATATTTCCGACTAAATCCTGAAAAGTTACCCATAATTCTGCTGTGGTTAAGAAGTCGCTTACTTAGAGCATTACTGTATATGTTCATAAATTGATAGAATTCCTGAGATTTCAGTATTATAATATATTTATGTAATTTCTGACCAATATCGAGGAATAATTCAGGCTCAGCTCACACAATTAACAATTTTATAAAAATGAGTTTTGACCTTGACCTCAAGGTCATCTGGGTAAATTTAATGTTTGGGTCTCACTCTTGTAATGTACGCTGATATATATGGAACACAATGATGTGGAATGTGGTGGCATTTAGTGAGCATGTTAAATAGTTGGGACTTTATATTCATTTGTTCATGGAATTTTTGCAATTATTCGGATGAACAACTGACTTTTTGAGCTTCAATATGAAAAGTTCTCAAGATTTTTGTAGATTTTGTTATAAAGGTGACTAATATGGCCTATTTGAAGTCATATTTATGTAATTTTGATATGTATAAGTAATTTGTTGTCTTAAAAATGTTATAACTCATACCGCCAGTTAAAAATTGAAATTTTGACCTTTGACCTTGACCTCAAGGTCATCAAGGTCACTTTCACGCTTGGGTCTCGCTATTATATTGACCCCCATATCATGAACTATGTGTATACCAAGTTTCATGCTTTTATCCAATTTTGCACACTTTGGCCATTTTTGGGACCTTAGAGCCTCTACTATGGGGAATGCCTGTGTTTCTATTGTAACAGAGAGAGAGAGAAGTGTGGAAGTCGCACCAAAAGTTGGCAGCACCCAAAATCCCAAGCCAGTCACCCATCTAAGGACTAACCAAGCTCGACGTTGTTTAATGTCGGTGATCACACAAAGGGTTTAACGTCTGTGACCAAGAGATCTAGAACTCTCGTTCAGAGAAGTCATCAGCCTTCTATATTTACAACGCGAATTCTACACTATATATAAACAGATTTCGTTTGTTCTCTGTGTTAGCAAGAAAATGAAACATGATACTGGATCAGATATATGTCACAGGTTTACATCTACCAATATTTCAAGAATTGGGACTGTGATGTTATCATTGATATCCCGCCTGAAATCAGATTTTAAATAGCTTAGGCTCCTAAACAACTTTTCCGCCGAGGAGCATATATATGCTTAAACAATATGAATATTCTCCCTAGGATGTACATGTATGCTTACTGTCCTACGATTTATTGTATCTAATTTCCCAGCAATTTTAACATATTGGAATCAAATTCTATACAATTGTATGTGTATAATCTGATTTGTTATGATTATTGTAATCATTATGTGTCAAATAACCATATGGGCGTTTTAAAGCCTGAAATAAAACATCAATCAATCAATCAATCAAAACATTGATTTCCTCTGAGGGAGCTAATGCCAAAATTACAATAATTTATCGAACAGAAACTACAAAGTTTATAAACTTCCTCTTTCTGTATGAGAGGTTATTTACCAGACTTAAAACTTGGCATATTCTCTCCTATTGCTTATTGCGAATACTGTGCCATATTCGATTCAGTATTCGATTTTATCATAATCAAATCAGCAATTTTCCGCAAATTTTAAATCTGATAATGAATCAGGAGGAATCAAACCTCAATGTCCCGTCATCTGCAGATACATAGGATGGGTCCTCAAAGTCAACCGCGAACTTGTTCCTATTTACAGTAAATGTCAATGTAATCATTTTGAAAGAAAATAACATCACATATGTGAATCTCATTTTATATAACTGATTCCATTTAAATATTAAATTAAAATGTTTTAGAGATTGATTATGAGCAAGATAGTAATTTCAATTAATCATAAGCCTATATTCAACAACTCCATTCATTAAATCAACCTGCTTGTTGGTTATTTGGATCTGCCCATTTAGTTTATTTGCTCTCTCCATCAGAAACTTGAGTATGTTTTGTTGACAAAAATCGCTGGGAGGTGTTTCTTATTTCTCTGTTGGTGCCAGCTGTACCAGTATGCCTGGTTAGAGCACAGGATTTACTTCGAACTCCGTCTGAGATGTCATGTTTGTTTATGTTTTGACAACTGCGTGGAATAGGGACATTGAAACAGCAATAATATTAACCATCTCACAAACTGGATAGGATATTTCTCTGGGGAAACCATCGGGTGTATGTTTATGCATATTTCGGACATTTCTCTATGAGAGCCCTGCGAATCTGGGTGGGGGGGATAGGGTAGCCTGTCAAATTGCATATCAAATAAATGAGATTCGCAAATAAGGTAAGGTATGATCCAAACCTGGATATCAAAATACCAGTTTCAGAAAACTCGTGGAATATACTACCAGTTTTGTGGACATGGTAAATTAAGTGCCCAAAACCATGGGATAAAGACAAATTCAGTAATATTACTGTGTACTGGGTCAAAATGTGTTATACAATTACAAGGGCGTCCGATGGTTGATCGTGTTACAATGTATAAGACCCATGCACAGGAAGTCTGAGTCGCAAATATTTTCTCATATTTCAAATTATAAAAGTTGGTTCAGTTTGTGATTAAAAAATTATGAACATTGTAAGTCTGCAAATACATTTCAAGAATTCCTAGATGACCATATCTCTGATTAATTAAGATTGTTCGCATTCGTAAAATGTTTTCAATATTTCCAATGACTACCTGCATTTGCATGATGGGGTGAGAAATTCATATACAGTCCAACCCACCAAATTAGGAAAAATGTCTTCTGCAAATTTAATGATGTGTCATGTTAGATTCCAATTTTTCCATAGCGTTTCCCATGGTATTGCTTATATTGAAGTGGCTAATTTTGAGGACTGAATACACTGGGAGGTATATGATACAAATAAAGTAATGCTCTAATTAATCGACTCCTTAAAGACATATTATGTACTTGTTCGGGTGCGTGAAACTGATAAGTTAGTATTCAGGTGCTACGCCAACTGGAGGAATGTAACATTCTACTAACATCAACGAAAATCTCAAGCAAATCGACCGTACCACTCCATAGAAAACATTGTCTGAACTAAGCTAAATTGTAAATATTTACTACTCGAATCGGGACGCTTCTATCGGCGATAAACTAACGAAAACGATTTCGCCATCAGCAGTCACTGCATTTAATTAATTTATAAGAATGACGGTGTGTGTTGTCAATTTTGATATAATATTTGTAAAAATAACTACTTTGAACAAGATTACTCTCCATTTATATTCGATCACACAACCGGAGTGTTTCACATCACTTTAAACACAGCAGAATTATGGGTAACTTTTCAGGATTTAGTCGGAAATATGGCTTGTTGCCATTCATCGGAAAGCTCTCACCAAGAGCTTTCCGATGAATGGCAACAAGCCATATTTCCGACTAAATCCTGAAAAGTTACCCATAATTCTGCTGTGTTTAAGGAGTCGATTAATTAGAGCATTACTGTAAATACCGCAAGACAACAACAAGTAAGGCTAAAATTTTAATTGTTATTCTGAAAGACCTACAGTATAGGTAGATTTGAAATTTAGAACAAAGCATCTTAAACCTGTTGTATTTTTCACCCACAAAGGTGATTCGAATCCTATGATAAATTAGAATTTGCGAATCAAATGAAATCTAAAAGCTTCGCAGATCCCTATTCTTATTCCATAACTACAAATGAACAGTCAAATGGTGTCGGACTGCACTTCCCTGCACTTTTATTTGAGTCTGCATGTTTATTATATTTTATCAGGATTTCTACCCTGCACATTAATTTGGCCTACTTGTCCTGATATATAATTTATGGGAAAGGCTATTCTACCGCTAGCGGCAGAATAAGAGGGTAATGTTATTATGGCGCTAGCACAGAATAGGCTATTCTGTCGCTAAAAATAGTCGTCTAATGTAAATACCATGCAGAGGTGGCCAAGTTTGCCAAATATAAAAAATAAAATGAAGTTTTTTTTTCTCTCGGAACTTCAGTTTTGAAATTTGAAACAGACGAAAATCTGTCATGTAATGCGCGTAAATAATTGTCTGCAGGTCCACTCACATTGGTTGATAGTTTTCGTGATTCAGTTACTATGTTTTTCTATAAATTATAATTTAAGGTGAGTTTCAACAACAACAAAAAATAAAATTATTCAATAGTAGTCTTTCCATGTTCGAAAGATACAACTGCGAGATGCATGAGGTTTTACTCTTATTTTTGTTTGTGGCAGATTAGCCAAACAGGCTATTCTGTCGCTAGCGGCAGAATAAGGGATTTATCATATTAGACACATTAGGCTATTCTGCTGCTAGCAGAATAAAATTCGGAACTTACTATGCCACTAACGGCAGAATAGCCTCGGCCATAATTTAAACTAGTTTCTGATTGATCTTCAAATGATACAGCTGTCTGTCTCTAATGTGTGCTTTTTGATATTACCTAAGCGATCCACCCTTGTCTAATTTAATGCATGATGTGTGTTGTGACAATTAATGCATTTGCATCCCTATTTAACATCACCCTGCACAAAAAATAATGCAATAATGTGATATTGATTTTACTATGACATAGTTTTATTATTACAATTGTTATCAAGCAAACTTTTAACTTGGCCGTCTACATTCTCATGACACAAACAGCCCTGATGGTCTTCAACTGCAGCACTCTCCACCTCTCATACCCCTCCCCAAAATAGTAGCATGTCCTGTGACTCCTGTCCCAGTTTCTGTGAAAAAATAGGGGGGAAAAGATGGATAATAATAATCAATTCTATTATATAGCACATGTCCACATCATTATTACCCCGGTGATAGGGCATTGAGTACCTATCCTTTCTTAGGATGAAGCAATCAGAGCAGCGATTGAGTGCATCAGGATTAGCATACAGACTATGTCCACTGATTCTCGAACAAGTACTCGGTTATCAGGATTAGCATACAGACTATGTCCACTGATTCTCGAACAAGTACTCGGTTATCAGGATTAGCATACAGACTATGTCCACTGATTCTCGAACAAGTACTCGGTTATCAGGATTAGCATACAGACTATGTCCACTGATTCTCGAACAAGTACTCGGTTATCAGGATTAGCATACTGACTATGTCCACTGATTCTCGAACAAGTACTCGGTTATCAGGATTAGCATACTGACTATGTCCACTGATTCTCGAACAAGTACTCGGTTATCAGGATTAGCATACTGACTATATCTATTGATTCTCGAACAAGTACTCGGTTATCAGGATTAGCATACTGACTATGTCCACTGATTCTCGAACAAGTACTCGGTTATCAGGATTAGCATACTGACTATGTCCACTGATTCTCGAACAAGTACTCGGTTATCAGGATTAGCATACTGACTATATCTATTGATTCTCGAACAAGTACTCGGTTATCAGGATTAGCATACAGACTATGTCCACTGATTCTCGAACAAGTACTCGGTTATCAGGATTAGCATACTGACTATATCCATTGACTCGGTTATCAGGATTAGCATACTGACTATATCCACTGATTCTCGAACAAGTACTCGGTTATCAGGATTAGCATACAGACTATATCTATTGATTCTCGAACAAGTACTCGGTTATCAGGATTAGCATACTGACTATATCCATTGACTCGGTTATCAGGATTAGCATACTGACTATATCCACTGATTCTCGAACAAGTACTCGGTTATCAGGATTAGCATACAGACTATATCTATTGATTCTCGAACAAGTACTCGGTTATCAGGATTAGCATACTGACTATATCTATTGATTCTCGAACAAGTACTCGGTTATCAGGATTAGCATACTGACTATGTCCACTGATTCTCGAACAAGTACTCGGTTATCAGGATTAGCATACTGACTATGTCCACTGATTCTCGAACAAGTACTCGGTTATCAGGATTAGCATACAGACTATGTCCACTGATTCTCGAACAAGTACTCGGTTATCAGGATTAGCATACAGACTATGTCCACTGATTCTCGAACAAGTACTCGGTTATCATGATTAGCATACAGACTATGTCCACTGATTCTCGAACAAGTACTCGGTTATCAGGATTAGCATACAGACTATGTCCACTGATTCTCGAACAAGTACTCGGTTATCAGGATTAGCATACAGACTATGTCCACTGATTCTCGAACAAGTACTCGGTTATCATGATTAGCATACAGACTATGTCCACTGATTCTCGAACAAGTACTCGGTTATCAGGATTAGCATACAGACTATATCCATTGATTCTCGAATGAGTGCCCCCTCTCACATCACTTTAACTTCAAACATCTTTAAGAATATGTTCTGTACTTCAACATACATGTCTTTCCAGGATGGTTTGACTAGAATCAGCCAAGCTATGATAATGATATACATCAAGTGATCAACCTTCATTAAATGTAAGCTAGCAGAGGTACATGTGCAGAGTGGACATCATGGATAGTATTATAGTGATACCAGAGTGGACATCATGGATAGTATTATAGCGATACCAGAGTGGACATCATGGATAGTATTATAGTGATACCAGAGTGGACATCATGGATAGTATTATAGCGATACCAGAGTGGACATCATGGATAGTATTATAGCGATACCAGAGTGGACATCATGGATAGTATTATAGCGATACCAGAGACTTCATGTTTAATCTCACAACAGAGTGGACATCATGGATAGTATTATAGCGATACCAGAGACTTCATGTTTAATCTCACAACAGAGTGGACATCATGGATAGTATTATAGCGATACCAGAGACTTCATGTTTAATCTCACAACAAGATATAGAAGAGTTGAGGAGGGAAGGACAGGGATGTGACACTGTAGACTACCTGACTGAGCTTCCATCATACGCCGACTTCTTACAGAAGTATCTCATACCAAACAGGATATGTGTCTTATGTCCAAAATTAACTGAGTCCTGGAGATCACGACAAGAGTGGGTCACAAGCGATGGAGCACCAAAATGGGATCTCCTTGATTCAATGTTTGGTAAGATATAGGTGACTTCTTAGCAGGGTCTTTGGGGCTAGGTGATGGAAAAATAGGTGGGGAAATGGGAGGAAATTCCAGTTTTGCATTTTCCCATTGTTTGATGAGACAGAACAAACAAAAAGACTAGAAAGAAACCTTTATTATAAACTCGCAAATTGTTTATAACTTTATAGAATAATAGCAAATACTGGTTAGATACTCATTATATACATTACTCTGTTATATATACAAATGACACTTAATCATATATACATGTGTGTTTATATGTATCTGAAAATATATTGAAATTTCTATATACTATTATGACATGATGAAATTAAAAAGGGTCTGAATAAAAATATTAAAACAAAACAAAAGTAACTAATATAAGAACAAAGTTTATTTATTTATCCATGTTCAGCTTCGTGGTGATATTTTTAGAGACATATATTTTTACAGACAAATATATTGCAAGTGCCTTGGATGCCTTTATGCCTTGTTATGATTTTGTCCCCCAAGTGAGGAATGGGTTACACATGGACTGGTCGTTATTGGCCTCTCGGTTTTTATCCACAGGTTCAGAATGGGTTAAGGATGCACTAATCGTTTTTGGCCTCTCGTTATTTATCAACAGGTGAGGCATCAGTTCCAGTAGCAGATTGTAAGGAGGAGGAGAATTACTCACACACAAAACAAACCATGACGATGAAAGACTATCTTAAATACTGGCAAGATCATATTAATAGAGGCTACCCCCAGGACAACAGATGTCTCTACCTAAAAGACTGGCATTGTACAAGGTTAGTGGTTACCTCCCCAGGACAACAGGTGTCTCTACCTAAAAGACTGGCATTGTACAAGGTTAGTGGTTACCTCCCCAGGACAACAGATGTCTCTACCTAAAAGACTGGCATTGTACAAGGTTAGTGGTTACCTCCCCATGACAACAGGTGTCTCTACCTAAAAGACTGGCATTGTAAAAGGTTAGTGGTTACCTCACCATGACAACAGGTGTCTCTACCTAAAAGACTGGCATTGTACAAGGTTAGTGGTTACCTCACCATGACAACAGGTGTCTCTACCTAAAAGACTGGCATTGTAACAGGTTAGTGGTTACCTCACCATGACAACAGGTGACTCTACCTAAAAGACTGGCAATGTACAAGGTTAGTGGTTACCTCACCATGACAACAGGTGCCTGTACCTAAAAGACTGGCATTGTACACAGTTAGTGGTTACCTCACCATGACAACCGGTGTCTGTACCTAAAAGTCTGGCATTGTACAAGGTTAGCGGTTACCTCACTATGCAATTTACAAATCATGTACATGTAGAACCTCAATGATGAATGTTTTGGGTGACAAATCTATACTCTTATATACTTAGACCAAGTCTTCTCCATCCACAACAGCTTGATATCAGTTGATTGATTTGGACCGAGTCCCATCCCGTTACTCTTCTATAATGGACTTTATGTCCCGAATCATGGGAGGGAGTTATCTGGCATGTATGTCTTCTGATTAGGTCAATTGGAAGCTTTTATGTATATGAACACAGAAGGGGCCTTTCCCCAAGCATGATGATATCAAACATGCATATATAGGTCGATTAAATGTTAACCCTTTACCCAACAGAACGGCCCTGTGCCAATGCATTCTCTTATATATGCGAGTCGACCATAGGTCGCCTCGCATATATAAGAGAATGCATTGGCTTAACACATTAAAAATTATAAAATTGTTAAAGAATGTAAGAAAAAATGGTAAAAAGTGTTTTTTTTAGGCCAATGCATTCTCTTATATATGCGAGGCGACCTATGGTCGACTCGCATATATAAGAGAATGCATTGGCACAGGGCATAACTGTAATCATCACAATGTGGTCAATGAGCCGGTTCCAATGATATCCATATTTGTATGGTTTTATTGAGACAGACCCAAGATATTTTAGGCTGTTGAAGCTTTATTTGGCCGGTTTTGGCCGGTTTGTTGGGTAAAGGGTTAAAGCAACAAGATTTATAAGTAAACAAAGCACAAAGCCTTGTTTTCCAGAGAATTTTGATTTGTCGATTTATCAGAAAATAAACAATACATTAAACGATTGTATCATCACTATAACTTTTTCTACATAAATGATGTAGCATTTTGAAGACAGATTAATCGTGGACATATCAATGATTAATCACATTCAGGAGGGAATGCCTGGGCTCCAGATGTTTTGAAGGAAAGGCTGTTATAGAAGAGCAACAACTGGGACTCGGTTCAAAGTAGCATGATCCCCAACCAGTATTCCAAGATGTTGTGGACCGAGAAGACTTGGTCTGTTATATACTGTGCACTGACTTGTATGTGGGGGTGGGCCTCTTTCACATTTACTCCTTATTTGAGCTGACGAACAATCATTTACACTGAATCTCAAATCATTTGGAGTTATTTGCGCTGAAGCGCGCAAATATTTACACTGAAGCTCAAATCATTTGCGTAAATCATTTATGGTACTCTGAAGTGTAACGCATTGTTGTGAAAAAGGCCTCCCTTACACTCAGACAACTTTTGAAATTTTGTCTCACGAAAACCCGCCCATACATAGATGGGGCCACGGCCATGCAGAAATTCTGCTATTAATCCTTAACTTGCCAGAATTGCAAATTTCTGCCCACAATAAAATGACAGACACACCTGGACCTCCTGTGACCTCCACTTGTGTGTAGTGGAACTACCATCTACTATATTCATGAAGAAACAAGTGAGAAACGCTCACATAAGTGCGGCAATTAACCCCTGATTTGCCGTGAATGAAGCTGATAGATCGGACCAAGAGTGGTGTTACTCACCACATATATAACGCAAACTCAAAAAGATCTCTTAACTGAAAAAGAAATCAGTCATGACTAATTCCTTTGGCACAGGCAACAAGTAGTATCTTTGGTCAGATTATTATGAGATTGATATATAGATGGGAACGAATCATGTTGGGGTCATTTGGCAAAAAACATGGCAGCTAGTGGCCATCTTGGATTTCAAAATTCAATCCATTATCATGGGCTACATGCTGGATGTGTTCATCTGATCATCATAAAATTTCTCATGGATGTTAATATTGACATGCAGATTGGAACGAGTCATTTTGGGGTCATCATTTGTATTTTACTATTTGCATGACTAAATCCTTTGGCACACCCTCATCTGATCATCATATTTCAAATCACCAAACTTGATACATCGCCTGGAATATTTGGTGGCCTGGCAAAAATTCTGCTAACTTCTTCAAGAAATAGTACAGACATGCGCGGACACCATTATGAGAGGTCATGAAAGGTCGCGGCTACATCGCGGTACAATCAGTGCATTATAGTGGCGACCCAAATTAATTTTGGAATAGAAGGCAATGAAAAGTTTTGCCATCACCAATAATACGGTATGTTGTGATGGTTGACATGTGGATACATAAATATACATATTGAAGAATCAGTAATCATGTTTTATTCATGTAAATAGTCATGTTATATGGCACCATGATGGTTGCACATGGAAATACTATGTGTTTACTCACACTGACCCAAGCAGACAACAGTCATCAATGCATATCTGTCTGGGGGGGGGGGGGGGGGGTACAATAAGATATAACTACTCATCAATGAGTGTTCAATAAAGAAAATAAAGAAAGGGTTCATTTATATAACACACCTGTATGGAGCCTCACACGGACCCAAGCAGACGACAGTCGTCAGTGTATCGCTCTCTCTCTCTGTCAGTGGCTCCATAAGGGATAAATACTCATCAATGAGTGTTTATTAAAGAAAGGGTTAATTTAAATAACACACCCATATGGAGCCTCATACGGACCCAAGCAGACAACAGTCATCAGTGTATCTTTACCTCTGTCGGGGGGCTCCATAAAGGATAACTACTCATCAATGAGTGTTTACTAAAGAAGGAGTTTAACAATGACCATGTATATCTGTTTTATTTCAGAGACTATCCAGATTATGATGCCTATGTTTGGCCAAGATACTTCAAATCTGATTGGTTGAATGAATTCTGGGATATTAAACATGATGGCGCTGATGACTACAGATTTGTTTACATGGGTCCAAAAGGAACATGGTTAGTCACATGTGGCACCAAAACAGAACATAGCTGCACTGTGTTGTTTTGGGTTAGGCCATAATAAAATATATCTGTATTGCCGTTAACACCCTCTCAAATACCGCAAATACCGCGCCCAAAACTATTTTTTGGAAACATGTATTCGATGTATTTTGGCCTTAGTGATTATCATATGAGAGCATCCCATGAGAAACCAATACTAGCTAGTATGTCTCTTGATTTATCACATACCCCAAACACAAACAAATGTCTTATTGTTCTGAGATATTCAAATCCCCAGACATTTGCAGAATAAGGTCCCCAGAGGGTGAATTTAGTAATGCCATCCTGCACAGCGGACTAGCATCACTAAATTCACCCTCTGGGGACCTCATTCTGCTTGGGCCTCATCTGCTATGGACAGTATCTTTATTATCAAATTAACAAGTTTTTTAGTTTCGTTGGAAACTTCTGTAGAAAGTTTCTTTTTCTTTTTTAGTTTATTTTCTCTATATCTTTAAATTGGCAGATGACACAATGCATAATCGAGGTGCCCAATGGGTGTCCATCACCATCTAGAAACATAAATCACGAGTAGGAGATGAGGCCATGCAGAGTGAGGTCCCCAGAGGATGAATTTAGTGATGCTAGCCTGCCGTTTGGGTAAAACTGGATCTGATATCTTTCAGAGTTCAGAGCAAATTACCACCTATAGAATCATGTCCTCCGACCTAAAATATGCGTCAAATACCTAATAAATAGCATAATACCAATAATTTCATCTCCGCAAAATATTAAGGGTCTATCGTCGCTTGGAAGTCACATTTTTTCACTAAATTTACGTTTTAGAATTGATATATATATAGAGAAATTGTGTACATATATTTTAATAACTGTTCCATTGATGTATTATTTAAGATACCCTTTTAAGAAATCATTTAAATTCATCTTGAATTAAATGCAATGTTTGTTTCAACAGACAAATTTAGAATTAAACTCGAGTCATTTTCAAATTGAATTTGAGTCGTCGGTAGTGCAATGTTTGTTCCAAGGGTAATGGGTGCATCTTCACCATCTGGGAACTTAAATCTGAGTCCATGTCACTAATAGCAGATGAGGCCATGCAGAATGAGGTCCCCAGAAGAAGAATTTAGTGATGCTAGCATCACTAAATTTACCCTCTGGGGACCTCATTCTGCAAATGTCCATCACCATATTTTGAATCCTGACCCTAGATGACACTGGATTCATCATCACATATTATAACATTGATTGGTATACACTGAATTCGTCATCACATATTATAACATGGATTGGTATACACTGGATTCATCATCACATATTATAACATGGATTGGTATACACTGGATTCGTCATCACATATTATAACACGGATTGGTATTCAGCTTAGATAACAAAATATTTGACCAAACTGACTTGGACTTGTTCCCGCGTCTCTGACTTTGTTAATTTTTTTTAGGACACCATTCCACTCAGACGTTATGAAGTCTCATAGTTGGTCTGCTAACATCTGCGGCAAAAAGAAGTGGTTATTCTACCCACCAGGTAAGTCGCTATGGTTATCAATTTAATTCAATTGGTAGGCAGAAAACAACGCACATCGTAATTGAGAAAGTTTTATCAAATAAATTGCAGATGGTGCTAAGATATAATTCGCGATAGCGTAGTTATGTGCCATCCGCAATGAGTTCGATGAAAGGTTCGAGATTATGATGAAAGGTGTGTCTACACCATTGTGTCAGATAATTTCATGAATGTCACCTTCATTGATATTATAGCTACCGTTATTATGGTTTAACCCTTTACCCAACAGAACGGCCCTGTGCCAATGCACTCTCTTATATATGCGAGTCGAACCATAGGTCGCCTCGCATATATAAGAGAATGCATTGACTTATCATATTAAAAATGATAAAATTGTCAAAGAATGTAGAAAAATATTATAAAAATTGTTAAAAACTGTAAGAAAAAAATATAAAATTGTTAATGAATGTAGGCCAATGCATTCTCTTATATATGCGAGGCGACCTATGGTCGACTCGCATATATAAGAGAATGCATTGGCACAGGGCATAACTGTAACTATCACAATGTGGTCAATGAACCGGTTCCAATGATATCCATATTTGTATGGTGTTATTGAGACAGACCAAAGATATTTTAGGCTGTTGAAGCTTTATTTGGGCGTTTTTGGCCGATTTGTTGGGTAAAGGGTTAAGTCTGATGAATAAACGTAATGATCAGATGGAGTACCTTTAAGTCTGATGAATAAACGTAATGATCGGGGCATCACCCGAAGCAGATCGTTGACTTAATGTAAATCATCTTTCATGGTGACGGTGTCAACAAGAATAGTTCCGGCTTGTATTCCAGTAGAGGTATACAATAACATGTAAGCTAGGGGTGGTAGGTACGCCCAGTGTCGCGATACAATACGTATCGCGATATGCGGGTCGCGATACAATACATATCTAGATACGATACCCTAGTATTTCTGGATGCAGCCCTTCAAATGGAATTCCAGTCTTAGTAAACTTAGCGTACATTTGCTCCCAGAGTCGCGCACGGTACTTGTACTTCGAAATTCATTTACGACTGATGGAATTCATGAATTGGTTGAAAAAAAACATATATTCAATCATAGTCATTATTTAATAGTTCATTAATTTGATTAATCCTTCAATACCAGCTACTTCAGTTCATTGGAATGTTTTATGTAAGGCCAAGGTCGTATGGGATTACACGACTTTCACGTACAAAAACATACCACGTTTGTTGTTTAACACTTTCGCTGCCACTACGAGTTAACTCGTATTAAACGGTTCCATGGGGACTGCTACTACGAATTAACTCGTAGTGATGTCCATACCACATAAATAACAACAGAAACCAGAAGCAACATCAGTTTATGCGCAAATACATACCGAACGATCCCATTGGTCGATTGTATATGTATAATTAGAATGGCTTCAGATACAACGCTTTCTTCACCCCAATAAAGGGGTGGGGTGCCGTTTTAAATCTTGCAAGTACACTCCAATTCACCATGATCTCTTCCGTACATCACTCACCCATGGTAGACATGTGCAAATAGACCTTTGCTGGACATTATAGAGGGTTTTCGTTGCATAGATCAGTAACCAGTTAGCTCTAGAGTTTTCCGGTCTCACTTGAAGCTATATAAACCTATACTGATAATAAACCCCAGTGTTTGAGGGGTGGGTGCAAACCACTGCAAGGTTCGCCAAATATCCAATTTTGGCTATATACCGTACTATATAATAGAACAACACTTACATGTATCTTGAGATTAGTTAGAAATCAGAACCATGCTTGAGTTCGCTAATTTCTAAATTCTAACTAATCTGATTATCAGCTCTGTTTCTATGTTTATTACACATCTCGAACTTACTCAACTGGTTTTATAACTGCATGGTTACATTCTGAGAGTGGACGAATACGAATATAGCGCTAGAGGCTGTTGGAAGCTCGAGCCACCCCTACATAAAGTATAGGCACAAGCGAATACCTGTGGCTTGTTTACCATGCATGCAAGTTCAGTTCCCTGGTAAAGAGTGCACAAGTTTGTATATATAAATTCATGTATCGTGACTTATACAAATGTTTAGTCGACCAAAATTGGGTTATATGATGCTGAAACGTGTTGTAGAGCGCTACTACGAGATAACTCGTAGTCGGCACCTGGGACGGAATTTACCAGTGTGCATCGCTGGTGCCAGCTACGAGTTATCTCGTAGGTAAATCAGTATTACATTTTCGACGTCTTAGATGACGTAGAGTGTACCAATGTTTGTATATAAATTAATTTACCGTGTCTTATACACGATATGGTTGCACCTGTATAGCACTCTTCATCATATATGTTGTAGAAAACGTAATTTTATTTACCTACGAGATAACTCGTAGCTGGCACCAGCCATGAAACACTGGTAAATTCCATCCCAGTTGCCGACTACGAGTTATCTCGTAGTAGCCTTGTGACATGTAACTACTATCGGAAAAACATGCAATCCCATGTTGGCATACGGGATGGAATTTCCAATTGGTTTTCGGCAGTGTTAATTCATTTACATGTGCCTCATGTCAATGTGTGTGTAATAAAATTGACCACCAATATTACCACATGAATGCGATCAACTACAGTCAATTATATTGCATGAATGCGATCAACTACAGTCAATTATACCACATGAATGTGATCAACCACAGTCAATTATACCACCGATATCACCACATGAATGCAATCAACCACGGTCAATTATACCACATGAATGCGATCAACCACAGTCAATTATACCACCGATATTACCACATGAATGCGATCAACTACAGTCAACTATACCACATGAATGCGATCAACCACAGTCAATTATACCACAGATATTACCAAATGAATGTGAAACAGTATTCTTCATGCAATGTTTATATGAAAGTCGGCATTATAATTCATGCAGTGCACAGCGCTCACGAAAAATTAACTGGAAACATGGCGGTCATGAGAAAATTAATGCAGTGTACGGCGGTCACAAATAAAATTAATGCGACAGTTATCAACTGCGCTACCAGGGTTAAAAAAAAAAATACCGTAGATACAACATGTCAACCGATAGCATTCGTGGTGACGCAGGTTTGTCGATATGGCTTGAGTTCCAGTGTGGAATGAGAGGAACAGACTCGAGTTCTATCCTTCCATGATAGCACAAGTGCTGTGTCAACAAACAAATCACAATTCATAAACAAAGCATCATATAACAATACCTAATTTAAGCCTTTCATGACGGGAGCTGCGCTGGTGCAATATTAAAGATCTGTGCATTGCATTTTCTTATATATACGGGGCTCCCTGTGGGAGACTCGTTTATATAAGAGAATGCACTGGCTTACAAGATCAAGGTAAATATTGTCAGGCCAATGTCTATGGGAGACTCGCATACATGTATATAAGAGAATGCATTGGCACAATGTTTTCACAAAATTTCAGGATGCTCCAGTCTTGAAAAGGTAACACTTGATAAACTCTAAAATGCATAATGAACATTATTTTTAACGTTCATAGGGGAGGAGCGGAAGCTGAGAGATTGCCATGGTAACTTACCATATGACCTCACATCTGACACAGTTAGCGACAGTAAGCTGTATCCACAAGCTCAGGAAGTGACTCGATGCTTTGAGATCATACAGAAGGCGGGTGAGGTGGTGTTCGTTCCCAGCGGCTGGCATCATCAAGTCTTTAACCTTGTTAGTATTACGAAAGGTGTAGTTCTCTTTCGAAAGATGTTTTCATAGGCTGCATTTTTCTACGCACACTTTATTTAGTTGTATAACATCGGTTCGCTTCAAAAAAGTCGTAAAACCGATAAAATCTTATTTTGGCGCGAAAACTTTTTATTACAAATTCATAATCTATGCGGTCGATTACACCAGTAAAATTCTTATCCCTGCTTTAATCCAATGAGAAATATACAACATTTTTGAAGTAATAATATGTGATCTTATCGTCAGTTCGCTATTTTAAAAGATCGTCTAAAACTGCAATTCAGAACACGGAATACGGAAATTCTTTCTCACAATCAGTTCATTATAAACAAATGCTCAAAAGATTGGTGACCACTTATTATGATGCAATCTGATCCCATCATTCATTAAAATGGTACATGCACGTATCGAGCTCTATCTGTGGAACTCAGTCAACCGTCCTTAATTATAATGCCTACAAGTGAATTATATGACATATTTAAAGTGAAAGGTGTAGTTCTTTTGCGAAAGATATTTTCATAGGCTTAGCAGAGTTATCTATCGTGGAAACGTCAACATGTGAACTAACCGTCTGCGTTTTTTCTAACCATACTTTATATAGTTGTATATATGTTCAAACCTTGAAATAGTGTGTCTGTCATTTGCAGAATGAGGTCCCCAGAGGGTGAATTTAAATTTTTAAATCCAAATTTTGTATCTTCCAAAATCATTGAAATCTTTGCCAACATGTTCAGCTGTTACTTTTTTAGCTCAGCTTGATGAAGTCAAGTTTGTGTTATTGCCATGGGTTTGTCATCCGTGGGTGTGTGTATGCATCAACCCTAGAGGTCACATCCCTCATCCAATGTTTATCAAACTTCATATGGATTTGTTGTGGTGACCTCCAGATAGGTGGTTACAATTGTTTCTGAATTCTGTTAAAGTGATGTGAAACACTCCGGTATGGTGATCAAATAGAAATGGAGAATAATCTTGTTCAAAGTAGTAATATTATATCCAAATTGACAACACACACCATCATTCTTATATGAATTAAATGCAGTGACTCTCGATAGCAAAACGTTTTCGTTAGTTTATCGCTGATAGATGCGTCCCGAATCGAGTAGTAAATATTTACAATTGAGCATTAAGTTCAGGCGATGTTAGTAGAATGTTACATTCCTGCAGTTGTCATAGTGCCTGAGTACTAACTTATCAGTTTCACACACCCGAACAAGTACATAATATGTCTTTAAAACACATGGCTGCCAGAGGCCATCTTGGATTTTACTCTTTGTATGGCTAAATCCTTTAGCACATCCTACAGGCCATATCTCTCACCGAATCATCACCAAACTTCATATGGATCATTGGGGTGACCTCCAGATGGGAGCTTAACATTTTTTTTCCGAATTCTGTTAAAAAAAATATGGCCGACAGCATCCATCTTAGATTTCATATTTGTTCAATTATTATACCCCCACTTTGGAAGAAAATGGGGGGTATACTGGATTGACTGCGTCCGTCCGTCAGTCCGTCACACTTTCTCTGTCTGTCCGTCAGACTTTCTAACTCGAACAACTATGAACCGATTTCAATAAATTTTTTGTATGCAATCTCCTTATGACCGCCTCTCCGCATGATGCTAATTGCGGTGCAGTCCGACTTTCTATTTTTAAGTTACGCCTTACTTTTCGACTTATTTTGACTTAGAAAATTCTGTCTGACTTAATCCGAATTAATAACTTTAACAAATATGAACCGATTTAAATAATTTTTGGTATACATGCTTCTCACAACACCCTCTCTACATGATGCGGCTCAGGGTTGGCTCGGACTGTTTTTCCTAACATTACACTTCATTTTCGACTTATTTTGACTTAGAAAATTTTGGGATTTATTTTGTGTGGATGCTATCAAGTTAGGATATTTTCCGGAAGTTTCTTCGAATATGGGTTCGGAACAATCATTTTTACCACAGTTAAGTTGCGTTTCATTTTCTACCCTTTTTTGGGTTTCTGCAATCATTCGAACAAATATGAACCAATTTGAATATTTTTTTCTGTACAAGCTTCTTGCGACATCATATCGATATTATTAATCCAAATTTTTCTTTAAAGTTAAAAATCTTTTTTGTTGGGTTTACGGATAATGCGAGTTGAATTTGCCACTGTGGGGGTATGCTAGCACGCGAGTGCACACCTCTTGTTTTTTCTGAATTACAGCCCATTAATATTTAGTCTATTTTTAGCAATTTTACGACCGTTAGCATGATAATTTGTTTCTGTTGAAACTGGTGGCCATTTTGGATTTCACTTTTGAATCTATAAGTACACCCTGCAGCCCACATTTATTGACGAAATGTTTTGAAAATTCCCAGGCATGATTGGAATCGCCTCTAGATGGGAGATATTGAAAAAAATGGCTGCTGGCAGCCATCTTGGAATTTACTCTTTGTATGACTAAATCCACCTACAGGTCACATCCCTTATCCAATTGTCTCTAAACTTCAAATGGATCGTCGGGGTGACCTCTAGATGGGATCTTACCATATTTTTCTGAATTCTGTTAAAAACATGGCCGACAGCAGCTATTTTGGATTTCATATTTGAATCCATCGGCACACCGTGCAGCCCACAGTTCTTTGCCAAATGTTTTGACAATTTACAGGCATGTTTGGGAGTATCTCCAGATGGCCGCAATGGAATTTGAGCAAATTTGATAAAATAAACATGGCCGCTGGCAGCCTTCTTGGATTTTACTCTTCACATCACTAAATTCTAAAAACCCTGCAGGCAACATCCCTCATTGGGAGAGGAGGTACTCATAAGTGAGTCAGCACTTGTCCTCCAATCCCATTGTCTATAAAAATGTATGTATCATTTCCTATATGTGTTATTGAAATTAGACAAATAAATATGTTTGAACTAAACATCCCTCATCCAACTGTCACTGAACTACATATAAATTGTCGTTTCTGTTTGACTTACATTCATTCATATTTTGTATAATGAATTTTTCACAACAATATCTCAATCGAGCTCGAAAACCAGGTTTGTTCAATTACTTTTACCTGAGTTATGGCCCTTAGTTATTCCATTTTAGCAATTTTATGACCTTAGCGCAATAACTTGTTTCTGTTCAAAACTATCAAAAGATTAATTGCACTCTTTCTTTCTTGACAGGAGGATACCATTTCCATAAATCATAATTGGTTGAATGGTTGCAACATTGATTTATGTTGGAAATTCATCAAGGATTCCTTGCAGAGTGTGAAGATGGAGATATCTGACTGTAAGCCGATGATGGACGATGAAGAGTGGGTTAATCACTGTCAGGTTAGTGTTGGGAAATATAAACATGTCAAAAATGTAAATTCCACCTCATATATTGCAATATATCTCTGGAGCTCTGCATCTTATTGGTGAGCATTTTTGAAGAGCATGTAAAGTGATAATTGAGAAAGAAACCTTTCATAAAAAAAAGTTTGGCATTTGGAATCATTCAGCAGACTATGTATTTTCTAACAGGGTTTGTATATGCCACATATATGATTAAGCGCTATATAACAAAAACTGTGTGTTGCCTAATAAACGTTACGCTTATATAAAAAAAAAACTGCGTGTTGCCTAATAAACATTATGCTTATTACGTCGATGTAGCTTTATTAGGTAGGTGACATAATTACATGCACCAATCTACACTGGACAATATGGCAATAAAATCGGGACTGACTTCGAAGACCTACATTCTGGGCTGGCAGCTAGACGATTTGATTTGATGTCTATATTGGCTCCCCAATTCGATATCAGATTTCAAATCAACGGATAAGTGCCGATTCGCAGGACCCTAAAATTATTCTCGGGATAACTGACATTTGCCCAATAGACTTTTTATGTTCCCAAAGACCGAACATCAGTTGCTAAGGGCATTTGGACATTTACACATTGTTAATCAAAGACTAGCCAATGACATCGTGGCGTTTAGAGTGTTGGTGTTTGTAATTGTCTTTGGTGTGTTTTTACTGCTGAAGTTCAATGGCATAAAACAAATCATTCTAATCAAACTAGTAATTTAACCCAATTGGTACATATAACTATGTCATCAGCGACCAAACGCCTTCATTCCCATAATATGAGCGATGTCTATATTTTTCTGTAAATATGTCAAACCTCTCCAAACCGAACACCCTGCAGACCAGCCCTTCTGTTCGGTTTAGAGAGGTGTTCGGTTTATAGAAAGTATTGATGTTGTTAAAAAGAGTTGTCAAAGCACAACCAACTCATTTTGGATTAATTGAAAATGTCACTGACAAAATTAATGTAGCTATGTGCTTATTTCACACATTGAGTGAACAATGGTGACTTCATAGAGAATAGAGCACTGACATTTTGTTTTTACATCAATCATTGCACTGAAGTGAACTTCATTTTTACGACCACTGTCCAAACTAATTACTAATGAAGCACTCTAAAAATACACGATGGTAGTGTATTGTCACCAATACAGTTTAATCAACCTGTCCCAATGAATGAGCCGTCATGAAAAAGACTGCTCAGAGTTGAATATAGACCAGAGATTTAAACTTATAAAGGATCCCCAGTCTTCACCAAAGCCAACAAGAGCGCAGCATCAAGTACGTCAAATGTACCGCACATGCGTTTGTTTGGTGTCAATTTCCGTGTTTGGATTACGGAGTTAAAAATTAATGTATTTGTTCACTTATGGACTAGACTATATTCGGAATAGAGAGTTTCTGGTTTCCAGAGGTAATTTTTAATGAGAATGCACTTGGGTGAATTCTCGACCGGACAATTTGTTCGGTATGGAGCAGGATTCGGTTTATAGAGGGTCCTGGTTTGGAGAGGTTTTACTGTACCAAGAGTAAGATCATCAGTAGCACAAGACAGCAACTTGAAATAATTAGGATTTTCTGTCCATACACACAAATATCTCAGTGATGCATGAACTGCAATTTGATATGTAGATTCGCTATTGGTTTTTCAAAAGAGGCCCAGCCCCCATGGTTCAAACTTTTGTTGGCAAGACACCACAAACATGCCAAACTTGTGATGGGCGCAAATATAGACAGTCCCAATGAGTGCAGTCTAGTTATATATGTAAATTGCGGAGGTAACTAAGGACGTCAACCAGCCTAAATGACATCATGGTGATTTTGGGATGTTTTTACGTCCATAATTCACCATAATTGATATACAAAATGCATAAAACGGATATGCGTTTTCACTCTAAATCATCTATAAAGATCTTTGGTTTGATCTATCATGAATACTAATTAGTTTGCTTGAATCAGCTTGATCTCCATAATGATAGGGCGTCATCGTAGTAAGGAATGAAAAATTTAGGAAAATGACAGAATTGCCCCACAAAAAGTAAGTTTTGCGAGATGGATAAATATAATATTTAGCTAATGCTGTCGCTCAATCCATTTATGTCCGTTAGGGGGGATTTCGCATCTATTGGACTCGAAAAGCCACGCAAGGCACTTGCTACATATCTTATATTTTGAAACTGATCTATATCAATTCTCTTAAACTAGGGGGACCTAAACTGGAAAAAAAATATCTGTCTATCAATTATTTACAAAGAACAGCACACAAGTTGAGCTAACTGTAAAAAATAATTGTTGGTGTCAAATTTATAAAAAAAATAAGAAATTAACCTTGAAAATGAGACCGCAAAATTTGTTGTTTCCTGATTTAGTACATGCTCATGCAAACTTGTGCTCAGAATTGTTTTTCAAATAATGATCATATTTGCTATTCTTTCACTAAAATTATTGCCCATTTAGAGAATAAAAATGGTGATACATGTATGTTAAATGAATCAAAAAAATATTTTTGCTTGTAAAAATTTATATATTAAGGCTAATAATTTAAGTTGCCAATTCTCATGATAAATATTTGGTTCTGATCAGGTCAAGTGAGGTCCACTGATTGTTTAATTTTTGCTCATATTTTCAGCTGATGCTCAAAGCAGACAGCGGAATTGATTTCAAAGACTTCTATCAGATGTTAAGTGTTGTCTCCATGAACAGATTCAAAAGGATTTCGGAAATACGAAAAACTCGTTCAGGAGATCAAAATTCCAATCAGAAATCTGTGACTGTTACCGACACATCTTTCAAGCATGTTCATAGATGTCAATGTGCGAAAACATCTGAAATGGATTCATCTGAAAAACACAAGGTTTTTATGATTTGTTCTGAGTTGGGTGCTCATGTTGACATCGAAAACTATCGAACTAGAGGAATCGCGAAGTCTCTCACAGACTGCCTGGACTACGGTCACTGCGTGTTTGATCTTTCTCGGGTGTTTCATATTTTATGCGACATGCACGATAATGATGATTTCATAAGGATTGATTGGCGGGATTTGATTGAGTGTCCTTCAAATCTGCTGAAACAGATTACTACTCATTTGGAACCTTCACACAGCTAGCAGCATTTACTGGAAATCTGTGTCGTCTGCTCGAGTTCTGTGTCGTGTGCTCAAGTTATGTGTCGTCTGCTCGAGTTCTGTGTCGTGTGCTCAAGATCTGTGTCGTCTGCTCGAGATATGTGTCGTCTGCTCGAGATCTGTGTCGTCTTCTCGAGATCTGTGTCGTCTGCTCGAGTTCTGTGTCATCGTCTTGATCTGTTCTATGTGGGGCTCCATATGGGTTCCTGATAAAATCAAATGAATATTTCAGGAGATTTCGGAAATGAAAAGACATTTCCTTCAAAACTGCTGAATCAGATTATTACCTTTTTGGAACCTCATTAAAATAGCATTTACTCCTACTGAGTTGTCTATCTTACCAACAATTCAGAGTTGTCTATATTACCGTCAATCCAGAGTTGTCTATCTTACCAACAATCCAGAGTTGTCTAATTTACCAATAATCCAGAGCTGTCTATCTTACCAACAATCCAGAGTTGTCTATGTTACCAACAATCCAGAGTTGTCTATGTTACCAACAATCCAGAGTTGTCTATGTTACCAACAATCCAGAGTTGTCTATCTTACCATCAATCCAGAGTTGTCTATCTTACCATCAATCCAGAGTTGTCTATCTTACCATCAATCCAGAGTTATCTATGTCACTAACAATCCAGAGTTGTCTATGTTACCATCAATCCGGTAGCGGGGTAACGTCGCAAGAGCTATACTCTGACCTTCACCCCAAATTGGCATTCACGTTATATTCAACTAATTGACGGATCTCTTTCGGGTGGTTTTTAAGACACCAAAGTGGGCGGAACATCTTGATATATAAGTGAAAATGCACATATGGGTTGGGTGGAGTCGATTTGTGAGTATAGATGCGCGCTATACGAGTATACCGTTAACTGAGGTCAAGGTCAGAGTATAGCTCTTGCGACGTTACCCCACTTCCCATCAATCCAGGGTTATCTGTGTTACCAACAATCCAGAGTTGTCTATCTTACCATCAGTCCAGAGTTATCTATGTTACCATCAATCCAGAGTTGTCTATCTTAACATAAATCCAGAGTTGTCTATCTTACCATCAATCCAGAGTTGTCTATGTTACCATCAATCCAGAGTTGTCTATGTTACCATGAATCCAGGGTTATCTATGTTACCAACAATCCAGAGTTGTCTATCTTACCATCAACCCAGAGCTATCTATGTTACCAACAATCCAGAGTTGTCTATGTTACCATCAATCCAGAGTTGTCTATCTTAACATAAATCCAGAGTTGTCAATCTTAACATAAATCCAGAGTTGTCTATCTTAACATCAATCCAGAGTTGTCTATGTTACCATCAATCCAGAGTTGTCTATCTTACCATCAATCCAGAGTTGTCTATCTTACCAACAATCCAGAGTTGTCTATCTTACCATTAATCCAGAGTTGTCTATGTTACCAACAATCCAGAGTTGTCTATGTTACCATCAATCCAGAGTTGTCTATCTTAACATAAATCCAGAGTCGTCTATCTTAACATAAATCCAGAGTTGTTATCTTACCAACAATCCAGAGTTGTCTATCTTACCATCAATCCAGAGTTGTCTATGTTACCAACAATCCAGAGTTGTCTATGTTACCATCAATCCAGAGTTGTCTATCTTACCATCAATCCAGAGTTGTCTATGTTAACAACAATCCAGAGTTGTCTATCTTACCATCAATCCAGAGTTGTCTATCTTACCAACAACCCAGAGTTGTCTATCTTACCATCAATCCAGAGTTGTATATCTTACCAACAATCCAGAGTTGTCTATCTTACCATCAATCCAGAGTTGTCTATCTTACCAACAATCCAGAGTTGTCTATCTTACCATCAATCCAGAGTTGTCTATGTTACCAACAATCCAGAGTTGTCTATCTTACCATCAATCCAGAGTTGTCTATCTTACCATCAATCCAGAGTTGTCTAATTTACCAACAATCCAGAGTTGTCTATCTTACCATCAATCCAGAGTTGTCTATCTTACCATCAATCCAGAGTTGTCTATCTTACCATCAATCCAGAGTTGTCTATCTTAACATAAATCTCTACCAGGGGCACAGTATGCTGGACGTTTTTTGCCTTACAAATATTTTGCTGACAAACTGTGACAAAGGTGAATTATAAACTTCTAACATGTCCCGAATCAAGGAAAGATCTCAGCCCGATGAATTTCCGATAAGTTCAGCTTCCAATTTTAACAATCCTCATGAATCCTGGTGTGCCCAACTAAGAATATTGGAACTAAGACTCGATCATTATCTCTAAGTAGTATACGTAGTTACATCATATTCCGTTCATCACACTGGCCAATCATATAACACATACATAAACTCCAATTCTCCAGGGCTAAGCACTGCCTGGAAAGTGCATGACCCATTGGGCCAAATGTGTACATGTATATGGTATTGACACCAGGGGTGCTATTCACCGGCTGGGTTTATAATATAGTCCAGGTAGTTTTACAAGGCGACGCTCAATGCGAAGCTATCGGTGGACATCGACGGGAAGACATCGCCGCGCCATATAGGATTATCCAATCAAGGTGAATGGCGTCAATCATAGATTGACCACCGGTCACATAAACATGCTGCGTGTAACAGTACACGTTTGTACACATTTCAACAATGAGCAACCGATGAAAAGGACGTGGTGCAAAATATACCACCGACGACATGAGGGGGTCTACCAAAAAAATCCGTATATAGGGCCAGTGGGTGGGTGGTCCAGAGGCCGAAACAATCGTTTTTTTCAAACAATTTACAAGTACTGACCATGTAATGTTGTTTGTAAGCATGTTAGTTTCATGTTTGTTGGCATATGGCTATATAGACAGTTATAGTGACTATTTAGCCTCAGATTTAGCAACATTCTGGATTTCACAGGATCCCGTCCAACTTCTCAGTGGAAAACCGTAATTTAGTGAAAAAAAATAATGTATTATCCAGTTGTATTACCCGAATAAAAGTAATAAAATAATAAAACTGTATCACAAATACTACATGGTGAATACTCAATGATGACTAGATATCATTGACCCGATTGTTGCATAACATGAAATTGAAAAGGGTATCTCATAAATTTCTAATGTCTGAAATACTGTCTTGTTCTGGCATGCAATCAAATTCATTCCTTCTGGTTATTTCTCATCTTTTTAATGATTGCAAGTAATGTTAATTTGCAGCACTTATCCAAATAAAACTGAATTGGTTATGATGAATGGCCGTTAATGTTTATTGTTCAGACAATCCCAACTGAAGGTGACGCTATTCTCCTTGAATTTACGAACTTCATCTTGAAGCTTAAATACTGCGCAACAAGACTAAACTACAATACTAATTGTATACTGTTATCGCTTACAAATAGATGAACTGAAATAATATGATGCATTCAGATGCTTTGAGAAATGACATTCTTCAATGTCTTCAAAGTCCAAACTAA
Organism: Siphonodentalium dalli; assembly: GCA_032622095.1. NCBI lineage: Eukaryota > Metazoa > Mollusca > Scaphopoda > Gadilida > Siphonodentaliidae > Siphonodentalium > Siphonodentalium dalli. The sequence continues at coordinate 281,824,727 of CP136064.1, read as the reverse complement.
AATCAAGAATAAAATCTGACTGAGACTATACTGCAGACTCTAGTGCACAAATATACATACAAATGGTTGAGTTATAATAATACAAAATGTGTTTACGGATGGAACCAAGTTTGTAGCTCTGGTATGCATCGACAGGCAAAACCTGTGATATGCAGTAATATATGCATACATCCTTCCCGTATCATTCAGGTCTATCACCATACCAAACCACTTCAAAATTCGACAACCGACACTTCAACTTATATGGCAAAAACTTTGTACGGATTGAATTTCATAAACAGGGCCCATGGCTAACTTTGGTAGGCATTGGTACTCACAATCCGTGATATTATGCATATTCGTTCCCCATTTCTGGTCCGTCACGTGTCATATATAGAGCATCAAAATATGACAACCGACTCTTGAGTTATGATGCAAAATGTTTGTACGGACGGACGCACGGACGGCTCGAGACGTCAACTATATACCCGCCGACTAATATCGGGGGCATAATAACCATATATCTATGTGTATACCTAACCAAAACAATTCCCCTCCTCACCCACCCCAGTGGATAAGACTAACGAGTTCTTTGATCATGCACAAATAATTGTAGAACCCCTGACCTGTTTACCACTATTTACACTGGCCAGTGTTCTCCGTCAGACTAAACACGCTCGATATATTAAGGCTATAATGCGGTCTAGGGCAATTTATGACATACATGTACAGTGTACCTACACAATGCTTTATCATTGTTGTTAGATACTGGAAACACCAGGAAACACCTGGAAATACAGTTTATTTTTCGTTTTTCTGACCTGTGCTTTACCGATTAAGGATGTTATTGCTTGAGTCATAATTTTACACACTTTGCACCAAAAAAGGATAGTGGAATGGGATTGAAAGGCAGTTAACACAGTTATTGAAGAACGGCTAAAAAAAACTCTGAAATTTTGATAAAAACATGAGAAAGGGGGTGGGTCCCTAACATTTGGAGGAACAAATTTGCACAAATGGGGTGGTGGGTCCCTCGGGGTCGAAAAAAAACTTTTTGGGCCCAAAATGTGCAAATGTTTTCCAGACCCCCCCCCCCCCCCCCCCACTGCCGACGAGCGTAACACTTTTTTGGGCATTGTGGAGAGAAGAATCAAAATATTAAAAAACAAAGAAACCGGCACCATTCACCAGCGCCTGAAAAATTATGCATGGAAAGAAATTTCTTTGGAAATAGCAGGGAAATATCCAAACAGAACCAAAACACAAACAAAATACTTCTGAGACGTTATCTTCTTGGCTCTTCATTTTCACACTGTGCTAATTAGAAAACCTCATTAATATAATTGAAACTCATTATGCAGATATATAAACGCAAGCATGAGTCTCCACACAATTATACCCAAAAATTATACCGCTATACATGCCGATTGTGGCCGGTGAGTGTTCATGAATTAGTCGTAATACGGCGTCAATTGACAGGTGACAAATCTGATAGATTGGATCAATCACACCATCGACAGCGTGTGTCGTTTGCGCTAAAGCAAAGATACCTTTGCGTCCAGCCGCTAACATATAAACTACCTGGTTTATAAAATAGTCTCGCTTGGTGAATAGCACCCCTGGAGTTTGGTAATTATACTTCCATATTTTATTATGGAAGTATATTGTATTTCTGTTGGGGCAGTTTTCCATTCAATTGGCAATACTGCATGAGGCTATCAATGGTAGTAGGAAGCAAAATCTCTAGGGAATATAGACATCAAAGAGCTACTGAAAATAACGGTATCCGGATTTCGTCCCAACGTTTCTTTATAGAGTTATGGTCCTTTTACATTTCTCCATTTTGCTCTATTATTATTATTATACTTCAGTGTTTTAACATTCGGTTTGATGGTTCCAGAGGAGAAGATGTTTTAAAGAATTGTTGACGGATGATGGACGGATGATGAGTGATGACTATAGCTCCACCGGAGACGAAGGAGACTTCGTCTCCGGTGAGCTAAAAATGAACAAGATTATTCTCCATTTCTATTTGATCACCGTACCAGAGTGTTCCACATCACTTTAAATATTATTGGGAATGAAATCTCGTAGTCCAAAATTGACTATACATTATGGAGAATAATCTTGTTCATTTTTAGTTCACCTGAGACGAAGTTTCTGGTGGAGCTATAGTCATCACTCCTCGTCCAGTTGGTTGAGAAAGCAGGGCCACAACTCTTATTCCTTCATAGTAATTCTTAGAACGACTTCTTTTCCAGAACTATAAGGCTGAATGGGTTCATATTGGTGTTGATGTTCCCTAGGTGACTCACATTCAGATTTGTTCAAATGAGGTCACCAAGTTGATTAGTTGAAAAACCAGGGCCATAACTCTTTTCCTTCATAGTAATTCTTAGGATGACTTCTTCTCAAGAAACATTGGGCTAATTTAGCTTATATTTGGTACGGACGGACCTTGGGTGACTAGGGTTCAGATTTGTTCAAATGGGGTCACTGGGTCAAATAGGGGCAGAGCCAGGGACATAACTCTCAAAACAAGAAATTACATTTTTGCATTTTGACCTTTAATTTTTTTTTAAACACATCACAGCCTCATATTTCTTACCTAGATTTGTCTTAGCACGTTCTTCATCTGTATGGATTTTGGTATTGTTTATTTAACCCTTTCCACTCTTGTTTTTATATAGAATTCATCCAAGCCAGGATGAATCAAACATTTTTGATCTGATCAACACCAAATTTGGTATATATTTTCTACACCTATATACAGATGAAGTTCAAATATGGGTTTGATCCGATATCTTTTAACAGAGTTATGGCCCTTTATAATTCACACCTCTTTGCCATGCACTATGAATTTAAAGAGATAAATGACACCATTGAAGGCTGTATTACAGAAGGAGACAATTTATCACTATGGACACTTGATACTACTGGCTAGAGACTGCTTGCTTGCAGACATGTTTACCATATGCCAAACTGTGATTGATGACTCTTTATTTCAGTTCTCATTGCAATATTAAGTTATAGGTGAGTGGCAGAGACCCCAAAAAATTGATATAATATACCCACCGTACTTAAGGACAAATTTGGTATCTTTGGAAAGGTGAGGTTGTAGGCTAATTGATATGACCTACTATCGGATCTGAAATTGGTGCGGTTGTCATGGAAATGGGCCCGCAAAAGTATTGTCACATATCGACGGTATTGTCAATAAATGCCATCGATCGAATAATGGAAGGCTGCATTTTTCAACATTCATTTTCATTTTAAGTCAATTCTGGTTTAATGGTATAAGGACGATATGTGAACTCAGCTGAACGTTCCTATTGGAGATATGAGTCCGTATGGTGGTTGGAACGCCTTTTTTGGGTAATTTTAGGGTTTTTTAGTGAGAAAATTGTGATTTTTGGAATTGCAGTGCTGGTCGAGAACAACACACTATCAAATGGACTGTGATATGTCATTTTGAAGATCTTGATGTGGCCTACCCGATTGGATGGCTTATATGGTTGGGCGTTGATTTGGTTGTCATGGAAATGACTCTAATATTTCGGAATAAATGTATGTATATTCCTTGAAATATGGTTGGGCGTTGATTTGGTTGTCATGGAAATGACTCTAATATTTCGGAATAAATGTATGTATATTCCTTGAAATTTCATGGAAAGTTTATCGATACAAACCGACAATCTACTACAACAATAGTATTGACCTTTATAACATTTCCTAGAATGTTCTAGACTACATCTACTTTCGGAATAAAGGATCATTCTGATTTTAAAGACCAATGTTGGTATTTTGTTTATGTTATTTTGAATAAAAGTTCCATTTTCTGTATAAAATTAGTGAAAGTTTGTGAAATTTTAATTCTTCAGCAAAATTGAACGAGGTGATCAAAATATGTTAATATTCTGTTATTTTCAATTTAGTGATGCTAATTGGATTAGAACATTGGTGTTTATAATTGAATTGCCAATGGCGATATCAATGGCGGAATGAAGCTTGTTTATTTTTTTAAAATGGACCAATAGGAACCTCCATTACCAAAACCGAACGCCATTATTTAGCGTTTGCTTAGCGATTACCCTCATCATTTTCTTAGCGTTTCCTTAGCATTCAAATGCATAAAATAAACGTTAAGATGAATGGGGCAAAGAAATGTTAAGCTTAGCGTTCAAACGCTATCTTAGCATTTGGTTAGCGTGTATATTGGGCGAAATATTTATGACCTTAGTGTTCGAACGCTAAGCTTAGCATTTGAACGCTTACCTCATTTGCATATTGTTGGTATGTTGGCAAATATACTGTTGCAATTCCTTAGCGTTTCCTTATTCCTTGGCGTTTCCTTAGCATTCAAATATAATCATTTAAACGCTAATATTAACCCTCAAGTTACTGAATTGTACAGTCTTCTGGTTATGACTTAAAAGGCTGCTTAGAAAGGCCTCACCGTTTGTTCACACATATTTAGAACATGCATTTATTTAAATGTTACAGTACCTTACATTCTTTTCCTAAAGATTCACTAACTCATTCACTGATTGTTGACTCTCCCAAAATATTCCTTCCTCATGGTGGAATTATGAACTGTAGGCTACTCCAATTTCAGAATCAATAGAATTTATTCAAATATAATCAAATGATCTTAGCCTGATTTTCCTCTCATCTTCATATGCTATAATTACTGGGTGAAGGACAGTGTGAAATTCATAAAAACCTGGTGGTGTGCTATAAAAGATTGAATGAAACATATATACCAGGGTTTTGAAGTTTTTTAACTCTGTCTTTCACTCTGTCACAATAACATGTGAAGGCCAGAGGAAATTCAGGCTATAACAAAACAGTAATTAATATATAACATGCTATCCTGATCGAGTTCTTTTCTTTACTTTGGTGATTCATTTCTGAAAACAATAAAAGAAAAAATTAAGATTTCCAAGAATCATTGATGAAATTTCCTTCAATTTAACACAATTAAGCAACTTTACTCTGCTTTCTTTGTTTTATGCAAAATGGTCCCCCACAGTTGTATATGACAAACTAATTTTCAAGGACATCCCTTGCGATCAGGCACAATCACCTGCAGGTCTTCTGATGGAGTTACTTTACACAAAATTATTTGTCTAGCTGTGCGGTCATAAACTTGGCATTAATATATACTTACACAATGTACCAAACAATGTTGCACATTCTTATGAGTCATGACACATGAAAAGGTATGATATCACACATGCTGGACAGTATGACATCCATATGAGACAAGTATAACTTACCCTTCATTAGTCTTGACCAGAGGCGGATTGGCCGATCGGGAGACCGGGAAATTTCCCGATGGGCCGGAGGCCGGAAAAATTCTGATTCCACGTGATTTTCTATCAAGCGAGAATCCGAGGGTTTTTTTTGCGGTTTGGGGGGGGGGGGGGGGTATATGTGGTTGGGCCGCCCAACCACAACTTGGGCCGCAAATGAAACCGACGTGGGCCGCCACATGTGTTGTTTAACCAGCCGTGTATCCAATAAGATGGTACTCTTCTCACATAAATTCATGAGGGCAGAGGCGGACTGCATGGCCGATCAGGAGACCGGGAAAATTCCGGACGTGGGCCGCCACATGTGTTGTTTAACCAGCCGAATTGGCTAATCGTAATTTTGATATTAAATGAACTTGTCGGCATCATATAACACCACGTAAAGACCCCATTAATCTCGAGATTTTAACGGTAACTCCCAGCTGTAAATCCCAAAAATTTCTTACGTACCCCTCCCCCAATTGAAATTTACAAGAAAATAGGAACGCTTCAGTTGATGCCAGTCTAGTTTATCGGATTCGAGATTTTCTTGTATAGTTTTCAAAATGTTCTCACCCCGGGCCGAACAACCATGAACAGCCCGGTGTGTCCTGGTCTCTTGTCCGTAGCCGTGTGCATTTGTCTGGAGTTACAAATGTAGACCGCTAGATGTTAGATTTTATGCAATTTTTCAGGTAAAAATATCTGAATGGTATCATACCGGGAATATATAGAACCATGGTTTATGAATATATAGGATATTAGACCAGAGGTGCAAATGGAATTATGCAAAAACATGTATTTGGTCTGCATCTGATTCAGGGGGGGGGGGGGGTGCAAATGGAATTATGCAAAAATATGTATTTGGTCTGATTCTGATTCAAGGGGGGGGGGGGGGGTGCAGTTGGAATTTTAACTATTGAAAGGCTTTGTACATGTATCACCTGATTATTGATCAATTTCATGATTGGCTTATTTATTACAACTGTAATGCATAGCATGACATATTTCCTGATTTGCAGTTTGGAAAGGGTGCAGTGCTGAAAGTTTGAATGGATGTTAATTAATGGATGAAATAGTTTGTATGTGGATATCCTTCTTCCCATGCTGGTATATTGTCACAGTAGTACCAAAGGACATTACAATCCAATAATTGGTACTGAAGCTATACATTCATACAATGCAGAATATATCTGTTTCCAAAGTCAAACATAGGGCATATGTTCTTCTTATTAGGTGCACTACAGCCAACTTATAGAATATATGTGTTTTATGTGTATTGTCAAACCATGAAATATTATCTGCTGAGAAAATTTATAACTCATCAATTCTGCTGTTAAGTTAATTTTTTTGGTAATACCCAAAATTTAATATGGAGTTCATATTCATTATAAGTAGAAATCCCATTCAACAAAGCATATAAATGACAGATAAATGTTTAGCACAATGGAAATTCTATATTGAGGGGACCTGATAAGGTATTAATTGTACTGTATTTAAAGTATAAAGCTTAATTACCCTTCTAATATTGCTATCTTTACTTTGACAGAGAGATTGTTTTGACTCCTTGCACTGGTACATTTCAAGTAGATTTCCTTACTGTAGTCATGCAGTTTCTTCTCAAATCTTCTGTGACTGTTTCTTTGAAAAAGAAATTGTGATCTCTGAAATTGAAATAGAATAAGTCATAGTTAAAGCTATATGTTGGTATTATTCAAGCCATATTTTTATTTCATTTTTATCTTGGGACCATAGAGGAAAAATATATACTTCAGCCATGCCTACATTGAATTATGTTGGTCTAGTAAAAATTGTAGGTAGAAATTTAATTAGCACTTCAAAGTTAATTCGCATGCATGGGCATCATGCATATATATATACACCCATAGTAAGAGTCATTTAAATATTGCAATATATCAGGGGTGGCATCAGCATTTCCCCATTGCAGGGGCTACTTTATAATAAAATTGACCCCTCCCCTGATTCCACCCATACAATATATTAATATGTAGATTTAAACCCTGGATATGTGAGTCATTTGTTTTTATTCAAATTGGTTTATCCTTATGAGATTGATATATTAAATCCCATTTATACAGGGTTGTGCATGGTTTAAAGGGAATCCAAAAATCTGTGAGAGAGTAGTTGAATTGTGGAGGGCCTAGCTAGCTTGTAATGGTTCGATCCCTGTAGCTAAGATTTAATATTGCCTTTGTGTGTGACTGCATGAAAGATGATCATGCCAATATTAATTGTACTGTACATTCTCTCTCTATAAAATATCATATTTTGAAGTTTCATGAGGCTATAATTTTTGCAACATAAATTAATTTGAATTATGAAAGTACTTACCAGAGACACAAATAATGGTTTCCCGGCCATACAGGTGCTGTGGATTCTGTGAGACTTCATAAATTAATCCATCAAAAACACAGAAAAATGATCTCTTTTCACATTGCTTTTTAGAACAAAATCTGAGTATAAAGCTGCATAAACATGTACATCATTCATCAGTGAGAGACAAACTGGTCAAAACAAAGAGTCAACACTGGGCCACACATCTGTTACATAGTTTAAGAAGTATCAAATTCCAAGCCCCATGGGATCCTCATGCAGACTCAATGATTGCATAAGGCAGTGATTTAATTTTATGTATAGGCATTATCTGGTTCTAAGAATATTTTAGGGGATGCAGAGAACTAGCAAGTACAGTGAGACAAATTCATTACTTGAATTAGTTAAGCAAATATAATATTCTCTCACTTTAATTTAGAATTGGGGTAGTTTCAATTCATATTAATTATACACTTTTAAATGTGTCTAAAATAGCCACATTTTCTGTCCCTATTCAGAGAGAATAATTAAAGAAAAATATTTTCAAGTGATAGAAACTCATATTGACTGGTCTGTTTGACTTTAAATATAATTATTATTTTATATATATAAAAAAATAATAATAATTAATAATGTTCATAAAATCACTTCTTTTGATAATGTATAAAGCACAGATGAGCCAATATTTCTTACAACAATAGATTTCCCCCCCACTTTTTCCTTGAAATAGTTGTTGAACATGGACTTAATTAGTTTAATTACAAGAGATTCTCTGCTTGCACTGGCTTGCACGAAAGAAGCAAAATTCTCTGTATTCTGTGCACTATACATTAAATATTAGTGTTTGAAAAAAATCCCATAAACATATTACACTTATTTAGTGATTTTTTTTAAAGAAAGGGTATACAGTGGTACATGTATGGTACAATGTACATGTAAAACCTGCCAGACATGTCAAATATTTTTCTCTTGTTCAGTTAAATGTGTGGAGTTTTCAAAGTATTACCAAGACAACAAAATGTACTCAATATATGTATTGTAAAAAAAATATTTTCAGAATTCTACATCATTGTTCAGTTTAACTAATTCTGGCCATTCTCATAGGTACATATATGTAGATTGTCAAAAATATTAGTCACATGTATAGGAGATATGAAAACAAAAAGAAACAAATTACCAGGTACTTGTTGTTGGAAGATATTAGACAGTAGTACATGTACATGCAGGTAGAGGTACATATATCATACCTGCCAGACTTGTAAAATATTATCGCTTGTTCAGTTAAATGTACATGTCTGGAGTATTCAAATTATTTCCAAGGCAAACTACCAGTACATGAACCTATTAAAAATGTATTTAAAAAAATATTTTCAGAATTCTACATCATTTTCTAGTGTAAAGAATTCTGGTCATTCTCGTACGTAGATTGTCAAAAACAAGTCACATATATAGGAGATATGATGTTTTGATAAATTTTCCATAAAATTTACCTGAACTCGACTTAGTTTATTTCTGAATTGATAATGGTAGCCTCAAATGCACGGTCATGCAAGAAACACTAAGAACCATGTACTAGCGTTTATTAAAGGCTGAAAATCGCTAAGGAATACAAAGAAACGTTCAGATCTATCAATTTATGCTTATAATAACAGAGAAGAGATGTTAGCGTTTTTCTTAGCGTTTAACTTTCTAAACGCTAAGGAATAAGAAAATCGCAAATATATTAACGTTTTTCTTAGCGTTTAACTTTCTAAACACTAAGGAATAAAAAAAATCGCAAAGGATCATCAATGCTTAACGTTAAAACGCTAACAGAAGCGTTTTCTTAGCGTTCGAACGCTAAGAAATGTCTTCGCATAACGTTCAAACGCTAACAAATTGCCCCAAACGCTAAGGAAACGCTAAGAAAACGTTTAATAAGCGATTATGTTCGGTAAGGGCTTACATATACGTAGAATGGTTTTATCTCAGTCATAACACCATTTATGCTCAACGCATTTTAATTGCAAATTAAAATAAATAATACTGCAAATTAGTGACACAACATTTCGTGATTGTTAATTTGTTACGCATTAAGGTTGGTGTTTATAAAAGGAGAGTTTTCAAGAATTGTCAGGGTATAGATGCACGATCAGTACTTCATATTTTTTATTTCGAATATTTTCTTTTCTAATTCGATGATCAAGGTGGACATATATACACCGTTCAGGCGATATCAGAATATTAGCGTTCTTCCATTGCTACGTTTCCAACGTCAAATGTCCCAGTTTTTGTATTGTTTTATTCCATAGCGATACTGAGTCTAATTAACGTTTAGTTATGACAAACGTACACAATATAATTGATGGTATTTGTTAAAAGTAACCACTACTGGTCATTTGATAAACGATCGCACATGTTATGCAATAAATTATTCGAAATACATGTATAATCCATATTAATCGATAGAAGCGTTTAATTGCAGGGGTCTCCGATTCACATGTATATTATTTTACACCAAGGAATATATATAAAACTTGTTACAGGAAGAGATAGACATTCTTTAACGGTTAAGGACCTCATGTGAGCCTCAGCGGAGATGATATTAAGCTATGACATGTTGCCATATGGGACGGTGGGGTGATAAATTTCCTTCCCGACACCCTTCGGAAAGAAGCTTCGAAAAATGTAAAACTTAAATAAATAAACTTGTCCTGATCTAACTAATGCCTGGATCATCATGTGTATGGAAAAAGAGCGATAACTGTCTCAAACATTAATGTGACTATCAATGCCTCAGTGCATCAAGTCAATCTGTGAATTATTTGCATGTCTATCAACTCAGACGATCTCCCACTATGGCAAGCCGTTTTCACATTTTCGATTGATTTTGACTTAAGTCCAATTATTTGGACTTAAGTCCAAATAATTGGACTTAAGTCCAAATAATTGGACTTAAGTCCAAATAGCGAATTGGACTTAAGTCCAAATACCACATAATTGTGAATTCGGCGAGGAATTGGACTTAAGTCCAATTGATTTGGACTTAAGTCCAAATACCGATATTTTCATCTATTCGTCCAATTCCTCGCCGAATTCACAATTATGTGGTATTTGGACTTAAGTACAATTCATTTGGACTTAAGTCCAATTCATCTGTATAAGAAACACCCCCATCAGATATTAAGCAGGTCTGGTTTTGCTCATAGGGCGGAGTTGTGGGAAAATGGCCGTTTACATTTGGGTCTAATTCTTGTTGATCTTTTGAAAATCGAGCAAATTATACAAATAAGACACTTAGTAAATGCAATAAACGAAACTGCGTGTAGCCTACACTACATGCTGTCAAATAACAATTGAATCAAGTCGTGAATTAATTTTACTTCATTCATGCATGCAGTTAGCATTTATTAAGATGCCAATTCGGATTCGAAACATTTTCAATCTCGGCATGCCGAAAACAAGCCACGTGGCAAGGGGGACGTACGGAGTTAGTCTTGGAGTCAGGAATGCCCTAGTTAGTACGGAGTTTGACTGTCAATCAAAACTTGCAGGAATATACCATTACAAAGAAGGGGACTATCGTTTCAAACCAGATGAATTGGACTTAAGTCCAAATGAATTGGACTTAAGTCCAAATCAATTCACTAAATGGACTTAAGTCCAAATAATTGGACTTAAGTCCAATTGATTTGGACTTAAGTCAAATTATTTGGACTTAAGTCAAATTATTTGGACTTAAGTCCAATAATTGGACTTAAGTCCAAATAATTGGACTTAAGTCCAATTGATTTGGACTTAAGTCCAAATCAATTCGCTAATTGGACTTAAGTCCAATTCATTTGGACTTAAGTCCAATTCATTCGGACTTAAGTCCAATTATTTCAATAATTGGACTTAAGTCTAAATCAATCAAAAATGTGAAAACTGCTTGCCATATCCCACAAGACCTAAAGTGCTGCGACTGCTCAGGCGCACAAACTGCTTGACAAATTGATGGGAATATTGCATATTTGAATTGATATAGTACCCGTCTATCAGAATCGGTGCGACTAATTTTTATATTTTAGTCATTTAAGGTCGTATTGACCCATCTCGCCGGACCCATATACTCCAATGATAGCGATGTTTTTGGGTACGTTCTGTCAGCTTAGGTGCACAAACTACTTGATAAATTGAAGGGGATATTAGATATTTGAATTCATATACTTGTTTGCAATGATTTGTGACACAATATTGTACGTTCAAATGGCAAAATCCTGAACACAAAATTAATGCTTGTAGGGGACATGACAATCTGCGGGATGGGATGGGATATGGGACAAAACGACAATCTGCGGGACAGAATTTCGGTCGACAACTGACCTATCATAAATTGCCACAAACACGGAAAAACTGCGTTCGACATTAATGTTTAGAATTTAGATTTCTCGTTGAATACACTACATGTAGCAAACAACAAGTTTTAGGTATTAAATAACGCAGTGGAATACTGGGCATTCGTTTATAGCTACAATATGGCTGTTTTAGTGCGAATATTGTAATGGCGAACACGATAACACGCTCCGATAAAACAGCTAAAAATAGACTCGATGTTTACAATTACAGGATCTATTTCAGTCGGTATATTCAATATAATGGGGCGTATAGTATATCAAAATGTAGAATTAGACACAGGGAATGTATTTTTTTCCAAATGGGTCCACCAGGCGGTGAAATTGTTGCAGAAATTCGCTCCAAGATATTCTCACTAATTTTTATTTCAGTTGTGACTAAAAGCCCAGATGCCGGAGCCCAGCGACTAAAAGCCAAGTTACAAAATAGATCAACTGGTTTGAACGAATGAATATGTCAATGGTAAGACTATTCAAAAGAATATTCAAATCAAATAGTGTTTATAGACTTATGTGTCCGCAATCATATGCGGTGGAGGTTCTCATATTATCTGCCAGTCATACGCGGGGGAGGTTCTCATATGAACATATTATCTGCCGGTCATACGCGGTGGAGGTTCATATTATCCGCCGGTCATATGCGAGGGAAGTTCTCATATTATCCTTTGGTCATACGCGGGGGAGGTTCTGATATGAACATATTATCTGCCGGTCATACGCTGTGGAGGTTCATATTATCCACCGGTCATACGCGAGGGTTCATATCAGAACCTCCCCCACATATGACCGAAGGATAATATGAGAACTTCCCTCGCGTATGATCGGCGGATAATATGAACCTACACCACGTATGACCGGCGGATAATATGTTCATATGAGAACCTCCCCAACGTATGACCGGAGGATAATATGAGAACCTCCCTTGCGTATGACCGGCGGATAATATGAACCTCCACCTCGTATGACAGGCGGATAATATGTTCATATGAGAACCTCCCCATCGTATGACCGGAGGATAATATGAGAACTTCCCTCGCGTATGACCGGTGGATAATATGAACCTCCACCGCGTATGACCGGCAGATAATATGTTCATATCAGAACCTCCCCCGCGTATGACTGGAGGATAATATGAAAATTTCCCTCGCATATGACCGGCGGATAATATGAACCTCCACCGCGTATGACCGGCAGATAATATCTTCATATGAGAACCTCCCCTACGTATGACTGGAGGATAATATGAGAACCTCCCTCGCGTATGACCGGTGGATATTATGATAACCTCCCTCCCGTGTGACCGGCGGATAATATGTTCATATGAGAACCTCCACCACGTATGACCGGCGGATAATATGTTCATATGAGAACCTCCCCTACATATGACCGGTGGATAATATGGACCTCCACCGTGTATGACCGGTGGATAATATGTTCATATCAGAACCTCCCCAACTAAGGCCGGAGGATAATATGAGAACCTCCCTCACGTATGACCGGTGGATAATATGAGAACCTCCCTCGCGTATGACCGGCGGATAATATGAACATCCACTGCGTATGACCGGCGGATAATATGTTCATATCAGAACCTCCCCCAAATATGATCGGAGGATAATATGAGAACTTCCCTCGCGTATGACCAGCGGATAATATGAACCTCCACCGTGTATGACCGGCGGATAATATGTTCATATGATAACCTCCACCGCGTATGACCGGTGGATAATATGAACCTCCACCGCGTATGACCGGCGAATAATATGTTCATATCAGAACCTCCCCATCGTATGACCGGAGGATAATATGAGAACCTCCCTCGCGTATGACCGGTGGATAATATGAACCTCCACCGCGTATGACCGGCAGATAATATGTTCATATCAGAACCTCCCCCGCGTATGACTGGAGGATAATATGAAAACTTCCCTCGCGTATGACCGGCGGATAATATGAACCTCCACCGCGTATGACCGGCAGATAATATGTTCATATGAGAACCTCCCCCGCGTATGACTGGCAGATAATATGAGAACTTCCACCGCATATATGAATGGCGCACACATAAGTTTTTAAGTCTATAAACACTATTTGAATATTCTTTTGAATAGTCTTACCATTGACATATTCATTCGTTCAAACCAGTTGATCTATTTTGTAACTTGGCTTTTAGTCGCTGGGCTCCGGCATCTGGGCTTTTGGTCACAACTGAAATAAAAATAAGTGAGAATATCTTGGAGCGAATTTCTGCAACAATTTCACCGCCTTCACATTCCCTGTGTCTAATTCTACATTTTGATATACTATACGCCCCATTATTAGCTCAACTTACTTTTGTAAGTTTGAGCTATTGCCATGGTTTGGCGTCCGTCGTCCGTGTGTCCGTGTGTCCGTGTGTCCGTCAACAATTTCCTTTGGCGCGGGCTACAGGTTGTACATTTGGTCTGATCTTCATGAAATTTGTCATGAATGTTGACATTGACATGTAGATGGGAACGAGTCATTTTGGGGTCATTCGGCCAAAAAACATGGCCGCTGGCAGCCATCTTGGATTTCAAGATTCAATCCATTGGCGCGGCCTACAGGTCGTACTGTTCATCTGATCATCATGAAATTTGTCATTTATGTTAATATTGACATGTAGATGGGAACGAGTGATTTTGGGGTCGTTCGGCCAAAAAACATGGCTGCCAGCAGCCATCTTGGATTTTACTCTTTGCGTGACTAAATCCTTTGGCGCGGGCTACAGGTCGTTGTTTTGGTCGGAAGTTTATGAAATTTGTCATGGATGTTAACACTGTCATGTAGATGGGAACGAGTGATTTTGGAGTTGTTCGGCCAAAAAACATGGCCGCCAGCAGCCATCTTGGATTTTACTCTTTGCATGACTAAATCCTTTGGCGCGGGCTACAGGTTGTACCTTTGGTCTAATCTTTATGAAATTTGTCATGAATGTTGACATTGACATGTAGATGGGAACGAATCATTGTGGGGTCATTCGGCCAAAAAACATGGCCGCTGGCGGCCATCTTAGGTTTCAAAATTCAATCCATTGGCGCGGGCTACAGGTCGTACTGTTCGTCTGATCATCATGAAATTTGTCATGGATGTTAATATTGACATGTAGATGGGAACGAGTCATTTTGGGGTTGTTCGGCCAATAAACATTGCCGCCAGCAGCCATCTTGGATTTTACTCTTTGCATGACTAAATCCTTTGGCGCGGGCTACAGGTCGTAGCTTATATCGGAACATCATGAAATTTGTCATGGATGTTAACAATGACATGTAGATGGGAACGAGGGATTTTGGGGTCGTTCGGCCGAAAAACATGGCCGCCAGCAGCCATCTTGGATTTTACTCTTTGCATGACTAAATCCTTTGGCGCGGGCTACAGGTCGTAGCTTCGATCGGAACATCATGAAATTTGTCATTGATGTTAATATTGACATGTAGATGGGAACGAGTGATTTTGGGGTCGTTCGGCCAAAATACATGGCTGCCAGCAGCCATCTTGGATTTTACTCTTTGCATGACTAAATCCTTTGGCGCGGGCTACAGGTCGTTGTTTTGGTCGGAAGTTTATGAAATGTGTCATGAATGTTGAGATTGACATGTAGATGGGAACGAATCATTGTGGGGTCATTCGGCCAAAAAACATGGCCGCTGGCGGCCATCTTATATTTCAAAATTCAATCCATTGGCGCGGGCTACAGGTCGTACTGTTCGTCTGATCATCATGAAATTTGTCATGGATGTTAATATTGACATGTAGATGGGAACGAGTCATTTTGGGGTTGTTCGGCCAATAAACAACGCCGCCAGCAGCCATCTTGGATTTTACTCTTTGCATGACTAAATCCTTTGGCGCGGGCTACAGGTTGTAGCTTCGATCGGAACATCATGAAATTTGTCATGGATGTTAACAATGACATGTAGATGGGAACGAGGGATTTTGGGGTCGTTCGGCCGAAAAACATGGCCGCCAGCAGCCATCTTGGATTTTACTCTTTGCATGACTAAATCCTTTGGCCCGGGCTACAGGTCGTACCTTTGGTCTGATCTTTATGAAATTTGTCACGAATGTTGACATTGACATGTAGATGGGAACGAGTCATTTTGGGGTCATTCGGCCAAAAAACATGGCCGCTGGCAGCCATCTTGGATTTCAAGATTCAATCCATTGGCGCGGGCTACAGATCGTAATGTTCCCCTGATCATCATGAAATTTGTCATTGATGTTAATAATGACATGTAGATGGGAACGAGTGATTTTGGTGTCGTTCGGCCAAAAAACATGGCCGCCAGCAGCCATCTTGGATTTTACTCTTTGCATGACTAAATCTTTTGGCGCGGGCTACAGGTTGTACCTTTGGTCTAATCTTTATGAAATTTGTCATGAATTTTGACATTGACATGTAGATGGGAACGAATCATTGTGGGGTCATTCGGCCAAAAAACATGGCCGCTGGCGGCCATCTTAGATTTCAAAATTCAATCCATTGGCGCGGCCTACAGGTCGTACTGTTCGTCTGATCATCATGAAATTTGTCATGGATGTTAATATTGACATGTAGATGGGAACGAGTCATTTTGGGGTTGTTCGGCCAATAAACATGGCCGCCAGCAGCCATCTTGGATTTTACTCTTTGCATGACTAAATCCTTTGGCGCGGGCTACAGGTCGTAGCTTTAATCGGAACATCATGAAAGTTGTCATGGATGTTAACAATGACATGTAGATGGGAACGAGGGATTTTGGGGTCGTTCGGCCGAAAAACATGGCCGCCAGCAGCCATCTTGGATTTTACTATTTGCATGACTAAATCGTTGGGTGCGGGCTACAGGTCGTACCTTTGGTCTGATCTTTATGAAATTTGTCATGAATGTTGACATTGACATGTAGATGGGAACGAGTCATTTTGGGGTCATTCGGCCAAAAAACATGGCCGCTGGCAGCCATCTTGGATTTCAAGATTCAATCCATTGGCGCGGGCTACAGGTCGTACTGTTCGTCTGATCATCATGAAATTTGTCATGGATGTTAATAATGACATGTAGATGGGATCGAGTCGTTTTGGGGTCATTCGGTCATAAAACATGGCCGCCAGCAGCCATCTTGGATTTTACTCTTTGCATGACTAAATCCTTTGGTGTGGGCTACAGGTCGTAGCTTTGGTCAGATGGTCATGAAATTTGTCATGAATTATAACAATGACATTTAGATGGGAACGAGTCGTTTTGGGGTCATTCGGTCAAAAAACATGGCCACCAGCATTTTACTCTTTGCATGACTAAATCCTTTGGCGTGGGCTACAGGTCATACCTTTGGTCTGATCTTTATTAAATTTGTCATGGATGTTAACACTGACATGTAGATGGGAACGAGTTGTACCTTTGGTCTAATCTTTATGAAATTTGTCATGAATGTTGACATTGACATGTAGATGGGAACGAATCATTGTGGGGTCATTCGGCCAAATAACATGGCTGCCAGCGGCCATCTTGGATTTCAAAATTCAATCCATTGGCGCGGTCTACAGGTCGTACTGTTCGTCTGATCATTATGAAATTTGTAGGTCGTAGCTTTGGTCAGATCTTCATAAAATTTGTCATGGATGTTAACAATTATACGTAGATGGGAACGAGTCCTTTTGGGGTCAATTGGTAAAAAAAAATGGCCACCAGCAGCCATCTTGTATCTTACTCTTTGCATCACAAAATCCTTTGGCGCAGGTTAGACATTTCAATTAGCACCTTTCCTATTCCTCCATTTACTGTCAACCATTAAATTATTCCCCTACCTAAGTTGAGCTACAGTGTCATTGACACTTTCATATTGAATATACCGGCTGAAATCGATCCTGTAATTGTAAACATCGAGTCTATTTTTAGCTGTTTTATCGGAGCGTGTTTGCCATTACAATATTCGCACTAAAATAGCCATATTGTAGCTAAAAACGAATGCCCAGTATTCCACTGCGTTATTTGATACCTAAAACTTGTTGTTTGCTAGTGTATTCATCGAGAAATCTAAATTCTAAACATTAATATCGCTCTGTATCAAGGGTTACTACTGGGACGCAGATAACGACGAGAAATAAAAACGATTTTTTAACTGCTGTAACGCTTGTATCGCTCTGTATCAAGGGTTACTACTGGGACGCAGATAACGGAGAAATAAAAACTATTTTTAACTGCTGTAACGCTTGTATCGCTCTGTATCAAGGGTTACTACTGGGACGCAGATAATCACTAGAAATAAAAACGATTTTTTAACTGCTGTAACGCTTGTATCGCTCTGTATCAAGGGTTACTACTGGGACGCAGATAACGATGAGAAATAAAAACGATTTTTTAACTGCTGTAACGCTTGTATCGCTCTGTATCAAGGGTTACTACTGGGACGCAGATAACGACGAGAAATAAAAACGATTTTTTAACTGCTGTAACGCTTGTATCGCTCTGTATCAAGAGTTACTACTGGGACGCAGATAACGACGAGAAATAAAAACGATTTTTTAACTGCTGTAACGCTTGTATCGCACTGTATCAAGGGTTACTACTGGGACGCAGATAACGACGAGAAATAAAAACGATTTTTTAACTGCTGTAACGCTTGTATCGCTCTGTATCAAGGGTTACTACTGGGACGCGGATAACGACGAGAAATAAAAACGATTTTTTAACTGCTGTAACGCTTGTATCGCTCTGTATCAAGGGTTACTACTGGGACGCAGATAACGGTGAGAAATAAAAACGATTTTTTAACTGCTGTAACGCTTGTATCGCTCTGTATCAAGGGTTACTACTGGGACGCAGATAATCACTAGAAATAAAAACGATTTTTTAACTGCTGTAACGCTTGTATCGCTCTGTATCAAGGGTTACTACTGAGACGCAGATAACGATGAGAAATAAAAACATATTTTGTCAGCTTCTGTAACGCTTGTCCCGCTCTGTATCAAGGCTTTTTACATGGGACAAAAACATACCCCCTTAACTTTTTGCTCACGTTTCTTGCCATATCTATCCGACCACTGTTAAATCACATTCACAATTGAAAATCAACTAAAACACAAATTAAAATTTATAAAGTCGAAACATTGATACAGAAAACAGCGGTGTGTGGAATAAAATATGGTTTAGATATCAATAAATTATGTGATAGAACACTCGAAATTCTTTGACAAAATTAGTTGTAAGCAAAATTGCAATCACATATAAGTAACATTACCAGAATTCGGCCCGGAATTTCTGACTGCATGTACTCCTATGTTGTCACCATAAATGTGTCCAAGCGCTACATTCACCCTTTTGGGTTAAGTTTTACTCTGAAGGTGTTATATATATATATATATATATATCTCATATATATTTTGAAGACCTCTGTCTGTTTGTCTGTCTGTCTGTCTGTCTGTCTGTCTGTCCTTAATACAAATCTACGATTCTCAACCGATCGGGACGAAACTTGGTACGTGTGTGTAGTTTGACCAGGCGGTGGTCGTTGTCGTATTGGCGAGCCCGTGCGACGCCCGCGCAGCGCATGCGCAGACGAGATTTCGGAAACGGGTGGAGCTATGGACTTGAAATTTGGTATGTGAATGTATCTTGCCCCGGATACGAATTTTATCGGGTCGCCGAGCCCGTGCGGCGCCAGCTTCGCGCATGCGCATACCAGATCTCGGAAACGGGTGGAGCTATCGACTTGAAATTTGGTATGTGAATGTATCTTGCCCCGGATACGAATTTTATCGGATCGCCGAGCCCGTGCGACGCCAGCTTCGCGCATGCGCAGACCAGATCTCGGAAACGGGTGGAGCTATCGACTTGAAATTTGGTTTTTGAATAGCCCGGACAACGTCGGGCTCATCGGCTAGTCTATTATATATTTTGGAAGATCTGTTTGTTTGTTTGTTTGTTTGTGTGTGTAATCGATGAACTCGAAAACGGCCGACCCGATTTCGATGAAACTTGGTATGTGGGGTTATTTTCGGGTCAGGAGTAACATAGGCCTATTGATTTTCAGATCCGAGGTCAACTTTTCACGTGCCGAGGTCAAATCTGTTTTTACGCTGTGTTACGGGACTTTCATTTGAGTTCGGTGCTTACAAATCGATTCGAAACAGCGCGAATAATAAAATGCCAGTCATACTAATGACACTGTGAGAATGTTTCGTGTTTCCTCTTTCCAACGATATATAATGCGTATGTATCCGTTTTAGTTATCTGCCTCATTTATCAAGAAGAAGTGGTACTATCTTCCATCAGGATAAAAACAATGCGTAACTTCTATGACGTCGTTAGAGGTCATAACGTTAGATCAGGTTAACGCTTAACCGGCCGATGCATTTGACTGTTTCAGACGTCTTGGCGATATATCTTGGGCACCGATGGTAATTTATCTTTACGTTGAAACTTGATAATTAATGAGCGTGTGTGTATGAGGCGCGTTTATATACTTGATTGGAAATCAAATCGGGTTAAACTGGCGGATTTTTACGGACGAAATTTGATGCATAGGGTATCTCGGTATCCGCTGGGCCGATTTCTCGGTATCCGCTGGGCCGATTTCCACCATTTTTGGGGTGTTGGTGTTTGACCCCACCTGACCTTCAAAATGGTCAATTCAAGGTCAAATCGGGTAAAACCGGATGGATTTCGACGGGTACTTTTGTTCGGGCACTGTGTTTTGGACGGGTCAAATCGTGACCCCACTTGACCTTGGCCTTCAAAATAGACAATTCAAGGTCAAACCCGGACGAAGTCGGGTCACCTTCTAGTATATATATATATATCTATTATATATTTTGGAAGATCTGTGTGTGTGTGCGTGTGTCTGTGCGTGTGATCGCGATGAACTCGAAAACGGCCGACAAAGGCTGGCATAGGCATATTAATTTGTTCGTGCGACGTGACATTGACCTTGAAATCGTGTTATTTCAAGGTCAAACGCCCGAATATCACGGGATTTCGATGAAACTTGGTATGTGGTAGTAATTTCGACAGGGGAGTGGCATAGGCCTATTAATTTGCCCGTGCGACGTGACCTTGACCTTGAAATCGGGTCACTTCAAGGTCAAACGCCCGAATATCACGGGATTTCGATGAACATTAGTGTCTAGGGATACTTTCGTATGGAGAGTCTCATAAGCCTATTCATTTGCCCTTGCGACGTGACCTTGACCTTGAAATCGGGTCAATTCAAGGTCAAATCGCGAATTTTGATGAGATTTCCACGAAATTTGATACATAGGGTTACTTTTGTCCACTGAGTGTTTTGGACGGGTCAAATCGTTACCCCGACCTGACATTGACCTTCAAAATGATCAATTCGAGGTCAAATCGGGTAAAACCGGATGGATTTCGACGGGTACTGTTGTCGGGTACTTTTGTCCGGGCAGTGTTTTGGACGGGTCAAATCGTTACCCCACCTGACCTTGACCTTCAAAATGGTCAATTCAAGATCAAAGCCCGGACGAAGTCGGGTCACCTTCTAGTATATATATATATATATATATATATATATATATATATATATATATATATATATTTATATATAACACAAAGGGGTGTACTAGGGGTAACTTTTTACGAGAAAGATAATGGTGAGGGTTAGGATTTTCTAAAGTGACGCCGTTGTTGCCAGGGGCAAAAAAGGGGGAGGGACAGAAACAAAATGTTTGTCGCCGATTGCCACGAAACTTATATATAATCATCCCCATGATATAAGGAATCTATTATAATGCTGTGGTTTAAATATGTCAAGACTGGCGCCGTTCGAGTCAGGGATGCACGGCAGAGTAGATGGGCACCAAACTTGATAAACTAAGTTTAGCGCCGAGGGTCCATCTAGATGGCACCAAACGGTCTACTATGTTAACTTTTTACGAGAAAGATAATGGTGCTGACCATAATTTTCTAAAGTTGTCAGGGACAGAAAGGGGAGGGGTAGAAAACATATTTTACGCTGATTGCCACGAAAATTTTATTTAATCATTCCCGTGATATGAGGATTATATAATTTTGTTGTTTAAATATGTCAAATGTGGCGCGATTCGGGTCAGGGATGCAATGAAGGGAGAGGGGCACCTAACTTGATAAAACTAATGTTAACGCCGATTTCCACCAAATTGATATATATTCTTCTCCATGATACAAGGAATCTAATTGGAGCGATTTAAAGACTCCGCATTGCTGTCGTTTGGATGAAAGATTGTGGGAGGGGCACTCAATTTGATAAGAATGGGTTTAGTCGCCGATTTCCACCACACTTATACCATATCATCCCCATGGTATGATGAGTATAATGGTGTGGCTTAAATCTGTCAAAAGTGGCATCATTCGCGTCAGGGTTGAACTGAAAGGCAGAGTGGCACCAAAATTGATACGCAATGATTTTAGCGCCAATTTCCACCAAAGTGATACGCATTCTTATCCATAATACGAGGAGTTTGATCGTGTGATTTAAAGACGCCATGTTGGTCTGTTTAGGTGAGAGATGGGGGTTAGTGGGCACTAAATTTAACAAACGTATCAATAATGATCTCCATGATATCAGGAGTCTAATTGTGTGGTTTAAGGATATCAAAAGCTGTCACAAGCTGGGCCATTCGAGTCGTGATGGATAGAGGGTGGGAGGAGCACACAAAAGATGAACAATATGTTTAGCGCTGATTTTCACCAGATTGATACATATTCTCCTTGATACGAGAAAATTAATAATCCGTATTGTCTTTCTGTTAAAATGAGAGATATGGAGGCCCTAAATTTATACAAAATCACCCAAACGGTATGAGGAGTCTAATGGGGTGGCTTAAAGCTGTCAAAAGTGGCACCGAAAGAGAGAGGGGCCCCAACATTGATAGAAATAATTTCCACCAAGTTAATGCACATTCTTCTCCATAATACAAGGAATCTAATTGTGTGATTTAAAGACGCTATATTGGTGTTGTGAGAGATGGTGTGGGGTGCGCACTAAATTTGATAACAAAATTGTTTGTCGCCGATTAGCACCAAACTTATAAATATTTATCTCCATGATATCAGGGGTCTACTTGTGTAGTTTAAAGATGTCAAAAGTGGTGCAATTCGAGACAGGGGTCCACAGAGTGTGAGATAGACACAAACATTAATTATCATTATGTTTAGCGCCGATGTCCAGCAGACTGATACTTATTCTTCTCCGTGATACGAAAAATCTAATCGTGTGGTTTAAATACTCCAAATTGTAAACTGAGAATAATTAGCCAGTATATAGCAAAATGAACAGAGTAGCACCCGGTCATTTCTTTAAACATCTGTATCTTCATGGAGATATGATAACCAGCTGCTCTCAAAATCTTAGTCAAACCCAATAGATTGATTGATACATGTCTCTATGTAAAACACAATTGTCGTCTTTATTTTTGCGAACTAATGTGTTTATGATGTTCATGTTATAACATCTGAAGTATACGCAGTTGAAAATTAATAAATAGTCCTTTATTGGTGGGACTGATTAATCGCGATAAACAAAATGACAATCGCTCCGATCCGACAAGGTGAGCTACTACTTATATTCCGTGTGTAAGAATCATGTTTTGTAATGCTATTTGGATATATAATTTATGAGAATATTTGTAACGCTTTGAACAAGAGTATCCTCTATTCCCCACCATATATCCACAATATGCAGAGGGTTTCACATCACTTTAACACGGGCAACGCCGGGTAACCCTGCTAGTACATACATCATTGGGGGGGGGGTGGGGTTACTATGATTACTCTCACAGAGGGGGAGCCTGTCTTAGCGCGAGCTCGATCTTCAGCCAACAAAATAACTTGCTTTGACTCGTTCGATTCTGCGCGTGGTTGAAGAAGAGAAAATCATGGCCGCGAACTCCGAGGCGGAAGCTATCAATAAATGTAAATCAGGCGATGTTACCATTATATCAACACACTCCAATGAAGTTCTTCGCAAAATTAACGCATTCAAAAATAAGATGAAGACTAAACGGTATATTCTCAGGGCTTGTGGAAGTATTCCAATACGACAGTATCAAATAGACAATTCCAAAGTTATTTATAATTTTTATGATGCAACTTTTACCTCTCATAAAAAGTATTATTCATTGTATTTGGTGCTGTAATTACGTATCCCCTCTAAACTAAACTTACCGAGCCTGGAAGTCACTCTATGAGCCACCCCAGCCGTCAGCGCTCGTAACCCTTGGAACAAACGTAGCACTACCGACGAATCTAATTCAATTAGAATTAGACTCGAGTTTAATTCATAATTCGTCTGTTGAAACAAACGTCGCATTTAATTCAGGACGAATCTAAATGATTTCTTAAAATGGCATAAAGCGTTCATAAGGGTTTTCGTCAAAACGGCTAAAATAGGAAGTTTTATATCAATTCTAAAACGTAAAATTTAGTGAGAAAATGTGGCTTTTGACTTCCAAGCGACGAAATTAATGTTACTAGTCTGAGGAGTGGAAATTAATGGTTTTATATCGCTATTTCATAGGTATTTGATACATATTTTAGGTCGGACATGATTATTTAGGTGGTATTTTGCTTTGAACTTGTCTGAAAGAACTCAGGTCCAGTTTATTTTTATACGAAAACGTTGTACCGTTTTAACAATTAAATAGCAAGTTGAGGTCAACGCGCTATATCACTATATATTGCGTCAGTATGCCTATCTAAAACCACGTGGTAAAATAACCATGGCGGGCAGGAACGTACGGAGCCGCTATAGGGTCTCGGTTAATTCAATTTGCACGCCCTTGGCTGTTCCTTCACATGCCTGGATAATAGCCTATTCTGAATGGATCAGTAGACTTGTGATCATGCACTGGGCGGACCATGGTTCTGCCAGTAGAAGACAAATCAGAGATCTGAACCTGAAAATCCGATCATAGTTTGGCACAGCGGAAGAAAACTTTGAACATGAAAACCGCAAAAACCTATAGCATTAGACTGGCCTCAAGCTTTCCAAGTGCTGACAATTTCCAACCTGACACCCCCACGAAGGTTGGAAAATTTCCAACTGATGACCATTTAAGTTCATAATTTTGAATAGAAGCATAGGAAAATAATTTATTTTTTTTGGCTGGCCACGGGGTCATGAGGGACCAGGACACAGGCCATTTCAGTCAAAATGTTGGACCAAAAGTAGGAAAATATGCAAATGTTGGTCTAAAAACAACAAATTCCCCAATAATTCATTGCTGGCAAATCAAATTACAAGAACAATTTCAACCCATCGTTGATGTTAAATTTGCACACGTCCATGCACAGTATAGCGTGTATATCCAAACGGAATAAATATTTATTTAGTGCGTATACTCGCATTTAATTTGAAACAAACGTCGCACTTTCGTCGACTCGAATTCAAATACCACCAAATTACGTCATGCTCGTTGGTGTTTTCCAGTTTCAATTGGAATTCCCTCATTAGCATATCATTATGCAGCTCGTTTACATGTCTCCGAATTAAATTCGAGTCGACGGTGATGCGACGTTTGTTTCAAACACGGATCTCAGACGCATCAGCAATTAAATTCGTGTTGACCACACGCATTCTTCGTCGGTGGTGCGTCTATTCGCATTTATTTGCAACAAACGTCGCACTACCGACGAATCTAATTCAAATAATTGAATTCGATTCGTCGGTAGTGCGACGTTTGTTCCAAGGGTAAGAGTTCGCGACAGTAACCAGGAAGTTAAATATGAGATTCGTCGATTGTGCTATTTGTCATGTCTAATAAACAGCAGTGGGCCACTTGGTAACACTTGGGAGATCAATTGTGTATCCATGAAGTAGGTGAATGCTCATACTCAACTTCGTGATTTAGAAGTTTCATTTGCTGGGGAGGATGACTATGTTTGCATGTTTTTATCTCTGGTTGATTCTAGCTGGCGTCTTAGTTCCTGGGACATTACTCGCATTATACGAAGGTACAAACTTACACCACACACGTATTTCATGTGATCGATCTACATGACTTCTAAAAGTTAGCTCACCTCTGGATGTGTGGGTGCGCACTGAACAGACTATTGCTTGTGGTTAACCATCGTTTAAGCATCTATATGTCGTTATTGCATTGACATTTTATTGGTGGAGAAATTACCGTAAAGAGGGTTGATTTCAATAGGAAATGATACATCATTACTCGTAGAAACTGCCGATCAGTGTTAGCAGTGATCCACTGACCGTGACACTCGAATCGAGTAATTTGTGTTGGATCATTGTTGGGGTTCATCGTCATTTCATCTGTTATTTTGTCAGCTTTATTGGTAGACGATATATCTTGAGAAAATAGTAGATATAATTATCTAACTGTTGACTGTATGTCACATTCAAATCAATTAAAGTCAGTTGTTTTAGTCAGCGGTCGCTTAATAATTGCAAATGTAGATCATGTGAAGAAAATCGCGGGCTGTCGACACTCAAGTCTGCGTTTATGTGACATTTAATGATTTAATGCACGTATTGAAAGGTAGTTCATGTATTTATGGACATATCTCGATACCGGGAAAAATCTAAATCGAATACCATTATGTGTATTTTGGGCACAAACAGTCATGTGACTTTAAAGGGGTACTGTACCCCAATTTCAATAAATTCCCAGTGACAATAGCGATCTAATATGAATATTATATTATAAAATAACTAATTCGAGTCGACGATGTCTACTGAACAAGTTCCGGTTAACAGGCTATCGTAAAAGTAACATTGAATTATTTAATATAAAATAATTTATGGCTGGAGTCATAAAATGGAGAATTATGCCATTACGAGTTACCGTTCTTGAAATCGGATCTGTTGTGTGTCTTTTATCGACGGCCGTTCGCGAACATTATTGAGTGCAAACAAAACATGTTACCTGCAAAAGGAAGGCCCGTTATAACCGATTCGGAAAAAGGAGAAAGAAACAAGAGTCATAAAGCGTCAAGTATTTTTATAGGGAGTGAGATTGTTCGATGGAAGAGATTGAAGGCATCAATCGAAACTATGAGCAATGAACTTCCGGTTCTTTCTGCGACATGCGTCTTCTCCGGTGAAGGTCAAACCATGGCGCGTAGTTTGAAATCGTAATATTTTTGTTTCCAAGATCAAGATTTTCATCGCAAAATTAGGTTTATACGAAACTCATATAACACGAAAACAATCTAACTTGAAAGTTATTTCAATGAGAGTAAATAAAAAAAATCGCCTATCTCTGTGTACAGTACCCCTTTAAGCCATTGAAGAGAATCGTAATATTCAATAAACAAAACAAATTGAACCCGGTTTAAGGAATTGTTTAGGTTTAAACTGGTGTTTGACATATGTAATGTTTCTTTGTCCATAATTATAACACTGCAAACATTTGCCAACCCAACGGGAAATATGAAGACACCCTTATAAAAGCATTGATCCTGTCCGGCATGGTGCGTTGCTTCAACCGTGTATTGAATGAACAAATAAATTCAAACTATAAAGTATATATATATATATATCGGCCGCCTTTCTTTACTTGTTCATACCATTATCACGTACTCTACTATATTATTAACGGTCATTGTGAAAACAAGTTAATTGTTACCCTGTGCCAATGCATTCTCTTATATATGCGAGTCGACCATAGGTCGCCTCGCATATATAAGAGAATGCATTGGCCTAACAATTATTTACACTTTTAATAATTTGTTCTTGTATTCTTTAACAATTTTATAATTTCACCCACACAGAGCCCCAGACAAACATGAGCAGACGACACTCTTCTATATGCTTCTATATATGTGTGGGGCTCCCTGCAGGGTAATGGATGTTTTTTATTTTATGTCCTAAAAATTGTTAGGCCAATGCATTATCTTATAAATGCGAGGCGACCTATGGTCGATTCGCATATATAAGAGAATGCATTGGCACAGGGTAAAAAAATCCCGACTTACGACAAATTGTTAATCGCCACTGTAGATGTAAAGGCAGGTTGTAGGTATCAGGGTATCATATACGTTTTGAATGGCAAAGTAAGCATGGACTACAATGCTCGTAACCTCTTGTGAGAATATAGTTCCAAGTTGACACGCTAATAAACACAATGTTTGTTATATTTTCACAAATCTGTTATATTATGTGACATCTGTGATATTATTTGCCTAAACAATCCTATCATAACTTTCAATAGCTTTTTTTATATACTTTCGCAATTCCCTCAGGTTTCATATCCCTTCGCCAGGTGACAGTACTAATATACTGAGTTTCCGCAGGGGTGTACGGGGGTAGAATTGTTGACAAATTTATAAAGCTCTAACTTTCTGATAGTATTCTTATCGACAGGATCATGGTATAAACAACATACAAAAATAGTGTTTCTGAATACCAAATTTACACCACTCGTGCGTAAATTATCAATCGCACTCGCGGTGTTAATTTGGTACCCAGAAACACTACGTGTGTGTTATATATGTCTGAACATCTTCAGTCATACAACTCCGTTTCTACAAGAACGAAACATTTCAAATGAGAAATCTGAGAACATGTGACCACCTAATTTCCCCCAATTAATATACAAACACATATTTTGCTATAATATATTCGGCTTGCATGAAAGGAGAACATAATTTCTATTTAATTATTCAGAAATACACTAAGAACGTGATGTCTAATGTTTAGCTGTTAACAGAAAACTTGCTCAGGTTAAAATCCGCAAGGTACTCTTACAGTTTAACTATAATTGTATATAATGTTTACTTTCAATACGATTATTGTACGATCAGAACAGTTTCACAACTTAAAAACTGCATGTTTACAAATCGGACTACACTTGAACAAATCAAACTATATACAAATAAAACTGTGTGTACCTATCTAAACAAAACCTACCGTGAAATAAATATCGGCCCATATTAATAGACAGTCTCACACATATGCATGTAGGTTCCAATTAATAAAAACTGTTTCTATATGAAAAAAACTCTTCAGGCTTATGTAAACTAGATTCTGAAGATATTGAATAACACTGATATTCCGACATTGTTATATACATTTACCTCAACTGCGAGCGACTCGCAAAAATAAACTGAACTTTATATGCGTGAGCTTCCTATCTCGGGAAACGATAGGCCCCTTCAAGCTGAACTCTGAATTATGCTGAATATATTTGGGCATTACTGATATTCTGATATATTTGCTATCCAACAGATACAACACGAACACGCCCAATAAAAAGAACAACACTTTGGTATGCGCGGACTTGCCCTAAAATAACGAACACAGTCATCAATTCCATATATCTTGGCTACCGACTAAATTTATAGTAACTATGTTGAATCATAAAGAAACAAAACCAATCAATATTTAACTAATAACACATACCAAAAAAAAAAAAAAAAAAAACAGCCTTTCAGCTCTGAGGTTCCGGTCGTTTCTTTGATCAATATTTGGTCTTACGTTAGGTATGACGCCAAATGCATCTCGAACAAATCTGCATTGAAAATTGAAAGCGGAATACACAAACAAGGTTATCCGCAATTACAAACTTATAGTACATTCCGATAACTCCCGATGTAATGTTTGTAGAAACAATAATTGTACGAGCCTGACCAATGGAACCCCTCATAATATATATTAAGAAACGATACTCCTCATTATAACTCTGCATCATCTCTCCTGCAACTACGAATTACTCATTCAAAAGCGTACGGTATACTACTCACATTGTGCGTATATACCTGTATTTATATAATCATACTTTTATAACCTCGTCTGCGCCATACATTTCGCCAGGGGTTGACAGTCCTCGAGTTTACAACATACCCTTGATATATACTGCATTGCTCGTCCTCTATTATATTGTCTGTATCACCATTATATAAACACTAAACAATCAATCAATTAATCAATCGTGGGCTCTGAATATGATACCAAATGCAAATTGTTATGTGTGAGCTACTTTCCAAGATCTATACAAGTATGGATATGATAACCAATTATGATAATAACATATATTCTGCTAATCTTGATATAGTTACTACATAATCTTTGCGAATGCCTCACAGACAAGAAAACATCAGCTATATGGACACGTAAAGGGTGAAGGAAACTCTCAACAGATCAGGCCGTTAATATATTTAGTATATTAACTATTTCATCCCTGAATATACAGATACAGATGTCCCAGAACCCTGGATTATCAGCTTGCCTAAAAAAAATTATGTGTCCCTGTAATATTGCTGCAACACTACCTTTAGAGTGATGTCGGTTATGGCAAACTGAATGTTTTATGATCGTTAACAGATGACCTTCAATATGTGTTATATACCAATTGGGGGCGTCACATCTAAATAATATATCATGTGTGCAGGTGAGAACCGAGAAGGGACATTGAATCCCAACATATGCTATATGGGCATGTATCACCTGTATCTGGAATATCAAATTCGCATAGCAATGTTTCCACATACATACATGAATGTGTCATTCTTTGCAAGTGTGGTGTATACACTTGGTTGTGATGCCACCGTGCATGGTTTCAAATGTTTTACCAATCGGTTCATTGAACATAATTGCATTATCAAAGGCACGAGCAAACCAGTACTAACCCAGTTAGTATGCCAGAAAGACGCTATTTGACCGAAACGGACATATACTCCCACATCTAGCAATTTTAGACCCAGGGATTTACTTGTCAGTATGCTGAGGAATTATGAGTAACATTCCAAATAAAACAACTGCCAATGTCCTGATTCGATTCCCAAAATGATTATGAATGTCGATTTCATGTTTATAATATGCACGTGCAGCTATTATTATTAAAGTCGCACCGTAGTGCGGCACGGTGATTTCCGTAACATTGCGTCGAAAATAGGAGACATTAGACGGATACCACAAATAAAACATCGTTAGAAAGGTCAACATTATCTTCTTTATTTCCTAAACATAATAATAATAATTGTACCGGTAAGTTTTTGTGATAAACTATAAACCAAAATCGAAATGTGACTCAAAACACCATGCACACCTGTCGGTAGTATTGCGTCATCGATTTTTTAGGAAAACCCAAAATAGTAATCGTGACGTCATACAGCTGCTGTCTATATTTATAGGACCAGAAATTCTCTGAATCGCGTTCATGCTAGGTATTCGTGCGCACCGATAAATTAGTATTTATTAGTAAATTAAATTAGTATTGATGCCGAATATCACCCAAAGGATATATAAGTCGCTAGCCAATAAAATCATTTGTATATCTCTGGAAATATTGTATTATTCCCGACAATTGCGCTCCGCCCGCTAAAGTGGGCTGCCGGGATGAACGCAAATTACGTCGTGCCCGCTTTAGCAGGC
Organism: Siphonodentalium dalli; assembly: GCA_032622095.1. Classification (NCBI taxonomy): domain Eukaryota; kingdom Metazoa; phylum Mollusca; class Scaphopoda; order Gadilida; family Siphonodentaliidae; genus Siphonodentalium; species Siphonodentalium dalli. The sequence goes on along the minus strand of CP136064.1, from coordinate 281,793,425 downwards.
TGCCGGGTTGAAAGAGTTAAACACGAGAAGGAAACCCTCAACATATCAGGCCGGTAATATGTTTAGTATATCAACCATGGTGCGATAAAACACCTCTCATTTCTCAGTTATGCTCGAACACACTACCGCTAATTACGGCGCGTCCATATTTATACGATCATGGTGTCACGGCATCACTTCGCGTTACTCATCCTTTATTCAGATATAAAGGCTATCACACTAACATCATTTTGGCGTGTTTGTTTGTTATTATGCGAAAAAAACAACAATCACAGCCTATTGAAGACAACTTACATGTATTATATTATAATAAAAAAAAATGATTTACTTTATAAATAAAATGGACGCATAACATTTGAATGTGGCAATCTCGGCCAAACTCACATGACTTCTATACTTGAAAATATGACAACCTAAGGGGGTGTTTACATTGCTGTATATCTGTATACAGTTCTACACGCATACTAGTGTAAACGGGTTGATATAGAAATGCACACAGAAAGAAAACGATATTCGTCTCCCGTGTGTGGAGGAATAAACAATCTCTCTCTCTCTCTCTCTCTCCCACTGTCCCGAGTGGTATTGATAAGCTATTGGAGGGTCTTCCACTTCGCATGCAAAATAGCAAAATATTATTAATTGATGACTGATGTACATGTACAGTACACACACATAGTAATAACAATTAACGTTATGATTTGAAACTATGAATGTTTATTGTTCAACCTCCACAATGGGAGAGCCTCGGTATATACAATATAATACATCAAGATCAACGAGATGAGAGCAAATAGCATGAGGGGTGACTGAGGACAGTGGTGGAGAGAGTGGGGGAGAGAATGAGATATATATATAGAGAGAAAGATGTAGGGAGACAGATAGAAATATTTAGCTAGGGCATCGAGAGAGTTTCAGTAGCAAGAAGTTCCAGAACTGGACGCTATAGCAATCGTGGACCGGATGAATGTGATGTATGGCATCACATGTATTGTTTTTGCTGAATCATTTCACTGGCACACATTAGAAACATAGCCGTCGAGTGAACAATAGAGTCTGCACAGTAATGTGGTAATTGTCCCACTATATCGATGTTTGCGCTTCCTAATACTAGCGCCATCATGTCCTCGGGTTGCAAGTTGTCCAGATACATATAAACACGAATCCCGTAATAATTGAGTATCCACTCCCAGTATGTGTTGCGTATGGCAATCAAAGTATGCGAACAACAAGAAAACATGATGTGTTCTAGTTCATTGTGATATATGGTGTTGCACAGAATACACAAGGCATTATTATCAAATGTGGTTCTGTTCAGTAATCGGCATAGATTTTTGAATTTTGGTTTGTTCCGGGGGTGTGCCTGCAGGCGAGTCCACACAGTCCAGGGAACTAACGGGTTGTTATGAACTTTAAAAAATATCTTGAAGAAGGGATCTTCCTTAACAGACGACATCCAAGCATTCCGGTATGATGTTAAAACAGTATCTTTCACAATTCTCTTCCATGTAGTTTTATCAGGAAAAATGCCTTCATCCAGGTAGCTATAAAGAAATTTTAAAAGTTGATATTTTTGTAGGATGTGGTATATTTCCACAGCGAAACCATTGGATTTTCTTTTATACAGTCTATATACAAAAACGTTCCTCAAGAATAATTGCAAGGGTATTTGATGTCCAATGGGTAAATGAATGAGACATGATAAGAAGCAGAGTTTCCGTATGTCAATTTCCCTTTCCGCCGGTAGATCTCCAAGAAGACCTAGTGAGAGTTTGGTACTAGCACGTTTTGGAAGTGATTGAATATACTTTGCACAAGTTCGAAGAGACCTTTCCATGACTGCAATGCTGGTCACTTGGGCAGTGGACATGATTTCGGTCCCATATAGAGCTTTTGGCATAACAACACATTTAAGAATAATGGACATAGAAACTGGTGATAGTGATAACAAGTGGGTTCGGGTAATTGTGCCGAAAAATGTTTGTCGCATTTTGGATGAGACGTTAGAAGCGAATGATCGTCTATCAGCGTATTTGTTTTGAACAATTCCGAGGTGAGTGGCTTCAGTCTGTTCTGGAATAGATTCATTGCCGATCATCCAAATTCGATTAGATTTTGCAAAACAATGCTTCGACTCATTGAAGACTACAACAGAGCTCTTAGTATTGGAGAAATTGAATCGCCAGAGAGCGCTGAAGTGAAAACATATGTCCAACAGAGTATCTAGACCTGCTTTGGAAAGTGATATCAGAGTGATATCATCAGCCGTAGTCGGTGCCACACAAGGTATGCTGTTAACAGTCAATCCAGATGACGAATTCTGTAGTAGTTCCAGCAAATCGTTTATATACACGAGATAGCAGAAAGGAGAGAGGATTCCTCCTTGTCTTGTTCCTCTGCATACTGGGAAGGTTTCCGATAGGCAACCACTGTACAATACACAACTACTGATATCTTGATACATATTATGTAGCAAGCGAATGGTCTTTCCAGTGAATCCCAATTTGATAAATTTGTACAGCAAGCCTTCATGCCACACTTTGTCGAATGCTTTCTGTGAGTCAAGGAATGCTACATATAGCTTTGAGTGTGAGTCTCTGGCGTACGAAATCGATTCTGTGAGGATATACGATGTTACGTTGCAACCGATTCCCTTTTGAAAACCATATTGAAGGGAATTGGGAAAAGAGTTCAGTTCATCAGAGTTCAGAAAGCGGGTAAGAAGAATACTTTCGAAAAGTTTGTACACAGTAGATAGTAAAGAAATTGCCCTGTAGCTGTTTGGAGACACTTGTGGTTTAGGTTCACCTTTATACAGTGGGATGATGATTCCAGCTTTCAAAGAGGGTGGGATCCATTCCAGCTGAAGAATACCATTAAACAGTACACACATACATTGAATCAGTGAGTCAGTTCCGTATTTCAGATGCTCGTTAGAAATATTATCGCTTCCAGCTGATTTTTTTAGTTCCAGATTTCTAATGACACTAGTTATTTCCTGCGCAACTATCGGAGCACATATAGAACTTGTATGTTGATCAGTATCAATGCTTAACAGTTCTTCTGACAGAACATCGCGAACATGTCTTTCGAATTCCGGAACAAGGTGTGGTTCTGGCGAATAAAGTTTGCGGAAATAGGATCCCCATCCTTTAAGAATTTCAGACGGATCTCTGCACGATGTTCCTTCAAACTCCATAGCTGAATTTACTTTACATGATTTGGAAGTATTTCGTTTCATTGACCGCCAGAAGTTTGTTTGATTTCTACGTGCGTCATGTTCAAGCCTATCACGAACAGAATTATCTTGCAAACGAATCGCATTGCGTTGCGTACGACGAAACACACGTTTGGCCTGTTTGTATTTAGTGTAGCTAGTAGCTATATATGAATACGGTTTTCCATCTCTCACCCAGACTTCATGACAATGATTAAGTTCTTTCTTTAGTAGGTTAAGTTCGGTAGACCAGTACGGTTTCCGGCCCCCAAATGAACGTTTCGGGGCAGATGCGGCATCAGCCGCTGATATAATGATGAACACTAATTCATTGTAGAATGATGTGATATCACAGCAACTGGAGATGAGTTTATTGGACAGATCGGGCAAGTTCGCATCCAAATGGCTTTTATACATATCACGATCTAGACGTTTCCAGTTATAGAATTTCCTTGCGAACTTCAATCGCTCGAGAGTTGGGTTGTAAATTTCTAGCAAGTTGAGCAAGCACGTAACAGGTAAGTGGTTAGAAGTGTTAAGCGCTTCGTCTCCAGTCACTGAGGAATTAATAACCAGGTCATAAATGTTAGATGACACAAGTATATGGTCTATAAGTGAAGGCTTGTTGGTATCACAGTACGGAATGTAAGAATATTCACTTCCAGTGCAGGTAACGGATGAGATTACAGATACTAGTTCACACCGGAGGAGAAATTCGTCGAATAATGTAGAACGATAATTGAGTTCTTGATTCTCGCCTGTGACAGTTTTTCGGGGAAGATGAGCATTGAAGTCACCCATGAAAATCACAGCACCGTTCGAAGAGTAAAGAGAGCGAAGATCATCAAGAGATTCTAGGCAATCTGAGAAAAAAGGGTCACCATAGTTACAGTTCGGCATGACAACATAAGGGGGTGTTTACATTGCTGTATATCTGTATACAGTTCTACACGCATACTAGTGTAAACGGGTTGATATAGAAATGCACACAGAAAGAAAACGATATTCGTCTCCCGTGTGTGGAGGAATAAACAATCTCTCTCTCTCTCTCTCTCTCTCTCTCCCACTGTCCCGAGTGGTATTGATAAGCTATTGGAGGGTCTTCCACTTCGCATGCAAAATAGCAAAATATTATTAATTGATGACTGATGTACATGTACAGTACACACACATAGTAATAACAATTAACGTTATGATTTGAAACTAACCATGATAGGATATTGACAGTAAGGTGGTATTAACTACTATGAGTAGTATTAGTAATAATAGTACCATTCTAGCATAATATATGTGTACATGATGTATGGGAAATATTAAAGGACAAAACAATAGTTACAATACAATTAGAACTTATTTTTTAATTAATCGCAAGAAGAGCTAATTTCGCTTAAGCACAATAAGGGAATCTCTATTGTGCTTAAGCGCAATAAGGAAATATTTAACTGTGCTTAAGCGCAATAATGGAATTTACAAATTGCGCTTATATAATCAAACCCAATAAGGAATCTCTTAATAAGGAATATATTATATATAGTACATAAACTCCCTATAATTCAGGTGGTGTAGTCCATCTCCATGGTACAATGGGTGGAACAAATATAGGATTATTCTACTATTTGCACAAGGGTGATCTAATGAGAGAGATATTAATTGCACTTAAGTGCAATATTGATGTAATTTCGCTTACGTCTAATAAGGAATGTCTTATTACACTTAAGCGCAATACAAATATTCCTTATTGCACAGGAATATCACATTGTGCTTAAGCGCAATAAGGTATCTCTAATTGCGCTTAAGCACAATAACTGAAGGAATATTCTTATTGGGCTTGAGCTCAATTAGAGATTCCTTAAGTTATTGCAGTTAATCGAAATTGTCTATTATTAAATGTCAAGTTGGTTTCCCATAGAGATGTCTATGCGCAAGGGACATACACCAATCTTCCCAAAGTGACTTAGGGTATATGAGCTGACTTAGTTCATGGATAAATGTACAAGATGTATTTATATTATACGAGATTGTAAATGTTGTGACTTAGGGTACGAGTTGACTCGATATATATAAATCGCGTTACGATGACTATATTGACTTTATAACTAAGTGCAAAACACGCAAAACTGTCCATAAAATAATATGATAAACTCGAAGTGACTCAGGATACATGAGTTGACTTAGTTCTTGGATAAATGTACAAGATGTATTTATATTATACGAGATTGTAAATGTTGTGACTTAGGGTACGAGTTGACTCGATATATAGAAATCGCGTTACGATGACTAGATTGACTTTATAACTAAGTGCAAAACACGCGAAACTGTCCATAAAATAATATGATAAACTCGAAGTGACTCAGGGTATATGAGTTGACTTAGTTCTTGGATAAGTGTACAAGATGTATATCTATTCTACAAAATTGTAAAATTTGTGACTTAGGGTACGAGTTGACTTTGTTGTTCAAAAGAGTTTATGTCACACACGAACGGCGACAGTCTATATTATATATATATGAGTTGAAACGTGGTGTTAAAACTGTGCACCAATATATACGGTACGAGTCCACCAAAGGGTTCAAGATAATTATGTTTACCATGATAGAATAGTTGCACTCGGCATTATGCAATTGTGACTTGGGTACGAGTTGACTCAGTCTGATCATTTGGAAGTAAAATCGTTGGGCCAATTAAACGTACGTTCGATCGTCCATAAACAGTTGGCCCCATGTACAGTGAAACTCCCACCCCAGTGTACATGTTCACTTAGTTTATTAACACTTTGCAATGATTGAATCAGCTATCCCAGCATCTGGGTACGAGTTGACTCGATATATAGAAATCGCGTTACGATAACTAGATCGACTGTATATGTTCAAAACACGCGAAACTGTCCATAAAATAATATGATAAACTCGAAGTGACTCAGGGTATATGAGTTGACTTAGTTCTTGGATAAGTGTACAAGATGTATTTATATTATACGAAATTGTAAAATTTGTGACTTAGGGTACGAGTTGACTCGATATATATAAATCGCGTTACGATGACTAGATTGACTTTATAACTAAGTGCAAAACACCCGAAACAGTCCATGAAATAATATGATAAACTCGAAGTGACTCAGGGTATATGAGTTGACTTAGTTCTTGGATAAGTGTACAAGATGTATTTATATTATACGAAATTGTAAAATTTGTGACTTAGGGTACGAGTTGACTCGATATATAAAAATCGCGTTACGATGACTAGATTGACTTTATAACTAAGTGCAAAACACCCGAAACAGTCCATGAAATAATATGATAAACTCGAAGTGACTCAGGGTATATGAGTTGACTTAGTTCTTGGATAAGTGTACAAGATGTATTTATATTATACGAAATTGTAAAATTTGTGACTTAGGGTACGAGTTGACTCGATATATATAAATCGCGTTACGATGACTAGATTGACTTTATAACTAAGTGCAAAACACCCGAAACAGTCCATGAAATAATATGATAAACTCGAAGTGACTCAGGGTATATGAGTTGACTTAGTTCTTGGATAAGTGTACAAGATGTATTTATATTATACGAAATTGTAAAATTTGTGACTTAGGGTACGAGTTGACTCGATATATATAAATCGCGTTACGATGACTAGATTGACTTTATAACTAAGTGCAAAACACCCGAAACTGTCCATAAAATAATATGATAAACTCGAAGTGACTCAGGGTATATGAGTTGACTTAGTTCTTGGATAAGTGTACAAGATGTATTTATATTATACGAAATTGTAAATGTTGTGACTTTGGGTACGAGTTGACTCGATATATAGAAATCGCGTTACGATGACTAGATTGACTTTATAACTAAGTGCAAAACACGCGAAACTGTCCATAAAATAATATGATAAACTCGAAGTGACTCAGGGTATATGAGTTGACTTAGTTCTTGGATAAGTGTACAAGATGTATTTATATTATACGAAATTGTAAAATTTGTGACTTAGGGTACGAGTTGACTCGATATATATAAATCGCGTTACGATGACTAGATTGACTTTATAACTAAGTGCAAAACACCCGAAACAGTCCATGAAATAATATGATAAACTCGAAGTGACTCAGGGTATATGAGTTGACTTAGTTCTTGGATAAGTGTACAAGATGTATTTATATTATACGAAATTGTAAATGTTGTGACTTTGGGTACGAGTTGACTCGATATATAGAAATCGCGTTACGATGACTAGATTGACTTTATAACTAAGTGCAAAACACGCGAAACTGTCCATAAAATAATATGATAAACTCGAAGTGACTCAGGGTATATGAGTTGACTTAGTTCTTTGATAAGTGTACAAGATGTATTTATATCATACGAAATTGTAAAATTTGTGACTTAGGGTACGAGTTGACATTGTTGTTCAAAAGAGTTTATGTCACACACGAACGGCGACAGTCTATATTATATATATATGAGTTGACTCGTGGTGTTAAAATTGCGCACCAATATATACAGTACGAGTCCACCAAAGCGTTCAAGATAATTATGTTTACCATGATAGAATAGTTGCACTCGGCATTATGCAATTGTGACTTGGGTACGAGTTGACTCAGTCTGATCATTTGGAAGTAAAATCGTTGGGCATGAGACCTTACAAGCACATCAAGAGTGGAGGGTACGAGATGACTCAGTACATCAAAGTCAGTGAAATGACTGTATGACATTATAAAATCAGGGTACGAGTTGACTTAGTCTTGGTAAACTCCAGTCACATCACTATTTCCACCTCAGATTGGCATGAGACCTTACAAGCACATCAAGGGTGGAGGGTACGAGATGACTGAGTATATCAAAGTGAGTGAAATGACTGTGTATGACATTATAAAATCAGGGTACGAGTTGACTTAGTCTTGGTAAACTCTAGTCACATCACTATTTCCACCTCAGATTGGCATGAGACCTTCCAAGCACATCAAGAGTGGAGGGTACGAGATGACTCGGTATATCAAAGTCAGTGAAATGACTGTGTATGACATTATAAAATCAGGGTACGAGTTGACTTAGTCTTGATAAACTCTGGTCACATCACTATTCCACCTCAGATTGGCATGAGACCTTACAATCACATCAAGAGTGGAGGGTACGAGATGACTCAGTATATCAAAGTCAGTAAAATGACTGTGTGTGACATTATAAAATCAGGGTACGAGTTGACTTAGTCTTGGTAAACTCTAGTCACATCACTATTTCCACCTCAGATTGGCATGAGACCTTCCAAGCACATCAAGAGTGGAGGGTACGAGATGACTCAGTATATCAAAGTCAGTGAAATGACTGTGTATGACATTATAAAATCAGGGTACGAGTTGACTTAGTCTTGGTAAACTCTAGTCACATCACTATTTCCACCTCAGATTGGCATGAGACCTTACAAGCACATCAATACTGGAGGGTACGAGATGACTCAGTATATTAAAGTCAGTGAAATGACTGTGTATGACATTATAAAATCAGGGTACGAGTTGACTTAGTCTTGGTAAAATCTAGTCACATCACTCCACAAGTTGACTATGTCCATGAACACTTTTCAATAACATCGGTGACATGGGTACGAGTTGACTCGATATACAGAAATCGCGTAGTGACTCAGGGTACGAGTGTTTAGTTTTTGGATAATTGTACATCAAGAGCGCAGGGTTCGAGATGACTCAGTATATCGAAGTCATTGACATAACTGTGTATAATATTATACAATCTGGGTACGAGTTGACTCGATATATAGAAATCGCGTAGTGACTCAGGGTACGAGTTGACTTAGTTTTTGGATAATTTTACATCAAGAGCGCAGGGTTCGAGATGACTCAGTATATCGAAGTCATTGAAATAACTGTGTATACCATTATACAATTGTACTTTCCATGTGTGTATATCGTAAATACAATTATCCTATCCTATCCTATCCAATCCTACAATCTGGGTACGAGTTGACTTAGTCTTGGTAAACTGTAGTCACATCACTCCACGAGTTGACTATGTCAATGTCCAAAAAATAATATGATAACCTCAAAGTGACTCAGGGTGCGAGTTGACTTAGTTTTGGGATAATTGCACGAAATTATAAAATTGGTGACTGAGGGTACGAGTTGACTTTGTTGCGGAAACTTTTGCAAGAGTTTACGTTACTCACAAACGGCGACAGTCTTTGGTATACGAATTGACTCGTGATGTAGAAACCATGTACGTGCGAGTCGATCAAAGCGTTCAAGATATGTTTCCCATGATAATAGTTGCACTCGACATAATATGCAATTGTGACTCGTGTGGCATCTTTTGGTCGCCGTCTGACGCTGGTGACTTTGACACAGATGTCAAAGGTCACGAACGAATGGCCCGACACTTGAAACTGACCGATTGAACCAACAAGACGTGTACTGAGAGATAAAAGGACTTGCCGGCCGGCACGACGATGCCGATCCATCTATGATACTAAGTGTAAGTAGATCTGGGATAAATGCGGGCAAGTGTTGTGGTAGCGACACCACAAATGGCGCTGCATGCAATCGAATTTGCTGGTGAAATTCTTCGATTTCTTGCGGTAATTTCGCGTTTTCACCGCTCAATGGCTGTCGGTGTCAAGTCATGATCGTTGGGATTTTTAAATCCGGGGACATCCGTCCCGTCTTGAATCGTTGGTTGATTCCTATCTATTTTTGGTAAATTACCAATACAATTTCTGCTAAATTACAGCAGTTTGGCGCAAAAATACTTGCCCGTTATTTCCAGATTTACTTGCAAAATTTTGAGATAGGTTTTGTCGGGAATCTTATATCGTCGTGTTCACGCACTTCGTCGTTGTCCATACATCGTTTCGGGAGCTTCCTTGGATATAACCCAAGTTTCCTCCCAGCATTGTCTGTTTTTGTTGTTTCTTTGTGGCATTTTTGTCAAATTATTTTGGACATTTTTTGCCCTCCGATTTTTTCATTTTTTTGGGGTTCTGGCCCGTTACATTTGCATTTTACAATTTTTAGGGCATCATTGTTAGTGAAGCCCTCTTACTTCAGGTATTTCCCTTTTTTGACGGAAAATGAATGAAATTTTGCGATTTTCACACAAATGTTAGTTTTTGGTGAACTTAGCCATTTTTTGCATCATTTTTTGAATGAAAATGTGGCATCCTGCTATTATATGTCGAATTTCAATGAAATGGAGCTACTATTCAGAGTAACTGCCATTTAAAATATTAAACTGGCAATTTTTGTTCCAATTTGGAAACATTTTCCATCGCTGGCACTTAGAAATTTTGCCAAGGGTGTTTGATCATACAATATTTTGGGGTTTTCTGAAATTAGTAGAACAGCCTCTTGCACTCATTAGTTGGTCATTTTGTTTATTCGGTCGTGTACTCTTTCTTTCATGCCAGGTGTCATTTTTGAAGGGAGGGTGAGATAGACTTAAATGTCCCAAAGCCATATTTATTTACCCTCAACTAGGGTAGGGGATCAAAGGATACCGTGTCATAGTGAGGCCTTCACTGGCCCGAAGAAACAAATGTCTCTGGTTCCTATCAACAATCAGTCTGATGATTTCGCCCAGTACGATGGTGACCGACATTCTCGCCGCTGGTATCGTGACACATACCGGGCAAATTATAATGCCGAGGTTTCGGGGAGGGGGCATGGAGGGGCAAATAGGGCTACGAGCCCAGTTGATTTTGACCTTGAACAAGATTTCCGCAATCATCGCGTTGATCGCAACTCTCGACCATCACGGGGTCGTGATAGTAGAAATCGCGACCAGCCACAGCGACGCGATAGATCAAATGTTCATTCTCGTAGTGGTCGGCAGCATAGCCCAGTAAACAGGGCTGTGGAAAATCAAGGGAGGCGACAACAATCAAATAAGGCCCAACCCAATCAGCATGGCCAACACGGCAGTGGGCGACGAGTTCATGATACGCGTGATTTCAGGGATGATCTCGTACAGGATGGGTTTCCATGGGGACAGTCTCAGTCCCGTGACAATCATTCAAATAGGCAACCCAGATATAGAGATCGGGAACGGTCTGCTGAGAATAACCGGGATATATTTCCGCGTGGACGGTCGCAGTCCCGTGATAATCACCTTGACAATCATGCAGATAGGCGACCCAGGTATAGGACTCGGGATAGGTCGGATGGTTATGATCGGTATGATGGGTTTCGCAGGGGCCGGTCTCCATCCGAGGATGACCGTACAAATAGGCGTCCCCGAAATAGAAATCGCGACGACTATAATAATCGCGCTGATTCAGATTTTGAGTGCCGTACGCCGGAAAGACAGGCCCAGTTTGGGGGCCGTCGTGACCAAGACAATAATGAGAATCATTGGGATCAGGAAAGGGGTCGGCCTGGCCCAGCGTTTCATATGGGCCGGGGCCCTCAAGGTATCAGATTCAATGATAATGACCGATTTGATGCAAACAACAATAGGGATCCTAGACCACGACGGGCTTCAAGAGTTCCCAACACTTTGGAATACGATGGCAGCCAAGGCTGGCAGCCCTCTCAATTTCAGGAGTTATTTCTGGATCGGTTGGATGGATACAATTTCCGCACGCAGGGTGAGGAGGTGCGTTGTTTGGGGAACTGTCTATATGGATGGGCCAAAAATTGGTTTGTTGACATATTGGACAGTGAGCCCTCAATAGGGGTAGATGATTTGTTGGTTGAGTTACAATGGGAATCTTCACAAAGGGATGCATCCCGAAATAACTCCAAATGCAGCAATAGGGATTATGGCCCGTCGTTTGCCTCTGATAGTTACCTTTCAGAATCGGAGCAGTCATACAGTTCCAATGATAATTACTCGAATGTCAGTCACGAGTTTGATTATAACATAAATACAAGCTGGGACATTGACTATGATTTGTCCCGTCAATATAATAATTATTCCACTGCCGTCTGTGAAAATGCAGACTGGAAAATAACTTCGGATGACCAAGAGTATTTTGACAGTGAAACTTCTGTGTCGGATTCAGTATCAAAATCACAGCAGTTTGAGAAGTATGGGTGCACATTTTCTGAGGGAGCATCAAATAAATCTGTGATGCCAAAACACAGGGCTCATAAGCAATTGGAAGCTACACATCAGTATACTATTGGTGCCAGCACTAGTACGTGCCAAACGATTTCTTGGGATCCTGGTGACTCGATGGGCGACTATAGGTCTGCCCAGTTATACAAATCGACCAAACTAGCAGATCCCAGATTTTGTAATCTGGCACAGTATAAAAGTAGTAAATCTAATTGCAATATTGTTGATGTACAGAATCAAAATGCAAAAGGCTCATCCTCTGGGTACTTGCCTCCTGAATCATCATGCAAGGGTGCTTTTCAATTGAGTGCTCAGTACAATCGTCCTGTGTTCACTTCTGAATCAAATTCTGGGAATATTTTTCCCACTAATCAACTGACAAAGCTTGATACAGTTAACGTCAGATCACAAGACAATTCATTTGGCACTTGCCAAGTGAGCACAGTGGAAAATAGGAAAATTTCTCTTTCCTATGAACACCACTTGAACACAAGGGAATCGTCACAGTCGTCGCCCAATGATTGTGTGAGTGTTCCCGGTAACCCAGTGTGTCAGAACAATTCAAATGCACTTGAGTCACAAAGCGAAATGGGCGTGTTGAATGACCGCACGGCTCATGATTATGGGAGTTTTGATTCCCAATTTCATGTGAGTGAGAATTCAGTTACGCCCGGTTCAGCCTCTTGTGATGACCAGAGAGAAATTGCAGTCACACAATTCAATCATGCAGAAAACCTTTCTAGTTGTGGTGATGACTCGGAAGTGATTTGTTCCAAAATAAATCCACTTGCACCCAACTCAATTTCACATGAACATCTTTGTGGAACAGACTGCCACATTACAGCAGAATCACAGGTATTCTCAAGTCATGTCAAAAGTGAACCCCGTTACACAGGGAATCCAATAGTTCCCATTAGGGTGGTCACTGACTTGCAAGATACATGTGATTTCCAAAGTATTCCAACATTTGACAAATTTTGTGAAGAAATTGAAAGTTGCAATGAAGTTGTGCATTCAGATGGGAGATCACTCCCAGTAACAGAAAGTAAAGAACCTCTGTGTTGGAAAGCATGGATGAATGGCACATCACTGTCTTCAGACATGGTTAATGCTAATTTGGAAATTGCACACTCTTCAAATATCCATAGAAGTACAGGGACACATGTAAATATGGATTCTAATTTTGTAGAAGTTGATCTTGCATGTAATAGGGCACATTGCCCTGTACCTCCTGGTGTCACTTCATCGGAATTACATGTAAATCATTCTGTCCCTGCAGACGGGCTCACTGGCCCGACACATCTGAATGCAATTGTCGTGTCGCATTCTGAAAACAATACTCTGGTATCTAATGAAACAAAACATATAACATTAGGTACATATTCATCAAACTCTCAGTCTTGCAATTGTACTGAGGTTGATCAAATAACATACAGGGATTCTAATTCCTCTGGTACACCCATCAATGCACACATCACTGCATTGGATAGCAATACCGATACTTTCCAACAAGATAACAAGTTTATCTCACAAAGTGACAAGTACATGTACATGACACAATCCAAACAGTGGGCTGACTGTGGTGAGCCCAATTCAACTGCTGTGACCAACAGCATACATTTACATCACCTTGACACTCCTCATATGACCATAGCATTTGAAGAGATTGGAAATGTTGACAATGGTTTTCTGGCAGGGTTGTCAAATGAGAAAAACCTAGTAGTTTTGGATATTAATGAGTCCAGTAACTGTAGGTTTCATGGCCACAGACCCATGCCATGTTCACTGTTTCTGTCAGATGGTAAAGACAATCTGACAGGTGGCATTCACTTCAGAATTAATGCGGGCCACAAATATCGAACATCGCATTTTGGGCTTTCAGATTGGATCGGGCAGATGGTTCTTGCCCGAAAGCAAAGCCTGCAAGCAATTTCGATGGCCACAAATAAACAAAACTAAACTGGATAGTACAGGCAGAACTATCACTGCTCACTGCTCCCTGGTACCGGTATTATAGACACACAAACAAGGTTAAAGGGCATATATTTTTTGCCCTGTCGAATTTGATCTCATATAGTGGACTCAATTTTTTGGGCAATATTTTCATTTGACGGGTGTTGGTGATTGTGCTATAATACCCTATATTATTATATAAGGCCTAGTTTTAAGAGTAGAGGGAGGGGGTGAGAGGTCTATATTAATAGTACATAGAAAATCGGATGGGGACTCGGTCCCCGGGAACCAGATCCCTAGTTGTCAGGTTCTAAATTAGAGGGAGTTGTGACCATGTGTACATGTAGTGGATACTTGTACTGTTTTCTGTAAATGCAGGTATCTGCTTCGGTGGTTGAGTGGGGAGTTTGTTCCCAGTTGTTACGTTTAGGGTGGGATACATCAGATATCACCCACCACACAGGGGGCGTCACTTTGGAAAAAGCTCCCAGATTCTGGTTAGTAGGCTGCAGTTGGGTCCCTGACCTGTCATTTGTCAGCATTAAACTGGGGTTTTGGGCGTGATGTACCGGTATCCCCACTGCTGAACAGTGGTTAGTGGTTATATCGCCCGTTATGACCCAGGGCATCAATATGGAGAACGAGATTTAGATATGTATGCATTCTACATTTCAGAAATGGGAACTCTGTCCCAGTTAGCATTAATATGACCATATTTGGTTGGGCATTGCCCAGAACTAATATTCAAATATTGTTGTGGGCTGACAAGCTAAAAGCCCAACCCTAATATTCAAGTATTGTTGTTGACAGGTATTGCCACATGCAAGTAGATGTGCCGTACCTGCTAATTTATATGCATTTGTTTAGTTTATAGGGTATATATCGTACACTGTTAGGGTCATGGAGTACACCATATCCCATTGATATAGCAATTTCTTGGTTTGTTGATCCAGATCTTGTGGAATCAGCATACCAGTATATGTCCTGTAAATAGGAGGGTTGTGTTTTTGAATAATTGTTATAACTAATTTCTGACATCATTCTAGCTGCAATGCTTATATTCTACTGGTATACACAAAAGCCTACTAAAGTCTGTCCAAAACCTCTGTAAATGTTTCTGATAAAGCCGGATAGTAGTATATACACATATGGGTCAAGGTGTGTAGTGTGTGGTAGAGGGTGCGAATATCAAGGTAGGTGGGCTCCGAAGCTGTGAGCCCAGAAGGCTATTCCAGAGTGTAAAGGGTATAGCAGGTTCCATATTTAGGAGGCTGTATGTGTGGGTATGTCGGTGGGACCTGTGCGGGTCCCGATACGGGACCTTCAGAGGTGCCAATGCTTGTTTATTTTTATATCTGTATAGGTCAATGTTAGTCATTTTGGGGGTGGACATTTATAGTAGTTCGCAAGATATTTTGTATTTGGGGGGTGGACATTTTTATCAAAGATAAATTAGTTGGAATTAAACCCCAAAAGCTGGCCCGTGAAAACCCTAGTCCTTAAAGGGGGGCCTTGGTTTGAAAACTTGGGGGATTTGTGGCATCTTTTGGTCGCCGTCTGACGCTGGTGACTTTGACACAGATGTCAAAGGTCACGAACGAATGGCCCGACACTTGAAACTGACCGATTGAACCAACAAGACGTGTACTGAGAGATAAAAGGACTTGCCGGCCGGCACGACGATGCCGATCCATCTATGATACTAAGTGTAAGTAGATCTGGGATAAATGCGGGCAAGTGTTGTGGTAGCGACACCACACTCGGTATGAGTTGACTAAGTCTGATCATTCGTAAGTAAAATCATTGTGTCAACATTTAAACGTACGTTAATTGTCACCCGTCCATAAACAGTTTGCCCCATGCACAGTGACAATCCCACCACAGTGTACGAGCGGTCTTAGTTTATGAACACTTTTCAATGATTAAACTAGCTTATCTGAACATCTGGGTACGAGTTGACTCAATATATAGAAATCGCGTTACCATAACTATATCGACGGTAATTCAGAGCAAAACGAATATGATAAACTCAAAGTGACTCAGGTTGTGAGTTGACTTAGTTTTTGATAATTGTACAAGGTGTATTCTACGAAATTGTAAAATTTGTGACTCGGGGTACGAGTTGACTTTGTTGTGGAAAATTGTGCAAACGGTGACAGTCTATGGTATACGAGTTGACTCGGGGTGTAAAAAATATTCACCCATATACTATACGAGTCGAACCAAGCGTTAAAACATGTGTCCCATGATAGTAGTTTCACTTGATATATGCAATTGCGACTCGGGGTACGAGATAACTAAGTCTGATCATTTGCAAGTGAAATTGTTGGGTCAATTAAACGTACGTTGCCATCCGTCCATAAACAGTTTGCCCCATGCATAGTGACACTTCCCCCATTCAGTGTGCGAGTTGACTTAGTTTTTTAACACTTGGCAATAATTGAATCAACCGATCTTAACATCTTGGTACGAGTTGATTGGATATATAGAAATCGAGTGACGATATCTAGATCGACGCTATCTCAGAGCAAAACATGCGAAAGTGTCCATAAAATAATATAATGCTTGCTTGCTTCAGTGTATGTATGAATTTGTATATAAACTTGTGAATCATCCTATGAAATTGTCACTCAATCACTCGGGGGAAGTGGTGACTTAGTCAGCGAATAGTGTGTACTATAAATGATTCCATCGGCACATCAACGTACATTGATGTACGTATACGTTGGACATCACCCGTTAACACACAATTTAGTAAATTAAAAACTTGTAATAATTTAACTTACCTGCTAATCAGGTACGAGTTGACTCATTACATAGACTCGTGGGCCCCCCCCCCCAATTAAATGGCCCAATTCATTAAGCTTTACACCTAGGATATGAGTTGACTAAATCGTCGTGACTCGGAGCAAAACCTACATGCGAACATGCATAATAAACTTAAAGAGGGATAATCCGAATTAACGCCCCCAAATTACTATTTCCTTTGCTTCGGTGGTAAAAAAAAAAAATTCGAGTCGAGGAACCCACCCATCAAAGCTCAGAGTGATTAGATATCGATTTTTGAAATTAATTATTTCTGGAGATATGTACTTTTTCCGCCTGGAAAATATTCGTCAAGGTGACGGTCTCGGACCAAATTGCGGATGAAGAATTGATAACTCTAAAATCAAGTGGCTTTGGTTTGTGTGTATATATTTTCCGGCCATGAACACTTTGCAATAACATCGGCGACTTTGGTACGAGTTGACTCGATGTATAGAATCGTGTTATACGATATCTAGATCGACAGTAATTCAGAGCAAAACATGCGAAAGTGTCCATAAAATAATATGATAGACTCAACGTGATGTAAACACAACGGACACATCTGGATTAATTATTAAAAGCGTGTTAATTGCCAACTGGTGTAGGTGTGAGGATTATAGAATTACAATCTCAAATAGCACAGTCCAAAATTGTTGAAACAAAAAACAATGCTTCATATTGTCTTACGGGCGATTGCAGGAAAAACGTTCACTAAGCAGTGTGCATGGTGTCACCATGGGCGTAGCCAGCATTTTTAAAAGGCGGGTTCGAATATTAACTTGTGGGGCACAGGACCGAGGTGAAAAGCTCCGACCGCGGCGCGTGTGAATGTGCAGGAGGGGTGTCATGCACGTTCCCGCAGTTGGGGGTCCGAGGGGCCTCCCCCGGAATGTTTTTTTTAGATTGAACCTATCGAGTGCGAATCTGGAGCATATTTGACGATTATTTGTGTAATATCTGCACGTATATTAGAGAGGTAATACTGTTTTGGATTTGATATACCGATTATGTGAGAACATATGACATAGCTGTGTTTGTCTTCATACATGATCAAGTTTTATGTACTAATGTTGTCTCCATGTATGGGACCGTGACCGCGTGTAGTATCGACTCGGGTAATAAGGAACGATGACAAAACCCAACCATCCCCATATTATATCCCTTTGCGATA
The DNA here is from genome assembly GCA_032622095.1 of Siphonodentalium dalli. Lineage (NCBI taxonomy): Eukaryota > Metazoa > Mollusca > Scaphopoda > Gadilida > Siphonodentaliidae > Siphonodentalium > Siphonodentalium dalli. Next base: position 281,775,217 of record CP136064.1, on the reverse strand, counting down.
TTATGAAGTTATTTTATGAAGGCCTACACTCAAAATTGTTATGTTATTGGCTTAAAGGACTTATTCGCTCTAGAAACTACAAAACGCAATTGGAAAGCCCTCCCTGTTGTGATTAAAATGATCCAAGTCCCATTCCGATCGCATAATAAATAACCCGTAAAATAAATAAATAATACCAGCACCGGTATTCGGAGATTTCCGTGACTAAACTACGAGTGACGTACTTGTGGGGAGCGAATTAAAAACACAGATTCGGAGCCGGAGTTTATTATGCAGACTACGAGGACGTAATCGTAAGTCAGCCGATACTAAAATGCGGAGTCGTATGTGCGCGTGTGGTGTATAGATTACGTTACACTTTGGCCGTTTATCTGGAATAGAAGACAATAGCTATGTGAATAAAGTAATTAATAGCCCCTAGAATGATTGTTGTTTTTGTAGCCATTAATAATTAACATGCCGGCACATGTCTGTTTTGGTAAATAGATGGCAGTAATAGTGCTTTGATTGTCTCGCGTATTCACTCGGTGATTTGTAATCACTCAGTGACTATTCATCAGTGTCAGTCGCGAACTTGTTTGCACTCTATATGCCACAAAGTGAATAGAAAGAATTCGAACATTATCTCTCTGATCATACATATATAAGAAGCGCCCAAATTTATATAAACAATGGGCTGAATAATGTTAACTCTATTTATGCGTCTTTGTTTTGTGTTTGTTTGTTGTTTTACTTTCGATATAAATATCGCGAGTATCTGTCATCTCCAAATATTCCAAGATGGCTAGTAGATGTAGTGTGTTCAGTTGTGGGCGGGCTAGCGATCCATTATTTAGTACCTCAAAAAAAAAAAAAAACAGTGCGTAATTTAAAACGCTCTTTATTGTCTACCGCTTTTGGGAGACGGAAGCATGGACGCTCTTTATATTTAATTGTCACAATACCACATACAAAATCACCCATGACATTGAAATAGAGCACGTTCATAATTGAGAACGCCCTTTATTGTCCACACCGCGACGAAAACATGGACGCTCTTTATTAGAGGCAATCATTGGAGTTTTTCTATGCTAACAATTCAAAAAAAATCCTCTCTAGAAAGTCAATATGCGCCATCAAAACGTAAAATAAAACAAACAACAAACTGAAAAACAATGCCAGGCTAGCCTTCAATTAAAAAAAATATCGTTATGCCAAACTGCAGCCTAACTAATAATTATTGTAGTTTCAACAGTCTGTTGTGTATTCGAGTGAATTATTTTGTTTACTCACTTATCGATCTTGACTGGAAAGATTTTAGCAAGCTGTTCACAGTCGTGCACTTCTCCACACAAAATGTTTCTTGTGAAGAAACAGACAGGAACATTATTATGACGAATTCAAGCCATCATGATACATGTACTAGTACAATAACTACCACCTTTTTAATCACACCCATTTGTAATTAATTGTACGCATATAGCGCACAACGGGGTGACACTAATGTGTAAACTAGCTTCCGAAATTGGTACCATAAAACGAAGAATGAAGTACCGGTATATGGCCAAACTTGTATTCTTTCAGAAACAGTTAAATTAGTTTTGCACGAAATTCCGCTCGCTCATTGCATTTCTGCATAAATCAATCTCATTTCAAATAACTTTTATCGCATCAAAGTGCATTTTAGCCATCATTATTCGTTATATAATCCACATTCTAGTAAAGCCAGTTCATAATTCAGCACATTCAAACAGTTTTATTCCGTGATCGCTATTTATCGTAAAGGCTTAGGTAATTATCCAGCGTAATTTATCAACTCGTTATGCGATTGGCGGAATTATTTCAAGCTCCACCCACCGCTGTCATCGGTAAGCGTCGACGCAGATGATCGGTCATGTGACCGCAGTGTAGTCATGTGATCGCACTCATTGACTGACTTCGGATATTTCCGCGATTTTTTTAATATCATAATAATATAAATACTATCTGCTCGATTTTGAATTTTCTTGGCGAAATGGGTCTGTTAGACATATATTATTATTATTATGACGATAAAAAACTAATTCCTTTAAGTTGGCCATATCATATATGGAATTGAACGATAGTCAATCACTAATTGCCACCATTATCGTTAGATCTATATGCATGTAGAACATGATATGTAAAGCATGGAATGTTCTGCGTATTTATTTTCCTATACTACATGTATATACATTAACAAACTGTATTTGACTTATTCTATATATACATGTAATCTATAACCCCCTACCTTCAATATATACTTTCTGTGAAATTACGCATTTATTATCCAGAGTAACGCGCAGCTGCAAATAGTGGGCACATTCTTAAACAATATACGCTCTCTAAATTCGAATAATTATTTTCAAACCAATGTTTAGTTATCTTCATACTATCTGCTTAATACCATACAATTTCTATTCGAGAATTGTACCATACGAAAACTGAAAGGAAACCTGCAAACAGCCAATCACCATCTACCACCATTCGCACGGCACAGCATCTCGATAAACAAAAACATCTACCTTACTCCTATTTAAATTCGCGGTACTATATTTCGCTTGGTTTTGAATTCGCGCAGTTTGAATAATTCGCGCACCTAGGTGCGCGAATTCAAAACTGACAACAACATTTTCCTGAAAGATTTGGATTTATTATCAGAGATACTCAATTGAAATAGTTAAAGACAGCATTGGAATAAACTCTAAAGAAGTAAAACCACAGACACATACCAGTCAGTTGGCTTCAGAAAAAGCAACACTTGGCTGAGGGTTGTGTTGGCATAAATAATTCAGTCTGTTTGGTCATGGTGTCATACATGCAGCGTTGACAACAGGGGGCGTACTTTCGTGCGCCTTCGGCCTAGCACATGTATATTTCTTACAAGTATTTCAACACCGTCGATGTTACAATAATTTGTTGATTTGCATAATTATGAGTAATGATTTTTATGTTGGTCACCCGCATGTAATATATATCCGTATACAACAGGTCTAGTTGCCTATATATATTCAGTCCAGCCTTCCGTAATGTATATATGTAACTTATCAACATAATACATCTGCTTTCCCCTGTGGTTCGCTATAAACTCAGGAGTTGTACTATTTTCGCTCAGTTTTAAATTCGCACACCGATGAGTGCGTGAAAAATAGCACGTTTAAGGTATTAATTTTACACTGAAAATAGGTACAAAAAAATCCAACTGAGAACGCTCTTATAACCTAACATATTTGGTCGGCGAAAATTGTACGCTCTTTATAAGAGGCGATCATTGATTTTTTTTGCCAGGCTGACAATTAAATCCAAACGAGTTAAAACTTCATCTTTCGAAAGTCGGCATATGGCTATCAAAACATCTCATCCATGGGATTTTGTGTATACGCACTTACCAGTGTCTCGTTTATAATAACACCGAATTAGTGCATGTGTCCACAAGCAACAACATAAACTCGAGATAAAATTCAAAACCTTTATTTGCACTGTAGACTGCTATCGTTATATAATAAGTTTAATTCCAATATATTATACACCGAATCTGATAATCTCGGTGATAAAATGTACGAAATTGGACAAATTGCACTTACTCGTTTGACTACGACTAATGAATTATAATGGAATTACTTCATGCCGCCCAGTTTCTGTTAAAAATAAATATAATAGTTTTACCTAGTGAATTAATTTGCGTTTGAGTGTGTATATTTCTAAAGAACATGTTTCGACATCTTTTAATTAGTCTGAAGTGCTCCAAGCATGTGAAATCTATTAATGCAAATTTTCTAATAAATAATTATACTGCCATTATAATAATGAACAAAGCTCAACGCAGATGAAGTTGCAGTTTTAACATGTTCTTGACTTTTGTCAGGCAAGTCAAAATTACAATGATCGTACCTGATAAAAATCGTCCATGATTTCGTTTCCCAAAAGCAGTGGACGATAAAGAGCTTCTCAATTAGGTTTCGTTCATTACATTGGCAAGTTTGCATGGAATTGTTTTCATGCATTTTCTCAGAATATGAACGGCAACATACGTATAAATAGCATGTTTACCAAAGGTAACGACATGTGGAGTAAAATGTTGGTAGTTCCAAATGTAACGGTGCTGTTAACACATTGCTTCAAAATACCTGTATGGTTTATTAATTCGAGATAAGTGCATGATATTTACTGACAAATTTCGATACTATTGGAACTATATAGTTTTTACTTTTCTTACTAGCTGTGGTATAGATGCATTTTATACACATTTATACATTCTGTTTCTGGTACATTGTATAGCATTCTGTACCGAAATTCCTGGCAAATTTGCGAGTGTATGAACGTACCCTTATGCTCGTTTGTTCTCGGTTGTTCTCGGGAAGCGTGACCACACGACCCAGGTTGTCCCATATTTTGAGTAAATATGTTTATATTATATATGGAATTGAACGACAGTCAATCACTCATTGCATATAGCCCATTATCGTTAGATCTATACGCTTGTAGAACATGATATGTAAAGCTTGGAATGTCCTGCGTATTTATTTTCCAATAATATATACATGAATAAACTGTATTTGACTTATTCTATATAAATGTAATCTATAACCAGCGACCTATAACAAGCCAACTGGATTTTTTTTTATCAAAGTTGGGGAGACAAATCCCCATCGCCACGTCCCGCTAATGGACACTCGGAGTACTGAACCCTCGGACTGAGCCACACCGGAGTATCGTATCCTTGAACCATCGGACTATTGAATCCTCGGACCACTGAACCCTTTGACCATTGAACTTTGGGAGTGGATCGGTCTAGCGCTGTATGGACTGTAATCGAACCATCTGTTTCCACCCTGGCGCTATATCGGATCTATCTAAAAGTTACTGGGTATATTCAGTCCGACATGCACAACAATGTTTTAATTAACATCCCATCCACCAACAGTAATGTGCTCCTTATTGGTTGATAGGAGTGGGACTTCAACTACAACCCAGTATTGGGGGGGACTTCATTTCTAGAAACTATGTTCGAACCCTCGCAATGCAAGCATCGTCCTCGATATACCACGTGACCACCCTATATATACATGTACATGTAGTGTTGCATACACTGTGTCTGTTCGTTCATAATTGGCAATGATTGACAAGTTTGACATGCACACATTCATACAGCGTCACTTTAAATGAAACTGAACACAATGCTGTCCACTTTAGACTAGCAACGTCATATGCCGACATGCCATGGGACTATTGATTTGATTCACATTACAATCAAATTGTCGACCTGCGTGTATGTGGATTTCACTGAAACATTATACGGACCTCAATTTAATGTGAAATAATCTAGTATAGGCCGATCATGCTTTTGCTGACTGTGCCCACGTCGCCTGACTTCAAGGGTTCGACGGTTCGTTCACTCGGGCAACTTCGGGGGATCATGCATTAACTTAACGAACCACCGAAGTTGCCCAAGCCAACGACCGGTCGAACCCGGGAAGTCAGGCAACGAGGGCACCTCTGTTTTCAAGGGCGGGTTCGTCCGAACCCATCGTACCCTAGCTGGCTACGCCCATGGGTGTCACTTCATTGTAGGTTAATTGACTATAATAAGTAAAGTGAGTAGATGGACGCGAAGCGCCCGGGATGGTCGAAAAGATCGATTGATCTTCTCCTTTACACCTTGACTATAATTGTTTGGGACTTACCTTTTAAATGTACTCAATCCGATCAGGCGCTCCTAAATTACTATTTATTTGGCTTCGGGGGTAAACAATATTTGACAAAGTGGTAACAACTTGATTTTAGAGTTATCCATCTTACAGCCGCAATTTGTCCGTTTTTAGCACGTGGTACTCGAAAAGATTGGGCCACAAACAACAGAAACAGCACATTTCAAACATCGATATCTAATCAATCTGAGCTTTGATGGGTGGGTTCCTCGACTCGAATCAAATATTTGTTACCCCCGAAGCCAAAGAAATAGTAGTTTAGGAGCGTCTGATCGGATTGAGTACCTTTAATATGGAACTTGTCTTTTATGAACAATTGATATCAACCGCGTCTATCTTTGGCACCAGATTGCCCTCTGTCGAACTAAGTGTATTCATCATTAATACTGCTTTATCCTAATATGGCTATTGCGGTTGTTATTTCATCAGAAACAGTATACTGTTTTTCATCATTCAATTCCACCTGCCTTATTGTGTGACATTCCCCGTGTCATGTTACCTCTTTGCGCCAATCTTCTCACATATCTATCTGATATGACAATAAACGCTCTTTATTAATCATGCAATTTATCAGCTCGGAGGGCTGAGTGGAGAAAGAAGAAGGCAGCTGTTGGTCGGCTGGCTGCCCATTCCCACTGGGCTGCGAAGACTGTTGGTCGCCTGCGTACCACCGATGATGGTACCGGAAGTCCAGTCCGGGAGAGGTCTGAGAGACGCCCAGACAACCCCTCCCCGCTGGAGTGCTGACTGACGTAACCCATCAAGCTGCCGCTACTGATGCCGTGGTGGAGACTCTTCCGGAATACATCAGCCAGGAGTCATCCATCGCCACCACGACCAGCATCACCAACAACAACAGCACCGGCTCCTACTCGGCGGCCGAGATTGAGAACATACTCATAGGTGCACAAGAGGACATAGCCAAATCTAAAGAAGAAATAGCCAAATCCAAAGCAGTTATGGCTATGTCATCACCTCCAACAGCAACATCAACAGAAAACAGAAAGAAAAAGAAAGCATTTTTTTCCATTTTATGTTCACCCCGTCATGTGCGATGTATCCCATTCTCATGACCTCATCCAAAATTTCCAAAGTGGGTTGTATGGGAGAGGCTTTGCCTCTTCGAACTCCTCCCAGGTCCGTTCCCCAAACTCCTAATAAAGAGCGAGGGCAACAGAGCACGTTATACGTGTACAACCCGACTCTGCATGTGCCCACCCGCATACTATGCCAATAAGTTGAAGTGATTAACATCTCTTTCTTTTCTTTCTCTGCCGCCTGTTATCCCGAACACTATATCGTCTTCCCTTTTCTCCCATATACACCTTACTCAGATTATGTTATATATCTCCAATTCTCCGAAAACCTTTATTTCCAATCCTTCCCATCACTTATTGGGGACGGGGAATGTAGCCAAATGGGATAATACTTCATATAAGCCCTCGGGCTTGTCTGATAATTGTGTCCATAATTATATTAAGACTTCTATTTTGCATTTATGTGTCATTTGTATATTATGTTATTTGTTTGGAATTGGAAATCTTTTTTTTTTATACTATTTACCATGCATGTACATGTGCACATCACGAGGACTGTGCGCGCATTTGATTAAATCCACCAACGTGGTAAAACAAATTACACCAGAATCAGTCAGAAATGGAAAAAAAGAAGATGGAATGTTTTTGGCACAATGAATAAAGAGCGTCCACCTTACATGTGTGAGAGACGTTTAACACATTAAAGGTGCGAAATAGCTGACACCAATGGTATATATACTACTCTTCTTTCTCTGTGATATCATATATCGAGTATATATTTTATTTTTAACATCTTCTGTGAGATCTTGATTATTTTATATTAAAGAGGCCCTGTCAGATTGGACATCATAAAACAACCATCAGAACAATAATTATATCGGACCCAAGGCATGATATAATTAATATGAACTTGTGATGGCCAGATATCGACTATAAAAAGAAGTTTTAATGCGTTTTGAATTTTTGCCAGCCTAGTAAAAATTACAATGATCGACTTGCATATTAATAAGCCCTTGTTAAGCATGTCTTGTATTAATTGAACCATTTTAGTGTAAACATATTTAAAGGCACGGGCGGCGTTCGTTGCAGAAATATTCATATTTGTTCAAATCGCCATCAACAGAAGGAATATTAAAATATATATACCTTTGTTCATATGCCAAACATAATCGGCGCTAAATATTATATTGTCACCAAGACGTACGATGGTGTAGTAAACAAGAGCCTGCTCGTGTTAAAGAAGTTTTACATAACACAGCGCAATTCTAATCACACACAAATGATATAAACGCTCTTTATTTTTTCCATATCAGGAAAGCAGTAACAAATAACTATTTTTATGTTACCATGTCCGGATCTAAACAAAAGCCAGGTAACGTTACGTTTTTTTGCTTTTGCTTACATAATAAAGGGGAAAATTTACAATACCATACTGTTTATGCCATATTTCTGAATTGTATAAGAACAAAGTCTGTCTATATTTGACTATTCTTTCTGTTTATGGCGGTTTTTGGCGGAGCTGAATATTTTAACAGCATACCCATCGCCAACGCCGCCCGTATCTTTAATTCTAATCCTACTATTTAACATATATAAACAAAAGTGTTGACAAAAATAAATAGAATGGAAACTGGATTGATTGGAACCATTTTCGTAAATAAAACGCAACAACTAGTGTTGAACGTTGTGCAGACAGTCACATACTATTCTGCATGCTTTTCTTTTCTGAGGAGATAACTTCAGATAAGCGGTGACCCGCTTGTTGTTATGTCCTCTTCACCCTCTTCTATTCTAACCTGTCATATAAATCACAATGATCAATGTCTTGTTTCATGTATATATGTATTAATTGAGGGTAGAAATAAATATTGTTTAAACCATTCAGAGACGGCGACGATACATGTGGCTCGGGAAATAAAACGGTATACTTCTCTATATTTATGCACCCTATTTAGTATCGGAAAGATAAACAAACGTATTTATAATTAAGTACAAAATATCCCTTCTTATTCGGCGTTGACACTTAAAGAGCGTTTCTCGTTTCCGTCACGATAAATACTGTCATTTTAGCTAACAAAAAAAAAGATTAATTGCTATGAAGTCGGTAACGTTCGTTCATATGTTATGACTGTGACTGTGTTTCGCTTTAATCGCGGGGTTTAGGGGCAAAAACAAACCATGCGATGAATTGTCAACAGTTCAAGAACGTCATATACATAACAATCATTTATCAGGTAGAAGTTCAGAATGATGAAAAAGACAACAGGTCATGCTGTTTTAAAATAGTGATTGTTATGTATATGTATGTCTGTGTATGTAGTAATAAATAGATACACTATTGTTTTTAAATCATATATTTTATGGTTCAATATACTGCAGGTAATATTTGCCATCTTAGTATAAATAGGAAGAGAGAATGCATATGGATATACATTAAAATTTATTCATTGACTCTTAGGAATGATTCTGGACTGTCTCAGTTACAACTTAGAACTTCGAATGAAACAAAAAATTCATTAATATTTTTTATAAAATAACGAGAATACTGAAGTCGGCGGTGGAAGTTTTCTGTGATAGTTATCTTGTGAATTTAGTTTCCAAATCCAGCGATAAACGCATGTTTTAAGTTTAACCTCTTCAATTTAATTTTTAATCATTGTTTTTATGTAAATAACTTTATTTAAACACAACATAATGAGGATTAGAGGTTTCCCTCATCTTGGGAGGTGTTCATTTAGATGAAGACAAAGAGAGGTGTGACACCTGTCCTTAACGTGACAAGATATTGTAATGACCAATGGGAATCAGAGTTAGTTAGTGGGCGTGGTTTAAGGCGTGACTTGTGATTTCGCGGTAAAAATATCAGAAAATGCTGCCATTGCTCTATGGACTGTCGCGCTATTCACATCTATCCATACGGTATGTTTACTATCAACTGACGTTTCTCTTTTCGTCTAAAATAAAACAAAGTAGTTTAAATTAAAGTATTTTCAATGTATAGATTGTTCATAAAAAGTCTTGAGACCCAATTAAAATTGTCAAACAAACATTTTGTATAACCATTTCTAAAAAGAAATTATAAATGGTCTGTGAACTGAATTAATATTTTATGTTGGTCATTTAGTACCCGCAGACTGAGGGTCCCAAATTGTATGTGATAAAGTTAATGGTAATACATGATAGATAACATATTCTCCCGCACCAAATTCGCTCTTGACGTTGTTTCCCTTGTTTTCATCACCAGTTCTGGACGATTCAGGTATGCAACATCTGCAAATGCCAATATGATAATCATGCATAGCTTATGGTTGATGGTATGTATATTGAATGATTTATGGGGGGGGGGGCTTACGTAACTGCCAACTCGTAACTGATTTGGTCATCTCGTAGCTTCTGTTCGTGAGTATTTTCCTGCCCTTGCATGTCATGTTTTACCTCCATGAAATGACACAGAAGCCCACCAGAATGCCACACGATGTTATGTTAGGCTTCGTTCATCGTTTATAGTGCATCGTCTGGTGTTATGGTGCTCTTCTTTTTATTTCTGAAGGTGGGGACGAGATGACTCACATGGTACGAAATGACTCACGACCAGAGGGTACGAGATGACCAAATCGGGTACGAGTTGGTAGGGTACGAAATTGCGAGGGTACGAAATGACTGTAACCCGGGATTAGATGTTGGGTTGGTTAAATAGACTCAGAGAAAAAGGGGAACGATGAACTGACATAAATTAGTAGAGCGATAGCGATCAATGTTGCCATGTGATGCATCGCGACTGTACTGTAGCGGCAATGATATAAAATTGGGGGGGGGGGGGGGGGGGTATGAAATTATCTCTATCTCTATAGATGGCACCAGGATTATATAGAAAGGAATAGCAATTGATATACGTATACCGTAATCGAATACTATAGTAATACCATAGACATATAAGTACAAGTATCACGTGATAAATTGGACCGGGATTAGAGGTTCGGTTGGTTATATGTGGATAATTGGATATGGAATTCATACCGATGAGACGATAAAAATTAGCGGAGCGATAAAGACCAATGTTGACACTTAGTCAGGCTACATGGGAGTTGATACGATAGACCGAAATAAATTTGTCGGGTGATAATGACCAATGTTGACGTTTAAAGTAACGCGACTGTACTGTCGCACAATTATCAGGTAGAACCTGTCAAATATGGACTCTGGTGCCCAATATGGAACAGCTCAGAAAACATTCGCAGGGCCCTAAAATTTATTTAACATGGGATCTGCCATTAAAATTGATTTATGTCGATAAAATTATTATTTTTCAAAATTTTAAGCTGAGACTTGGTGTGTCTGTGTGGAATACTTATATATTCCTAAAATGACAGGGTACAGCACGTAATTATTTTTTAGATGGAAGAAATTAATTTTTTTCCATGATAAATTTTAACATGGGATTTGCTATTTAAATCGATTTATGTCGATAAAACTCTTATTTTTCAAAATTTTAAGCTGAGACTTGGTGTGTCTGTGTGGAATACTTATATATTCCTAAAATGACAGGGTACAGCACGTAATTATTTTTTAGATGGAAGAAATTATTTTTTTTCGATAATAAATTTTAACACGGGATTTTCCCATTCAAATCGATTTATGTCGATAAAACTGTTATTTTTTAAAATTTTAAGCTGAGACTGAGTTATGTCTGCGTGGAATACTTATATATTCCTAAAATGACAGGGTCCAGCACGTATTTATCTTTTAGATGGAAGAAATTGATTTGTTTCGATGATAAAAATCGAGCATGTACTCACTCGACTGTACTGTAACTGTGCCGCAGTGTCGTTTTGGTCAACATATCGCTTTCTCGACGGGGAGATCTGATCCGAATAATAGCTAAGATGTATTTAGATAGAATTATTGAAAGAATTTTACCGATTATTGTGCATTTTGAGAGAATCAAGCAGCTGAATCAAGTGGAGAAAAACGTTTAGTCAAACACACGAATTCTGCCAATTACAGTTGCAGACGAGCGCTGTCAGAATCAGATAATACAGATTGACAACAAAATTAATGCAGGCCTGAAACTCACCTTTTTGGGAGGTAAATCCCACTTATTAGATATCAAAACAATCCTTCCTAAGCACATTCCACAAGTTTTTAATATCTTAGGACACAGTAACAGTCAAAATGAATGAATTTAAATCACGATTCCGAGACGAAGCGAGACATGTACTGTGTACGATTTTTGACACCTTTTGAGGCGCCTTGTTTACGATGACGTCATTTGCGTTGCCCCACAACCTTAACCCTTTCCAATACCAGCGGCATTTCAATTGGTTGAAATTTAAAATTTCTCAAGTTCCAGCTCAACCTGAATCTAGTTACCCAATTGGTAGATTTACATTAGCAGTAATTCTTAGTTTAATGAGTTATAACTCTAATTTTATTGACGATATGAGCCCAACAGCATAATATGAAACAGTTTATGGCGGTGTTATCCAAACGTGTGCTTTGATAATGATTATAATTTTATTTTGCGATCAAACGTCAGTGCAGCTCAGCAGAAACGCATAGGCACTAGTTCAGTTCAGCAGAAACGCATGAGTCCTACGATTATAGTACACCCACTGGACGCGCTTCGCGCGTCGGTCAGTGGGTGAAAAATCGTGTCCGTTATAAGTCACGGTCAAAACCGAGGCATTGCGACAGGCAATCTGATTTGATTAATTGTTACTCGGGCTTCGCGAATGTGCACACTTAATCTTTCTTTGTCATTCCAACCCATGTATTTCACACTGTGTAAGCGAGAACCGTTGTAGTGGTAGATGAAGTAGCCCTATTTCTATTTGTGTACATGTTCACTGTTGTTTATTGTGTATTCATGTGATTTGTTCTCATGCGCCTTTCATTCTTTCTTCGAATAATTATCAGCTGGTGTAAGAATAAACTGCTTTGGTCTGCTAATAGTTGATTAATTATTTTGTCTGGCCTAAACTGACTGTCAATTACCAGAGTACTGATTATCATGTTGTGATCACAGTAATCTGCGACACGTGACTTCACACAGATCTGTATACAGATCTACAGCAATGTAAACATTCCCTAAACAATCTTTCGCGAACTAAACTATAATTTATTCACAACAGATAATCATTTATTGTGCACAACAAACATTCAATCTGCTGTTTTATTTATTTTCATATCTAAAAACAGACTATCGTACGCGATACAATTTAGCGTTAAACAACCAAGTGGGGCCGTGACGTCACAAACTATAAATGGAGTTAATATTTCTTCAAAAATGGCGGCGTTAAGTTACTGGCGTATTTGCTTGCGCGGGTTAGTGTGAGATGCAATATCTCTGATATTGTGTGGATATATGCGCTAAAATTTTACACACGAACACAGAACAGCTTGCGTTATGTGTTATTGAAATCAGACCATTTGTGTTAATCATATCTGATCATTTTATTATGTTGATATACAACTATATAACTTGAGTTATATGCAGGATTAAACCATTTTTTTTAGGAAAAGTAAAATGAGAACCAAATACAAACTATAATGGGTTGGTTGGTTTGTTAGGTCTGGTTTATCGTCGATTCAGTCGCCATAGGCGATATCACGGCATTGTGAGTTTTACGGGTGGAGGAAAGACAACCTAGATGGTTACTTTCACCGGGTATTCATCAGCCTGCGCGTAGAAACCACAGATCCCCGGAAAGTAACTCGTCGCATGAGTGCTTGAGGGTTCTAAGTCCATATTACCCTTTTTGTGGGAAATTGAATTAGAAGTTTTTGATACCCAGTTCATGTATTTCGGTAAATAGCTAATGGACCGTTGTCTCATATCGAGAATGCGTAATAAGCACTATACTGCAGTCATGGGTGTTCAACGTTATGAGGTTGAGAAGTAATATTGGTTTTTATGTTAGTGTAAACATATTTTTATTTCCAAATCCAAACATTGACATAAGACACAAATTACATAAATATACAACATATAAGAGTTAATTTTTGGAAATGAGGATCAGACAACAAGCCCGAGGGCTTATATGAAGTATTCTCCTCTTTGGCGACATGTCCCTTCCCCAATAAGTGAGGGAGGGTATCAATCAGACGGGAGGGGATTGAAATAATGGTTTAGGAGAAGTGGAGATATATAACTAAATTTGAGTTAGGGATGGAAAAAGGAAGAATAGAGTGTTAAGGATAGCATGATGTAGGGAGATAGGGAGAGGGAGGGAGAGAGAGAGAGAGAGAGAGAGAGAGAGAGAGAGAGAGAGAGAGAGAGAGAGAGAGAGAGAGAGAGAGAGAGAGAGAGAGAGAGAGAGCCAGAGGGCGAGAGAGCAGAAGACGTGGGGGATGAAAGTGATGGGGAATTTTCAATAATTGAGTTGTTACGTGGTTACAATTATGCTCGTCTATAGTAAGTTGCATGCGACAAAAGCCATGTGAGGGGGTCAATCACATTGGCTGTTAACTGGTTCCATCCGTCAAAAAGTCATTAATTAAACAGACACACACGGCTACGATTGTTCATAATCAAAGTATGTCGTGGAATATCTATCTTTCGTGAGAACAAGTACGTATTCAGCAGCACTAACCCGAAAAGGACAATTCATATTTCAAGGGTGTTCACTGTGAATTTCGGAGCATCCCTCGTGTGGCATCGTTCTCGCATGTGCAGGCTAATATCAAGTAAGTAATATACAAAGTGATCGTTATCGGAAGGCATTTAATGCTACATATATCCTGGCTGATATCTTGCTGCCGCATAACGCGACCGGAATCCAACGCAATTTGTAACTCGTTCAAATCATGGGAATCTTTTTGTTCTCATAATATATGTATGTACTGCATTAAATATTTGTTTGTTTTCACGAAGACTAAGCTCCCTTGATCCCCGTAATAGAGTATTCTCAGATAGGACAACATTGGGTAGTGAATCATATAGTTCTCTTCTGGCCTCTTGATAAAATGTACACTCAAAGAGATAGTGGTAAGTTGTCTCGAGTTCCCAACATAAACAGAAGGGGGATTGTTTTACATGATTGTCACAACTCAGGTGGCTGTAGTTCAGTCTTAACCGGGTATGAAGGATATGAGATTTACGGCTTTTACTATGATAAAAATATGCAGGTGGACGTAATTGTCCCTGTTGAGTTTCTTTTTGAAATCTTCGATTGTACTGGTGCCCTTTGTAGTTTCCGGCAGGTTGTTCCATTCAGTAATTGCAGCTGGTAAGGAAGAATTCATATAATAGTCATAGTTAATATTCGAGGGTAGTCTCATATGTTCAAATCTGAAGTTATATTTGGAATTATTTGCTTGGATTGGTCGTACATAATTTCTTATAATTGATGGAGCAGTTCCACGTTTTTTTTATGTTGGACATAGAACATTCTAGTCACAGTCTCGCCATTTTTGTGCCATGCTTAATTGGTTGCGCACATAGAACATGCCAGCACACATGAACAGGAAGCATCCATTTGCGCAGAAAGCGTGTAACTGCTTAACTCTTTCGTGATTTCTTTAATTTATGCAATAATTGATCCCAGTTGAATGGCAGATTGAGAAACAAGAATATAAATAAAACTCCAACATCGTCAAATACATAAAAGTAAAAATATTGAATTCATTGTCAGTTTGACATCTTAAAACGCGCAACTTGTTAGGCACCCACGGTGTTATTTAAATGGTTGCATTGGCACATATATTACGATAGTCCATAAATCAACCGGGGACAAGCTTATATTTAGAACCGATGTATAATAATTTGATAATTTAGAGTCAACTACACGTTTTTTTTATAATTTATCGAGACCCACAAACAATTATAAATCATTTAATTCACCATTGATCTCCATAATTATGTTAATATGTTGATTGATTCTGATCGTAAAATATTATCTACTATGTGTTACTCGGCTCAGAATCATGTAACTAACATATCGGATGCTAAAATATTGTGCACGTGCGACTTGAGCATCTTTACACAATTGAGTCCATGTCACAAAGTTATGTACATTGAACAGTGACCGAAACCCTCCCCATGCTGCACATTAACATCATACGAATGGGATAAACATGGAATATATATGGCGTTTATATACTTGGAGATGGGTTAATGGACATGTAATGTGTTCCGGTTAGTAACAACAACAACAACAACAACACAAACGGTGAAACACCATGTCCATTTGAAATGTTTTAACTAAAGAGAAACATATATCAAATGCTGATTTCTGACACGCGATACATAATATACAACATACATGCAATTTGACACTTTTGGCATCCGCTTAGTCCTGATATAATCGAACGTGAGTTTTACATTCATTCCACTCATTTATAAATTAACTACCAAACGAATACGACAATAGTGCACCGTCCGTGGCACTCCATATATGCATGCATAGGTTGTGTCAATATCAATCTTCATTACACTCATAATGCACGAGAATAGGCCATAATAATGATTGACATGTTGAATGCGACACACTTTGCTTTCCTGCTGGGTTTATTCGTGAACTGTATCTATTGTTGGTCGATTTAAACTTATCAGGCGGTACATTTATATTCCCGTCCACTGCATGATCCAGGTACATAATTATATGCAACATGTACATTACATTATACACGAACTTTATATAAATATATGCATGCGGCAGAATTTGAAAGATGTGGTGTGTACTACATGTATCCCTGCAGCAGCGCCACAGTAAAATACAAGAAACCCATAGTCAGAAATGGTAACGCCACCAAGATCGTATTATTAGCCATAAATATAAATAATAATACAATTATTCTATAAACTAGCTTTCAAATTTTATGCGGGAAATTTGCGTACTTCCATATTTCAAGTTTTCCCGTTTCTCGTGGCATACATTACTTTCATCAAACTGTCTTCTTTATTACACAAGCTGATAGGCCCGACTTCACCCGGGCTATTTCCCATCTGCTTTCCGGTGAAAGGTGCGATTTGACCTTCAATTGACTATTTCGAAAGTCAAGGTCAGGTCAGGGTCATGATTTGTCCAGTCCAAAACACCCCCACCCCGTAGAAAACTACCCATAGGTATCACATTTCGTCGAAATCCGTCCGTTTTACCCAACTTGACCTTTAATTAACAATTTTGAAGGTCAAGGTAAGGTCAGAGTCATGATTTGACCCGTCCAAAACACCCCCCCCCCGACAAAAGTACCCATAGGTATCAAATTTCGTCGAAATCTATCCGTTTTATCCGAGTTGACCTTTGATTGGCCATATTGAAGGTCAAGGTCAGGCCGAGGTCACGATTTGACCCGTTCAAAACTCTCCTCGGACCAAAGTATCCCTAGGTATCAAATTTCGCCGAAATTTGTCCGTTTTTACCCAAATTGACCTTGCATTGACAGTTTTAATGGTCAAGGTCGGGTCGGGGGTCACGATTTGACCCGTTCAAAACACTTCCCGGACACAAATACCCATAAGTATCAAATTACGTTGAATTCTATGGAAAGCCGAGGAGGACATGTTGGTTGCTAATTGCTAGATATACGACGCGGTATTTTGAAGGTGTTTCAAACTAGGAGATAGAAGTATTCTGCCTTTCAAATGGTGATGAATTATAGTAGTTTATTCAAATTTTATGGCATAAATTGTTATTAAAACCGTATATACTATAAAAAATTAATGACTCGAAAATTAAGTGGGCCTTTAAACAAAGTCACAATTGCATTTAGGCTCATCTCATACTCGTCCATTCAGCGATATTCTACTGCGCAGTTTGTTATAGCCTCCAGTATTTATTGAGCGTTATACCCCCAACTGTTATAATTCGCCTTTAGCAGGCGTACTCTTGCCTCAGATTATTGAGATATTAGGTCACACATAATCACATTAAATCGCATCGTAACATAGCAATTGTGTGGGCTCCTTGGCGTGAATATGTAATGAGAAATAGGTCATACGTAATGACATTAAACTCAAGAAAACCCTCGAAAACAAAACAAAATCACATTTAATGTTTTACGTTATTTCCTTCATAAAAAGAATCTTCGTGATAATGAACCCTCTCGTTACTTTAGAATATAGAATTAACCTTAAAATAAAAAAAATCTTTGGAACACAGAACCTTCGGAATAACGAACCTTCGGATTGGTGAACCTTCGGAATAGCGAACATTCAGAGAAATTTCGGAATAGTGGACCTTCGGGATAGTGAACCTTCGGAATAGAGACATGCCCCCCAATATTCATATTATATGCCCAGAGTTCAAAGGTATGGACCCATAAAATTCTAAACTTGGCCCTTAAAATATTGAACTCCAAATTGGAGCACACACAGAACACCACTTAAGTCAACTGAACCTATGTCATGTCCCAATGCGGGAGGGTCCATATATACCACAACATTCATAGTATATGCCAAGAATTCAAAGGTATGGGCCCACGTAATGACATAAAATCTCAAGAAAACCAGCGAAAACAAAACAAAATCACATTTAATGTTCTAAGTTAAGTTATTTCCTCCTGTATCTGTATCGGTGTGCGCGCATGATCAGTTCGGATGTGAGCGCACACTCCATATAAAGAATCTTTGTGAAAATGAACCCTCTCAAATTAGTCTCAATACTTTAAAATATAGAATTAACCTAAAAATAACAAAAACCTTCGGAATAGAGAACCTTCGGAATAGCGGACCTTCATAATAGAAGCATGTCCCCACAATTACACCGGTGACGTAAACACATGTGCCAATCTTAGTTGTACTCTCGTAATTATCGGTACGATGAAACGGTGACGGAATCTGACGAGGTTTGCCGAATGTACAATCACCCAGTGAATTATCGATCGACCATGCGATATCAAAAAACCAAAAGCTAGAAACACCACACTACGGTGGCGTAATAATAATGTCGGACCAATGACTGTAATCGGAAAGTCAGCAGACATATCTTTTATCACAAGGTGACCGAAACAAGTCCACACAACCTTGCTTGTCAGCAAAATCGTGGCTGTTTACGCAGCAGTTGTATAGTTTTAATTCATTATGTTAAATAGAACGCCGATGAAAAGTCTGATTTTTCTGAATTCTATCATAAAGCCTGTAGACATACGTATTTAACATATACTGTGCTGTAAATTGGTGAAAAATGGGAGAGGGTGTCACCCTTTTTAATTTCAACGCTGTACCTGCATTAATTTTTTGGCGCTGTAATGAATATTTGCATGGAAATACCAATTGAGTGTTATCACATGAGCTTGTTCTCAGATTATCCGAGCAATCTCAACAAACCGGTATCGTCCTAAAAGAGCTACATATTATGCATATTTGTTTTCCGTTTTCGATGACCCTGTTTCCAAGAAATGACGAGAAACAAATCAAGTATAAAATCGACGGACTTATACCACTTTTCGAAATGAATTAAAACTCTTGAAAAACAGCAACATATATCAGACAGTATTTATCCCACATGGTCATATGATAACAACGAAAGGTTTGCCCGAATGACTACCTTTAATAATGAATGAAAGGAAATTAGAACAGGTAGCCGAAACATATTGGTCTAAACTTTAGGATTTCATCTAATCCAAATTTACGCCCTTTTTTGGTCCCACAAGCGCCACGTCAAAGAATAGAGAAGCTATCCGCAACCGAGTGGAGTCCTAAAACATGGGAACAAATGCTGTCCTGTTCGACTGGACCTGGAAATAACTAGCTGAACATATGGGTTAAGTAACGTCTCTGAAAGGAAATTTAAATGCCAAAGGTCGAATTGCACCTAAAGGGTGGGAGGGTGGGAGCAAGGTAAACAGACTTATATATGAATTCTGAGCTAACAAAAAGGCCGTGACCTTGTACTTTCCATATTAAGCCGCTTCCGAAATATTGGTCCGTTATCACTGGCCCAAGGGCCTTCATTTAATGATTGATTATTATAACCTAAACAAGAATTGAGAAGAAAAGTCAAACTCAGTACTGCTGTGAATTTGTATTCGTGATTACGGAAATTAACATTCATGTATCACTGAGCGCACTTTATTTTAGCGAAAGCCCTTGCCCGTGTTAATGACGTATGATCTTGCATCGGTTCTATTTTTAGTTATATAAACACTGGGGTGCACATGTTCAATTGCGGATCAGTGTAGCATGACTCTGAGGGATAAATCTGTCGCTGTGTCAACTCTGTTTTATCCCACATGGTCATATGATAACAACGAAAGGTTTGCCTGAATGACTACCTTTAATAATGAATGAAAGGAAATTAGAACAGGTAGCCGAAACATATTGGTCTAAACTTTAGGATTTCATCTAATCCAAATTTACGCCCTTTCTTGGTCGCACAAGCGCCATAGTCGAAGTGCACGCAGTAACAAGCATTTCGACCCCGCCAAAAAAGAAAAGGCTAGGCTAACCGGGGAACTCTGGCAAATGATCAGAACTTACACCCCCCCCCAATTTATCCACCCAGAAATTTTCTAAAAATTATATTCATGGGACAAAATCTTCCCGCTACCTGCTGAATGAAAGCAGAGGCATGAAACATATATACATGTACATCACACAACATCCGGATGATATAACTATATTCACCCGGCATAGTAACACTGGCATAACATTGGAAAAATATAACGGTATAACATTTTAATGATATATCTCTATTTATACACATCCTAGAATAGAGACACAGACCCACATTAATAATGCCATAATTCGAGCATATATACACAGAAAGAGTATGCTATGACTAAATTGCACATCTCGCTCAAACGAAGATATGCCACCCCTGACCACCTCATGAATTTAACATGAATACAATGACTTATTATTATATGTCTATGTCTATGTATATTATTATTAGCACTCGCTCAAACGAAGTGCAGCAAAACAATTAACTATATCAGTCCCTAATGTAGGTGAGAAAAGCGATTGATTTCCATCTGCCCATAAGTCTGATTTGGGCATCCGAATATCCCCTCTTAGCCGCCCAGCATGCTCCACCGATACGAAAACTATGAGGTGTAATCAGAATGTGATCTAATGCACAAAAAATAAGGCATGTTTTAAGAACAGACTCAAATTGGGCATATAATACTGGATACCCGCTTGGCAATCCGAACAGTGGACCAGGGTGGTCTCCCCTGCAGTGTAGGTAGGTCCTCATCGCCCTGATGGCACAAATAGGGCTGTTTTGTCCATCAATGTGAATGTTATGTGGTCTTGCCCCGATGTTATGTTTGAAGTGGCTGAATGTTAAAGTCATTCGGTGTTTACCCCTTGAAATACTAACATCCCCAAATTGGATAACTTTATTTTTTCCGCTTAATGTTGTCGGACAGAACTCACCAATCCTCGCAAAGGCAAAACATGCAGATGTGAATGCTGCCCGGTACAGGGCTCGAGCATATTGTGTGTTTACTACTACATCCAAAGAATCCAGAAGTTTCCTAAGGATATTTGGAGTAATTGGCTTGCTGTGATCTGGGCATGAACGCAACCTCTTGGTACCCACCAACATCTTCTGTATCTTAAAGTCTGATACCGGGTCTGGGAAGTTCTGCCAGGCCTTTCCTGTATAGATAAGCTGTGAATAGAGAAATTGTCTCGGTGGTAGCTGGGAAAGGCTGAGAGGCGATATTCGTACAAAATGATATGTAGTTACTGCGCACCCTGGCATACGTTGCATAAGTACGGGGTGCTAGGCCATTGTAAAGCAGGAAATTCACAGTTTCAGTAAGTTCAGTAAGTAAGAACTTTAGCTCTGCATGTACCGGAACATGATTTGGTTGTGCTCCCGGGCATAGCCTCCGGAATGCCTGAAATTGAAACCTACTAACCAGATCAGCCTGAACATGTTTAACACCCGGTATATACATTGCCCTAAACTGTATATTATGGACTAGACAAGACAAAACCAAAAGTCTCAGAAGCTCCAAGAGCTTAGTATCTCGTGTTGTTTGTTTGTTAACTATACTAACTACTGATTGGTTGTCTGAGGGAAAAAGTATTCGTCTATTACTAAGTTCATGCCCCCAAAGTTTGATTGCTAACATAATTGGATAAAATTCAAGAATTGCAATATTCAACTTCTTCTCCTCTGGCTGCCAAGGAACTACTAACCATTTTGAGCCCAAAATTGCCCCACAACGATTTGCACCTGAAGCAGCAGTCCAGAGGTGTATTGCTTGGTTAGTTTCCCAAGGTTTGTTGAAGAAAAATCACTTCCCATTAAAGGACTGAAGAAATGATAACCATATCCTGAGATCAGCTTTAACGATGTGAGTTACTCGAATTTTGTGATGTGCTTTTTTGACACCAACTGTTAAATTAACCAGCCGCCGTAGAAATGCTCGCCCTGGTACTGTTTTATTCATTTCGGAATCCATGAAAGAAGACATGTTTATGACTGGCCTGAAATTTCTTGATAGCAGTTAGTTTGATAATTGCTTATAACTACTCACTGGAAATGGACCCATCGCGCGCAGGCGATTAATACTATCAATGATTGGTGTGACTATTGAAAATACATGGAATACATGGATGCATAAATTACATAAATGTGTGTATCCAGCCTTAGCAGCACACGGAACGTAATTGAGTAACTAATATGACCCATCATGAAAACATGTGAGCCACGACCACTATAGCAACACATAACTCAATTCAGCTTCAAATATATACCAAAAATAGCTGTTAACTTTGAGTCAACCCGCTTTATACTAAATCATCATTGATGAGTAGTAATCCCATAGCGCCAGGGCCCAAGGTACATATAGGGGTTGAAAACAAGGAGAAGAGACTTCTCCCAGTCTTCTCCCTCTGGGGATTTAAGGGAGACTTCAGCCCAAAATAGGAAGAAGTTGGGAGACTTAAGAAAAACATAAGAAACACATAGGCCAAATAACAAAATATTATTTGAGTCTCGGACACCGATGCATTGAAATAAGTGGCACGCGTTGGACGTTTAATTCCATTTTCGATATTCTGACCAATAAACACAGTTAAAAACATTTGTTTGCATACACCAACGAAATGTTTAATTACAAATAAAAACAGTGTATATATTCCCTATCCAATTAATAACATATTATTATTACAAGAATCCAACACGAGACCATCTCCGTCTGGTTTTCAGACAATAAGCTCAACAGGCGTTTGCGAAACTTAATATCAAAACATCCCCCGCAATAAATATGGCTCCTATCTGTCGTGTTTGTATCACCTAAACATCCCGAAAATGACAAATATTTCATTCCAAGTCTGAATCTGGGTATCCATTTATAGTATATAAAGGGTTATATGTTGCCACTCAATCCAGATTACCGGCGGTTCTTACAGGTGAGAACATCCACCGCATTTACCGCGGTTACGATTCCGGTACTGATACCGATTACGAACCCTGAATTCGGTGTTCAATACCAGACAAATATATAATATAATTTCAAGTTCAAATGAGTACATTTAATTTGACTATAGACAAAGGCGATATAGACCCCATAATAGTTTGATAACGTCTAGATCATGTGTGTTCAATTATGTTATGTTTAAAAAACAGTACAATTAAATGTACTCACCTGAAGTTGAAATTATATCATATATTTGTCTGGGATTGACCACCTGTTACGACTCGCGAGTTCTGTAGTAGCAATCGCCCATTTTTGTGGTAGCTCACGAGTTTTGTAGTAAATTCAAAGAGCTGTGTAGTAATTTGATGTCACGAGTTATGTAGTAGAAACTCAACGATTTGTGTAGTAAAAAACAAGCCATTATATATAGTTGACCAGTCGTGTGAAACTTGCATCTTAGGTGTATGGTCCGTGGTTCAACTGCGCACATTCCAGCGGAATGCTACATGTACATGTATACGAGTGTCATACATGTGCAGGTGGAAATCACTAAATGAACCACAACGAAGCACCTTTTTGGTATACAATGTATATAATTAAAGGAACACAACTAATTGAGAGTATACTGTCATAGATCTGTAAAATCGGTATATTTCCATCCCTTGTACTTTTAGCTCAAATAGAGAAATATCGCAAATAGTTTTGTCATTTTATTATCCATTCCACAGTAGGATGTTGACATACAGGATGTTGTCAATGCTTGACTGTTCCATCTACAAACCAGTACCACATTGGTCGATGTGAGTTACATTGTATTATGCTACATTGTTCTATGCCCATGTCGACTAAACATGTATTTTTATTAGCTTATTTGTTATTGATACAAATGGAAAATATCACGCTGAATGCACGTTGTTGATAACAGCGAGGAAAAATGACCTATTTGGGCACATATTTTAAGAGATGAACCCGGTCGCTACTCGATAACTTTGGTCATGTGGTAAGTATAATGGTTTCCCTTTGGACAATCACATAGAACATTCAAGCATTAACCATCTGTGTAGTTTTGGAGATGGAACATATTTGCATGGCGTTTTATTTTAATTTGGGCATTTGTATACATATTGTTTTTCTTCCATCTGACGCGGGACGTCAGGCCGAATCGAATGGTATCTATGGTTCATTTTCAACTAAAAATAAAGTTAAACACTTACGCACCCATGCGACGAACTGACAAGCTTGCCCAGACACACGAATCTGGTTATTGGCCCTCCTTATTTGTGGATCACACATGTGTTCGAATCAGCTTCGTCAGTGATTGACGGCATATGGTGGCGTAATGAACTGAACACTCTACCGACTGGACCAATGGGGGTCTCTAACTATCATGGGAATTAATGAGGCTCAATACAGGTTATATCAATTTGAATATGTCATGAAATTAAATTTTAAGACTTTATAATAGTCTCGTGCACTATAATATTAACTCTGTAGAAATTCTTCTCTTTTTTGGAACCCCGAAGGCTGTAAACTCGTATATCACCCGATTCAGGTCGATTTGATAGAACACCTGTATATCTTGTTCCATATGCGATATCCAAGTTTTGCCCCAGTTAAGCCATTGGCTAAGTGTTAACACCTGTACGATTGTTCTTTTACCGGTTGCAGGGGATGATGACCGAAGTGTTAATGAAGCATACAAACACGCAACATCACGCACATATCTCGACACTTTACCGAATTTAACAGCCCATTCCACAGTAGCCATTCGGTTTTGGTCCATTGATTGTTATTTATATGTATGCATATATAATATACTTTGTGTTTGTTGTCTCCAATGTTATAATTTGTCAGTGTATTATACAAGAGAGATTAGGATATTCTAAGTGATTAGTACATATACTACAATCCCTTTTGTCATAAATCCATTTATGAACCAATATTACGTGTTTAAAAAAGGAAAATATTCATACTGAAATATTAATGTGTTAAACATCGCTGAATATAATTGATATCTTAAATTGCTCCACAGTTCACTCTGTAGAGAGCTTTTACTGTTTGCATAGAAGAAGTTGGGTCTTATAAATATGTCCCCCGTAACGAGTTGTGGGGGACTATGCTGGAATCAGCTTGTCAGCCGTCCAGATGTCCGTTCGTCTAGACATCCCGACGTGTGTCCGTCAGTGGACACAATTTTGTCCGAGCTTTTATTTCTACATTTTTCGGCCAATTTGTTTGAAGCTTGGTGCAGATATTTAGTACCATGGGAACCTGTGCACAGGTGATTATGACGTATGTCCGACATGTTTGGTGGAGTTTCCCCCTCTTTCGACATAGAACATTTTCGCAACATGCATAATTTGGTCGGAGCTTTTATTCCAACATTTTTACGGCAATGTTTTCAAAACTTGGCACAGATGTTTAGTACCATGGGAACCTGTGCACCTGCGATTATAATGTATGTCCGTATTTTTGTGTGGAGTTGTTATCCTTTTTCGACTTAGAAAATTTTCGCAACGTGCATAATTTTGTTCGAGTTTTTATTCCTACATTTTTCGGTCAATATGTTTAGGATTAGGGTTAGGGTTATGGTTATGGTTACCTGTTGACATAATTTCAGTGCCCAATATATGGCAATGGCTACATCATTCGAATAACACGTTTAACGATGCTGTTCCTTAGTTCCACTTGGGCAGGCCCATCTATAGTTTATAACTGACTGGGAACATCTGGAAGTCTATTGGGTTAGCGTGGACAACTACCCTGGTTATTATTAAATGTATCGGTCTTCATTGTTTTGTACCTATTCCGTTTACAGACACCATTTCTGTTGAAATATTCCTACATTCGAGGGTGAAGCGATCGGCGCATGTCGACCACAACGAGGCAGACATCAGGTTTTCATTTAGTAAGGGCAAAGTTCAACTGCATTTGACTCTGAATGAACACATCAGTGGAGATGTGCCGATCGGGATACTCAACAATAGTGGTATGCTAGAAGATGCAAGCCTGCTGCGCAGACAGGTAAGAACACCCTGAATACTTTGTCACTCCAGTATCCCTCTGACGGAAGTTATTGGGACCATTTACTGGAGTTGTGTGGGTGTCTCGAGATGTTACCTCCCCTTTG
This sequence comes from Siphonodentalium dalli, assembly GCA_032622095.1. NCBI lineage: Eukaryota > Metazoa > Mollusca > Scaphopoda > Gadilida > Siphonodentaliidae > Siphonodentalium > Siphonodentalium dalli. Next base: position 281,749,025 of record CP136064.1, on the reverse strand, counting down.
TGTAATTGTTACAATTAAACTTTTGTCAACATTTTTGTCAGCGGTTTCAATGAAACTTGTCCGAAGATATCAATAGAACCGAAACAGTTTTAAAAGCGCCCATATTATCCGCTTTGTTAGACTGACAATGAATTGAATCATCACTTTATTTGTCAACTATGGATTTCAATTGCTATACACTAGCTTTACTGTGGGGTGCTATAATAATGTCAATCCAGCTTTCCACAGCTGTCAATCAAATAATAATGAACAAGTGTATTCTACCAATCAGCGACTGAACCGGTTGTTTGCCACATTGAACATGCTGATGCCATCTTAGTTCACTATAATGTATATATCTGCGCATACATTCATTGTTAAATACTTTTATTGGCAAATTATAATGTGCTAGCTGAATTGTTCAATTCAATTCAATTCATTTATTCTGGTCATCATATAATTATATATTACAGATTATATAATTACATAATCAGATACATAATATATATGCATGCACATGCGTTATAATGTATAGAGTACATATATACGAAAATATAGTAATATTTGTGCTTGTTGCTCCTAAATGGTAATAATAATAATATTAGATTTGCTCTATGTGGTCCAGTTAGTGGAGTTTGCGTTATGAATGCTACTTAGCCTCAAGAGGATTCAAACAAACTCTAAGACCTTTCCGACGAAAATCGACAGGTTCCTTGTGGTTTTTTCATTTCGGGAATTACATAATTGCAGTAACTTATGTGAGTTTGGTCTTCGAAAATAATAAGGGCGAATATATCTCAGTCTCAACTCGTGAAATTGTGAGCACTTAAGTACAATGTGGTAATCATCGCCCAGTTCTAAATTACAGAGCTAACGATATCTGCCCTGATGTAGGAAATGTATCCATGAGGTAAAACAATGATTTCTTTTTGGTGACATTTAAATACATTTAAAGGCACGGTTGGCCTTAGTTGTCGAAAATATTCATATTTGTTCCAAACACCGTCAACAGACAAACATTAAAACGCATACAGTTTCGTTCATATATACCATGACCATCGCGTAAACAGCATGCTATCATAAAGACTTACTATATGTTACATAAGCAAGAGCCTGATTGTGTTACAGAAGACAACACAGAGTCACTGGCTAATCACACACAAATGATATAAACGCTCTTTATTAGTTCCATATCAGGAATTCAGCAACAAAGAACGCTCTTTATGTTTACCATCATAATATAAACAAACACCAGAAAAGTAACTTTTTATGCTTTTGTTTACATAACAATGGTCAAACAAATGACAATAACGTACTGTTTATGCGATATTTCTTATTTGTATACGGACAAAGTCTTTCTACATTTTGATGTTCTTTCTGTTTGTGGCGGTTTTTGATGGGTGGAAATATTTTCACAGGATACCCACCGCCAAGGCCAACCGTACTTTTAAGTACGAGAACATGATAAGTGCGTGTGCGTAAACCAACATACGCTATGCCCCACCCCATAAAACCGGCGTGGATTCATCCATTTGTGGGGCAATGAGGCTCCACAATCTGGTGGTGATGAGCTTAATATGAATATAAGATGCAGTTGGTGGTCGGAAAATATCGATTAGTTACACACGGTTGCCAAATCACCACCCGTTTAAAGACACATCTATATAATGTGTTTTTTTCCAGTTTGATGTAGTAGCAGGAGGTTTAATACATGTCATATATGTTTTCCATTAATATTCGTTAAATAACCACTATATAAATTAATGTTTTAGTGATTATTTGCCTGTATTTGACACATTAAAGACAAGTTTAGCTATACCGATTCGTGTAACATAATTATGTAAGCATAACCTTGGAGTGGAGACCATGATACTGCTATTGTGTTGCTGTTTTATTATATATCAAAGCATTAACGAAGTTGTCATCGAATGTTTTTTTTGGAGATAGCAACGTTTGTCTTGTTCGAAGATGCAGGCTACACCTGTTTGAAAAATACAAGCGGTAACGTCTACAGCGGACCTTTCTTATGGACTTATATAATGCCCCATATGATATCGCCCTTAAATTACCTCACTCTCTCTATATTGTCAGAGTATGATATGCAAACATGTATATCTCCAAGTGCTGCTATTGTGTCTTATAAATGGGGAACAAAATAACATGTTTTAATCACACGAACACAACTAATAGCGATGTTTGTTATGACATGTTTTTCATATATTATGTTCACGTGCATGTGTCTGGTCACTCTCCTGTGTCTTGAAAGACCCGACCAGTGAGCATAAGTTTTGCCACATGCGCAGACAAAATCAAGACCACGGTTATGTTTGGCTTTAATGTGGTCTATCATACTTTGATTGTGTCTATATTATTGTGGTCGTCGGGAGGTTGAACATAGACAAAATTGTTATAAAGCTGGTTTTTGGTATCATTTTGTGTGGAAAAGTATCGAGAATAACATATCCAAAATCCGCCTTGGGGAAAATTCAGGATTCAAGATGGCGTCCAAGATGGCGGCCAAAAATGAAAACATATTCCCAAAACAGCATTAGTCCTTTGTCAGGCAGAGATAATGAGATTGCTTTCGAAGAAATGTCATCACGTTTGACAGAAGATTCCACAGGAGTCACATTGACCAAATATCGGTCACATGGAGCCAGAAAGATGGCCACAAAGATGACCACCAAAATGACAATTATGTATTTTTTATTTTGGTGATAGAGATCGGCCAGTGATGACCAGAATATGGAAATGAGTCATAATTTCGACACTTGTGTATCAGATATATCAATATGCTCAAACCTGATCATTGTCATCTCATACCAGTATTTCTTTTAAATTAATGCAGCCCTCGATCTCTGCAAGCGATAACACATTTCAGACATATGCACACATATCACATTTTGTGTTTGTGTCATCTTACACTTGCACTGTACCGACTTGAGCAATACGTCTTGGTCATTCATAACTGGGCAAGTTCCGCGACACGAAGTCCCCAACCCCATATCTCATGATTCAATACGTCGTTATTCAGTGTTCTCCGATTCATGACCGGCAGATCAACTCTGAGACTGTGATAGTATGCCGCTCCTTCTCTTGGTAGGAGTTTTTGGGCTCTAACGCAGTCAGTCTTGCTAGAAGATGCCATGTCCATAAACTTCGCATGGCGAAGTGTATTTAGTTAGTCGTCTTTCTTACCACCACACACAAGGTAAAGCCGCTTGTCGGCCTCGCCGGTTGTTTCTGATTTGCAATAGACTCCTGCGTGAGTAATATTTTTGCGAACTTCAACAGACTCATGTTCCCATGTCCGAATAATGCAGAGGTGGTAACACAGCATCAACATACATGTGCAAACAGGATATTGGTAGTTGCAAAATGTCCAGCCTTGCGCACTGTCGCATAATAGCTATATGGCAGCGCCACCTTTGCAAGTTTTCCGAGCATCAGATCTTCAATTTCCAGTGACGATTCAAAAGAAGAATCAGATCTGTATCGTCCGCGATAACCATGATATTTCTTCCATGCGATTCAAACTCTATAGGGCACGATAAACTCTCAGAGTACCAACGTCACCACTGCAGCGAACTGCGTGCCTATTATCCGACCAGAGGCGCCCCTCAATTTGATGAACTGACTTTTGTTTCTCTCATTTGGGAGGAAAATTTGCTGGTTATTGTGTATCACTGTTTTGTCAGCGACTCGAACGTCGGCACGTTTTCCAGATTGCCGGATGTGCTCGTGATCGAACACGATGGAACTCGAGCCATACTTTGTTCGGACTTACTTCAGATAACGCATGGCTACTTCCTTGTATGTTGAGTGTTTGATCCACTTCACTGTATGGAGAAGAGCTTCGCTACCAAGAATGGTGTCAATTCCCTTCTTTGAATATTCGCCTTCTAGAACAAAATCAGTCAGAGCCTTTGCCAATTCGTGTTTTCGCCAACATTAACGTGGACATCAGCCTGTTTTACATGTGATGCTGCTGTGCCATCTTGTTCCATTATCGATTCATTGTCCGCAGAACTGAAGTCCTTCTCGACTGGGACAACTTCAGCTATCAACTTATTGAAAAACGCATAATCAACTAGGTGCAGATCAAGCAAGACCCTCGACACTGCCTTTCAATATATCATGGATCACTGTACCAACCCCTTCATCATAGAGGCGATACTCCATGATGCTCACTACAGTATGACATCATCCGAGCCAACACACTATGTTCATTGACTTAGAGGTTATTGTGTTTACCGCCTTGAACCACAACATATGACCGAAAGGGATACACGGCGTTTGGGTGTTCAATCTACGTACATGTTCCGCAACATACATGAGTGTAGAGTAAATGATGGGACGGAACAGAACATCTGATTTCTCAGCGGTCAGTGTCGTCCAGCGAGCAAGCACTTTGCATGAATCCTGACCAGCTCGAGCTAGGTGCTTCACTCTTACTGAAAAACATGATGAGGGCCACATGCGTTCCGTGCTGTGATCAGATGGTAGGGTGTAGGGAGTGGCCAAACGAAGAAGAGTTTTCAGTTTGATATTGGAAATTCCTTTGTCAATAACATGAACATATTTAGGGATTGACACGGGGGGGGGGGGGGGGGGGGTCGGAAAAAAATTTCAAGCACGTATGGCATTTTTTCCCTTTCGATCATTTTTTGTACCCACCCACCCCCACCGCCAAATTTTTTTCCGTTTTCGGCAGTTTTTTCCGACCATTTTTTGACACCCACCCCCCCTTTTAACACTAAAACAGAGATTGGCGGGGGAAATTCACTGTAAACAGCTGTATATGAATTCTGTGCATACTATTTATCATGGATGTTAACATGGACATGTAAATAGGAATGAGTCATTTTGAGGTCATTCGGCCAAATAAACATGGCTGCCAGTGGCCATCTTGGATTTCAAAATTTGCAACAAAATACAACACGATGACTGCCTGCAGTCAGTTTACAGTTAGAATTACATTATTTCTCTCATTCAAAGTGGGTTTGAAGCCCAACTCATTGCCAAAACACTATAAACAAGCATGAATTTTTTTTTTTAGTTGCGGAAAAAATTGCTTGTTGGTGGCTTTGACCACCCACCCACCCCGGCATATGTGCCGGAATTTTTTTTTTCACCCCCCCCCTGATTGACACTCCTTTATCAATCACGAGCTCATCAACCCTCAATCGCTTTTGTATCATGGTCACATATCATTGAAATTGCTATCATCCCCATTCCATGGGAGGTTCCCCTGCCATTCGAAGTTGGCAACAGAGAATCCCAACCGAGATTACTCGTTCACTAGTCACTTGGAAACAAACACATGGTTCATTTCTATGCCAAGTCCGAACAGTGATGGTGTTATAACCAAACGTGGACACACGCCCTGCACAATGGCATGGTCGATGCTTTCTTGACATCGGACGGAATTAAAATCTTGTGTAGGCTTTATCTTCCAAGTAATGGACAACATTTGGACCAAACAAATTTCCTGTGTTTCGGCACTACAGAGACTGCGAAATTACTGCATTTAACGAAACAAAACAGTTTAAACATGGATTAAAAAAAAATACTAGATATAAAGTACATACACTTAGTTGTTAATACATATATATCATATAATCATACTATATCTTGAATAAGAAGGAACATATAATTACGAACACAGCAGAAGATACATTTAGGTTCGATCACTCAAATTCGGTAAATGATGACGTTAATCGCCGAGTTTAGTTGAAATCAACATGCGTGTGGGCTACATTTTATGAATATAATTATGAAATGAACATGTTGAAATTGACAAGCTTCAAATTCGCCATCAATCGAAGTGGTCCCTAGCGTTACTATCAATACACTCGATAGCACACATTCAGCTACATATTTTATATTATTTGATATGGATCGTATATATTCTGCAATAATCCATGAAAATCCACATAAATCCACGAAATAGCGATTAGGATCTGTTCGTTTACATAACTGTATTGGACAGAGTGTAATCTGGTCGGTTCATTTACGGAACCATGGCGTGTAATCCATGATCAATCATCTGGATTCTCCCACGTAATAACGACTCTGCTATGTTGTCACCGTTAGGTTTCAACAGGAAACGTGTGACCGAATCCTAAAAACAACTTTCACTACTTTCACAATTAGAGTTATAAAATCGAAATGATAAATGAGAAACAACTTCGAACAATGTGAACTATTGCTTACACAACTGCAGTGATATGCGTTATGGCGTTCTACGATAACGCATGCACTTTATTACTTGAGCGCACACATTGCTTACGTGTATAATGGCGTTGTCCTCCAACGCGCATAGAACGTTGGAGTTCTACAGCAACGCTCTTTATTATTGGAAGGCACGGATGGCCTATACTGTTGTGGGTCGTACTATCGTACACTCACATGACAATTATCCACGCAAACTTGCCATTGATGCGTGGTTTGCGAACTCACACAATTAAACTGTCTGTGATGATACCCCGCCCGTTTGGTGTCAGTCTAGACAGGTTGACCTACATTCTCCGCAGTACATGGAGTTTGACCTACATTCTCTGCAGTACTACCGTTGGAGTTTGACCTATATTCTCCGCCCACGCGTCGGTCTATTTGTATACCGGTTGGACATGTCCGGACATGACCCGCTGGTTATATCCAGATTTCTCCATATGAATGGTATATTATCTACATGTATATCACGTGATGATCTCGGTGTAGTAGCTTCAGTCTTGAATATTAAAGGGATACTAGTCTCTCACGGGGGATGATTATTAAAGTGACACTCACTATGGATGAATGTTAAAGTAACACATGGCGCACACTGTGGGATAATGTTAAAGTGACACTCGCATTGAAAACTTCCAAAAAGTTCAAAAAGGTCAAAAAGTTCAAAAAGTTCAAAAAGGTCAAAAAGTTCAAAAAGTTCAAAAATTTCAAAAAGTTCAAAAAGTTCAAAAATTTCAAAAAATTTCAAAAAAGTTTAAAAACTTCAAAATACTCAAAAATTTCAAAAAACTTAAAAAAACTTTTCAAAAAGAAACAAAAATGAAAAACTTAAAAAAAAATTCATAAATTAAAAAAATATGAAAAACTTAAAAAACTTCAACTTTTTCTAAAATTCAAAAATAATTTAAAATTAAATTAAAATTAACGGTCTTTTAATATATCTAACCCACTGCCACTTCTGAGGGTTCCACACTACACCTGAGGGGATATTGAGTGGTCTACACACGTCTCCTAAACCCTAGAATAAGATCCAGCCCATAAGAAACTCTGCCTCCTGCAATGCCTGTCATTCGAATCTGACGCAATCCCTACTTCTGGCGCAATGCCTGAGTCATTCGAATCTGGCGCAATCCCTACTTCCGGCGAAACGCCTGAGTCATTGGAATCTGACGCAATCCCTCGTGAAACCTACCGGCTGACTCCACACCCATCGGCTAAGCGTTGTATCACATGCTTATTATTTGATCATATCGTGGAAATTCAATGTTTTGTCATCACTCATGAGATATAACCCATATCCACTGAAAAAGGGTGGATATCCTCTATTTATTCATAATTTTTCTTTGTTATTTTTTTATTTATCCCTCTTTTTTATCTACCACTTCCTGTTTTTTATTCGCTCTTCTTTTTCTTACAACTTCTAATCCCTCATAATCTTCGAATATCCACTTTCATCTCCAAGTTTTTGAAAAAATTCCTTGTTTAGTAGCACCACCAGATGGGCTCTATAGAATTTGAACGAAGCATCCATCTTGGATATTACTCTTTCTATGACTAAATCCGTTAGCACGCGCTACATATGTCATATAGGTAGCACGCTCTACAGATGTCATATAGGCCTCTTCACATCTTGTTTTCCATAATTTATTCATTCCTAATCGCTCCATTGACTGTAACAAATTAAATTACCCCTCCCCCTGTATTGAGAATACATCCTTGATTATTAATATTTCCTCCTTTCATGGTGTGCATGTTCCTTGGGACATCTTTGCTAATGTGAAGCCACACCTATTATATACAACTTTAAAAGCCCGCGAAAATATTACTCATATTATAGACTTCCCTTTGAAGACCTTTGTCTGTGACAATGATCCGTAATATTGTTTCTAAGTGACACTGGCCAGTGAAACTGATACTACGGGTATGAACTAGCCAACTTCACATCGTAACAATAATAAAAGGGACACTTCATCTATATCAGTCTCAAAACGTGTTGGTACACATCTGTGTGGAAACTAAAACCAATCACTCTTCGTCCGTCATCCGTACATAATTGTAATATGATTTTCTCAGAAACCACGGGATCCCTTTGGCTGAAATTTGGTCTCAACATGGGATCAGAAATTATCCATGGAAGACAACAGTGTCCGTGTGGGAAGAAGCTTCGTAGTGTTTCGCTGTCGCCATGGTGTTTGTTTGGGTATAGGCATGGGTGGTGAGTGTGGTTCTCATATGGTCTGAACTAGCCTTTACTGACTGAGGTCAGTTAGTGCACATGTCATCACTTCACTGATAACCATTATATGGTCAAATCCCTACAATATCAAACGCAATGTTTCAATAATGGGTTTTCTTAAAATTTTGACTAAATATTGGTTATATTATACGCATCAGCGATCCTTCTTAATAACGCTCTGTATATTTTCAAACGCATTGCACTAAATGGGTTTGGAATAGCCATACGGGAAAGGAGAAACTGAGGTCCTGGGTAGGTCGACTGCATATAGCAGTATATATGGGATACAGACATGGACAGCAATGGGTTCCTCGTGGCTTCTGGCCTACACATGACATATTAAAGTTAACCACACCCATCGGCGCGCCTTTAATGGGCTATGAAGCGCCATACAGGCTCGAATCATGGCCTTCGCCATGTGTTTCTATTTGAACCCACATTAGTAACTAAATAAAATCTTTCTCTCCAGGTTGTTTCACGCCATAACCTTGATTTGGAAAGCTTGAAGGGCTAATTAAGCTTCACTTTAAATCCCAACATTTTCTTATTTGAAGAACGTATCTGGTTAACCATGTCCACCTACTCCACCATAGTAAGCTCATTTAATTCAAAGAGCTTCACACATAGTCCCACTAGTAATGATGTGTCGTTATTTACTGCAGAAATGGTCATATAGAATACAATACAACACATTTTGGTCACATACCTTAAAGGTACACGTCACTTTCGCAAGATATCGAACTGACCATGTATAGAGTGGAATGACATGTCGGGTATCAAATGTATAATCAGTTCCAGTATTTCGTCCATAAGGCAGTTTTTGGTTGTAACATCATTGTGTATGACGGTTCATTCATATGATACCTTAGCGGTTGCACACGATACTGTCTGTTGTATTTTATGTCTTATATCATGTATATTAATTGCTCCATGGATGGTAGGAGTATGGCACTGGTGTCTGGTTCTTCGATGTATTCTAGTCATAGTTCATTCATATTATTACTCTAAAATATCCATTAAATGGAGAAACTAAAGAGCCCATATTATGTAGACTAGTGTATAAATACTTACTTCATGCATTATTTTCATCAATTATATGTATTATAACTCCCATCAAGATAGGCTGTTATACAGAGGAAACAAAGCATGTACCAAGTGACAGTCTGTACCAAGTGACAGTCTCATGTCACGAAAGGCCTACTATGTGGACACATTTTCTTATCAAAACGCTCTATTATGTAGGGGGTTATCAACCATTGGTCTGGAAAAGGCATACGAGCGGAACGCGTGTATACACATTTATTCGATGTACTCTTTAATCGTCGATTTCTCTTTATTGTCGTTAATTTATAGCATTATTAGTAGGAATCTAAACTCGCCGTTATATTGAGAAAATAATGCGTCAATACCAGTCAATACTGCTTTATTGGCGTTAAATGAAATTATTGAATCATGTATCGCAGCTAAACAAGCGAGACAACTGATCAGAACACAAAAATTAGTAATATTTCTGAAGCATTGAGTGGTTTGTAATACACAGTGTAAATTTTCATTATTGCTACCATTTAAGGAAACATGCCCCCGATAGGGCTACTATGCGAACACATGTCTATATTAATTTCACATATTCCTTACCGTTCATTCATATATACTCCAAGCTCTCTGTTAATACAGAGGCATCAAAACATTGGTATGGAAAAGACCTACTATGTGGATGCGTGTATACATATTTACTTGATGTATTCTTTAATCGTTCATTTCTCTTTATTATCGTTCATTTATAGTATTATTAGAAGAAATTTAGTCTAAAATCTCCATTACATGGAGACAATAAAGAGCCCATATGGTGTAGACTAATGCATAAATACTTCATGTATTCTTTTCACCAATTATATGTATTGTACATCCTATACATTTAGTCCGTTATACAGAGGAAACAAAGCATGTACTACGTGGCAGTTTCATATGACGATAAGACCTACCATGTGAACACATGTGCATATTAATTTCACATATTCTTCTCAAAACGCTCTATTTTATACGGGGGTATCAAACATTGGTCTGGAAAAGGCCTGCTATGTGGACGCGTGTATACATATTGACTTCATATATGCATTCATAGTTCATTTCTCTTAATTGTCGTTCATTTAATAGCATTATTAGTAGAAATATAGTCTAAAACCGTCGGTATATGGAGAATATATAGCGTCAATACTGTTTTATTGTTGGTAACTCAAATTATTGCATCATGTATCGCAACCAAACAAGCGAGACAACTCATAAATTCTTAATAGTTCTGATGTCTATGGCAGTTCACAGAGTGTATATTTTCATTGTTGTTACCATTTTAGTGCATACATTACTGATTTCTGTGTAAGAACGCTGGTCTCCATTGTTGTTATGATTGTGCCTATAACTGTCCATATTCTTAAAGCAAGTACGGTACCTCTATGTGATATGATGTATAAAAATTTCCATTTTCACAGGTAAATCACGTATAAACGCTCTTTAATGTATAGTTAAACTGAGTTTCACATGCAGGGCTATGTCTTTGTGGGCTATATCCGTGGTATACTTCAGTATATACACGAAGTGAATGTGTTCTAAGTATGCGTATCTGACTTATGTATACGTCCGTGTTTCTTAAAGCAAATCCAATACATATTAGTGCGTTATATTATGATGTACATTAAGTGCCCTTTTCACTGTTAAATCAAGTAAAAAAGCCCTCTACTATAGTTAACTATTCAGTTCCACATACGCTATAAGCTCTATGGTGGTCCGGTGTGTCTTATCAATATGCCATTATATGCACGAATGTAATGTGTTCAAATATGTGGGTTATGATGTATACTTTAATGTTAAAGTATATAAGCACTCTTTAAGATATGCATATGCAGAATGTTGCCTCTTTACACTGACAGAAAAAAAGAAGGAATATATAATTTTGAGTACTACTCTTCATAAAACGTTAGAAAACCATAATCTAACAACGAATATCGAAGAACAATGTAATTACTTGATAAGCATTGTAAATATTTCGTCTGTTTTAAATAAAATGGAAATATTTCGTCTATTTGAAATACAGTTGGAAGCAACAATCAAGTATTTAAATGAAATTTGGACCAAAATCTTATAATTTGAGAAAACGTATATAATTTCTATCGAAGTCTTATAATAAAGGAAGGCTTTGTGCGAATCCATTCGGTCTAATGTGTGAATGTGTTCATCATCGCAAATATAATGATGCAGAAATGAATATTTCCTAGAAAAATGTTAACATAGCTTGTATTTAACCGAAATAATATAGCATTTGAGTTAAAATGTTTCATATTAGGACCATAACGAACCAATGCATAAAAATACAATATTTTGTTTTTCATTCTCGATCAAAATAATGCAGAGTTGTCAATTATCAACAAAAAACAAATACTTTGAAACAAAAACGATGACATAAGAACGAATATCCAAGAGCTAGTGTGAAAATAACCCTCACATTTATAAAAAAAAACAATAAAAATTCAGTTTTCGAGTAAGTCCTTCAAAATTATTGAATGTTTTCGTCTATGTTGGATCAAATTTGACACAAAAATCAATTAGCTCACTAACAGTTCGCGCAATCTCATATTTTGAGAAAACGTTTGCAATTTTAGACAACAATATTGCTAGTGAACGTGAATATTTCATCCTGGAACTCATGAAATATGATAAAAATAGATGTAAAGACACTTCACGAGCCCTCATATCTTTGAGTTATGAACATAAAGTCATCTCATAGTGCCATTGTACCCCATAATTTGGGCAGGAGAAATATGTATTTCATATTTGACCCTTCATCTATGGTAAAAAATGAATTAAGGGACATGGGAGTGGTGTCCTAGACATTAACCTAGAGCATAAATTGACTCAATTTTGCAATTTTAGGCAACATTCTTGCCAGGGAAAGTGTATATTTCATGTTGGAACTCATCAAATGTGATAAACATGCATCAAAAGACACTTACTGAGCTCTGATGACTTTGAGTTATGACAACAACGGCATCTCATACTAGATTGTTAGCCATAATTTGGTCAGGAAAAGTGTAAATTTCATATTTTATCCTACATGTGTTTTAACAATCAATGTAATTACAACCCATCGGTCGCCTAGACACAGCGTAAATGTTCTCAAGTTTTCAACTGTAGGCCACAATGTCGGCAGTGAAGGTAAACATTTCATGTTGGAACCCATGAAATGTGATAAAATGGATAAAAAGACACTTCGTGAGTACTTATGACTGAATTATGAACATAAAGGGACCTCATAGTGTATTGTAGCTCATAATTTGGTCAGGAAAATTGTAAATTTCATGTCTTAAGCTCCATGTGTTTTAAAAATATATTTAATTACAGCCATTGGGTCCCTAGAGATCAATCCACAGTCCATATGTAGTCCATATGCAATTTTAGGGAACAGTATTGCTAGTGAAGGTGAACATTCCATGCTGGAACTCATGAAATATGATAAAAATAGATGAAAAGACACTTTCTGAGGCCTTGGTCAGGAGAAATGTGTATTGTATTTTGACCCTTGATGCGTGTTAGCAATCAATGAAATTACACCCCATGGTATCCTCAGATATGAAGCAACATCATAAATGCACTCAGTTTTGGCAATTTAGAAAACATTGTTGATAGGGAAGTTGTACATGTCATGTTGGAACTGGTGAAATGTGATAATAATTGATCAAAAGACACTCGTTAAGCCCTGATGGGTTTCAATTATGGTCATAAAGGCATCTGATAGTGTCATTATACAACGGGGAAATTTGTGAAGCGCTAACAAAGCGTATCTGCACGGTGTTATACGATCCAAAATGATCCTGATATAAGAAATGCAATCTAGATCATACTCAGTATCTTCGTATCGACTGAATATATCGTTATTCGATGGTGTTCCTGACATACATCCGTCTTTACTTTTCTTATGCCTTTGTAGATTGTAGTTCTTCGATAATATATTTCTGCACCAATGGCACCCGTGTATTGTCTCGAATCATGGGAAGAACTATCGTCCTTATACCAGCGAAAAGATGAGCGAATATGGTGTGGTATTATAAACTCGCCGCGTTCGTGCCTCTATTTATCGTTTAGAGTTATTGTTCTTAGATAAAAAAAATAGGCGCGCGTGCGGCCCCCTCATCCCCACTGCCGCCGCGCCTATTTTTTATCTAAGAACAATAACTCTAAACGATAAATAGAGGTACGAACGCGGCGAGTTTATAATACCACACCATATTCGCTCATCTTTTCGCTGGTATAAGGACGATAGTTCTTCCCATGATTCGAGACAATACACGGGTGCCATTGGTGCAGAAATATATTATCGAAGAACTACAATCTACAAAGGCATAAGAAAAGTAAAGACGGATGTATGTCAGGAACACCATCGAATAACGATATATTCAGTCGATACGAAGATACTGAGTATGATCTAGATTGCATTTCTTATATCAGGATCATTTTGGATCGTATAACACCGTGCAGATACGCTTTGTTAGCGCTTCACAAATTTCCCCGTTGTATAATGACACTATCAGATGCCTTTATGACCATAATTGAAACCCATCAGGGCTTAACGAGTGTCTTTTGATCAATTATTATCACATTTCACCAGTTCCAACATGACATGTACAACTTCCCTATCAACAATGTTTTCTAAATTGCCAAAACTGAGTGCATTTATGATGTTGCTTCATATCTGAGGATACCATGGGGTGTAATTTCATTGATTGCTAACACGCATCAAGGGTCAAAATACAATACACATTTCTCCTGACCAAGGCCTCAGAAAGTGTCTTTTCATCTATTTTTATCATATTTCATGAGTTCCAGCATGGAATGTTCACCTTCACTAGCAATACTGTTCCCTAAAATTGCATATGGACTACATATGGACTGTGGATTGATCTCTAGGGACCCAATGGCTGTAATTAAATATATTTTTAAAACACATGGAGCTTAAGACATGAAATTTACAATTTTCCTGACCAAATTATGAGCTACAATACACTATGAGGTCCCTTTATGTTCATAATTCAGTCATAAGTACTCACGAAGTGTCTTTTTATCCATTTTATCACATTTCATGGGTTCCAACATGAAATGTTTACCTTCACTGCCGACATTGTGGCCTACAGTTGAAAACTTGAGAACATTTACGCTGTGTCTAGGCGACCGATGGGTTGTAATTACATTGATTGTTAAAACACATGTAGGATAAAATATGAAATTTACACTTTTCCTGACCAAATTATGGCTAACAATCTAGTATGAGATGCCGTTGTTGTCATAACTCAAAGTCATCAGAGCTCAGTAAGTGTCTTTTGATGCATGTTTATCACATTTGATGAGTTCCAACATGAAATATACACTTTCCCTGGCAAGAATGTTGCCTAAAATTGCAAAATTGAGTCAATTTATGCTCTAGGTTAATGTCTAGGACACCACTCCCATGTCCCTTAATTCATTTTTTACCATAGATGAAGGGTCAAATATGAAATACATATTTCTCCTGCCCAAATTATGGGGTACAATGGCACTATGAGATGACTTTATGTTCATAACTCAAAGATATGAGGGCTCGTGAAGTGTCTTTACATCTATTTTTATCATATTTCATGAGTTCCAGGATGAAATATTCACGTTCACTAGCAATATTGTTGTCTAAAATTGCAAACGTTTTCTCAAAATATGAGATTGCGCGAACTGTTAGTGAGCTAATTGATTTTTGTGTCAAATTTGATCCAACATAGACGAAAACATTCAATAATTTTGAAGGACTTACTCGAAAACTGAATTTTTATTGTTTTTTTTTATAAATGTGAGGGTTATTTTCACACTAGCTCTTGGATATTCGTTCTTATGTCATCGTTTTTGTTTCAAAGTATTTGTTTTTTGTTGATAATTGACAACTCTGCATTATTTTGATCGAGAATGAAAAACAAAATATTGTATTTTTATGCATTGGTTCGTTATGGTCCTAATATGAAACATTTTAACTCAAATGCTATATTATTTCGGTTAAATACAAGCTATGTTAACATTTTTCTAGGAAATATTCATTTCTGCATCATTATATTTGCGATGATGAACACATTCACACATTAGACCGAATGGATTCGCACAAAGCCTTCCTTTATTATAAGACTTCGATAGAAATTATATACGTTTTCTCAAATTATAAGATTTTGGTCCAAATTTCATTTAAATACTTGATTGTTGCTTCCAACTGTATTTCAAATAGACGAAATATTTCCATTTTATTTAAAACAGACGAAATATTTACAATGCTTATCAAGTAATTACATTGTTCTTCGATATTCGTTGTTAGATTATGGTTTTCTAACGTTTTATGAAGAGTAGTACTCAAAATTATATATTCCTTCTTTTTTTCTGTCAGTGTAAAGAGGCAACATTCTGCATATGCATATCTTAAAGAGTGCTTATATACTTTAACATTAAAGTATACATCATAACCCACATATTTGAACACATTACATTCGTGCATATAATGGCATATTGATAAGACACACCGGACCACCATAGAGCTTATAGCGTATGTGGAACTGAATAGTTAACTATAGTAGAGGGCTTTTTTACTTGATTTAACAGTGAAAAGGGCACTTAATGTACATCATAATATAACGCACTAATATGTATTGGATTTGCTTTAAGAAACACGGACGTATACATAAGTCAGATACGCATACTTAGAACACATTCACTTCGTGTATATACTGAAGTATACCACGGATATAGCCCACAAAGACATAGCCCTGCATGTGAAACTCAGTTTAACTATACATTAAAGAGCGTTTATACGTGATTTACCTGTGAAAATGGAAATTTTTATACATCATATCACATAGAGGTACCGTACTTGCTTTAAGAATATGGACAGTTATAGGCACAATCATAACAACAATGGAGACCAGCGTTCTTACACAGAAATCAGTAATGTATGCACTAAAATGGTAACAACAATGAAAATATACACTCTGTGAACTGCCATAGACATCAGAACTATTAAGAATTTATGAGTTGTCTCGCTTGTTTGGTTGCGATACATGATGCAATAATTTGAGTTACCAACAATAAAACAGTATTGACGCTATATATTCTCCATATACCGACGGTTTTAGACTATATTTCTACTAATAATGCTATTAAATGAACGACAATTAAGAGAAATGAACTATGAATGCATATATGAAGTCAATATGTATACACGCGTCCACATAGCAGGCCTTTTCCAGACCAATGTTTGATACCCCCGTATAAAATAGAGCGTTTTGAGAAGAATATGTGAAATTAATATGCACATGTGTTCACATGGTAGGTCTTATCGTCATATGAAACTGCCACGTAGTACATGCTTTGTTTCCTCTGTATAACGGACTAAATGTATAGGATGTACAATACATATAATTGGTGAAAAGAATACATGAAGTATTTATGCATTAGTCTACACCATATGGGCTCTTTATTGTCTCCATGTAATGGAGATTTTAGACTAAATTTCTTCTAATAATACTATAAATGAACGATAATAAAGAGAAATGAACGATTAAAGAATACATCAAGTAAATATGTATACACGCATCCACATAGTAGGTCTTTTCCATACCAATGTTTTGATGCCTCTGTATTAACAGAGAGCTTGGAGTATATATGAATGAACGGTAAGGAATATGTGAAATTAATATAGACATGTGTTCGCATAGTAGCCCTATCGGGGGCATGTTTCCTTAAATGGTAGCAATAATGAAAATTTACACTGTGTATTACAAACCACTCAATGCTTCAGAAATATTACTAATTTTTGTGTTCTGATCAGTTGTCTCGCTTGTTTAGCTGCGATACATGATTCAATAATTTCATTTAACGCCAATAAAGCAGTATTGACTGGTATTGACGCATTATTTTCTCAATATAACGGCGAGTTTAGATTCCTACTAATAATGCTATAAATTAACGACAATAAAGAGAAATCGACGATTAAAGAGTACATCGAATAAATGTGTATACACGCGTTCCGCTCGTATGCCTTTTCCAGACCAATGGTTGATAACCCCCTACATAATAGAGCGTTTTGATAAGAAAATGTGTCCACATAGTAGGCCTTTCGTGACATGAGACTGTCACTTGGTACAGACTGTCACTTGGTACATGCTTTGTTTCCTCTGTATAACAGCCTATCTTGATGGGAGTTATAATACATATAATTGATGAAAATAATGCATGAAGTAAGTATTTATACACTAGTCTACATAATATGGGCTCTTTAGTTTCTCCATTTAATGGATATTTTAGAGTAATAATATGAATGAACTATGACTAGAATACATCGAAGAACCAGACACCAGTGCCATACTCCTACCATCCATGGAGCAATTAATATACATGATATAAGACATAAAATACAACAGACAGTATCGTGTGCAACCGCTAAGGTATCATATGAATGAACCGTCATACACAATGATGTTACAACCAAAAACTGCCTTATGGACGAAATACTGGAACTGATTATACATTTGATACCCGACATGTCATTCCACTCTATACATGGTCAGTTCGATATCTTGCGAAAGTGACGTGTACCTTTAAGGTATGTGACCAAAATGTGTTGTATTGTATTCTATATGACCATTTCTGCAGTAAATAACGACACATCATTACTAGTGGGACTATGTGTGAAGCTCTTTGAATTAAATGAGCTTACTATGGTGGAGTAGGTGGACATGGTTAACCAGATACGTTCTTCAAATAAGAAAATGTTGGGATTTAAAGTGAAGCTTAATTAGCCCTTCAAGCTTTCCAAATCAAGGTTATGGCGTGAAACAACCTGGAGAGAAAGATTTTATTTAGTTACTAATGTGGGTTCAAATAGAAACACATGGCGAAGGCCATGATTCGAGCCTGTATGGCGCTTCATAGCCCATTAAAGGCGCGCCGATGGGTGTGGTTAACTTTAATATGTCATGTGTAGGCCAGAAGCCACGAGGAACCCATTGCTGTCCATGTCTGTATCCCATATATACTGCTATATGCAGTCGACCTACCCAGGACCTCAGTTTCTCCTTTCCCGTATGGCTATTCCAAACCCATTTAGTGCAATGCGTTTGAAAATATACAGAGCGTTATTAAGAAGGATCGCTGATGCGTATAATATAACCAATATTTAGTCAAAATTTTAAGAAAACCCATTATTGAAACATTGCGTTTGATATTGTAGGGATTTGACCATATAATGGTTATCAGTGAAGTGATGACATGTGCACTAACTGACCTCAGTCAGTAAAGGCTAGTTCAGACCATATGAGAACCACACTCACCACCCATGCCTATACCCAAACAAACACCATGGCGACAGCGAAACACTACGAAGCTTCTTCCCACACGGACACTGTTGTCTTCCATGGATAATTTCTGATCCCATGTTGAGACCAAATTTCAGCCAAAGGGATCCCGTGGTTTCTGAGAAAATCATATTACAATTATGTACGGATGACGGACGAAGAGTGATTGGTTTTAGTTTCCACACAGATGTGTACCAACACGTTTTGAGACTGATATAGATGAAGTGTCCCTTTTATTATTGTTACGATGTGAAGTTGGCTAGTTCATACCCGTAGTATCAGTTTCACTGGCCAGTGTCACTTAGAAACAATATTACGGATCATTGTCACAGACAAAGGTCTTCAAAGGGAAGTCTATAATATGAGTAATATTTTCGCGGGCTTTTAAAGTTGTATATAATAGGTGTGGCTTCACATTAGCAAAGATGTCCCAAGGAACATGCACACCATGAAAGGAGGAAATATTAATAATCAAGGATGTATTCTCAATACAGGGGGAGGGGTAATTTAATTTGTTACAGTCAATGGAGCGATTAGGAATGAATAAATTATGGAAAACAAGATGTGAAGAGGCCTATATGACATCTGTAGAGCGTGCTACCTATATGACATATGTAGCGCGTGCTAACGGATTTAGTCATAGAAAGAGTAATATCCAAGATGGATGCTTCGTTCAAATTCTATAGAGCCCATCTGGTGGTGCTACTAAACAAGGAATTTTTTCAAAAACTTGGAGATGAAAGTGGATATTCGAAGATTATGAGGGATTAGAAGTTGTAAGAAAAAGAAGAGCGAATAAAAAACAGGAAGTGGTAGATAAAAAAGAGGGATAAATAAAAAAATAACAAAGAAAAATTATGAATAAATAGAGGATATCCACCCTTTTTCAGTGGATATGGGTTATATCTCATGAGTGATGACAAAACATTGAATTTCCACGATATGATCAAATAATAAGCATGTGATACAACGCTTAGCCGATGGGTGTGGAGTCAGCCGGTAGGTTTCACGAGGGATTGCGTCAGATTCCAATGACTCAGGCGTTTCGCCGGAAGTAGGGATTGCGCCAGATTCGAATGACTCAGGCATTGCGCCAGAAGTAGGGATTGCGTCAGATTCGAATGACAGGCATTGCAGGAGGCAGAGTTTCTTATGGGCTGGATCTTATTCTAGGGTTTAGGAGACGTGTGTAGACCACTCAATATCCCCTCAGGTGTAGTGTGGAACCCTCAGAAGTGGCAGTGGGTTAGATATATTAAAAGACCGTTAATTTTAATTTAATTTTAAATTATTTTTGAATTTTAGAAAAAGTTGAAGTTTTTTAAGTTTTTCATATTTTTTTAATTTATGAATTTTTTTTTAAGTTTTTCATTTTTGTTTCTTTTTGAAAAGTTTTTTTAAGTTTTTTGAAATTTTTGAGTATTTTGAAGTTTTTAAACTTTTTTGAAATTTTTTGAAATTTTTGAACTTTTTGAACTTTTTGAAATTTTTGAACTTTTTGAACTTTTTGACCTTTTTGAACTTTTTGAACTTTTTGACCTTTTTGAACTTTTTGGAAGTTTTCAATGCGAGTGTCACTTTAACATTATCCCACAGTGTGCGCCATGTGTTACTTTAACATTCATCCATAGTGAGTGTCACTTTAATAATCATCCCCCGTGAGAGACTAGTATCCCTTTAATATTCAAGACTGAAGCTACTACACCGAGATCATCACGTGATATACATGTAGATAATATACCATTCATATGGAGAAATCTGGATATAACCAGCGGGTCATGTCCGGACATGTCCAACCGGTATACAAATAGACCGACGCGTGGGCGGAGAATATAGGTCAAACTCCAACGGTAGTACTGCAGAGAATGTAGGTCAAACTCCATGTACTGCGGAGAATGTAGGTCAACCTGTCTAGACTGACACCAAACGGGCGGGGTATCATCATGTCTGCATGTATCTTATGTGAAATTTTGTCTCATAATGAAGAAAATCCCTGCATGTATTTAAATGTCTGTAAACAAATTTCCCCAAAGCGGATTTTAGCGGATTTTGGAATTATTGTCGAAATATTCCCGGTCAAAATGACACAAAAACTGGCTTTATAACAATTTTTTCTAGGTTCACGACAACGACTATACTATATTCAGAACCACACACATCACATATGTGCCTTCACATTTGTCGCATCTGGGACGTCAGTTGTGCAAAATTTGCCTTGCACAGGTTGCAACTGTACGGCCGGGTGTTTAGATGCACATTCATATGGTCGACTAATTGGAATGTATGAATGTTTTCGCACATGCGGTTCTGTGAGTGCGTTTTTTTTCTTTCTTTTGGTGCACATAAAGTCAAATTTGACCTTGTTGAACAACTCTTGCCGCATATTTCACAAGCCATTTGTTGGTGATGATCTTTGTGATGGTTAGGCTCTTCAACGGTACCAAATGAGCGGGGACATTGACCGCACCTGGTTGTCTTGAAGGGTGTTATGAACTTGTGTGACGGCTGAGCGAATGTGACCATTTCGTTTTTAAAAATACATTGATACACTGATACATGTCTATAGATCCGCGTCGCCTTAAGTTACATGCTCTGTTCATTTGGGCATAGATGGGGGCTGCTCCGCAACGGTGACATCATCAACGTTGCCACAAGCGATGGAGCCGTCGACTGCCAATAACTGCTAGAAAATATGGTACTACATGATAATTATACTTATTTATCATATAATAACACGAAGTTACGCGAGTTAATACTCAAGGGGGACGACCGATTCGGAGGAACACTGGTAGGGTACAGTACATATGCGGACGCCATTTGGAGTTCGCTGTCCCACCATGCACACACCAACATACATGTACATGTACGGTGATATTGATCATATTGTTACCATCTTGTTATCATTAAACAACTCATCATTTTAACACCTCCCTGCCACTTCCGTGAGTTGACCCCCACGTTATCACAGTTAAATATAGGCCAACCTTCTATCAAATTACAAGCCTAGAAAGTTACAACTGATTCATCAGATTTTCGTTTACTTTTTACTTTAAACATATTTTATTCATATATTAATATACAAAAGGGATCGGGGCACAAGTTATTTTAACTGAGGTAGTCCCTCTCCCGTACAAAATTGACAATAATTTGTTATAATATGACAAGAAGGCGATAACAGAAATATTTATACATTGTGAGAAAACAATTTGAGTTTGCATTATATCGAATAATGCATTATATTATGCAAATTTTCGTTTGCATCGCTTGTACATCATACATGCGGAAATTATTTATCCTTGAACCATTCAAATTTGAATGCACACCTCAATTATCGAATGTGTACGCAGTATACTGCAGTCTGTACATTCATTGTACATGTACACAAATCCCACAGGAAGCCTCGCACATATAAGAGAATGCATGGATTAGGCATACAAGTGAAGGTAATTATTTTTAGGCCAATGTGTTATTACGCCACCTGTGGTGTATCTAGCTGCTGAGATTTTGATATTGCGTGGTGGACAGGGCGAATGTATTCTTGTGGGGCTTTTATTTATAGAGTTGGAAATTCCGTTTATTTAAAAGTCGGAACTACGCGACCAGTAGGCCAAGTCCAGTAAAACGGTTCGTTATAGGTGCTGGTTGTTATTGTTATTTTAACGGAATTCTGAGTTGGTCATTCGCGAAACCAATATATTTTATATTCTATAATTAAAACCGTGGGTATATAATATATGATCTTCTTTATGGATATTGTAGGAAGGTAAATTTAGCTAAAGCGGTGGGATATCTTGCAAGACAACACATTTCGGTTTGCGCTATAACTGCTCAATGTTTTAAGGTGTTACACAACGTCTGATAAAAAGAGTTCTATCTGGAATATTCACACTATTTTTTCAGAGAACATGCATAGAGTAAACATAGTCCTATCGGACTATCGTAAAGTAGTTCCGTTTAATTCGGGATTAATTAACCCTCAGACTGCCGAAACTGCCGACAATAAATTCGCTTGTTCGTGTCCCCCGAAAATCAAACTTGCCTGTTTAGAGGTCCCATTTTCGTGGCTAATGGTGATAGAATCACAATTTTTCAGTCAAGTTCATGGATAAATTACATTACACTTAATCGGCTTATGTCCGCGGCCATAAACCTGCGTTTTGATAACAATTTATTTGAGACAAACTGTTGCGCGGGTATCAGTCGGCGCTTATCGGTTGAAGTTATTATAATCGTGCAGCCTGCACGTGCAACAAGTGTTCAAATACAACAGAAAAAAAATACTATGTCAAATAAATAACGTGATCAATGGACAGACAAGTTTCATTTCCGTGGGACACGAAAAAGCGAATTTAATGTCGTCAGTTTCGGCAGTCTGATGGTTTTAATTAATCTCCTTTACGATATCCCGATAGGACTATGTTTACTCTATGTTCTCTGAAAAAAAATGGTGTGAATATTCCCGATAGAACTCTTTTTATCAGACGTTTTGTAACACATTAAAACATTGAGCAGTTAGCGCAATTTTCTGAAATTTCGGACTATTTCGTCTATAAAAATACGATGAGCAACTGAAAATGTTTTTCAACATTCTGGAAGGGGTATATGTCCATGGTATATATGTTTAAAATTTCACGCATAAACTATGACAGATAACAAAGTTATAATTAGTTTTATAGGCCCACCATAAATCCCCTATAATAAACGCATGCGGCCGTAAGCACATGGCTTTGCTGTGGATACTTTCGTTCCCAGCATGCATCATTCTCGCTATCTGTAAAATGTCTATGAACAATGGCTCTGCCATGCACTCTTAGCTTTGATCCGCATTTAGAAGCATTCTGGTGTGGCGAATGAGAAACCTGCAGTAATTTATAAGCCGTAGTTCATTGTAATAATTTGAAGAATTACTTGTCTTAACGGAATTCTGAGGCGGTCCATTCATGTAACCAATATATTTTATATTATGATTTATATTTATGGCTAATAATATGATCTTGGTGGCGTTACCATTTCTGACTATGGTTTTCTTGTCTTATATATGCAAGGCTCCCTATGGGCAACTCGCATATATAAGATAATGCATATGCATAGCGTCTTCGCAAAGTTTCAGGATGCTCCAGTCATGAATAGGGTATACGGTTATATTACGGTTATATATATTACCAAAATCTTAACACTAGTGTTCAATATTGCCCATTTGAACGCGAATTTAGCGTCTAGTATCTGTTGCATGTGTTCTGAACACAATTGTGCGTTCAAATGCTGAAGATCTGAACACCAGTGTTCAGACAATTTGAACGCTAGTGTTAACATATTTGAACACAAGTGTTTAAGATTATATACATGGACGCGTTCAATATCTGTTGCAATTGTAGCCTTAAAAATCGAACATTTGTTTTTGCAGTGTATTCACTACTGGTTGTTTTTGTTGACAGTCATATACGGAGGCACACTGGTATATAGGATACAGATGCATGCATGCTGGTATCAAATTTGATCATGTTAAATATGGTATACATTCACCAGCATGCACCCGCATCCTATACCAGTATGTGTCCGTATATGACTATGAACACACAAACAACTATAGCCACGAATCCGTACCAGTGTATATCCGGATCGATCGCCCCCACACGCATGATAAGACACAAAGCACTGACTTCTTAATGTCACTACCACGACACGGGTTGATTGATCAACGCCGAACTTCCGGGACGTTAATTGTCTTACGTATTACTGTCTGACGTCATTACGTATAGCCGCGAGAAAAAAACAACAGCTAAAAGTATATTTCTTTAAGTATTTACTTTTGTTTTGTGGCTTTTTTAAAGCAAAGACAGTGATTTTAAAAGTAGTAAACATAATATGGAATTAGTGTTGCTCTTGTAAATGTTAATGAAGCTCGAGTTTTCTGTTTTTGCCGATCCTCAGGCAAATCCTTATACTCGTCTCATAAATATAATATGATAGAAACACTTATTTCATGTCATCTATTATTATTATTATTTCAGACTAGAAATTCATATAATGCAAACACATTTATTACAAAACATGATAAGTTTGATAAGTATGTGTCGTAATATTGTACTGTTATAGATTATTTATTAACGAAAAGAATATATTTCTTATATTATTCCGATAAAGTAACCCAAACTGGAATCATCTGAAAAAATATGATGACTATTCATTATTCATTTATTAAGTGAGATTTATTTAGAGTTTTTAACCTGAATTATAACTGATCCGATTAAATTGTTTCACTGTAATATGTATGGGTTTGTGAATAAAGGTTTTGTGGTGGAGCTTTTGACATTGTGTTGAAATTTTAATGCTGATGAAAATCCTTCTGAAAGTGTGTTGACGCGCGTCAATTATCTAATTTTATAACCTCGCTAGATAGGCCATATACGCAATATTGATACATTATTGTATCTATAATCTATCGACATTCACTTTGTAAACTGTATCTGAAGCGGATGTAGACTGGATCCATCGTGCCGAGACGGTCAGATGTAAGGTGTACCCTACCTATTTCTCCGCGCACGTAAACATATAATACGTGCAGCACGGTCGTTTTGTTGTTCAATGCATTGAACAGTTTGTCGTCGATGATAACTTATGGCTGTACAGTCAACCATATATGCAAAATAACGATGTTTGAAGGAATGTTTGTACGAGGCGTATTTTCTGTACTATATGGTGAATTTCTGGAGATATTTTACTCCAATCTTGAAATAATTTACATATATTTATCTCGTATATGCAAGGTGTCAGATAAGGGTGTATATGGTTACCACTGGTAACTCTTCAGTCTTCTGTCATGAAAAGTGCGACTGCATCCTAGAATAATTAATTATGTCGCATATCGGACGGTCAGATGTAATCGATTTGGCAGGATCCAAACAGATGTAAGCGTTTCTAGCAGGACCGGTTCCCAGGGGGTTATAATGGACACAACCTTTAGAACGTCCTCTGAATTCCCGGACTAACTGGTCTCAATACTAATACATAAGATAAACTTAGAATAATATACGTCATAGCTTATATGCAAACTTCGTTTGTATACTTGGGGGAAATAATTTCTTGAATATGATACATTTAATGAGCGCAGGTTAAATGAATCATCTCGTTAGACATAATTTAAAGCTAATGTTTGGCATAGCACATGTGTGGCATAAATTATGTTAGTGAGTTCGGGAGATCATTTTCTGACCAGAACGCATTATGGGCGATCGGCTAAATCGTTGCATATAGTTACATATAGTTTATTCCGATCACCACCGGTAGCTTTATATATAATTATAA
Source organism: Siphonodentalium dalli (assembly GCA_032622095.1). NCBI lineage: Eukaryota > Metazoa > Mollusca > Scaphopoda > Gadilida > Siphonodentaliidae > Siphonodentalium > Siphonodentalium dalli. Next base: position 281,722,871 of record CP136064.1, on the reverse strand, counting down.
CAGTTTCGTACAATATATTACGTTGGGTTTCATAAAATTTAGTTATTATAGTTAAATGCTGAAATGGGTATATACAATTTATTTGTATGTAAATAGGTGGAGGTATATACTGTATTATCCTGTGTTATTATCCTATTATCCTATAGTATGTGTGTCGGTTTGCATTATCTCATCCCCGCCACCGGGTCGTTTGAATGCATGCTCTCAAAATATAGCGATATAGAAGCAAGTGTAATGTTTTTGGGGGAATTGAGTGGGATTCGAACCCCGACCCATTACGGCAATACCACACGGTCACTGAAGCGTCCCCAGAAAGGAAGTTCGTGGGCCTGGGTTCGAATCACATCCAATCCCCCAAACAAACAAACAAAAATGTGTACTGTCTCAAAATTACACTTGCTTCTCAAATAGGGGCCTTATGTGTTGCACAGTCTATATAATTATGTTGTATATAAATGTTGTCATTGTATCAAGGGATCTGTTCGAGCATACCAAGATGAGGTCAATGGAGCCGCCATCACCATCGTGACGACCGATGACCTAGAACAATCTGCTGTGAATATCGTGAGTATATGTATAACTATGTCAAGTACCAGCTGGTACACATGTAAATTTCTGTGAAGCTATTCGCATAAGTTGTGCGCATCAGTTTGGTTAAACGCACACCAAGTCATAATATGCTGTCCTGAAGTTGACCTGAACATTTGAGTCCGGTTCGCCTAGAGGTCTAGATCAGTTACAACGTAGCATCCGTAAACTTCGTGACGATACATTGGCCGGATACTTCATCTCAGGTTTAAACCACATAGTCGGGTTCGACTATATGTCATTAGAATAGTAACCATTTTCAACGTATAGCAACCATGAACTTGGTAGCGATACGTGTACATTTAAACGACGTTCCGTAGTCGTGATGCTTTGGTTTTGTCTACATGTAAAAACGTAACAGTAGCAGAGACCCATTCAGTTGTAATGGCATTCTTTGCACAATATTTTATCTATAATTGTTTCGACCAATATACATGTAGTGAGAACATGTAACTCACCAAGGGTGTATCTTGATCAAAATGCTTATAATGTAACCGTTATATATTATATATAGAGAGGGCACTTTTAAGTTGGTATAACTTGTCCACTGTAAATATAAAGAATAACAACTTAAATTATGTCAAGTTTGCCAGGAACGTGGATAGAGAGTCCCCGTTGTGGTGTCCACTTTAGAATTTCCAACTGCACCTTCCCGAACCAGACCCGATTCCCAGGTTCGTGAAATTCCTTTGCACCGTCACCTCATTGGGTTTGAATTGTTCAACTTTTGGAAATTTGCAACTTGACACCCTATAATCTCGGGAAAGTTTCAACCGATGACCATTTCAGCCAAAACGTTTGACCACAAGTATAGGCAAGCATTCGACCTTGGGTCCCGAAATAACAATTGCACACTAAATAGTGGTTGGAAAATCAAAATGCCAGAATAATTTAAACTTACTTTTGGTGTGAAAGTTTCAACTGTGTCAGACATGACTAACTAAAATATTGACCAAAGTAGAATGTAAAGACCCTACATCATTTTGCCACGTCCCTGGTTATTGCGACGCAATTGCTAAGCATGTTGGAATCTCAAGACTCTCATTCTAAGACATACGTGTATTTTATTTCAGCTCGGGACGTTTATAACAGACGGGGTCGAATACTCCATCACCAAGGCCGATGAGTCATCGACAAACTCCTATGTCGTCCAGGAGATAGATGAGGCGATCGGATTCGACGACGTATTCACAGGTTGGTATTCTCAAAATCATTTTAACCGAATCACCGTGTACCTGCAGTAACAAACGCGTTAAAATTTACACTGAACCTTTCGAATAGTAATACAAATCGATAAATTCTCGACATGCCATACACTGACTTGATATACTCTGAAATTTCCTACAGACGTTTTTCGATCGGTTTCGATGACACAGTTACATATATATCTTTATTTATCCTCCATATCATGAAGAGTTGATATAATGTAATATATACAAACGGTGAAAAAAAAAAAAATGACAAATACAACTTTCCTTGGCAATAGAAAAATGGGTTAACTTTTAAACTGATCTTTGCCATTTTTAATATAGCTCGACATATACGGAATTGAAATACACTGATATTATCGATGTTTAGGTGTTTTCCAAATTGAAGTGAGGCTAACTTTCCAGATTTTACGGCACCAGGAATATATAGCACTCCCAGGTTGCTGTTCACTGAGTAATATTTCTCAGACATGATGATTTGTATTCGATATGACAACAAACAGTAGACAAGCAGAATAATATTCAAGAGAACAGGACTGGCACATTATAAGCAATGAATTATAAGAAACGTCAAAATTTATTAACGACATCGATGTCTTGTCCATTTACAGACTTGGCAACAGGTCTTCGAACAAAATTCGACCGGTGAATATAGTCCTGAACAATAAACAAACTCGAGACAAAATGATTCGTGATGCTATCAGATACAATAAAAAGGACAGTAAAACAACAGGTAGTGCAAAAATATGCTTCAATATAGATCTCACGAAAACGCAAATGGAACATCTCTATGAACTCCGCATAGAACTGAAAAGGAAACAGAAATGTTACCCTTCTAGGAATTTCTGCATGGAAGGTAATCGGACAGTGGAGCATTATACGTTTAAATAGTGCACTCCAGTGTACGTAGCATTACTCAATGTATTGTGATGTCGAAATTGTAAATGTATTATATTATTAACGGGGACTAAGAGTCAAACAGACTCGTTCTCAAATAAAGAAGATATGAAGACATAACGGGTACAACACACAGCCACAAATGATACATCTTTCAGAGTTGTTACTCGGTCTCTAGTCTGAAAGTAAGTCCAAAATATTCTCAACACGAATCATCCTACCAGAAACAGTTCTTTGTCAAATATTAATTTCTGTAATTGGTCAACATGAAATATGGTAATGAATCGTGCGGGATGAAAGAGTGAATGAATGAATCCTCATGATCGTAGGCGTTGAACGATGACTCATACAATAAAGCATTAACCATTATATTGAAATAGATTTCTCCAAAAGTTAATTAATATTTCCTCAAATTACGAACAGCGTCCCAGAGTCTGTTTGAGAAATTTAGGTAATATAATATTGGCGGACATCTCGCATATCTGACAGTGATGGCTAAATTTAGAATGATCAGCCAGATGTTCCGTATTTCCGACGATCTGAAAGTCTTACAACTCGATGGACCACGAACGCTCTTTATTGTTCATGTTCAAAGAAATCAGATAACTTCTAAAGATGGAAATGTGTATAACAGGAACAACTGCAACGTTCTCTCAAGTATACATGTTTATTGTGTGTATTTGACTCATCTAACTAACTATTCCACTGCATTTTAGTTTAACATGAACTCCGTCTCAACTTAAAACATGTTGGTTTTAATAATTCAAGTCGTGTTCATTTAAGAACACTAATTTGGTGTATTGTAATATGCATCCTATCGTTGATCATGTATCGTGATTCGTTACAGCCCTGTTGCGCGGTGTAGTAACATTCGGCTCCATATTTTTTACGAACTACCGTAAGTTTCCAATCTTTTCTGAAACAAGGCTTGGTCAAATTACCAATTGATGGACAATAATTTTTTTGAAGTAACACATGCATTTGTATATTGATCAAATTGAGGTTAAACATAATTAAACAGCTCGCTAAAATATGACAATGGTTCAGGTTGGTAATCTAGGTATTTGATCTTGTTGAATACTGCTTGATTAAATACTTCAAATATGTTATTTCATCCGAGGCAAACATATAAGTACCGCCATTGACATATGTTATCAGGCTTACACACATACATGTATAGAGCATACTGCTGAATTATTGAACATGCATGTATGTTATCTATAAGAGGTAAATAAAGCACATTCAATTTTAATGCATGGTTGAATGATTACATACCAACTAACTGCATCTATATTTTAAAATAACTATTTAAAGCAATCTTGTCAACTACTATTAATAACAATTTCGACCAATCTAAATCATATGAATCGGGCCTCTCATTTTAAGACATAAAGGAACAACGCCAATCACACAAATTTATGTAAAAGTAAAATTTGAATTGGCATACTTGTTTTGGTATGTTTACCAGTCACAATGACAGGCGTGAACTTGTCCAGTCACTCACATGTGCTCTTCGTGTCGTGATTCATACTGTTGGGTGAACATCACATCCTATTCACAATGTACATGATTCACAACACGATCAGTAACAGTCACATATAATTTGATTGAAACATTCTGGACAGTAATAGCAAACGCCGCAATAATTGGTCGATGACTTGACGACAATGTCCTCATAGTAACGCATGTCTTGATAACAACACGTATACAGCTGTGATCTAATTAACCCTTTACCCAACAAACCGGCCAAAACCGGCCAAATAAAGCTTCAACAGCCTAAAATATCTTCGGTCTGTCTCAATAGAACCATACAAATATGGATATCATTGGAACCGGCTCCTTGACCACATTGTGATAGTTACAGTTATGCCCTGTGCCAATGCACCCTCTTATATATGCGAGTCGACCATAGGTCGCCTCGCATATATAAGAGAATGCATTGGCCTAAAAAAAATCTTTTTTTAACACTTTTTACCATTTTTTCTTACATTCTTTAACAATTTTATAATTTTTAATGTGTTAAGCCAATGCATTCTCTTATATATGCGAGGCGACCTATGGTCGACTCGCATATATAAGAGAATGCATTGGCACAGGGCCCTTCTGTTGGGTAAAGGGTTAATCGACCCTACTTAACGAGTTTGAACACAATTACACCGCGACAGACCGTGATACCACCTAACGTTCGTGGTTAGACAGCATGGTTCGTGCGATGTTTATATTAATTTTATTTAGGTTTTTTTAATTGAAGCCATGAAATCGCAAATGTCCGTCAGTGACCAACTTGTTTAATAAACCGTGAACAATTTATTAATTGAAATATTGTTTTGTATATAGTTAACTCAGCCCACGAAATTAGCTACGACAACAGGCGAAACCGTAGAAATAGCCGTAGAAGCCAATATTAATGTAGAATGTATGGTCATTAGACTACTATACTGACCACTTTCTAATGGCACTTAAGGCGCGCGCCGAAATCGACAATAGTTGCACACCAAAAGCGATATAATGTAGCATGTTTTGTCGCTTCTGTTGCATGTTTTGGTGAACGCACAGGGCGACATAAGGACAAAACATGTGACATTTTATCGCTTCTGTCGCGTTCTACGAATACCAGAAGCGCCATTAGGATGAGACAATAATGTCATGCAATTCTAAAGCAATGCCGCAGAAGAAAATGACAATTTCAATGGCTGGTTAACTAAAAAATAAACATACCCTGATGGTTTAAATATGGTATTTATCAAATGAAAATTTGCTGATTAAACTTAACATGTGTTTCAAAGTGTCTAGTTCAAACTCGATGTTCTCGATGTTTGTACTAAGTTAATCTCATCGCTGTAAAAACATAACCTACAAACTATATATAATACAAAATCGATAAAATTGATTAACATTTATTATGTGACGCGGGCCTCAGTGAAATCTCATTATAAAGATCAGATATATGATAAGTTGTGTTCGTATTATTTCCAGGCCTGTTCTCATGGAAATAACCACAACACAGGCTTAGTTCACATTGAATGAGTCCCATATAGAGCTGTGTTAATAACCATAGTTTGTGTCCATACAGAGCATATTTGAGTTTTCAAATAATGCCAATATGAGCTTATTTGGGTTATTTCTCGCAATAGTCCATATTGGAGAGTGGCTAAAATGCAAGCTTGGCAGTTTTTAAGGCAGGTGACTAAAAGACAAGCTTGGCGTTTTCAAATTTTAAAAAAGCCTTTTAAACGCTGTTTTCGGGTGAATTATGCGGGAATAGCACCAGTTAATTACTTATATGGCCCATTTTCGTAAATTAATCGACAATAGTGGCAGTAATGTCCCCGATTGGTTGGTTAATAGGGGGCGTGGCCACAAAATCAAAACATCGTCTTTTTACGCAAATTTCTTGTCGGTTTTTGGTCGATTTCTCTTTTTAAACATCAGTTGGACTAAGTTTTTTATTCGAAACATGTTGAATGGTTATCATTTATCACTCTCATAGTCGAGCTTGGCGGTTTTGAACATTATATGCGAAGAATTTTTGATTTTTAGATGACCGACCACCGAACCGCCAAGCTCGAATAAAAAATCAAAATATTAAGCTGAATTTTCGCCGATTTCTCGTTTCTAAAACACGTTCCATCTAGTTTTTATGTAAAAACACGTGTAAAATGATTATCATATAAAGGCTTTTTAAAAATTTGAAAACGCCAAGCTTGTCTTTTAGTCACCTGCCTTAAAAACTGCCAAGCCTGGCGCCAAGCTTGCATTTTAGCCACTCTCTCCATATTGGGCTTATTTTCCCTAGAACAGGCTGATTAATTGTACGTCCAAATAGACCATCACGATGTACACGTCTAAACTTGGTGGGAGTATCCATTTATAATAGAACTGGTTAATCGTGTTCACATTAGTTGACATTTGGTGGCATTCTTCACAGTACTGTACTTGTGTGCCTGACTATCAATCGCGCGCTGGCCTCCCAAATTCCCAAGTTAAGACATCCGTGCTTCTCTGTTGGCTAATGACGTAGAAGCTGGGGTCAGTAACATAAGGAAGACAATGCTATCAAACGTATGTCCGTGCGCATCATCGCCCAATGTTAAAAGCGTGGAATGGGCAGCACCATAAGTTATGTGCGTATATTATCAACAATTGAAGTCCGGACAATTTTATGTAATCATAAAGCAATTCAACAACGAAAACAATCTAATTGCCTTTGTACAATCTGCTATTGCCGTCCGAGTGTGGCCAGACATAACGTTTTGATACACGTAACTGTGATCTTATTATACTGTCACATCACGTTTACCACAGACTAGTTTCTTATTATTCCGGTTTGAATTCACATGAAATCGTCTACACTCGAATGTGTCAACGTGACGGTAAGGACAAAGGTTCACGCTGTCAAAGTTTTAGTCATGGTTCATTTCTTTGATTTCTCTTTATATTTTGTAAGACTCAACTGCAACTTGCATATTCCTATGGCAGTAGATCATCAAATCAAATGTTGAGTGGGCTATTCGACATTTTGATGAATCAGAATATAATTGTCTATACCGAGATGTGGAGACCTGGATATAGACGGTGTCTGTTGGGGTTGTGTCCCACTAATAAATTCAGGATTCCAAGAAATAGGGATGGTACCCTCACTACGCAGGCAATGAACATCAAACAGCGGATTCGTGCGTAACTAATGTATTAAGTGATCAAATTAGCGGCCGAAATTATTAACTATTGGATACCCCCAGAGCATCACTCATTCAATCAGTTCAGTAATATTTATCAATTATATATTGCCTCTCATGGAGGGAACTATACACTGAAGGCAGAGAACAGTGCAGCGGTTTGATGATAACGTAAACTAAATATAATTGCCTGTACCACAATGAAAGACATGTTATCATTTCTAGACATTTACGGATATATATTATTGTTCAGTCAACGACAATCTATGGACAAACAGCGTACCAATATTGATATTGGTGTGTTAGTGTCGCCAAAGCTGAGCACGTGAAATTGGCTGATCTCCGTATTGTATAGCGGCACCTGTATGCCATCGCCGTTAGGCAGGGATCACGGGGCAGGGGTTGATGCGGATGTCAATACGTTCTAAATTTTACAGGTTGAGGGTAGTCCACACACAGAGTAAATTTCACCGAGAAATCACTCCGCTGCGTGTAGAAACCACCGTCCCCGGAAAGCAACCGACAAACTAGCCCAGATACACGGATAAGATTATCCTCACTTAACATGGATCGCTAATCCGCACTTCTCGCTATTCGAACCAGATTCGTCAGCTCCAGACGGCATAATGCACTGATCATTCTACCGACGGGACCACCGGGATCCCTTCCAATCAATGTCTAGTGTGAAACATTGTGTTTTCAGACCAAGATTGTGCAACTTTGAGTCAAAATATTAGATTGAAATTACATTCAGTTCGAGACATTCACCCCCATCTCTGGGTTATTGCGTTAGGATCGTTAATGCTAACTGGTTCTGATATGTTGAAAAATGATGAGGCATATACATGTATCAATTAGAATATTGCAAACTTAAAAAGAGGAGATATTCAGTTGTCTCTGGAGTTGTGAATTTAGTTGGTGCAAATGGAAATGATCAGTTGAACATGCACCCCGACCCCAACAAAACCCCTCTAGTTACGTCCCTGTATGTTTATCCCATGTCGCCACTCCCCATTCGGGACTATTGTCACTATATATAGTAACGACTGAAATGGTCAAGTCTATGTCTTATATTTAAATCATGATGTGAACGTGATGTTTTAAAGTTGGAACGTCGGGTTTCCTCAAAGTACTTAACACAGACTTGGATTTGGTGGCATAGCCAAACTTTGGTCAAACTTTTAGCAGCTGGAAATGGCATGCATTCCTGGCAAATCAGTTGGAAGAACCTGACAAAAATAGGTTGAACTTTTTTTAATTCTGTGATTCTGGGACCACGAGTATTTTTTTGTTCGGCACCAAAATTCGATTCTTTTCATAAATTCGGTCAAATGTTTCAACTGAAATAGTAATCAGTTGAAAACATTTCGAACCATTATTATAGGGGATAGCAGGTGATGATTTCCAACAATTGGAAATAATGAGGCACTGTTGGAAGCTTTCAATTCATTGGGGAGAGGGGGTGGCAGGTGTAATTTCGCGGACTTAGCAAATTGCAATAAGTTGAAAACTTAGAAAGATTTTAACTAATTATCGCCGTGATTGAAGTTATTAAAAATGTCCAGAATATGTATTTGTCACAATAATACAAGGTCCCGGTGGGTGGGTGGTATCTGAGTCCCGATCGCAGATATTTCCAATGCCATATAATTGTTTTTCAAATCCATGTTTAAAGATAAATTGTGACAAGTAAACCGATTTGAAATGTGAAGGCTTAAGAAACGGGACCAAAATAGAGCACTCATCAAGAGCAGGGGGTCCCAGTTTAAATAGTTACACAGTATTTGTTTCTTTTAAAACGTCATGACGAGATGCGTCCCGCTTCTTACGATGAACAATATTGCATACAAAAAACACAGGTTTTCATTGCTGTTATTGATTTCCCGTTATTCGTGTGATGCCAACGTTAGCTCATTTAATTCTTCTGGTGATTTAAATGGTATGAATATTGAAGGTGATACAACTTGCATTTATGCCCCATCCAAACACACTGCCCTTATGTGCCGTCACTATATACGTGTGTGGTTTACATCATGGTTGTATAACTGAGTCTCATAGAACAAATGGAAAATTAGGTAATTAAAAGAGAGACTGGACGACGAAATATATATATATTTATAAATATATTATATATTTATATATATATATATGGATGCCAAACCGTATTTGGCAAGTTTAATTAACGAGTGTTTTGCTATTCTGGTACTTTTCATTAAGCTTATATGACTGGCATTCCATCCGCATGGTTATTTAAAACATTTCATACCATATGTCTGCCATTTCGTTCTATTATCACCGTTTTAATAGCACATTTTATGGGGTGGATTTCCCTTGGAAAAAACTTTCGTTGGATGGGTGGGTGTCCGAGATCGGAATCGATTAGGATAAAAACTCCCATCCCCGGGTTGGTGGGTCCCAAAAAAATAAAACCCAAAACATTTCAACCTTGTATCGTGGATTTTCCAGTCAATTTAATCGGACATTTCCTTATTTTGTACCACCATTTTTCGTTTTGTCTTAATATTACTTTGAGAGTTTTTGCTGTTATATTGTATATCCAATCCAGAAATAATGCATTTCCAAATGATGAATTGGTGCTTTCATGACTAGCTCCGACCTCAATTAATTTCAGAAACACAGAACCAAAGACAGCCGCATCCAATGCGAGTTACGTTCCCATTTGAAAAACTATTATCGTTCCCTATTTATCCTTGTCAAACTCACCCATCGATAACAAATTGCGCGTAGAAATAATAGCACGAAATTCTGAATTATATCCAACTAACGACAACATTCTCAAAAAAATACTGTGCACGGATATAATAAATAAAACTCCACTATAAACTCCACTATAAAGCCCGCTAACCCCACGCATGATCAAAGTACGAATCTGCATCGTTATACTACGAAACCAGAAATCGGTATTCTCGTCTCAGGTTCAAGTCTCCGTTTATACAAAAATCTCAGATCAGGAGGGGGACTATGTCTCAGTTGAAGGCTATTACATATAACACACATAATTATCGCTGATGTTAAGTTGTATCCAATTCAAATATAATTATAATCTGTCCTCTTCACGGCATAGCAATATAACACAATTCATAATGATTAACATAAAGATAAATTAGTCCAAAAATACTTAGGTTTCTGTGAACAGAACTTGTACGTTACAACATGGTACGAATTATGAACAGACCCGACACACGCTTGAATGACAATAAGAAGGCTAACTATGTTTACGTAAACCCGCGTTTCAAAACGAAAAGAATACGGACCAGACGGTGCGGACCTATAATCCCAGTTAATCGCTTCGAAGCTAGGTAAAACATAGCGATCTTCACTATAGTTTACGCGAAACCTGGTCCACACCAGACCGTATATTGTATATACCTCATATATTACGATAAAGTTGGAGTAACCGTCCATCTCTTGGTACTTTGGCTGTTTGAAATTACCTATATAATTGTGGAATTTGATATCCTTTGGCGGCCAACGAGTTGCAAAAGTTGATGCCGCGTTCTGTGAGGACTCATATGTGGTTATAATCAAAAAGATTCTGTTTTTGGTTCTCAAGCGGTCAGGTAACATTGACATGTCGTTGACGATAAAGCCACACTTGACCATAAGTTAATACAATTGAGCGATTATTCTGATATATCTCTTCACAGCAAGTTTGATATCGATTCATGTGTAAAAAATAGTAAATAGGTATCGAGGACACCTGTCCGGAAAAGCTAATATCAATTAATAAATTTTGATTTAGAATTCCGTATGACATTCGTGTAACAGTTTTGTGGGTTATATTTAGAACAGGAAAACGGAAAGTCAAAATACGTCACTAACAAAGTGATTAATTTCTTATCCCAACATCAGGGGTATCAATTTCACACCACATATGTGGTATCAATCGTCACGTGACCAAACCAGGTTAATTTGGCTGGACTAGACTGGGTACATCAAAGTCATTGGACCCGCCTCTAAGCGTGATTGATTGCCGACTCGCCACGCGCATGCTATAGTGCTTCATCTCAAAATATCGGAATTCGCACTTTGCGTGCGCGACGTTCTAAACTGGAATCCGATGTATTCCTTCAAGGATGATACATACAGAATGATTGCATTAAATTTGCAAATCCAACCTACCACAAAACGCGGTAAAGACTAATATGGAATCCTATGCATTCCGGATATACAGAATGCATGACATTTGCAAATAAAAATCGTCCACATCACGGGGTTACAAAATGGAATCTGATTTATTCCGTATACATATGTAATACATGTAAACAGACATAAAAAATGTCGACTCATCTAAATTACGCGCTCTGCCCCTGATGAGTTGTCGGCGCAAAAATATACAAAAACACTAGCTTAACCTTAAAGTGACTATCCAAATAAATTCAAGCAGTGTCGGGCATCACAAGGAACAAATGTTACCTCTTGTCAATGGCGGATGGTTGGGTATGCACACACCATTGTATATGAAAGTCAGCTGAGAGATTTACCAAGAATTACGATCGAAATACACTACTATAATATGCCTTTATAGACACATATATAATGTACACCATCTTCAGTTGTATCTGTATTTTACTCACAAAATAGCCATGTGTAGTCTTGATATCGGGATTAGTTTAAACACAATGTTGTTGTAATGGTGACCCGGCAAAGAGTGAAATTTACGGCCCAAATGATGCAATATGGAGCGATGGACTCTTAAGTGCGGAATATGTCACTAAGTATCAACACATATGTTATAATGTGAATACAATGGCACATTAATTCACCAGGACCTCATGGGTGATGTTATTGATGCACACAGCGTGTTCGTCACGATTGTAGTTCTATATAAATGAAGATATGCGGGTGCAGCCTTATATCAATGTTAGTTGGTTTTCTGGGTGCGTCATTTTCAATTGAATCGTGTTACAGGAGGCGTATGCATGAATTATCATCGAACGATGAATGTGATATATACTATACTGATGAACAAAACTAAATTAAGTTGTATTGAAAGGTCGCAACGGCGTTAATGATGTGTATTATTGCTTATTATAATTTGGGCGTTCCTAAAACTTCCTTTGTGATAACGATGAAAGAAGAGGTACAGATGAACACACAAGTGACACCTCACCAGTTTACGACATGATTCAAAGTTCAAATTGAAGTTGAGAAATGCCTATATTAAGATACAACTTAATTTCAATCCACGCTGAGTACACTATATGTGAAATGTCTCCGAGATGACTATACGTTTGATGGAGATCTGAAACAAAACAACGTTCATCGAATTTGGTGTCGCTTCCCCTTTGGAGGCCTTTTCCATAGCGTCACTTTAGAAATGTTTCAGCTTTACCATTATCTTCTTCGTAAAAAGTCACCCCATGCGGTTAGACCCCTAGCTTTAATTTGTCGGAGTCACAGCAAGAGTTTTCGCGTTTAACATTGTTGCATGTCGTCAATCTTGCGCACACGATTCAGCATCCAACAACCAAATTGAATGTTATTATATACCGCATCAGAACATACATGTTGCCAGACTGGCAAATTGTCCAGACATGGCCAAAATTACGGGAGATAACTCATGCCCATATTAAAATATAGGATTTTACCCATGTATGATCTACCGCCACGGTGGCAGTCAATGAAGGACCACTGGTCTAAAATTGCTATATGGCGTTCAACTTATGATAGTCTACGAAACGGTATATAATCCCCTGGACATATGGCTACACGTTTTCAGAACAATCTCATTCAAATTGTAGAATTGGTGCACCATGCCTATAACAAATTATCCAGATCATATGAGGTTGTAATTATACTGTAAACATCACCATTACCTACATGTTACGACGCTATAAGAGTCCAGAACATAAACCTGTTATAAGTTTAAAATATAGAGTAAAACCTAACACTGCCCTCCAAAATCACGATTTTTTAAAGGATTTTATGCCATTATCTAACCCGCACAACTATGACATCAAATCGAGTCGGAATTGTTTTTATGTTATCAAGTTCAGCCAGAATATAATTGTGTATACTGAATTAAACATTGTGGTTTTTGCAATTTTGTATTTTAAAAATCGGCCTTGAAATTGCCAAAAATTCGTTATAAAATGATGGAATTTCAATTGCTCCATAGTTTAAACTGAATGCAGAGTGACAAATACTCCGAGTATATCTACTCTACCAGGCATGTGTATGCGGAATATTCCAAAGCACAGTGGAGGGATATAGCATAATGAGGACAAAAACTAACTCAACCTCATAAATTATATTCAACCAACACGCCACACTCCAATCGCAATATGGCACCATGCAAACTTTCCTAAATATTCAATGATTAGTCGACTTTTACTTTGTCAAGACATACATACGGAGTCATGTGCCGTATATGTCAATGAAACCTTTTAAATTCAATTAAAGCCCTATATCCCATATCCGTCGTGGATAACAGCATCACATTAATTAATAACATGCCTCTAACATGCATATACGCCAAATTAAGGCACACACTGTCTAGCCCTATACCAAATGAGACTGTGTATTAAAATGGAAACACAGTTCAATGTTTCACATGGGAGACAACTTTCACCATCTAATGTCATTCATCATACAAGTGTATTGATTACACGAAACAATGTATCCACGAACGAGTCTGCCTGACTTACAATATCACATATTTAATGCGGGAAAAAAAAACATGAAAATTTGAACATTTAACTGAAAATAAAAGATAAATGATTTTTTTTCAATTCTGATCGTATTTTTCTTATATACAGACACATGTCCACTGCCAAATTGTTCTTATAAATCATGATCTACATGGAAAATTTTCTAATATATTTTGTCGATAAAACATAGTAATGAGGATAACTTAGTCATGAGTTGAAAACAATTCTTCGAATTTAGAAAACGTTTATTGACTAATAATTTCACCAATTATTTGCTGTTGTTCGCTGTCATATATACACAATTTCACAGAAAATATGTTGATTATCTATTATTCGAGAAATACTTAGAAACAAGAACAAATATGTATCAAATTAGATATAAGGTGAATTGAATAATTGTCACCAGGTCCAAGATGGCTGCCAAAATGTAAATCGAAACCTTAAATTTCATACATATTTCTAACATTGCTATACAACAGAGACATATGTCACACAGAAATCAAGTCAGATTTCTATTCATAATCAGACTTCTATTAACATGTGATAACAACACACGGGCTCGAAAGCACGCCAATCAATCACATCGGTGATGGGTATACACGGAGCGGCTGTGTGGTCATCCATGTGGTGTAATGGTATACACGAATGTGTTCTGTGGTTATTTCTGGGTGTTTGGGTATACATGGAGTTGCAATATTTCTATTGGTAGGTGTATACACAAAATACACGTGTTTGCAGTGTGGTCATGGAGTGGGTGTATTGCTAAAGATGGAGTGGCTGTATGGTCATGGTTCAAGTGGATAGATAGATGGTCATTGGATGAGCGTATTAGTATCCTTGTTGTCAATGAGTGGTGTATCTGGCTGTATGTATACGTGGAGTGGTTGTATGACCATGGATGGAGTGAATGGGAATACAGCGAGTTTCTGAATGGCCACGATTTAGGTGTATATGCAAGTCTGGATGTGATGACCAATTGAGGGTGCAGTGTGTTGATGCATCTGGACGTGCTGTACGACCTTCGGTGGGGTTCATGTATATTCTTGGATTGACTGTTTGGTCATGGGTGGGGTGTAAATGTATATATTGAGTGGTCGTGGTTGATGCGAATATGTATACAGGGAGAGACTGTACGGTCATAGTTGTGCTGATTATGCATTTTGTTTCTTTGAACATATTTTGTTAGTCATCCCACACATACATATATATACATAATAGGATACACAAGGTAGTATGATTAGCAACGGAGATTGAAGAACAAGTTATTACAACTTACTTAATGCTCATTTCACCAAATATCCTGAGAAATACTGAAATAAATAAAATGGCGTAGAAAATAAATTAATCAAACTAAATATTTGTTTTGTTCAATATAGCAGGAAATAAGAGTTAAATCACTATTATGAAATGAAAATGAAGGTGCTTCGGGAGTAGATTATGCATACATAGAGTTAGTGTATGGCCATGAATGATGTGGCTATTGTAGTGACTGCACCCCCTTGAATCAGAATCAGGCCAAACACAAGTTTTGCATAATTCCATTTGCACCCCTACCTTGCACCTCAGTGATCGGGCCTAATATCCTATATATTCACAAACCATGGTTCTATATTCCCGGTATGAGAACATTCATATATTTTAACCTGAAAATTGCATATATCCTAACATCTAGTGGTCTAACGCCATACAAATGCACAAGGCCACGCGCGGGACCAGGACACACGGGCCGACCATGATTGTTTGGTCCGGTCTGAGAAAAATTTGAAAACTATACAAGAAAATCGCAAACCGTAGCATCTAGACTGGCCTCAACTGAAGCTTTCCCAGTATTGGAAATGTAAACCTCATACACCCCCTCAGGTTGGAATCTTCAAATGATGACCATTTCAGTCCACAAGTGTGACCAAATGTAGTAAAATATTGTTTTGTTAAACTAATTACCAGTTTTGTATTGGCCATTGGGGGGCAATGACACCGGGATGACCATGGTTCGGCCCGTTGGGCGAATTTTTTTTAATCTGAACAAGAAAATCGCAAAATCCTAGCATATAGACTAGCCTCATATCAAGCCTTCCTCGTGTTGGAAATTTCAAACCTGACACCCCCACTTAGGTTGGAACATTTCCAACTGATGACAATTCCAATGACAATGTTGACCAAATGTATGACAATATTGTTTTCTTAAGTTAACTAGCAGCTTTTGACTGGCCACGGGGGAGGGACCAGGACACAAGCTTTCCAAGTGTTGGAAATTTCCAACCTGTCACACCCCCTAAGGTTGGAAAATTTCCAACTGATGACCATTTCAGTCCAAAATTTTGACAAAAAATAGGAAAATATGCAAATAATGATTTTCCCCCAATAAATTGTTTGAAAATCAAACTACAAGACCATTTGCAACCTATTGTTGGTGTGAAATCTCCAACTACTGTTTTGGCAGGTATGGAATTTCCAACTGTTGAAAATTTTGACCAAAGATGGGGGGGGGGGGCTGAGACACCCCAAACACTCCCTGTCGCCACGTATGTGTGTATATAGTTTCATATGGAATGAATGTAGTCATAGTTGAAGTGAATATGCATACAAGGAGTATAGCTGGATGGTCACTCACCGAGCGAATGTGTATATATGGCGTTATATTTGGTATATCAGAAATGGCTGTATGACCATTGGTAATGTATATATATGTATAGTGACTGTATGGTCATGGTGGTGTGTATATTTATACTTTGAGGGGCTATAACCATGGGCGAGGCGAATATGCATAGAGTTACTGTATAGTCACTGATGTGGTGAATAGGTGCATGTATACAGGTTATGACCAAATAGTCACAGGTGGAGTGCAGGGGTGGACCTGGTGTACCTGCATGTGAATCATGGTTGTATGGTAATGGGTGGGGGGGGGGGGGGTGTCCACCAGAGAAGAATCCAGATATAATTTGGGGACACCTGTTTCCAGCAGAGGATATGTACCGCCAGTACCGGTATCCCAATATAACTCTAAAATACGGCTTCTACACCGAACCAAAACAATTACAGATGCATATATTATAAATATGACATATTTCTGATTTAAAAATTCAACATGCAAATGAAGGCTGTATTGCAACTGCAGATGTTTTATTTACAGCGCATATTGTTGAATTGCCTTGAAAATTCAGGTTGACTCAATACTGTCCACTGGGAATTTGGGGTTATTTGGGCTTCCCAAGTTTAAGCGCCCATACCTGTAACAGGTATCAAAAGAGCCCTGGAAATTTCCCTGGTGTCCACCTTGGGAAATTCCAACTGCACCCCCCCCCCTTGAATCAGAATCAGAATCAGACAAAACACATTCAGATATTTTAACCTGAACAATTGCATAAATCCTAATATCTAGTGGTCTAACTCCAGACAAATGCACACAGATACTGGCAAGAGACCAGGACACACCGGGCTGACCATGGTTGTTCGGCCCAGTGTGAGAAAATTTTTAAAGCTATACAAGAATATCAAAAGAGCCCTGGAAATTTCCCTGGGTGTCCACCTTGGATAATTCCAACTGCACCCCCTCCCTTGAATCAGAATCAGACAAAACACAAGGTTTGCATAATTCCATTGCACCTCAGTGTTCAGACCTAACATCCTATCCTATATAAATGTATTCATAAACCATGGTTCTATATTCCCGGTATGAGAACATTCAGATATTTTAACCTGAAAAATTGCATAAATCCTAATATCTAATACGTGGTCTAACTTCAGACAAATGCACACGGCTACTGGTGCACATATACACCATATGTGGATGTATGGTAATGGGTGAGGTATAACTATGGGTATTAATAGAGTGGTTGAAGGGTCATTTGTGTTGTGTTTGTGAATATATGGAGTGACTGCGTGGTCATAGACGGGTTGTACGGTATATTTTGGTGGCTGTCGCTTTCCACAATGACTCAAGGATATGTTAATCGATAGTGAGACCATACTTGGGATTTCTTCGTCTTTGTTGCGTTTATACACAATGGAGTAAACGCTAAACGGGTTTCCTGATAACAGTTGAATCCGGCATGACGATATCGCCTGCAGTTTCTGGTAATAGTTGTTATGGGAAAAGGCAAATTCCAAACTATCATTAAAATATTATTGAACAGCATTATTATGTTGTTGCTTGTGATGTACGTGGAGGTATGGACACATGCATACATTCTCGGAATTTCTGACCAAACATAACCATATACTCATGAGGTAAAAATCAGTTAACCCTTTACCCAACAAAACGGCCAAAAACGGCCAAATAAAGCTTCAACAGCCTGAAATATCTTCGGTCTGTCTTAATGGAACCATACAAATATGGATATCATTGGAACCGGCTCCTTGACCAATATTGTGATAGTTACAGTTATGCCCTGTGCCAATGCATTCTCTTATATATGCGAGTCGACCATAGGTCGCCTCGCATATATAAGAGAATGCATTTTTTTAACACTTTTTAACATTTTTTCTTACATTCTTTAACAATTTTATCATTTTTAAAGTGTTAAGCCAATGCATTCTCTTATATATGCGAGGCGACATATGGTCGACTCGCATATATAAGAGAATGCATTGGTACAGGGCCCTTCTGTTGGGTAAAGGGTTAATTTTGTAAGGACAGTGCACCATTATCCTTCATATGGTTATGGTAGGAGTGGGGACATGACAATCTGCGGGATGGGATGGGATATGGGACAAAACGACAATCTGCGGGACAGAATTTCAAATTGCGTGGGACGGCCGATATCTCGAGGAATACAGGGCGTAGGGGGCTCATTTTGGTGTCTAACGAAAGGCCCACATTCGCCCTATCCACACATATTAACCCCGCCACTGACCGGACACCAGAAGTTGCATTATTTGATCGACAACTGACCTAACATGGGGTGGAATTTGGGATAGCATGACAATCTGCGGGACGGGATTTTCAAATTGCGTGGGACGGCCGATATCTCGAGGAATACAGCGCGTAGAGGGCTCCTTTTGGTGTCTCACGAAAGGTCCACATTCGCCCTATCCACACATATTAACCCCGTCACTGACCGGACACGGAAGTTACATTATTCGGTCGACAACTGACCTAACATAAAATGCCACAAACACGAAAAACTGCGTTCGACATTAATGTTTAGAATTTAGAGTTCACGATGAATACGCTAGCAAACAACAAGTTTTGGGTATCAAATAACGCAGTGGAATACTGTGCATTCGTTTTTAGCTACAATATGGCTGTTTTAGTGCGAATATTGTAATGGCGAACACGCAAACACGCGCCGATAAAACAGCTAAAAATAGACTCGATGTTTACAATTACAGGATCGATTTCAGCTGGTATATTCAATATAATGAGACGTATGGTATATCAAAATGTAGGATTAGACACATTTTTTTTAAATGGGTGCCATCAGGCGGTGAAATTGTTACAGAAATTCGCTCCAAGATATTCTCACTTATTTTTATTTCAGTTGTGACTAAAAGCCCAGATGCCGGAGCCCAGCGACTAAAAACCAAGTTACAAAATAGATCAACTGGTTTGAACGAATGAATATGTCAATGGTAAGACTATTCAAAAGAATATTCAAATCAAATAGTGTTTATAGACTTAAAAACTTATGTGTCCGCCATTCATATGCGGTGGATGTTCTCATATTAGCTGCCAGTCATACACGGGGGAGGTTCTCATATGAACATATTATCTGCCGGTCATACGCGGTGGAGGTTCATATTATCCGCCGATCATACGCGAGGGAAGTTCTCATTTTATCCTCCGGTCATACGCGGGGGAGGTTCTGATATGAACATATTATCTGCCGGTCATATGCGGTGGAGGTTCATATTATCCACCGGTCATACGCGAGGGAGGTTCTCATATTATCCTCTGGTCATACGTTGGGGAGGTCCTCAAATGAACATATTATCCGCCGGTCATATCCTCCCTCGGGTGTGACCGGTGGATAATATGAGAACCTCCCTCGCATATGACCGGTGGATAATATGTTCATATGAGAACCTCCACCATGTATGACCGGCAGATAATATGTTCATATGAGAACCTCCACCGCGTATGACCGGCGGATAATATGTTCATATGAGAACCTCCCCAACGTATGACCGGAGGATAATATGAGAACCTTCCTCGCGTATGACCGGCGGATAATATGAACCTCCACCGCGTATGACCGGCGGATAATATGTTCATATGAGAACCTCCCCAACGTATGACCGGAGGATAATATAAGAACCTCCCTCGCGTATGACCGGTGGATAATATGAGAACTTCCCTCGCGTATGACCGGAGGATAATATGAACCTCCACCGCATATGACCGGCGGATAATAAGTTCATATGAGAACTTCCACCGTGTATGACCGGTGGATAATATGAACCTCCACTGCGTATGACCGGCGAATAATATGTTCATATGAGAACCTCCCCAATGTATGACCGGAGGATAATATGAGAACCTCCCTCGCGTATGACCGGCGGATAATATGAACCTCCACTGCGTATGACCGGCGGATAATATGTTCATATGAGAACCTCCCCAACGTATGACCGGAGGATAATATAAGAACCCCCCTCGCGTATGACCGGTGGATAATATGAGAACCTCCCTCGCATATGACCGGCGGATAATATGAACCTCCACCACGTATGACCGGCGGATAATATGAACCTCCACTGCGTATGACCGGCGAATAATATGTTCATATGAGAACCTCCCCAATGTATGACCGGAGGATAATATGAGAACCTCCCTCGCATATGACCGGCGGATAATATGAACCTCCACCGCGTATGACCGGCGGATAATATGTTCATATGAGAACCTCCCCAACGTATGACGGAGGATAATATAAGAACCTCCCTCGCGTATGACAGGTGGATAATATGAGAACCTCCCTCGCGCATGACCGGCGGATAATATGAACCTCCACCGCGTATGACCGGCGGATAATATGTTCATATCAGAACCTCACCCACATATGACCGGAGGATAATATGAGAACTTCCCTCGCGTATGACCGGCGGATAATATGAACCTCCACCGCGTATGACCGGTGGATAATATGTTCATATGAGAACCTCCACCGTGTATGACAAGTGGATAATATGAACCTCCCTCGCGTATGACCGGCGAATAATATGTTCATATCAGAACCTCCCCCATGTATGACCGGAGGATAATATGAGAACCTCCCTCGCATATGACCGGCGGATAACATTAACCTCCACCGCGTATGACCGGCGAATAATATGTTCATATCAGAACCTCCCCCACGTATGACCGGTGGATAATATGAGAACCTCCCTCGCGTATGGCCGGCGGATAATATGAACTTCCACCGCGTATGACCGGCAGATAATATGTTTATATCAGAACCTCCCCCACGTATGACCGGAGGATAATATGAGAACCTCCCTCGCATATGACCGGCGGATAATATGAACCTCCACCACGTATGACCGGCGGATAATATGAACCTCCACCGTGTATGACCGGCAGATAATATGTTCATTTGAGAACCTCCCCCGCGTATTACTGGGAGATAATATGAGAACTTCACCGCATATATGAATGGCGGACACATAAGTTTTTAAGTCTATAAACACTATTTGATTTGAATATTCTTTTGAATAGTCTTACCATTGACATATTCATTCGTTCAAACCAGTTGATCTATTTTGTAACTTGGCTTTTAGTCGCTGGGCTCCGGCATCTGGGCTTTTAGTCACAACTGAAATAAAAATAAGTGCGAATATCTTGGAGCGAATTTCTGCAACAATTTCACCGCCTGGTGGACCCATTTGGAAAAAAATACACTCCCTGTGTCTAATTCTACATTTTGATATACTATACGCCCAATTATATTGAATATACCGGCTGAAATCGATCCTGTAATTGTAAACATCGAGTCTATTTTTAGCTGTTTTATCGGAGCGTGTTTGCGTGTTCGCCATTACAATATTCGCACTAAAACAGCCATATTGTAGCTAAAAACGAATGCACAGTATTCCACTGCGTTACTTGATACCTAAAACTTGTTGTTTGCTAGTGTATTCATCGAGAAATCTAAATTCTAAACATTAATGTCGAACGCAGTTTTTCGTGTTTGTGGCATTTTATGTTAGGTCAGTTGTCGACCGGATAATGTAACTTCCGATGTCCGGTCAGTGGCGGGGTTAATATGTGTGGATAGGGCGAATGTGGACCTTTCGTTAGACACCAAAAGTAGCCCTCTATGCGCTGTATTCCTCGAGATATCGGCCGTCCCACGCAATTTGAAAATCCTGTCCCGCAGATTGTCATGCTATCCCAAATTCCACCCCATGTTAGGTCAGTTGTCGATCACATAATGCAACTTCTGGTGTTTGGTTAGTGGCGGGGTTAATATGTGTGGATAGGGCGAACGTGGGCCTTTCGTTAGACACCAAAATGAGCCCCCTAAAACCTGTATTCCTCGAGATATCCGCCGTCCCACGCAATTTGAAATTCTGTCCCGCAGATTGTCGTTTTGTCCCATATCCCATCCCATCCCGCAGATTGTCATGTCCCTAGGAGTGTCCGTTTTTTTTGTTGAGATACCACTTTTCCGGAAAAAACCATGCATGCGTATACTATATCTCCAGCAAGAACAACGTTACTGCAGTATTAATAGGGCATACAAATTGGCTATGTGTGGCATTTTCTTTCGATAGACTGTCACTAGCAGATGTTATGAAATCCAATGGAATAATTCCAAACATTTGTCATTACAGCAAGCTGTAGTTGCAGAATGCATATTTTTGTGAATTCTCAGTATCAAATTCACGGCAAATTTTTTTATTTTTAATATGTTTTAGAGGGCAATCCCATTGTTGCAATCGTTCCCTGATGTTTGGTAAAGCACACCAATTACCAAGGCTGGCGAAGGAATAGTTAAATGATTATCCCATTGTGCTCTGCTTCCCCCAAACACACTGCCATTATACGCCGCTACTATTTACGCACCTCTATAGTATACTAAGCAGGCACATATATAGGGACGGCGTATAAGGGGAGTGCGGGTGCATCTCCTCTGGTATAATAATTGAAGCTACATTGAAACGACCGCGCGATTTGTTTGTCATGAGTGGCGTTTGTCGAACAATGGGATATTACTGAAATATTAGTTTGCCAGCCTCGGGAATTGGTGTGACTTACCAAAAATACAATATATATACACCAACAGGGCGAACGGAATGCGGTGGCAATAGTAACACATGCATTGGTTGAATCATTTATTAACTAGTAGAATAATTACATTTATTATAATTATTCCACAAAACTGATCCAGTTCCGAAAATATTCACAGGTACTTAGGACCACCAATCCAACGATGAAACTAAACGAATTAATATTTACATTTAGAACCACTAAATAGTGATATATCCAATAATTCAATAGAATCACAACTTCACTATATAGCACTCCACATTTCCGATAAAACTTGTATCTGGAGAATCTGGAGGAACCAATCAACTGTTAGTAGTAATTTCGAAACAGTTTTCTTGTAAAGGCGACAGGTTTGTCACATAATAATGATGTGCAGCATTACCTTTGGCAAAAAGTAAGTTGGTTGTTGGTTACATGTCCAAATTCCTTATCATAGTTCTGGCAGACAGACTTCTTCGGAATTCATGATCCACTTATACAATGTATATAATATAATAGTAAGACACAATCATGCGACTGCCGCATTTGACTTTCCAAACACATCTGCGAACGACTTGGTTTGTCAAAACGAGTCACCCGTTAATAACGTGCATGGGACCAGTCCGTGTTGTTTCGGACATGTTTATTCACATTCAACGGCGATCATTGCATGGTTAATCGGATTGTTAGGTGTGGCTAACAGGCTGTTGAATCTCGGCGAGCGCACGGATTTCGCGCCGTGGTCAACAAACGCTCAACGGCGCATTTCCAGTTAATTGCATTATGGGGGGTCAATTGTGCTCTAAGTGCGTCAGAGCACGTGAATAGTTCTTTACCAGAATAAATCTCGTCTTCGACTCGATTGATTCTGGTAAAGAACTATTCGTGTGCTCTAACCATTACATACAAATTATTTAGCTTTTTATTTCCATACATTGATATATTTTTTGGGAAGTATAATCAATTAGCTCCACAAGACCATTTCCATAATAGACATTCCAGGAGAATGAACTGGTTTGACCAAATTACTTACCCACACACTCAGAATACTGCCAGTGTGGCTTTTTCACACAATTCGCAAAATTAATTTCGCAAAATGTAATTTAAATTTAAATTTGCGAAAATACAATAATATATCCATGTTTAATTGTATTGTATATTACTATTATATGATAACACCCCTTCAAATTGAAACCAACTGCAGTTCGATATATGTAACACTATGCTCAGTATTATGGGAATGATCTACCCCTACCACCACCCCCAAAATGTACAATTTAGACAAATACGATAAACACATAAAATGTGCCATATAATTAGAACGCGACACTTCTCAGATGGCAAACATCCTTACAAAGATGCTCTATAATAATAATTGGGTCTTTAAAATTCCACAGAGGGGGAGGGTTTCCATGTGTTGGACTGTTGGCTCAGGGTGTATAACACGGTTGTTGATGATAAAGTAAATGTGATACGTTTTTATGGTGCTGCCGTTGTAAGCAGCCTGTATACTGTCTATGCAGCAACTGGCCTCACCATTCTGAATGATGTAGGAGAACGCAGTCCTACCTTAGTATTACTGATATCAAAAGAGTGGTATATACCATGAATTGTTCATTTTACACTGGTAATAACTGGGGGAGTGTTTTTGGTGATCTTTTTTGTCATTTCAGCATTTTTTTAAAGTATTTTTTTCATAAAAAGAAGAGATACACCCGTATTGGGCTTATTTCGGAATAAAATAGGTCCCATATGAGCCTATGTGATCTTTTAAAGGTAAAATATGAACCTATTTGCACGAGGATATGTTGAGCTAATATAAGTAGATAGATAATACGATACTTTATAGTGCAGAAGGTCCATATTTATTGAGGGAAATGTTCAGATAATAAATGCAATAAATGACATGGTCGTTTGTTGAACTTATTATCTGCACATTTCCTACGGAATAAGTACTGCTCGATGATGCTTTGGTATGCAAAGGGTTAACCCTTTACCCAACAGAACGGCCCTGTGCAAATGCATTCTCTTATATATGCGAGTCGACCATAGGTCGCCTCGCATATATAAGAGAATGCATTGGCTTAAAGGTACGGTTGGCCTTGGCGGTGGGTATCCTGTAAAAATATTTCCACCCGTCAAAAACCGCCACAAACAGAAAGAACATCAAAATGTAGACAGACTTTGTCCGTATACAAATAAGAAATATCGCATAAACAGTATGTTATTGTCATTTGTTTGACCATTGTTATGTAAACAAAAGCATAAAAAGTTACTTTTCTGGTGTTTGTTTATATTATGATGGTAAACATAAAGAGCGTTCTTTGTTGGTTAATTCCTGATATGGAACAAATAAAGAGCGTTTATGCCATTTGTGTGTGATTAGCCAGTAGCATTGTGCTGTTTTCTGTAACACAATCAGGCTCTTAGTTAGGTAAAATATAGTAGGTCTTTATGATAACATGCAGTTTACGCGATAGTCATGGTATATATGAACGAAACTGTATGTATTTTAATGTTTTTCTGTTTACGGTGATTGGAACATATATGAATATTTTCGACAACTAAGGCCTCACGTGCCTTTAACACATTAAAAATTATAAAATTGTTAAAGAATGTATGAAAAAATGGTAAAAAGTGTTAAAAAAAGATTTTGTTTAGGCCAATGCATTCTCTTATATATGCGAGGCGACCTATGGTCGACTCGCATATATAAGAGAATGCATTTGCACAAGGCTTAACTGTAACTATCACAATGTGGTCAAGGAGCCGGTTCCAATGATATCCATATTTGTATGGTTCTATTGAGACAGACCGAAGATATTTTAGGCTGTTGAAGCTTTATTTGGCCGGTTTTGGCCGTTTTGTTGGGTAAAGGGTTAACCTACGCATTCCAGCCATATGGGAAATGTCCAGTAATAGGCCGAGCAATGAACACTAAACTCCACAACGTATTAATTGTATTGTAATTAACATTTCAATTAACGTCACTTTTACTCTTATGTATATTATGTTTCTGGTCTAGCCCCATGTATATTTTTGTCTTAACTCTATGATAGTATCTTTACTTGTTAGGAAGTACACATTCTACCTCACACGACAGCCTGTTCTACCGAAAACGCGCACATTATATGCTTATATTATGAAGGGTAATAAAAGATCTTTCTACCTATATATGAGGCCTTTAAGTAACTAATATTATTAATGTGCATTTTGAACCAGTTTGTGGTCGTTGCAAAATTATAAAAATGACAGCCATGAATAAGTTGGATACCTTTATATATGATTAAGTGTTACTGTGGTGGGGTCAATATTTGTTCTGTGGACCTGTGCTTGAAATGCATATAATGCGCACTTTCTATTTTTGCTCGGCTTCTCATTTAAGATCAGACCTATAGCTTGAAAAGGAAGTCGAGTACTACACCGACGAACATCGAATCGGATTATTCACCTCTAAGAGTCCCTTCAATCCAGAATATGCTTGCTACTAAATCTGCACTTCGAGGATTAACATTTAGATCGATACTAGAAATGAGTATTATGTCGACTTCCTATATGTTGGCAATTCATTCTCGGCGTCTCATTTCAGATCCGACCAGCGATTTGAGAAGGAAGAGGAGTACTACACCGACGAACATTGTGGAAGTGCTGGCAGTGCTAGACTACACTATATATACATTGTATGTGCTAGACTACACTATATATAAATTGTATGTGCTCGACTACACTATATTTAAATTGTATGTGCTAGACTACACTATATATAAATTGTATGTGCTCGACTACACTATATATAAATTGTAGGTACATCTGTGTTGGCAGTGCTCGACTACAATATATAAAAATTGTAGGTACATTAGTGCTGGAAGTGCTCGACTGCACTATATATAAATTGTAGGTACATCTGTGTTTCTGTTCTTGATGCATAGTGGGTGAGGTGACAATATAGGTGACTTGATTTTTCGAGCACATGTCAATCCAAAGATGAGGGTTAGTGTTAGAAGCAATAACAAATTGAAAACATCCATAATTAACATAAATGGGCATCCACGAATATTATTTATATTGTTAGTAAATTATCTACCTGACACTGCGAATAACTCCAAACTGGTATATAAGGCACCAAAAACAAAATTCAATAACAAATTGATGCTATATGTAAATGGGCTCTGCAATGTTAGAACTTTACGATTTAATTCTACAAAGATACGCGTTATTAACTTTGGTGTAAATGACTCCTGCACAATATACCACGACACACAAAAAGAGTCTTGAACTTGCTATGGGCGATGTATTCGGATTGATCGACAGTTTCTAAGGTTATTTTCGATTCACCGGCATTTTGTCGCAAAAGCATGCATTCTGATTGGTCGAGAGTTTCTAACGTTTAGTTTGCGATTCACCAGCATAAAACGCTGGTCGCTAAGCACATTTTATATGGAGCACGGTGTCACTGATAGCGTCACCACCACCACCACCACCACCACCACCACCACCACCACAACCACCACCACCACCACAGCAGCAACCGACTGATGTCACCCCGGCGGCTCCTGCGATGGAACAGTTCAACTTCGAGATGGGCCTGGTTCTCCACCACAGAGGGAGGACTCATTCACAGTCCCGGAGACGGCGATATATGAGCCGGAGTCTCCACCACAC
The DNA here is from genome assembly GCA_032622095.1 of Siphonodentalium dalli. Taxonomy (NCBI): domain Eukaryota; kingdom Metazoa; phylum Mollusca; class Scaphopoda; order Gadilida; family Siphonodentaliidae; genus Siphonodentalium; species Siphonodentalium dalli. The sequence goes on along the minus strand of CP136064.1, from coordinate 281,694,976 downwards.
AGGGACAGAGAACCACCGGATGAAGATGACATCATCGATGACTTCATAAAATATCTGAAGAGCCGGGCAATCGCTGCTGCAAGAAACAAACAAAATTTCACCTTCACCAAAGCAGAAAGCCAATTGGTGTTTCACTGAAAAATCTACACTGCAACAGACGCTGGTGACACGGCCAATATGGCATACAGGATTATACGGCCGGGATATAGTCGAATACCGAGAAGACAGTAACATGAATAAAACCTCTCCATCGGATGCCTCTTCGTCTGCACCAACACCGGCGAAGAGGAAGAAGGAAGAACACAAAGACGAAGAAACGATGAAAAATTCATCGAAAAATGTTTTTGTCTCTTTTATTTCTTTCTTTTTTGTTTTGACTAAATGCAGACAATGAGAGATTAAGGGGAGGACCATTCGGTCTTTCCGACAATCCAGGGGCTAGCCCCCACAAACACTCCCATAAAAAAGATAGCGCGCGTATATAATACGTGGCCGCACACACGGCAGGTCAGTTGCACAATCGAGTAAATCGACAAGTTGCTTACTTTACGTACGCTGACAAGAACGCTGTTCTGGGTGGACCGATATATTTGATCACAGAAGAAAAATAGCTCACTTCATAGAATATACTACCGATAAAAGGTGCTTTTCGTTAATTATTTTTATCATATTAGATTATGGTGTATCTCCTATATGAACATACAGGATATACAGTTTGACTTGCATGTGATTCGGTGTTCCACGACACTTATCAAAAATGCTTGAAATAGCCACAACAACATGGGAGTGCTTGAAGTTTATTCCTTATACTCCACTTTAAAACCCAGCCTTTTTTGTTCTACCTCGACCTTCTATTTTCCGAATGGGCAATTAATACCATACGTTATGCCACATTGTCAAGTCGACATTCGTAATCTAGAAAGTCCATGTCTCATAATATTTGCACAATTAGCTCCTACGTATACATCTAACAGATAACTAGTTCGTTTATATACAAACTCCCACAAAACAAAAACAAACGTCTACATAGTGCTTATGAATCCCACGTAATCCAATATATGGTTGGAAGTGGCATCACGCTAATTTGCGTACCAGGGGGTATCTACCACACTCAAACATAATACGTCATCACGATATAGTTACTGATCTTCGTATGTACATAACGATAATAATGCTTTGTTTCGAGTAAATACAAATTCTAAAATTAATGTGCCAAACAAACAGATAATTGCATCGAAAATATTAGTTTGTTATATCTTTGTGTTCATCAATGTTTAGATTCGTTCGAAATTGTACTCTTGGTCGGTTTATATGCATATACAATTGTGTATATGAATATATACCACGTGCAACCTCTACTGAGCGTATGGTGTCGATGGGCGTGGTTTTCTTCTCAGTCGAGGACTATATTTTAGACATTAAACGTTCTTATATGTCACATTTATCGCGATTTATCAGAACTGTTTATCTTCGGTATGAAAGTATAGTTCACCCTTGTATGTTTAAAACTGTGATTTAAGTTGATTAATGGACTCGCGACTGGACAATTGGAAACTAATCTCTGATTGTCCAGCAGCTCGTCCATTAACCCTGACATAATGGCCAGACAGGGTGTTGAATATTGCAAGACTTCTCGGAGGCCTCACTTGAAATATCAGTGTGTTAAACTGCAGACGGTCCAGCGAAGGGCCTTTATACCCTTATACAACACTATGGTAAAAGCCAGGTAAACCATGGTTTACCAGGCGCTGCTCTGGTAATGTGATAAAGTCAGTTTCACAATAAAACACTCTGGTAACGATCCGATAAACCACGATCAACCATATGCTCATCTGGTTTGCAGTGATAACGCTATTGTGAATGCCATGTTAAAACCCATGTAACAATGGCATACCCTTGTAAAGTCTAAGTAAATGTATGGTAAAGTCAGGTTAACAATGACATACTCTGGTAACAGCCATGTAAATTGACATGCAATTTACAATACAATACAATAATTAATTTGTATAGCGCTCAATATTATGAGTACATATTCAACGGCGCTTTACATTACATCGAGCTCATTGCCTAATCAGCATAATACATGTACATGCACATATATCTAGGAATTAAATGCTACATCAAAGAGATATGTTTTGAGGCCGGTCTTAAACTTATTTAAATCAGTGAATATTTTCAAGTGAGGTGGAATGCTATTCCATAGATGTGGACCTGCAAATGAAAATGCCCTATCGCCAAACGTTTTCTGTTTGTTGAAAGGAATGTACAAAAGCATACTACTATCATATCGTAATCCATATGTACACACATTTCTGTCTTTGACCATATCCTGTATATACAATGGTGACATGTTATTACGAGATTTGAATACAAGCAAAATAATTTTGAACATGATTCGATACTCCACTGGCAGCCAGTGTAATTGCTTGAGAACTGGAGTTATATGTTTATGCCGAGGAGTGTATGATACAACTCGCGCCGCAGCATTTAGCACGTTTTGCAGGCGATCACACTGGTAATCCGGTAGTCCATACAGTAAAGAATTACAGTAATCTAAGTGTGACGTGACAAAAGCATGGACCAATGTCTTAGTTGAGTCTACATCGAGGTATTGTCTAATTTGTCGGATTTTGTATAAACCTCTGAACGCCTTCTTACACATATTAGAGATATGGTTATCCATTGTCATGTTTGTGTCAAAATACGATCCCAGGTTGCGAACAGTGTCCTTTGTTGGTATGTCGGCGTCTCCCACATGAATTGAACTGATGCTGACTTTCTGAAGTTGTTGTCGAGAACCAATGATTATGAATTCAGTCTTATCATGAGTCGGTTGGTAATCATCCACGCTCTAATGTCCACAATACAGTTCTCCACAATTTGACGTGCTTTAGTTTCGCCTCTCTCTGTCGGTCGAAATTAAAAGTAGATTTGGGTATCATCTGCATAGCCGTGAACATCGGGGAGGTGACTTTCAAGAAAAGCATGGTAAAGTCAGGTTTACAATGACATACTCTGGTAACAGCCATGTAAATTGACTTACAATTTCCAAGTAAATCATGGTAAAGTCAGGTTAACAATGATATACTCTGATAAAAGCCGTGTAAAAAGGACATTCCCTTGTAATTTCCAAGTAAAGTCATATAAAGTCAGGTTAACAATAATAGACTCTGGTAAAAGCCATTACACCCTTGAAAAAAAAACATACCGTTGTAAATTCCATGAAAGTAAAGCCATCGTGTACCCATTTCACTCTCGTAAATTGCCGGTGAAACATGACAAACATGGGAAAATAGTGTAGACCATCACTTCTTCTGTAAAATGTTCTTTAACAAAACGCTCTTTAAATGTTTTTATTATGTTTTCATTTCTGAATAGGTAGTAATATACAAGTGATGCAAGGGAAATGTTAGTATAAATCAGTCTTATGTCCAGACCAAAGTCTGGTATGTTGTCTTGTTGCGATTCAGACTTACATTACCGATCCTAAAAACGTATTTCAACCAGGGACAAAAACTTTGGTGGTTATGTTTTTGCATATTTCAGTTCAGAACGGAAACAACTCTGCAATGTGATGTTCAACCAATCTCAAAATTGCTGGTATATAGGTTACAATACACCAAATGATTTACATAGGCCTCAGTGTTAACAAATCCCACTGGCCTGTATTCGCAGGAAATGGTTGACCCTGCACGAGTATTTAAAATTAAAGAACGTCCTCTTAGACACACGGAAATGTGCCCAAAAGTACTTGTAAACGTGCTGGATCACACTGCAGCTTGACAAACTTCACACTACCCTTAACATTGAGAAAAAAATAACATCGAAAAAAACACAAACACCTCCCATAAATTATTCGCCATTTGCACAGCCATAACCGTTTACAATGTGGCTATATTTGATGTTTCTCGTCGGGAAACCCTTTTGTGCATTTTTCGTGCACTTTTCATCCATGTATCATTGACCATTCAGCTGCCAGAATTTTTGTTATGCTGATCCTAGCTTGGGGGTGCCAGGGGAAATCACTCTACTAATTTGTATGTGGTGTATTGTAACATATAGGCTCCCATGTTGGTTAATGTGTTGTCTATAATGGTAATACAGAACGATTTACCAGAGCGCAGTGTAAGTGGAGTACATCATGCCTTTACTAGGAATTTACAAGGGTGGGTCCTTTTTACATGGACTTTACATGGCTTTTACCAGATTATATCATTGTCTATCTGACTTTACTTATATTACCACAGTAAACCAGAATCATATTTTTTCGTTATTCAGTGTAAAACAATTGTAACCGGTGTCATTTTCAAAGGTTAATATAATGAGACAAGAATATTCGTATTGATAAGTAGGCTAATTCCAGAAGAGTCTAACACTGTATGTAGTCACATGTGTGATTCATATAGTCTCCGATCTGTTATCTCAAATGTTAAAGCTTCTGAAAGCGCACATCGGTACTACCGTGGTAACTTTACCGTAATATCTTGGTAAATTACCCTGGTGTAATTACCCTGGTAGAATCCCAAATGCATACTTACATATATGGTTGGGAATATTTTACTAAAAATACATGGGTGGGTCTACATGTGTGCGTATTATATGGGGACCATTCACTAGATGAATTTTACCCGAGTAAAATTGCCTGGTTCCAATCACCCAGGTAGAATACAACAGAATACCATAATGTTTTACCATGGTTTACCAGATTGTTCTTTTTATAAGGGTAATGGTCCCTTACGAACCGCGGTCACCTTATAAAACGCAGAGCAGCATTGAACTACTTTGTATCCGATGACTTATACACGGACCATTATGTCATGAACCTTAAGTCCATAAAGGGACAATCTTAAAAGCTACGCGGCTGAAACATATTGTATTCCCAATTTATTTATAATCAAACACACTCCATGCAAATGAGCCGCGTCGTGTAACCGGACAGGCGATTATTGAAATTACGAAATCGGAACACCAGTGCATGGGGACCGTGCATGCAACAATTACACTTAAAACCCAGCCTATTTGCTCAACAACGCCAATCTTCCGAATAGGCACTTTATATCACACTTTATACCACAAGTCGACATTCGTAATCTAGATCGTTCATGTCTCCATATTCATGCACAACGAACTCTTACAGAGAGCTCTAACAGATACATATATAGTTCGCTTCTATACACTGCACACACGACGAAAATTTGCATATTTCTTATAAACCCCAAATTATATCCACTTCCTTGTCGATAGAGGCGTGCTGCTCATTTGCCTATCCGCGAGTGTATGTCACATTGAAACATAACATGTCATATGTGAGACTACAGTAACACAACGGTGATAGTGAATTGTTCGAGTCAAGGTATCCTAAAATGGATACATGACCAAAATACAGATACTTGCGTCCACAGTATACCTATATTACGTATATATACTATACGCTATTCACCTCGCAAAACAAATATATTAGTATTTCTTTGCGTACATCGATGTTTTATTTCGAAAGATCTGTAACGGTATATATGCATACAGTTGTGTAATATATAGCAAAGTCCACACGCAGCCACCACTAACGACACGAACCGTGTCTAGTTGCGTGGTTTTGTTGTCAGCCAAGGATTATGTTTATACAGAAAAACGCTCTTATATGTCTCATTTATCGTAATATTTCATCTGTATATCCTATTTAATTTATGTTGGTTAATGGACTCGCGCATGGACATTCTAAACTAAATTGTTTCGCCTTCGGACTGGACCACCTAGTTTCCGAATGTCCAATAGCTCGTTCATTACACTGGAATAATACACTCATATAATCTACCTGGTCTGCGACGGCGGTCAGGAAAAAAACCTTTACATGATAAAACTTGCTTATTGAAACCCATGCATCAAGTCGCAGCTCAAATATTCGGAAATTCATTTGCACAAATGTTATATGTTAGTCTATTTTCATAAAATGTCCTCACACGCATGCAAAATCGATAGCCATGTAAATTTCGTTAAGGCATGCTATATGCAGCATACACAGACACTAATTATAAAACATAAGTGTTATAAATTAACATAGGAATGATTACTCAGTTACAAAAATGTGTGTAGACTAAATTTAAATTGATAAAATTTAATTGAAATAATGTGATTATATTTTAACGATCAAATTCCCACGAAGTTAATTGCTATACTGATAAATACACCTGCATTGTATGACATACCATATTTCATAACATAATCTCATTGGCAACTATAGCCCTCAAACACCGATTCGTTCTTGTTCACGCTAATACAAGCACACGCACACATATCATTATCACTATAAAACAGTGTATGCTAGAGTTATCTCGCTTATACACAGTGAACTGAATACCCGGACAGAACTGGTTCTTCTGTGTGTGCAGGTAGGCATCATATCTATATGGCGATGTGTACCCATGACATAATGTGTTGTCACTGCAGGATCTGCTACACTACCATATAAACCGTTGGGTAGGTCGGAAACTAAATTGGCAGCGTCAATTATTAATAATTGAGCACGAACTAAAGACAAATTACGTACTTATGTATTATAAATATATATATTACAAACTTATATTTCACGAATCAGCCACTACACTCATTCATAATATAATTAGAACTCAAAATTAGATGCGATCAGCAACAGTGTTTCAATTCACTTTAACATGTATATTTATTGCATGATCCTACCCTTATTCCATTCAACAGGAAATAGTGACAGGTTACCTTTGACTTCCGGTTTGTCGTCTGTTTACATGCCATGCGCTACATCTCAACAATACTATGGCTTCCAATATTTTTTCAACAATCTGTAATGAATGAAGAGATTGAAAAGTTATGTCATTAAATATACGCCATCATATACGCCAAATGGTCTTTATTTGTCTGGAACCATTTCTTTACGCGGGAAAACGTGAAACGTCATCGATTGCCTTACATAAGCCGATGTTAGTTTCACGTCCCATTTTTTGATTTAAACATGCTTTGTCGGGGTTTTAGATCATGTAGTAAATATAATCTACAACTCGTCCCCAGTTTAGAGTGGAATTTACAAAACTCGTCCAGTAAATTAGGTCTGGACCTCGCCAACTGGACTCATTTTGTAAATTCCGCTATAAACTGGGGACTCGTTGTAGATCCTATAATTAAGACATTCATTCTGCTAATAATGCATCTATCTGTCTATCTATCTCATCCAATCTAATCGTGAGTAAAATCATGGAAACCGTGGATAAGATTATGTCAAGATCAAACAAGGTTAGATTGAGATCTAACTATAAACACATTCGATTATCAAATAAAACCGGGCTATGTTTTTATACTAATAAGTCGGATTAAACATCGTGTATGCACATATATCTAGGAATTAAATGCTACATCAAAGAGATATGTTTTGAGGCCGGTCTTAAACTTATTTAAATCAGTGAATATTTTCAAGTGAGGTGCAATGCTATTCCATAGATGTGGACCTGCAAATGAAAATGCCCTATCGCCAAACGTTTTCTGTTTGTTGAAAGGAATGTACAAAAGCATACTACTATCAGATCGTAATCCATATGTACACACATTTCTGTCTTTGACCATATCATGTATATACAATGGTGACATGTTATTACGAGATTTGAATACAAGCAAAATAATTTTGAACATGATTCGATACTCCACTGGCAGCCAGTGTAATTGCTTGAGAACTGGAGTTATATGTTTATGCCGAGGAGTGTATGATACAACTCGCGCCGCAGCATTTAGCACGTTTTGCAGGCGATCACACTGGTAATCCGGTAGTCCATACAGTAAAGAATTACAGTAATCTAAGTGTGACGTGACAAAAGCATGGACCAATGTCTTAGTTGAGTCTACATCGAGGTATTGTCTAATTTGTCGGATTTTGTATTAACCTCTGAACGCCTTCTTACACATATTAGAGATATGGTTATCCATTGTCATGTTTGTGTCAAAATACGATCCCAGGTTGCGAACAGTGTCCTTTGTTGGTATGTCGGCGTCTCCCACATGAATTGAACTGATGTTGACTTTCTGAAGTTGTTGTCGAGAACCAATGATTATGAATTCAGTCTTATCGTCATTTATCATGAGTCGGTTGGTAATCATCCACGCTCTAATGTCCACAATACAGTTCTCCACAATTTGACGTGCTTTAGTTTCGCCTCTCTCTGTCGGTCGAAATTAAAAGTAGATTTGGGTATCATCTGCATAGCCGTGAACATCGGGGAGGTGACTTTCAAGAAAAGCATGGTAAAGTCAGGTTTACAATGACATACTCTGGTAACAGCCATGTAAATTGACTTACAATTTCCAAGTAAATCATGGTAAAGTCAGGTTAACAATGATATACTATGATAAAAGCCGTGTAAAAAGGACATTCCCTTGTAATTTCCAAGTAAAGTCATATAAAGTCAGGTTAACAATAATAGACTCTGGTAAAAGCCATTACACCTTGAAAAAAAAACATACCGTTGTAAATTCCATGAAAGTAAAGCCATCGTGTACCCATTTCACTCTCGTAAATTGCCGGTGAAACATGACAAACATGGGAAAATAGTGTAGACCATCACTTCTTCTGTAAAACGTTCTTTAACAAAACGCTCTTTAAATGTTTTTATTATGTTTTCATTTCTGACTAGGTAGTAATATACAAGTGATGCAAGGGAAATGTTAGTATAAATCAGTCTTATGTCCAGACCAAAGTCTGGTATGTTGTCTTGTTGCGATTCAGACTTACATTACCGATCCTAAAAACGTATTTCAACCAGGGACAAAAACTTTGGTGGTTATGTTTTTGCATATTTCAGTTCAGAACGGAAACAACTCTGCAATGTGATGTTCAACCAATCTCAAAATTGCTGGTATATAGGTTACAATACACCAAATGATTTACATAGGCCTCAGTGTTAACAAATCCCACTGGCCTGTATTCGCAGGAAATGGTTGACCCTGCACGATTTAAAATTAAAGAACGTCCTCTTAGACACACGGAAATGTGCCCAAAAGTACTTGTAAACGTGCTGGATCACACTGCAGCTTGACAAACTTCACACTACCCTTAACATTGAGAAAAAAATAACATCGAAAAAAATACAAACACCTCCCATAAATTATTCGCCATTTTCACAGCCATAACCGTTTACAATGTGGCTATATTTGATGTTTCTCGACGGGAAACCCTTTTTGTGCAGTTTTCGTGCACTTTTCATCCATGTATCATTGACCATTCAGCTGCCAGAATTTTTGTTATGCTGATCCTAGCTTGGGGGTGCCAGGGGAAATCACTCTACTAATTTGTATGTGGTGTATTGTAACATATAGGCTCCCATGTTGGTTAATGTGTTGTCTATAATGGTAATACAGAACGATTTACCAGAGCGCAATGTAAGTGGAGTACATCATGCCTTTAATAGGAATTTACAAGGGTGGGTCCTTTTTACATGGACTTTACATGGCTTTTACCAGATTATATCATTGTCTATCTGACTTTACTTATATTACCACAGTAAACCAGAATCATATTTTTTCGTTATTCAGTGTAAAACAATTGTAACCGGTGTCATTTTCAAAGGTTAATATAATGAGACAAGAATATTCGTATTGATAAGTAGGCTAATTCCAGAAGAGTCTAACACTGTAGGATAGGATAGGATAGTTTATTTACATACACACGAATGATACAGTGGCAGTAATACATAATAAATTATAACAGTGTATTGTCGGGGGTAGCTTAGCCCTATCGGGCTGTCTTCCTGCTATCCCCTAAAACAAGTATAACTATACGTAATAGCATAGATGCTTGTATTTCAGATCCACGCACTTGTACAGACTATAGTCATATATAAAACTTTTTAGAATCTAGTACTTAGGGCATATCACAAATGAGTATTGTCGTGGTTGTGAGCCAATCCAGACGATTTATCAGATCGAAGATGTACTATCTTTCCATAGGAATTTTTTGAACTGTTCAAATTATCTAAAACATATTAACAGTTTCAGTTCCAGTTCCAGTTCCATGGGTATATATTAGGAACAAAATATTTTGTTTTCTGTTGCTACAACGGTTTCAGGCGAGAGATACCGCCATCTTTATATAGGTAAACAGAATGAGAATCTATATGGATCGTCGGAAAGTCTCTTTGTTGAGTGAGGTTTTGGGATAATTCAAATTATCAATATTACATATATATATCTGTTTATGTATATCTGGTGGTGTATGGTAATAGTCCCGTTAGATAAATCATGATAATGTACGGTCACATTTATGATGTGTGGCAGTATATATGGGCATGTTAGGAACGAGAATGCGACGTGTGTCCACATGCAGCTGAGAAGAAACTTATTTGAATAGTATTATGATTATACAACTACAACGAGTATGACTATGATTATCCGTGTAGTTTATTGAGCACAATCGGGACATCCTTTGTTTTTACAGCGTACATTTTCGGAGTAATTTTTCAGCATGGCTATCTGTAAGCGCTTCTTCAATGTGTGCCTGCTTTGGCAAGCAGTATGGTCTTTTTCCATATTGTTCCATGTTGTTGGGAAGGCGTGGTGTGGTAGTTTTCCTGACCACTTGGTTCTAGGGAGTTCTAACAGTACGGGATTCGGGTGTCTTGGGGTTGATTTTGCTCGTTTGTTGTACATGGTTCCAAAAGACGCGGGCAGGCGGTTATAACACCATGTATGTAGTCACATGTGTGATTCATATAGTCTCCGATCTGTTATCTCAAATGTTAAAGCTTCTGAAAGCGCACATCGGTACTACCGTGGTAACTTTACCGTAATATCTTGGTAAATTACCCTGGTGTAATTACCCTGGTAGAATCCCAAATGCATACTTACATATATGGTTGGGAATATTTTACTAAAAATACATGGGTGGGTCTACATGTGTGCGTATTATATGGGGACCATTCACTAGATGAATTTTACCCGAGTAAAATTGCCTGGTTCCAATCACCCAGGTAGAATACAACAGAATACCATAATGTTTTACCATGGTTTACCAGATTGTTCTTTTTATAAGGGTAATGGTCCCTTACGAACCGCGGTCACCTTATAAAACGCAGAGCAGCATTGAACTACTTTGTATCCGATGACTTATACACGGACCATTATGTCATGAACCTTAAGTCCATAAAGGGACAATCTTAAAAGCTACGCGGCTGAAACATATTGTATTCCCAATTTATTTATAATCAAACACACTCTATGCAAATGAGCCGCGTCGTGTAACCGGACAGGCGATTATTGAAATTACGAAATCGGAACACCAGTGCATGGGGACCGTGCATGCAACAATTACACTTAAAACCCAGCCTATTTGCTCAACAACGCCAATCTTCCGAATAGGCACTTAATATCACACTTTATACCACAAGTCGACATTCGTAATCTAGATCGTTCATGTCTCCATATTCATGCACAACGAACTCTTACAGAGAGCTCTAACAGAGACATATAGACCCGATTCGTCATCTCAGGTTTAAACCTGGTCTACGTAAACCTCTAGGTTTAAACCGCCGTGAGTCAGCAAAATCCGTGGTTTAAACCCGCGATCGCATGTCTAAGTGACGCATTCGTCATCTCTGGTTTAAACCTGGTCCAGCCAGACCAGTGGTTTAGCAGTAGTGTCTCTGTATCGTCGAGAAAAATAATCGTACTTTCCTATTGCGGACCGCCTCGTTTTATTGATCGCAAAAATCAATAATTACGACAGCGACCATATTTTGATTGGAAATTTATAAGCGAGAAGCACTCACTCCTATAAAGCGTGTGGGGATAAGTTTTTGTCAATTTCGATGTTTTATTTGCGTTTTATAAGCTTAAACCGGCAACTAAACCATCTAAACCAGCTTTCTCGAGGCTAAACTTGAGATGACGAATCCGTCTTTTCTTCATCGCGGTTTAGAATTGTCAGACAATCAATCAAAGGGTGGAGCTGTAAATTATCTCGAGTCAGGGCGTGTCCAAGTGGCGGTTGCCGACTGGTGTTACCATGTCACAGTTGATTCATTCGCATGCGAGCTTTGCTCAGATATTGACACGTTCCTTCAGTATGATTTTACAACTATCTTGTGTGTTTGTTTTTTTTTTGGCTTGTGGCAATCACAAATACTGGTGTTTTCTACGAATTCATTTGAAGGGTTCAACGTTTTAATTTTGAAACCAAAACGATGCTACTGCATGATCAGATATGCTATACACATAGTTTGCAATCCTAAACTTATATTGCTATATGAGTCAAATTTGATAACTTATTTTTATGTAGATCATGCCACGAAGCTCTACTCTGGCTCCGCTCATAATTTTCCATAATATTCCACCAGTTCAAAACCTGGGAACTTTTGGATTTTCTGCATGATGGAAAAAAATTTACATTGACAAAAAGCAGCGCATGTAATATATTTCTTTATTAAATGCTGTGCCTCTATATAGTTGCCCATTTTAAACAGTTCAGATGCCGCTTCTGGTGTGTACTCATAAGCAAATTGCTTTTACTTGACTGACCTCTTGGTCCAGGATTGACACGATTATGGAGCCTTTATTCATGCAGCGTCAGAGGGTCCTGCGGCCCCTTCGTGCGACAGGAGCCTGCGTCACATTGTCGCACATTTTGATCATTTGAACATTTTAATTAATTTTTGTTTTTAATTATATTGAAAACAAACAAATATTAATATAAATTTAAATATTGTTTCTTGTTAGATACAAGTCCTTGCTCAATTTAACAACACAATTTTTTCATTTTATTTCAAATTAAATTATTCTTATTTTTAAATCATTTTTAGAACAGTTGCAAACAGACTAACGGACAAACATATATACAGCTCCTATATCCTTTAATATATACAGATATACATGTAGATACACCATATTTTGTCTTTGCGGGTAAAGCATCTTGTAGAAAATCAATCACAAACAAGGTGATAAACAGCGCGTGAAGCTCGTGTTGAGAAACATGCCCTTTGTCAAATTGATTTAAACCCACAAAGAGATCGGATTAATGGTACATGAGCGATACTCATTTCTCAATGAATAAATCGTGCACGCGTTCGCGATGATTTATGACATGTCAATGACCATTACATCGGCTTGTCTTTTGGTCAGATAGGTAAGAGAGTAGTTTGACTGTATGCTCATATCACCAAATCGAGTTGTCAATTAGTTGGTAACTGAATGACAAAAACGCCCCCTTAGACCCGGTTTGGCTGGACCGCCAATGTAGGTTTAAACCAGGTTTAAACTCGGAGGTTTAAACCGGAGATGACGAATCCGGCCATATAGTTCGCTTCTATACACTGCACACACGACGAAAATTTGCATATTTCTTATAAACCCCAAATTATATCCACTTCATTGTCGATAGAGGCGTGCTGCTCATTTGCCTATCCGCGAGTGTATGTCACATTGAAACATAACATGTCGTATGTGAGACTACAGTAACACAACGGTCATAGTGAATTGTTCGAGTCAAGGTATCCTAAAATGGATACATGACCAAAATACAGATACTTGCGTCCACAGTATACCTATATTACGTATATATACTATACGCTATGCACCTCGCAAAACAAATATATTAGTATTTCTTTGCGTACATCGATGTTTGATTTCGAAAGATCTGTAACGGTATATATGCATACAGTTGTGTAATATATAGCAAAGTCCACACGCAGCCACCACTAACGACACGAACCGTGTCTAGTTGCGTGGTTTTGTTGTCAGCCAAGGATTATGTTTATACAGAAAAACGCTCTTATATGTCTCATTTATCGTAATATTTCATCTGTATATCCTATTTAATTTATGTTGGTTAATGGACTCGCGCATGGACATTCTAAACTAAATTGTTTCGCCTTCGGACTGGACCACCTAGTTTCCGAATGTCCAATAGCTCGTTCATTACACTGGAATAATACACTCATATAATCTACCTGGTCTGCGACGGCGGTCAGGAAAAAAACCTTTACATGATAAAACTTGCTTATTGAAACCCATGCATCAAGTCGCAGCTCAAATATTCGGAAATTCATTTGCACAAATGTTATATGTTAGTCTATTTTCATAAAATGTCCTCACACGCATGCAAAATCGATAGCCATGTAAATTTCGTTAAGGCATGCTATATGCAGCATACACAGACACTAATTATAAAACATAAGTGTTATAAATTAACATAGGAATGATTACTCAGTTACAAAAATGTGTGTAGACTAAATTTAAATTGATAAAATTTAATTGAAATAATGTGATTATATTTTAACGATCAAATTCCCACGAAGTTAATTGCTATAATGATAAATACACCTGCATTGTATGACATACCATATTTCATAACATAATCTCATTGGCAACTATAGCCCTCAAACACCGATTCGTTCTTGTTCACGCTAATACAAGCACACGCACACATATCATTATCACTATAAAACATTGTATGCTAGAGTTATCTCGCTTATACACAGTGAACTGAATACCCGGACAGAACTGGTTCTTCTGTGTGTGCAGGTAGGCATCATATCTATATGGCGATGTGTACCCATGACATAATGTGTTGTCACTGCAGGATCTGCTACACTACCATATAAACCGTTGGGTAGGTCGGAAACTAAATTGGCAGCGTCAATTATTAATAATTGAGCACGAACTAAAGACAAATTACGTACTTATGTATTATAAATATATATATTACAAACTTATATTTCACGAATCAGCCACTACACTCATTCATAATATAATTAGAACTCAAAATTAGATGCGATCAGCAACAGTGTTTCAATTCACTTTAACATGTATATTTATTGCATGATCCTACCCTTATTCCATTCAACAGGAAATAGTGACAGGTTACCTTTGACTTCCGGTTTGTCGTCTGTTTACATGCCATGCGCTACATCTCAACAATACTATGGCTTCCAATATTTTTTCAACAATCTGTAATGAATGAAGAGATTGAAAAGTTATGTCATTAAATATACGCCATCATATACGCCAAATGGTCTTTATTTGTCTGGAACCATTTCTTTACGCGGGAAAACGTGAAACGTCATCGATTGCCTTACATAAGCCGATGTTAGTTTCACGTCCCATTTTTTGATTTAAACATGCTTTGTCGGGGTTTTAGATCATGTAGTAAATATAATCTACAACTCGTCCCCAGTTTAGAGTGGAATTTACAAAACTCGTCCAGTAAATTAGGTCTGGACCTCGCCAACTGGACTCATTTTGTAAATTCCGCTATAAACTGGGGACTCGTTGTAGATCCTATAATTAAGACATTCATTCTGCTAATAATGCATCTATCTGTCTATCTATCTCACCCAATCTAATCGTGAGTAAAATCATGGAAACCGTGGATAAGATTATGTCAAGATCAAACAAGGTTAGATTGAGATCTAACTATAAACACATTCGATTATCAAATAAAACCGGGCTATGTTTTTATACTAATAAGTCGGATTAAACATCGTGTATGTTATGTTACAACAGGGGTTCAACGATTCCTGCAGTTCTGTGTCTAACACGATTTCGGTTCCGAAGCTAACAGTATTATAATGGTGATTTTGATAGAAAACAACTGGAACATCGTGAAAAATGCTAAATGTTAGTGCAATCTTCTTAATTGGCCCCATAAATTCATTGTGTAATCAGTTTGTGGCAAGCACAATGTCGTTCAATTCAAACAGAATAAATGTTGGCGATATTGTGGTGCTCAATCGACGCCTTGGTGAGAATGATTTCGCGAAAACATATCAAACTTCAAACTAAACCGAAACTCTTTAGAAACAAGATCGAGCCAACAATGATCTATGACCTTTCTGACCCACGATGAGAAACGTGTCATCTCCTGGTATTGACATTTTTATGATTTATAACTCCAAATAGGAAGCGTTACATTGGCTCGGACTCGGACTCGATGGTTCGACCCGTATCCCGGGCGAATTGATCAGTTCCGTCTCAAACAGTGATGTTGATTCGAATTTCCAGCTAGTGTCTATAGCCATTAACACCTCACCGTCCTCACTTCGCATCGTATTCACGGATAAATCAAATAGCAACATCGAATCAACCAAGCTGAGGATATATATACCAGTGATTGTTGATTGATTGATGGGGTTTAAAGTCGTTTTAGTAACAAAGCCATATCACGACGGGAAGAAACAGATTATCAAAATCGAGTGAAGCAACTGTGATTAGAAATGACAGTGAATTAGACTAAAAAACCCCAGAACATATACAAATAATAACACCCAAATCGGTGCACGCATGCTCGATTGGGGTCACTACCATTAAGAAACTGACCATTTTCACAATAAAACATATAAAAACAACATCGAAACAGATAGGAATATTGTTTTGAGAACAGCAAACATATAAAATATATTCAGCAAATATAAATAACTAGCAGGATAGTCCGCCAATGGCGTGGTTCGTCTCATGGCTTTGTTCGAAAAAGCAATTGCAACAGCTTCCGAGAAACGTATGCTGCTCCTAGGTGTAAAATTTCGTCGAAATCCGCCAGTTTTACCCGATTTGACCTTGAATTGATCATTTTCAAGGTCAATGTCAAAATTTAACCCGTCCTTGACACTTCCCGTAGGTAGCAAGTTTGAGCTCAATCGGTTCGAGTCTATAAAGGACACACACATATATATTATTTGTGGGTACCCGTTTCAAGGTGAAGATGACCTCGGGCGGAAAAACTGACCCGATGAAAATCTACCCCGTTCCTAGGAAGCCCTAAGTACGTAAGAATCACACACCACGCTCATGTATGGATAGAGTCACGCTCACGTGTGGACCCAGACGTAATAATCACATTACACGCATACGCTCTTTATCAACCACACTGCGGATACGAACGCTCTTTAACTATCAACGCGATTAACCCCACATTGCCAATGACGGTCATTTTTGTAACTGAGGGTGGAGAACGGGTGCTCGGAGCTTCTCCAAAACGCCGTGACTACAATTCCCGTGGGTTTTTACCCTTAGATGGGAAGTTTGGTCTCGATCGGTGCAGCCGTTTTCGATTCTATAAGAATGGGTGCTCGGAGCTTCTCCAAAACGCCGCGACGACCAATCCCGTGTGTTTTTACCCTTAGATGGGAAGTTTGGTCTCGATCGGTGCAGCCGTTTTCGATTCTATAAAGTACAAATATATATATGCACACATATACGTAGTTCTCAAAATATATAGTAGATTTACTAGCAGGTTAGCCCGCCACCGGCGGCGTTTGTCCGAAACATGACATTTTAATATTATTTTAATGTTTTTTAAATGTAATATATATTTTTTCTGAATTTTTTTCCGAAACATAACAGAAACATGACATTTTTTAAATTATTTTATTTTTATTTAATTTTTTTTTTAATTTTAACATGACATTTTAATATTATTTTAATGTTTTTTAAATGTAATATATTTGTTTTCTGAATTTTTTCCGAAACATAACAGAAAGACGACATTTTTTTAATTATTTTGTTTTTATTTATTTATTTTTTAAATTTTAATATTAATTTAATGTTTTTTAAATTTAATTTATGTATTTTTTAAATTTTTTAATATTTAATTATTTTTTATAATTTAATTGTTTTTTTTATTGTTAAATTGATTTTGTTTCTGGCGGAAAAATCCGATGAGTCCCCCTTCCTGGGAACGACTTTCAATGAGTTAATTCATGGTACCCGTCCTAAACATTTCGAGCGATAACGTTTTGTTGAATCCCGTCGTTAAATCTCTCTGCATAATATTTCGAGCTATTTCGAGCGGGTCAATGAAATCCCCCTTCCTAGGAACGACTTTCAATGAGTTAATTCATGGTACCCGTCCTAAACACTTCGAGCGATAACGTTTTGTTGAATCCCGTAACGTTTTGTTGAATTGTACACATGTCCCCCGTTCATAGGAACGACAGGCAATCTCTCTGCATAATATTTCGAGCTATTTCGAGCGATAACGTTCACGCTTATAATTATTTTTTATAATTTAATTGTTTTTTTTATTGTTAAATTGTTTTTGTTTCTGGCGGAAAAATCCGATGAATACCCCTTCCTGTGAACGACTTTCAATGAGTTAATTCATGGTACCCGTCCTAAACATTTCGAGCGATAACGTTTTGTTGAATCCCGTCGTGAAATCTCTCTGCATAATATTTCGAGCTATTTCGAGCGGGTCAATGAAATCCCCCTTCCTAGGAACACTTTCAATGAGTTAATTCACGGTACCCGTCCTAAACATTTCGAGCGATAACGTTTTGTTGAATCCCGTAACGTTTTGTTGAATTGTAAACATGTCCCCCGTTCCTAGGAACGACAGGCAATCTCT
Organism: Siphonodentalium dalli; assembly: GCA_032622095.1. NCBI lineage: Eukaryota > Metazoa > Mollusca > Scaphopoda > Gadilida > Siphonodentaliidae > Siphonodentalium > Siphonodentalium dalli. The sequence continues at coordinate 281,676,630 of CP136064.1, read as the reverse complement.
TTGCATAATATTTCGAGCTATTTCGAGCGATAACGTTCACGCTTGATGTCGAATCCGGTATTGCATTGAAAAACGCTTCTCTCTCTGCATAATATTTCGAGCGATAACATTGCATTGAATTGCCCGTCATACAGATAAGTAGATAGCGAAAACGACGCTCTTTATATAGACACTGCGGAAAACTAACGCTCTTTATATATCAACGCTATTAACTCCGAAGTGCCGATTGCGATACGAAATTGTGAGCGTTGGTTTGTAACCGGGATTTCTGAGAAGCATTATGCCTATAACTACCCCCCTAAGCCCTGACCTAAGTATCATACATACTATAACAATGATGTTGTAAGAGTATGGCATCCAATAAATCTCCCCGCATAGGAAATGCACTAAATTTTCCCGTATAACTCTGCAGATGCTAATAACGTTGAATGGGAAACAGACGCTCTTTATAGCGATGCGTCAAAAACAAACGCTCTTTAACTATCAACGCGATTAACCCCCGCCGTGCCTTTGCGGTGATTTGGGAGTGGATAAATGGTGCTCTGAGCTGCTCGAAAACGCTACCACGGCCGTGTCGGTGTGATTTTACACTTACATACGAAATTTGAGCTCAATAGGTACACGCGTTTTGGATTCTATGAAGTACCCCCCCCCCCACACACACACATATATATATACGGAGTTCTCAAAATATATAGAGATAGAGAAGAGATAGAGAAGAGAAGAGATTAAGACTTCCGCACATCGAAATATTTGTAGTAGGTGACAACCTAGCCTTCTGGCTGAGTGATAATATATTTATAATATCTGATGAATCTGGCGTGGATCTTAATCAATTCATCAAGTTGACAATCGGGAGGTTGACTCGGTGGCTGATTCCTCACACGAAAGCCAGCAGTCCTCAAAAACATTCCATGGATGTATGCGGCTCCTTCCATTTCACTAAAAATTTACCCTTTCGCTCGAAGCATCATATCGAACCTGTTCTTCTGAGAGTCGAAACTTTTGACAAATGTTGAAGATATTTGTTTTGGAACAATGGGATCAACTTCCTTATTTGGTTTCGTAGCAAACGTAAAATCTGCAGTAGCTGTATCAATTGCCTGTCAGATAGGTTCTGGAACAGGAGAAATATCATGATCTGGTGTTGCTAGTGATACACTAACGATTTTTGTTTGACCCTCTGTCTGAGTGCTGGCATCAAAATATCATTTCTTAGAAACGGCAGATGAGTATGTGACTTGAGAAATTGATGGTCTGGCACCAACTAATTTCTTAGCATCCATATACGATAAATGTTTCACATCCTTACATATTTGTGTCTTGAACTCATAGTCCCGTATGGGACATGAACGATCTAATGCAGCATGTGAAGCTTGACAGTTCGAACATTCGTTAGGATTTATACAATCCTTATGATCATGACCAGAAACAAAACAGCGTGCACAAATGGTTTCTCTACTTTTACAATGTTCCAGACCATGGGCATATTCATGGCATTTAACACATCGTAATGGATTTGGAACATAGGTACTTATATCTACCTTCATATACCCAACATTCAATGTCGGTGGATGTTCGCACTGATTTGAGGTCGGAAGATAACTATTCAGAGGAACTCTTAGTCATCAACAGTCTTTGTAAATATACGGACTTCTGTAACATTCTGTGGTACCAACCCAGCCAATATATCTGATTCCGAAGAATCAGCTATATCGCTGGTTCGCAACACAGTTCTGCTACTATTCAATGTCTTGCGAGGTGTCTGTGCAATAGTTGTTAACTGCAGCAGAGCATCAGATGGAACTTTCTTTGAACATTCAATCAAGAGAGCCACTTATTGGTCCAGTCCAGATTGGTTTAACAGATTCAATTGTCCAGCAATGCTTTGTAGCGTTTTATCAATGACAAAGATAGAAGGTCTTTTCACATTTGGGTCAAAGCCAAGCAGCAAGTACTGAGGGAATACCACAGCATTATTTGGAAGTTGGTGTGTCATCACTCTCACGAGCAATACGTTTTTTTTGTTTTTGAGATGCCATACGAAAAGCAAAAAATCGACAACTAGCCCAACAGCCGCTGTGGACCACCCTTAGAATTATGGTAGGACCAAAGACTGGTACATAGCTGAAGCGGTGACCCGTTTAGCAACTGCATATATCAGCATCCTGGTACCTATACACAGTGAGACAGTCGTGAACAATACAGTATTCAACAGTCAACAATCATCAAGACAAACACACAAAAGAGACAGGAGACAACAGGAACATCATACGTGAAAAAAACAGAAAACAATACTTGAAACATCAGATGAGCAATACAACATATACAAAAAATTGAATCTGAAACACTGTGGTGACGCGTGACCAGCCGATTGATTGAGCCGGGTCAACTCAACCACCCGTATTGAAGGCGCGATTATCCGATTGATTGAGCCAGATCAACTCAACCACCCTTATTGAAGAGAGGTAGGATTAAAGAGGACCATGAGCTAAGTCGTATCCGCAGGTCGATGCCTCACGTGATACGGCAACCCTAGTACCTCAAGGACTCCTACACCACACGGGATGCACCCCACAGCAAACAGGGTGCCACATTAGGGGATGTTTACCCCTCGCAGTGGGGCGGTAGGCCTATTCTAACCCGGTGCATATCTGGATACAATGTGAACGTATATATACAATGTACATGTATTGCGGGATCAACAGCAAACCGCGTAATTAGATATACCGCAAAATGCCTTTGAATTGAGCCTTCTAGAAATTCCCACATACATTTATAAAACACAGATTTATAAATTGTTATATAGTGCCCTTCCCGATGTCAACTCCTTACTCGTGAAACACCATGGTGATGTCTATATACAATTATAACAAATCAGAATGCATGGACGGAGGCATTGCCTCAGTAATATATTTCCATTGCTTATTCCACTGCTATGTTCCTCAGTTCAGGGATTGACAGTTAGTCCCGTTTTCGCCATCGCGGGTTAGACCTGCCCCACGGTATCCAGCCGAAACTGCGTGTTCTTACCACGCCCTCCAAAAAACCTCCACCAAAACTCTAAATAAATGTTGTGACGTCGGCACCGTTACTTTGGCAACTTTATAAATCACACCAGTATATATTCCCCATAAATACCCATGTTAGATCCATTTAGAGCCCTCTATATAAAAAGCTGCCCCCCCCAAATTTAGATTGGGGATAAAGAAACGGATATAAGTATGTTGAAAATAAATAATAGATTGTCTCCTTATAGGACTTTTGACTGTTCGTAAAAATAAATACATCGAATTTGACAAAATATTTCAAAATTATCACTCCTTTACACATTTCTACACATTCCGGCTCATATAATCGTAGCCGATCGACATGAGAGCATAAACAGGGCGAATAAAACGTATTGATAAAATTAGATTCGGAAAATAAATAGCTGGTGAGATCCTGATCTGAACCATATATCGGAAAAGTGTCTGAGTAATTTATAACTACGGAGTTTCAGGCCCAATAACAAAAATATGGCGACAGCGTAGTCTGTGAGAAACACTGTAGTAATCACGCATCCATTACACCCACCTTTCTGTCAATAAAGGTTGTTTTGCTAGAAAGCTACACAAACGTTTTAAAAATTGGAGTCCGACCCTGATAAAAAAGAGCTGGAGTCAAAATCGGTTAGAACCAAAACTGCAGGAATAGTTGATCCCCAATGGTCACATAGATCCACAACGCATGAGAACTATGCAAAAATTTAAACGAACAGTCCACCATTCGTCCCGAACAAATCGGCGATAAACTAACGATAATGATTTCGCCAACGAGAGTCACTTTATATAATTTATACGAAAGAATGGTGTTGTTTAATACCAACGTGATTAAAATACCTGCGTTGTGCAAGAGTACTATCTGTCATCGGTAATGGCTTCAATTCACTGAAACATCTAGTATATTTTATGACATTCATTCTGCTAATAAACGATTTGTTATGGGTAGAAACCATGGAAACCATGGATCAGATTTGGTCAAAATCAACTAAGGCTAGATTGAGTTCTAACCATAAGCAGATTCGATTGTCAAATATAACCGCGATAACTATGTAATACTAATAAGTTGGTTTAAACACTGTTTGTGTCATAAAATGCACTGTACATGAGAATACATAACGATATTATAATAATATGCATGGTGATTTATTATATATCTGGTATACATGAAAATACACATCAATATTATAATATGTATGACGATTTATTATATATAAGGTATACATGGAAATACACAACGATATAATAATTTGTATGGTGATTTATTATATATGGTATACATGAAAATACATAACGATATTATTATATGTATGGTGACTTATTATATGTGCTATTCATGAACATACATAACGATAGTATTATAATATGCATGGTGCTTTATTATGTATATAGTATACATGTAAATACATATGGATATTATACTATATATGGATATTTAGTATATATATGGTATACATGAAAATATATAACGATATTGTTATAATATGTCTGTTGACTTATTATGCATATAGTATACATGAAAAATTGAAAATACATAACGAATTATTATAATTTGTATAGTGATTTATTATATATGGCATACATGGAAATACATAACGGTATTTATTATAATATGTATGGTGATTTATTATGTATATGGTATACATAATACATAACGATATTGTTATATATATTGTGATTTATTATGTATAAATTGTATATGAAAATACATAACGATATTATTATAATATGTATGGTGATTTATTATGTATATGGTATACATGAACATACATAACGATATTATTATAATAATATGTACAAATGTAACTATAATTCTTCCTGGGACTTTGCGTTAACATATCGGGGCTTGACAATATATAGATAAATCGGTTATTACATGCATGGGTTCTGGAATATATAGGATATTGAGAACAGGCTTGGGGCAATTACTTGTGAATGTAATTAATTACAATTACAATTACTTCAACATTTTTCAATTACAATTACAATTCCCATTACATCTATTTCACAATGTAATTAATTACTATTACAATTACTTTGAAATGTAATTCAATTACAATTACAATTACATTTCAGCACATCATTGAAGTAGGACCACTTTTTATTTATATAAACTCTATTTGATAACAAAACATAAATTTAATACAAGCAAGATGAAATACACAGTGAAGCACACTTGGTACAGAGCAGCCAATGTACTGAGTCCAGTATAGGTGTTCGTAGAACTGAGCGAATCATGATTTATAGCTGGCAATTCCAGCGTGTTGCATTGGCAGCTTGTAGTCGGGGTTGATCTTCTAGAAATTAGAATGATATCAGAGATTTATGAACTTTGCTAACTATCTTCAATGCTTTGGCATTCTTGACCGATGTTTTTGCATACTGAAAGATCCTAGTAGGTTGTTGATCACATGCTGATGGTGCTTGTGTGACTGTGGATTCATAGACATCATGATGCTTTCGCTATAAAATGAAAATAATAGAGTATTTTAGTAACACACATGTATCCATCATTTAATTATTAAGGGAATAAGACTATCTCAGTAAGTCAGACACACAGCCAGGCCAATTGTAAAGGACAATGAGATAATCAACACTCTGATTGTTAATTAGAGTCATAAACTTAATTAGCATTTGTGGTCACCAGCTTACTGGTAACACAATGCCTCCACTAGACAGTGCTAATTGGGGGATTATTGAGGCAGCTATTTGTTCCCACTTTGTCATTCAGTTGCAAATTAGAAGGGACAAGAAACAGTGCATATACCAATACCACCATATGACTGGAGTTATATGTCAATGGAATTAAACAAAACTAATACATAGAAATGGAAACTTACCTTCAGATGTGTCACAAAATTGGAGGTAACTGTTTTGGAACTGGTTATTGTAGTTGGGCAAAGTTCGCACTTCGCTTTCATAGGACACGATGTGTCTTTCTGCAAATTAAAATGCTGCCAGATTTTTTGTCGACATGTTGATAGCATTAGCAATGGTTGGTATGAATGTCTACCATAGCATATATACCATACCAGATGGAGATAATGAAACATGATCATAAGAGTGATATAGTATAGTGATCTACTGTCAATTATTTGAAGTTGGTTTCTCATTGTATTTATCAAAACAAGCCTTCTACCTTAAAGGTTAAGCAATGCTTAAGCAAACAAACAGGAGGTGTCAACAGAATTCACCATTGAGACACAGTGGATAAAAACTCAGTGTTGTGACAGTGATAGCCAATCACCAGTCTTACACTTTGAAATTTGGAAAAAAACATTTGAAGAAACCATTGGATGAATCATGAAAGAAAACTTTGAGAAGAAACAAGTACCTGTGATTTTGAAGTAATTGAAATTAGACCCTAATTACAATTACAATTACATCCTAACCAATTACAATTGCAATTACATGTAATTGAGAATAAACTCAATTACCAATTACATGCAATTACTTGAAAAAATGTAATTAATTACAATCAATTACAATTACAAATTACAATTACCCCATCCCTGATTGAGAATAAGCGGACAGTTCACGGGTAGAATATATGGCTGAACATTAAGTTAAGACATCGTGCACATACTATTGATAAATTAAATCAGTCCAATGACAGAATGGCGATATAATTGAAATAATACGGAAAACTGACCTGGCAGTGCCTGCTACCGTAGCATACATGTACATGTTATCGTCATGTTATATTCCAGTTGGAGAGAGCGGAGTACAGGCGGAACGGAAGAAGAAATACACACGCATGCGCTTGACTCAATCTTGCAGTATTATGTCACCGTCTTCAATGGGGTGAGCAAACATATTTATACTATTCTAATATAGAAGATACTCTTTAATGTTTTTCCATTCCGGTACTTGCATCGAGTAACCAATAATCACGTGCAATAACATTTAATGCATTTGTTGTGTCTGGATGTCTGGAACCAAATACACTCCTCGCCAAGTTAATTTGCTATGATGTTGATAGGTCCTACTAACTGTTATGATGCTGGTAGGGCAAACTGATGGTGATAATAAAAAGTACCTTATTTTATGAAAAAAAATCATTTTCGCGGCGTTTTGTTAATCCGATCGAATAGAAGAGAAGCCGTTATGTGTATCAGATATTCAACTACATAAACGATATAACAAGTTAATAATAGGTGTGCTCGTTGTTTCAATCCGACCATAATCAAATTGGACATTTATGTCATTTTGCAAGCACCAGCGCAACCATTGTTGAAATCTTTTAAAGTACATTGTTGAATGTGTCAATTAACCCGAAAATGACAAAAAGTCAATTACATTGAATTGAAAAACTCTTCGGCAAGTTAGATTATTACAGAGTACGCGGCTGAATGCAGATGAATAAAACATAATTCATATTATATAGAGTGTGCGATGCATGATTTTTTTTAAAGTGTGGATTAATTATGTTCGTAATAATACACAATATAGTGCAATGATTCAATTATATTAAATAGAGCCTGGGTAATGGCATAACGCTTTTAATACATATTGAAAGAGTTTGTGTTCGCTTTCCCTTTCCTGTGTTGAATAGTTCATTCATTTAATAATACTCGGGTTTCGGTAAAAATCGGGCTTTATATATATTTCTCGTGTAATTACATGGAATTCATCACCGAGTTCTAAACTACACTTTCTGAACATATATACCCATTATCTCGATTCGGCGATTGATGCGATTTATCCGTCTGTTTCAGATCGATCTGCGATACAGAGGAATTACTACACTATCCATTGGTGTGACGCCGGTGCATTTCGTTATAGCGACGGTATGATCACACATTTACTTACATTTACTTACATGAGTATCACTCCTGGTTAAGTGGTATCGACAAGCTTCCATGATGCTCGTGCATGCATGTTTCCTGCTGCGTTGCTATTATGCTTATGGGGCCAAACTCATGTTGTTAAGAAAAGGTATACGGTTATTTTTCTAAAGTATTCTTCGCGACCTTTGATTAATCTGCACGAAAGAAGGCAAAGCTATTACGTTTATGAACCATTCATAGACGTATATATATTGTACACATAACGTTTATAATGGCTGTATAGGTTGTTCTAGACCGACCAAATGCTAGCTATTTCGGTCGTTTTCCAAACGGCTATATGATTACAATAATTTCTAAATATATATATATGAGAATGTTTCACACGTATATTGTGGAACCGAGCAATGCGACAGTGACAACTTTATGAAAAAAGGTATATTTCCGTCTGCCTCACCAGCATCATAGCAATTCAGCAAGATCCACCAGCATCATAGCATATTAGCAGGACCACTTAACCCGGGGTGGGAACATCATATTGTGTATTTCTGAATTAAGCGGACATGGCTCATTTGAAGTTACGAAGTTCTGAAATGCACAACACCATCGTGCAAGTGTAACCTCCCTGGCCTCTACCTGTTGCTAGTTGAAGTTGGTCAGCTGCTCAGATCACTGCAGATTGCAGCTTTCTTGCAAAATGAACATATTAATGATTAGTCATCGGTCTATTTTCGGAGATTATAAAATCTTGTCCAATTAACATACACTCAGAAATCAGACAGTGATAACAATATTCCAGGTTTATAAGATGCAAGTTAGGTTCTATTTAAAAAACGAATATATTGAGAAAACACTTCCTTGTGCTTAAATACCACCCAGTCAAAGTACATAATTAGTTACGCTATAAAGTGTGTAAGCCGAGGTCAAGGACGGATCCAACATAAAATGTTTAAGCCGGTTATTACATGTAAGTTGTTTTCTCGGTTATTATACATTGTAAATAAGGCAATATTATCCGATGCCACGATGTTTTTTCATATTTACTGTGAACATATATCGAGGACCAAGTGATCGCCACAACTAATCAGCTTTGATAATCAATTTGGTATCAAGCGATCCTTGGTATGTGACTGTAAAATAACATTGTATGACTCTAATACCAAAAGCTTAGCACTGAGGCGCATTTTGGTACTCTACATAACCTAAACAGATCATTATATTTAACAGTGCACTAAATGTTCATTGATTGCCAAACGTCGAGCGATTCACCGTACAGTAAACAAATTCACCGTGCACTGATATCATGTTCTGAATGTAGTTGTCGATTTCTCTAAACTGCCATATCGTACGATATTCAGCTTATCAATTTAGTCAATAGAGAAATATACAATGAACGATGGCCCACTCATTTCAATCCTATCTAAAATTATAAACATAAAAGATTCAATAAAATTTACTAGTTTTGTTACCATGACATAACATGTCACGTCTTGTGAAATTCGATTGTAAAATTGTAAAAATAAAAAATAGAGGACAAAGGGCAACCGGGAGTAGTAGAGTTTAGTCAGATCGTTTCTGTTTATACAAACCTGTCGTATTACATGACCAGTTGCGCCACCAGAACTGATTTCCAATCCAAATCCGCTTATTGTGTGCCATATCACGAGGATTTGGCCCTTGTGTGTTCCTCAAAATCTAAGTTCGAAGTAGGTGTACTACATTGCTACACAAATTATTAATCTTGATTTTAATGTCCAGCACAGAGCACGCGAGTCTATAATACTTAGCACTAATTAGATGCCATGTATGGACAATCATGTATATCCAAAATAGCGGATACAATGGCGGAAACAAGTTTTCACTAAATTTCAGCAGATCGTGCCCATTTATACAAAAACTATTCATCCAACGGTTGTATCAAATAATACAGTGTTTCATTTTCAATTTTTGGTATATGTTGTATTGCTGGTTAGATGTTGTCTCCGTTGTGTTCGTCCTGATGATTGTTGAGTGTTGAATCCTGTATTGTTCACGCCTGTCTCCCTGTGGAGAGGTACCGGGAGGCTGCTATATGCAGTTGCTAAACAGTTAACCGCTTCAGCTATGTACCAGTCTTTGGTCCGATCAGACTTTAACCCTTTACCCAACAGAACGGCCCTGTGCCAATGTATTCTCTTATATATGCGAGTCGACCATAGGTCGCCTCGCATATATAAGAGAATGCATTGGCTTAACACATATTAAAAATGATAAAATTGTCAAAGAATGTAGAAAAATATTATAAAAATTGTTAAATAATGTAAGAAAAAATTGTTAAATTGTTAAATTGTCCAATGCATTCTCTTATATATGCGAGGCGACCTATGGTCGACTCGCATATATAAGAGAATGCATTGGCACAGGGCATAACTGTAACCATCACAATGTGGTCAATGAACCGGTTCCAATGATATCCATATTTGTATAGTGTTATTGAGACAGACCGAAGATATGTTAGGCTGTTGAAGCTTTATTGGGGCGTTTTTGGCCGGTTTGTTGGGTAAAGGGTTAAAGGGTAGTCCACGGCGGCTGCTGGGCTAGTTGTCCTTGTTTTGCTTTTCGTATGGCAACTAAAACAAAAACAACGTCTTGCACGTAAGAACGACGACTCGCCAAGTTCCAATGATGCTGTGGTTTTCCCTCAGTACTTGGTTCTTGGCTTTGACCCAAATGTGAAACGACCTTCTATATTTGTCATTGATAAAACGCTACAAAGCATAGCTGGACAATTGAAATCTGCTAACCAATCAGGACTGGGCCAATAAGTGGCTCTCTCTTGATTGAATGCTCAAAAGAAAGTTCAATCTGATCTAGAGTTAACAACTATTGCACAGACATCAGTATTTGTTACTCCTCACAAGACATTAAATACTAGCAGAGCTATGTTGCGAATTCAGAGATACTGGCGGAGTTGACACCACAGGGAGTTACAGAAGTCCGTCGATTTACAAAAACTGCTGATGGTATTCGAGTTCTCTGAATAGTTATCTTCTGATCTTCAATCGGTGTCAACATCCACCAACATTGACGATTGGGTACATGAAGATAGATATAGATACCTATGTTCCAAATCCATTACGATGTTTTAAATGCCAGAGCTATGGCCATGGCCAGGAACAGTGTAAGAGTAAAGAAACCATTTGTGCACGCTGTTCTGTTTCTGGTCATGATCATAAGGATTGTACAAATCCTAAAAAATGTTCGAACTGTCAATGTTCACATGCTGCGACTGATCGCTCATATCCCATATGGGACTATGAATTCAAGATACAGATATGTAAGGCTGAGAAACATTTATCGCACATGGATACTAAGAAATTAGTTGGTGCCAGACCATCAATTTCTCAAATCGCATACTCGGCTGCCGTTTCTAAGAAAAAGTATGTTAAGACAGAGAATCAAACAAAACTCATCAGTATATCATTAGCAACAGAAGTTCAGAAGAATGATATTACCTGAACCTATCTGATAGGCAATGGATACAGCTACGGCAGTTTTTACGTCTGCTCCGAAACAAACTAAGGATGTTGATCCAGTTGTTCCACAACAAAAATCTCCAATGTCTGTCGTTTTTTGACTCTCAGAAGCAGAGGTTGAGCATTGATTTTTTTATGTTTGATGCGATGCTTCGAGAGAAGGGGTCATCTTTGGATGGGTACACCATTGCATTTTGGAATGAGACTGGCTTTTTTGGCGATAGCCCACCTACCAGTGATCCAACCTCCCGAATGTTAACTTGACGAATTAATTAAGACTCACGCCAGATTCATCAGATATCATAAACATCTTCTCAATCATCCCGCAAGTGCGTGTGTCAGCTACTTCAAATATTTTGATATACGAAGAATTAGTACATTATTTATATTTGATGAAAACATTTCATGTAGGTTTTCTGTTTGCTGTTTTCTAAACAGTTTTGTATGTATTTTGATATTCTGTTTTATATATGTTTGCATAATAGTCAGTTTCTTAATGGTTCTGGCCCCAATCGAGCACGCACGCTCTGATTTGGGTGTTTTTATATGTATATATTTTGTTTCGTTTTAGTCTAATTCACCGTCATTTCTAATCACAGTTGCTTCACTCGATTTTGATAATCTGTTTCTTCTCGTCGTGATATGGCGTTGTTGCTAAAACGACGTTAAACCCCAATCAACCAATCTTCAAAGGAGGAACTGTTAATTGACTTGTGGCAGGAAATGGAGTGTTCATATGTTTCTGCCCTCTGATTCATAGGCAGAGGGAAGAGGTCGTCACGATTGCTGACATTGCGAAAGCGGTGCAATTGTCAGGCGCAACATGACAAAATAAAACATAATAATGTATTGCTCAAGTTCAACTTCCAAGTTCAAATAAAGCATTTTATAAACATTTTTGATCCACGGAACCAGACTCCGTTTTAAGAAAATACGAGCACCTATATATCAAAGCCATAGCAACACCGTGGCACCTCATAGCCACCATCTTGTGCGGACGAGCTTTAGAACAGTTTTAAATTATGAATGCGATGAATGACGCTTAAAGGTACTCAACCCGATAAAACTCCTCTCAATTACTATTTCAATGGCTTCGGGGGTCAAAAATATTTGATTCGAGTCGAGGAAGTCACACATCAAAGCTCAGATTTGTTAGATATCAATTTTAGAAATCTATTATTTTTCATTATCGGGAATACTTTCTGGCCCAGATCTCAGTCAAAATTGCGTTATTATTACCACTTGATTTTAGAGTTATCCATCCTTGTCTGTTTGAATAGAGTTTTGGTGTACAAATCTCGAGCAGGATACGAAATTCACGGCAATTATTAGTACTCATCTCGAGAACATAACAAATTTCAAAAATCAATATTTAATAACTCTGAGCTTTGTTTGATGGGTTCCTCGACTCGAATCAAATATTTTTTACCCCCAAAGCCAAAGCAATAGTAATATAGGACCCTCTGATCGGATTGTTGTTGTTGGAATCTGTTGAGATGGGGACCCTCTTATCGGATTGAGTACCTTTAATATTACCATACTAGTGGGACACATTTCGACATTTTGCTGAAACTATGACAGAACGTGTATATATGCAGATGTGTGTTCAGTAACTTAAATGTTGTATGTTCCATTCAGGATCCGCTAAGCTCAAACTGGACGGTTAGCATCAGTGTGTCTGGGACACCACGTGATTTGGTAGACTCGGGCGTGGCACTTCCTGATTTCCGCACCTGGATTCAATCTGATGTAACAATACCTCACGACCATGCTATGCTATTCACCAAGTGAGTAAACCATAATCACTATGTCTCTCTGAAATAAAGTAACAGTACTCAACATCATCGTCATCATTATCGTCTTCATAATCAGCATATGAGCATAATTTTCCAATCACAGTCTCCGTCGCTGTCGTAATTGACAACAACACTGAGAACCGCGTTTGGACGACGGACCCACAGGCGCTCTTTATCTGAGTCAACCATTGTACTGTTTCCAAGGCTGACAACCGATCTAGTGTGGGTTTTATTGAGTCAAATCGGACGTGACATCTTTTAAACTGACATGGCTCATTCGAACCTCAAATTTGTTCTGCATAGTTCGGTGCGACGGACACAATATGACCATAAAAAACGAACTATTGATATACTGGCTTCATATGCTATGAAAACACTTCGCCAAAATCACAGCCATTTTTCAGCCGTTTTCAACTTTTCACCAGAAGTGAGACAAACGCTCTTTATTGTTACCATATCAGGAACAGACTACCACGGAACGCTCTTTTCTGTTCCATGTCGTGCAAATGGCTGTGTTGTGTTTGGCACACAAACACCGTATTTACAATTGCATTTTTCATTACTTCAATGCGTATTTTTGATTTACAGAATGCTTGTAGAAAGGTAGTTCAGACATGTATCGACCTATTTCGATACTGAGAACATTTCAAACGCGAATAATATTATGTGTATTTTGGAGCCAAAACCGCCATGTGGCTTTAACGATTCAGACATGTGCAATGTTGTAAACTATGTGGGCTCCTTTATTTATTTCACACTAACATACATATATCTGACATTGCTTAAATATTACATATACAAAACCAAATTTGACCCCGATACCTCATCCCTGAACTCATTTCGACGCGAACTTGATGAGAGATACCGCTAAGAGAAATATATAGCACTAACGAGAGATATCCTTAACCACTTCGAATTTGAATGGTGTGAGCTATACCTTGCCCTGTCAATTACTTTGAGGACAAATAACTATTTGTGATTATGTTCGTTTTTTCACTTGTTGATGGGTTGGTCGAATTAACGCTACATAAATTCCTGGCACGGATAGAGGCATTTTGTCCATATCGGAGACAATAAATTACATATATACTTAAAAGCATACGAAACGATTTCTGGTGACATTCCAGTCATAAACATAGTCTGTGTAATCAAAAACACGCATGAGGTGTCTTCGATATTGAACGCGTGTAAGGCGTGTGTGAGTTGCGAGCGAAATCCCCACTCCCAAAAATACCAGGACATTATTATTACTTGCGCCAGTCCATGCTGGACGCAAGTAATGTTTTCGGCTCGGATGTCTGTCCTTCCGTGAATATGTTACGTCATACCGGAAGTACATATTGTAAAAAATGAACACGCGCTAATATGAAATGGTTGCATCAATTGTAATTTAAATCCACATATATACTTAATTTGCATTGTTATCTGGTTTTATTTTGGTAATAAATCGTTCATAAATGAACAATATTGAATTATTTCTTTCTGGAGACCGATCAAGACGCCACGACGTCACGACGCACCATCAGGACGTCACAAGCTACATGGGCGCGCAAAACACCAGACATGATGCGTCGATGTCCAGACAGCTGAGACTCGTATTACACGGACAGGCTAAACCATTCCATCTGCCAACAACTTCGTGTTTGATTATTATAAATATATATACTGCATGTAAAACAAACGTCGGCAACAGTACATGCCCATTAGAAGCCTATTTTATATATCTTGAAACTCGAGGAAATGAGTTGAGATCAGTCTAAAAGATGCGTGCGGAATCGTTTTTTTTTTCGCAGTGACTGTGAGGTGCGAACATATTTCTGGAAAGTTCAAAACATTTTCGAAAGATCCTGGTGCATATAAATCATGTCCGGTCAAACAGTCGGGCGCGTGGTTCAATTGAAAAACAATTGCACTGAAAATGTGAATGTGGAAACATGGATTATTAAAATGCCTTATTAATTAACTGGGAAAACAAGAGTTCTCATTCTCAAACACAATAGACATTTTGATATGTTCCCGAAGTCTGTAGATCAGTCGCTAAGGGCATGTTCACATTGACACATTGTTAATCAAAAACGAACCAATGATCCCGTTTCCTTTATTTAATTGTGTCGGTATTTTGTAATTTATTTTGATGGTTTTTGCCACTGGCGTACACACTTGATATCATTCTAGTCAAACTAGTAAGTTAACCCAATTGGCATATAATATAGCATCGTCGGCAACCAATCGTCTTCACACCCTTCATATGAACGATGTCTATATTGTTATATTAATATGTCAAACAACTCGTACGTATTACTAAGACTATCATTAGTGTAACTAGTGTAGATCAAATTGAGATAACAGAGATATTATGTCCGTACACACAACTATTTCAGCGATGGATGAACAGAAATTTGATATCTAGATTTTTGTTATCAATCTCTCAAACGAGGGGCCAGCACCCGTGGTTCAATCTGTTATTGGCAAGACACCACACAACATGCCAAATGTGTGATGGGCGCAAGTATAGGCAGCTCCAGTGAGTGCATTCTAGTTGTTATTGTCATTATGCCGTATTTTAAATATATGAATATGTCCATGTATATATTGTCAATAAAGAATAAACAAAAGCAAAAACAAAACAAAAACATACATATACCTTCGAACAAGGCAAAAGTGCATTATGTATATTGGATTGATATATTTTAAACAAATCATTTGAATATAGCGAACACAATGGCGAGAGTTCTGGACGTTAGATGCAAACTTCGCAGTTCATCTGCTGTTTGTTAGAAATGTCTACATTTGGTGGCGATTCATATGTGTCCAATACGAAGCGCGAACAGTCATGATGGTGGTATGTCATGTATGCATTGGTAAAGGTACACCCGTATTGCTTATCTTACTCAACCGTGACTGGTACTGTCTGCATGTCAGACATGGTTTGCTATAATGCAGTAACACCAACCGCAGATGGGACAAAATAACCTCTCAGAGCACGTGGGAATGTAACACATGTAGGTGCATTGTTTTTTATTTCACATGTGATTACATTTGAGCTACATCTTGATTTTTTTTTTTTTTTATCTTTTTTCTTTCAACGGACGTAACAAGTAGTCCACATAGAGATCATTCCAGATGTCCTGAATATAACTGATTAGTTGTAACATCATTCGGTTGTTCTGAAAGTCCACATACATCCTCTAGCGCTACCAGATTATGGAGACACATAAAAGGCAACCTATTTTGAGAGACATTATATATCACTTATACAACGATGACGCCAATATATCAAGTCCACTTAAACTTAACTAACGTTATATGCGTATATGTATATGTATATACACATTGTTTGATTTCTTTTCAGATACAACCTTTTGCACGATGGTTCAGATTCAAATTTAGGTAAGTTTACTATCATCGTGACGTATACACAGCACACACCACAAGCTTGATTAATTGTTGAACACCAGCTAACTGACGTCATCTTTACATATGGAAGTCATGTGTTTGTATGTGTGTGCGCGTGTGTGTAACTGTCTGTCAACCTGTCACGATTTGCACGTTTACAAATATATCACACTCGTGTCCGATGGCGCCCAAAGTTTGACCATGTCATGCGGCAACATTTCAGGTCAATCGGTACAAGACGACCTGAGATAAAACGCGTTTCCGAACGGTTATCAAGGCAATATTATAACTGATATAATGCGATTCTCCGAAGACGAATCTGTTTTCAGCAGCGTCCGTCATTATAAAACAACAACGCCCAATTGAGGACAAACTCTACCCACCGTTTGCCGACACAGCCTTCGTTCCTCCACTCGCTGTCATCAACGCTTGGGGAGATATTATCACATTCGCCGCGAAATTCATGTACAAAGGATGCCAACTTTTACGAAACATTGCCCGTTAAAACTATAACCGACTGCTTGCGTGTGCTTGCTGCCTGCCAGAAAAGCAAGTCTTGTTGACATTAAAATGTTTGTGGATGAAAAGGAGCATAACTTAGTGAACAAAGGATCTACATCCATAAGCATGCAATATACTTTCCTTATTTAAATGTGCTCAAACTCTAATATGGTACATAGACCACACGGCTGTGATTTATGGGAATTCAGTGTTGTTACTTATTTGCCCCCATTTTCTATGCTCAAATATTGTTTGTATATATACTATATAATGTTTGTAAATACGAAACTACCTTGCTCACCTTGCTCACCTTTATGTGTACAAAACGCCCCAATTCGTTTATACAACACATACAATGTATTGATGTATGCTCTCCGTTAATGGAGGTTAATAAAGATATATCCAAACTGATTTCCTTTGTCTTGGCGTTCAGTCATGCTGATTGGTCGAGCCATGATAAATAGACATGTACCCATGTGTGTGATGATTCAGTATGACTCACGCTGAGATAAATGCGTCTAATAAGCTAATGTGTCCATATTTATTATATAGAAACAAGTAGTATAGTATCAAAGAGAATCAATCAATTTCTAACTGAAATACTATATGCTTTTGGACACTTTAATAAGGAAATATGATGGTTCCCGAAACTACAAAATGAATGAAGCATGTTTTTCTCACGGCTGCCAGATGTTAGATTGTTATATGTTCTTTATATCGTTATCAGCAGTGACGATATTTTTCTGAATGTCATGTTTTCTACCCGTCATTTTTGATGGCCAATCCCCTATTAATGAATATTGTGCCATGGATTTGTAAAATATGCCCATGCAGGTACCCGGGATCACCCGAACGTATAGTTTGTCTACACAGTATTGGTTACATCAGGTAGCCCACTGTGAATCTCCATGATTCGCGGTGATGTGGAACACTCCATTTAGGGAAACTTCATGGGAAAAGTGTGTACTTTGGCTAACATTGGTTGTTGTCCACCGAACAATTTCGATTGAGCATTAGCAGTTATTTGGATTGTTCGGATGATATAACTTGAGCAATATTTCAGCATTTCTTGAAAATTGGTACGTAGATCACATTTGAGACACAGGTGAAGTTCGATTTTGATCATTGTCTGATTATTGTGGACGGAGTTATCAGCCGCAGTTATGCCATTGGTTCAACTTAAACATCACAATTATTGAGTTGTCTCGATGAAAACTTGATCAATGGTCAACAATATGTATTGATATCTGTAATGAGGTTCACATTTGAAGAGAAAACTAATCTATTTGGTGATGGTCCGTTGATTTTTGACGGAATTATGTTCGACCTAGAAATTGTGGGTTGTCTGAATGAGAGCTCTAGCAATATTCAACACTAAGGGATTGCACGTAAAATGATGGGTAACAGAACATGTCATGCAGGAAAATATCGCCACCGTTTCACCACTGATAACGATATAAAGAAAGCTCACAGACGGTGAGATTAGTTTGTCCTGAATTTGGCGTTGGTGTTTTGCAATTAGTCTAGTCCGTTAGTGCCAGGGAAGGGCCGTATCACGACAAGCCGGACAAAAGTGCCATTTGAGGATATATCATTGACAAATATCGACTCTTCAACAAAATGTTTGAGTGTTTTTCGGTGTTTTATCGGTCAAAATAGTAGGATTGTTTGATTTTGTGACGTAGAATTCTACCTTCCAGAAAATTAAATTTTATTTCAAACGATACTGGTTTGATATATTCTAATAATGTTCTATTTTACCATATAAAGCTATTTCTAAAGAATGATCTTGATTTTAAACAGAAAATAATAGCCAACTGACTGAATTCATTATACATGTACCTGTGATAATTCGTACAATGTAACTACTATACATAGTCCATTTTAACTACTGTACATAGTCCATTTTAACTTCAGTAGGTGTTTAGTAGAGCTTCTTGATTGGGGAATTAAGCTCTTGTCCGGGATCTGAGCAGAAATGAAAACACACTATGGAATAGCTGATAGATCGAAAAACTCGTACCAGAGATTCCATAGTTCATATTCTCATTTCTGCTCTTCAGTGATTGGTCGAGAATAAAGGGGTGTGGCTTTTGCACCCGCTATGGCACCCGGTGTCATAACACGCACTACTCCGTTACGTGTGGTAATTAACAAGTTATGTCACCAACTGCTTAACTGCGAAATAATGCCAACGCTTGATTAGCGTGCAACAATGACTTGTTACATAGGCGAAAGCCATTAATGTTATCATAAAAGGTTCTGAGATATGTCAGCGTGATGCGGTGCGAATTAGTTGCGCAATGTATCAATGGTTCCCGTAGTCGGCTTATTAATTACTGATTATCTTGATACCGCCTGTGGCTTGGTCTATTCAAAAGTATTTGTTTTTCGCCGACGGCTAGAAATTGAATGTAGACTGTTTGTATTACCATCTGATTATCGCGTTATGTCACAATGCGAATTATACGACATTGTTTTGTATGGAAACCAGATGTCGTGACATGCATTAGTTAGATTCAATAATTGTGACGAGAATTATATTCTGTTGCAGTAAAATAATTGTACCAAATATCGAGGCATGAAAATGTTATTTGGTATGGCAAAATATTAACT
Organism: Siphonodentalium dalli; assembly: GCA_032622095.1. Lineage (NCBI taxonomy): Eukaryota > Metazoa > Mollusca > Scaphopoda > Gadilida > Siphonodentaliidae > Siphonodentalium > Siphonodentalium dalli. Next base: position 281,656,978 of record CP136064.1, on the reverse strand, counting down.
CTGACATCACACCGTTGCCACAAGAAGACGACTCCGGCGTCTTAAAATAAATGCGGACCGTCTATTTATGTTTTAGTATGAATGGCATGTGTCGCTTTAAGCGAGGCTGAAAGTATGCAAAGAATTAATTATTATCTTTTTAATATTGCGTCTGAGACGTTGTTGACCATCCTCATTCAAGTGCACCTTGTCTGTATGCAACACAGTATTAGTGGGGTCATGTACTAAAGTAGAAAGTCTTCTCAGTGGTTGATAATGAGCTATAGGAATTTCAGAATGTAAATTGGAATATAGAAGAGAATTGAAGTTATAAATGTTCTCGTTGTAAGCCCGAACTAATCCAATATCGACAGAATCTATTTTGTCGGGGCCAGGTAGGCGAACTTGCTGACGCTGTAGTACTTCGAGAACATCTACACACAGTAATTGTGAGTTCGTATCTTGAGTAATTTCTTGTATGAAGTCAGTGATGTTTTTATAAATGGAATTTGGCATTGTCACTGACAAGTCATTCCCACCACACATCATGATTAAGATGTGAGGCTGGAAGTTTTTAATTCAACGTTTCATGTGTCGGTCAAGTTTCTGAATACACAATCCACTAATTCCAAAGAATTTAACGGTGACACAGTCATTTTGAATGTCCAATGCCTTGCGAAAATCATTCTGGAATGGAATGAATCGTCGTTCGGTGTTGGATGTGGGAACTCGAGTACCTCTGGATGTTTGTCTATCAAGATAAGTGGCAAAACGGCAAACGTGACTTGAGCCAAACACCAGTATTTTAATTTTTCTGTTTCCAAATGAGGCTGAAGAGATAGAAATAAAGTTGTGACTATTTGTATTTGAGATTGATTGTAATTATGGACTGAGATTCGGCTATTACTTAGGGCAAGGAGGTGCAATTGATGAGGATGGTGAGTGGAAGTAAGATCAAAGATGTCTGAAAGCTATTTATCAGCAAGACTTAGTGCGAGCACTTAGCGAAAACCAAGCCTCTCTGATAAACATATTTCAGGCAACTCATGATAAAACCTGCAAATGCGAAGTTCTGAAAATGGAATACATTATTTGACAAAGATTGAAACAAAACAAATGTCATTGAAACTTGTCGATATTGAATCCCGTGAAGAACAGCAGGCCACAAGTAGGATGTTGAAGAATGTTGAATCCAATATGGAGTTGTTGTGGTTGAAATCTTCATGGAACTGTTGGGTATATTTTTGGTGCTGTTGGAGTCGTAGGTGTTCGTTCCAGATTAAGAATATATCCTCCTCTGCTGATGTGGATGTTGACGTAGAATCTATTCCCAATGAGTCGACGAATTCGCCAAGCGGTAAGTGGATTGATGAACATAGATCCCGGGGGACTAATAGATAGCGTTGAGAATACTGATGATATTTGAAAATCCCCCCAGTTGGTATGAAGTTTGGGCCAAGGGAACAATGTAACAGAGACATCTTGGATCGGTTTATCTCCAAGAAACTCACAAGTACGCATGGCAGCCGGCAATGTAAGCACATTTATAAAGAGTGATTTTGTTGATGTTAAAAGTTCCAAAACGAGAAAATTTCGAGTAGTTCGTCTATTGGAGCACACAAGGTAAAGAAATAGTGCTACTCCGACGAAAGATGCTACACTTGCCGTTGCGGATGAGTAGATGTGAGCATTTTGGAGAGAAAACAGTGGATTGGCTGTGGAAGGTGCTGCTGAAGTTGTTTCAGGCTGGTAAACAAAATCAGGTATTGAAAGAGCACTTCCAGTTCTCACAGCAGATAAAATGGTTAATGCTTTTATCAGTGTGCGTACCTTATAGGATAAATATAATGTTCCTATGAAGGATAGGCCGGCAACACACATGCATACAATAATATATGTCCATTTCTGATCTCCTGATCCATCCAAAAATAATTGGCCATCCAATATGGGGTCAGCCAGTGATCGGAATATGGTTTCGTCTCGTTTTGCCGACTCAACCATGCTCTTAAGATTTAAATGGGCCTTTTCATCACTGGCTATAATTTTTGAAAAGTTATGTTTAAAAAACTTAAAGGGGGGTAGCGTTAAAGTTGGAGGTTGTGGAAAGGTGAGACCAGCAGATATGTTAGCAAGGGAAGATGGATTGAAAAATTGCTGCAAAAGTGCTAAATTTACTGGATGTTCTTTCGTTACAAATTTTGAAGAGGAATGGCAATTATTCCAACGTGGAGCGACGTGAAAGAGGTGGGAAGTGATAGAACACTGACAAGGTACGTCCACGATGCAAAATGAACATCCAGCGTCTACTGGCTCTTTATTTGGACATATAACCTCCAACGAGAAAAGATTAGAGACAAGAAACTTAGAGTGAGATATTGGATGGATGGATGGACGGAGAACATTTTCTTTAAATTGAAACTGGCATATTTGGTTGATAATAGTTGTGTTGCCGGTAAACAATGCTGAGGAACACACATGAGTCGCAACCTTTCTGAACACTGGTTGGAAATGGCAGAAGAAATTGCTGTTGACCTGTTTGCAGTTATTGAACAGGTCCCCAGAAACTTCCATGTACATTTTCCGATCAACTGTCACCGCCAAGAATTCGGGCAAATTTGCAACTTGTGTGCCATGGTTCGAGGAAGCGTTTACAGGCACCGCAAAACTTTGGATTTTATACAAGTTTATAGGAAGATCCAAAGTTGATATAGGTATTTTTATGCTGATGTATATATCTGCATTGTGCCTTAGGAGCGAAAAGTCTAAGGCAGCATACATTTGAGCCAAATTAAGATTGAAAATTTTGAAAGGTGAGTTTTTGTTTTCGAGCAATGCAGATATATTTCGGATAGCGAGTTGCAAATTTGACGGGTCGATAATGGAAGGTGACAGTTTGCCCTGAAGCAGCGACACTATCCCAAAATAGAACTCTTCTAGAGAAATCTGTATGGAGAGTGCCTTAGTCAGGTGGTCCACTACCAACTGACTAATAGCATCCTCTGATAATTGCACATTAGATAGTGACCTATTTATAGTGTCGTAAATGTTTTCTATGGCCATGTGGTTATCTTTGATGGCAGCATAGGCGTTCACTATTCTGCTGTCTGTTGATTTAATAAAAGATTGGTAGGATGAAAGTTCATGTCCAAATGTTTTAGACATGACAAGTGTTTGTTTTTGAATCGCAGCAACTCTACGAGACAGAGCTTGCATGTCTTCTTGTGTCGCTGTCCCAAAAATACTTTTCGAGATTCCACCGATAAAAGGAAACCACGAACGCCTTTTTCTGGAGGGCGCGACTGAATGATGTGACAATATGTTGTATATATTGTTGATGGTGGAATCTAACTTAGCTTTTGTGGACGTTTGAAGTTGTAGGAGTTGGTGTACGGTGGCTGGAAATAATTTGTTGTTGATGTGCGGTCGTATCGTCAGAGACGATATATCAGGAATGGTGGTGATGAAAGTGTGCGTCCAATGATGTTTCATGGGATACACCTTGCCATTCTCTTGGAACACGACACCATAGTTGAGGCGTTGCTCCATGGAGTTGACTTGGGTGATGAAGGTGATGAGCATACACAAGATGAGAAGCCAAAATCCTATAAGAGAGAAGGAAGATGTGTGGTTGAAGCAAGGACTCTAAAGAAGAGTGATCAATTCCCCTAAAGTGAGTAAGCAAATAACGCACAAGTAAGAAAAGATAGAAAAATAAGAAGAATGGATAAGTGACTTCCAAACTGTGTATGATCACCATGCCCAAAAAAAAAACAATACTAGGTATTATCGAAGATTAATACTATGAAGGTTATAGTGCTACGATTAATATGCAAGTATGATAATATTTGAAATGAATTTGCTGTGAAAGCGATTTGAATTGAAAATTTTCCATTGTATTGGAGTTGTAAAACTTGAGTTGTAGTTTAGTCACATCAGTTGTTCTGATGTAAGCCACAATCAAATGATAATTAGACTTTATGGGAGTTTAAATCCCTGATAAAAATCCAATGTTAGTGCCTATGATTGACACTCTTTGAAGTAGTTATGGCATAGAAGCCTTAATTGAAAATACGTAAAATGATGTTAACTCAAGATGTCGTTTGGATATGTGAAATGTGAATCACATAAGCAACATTTAAGTAATTAGCCTGTGTAGGCAGATGAAAAATATTGGAAATGAGATAGCTATAAACAAGTTGTTTCCAGCCTGGGAGTTTGGTGTTAAAATATAGTGAACAGTTTGAAGTGAGGCAAATAACATGTATAATATGTGTTTGTTGACGTCGTAGAGTAGAGTGTAATATCAGGTAGTGTGGCCTTATGTTGTTTGAGCAAGCTACTTACATGACTTCGGTTCTGCTCGCAGCGACGAACTCATTTCCCCTTAGAAACCAAGTAACTTACCTATCCATTTAAAGCTTACCTAACATTACATTCTGCTATGTTGAATTAGTGAAAAACTTTCTTTTCCTGTTCTTACCTTGTCTTGTATGAGTAACAAAGTACTGTTGTATAAGTTCCGGAAGTATATCATCTTGCGGAACCCAAGATGGAGGGTCACCATTGGACCATTTAACACGGAATGCAAGCTTACCACGACTAAACTTTGTTCTTAAAATCTTATCAATGTTATAATACTTTGTAAGATCTTGTGTCTCTGGTTGCGTAACTGGCAAATTGTCTGACATTGACTGACTTACCTGTGTTGGTGGTGATAATGGTTGAGATTCATGACTGTTGTTTGAATCATTATTTACCTTTTGAATATCAGCGGACTTTTCGTGATCTATACGATCATGGAATAACTTAAGCCTAGATGCATTGGTAGGCGTCAATTTAGCGTGTGTTTCGCAATGACGCAAACTGAATGTATTATTATTAAACACTTTGTCAATGTAGTATGGCCCGATCCATTTAGATTGAAGCTTTCTTGCCATACCTCTCTCAAACTTCTCTCTGGACAAAAGGACCTTATCCTGTAACTTGTATGCTGGTTCCACTGCTTTCTTCTTATTATCATGATATTCCTTCTGTTTGACTTGTGCTTCTTTGATATTGCTTTCTGTAATTTCATCTATCATCTTCATTTCATTGGTCAAATGTTCCATATATTTCTTTGCATCCTTGTTTATTGTTGGTTTTGGAGTCATTGTTGTGTCAATGATTAGTCTCATGTCTTGACCAAAGACTAGTTGAAATGGAGAAAACTCTGTTGTTTTTCCTGGAGATCGCCTTAGTGCCATCATGAGTCCAGGCAAGTGATCTGGCCAGTTAGTATGATGTTTGTCAACATAAGTACGCAGAGTTTGTCCAATTGTAGCATTGATGCGTTCACAAGTGGCGTTTGTTTGTGGATGGTAAGCACTTGTGCGAATTCTCTTTATTTTGAATAGTTCAGACAGTGCTTCAACGACTTGAGAGACAAAGTTTTTGCCATTGTCGGAAACCAGCTCATCTGGTGCGCCAAACATGCATATGATGTTTTCATAGAGAATCTTCGCAATAGTGGCAGCTGACTGATCCTTCAATGCAAAAGCCGAAGTCCATCGGGTGAAGCTGTCTACGAATAGTAGGATATATTGGTATCCTTCTGGTGTGACTGTCAGTGGTCCCAAGATGTCCATGTGCCAGCGAGAAAATTTCCTAGCCACTGGAAGAGGCCTTAATGGAACTCCATGGGGATGAAAGTTTCGTTTGGATGTTTGGCACTCCACACATGACAAGACATATTTCCTGATTTCAGCATACATCCTAGGCCAATAGTAACGTGATTGTATGGAATGATAAGTCTTGTCAAATCCGAGATGGCCTCCTCCAACAGCACTATCATGGTAGTCATGCACAATCTTCTGTCGACATACCCGAGGTACAGCCAGTTGTAAGATAACTTTGTTCGGAGTTTTCTTCTTGATTCTTGGAGTGAAGATGTGATGTAGTTGTCCGTCAATAACTTCATATTGTTCAGCTTCCGCAACCAGTTTTGCAGCAGCTTTGGGTTCCTGTGGCAAGTCACCATTTTCCTTGTATTCTAACATTTTCTTGAAGTCTGGACATTCCCATTGTAAATTAGTTATATCTTCTGGTTCTGAGTTTTCAGGAGGGTTGATATGTGCTGGGTCCGAATAGTTATTTTGATCAGCTACTGGTGTTATGTCTGAAGAATTTTGTAGGTCAGCAGCACTGGTACTCTCGGTGGAATTTGTTGTCTGCTCAGAAGTGATTTGGTTTATGGAGGTTGATGGCGTTGTTGCATCATAATCTCTTCTGGAAAGTGCATCGGCATTGGTATTGATAGCACCAGCCTTGTAGTGTATGTTTATTGGATATCCCTGGAGTTCAATTGCCCATCTGCCAAGTCTGCCAGTTTCATGCTTGATCTTCTCGAGGTACTTGAGTGAAAGATGGTCAGTGTAAACATCACAAGTATTGCTTTCAAAGTATGGTCTGTATTTGCGAACAGCTTCAACTAAGGCGAGACCTTCTCGTTCTGTGACACTCCATCGCTTCTCTTGGTCATGTAATGCACGTCCACCATAACAAATGGCTTGTTCCCGACCATGTTCATCCTTCTGTCCCAAAACATAGCCAATCGCATGGTCCGAGGCATCAGTGCAGAGGGTGAATGGCTTTTTCATGTCAGGGGTGGCAAGTATAGGCGCTGTGAGTAGATTTTCTTTAAGAGTTTCAAATACCTTCTGGCAATCTTCTGCCCATTCAAACTTGATTCCCTTTTTGAGTAATTGATTCAATGGAGTGGCAGTCTTGGCATAATTCTTTACAAAGCGTCTGTAATAGTTTGTGAGACCAAGGAAACCTCTAAGTTTCTTCTGATTGTGTGGCACAGGAAAAGACTTGACAACTTCCATCTTCTGAGGATTGACTTCGATGCCATCTTTTGATATCAGATGGCCAGGGTATTTTACTTGTGGAACAGCGAACTGACATTTTGAAGGTTTGAGTTTGAGATTGGCTTTGCGTAGACGATCGAAGACTTCTTGAATATCTATTAGATGTTGTTTGGCCGACCTAGAGAACAAGATGATGTCATCGATATAGACAAGGGCCTTTTTCCAGTTCATTCCTTTTAGGATTTTGGCCATCACCATTTGAAAGCTCATTGGAGCATTCATTAGTCCGAAACTGAGCCGTTTAAACATGAAGTTGCCATGTGGCGTCGTGAAGGTTGTCTTTGGTTTAGAGTCTTCATCCAGAGGAATTTGCCAAAAACTACTGGATAAGTCAAAAACGGAAAATACTTGGGCTTTAGACTCACCAATAGTGTCGAACACATCATCTAGTCGTGGAAGAGGAAAGTTGATTGGCTGAGTCACTGAGTTGAGATGTCTGTAATCGACTGCAAATCTCCATGTGTTATCAGCTTTTTTAATGAGGACCACAGGTGATGCCCAAATACTATCAGATGGTTCTATGATGTCGTTCTTCAGCATTTCATTGATTTGTGTTAACTGTTCCGCATTCTTATCTGGAGTTGTTCTGTACCATCGTTGTGTTTTTGGTGGTGCATTTCCCGTATTGATATTATGATAATGAAGATCTGTACATCCTAGTTCAGACATATTGTGAGCAAAGACATCCTGGTTCCTCTTGAGTAGATAAACTAAGTCAATTTTATCACTCAGCGAGAGCTGTGATTTTGAGATATCAAATCCGAGTTGTTTAGCAACATTAAGGTAATTTTCTTCTGAAATAGAAGTGTTATCAGATTTGCTAGACTTACCTGTTTCTTTACTGCTAGGAACATGTAGTGATGTGGGGTCTATTGCCATGACTCTACCAACCATAAGATTTGGGGCAACTTCAACTGAGTAATCATTGGGATTGAGTAGATGACAAATGCCAGTTGAACCAGAGACCTTGAAAATGACCTTGGCACCAGCCAAGTTAAGTTTCTCCATCGTAAGATTGGACGGCTCAAACAAGACTGTTCTGTTTTGTTTGACTCCTTTGAGTAGGATAGGGATACACACAGCAGATAATGCAGGAATTGAAATTGAAGAGATTGTGCGTCCTACCCCAAGAACTACTTTTGGAGCGCAGAAATTGACATGAAGGTCATTTAAGGTGAGGCAAGATTTAGAACAGTCTATTTGACCTTGATGCTGTTGAAGAAAATCATAACCTAAAATGAGGTCATGGTGCAAATGTTTAAATATATAAAATTTGAATGTGTATTGTGTATTTGCTAGCATTATTGGGAGTTCAACTTGACCAAGGGCTGCATGTGTATCACCAGCCATGCTCACTACATGCCCTAAATCTGAAGGTGTAACAAGATTGGTCAAATTGAGCTGATCAATAACGTCAGAAGATACACAGCTAATTGAAGCTCCTGTGTCAACCAACCCCTTAAATTTTGTTTGATATATTTTAACTTTGATGAAATTGGAATTCATTTGGGTGATTGGTGACACAGATGGAGATTTTGATTTTTCTAACAAATTAGGCCTTTCCATAGGATGATCCCCCTTCCTAATGGCAGGCGAAAATTCCTATCTGCCAAAAGTTTGACTTACCTGTCTTGCTGCAAGGTCGCGCTCTCTCTTCCTACAAACCTTGAATAAATGTCCCTGAAGATGACAATACGTACACTGGGCCTGATTGTACCTACAATCCTCCCTTCTGTGGTTAGATAGTCCACAGGATAGACAAGGTTTATTTCCACTTACCTGATGCTGTTGCTGCTGATAGTGCTGGCGACCAAAATTATTTTGTGCTGATGTGCGGTATGTGGGTTGACCAGATTGTCTTGTTTTGTAGTGCTGAGGCTGAGACTGATTGTGTGTGTTTGGTTTTGCTTTGTAGTGTGTCATGTGTTGCTGAGGTTTGTGGTATTGTTGAGGTGTGTAGATGTGTGTATTGTGGTATTGTTGAGGTGTGTTGTTGTGTGTATTGTAGTATTGTTGAGCTGTGTTGTTGTGTGTAGTGTGGGATTGGTGAGCTGTTTGGTTGTGTGAATTGTCGTATTGCTGGTGTGTTTGCTGGTGATTATTGCCTTGGGCACATGCACAAACAGTAGGCATGGGCTGTTGTGCTTTATCAATTACCAATTTCTCTAGAAGAGCCACCAATTGGGGTGTCACGTCTTTCGAAGGTTCATTTGATTTATTTTTGAAAGATAACTCAGCAAGGGTTGCGACGCGGGTGAGTTCATCAAGGGTATTTGGGTTTTGTTGAATAACCACTTGGCGAATTCGTTCATTTAAATTTGAAATTATCAATGCGATTGTTGTATGTTCAGGAAAGCCCAGTATCATTGCTTTTGAGCTCATAAAGGCAATAAAATCAGCGACTGGTCTATCTTGCTGTTGAGTGCTCTGAATGAGCTGCATATGTTCTTGTGTTTTGTTTCTTGAGAAGTGTTTCTCAAAATTTTCTCTGAACTCGAAATAGTCAGATCTCTGGTCTGCGGATATGGATCGGTACCAGTCTTTGGCTGGTCCCTCCAAAAGAATTGGAAGCACTAAAAGGCGTTCTTCATTTGGCAGTTGCATAAGGTTTGCAACCTCATCAAATTGTTCAAGGAACAGGGGCACACTGTCTTGGTTACCCTTGAACCGCTTAAAATGGTTTAACACAGAAGGGAGCATTCTACCTGTTGCTGTCTGTGAGTGAGACATGCTGTCTTGTTGTTGTATTTCTTGTTCCTCTTGTTGTTGCTCGTGTTGTTGTTGTTGTTGCTCTTGCTCCTGCTGAAGCTGTTGGCTTCTAGTGAGGATGCTTGGACCTGTCATATGTGTGAGCTGCTCTTAAAGTCCGGCTCTCCACCAATTTAGTAGAGCTTCTTGATTGGGGAATTAAGCTCTTGTCCGGGATCTGAGCAGAAATGAAAACACACTATGGAATAGCTGATAGATCGAAAAACTCGTACCAGAGATTCCATAGTTCATATTCTCATTTCTGCTCTTCAGTGATTGGTCGAGAATAAAGGGGTGTGGCTTTTGCACCCGCTATGGCACCCGGTGTCATAACACGCACTACTCCGTTACGTGTGGTAATTAACAAGTTATGTCACCAACTGCTTAACTGCGAAATAATGCCAACGCTTGATTAGCGTGCAACAATGACTTGTTACATAGGCGAAAGCCATTAATGTTATCATAAAAGGTTCTGAGATATGTCAGCGTGATGCGGTGCGAATTAGTTGCGCAATGTATCAATGGTTCCCGTAGTCGGCTTATTAATTACTGATTATCTTGATACCGCCTGTGGCTTGGTCTATTCAAAAGTATTTGTTTTTCGCCGACGGCTAGAAATTGAATGTAGACTGTTTGTATTACCATCTGATTATCGCGTTATGTCACAATGCGAATTATACGACATTGTTTTGTATGGAAACCAGATGTCGTGACATGCATTAGTTAGATTCAATAATTGTGACGAGAATTATATTCTGTTGCAGTAAAATAATTGTACCAAATATCGAGGCATGAAAATGTTATTTGGTATGGCAAAATATTAACTCTGACAGGTGGCCCAGGTGGGTTTCATTATCTGACATTTGAAACAAACAATTGAAGCTGTACTCAAATTATCAGTGGAATGTGAATACACGTCTCACTGTAACAGTACCTGTGTTGCTCTGGTTGAACCACTTGTCTTAATCAGGTTCAAACATTTGATCGATATAAGTACAAACTACTACTTAATAGTCTTATGTGCAGTTTATTCAGTAACACATTACAATGAAGCCAAAATGTATATACCACCATACAAGTAGTTTATTAGTCACACAACGCCAATGGTGATGAAATAAATGTTATCGATTATAGAGTGAACTCAGATACACCAAGTTAAAATGAAAAACATTACTGAGATAACTAGAGGTGTGACTGTCCCAATGGGACTACGGATACCCCCTGTTTTTAAAATACTAAGATGTTTCACATGTCAGTAAATATTAGTTAAAATAATAAAATAACAGTTCCCATTGCAGGTGTACAACCATAACCCTAATCTTAAACCTATAGACCGAAAAATGTAGGAATAAAAGCTTGGACAAAATTATGTATGTTGCGAAAAAAATTCTAAGTAAAAAAAAGGGAATAACTCCACACAAAAAATGTCGGACAGACGTCATAATCGCAGGTGCACAGGTTCCCATGGTACTAAATATCAGTGCCAAGATTAAAAAACATTGACCGAAAAATGTAGGAATAAAAGCTCGGACAAAATTATGCATGTTGCAAAATAGTTTCTAAGTAAAAAAAGGGGGATAACTCCCCCAAAAAATGTCGGACAGACGTCATAATCGCAGGTGCACAAGTTCCCATGGTACTAAATATCAGTGCCAAGATTAAAAAACATTGACCGACAAATGTTGGAATAAAAGCTCGGACAAAATTATGCATGTTGCAAAATAGTTTCTAAGTCGAAAAAGGGGAGATAACTCCACCAAAAAAAGTCTGACAGACGTCATAATCGCAGGTCCACAGGTTCCCATGGTGGTTGATGTCTGTGCCAAGTTTCACGGAAATTGATCAAAAAACGACTGAGAAAAATTCCGGACAAATTTGTGTCCACGGACGGACGACGAACGACAGACGGACGGACGACGGACGGACAAGCTGACTCCAGTATACCCCCCTAACTTCGTTGCGGGGGTATAACTATCTGAATATATCCACGAGAAGGCACAATAAAGAAACACATACGTTTTTGTCTTTTGCAGGCCTGGCATATCTTGGTACCACATGCAGACCTTCCAGTCAGTCGATCATCGAGGAAGAGATAAACTTCAGGGTGGAAACTATTGCTGCTCATGAACTTGGACACAGGTCAGTGCGACGACTGGTGTAGAGTAGAACGTTATGAAGTTTTATTCCACACCCATTGACGTGAGTCACATGTATTCAACGGAATCCCAGCCATTGAATACATATTAGTGTATACCTCTAGTGGAATACAAGCCGGAACTATTCTTGTTGACGTTGTCGCCAAGAAAGATGACGTACATTACGTCGATCATCCGCTTCCGGTGATCCCCCCACAATTACTGGTTATTTATCAGACTTAAATCACAATAAAGGTAGCTATTGTTACAATTAAGGTGACATTCATGGATTTAACTTATCTGACTGAACGGTGTAGAATAAATACAGAACACAACTTGCATCATAATCTCGAATCTTTTATCGAACTCGTTGCGGACGGCGCAAAGTTATATTTCGCTCGAGCTACGCTCTCGCGAAATATATCATTGCGCCATCCGCAACTCATCGATAAAAGAGTCTCGATTATGATGCGCGTTGTGTTCTGTCTATGTATTCCGGGTGGCCATGCCTCTATACTATAACATTACACATACGATGATTTAACCACGCAGACTATGTCAGTTCTATAATCATCGATAATAGCCATGTTCAGCCACCCGAATGTGTAACGTGTAACGTGTGTTACTATGTTATTGCTATCGATATGAACATAAGCTAATGTTTTGAAATATCGGCCCAACTTGTAGCAGAACGTGTAAACAATAATCCGGTAGTAGAGTCACATGTCTTATCAGAAGATGGGATTATTCATCTTTGCTATACAATGTTAAGATGCTACACGTTTGACACAAACTTCTGAACGAATTGACCTACGCGTAGGCGGAATGGTCACGGGAGTCAGGTGACTTTCGTTGGCAATGGCAACACACATTACACGTTAGTGTAAACATATTTTATTGTATAATAATATCGCAACGGGATTTAGACACAAGTTTTACAACTTACAAATGGTCTCTCTCCCCACATAATTGTATTACACAAAATGAACATAAAATATAATCACACACAAACATTATAATTCATATGTACATCATCTTTTCACTTAATATAATGATATAATCGCGAGTGTGAAATAACGGTGGATATTTCTCTTTAAGGGGGTGGTTCGTGCTGTGGGTCGGTGGCTCAGACGAGTCTTCGCCTTCTATATATGTAGTGATAATACAACATGTTACATTTGCAGCGTAGGTTTGCACATCAAGGTGTTTAATAAAATTTGAACCGCGATGTCGAGGTTATGTATAATTGAACAGCCCTAAATATGTTCCGGTTTTGTGTACTATTCAGGTTAGTATCTCCAAGGAGGAGTTTCTCGAGATTAATAGTACACCAATGGTAGCGAGTTGGTGAAACAACAAACATAGTTGATCTGTGTAAAATGGACAAACAAAAAAATAATGATTTGCTTCTTCGGCCGGGTGACCACAACGACAGACTGGGTTGTCCGATATGAAGTTAGAAACATTACACGTTACACATACGTATGGCTGAACCTGACTATTACAATAGTTCAGAGTAAAAATACAAAAACCAACGGATCATCCTCGACAAAATGTGTACATAATATATTTAACTCTTAATGTGTGTAGGGGCCTCTTCCTGACCAAGTATAAAAAGTTCGCCTTGAGATCTATGTGCAACGTTTGGAAATTGCCGTCGTTTCTCACAGCGACCATAGTTTCGGTCGCATTTGTTTAGTGGTATGGGAATTAAGAATATCCCAAACAAGCAGTGTATTTAAAGAGCTAGGATATGTTTTATACCAAACGAATGGGTGTGAATAGTTCTATATACCAGATTATGCATGGTTGTGAATATAATAGCATCAAGGTCAATTAGGTTTAAACGGTCACCGAGAACAAAATGAAACGCCGTTTCCTGAAACTGAACAACTAGTCAAGGAGCTATTGGTCGATCTTTGCACCACGTGAATCGGAATCACGTTGACCCCGCCAGTTTTTTCGTCATGTTCCCTACTAACTCTTTTCCGGATTCTAACAATAGAAAAGTGGCCACGTAATCAAAATCGAGTCATACCTGTCAAAAGCACAATGTGGGCGATGAATAGTTACCTTAAGATGTACTCCACTCACATTGCATTTCAGTTCGAATCTTTAATCTTATTTAAACCAAAACATGGTATTTGAGATATTCTATTATATATTTTGGAAGATCTGTCTGTGTGTGTGTGTGTGTGTGTGTTCGCGATGGACTCGAAAACTGCCCGACGGATTGAGCCCAAACTTCCTATCTAAGGGTAAAATTCCAGATGAAGTGTCATCGCACCGCTTCTGAGAACGTCAGAGCACCCATTCTCCACTCCCAGTCACAAAAATTACCGCCATTGGCAGGGTGGGTTTAATCGCGTTGATAGTTAAAGAGCGTTCGTATCTGCAGTGTCGTCGATAAAGAGCGTATGTGTGTAATGTGATTCTTGCGTCTGGGTCTGGGCGTGTGCGTGTAAAGACTGTATCCAAACATGAGCGTGTTGTGTTACGTACAACGGGTACCCACAAACGTACCTCTTTTAGGGACGGGTACGATCACGGGACGGGTACCATCATTTAAAGGCAGAATTAAAAAGGCAGAATTAACTCAAATTAAATTAAAAAATTAACGGATTTCGACGAACTTTTATACCTAGGGATATTTTTTATCGGAGGAGTGTTTTCGACGGGTCAAATCGTGACCCCGACCTGACCTTGACCTTCAAAATGGTCAATTCAAGGTCAAAGCCCGGACGAAGTCGGGTCACCTGCTAGTATATATATAATTGTCAAATCAGGCAGCCACTAAAATAATCCGACGACCAGGGAGGCAAAATTGCCTGCCGGCACGCCAATAATGTCACTATATTGCCTGCCGACACGCCAATAATGTCACTATATTGCCTGCGGACACGCCAATAATGTCACTATATTGCCTGCCGACACGCCAATAATGTGATTATATTGCTTGAGTTTAACCCACTGGTTTAACTGTTTAACAATGTTCGACTTCCTACATGTACATGTACTCGGTAAAATGTGTGTCATCGCTAATAGAAAGTTTTTAGTTTTTGGTGTTGTTAATAAAGAGAGTTGTTGGTCGTTCAGGTTAACATGGGATATGTGTTTTGTACACATATAAAACTTATGTTTGCGTCATAACAATTATGTACCAATCGGTATGTTCTATAAGGGTTTAGCGGCCATTATGTTCTTAAAATAACACAACATATGCTCAATACTCAACCATAACCACACTAAGAGAACATTGGTTAAACTGGCGCCATGTTGTCCGCCGACTATTCCAACTAGGGTTTGTTATCAACAGCAATTACTGTTACTTCATGTTTTATTCCAAAGAAAGAGCTGGTAAGAATTGCAAACTGAATCACTCGATCTGGTCCAGTCTGGTTTTAATAATTTAAAGTACACAAGGCCATTCAAACAAAAATGTCGCGGTTTGAAAATTAGTGCCAATACTCGGCGTGCATCATTAAGAATATGTGAAGATATCTGAATATATGCAATCATGTTTATAATCTGGGACATTCCCCAGTTATTACAAAGCTTTCATTCAGTTTCATTACCACTACTGCTTTCGTTAATGACGCAGGATACCAAGAGGGAGTCTATATATTATACTTATGTTCTGCCTGGCCAGCCAATTGTCTTATGTTAACAAAAGCAAAACAATATACTGAGTAAGATTTACAAAAACAATAATAGCTTACTATGAAACAAAATGGCTGGTCTTTCTTGTTCTTTTGATATGATTAACAATTGTGATCGACCTCATTATTTCTATAAATACGCAAGCTACGCTCTTGTCCTGGTATAATCTTACAATGGCCCCGAATGATCAAAGTTACTGATTAAAATTACAAAAAATGGGTTACATTTGGGGTTCCATTGATTTTGCGTGCTTAAGTTAAGGGATCTTGTCCAAACCCATCACCACAAAGAAGTGCAATCGCATATGTAACCCTTTCTTCTCATGAATCGGTAATTGGCAACTGGCCGTCTGGCTATGCTATTGTCCTTACAGCTGTAACGGTCTACACATATGTACTGACTTATGCATATATATATATATGCATATTAAAGGCATATAACGACTCTGACACTGAATGCCTATTAAAATATGATAAACCAGCTGAAAATAACCATATTTTTGTGTACATATCTTGAACAAAGAAAAATATTACATATGCTATTTTTTCGGTTTATAGAAAGACACCTACCCCCTTTCAACATTAGTTTTTAGTGAATTTCACAAATGTTATCACCTATTGGGGGCGGGCGAAAACTACTTTAACAGAGTTGACTAGAACACCTGCAAGCTGTTTTAATATAAAACCAAGTAACATTTTGTATTTTGATAAAAATTGCATGATATAGGAGAATATTTGAATGTGTTGGCCTCCAGACACACAGCCGGGGGGACATTGTGTTTCTCACTTTTTAACCGACCCCCGGTCTTGGGATAATGCAGCGGAACGCGTTACACGTCTATGCTTGTGGAGATACGTATGCATACTGCGGATGTTCAAATGAGCTGTATACTTATTTGTTTGAACATATTTTATTGGTCATCCCAGAATATAATATTACATAATACTTTGAATACAATAGTATGTAAATGAGCAACTGGGATTGGAGCAAGTTATTACCGTTTACTAAATGCTCCTGTCCCCATATTATTGGGATGCTAATACTTATTGTTTAGGACTGAACACTGAATTTAATTTTGTCAAGACTGCAGTTCAAACGATGAACTGGCCTCATATTTAGCATACTAATTGCTAGCTTTTATGACACTGAAATGATAAAAATAAGCCAATCCATGTATGGAATGCCTGTATATATCATTATGCGACAATCTCTACCACTTTCATTAGTCTTCCAAGTCGTCGCTAAGTATTTCTATTAACACTTGTGAAGATGGGAGCCCCACGCTCGGTCTCGGTCTTATAAGCGGTTGGTTTAACAAAAACAATAGCCACACATATGTGTATATATATATACGAACGTGGACAATATCCACACTGAACAATAGCACAAAACATTAATCGTCAGCAAGAAACATTATGGCCAAACATTTACATGTATAGTTCGTTGTGCCAACAATGCTAGTAACGTGCAATGGGGTACCACGATAAATAAAATAATTGTTGGCACATATAGTCATCTCTTTCAAGGTCAATTACCAAAGTAATATGAGGTGAATAGTACATTGTTGAGGCAAATTATTTCCTTTCTTCTGTATTTTAGTTTGAGTTTGCCGCATGATGGCACGGGTGCAAACACGTGTAGTGCGGCGGATAAATACATAATGGCGTCATCAATAAGTACACAGCGCAGCGACAAAATACTCAATCTCTGGAAGTTTTCGCCATGTTCTCAGAATGAGATGCTAACTTACGTCGACAGCCTAGGATCGTAAGTGCAGTACTATAATTAGTTATTGTTGTTGTGTGTAACAATATAAGGTAAGTGGATGTCTGACTAAGTAGCAGGACTGTCAATGTAATTGACCCCACACCAGAGTCAGAGTGGTACACTTGCAGGAGGACCCGCAGGCCTTTTCGAAAGTCAACTAAGAAGCAAATCAACACGGCTTAAAGCATATCTGCCACAATTATTGTCCACACTTGCAATAATGCGGCACACAATGTACGGGCTATATGATGTATTGATTTATATGTGTATCAAGTCCCACTATACATACGTTATGATGTGTTTTAGTATTCTAATTTCCCCATATATGTGGTAGATAAACGACGATGTCTATCCATTATGCGTTTAGGACGTTTCATGCGAGGGGTGAGCCCCGAGCGTGGAACTTTCTAAGCGTATAATGGACAGACCGAGTTGTTTATCAGGCTTGGGGCAATTACTTGTGAATGTAATTAATTACAATTACAATTACTTCAACATTTTTCAATTACAATTACAATTCCCATTACATATATTTCACAATGTAATTAATTACAATTACTTTGAAATGTAATCCAATTACAATTACAATTACATTTCAGCACATCATTGAAGTAGGAACACTTTTTATTTATATAAACTCTATTTGATAACAAAACGTAAATTTAATACAAGCAAGATGAAATACACAGTGAAGCACACTTGGTACAGAGCAGCCAATGTATGTACTTAGTCCAGTATAGGTGTTCGTAGAACTGAGCGAATCATGATTTATAGCTGGCAATTCCAGCGTGTTGCATTGGCAGCTTGTAGTCGGGGTTGATCTTCTAGAAATTGGAATGATATCAGAGATTTATTAACTTTGCTAACTATCTTCAATGCTTTGGAATTCTTGACCGATGTTTTTGCATACTGAAAGATCCTAGTAGGTTGTTGATCAATTGCTGATGGTGCTTGTGTGACTGTGGATTCATAGACATCTTGATGTTTTCGCTATAAAATGAAAATAATAGAGTATTTTAGTAACACACATGTATCCATCATTTAATTATTAAGGGAATAGGACTATCTCAGTAAGTCAGACACACAGCCAGGCCAATTGTAAAGGACAATGAGATAATCAACACTCTGATTGTTAATTAGAGTCATAAACTTAATTAGCCTTTGTGGCCACCAGCTTACTGGTAACACAATGCCTCCACTAGACAGTGCTAATTGGGGGATTATTGAGGCAGATATCTGTCCCCACTTTGTCATTCAGTTGCAAATTAGAAGGGACAAGAAACAATGCATATACCAATACCACCATATGACTGAAGTTATATGTCAATGGAATTAAACAAATCTAATACATAGAAATGGAAACTTACCTTCAGATGTGTCACAAAATTGGAGGTAACTTTTTTGGAACTGGATATTGTAGTTGGGCAAAGTTTGCACTTCGCTTTCATAGGACACGATGTGTCTTTCTGCAAATTAAAATGCTGCCAGATTTTTTGTAGACATGTTGATAGCATTAACAAAGGTTGGTATGAATTTCAACCATAGCATATATACCATAACAGATGGAGATAATGAAACATGATCATAAGAGTGATATATTATAATGATCTAATGTCAATTATTTGAATTTGGTTTCTCTTTGTATTTATCAAAACAAGCATTCTACCTCAAAGGTTAACCAATGCTTAAGCAAACAAACAGGAGGTGTCAACAGAATTCACCATTGAGACACAGTGGATAAAAATTCAGTGTTGTGACAACATAGTGATAGCCAGTCACCAGTCTTACACTTTGAAATTTGGAGAAAAAAAACATTTGAAGAAACCATTGGATGAATTATGAAAGAGAACTTTGAGAAGAAACAAGTACCTGTGATTTTGAAGTAATTGAAATTAGACCCTAATTACAATGTTTATCTTACTTAAATTAACATCCATACAAATTAAGTTAGATTCGTCAAACAAACACTCATTCATTTGACAACCATCGAGTGACCACGCACACATAACCACGAGCGTGCAGCACTGCAATCGATTAATCTATAGTATGGCTGAAGGGGTCACTCTCACCAAACAATTTGCTGAAGGGTACACAGGATTTTAAAATGTGCTGAAGGGTACACAGGGTTTGTGATCGCCACTAACATCGTTACTTAAACTGTGTTTCTGAAAGTCTGGTGCCCATTAGCAGTTTGTTTTCAGTTCATTTTAATGTTCATTGGAACGTAAACAATTATTCTCTAACAGAAATCATGGCAGATACGAAAACTAAACATCATTTAGAACGACATTTCAAACACTGTGTACCCTTCAGCACATTTTCAAATCCTGTGTACCCTTCAGCACTTATTTTGGTGAGAGTGACTTCTTCAGCTATAGTTTATGGGTGACCTCACCATTGCCACTGTTCAACTCAGTAATTAATCACTATACGCATGTTTGAATTTAACACTTAACATAACACCATTTGAAAATTAGCTGATTTGGTCAGACAATCACTCAGCCATCAAATGTTTACAATAATACATTTGTCCATTTTCTTGAAACGTGACGAAACGTGACAAGTGGTGCATGACAATGCGACACCGCAATTGAAGAGCAATCGGACATGCACTGGTTTGTATCTCATTCATTATTCACTGTAGACAAACGCTGGACCTTGGTTTTCTGTGGATTTTGTTTTTAAACCTGCTATTTTTCGTTTATATACTGGAATTTGATTAGAATATGGAATACGAATTTGGTGAATTATTTCAATGCGCGTTAATAATTTGCAAATGGATTTATTTCGGTAAGTCATGGTTCTTACATATTCGAAAATATCGCCCGTCACAGTCCAAAATCTATTATGCTGTATTTTATGAAAATTACGTTTTCGCTTCACAAGGAGCATGCCATACTTTTTATGTTGTTTACATTCATATATATTCCCGTTTATATATATCGATATTAACGTCTTGGCATATACTGCAATACAGACCCATTGTTTTAATCGAAATATTCCCCAAAACAATATTACGAATTTACGACAAAACAACTTCAATCATCCAAGTTTATATCACATAGAGCAAAATATAAAAAAAATCAAAACCATTTTGAAATATGCAACCATGTTCATAAGCATGAAGCACTCTTATTATAACCATATACACGATTCGATAAAACACTACTGGGTACATTGCACGCATACTATATATTGTATATCGTTTTCATTTGTGAATAAAATAATTATACATACATGTATATGCAAATATATCCGACAGTGAATGTTTAGGCATCGTATATTGGGATGTTTTGAACAAAACCGGAGTATTATGTCTCAGAATTTACCCCATTTTATTGAAATATATGTCTTTAATTGTCTTGTATTTCGAGGAAAATGTTGGTTGTCAACGTATGCGCTTCCAAACATACCACTCAGATAGTGGATCGGGTACAACCTTCCTGAACACGCACAGGTCAGAATCATTTTGCACGGACGCACGCCATGATTATATTTAGAACAGTTTACAGTCTCTCTCACTATACGTTTCCACGTAGTTTGGTTTGGAAAATCACCTAGGTCTAAAAGTTTATCCAGAAAAGAGTAAAATCGGTACGCCCTCAATATATTATTATCTCCGCGACCAATCCAGATGCAGGCCGGTTGCACAAACGTTGCAAATGAGTTTTAACGAGGAAATTTTTCATTGAATCCTGTTTGTGAAATGGATGATTTATAAGGCTACCAATGAAGCACAGTTTAGGTATATGTATTTCCTTCTCCATTGGTAGGATACCTAATAGTCCGAGGGAAAGTTTTGTATTGGTTCGTTTAGGTAGAGACTGGCAGATTTGACACATGTACGCAATGAATGTTCTATGATGGCAATATCAGTCGTCTATTGTAGCGGGATAACCTCACAATCGTACAGTGCTTTCGGTTGAACCAAAGTACTGATTAGGTTGCACATTGTAATCGGCGAAACACGGCTCGGTAGTCTTGTTACCAGCGATGGCCAAGAATGTCTTTCTCATTGTTGACGAAATAACTGAACTATGAGATACATTAGACGTGAACTTTCCTTGTACCTTGTGCACAATCGGTACCCTCTGTTATAGAATCGGAACCAAGCATCCATGTACGTCCACTGCGGTTGTGCAGTTTTCGACTCGTTAAATACCACAGTTTAACTTTTTGTGCACGAGAAACTGAATCTCCATTGGATACTATACTTATAGCATGTGTCGATAATATTGTCCAGACCGTGTTTGTTAGAGATAGATTGGTGATGTCATCTGTAGTAGTTGGTGAGAAACATGATATGATCTGGAATATTATTGTCCCACCGTAAAGCGGCGCTCACTTGATTGAACAGCAGTTAACCTTTTACCCAACAAAATGGCCAAAACCGGCCAAATAAAGCTTCAACAGCCTAAAATATCTTCGGTCTGTCTCAATAGAACCATACAAATATGGATATCATTGGAACCGGCTCCTTGACCACATTGTGATAGTTACAGTTATTCCCTGTGCCAATGCATTCTCTTATATATGCGAGTCGACCATAGGTCGCCTCGCATATATAAGAGAATGCATTGCCTAAAAAAAATCCTTTTTTTAACACTTTTTACCATTTTTTCTTACATTCTTTAACAATTTTATAATTTTTAATGTGTTAAGCCAATGCATTCTCTTATATATGCGAGGCGACCTATGGTCGACTCGCATATATAAGAGAATGCATTGGCACAGGGCCCTTCTGTTGGGTAAAGGGTTAATCCTGGTGTATCAGTATGACTGTGGTCGTTATTACCTATGTTCATAACCTGTGCCACATCAGTATTCATATACAGTTTTCCGATACCAACGTGCACCAGTTTGTATTTCAAGATCATTAGCATTCAAAATCTGCGCATGTGTTGCATTGAGGACGTTCATAGCCCATTTACCTGAAATTAATAAATACTGATTCGGTATGATATGTGAAGTACACTTACTTATTATTTTCAAATCAACCCATTTTTGTTTACGGGTGATGTTGGTATGATGTTTTGGAATCTATTGCTAGGGTTAACCTGTTATTATCACTTTCCAGGTCGACATCAATAGCTGTTCAGCTAGTTTTTCAGATAGTTTCTCTACTCCTTTCGGGCTTAGATGTACACCATGATTTATCTTCATCTTCATCTTACCATGAACAGTCGGTCATTGTCGACAAATTAAAAACCATCACAGGAATTGAAGTGGGTTTTTATATAATTGTTTACTAAATTTGCTGCAGCATTATGGGGTTGCTGTTTACCGCCTGGTAGTTTCCTTCGTTGTATGTGGCATACATCTATAATAGAATTTGGGAAGTTATCTCGCAATCGTTTCTCTGTTTTGTTGAACCAGAATATAACATTCTTGGTGTTCCGAGATATATATTTGGTTCCCAGATGAACAGCTAGGGATTACGTGGTGTCGTCGTATTGTGGACATGGCATCGATGGACGCGAGTCACCGCAGTAATGTTGATTTTACGGTGGTCACCAGGCATCTTAGTTTGTATGGATTGCACTGTCACGTCGTATCCGTCGATCTGATAATTCGAGGGATATCCGTACAATCAATTATCCTAAAGAATTCTCCCTCATTCTAACTCTCCTGTACGATTGCAGGATTAATAAGGACATTGCATCTATAAAAAGCTTATCGTCTACTTCAATATATGTCCATAAAACTGACATAGGTGGCCAAATTCTCAACATCACTAGGTATAACATACCTCCTCCCAAAGTAGAAACCGAATTCCAACAACTGTTCTTTCGCTTCAGAATGATCGAAAGTTCCTTCTCTGTTTCGGCTCGATTGTGTCTCGTAATCCGTTATATGCATTTTCCCTGTTGAATCGACCGCCCCTTTCGCGTGGAACACATATAGTTAAATTTACTGGAGTTGATCATGTGCTATGATTCTTCCGATACGGGTTTATACGATCCTCTCGGAAAATCAGCCGTTTGGAAATAAACTACAGTCTACAGTTAGTAAACACACATAATTTCAAAACACGGCCATCTTGAACTTGAAAAGTATATTTCCCAATTACAGTCATGTCACGATGTCGTTACCGCGATTGGTAGTCCGATACACATCACAGAGGCGTGCCCAATGCACGACACCAATATCAGAGACCCGCTTTCAACGTCCCTGTAAAACAGTGGCCACTTGTTCGTATATGTATATATAGCGTAGAACGCCACACAAATAGGTAAGGACCCTTTGTCAAGATCGACAATTTCCACTAGATTTTGTTATTCTATGGTCGGCAATATCCTACATACTTAACCCCCACTATTCTCTATTCTTTGTATAGTCAATCGTGCGTAGACGGGCACAGATGTGACCCGCCATATCGAATCCAGTCATAAGTCGGGATTTGTTTACCCTGTGCCAATGCATTCTGGGCGGGACCATATAGGTCGCCGCGCATATATAAGAGAATGCATTGGCCTAACAATTTTTTACAATTTTAATAATTTTTTCTTGTATTCTTTAACAATTTTATAATTTCACCCATACAGAGCCCCAGACAAACATGAGCAGACGACACTCTTCTATATGCTTCTATATATGTGTGGGGCTCCCTGCAGGGTAATGGGTGTTTTTTTTATTTTATGTCCTAAAAATTGTAAGAAATATTTATTTAAAAAACATGATAAAAAATTGTTAGGCCAATGCATTCTCTTATTTATGCGAGGCGACCTATGGTCGACTCGCATATATAAGAGAATGCATTGGCACAGGGTAAAAAAAAAATCCCGACTTACGACTGGATTTGATATGTCGGGTCACAGATGTGCTGGACTACCAACAGGAGCCACAAGAGAACCAATTGCGTATTCCCTTTGAACTCCAGTATAAACGTTGTCACAAGCGACAGTTGTGTGGTTCTGACCGAGGTATTGACGATCGTGGCACATGTAAGACACACATTAATTCAATAACCGAGAAAGCCTGGAGAAAAATGAATATGATCAACGCTTTAAATATAGGCTGAGCAGAAAGTCTCTCTCAACAAAAATTATATCACTTTCATTCGACCAATTTTAGAGTATGCCTCCCCCGATTGGGACAATTGTCCGGACTACTTACGAGATGATATTGAAGACATCCAATATGAAATGGCGAGAATAGTTACCGGTGCAACCCGAAGTGTTAGTAATGACAAGTTGATAGATGAGACCGGTTGGGAATACATTGACGATAGACGCAAGCATCATAAATTGATCAAATTCTTCAAAATGAAAACCGGTAGGGCGCCACCTTATATTAGTAATATAGTACCCACAGAAAGTAGCTCACTACAGGACCACAACACTAGAAATACAATAGACCCCCCCTGATAGTAATAATGATTACTATATGCAATCCTTTCTTCCGTCGACTGTCCGTTCGTGGAATGTACTCCTGGCCTATGTTAAAGAAGCAACATCAATAGGCGATTTCAAACGCAATCTTAAACCTGATATATTAAAGCCCAAATACTACTTTTCCAGCTATTCTAGGAGAGCTGAAATATACCAAACCAGGCTGAAATTAAGATGTAGCAATCTTAACAGCGATCTAAAAGATAACCATCTGAAAGACTTGCCTTATTGCATGTGTGGTTGCATTGAAACTAGTAGACATATTTTTTCAGGAATGCGCTCAATATACCTCTCACAGAGAAGAACTTCTTACTACCCTATCTGGTGTAACAATAACTAGTGAATTATTACTATCGGGATCTGAAGAATTATCCTATGAAATTAATAAGCAAATCTTCATGGCAGATAAGAAATTATGAACAAATACGTTTTTTTTCCTTGAAATTTGTTATTATATATCTTTTTGGTTTATTTGAAATTAATTATATGCATGTTCAGATATATAACTACACCTCATACTTTGTACTTTCTGATCTTCTCTCTAAATTCTGACATTATCTTCTGTCCCTCTGTCTCGTCTCCACCTCAGATTTCTTCTTTATGTGGATCTTTTTATGTCTCTATTATTTACCCCTACTTGACCTGCAGTCAAGTAGGGCCGCGCCAATGTCAAGAGATAGGGCTTCAAATAAGCTTATGACTTGTTGCCTAATATCATTTTTCTTCTAACGTTGTACCTATTGTAATTATTTATATGAATGTCCATAGAGGGAAAAATATATAATGTTTAAACTAACACGGTGGATCTAATTCTCCATTTTTTTCATTGATGGTGATGTTTTACAGACTTTTGAAAATGTTTCCACATTTACACCCTGCAAGTGTATTGGACCTTTTAAATCGATGTTTTGCACATTCCGAGACTCGTCGGTTTGTCGAACTGAGGTATACATATACATGTACATTGCTTCGACGAAGAGCTCTGGATTTCAGATCTTGGAACAATATATTTTATGATACGCCATCAGCAATTGCGTTCATAATATTCCTTCTGATATGTTTTAGCGAACAGTTTGCTGACTGGGATTTCGACATCTAAAAAATGCAATTCCAGTTATTGAATACAAGATATACATCACCAGTGATCAGTAATACAATATCATTATTTATTGAACAGGAACAATTGTCTAATAGTGCAAGACAACAATTCTCCTGAGAATTTGACAGCATATAATATTCCGTTCGGAGATAATTTGGACATCCATGAACAGTGTCAGCTGGCGGTTGCCAACGATTCCGGAGCTTGCTTGGTAAGCGACTGTAATGTACCGAAAGAAGGCGACATCACTAACATATTGTTGCAATATCTCACTGAAGTTGGAAACATAGTCACAATCACAACATTTTATGAATTAGACAAGTAGTTAATGCATATATTATGGAATTAATAAAATTCGATCAACCGAATCAAATTGACAGGTTCTTGTTACACGGTTCAATGTCATATACTTGGGCATGCTATACTATTGTGCATCGTATTGTGGAATTGTTTTGAATAAACATATATATTGTTTGGATTGATTTTTATCAAATGTTCAGGCGTCGTGTGTAACACTACTACAGCCAATAAAGCTCAACAATGGCTAATGTATAAATAGGACATACCAGGATAGCAATATATGTTCTGTGTGTATTCGAAGAAATTTCAGAATTGGAATGAGACTTGCAAATTTTTAAATATTTGTTTGAGTAGTCACATTTTAATATCACGTTCTTGTAAAAGTTGGAAATATAATTACACCCATAAAGTAATATGAATCTGGCATATAGTTGTAAAGCGCGACAACAATCTTTCTCAAAATCTCCAAATATATTAACGAAACTCTGCAACACAACCGTAACGCATTCGTTTGGCAACGGTTGTTCACAATTAATTACAGAATTGTATAGTGAAGAAACTAAATAATTAGCAACCAAGGATTTGTTCACACCTGGCGAATATGTACAGCAGTGGTTGAGGAGATTATTCATAGTACGTGAATCACACAAATATATATATTATACCTCATATTATACTATTAGTTGTATGCTGCCCATACAACAAATGGTTGATCAACTTGTATACGTTCGATGCACTGTACCTTCTTAGTTACGATGCCATGATAGTCATCTGCGTCGAATTGCCTACATGTCTACGGTATGTGAGCAAAGTTTTATTCAGTCAGAACATAATCCATATATACCTATAAAAAATTACCATTGCCTATCGATGTCTATTCATGGTTTTTAAACGTGTTTTGTGTATTTACTGGAATTGAAAATGAAATAGTTCACATATTATTTATGTACATTATTCATGGAATTCTGTCACATTCAGGGGAGATGGAAATACTGGTAATTGGCCGCGCAGCTCCAGACAATACATATGTGAATATAAATCTGAATATATTGTGACGTTATGTATTTTGTACTCTAAAATAAAGTATATCCTATCTTCTATTGCATTTCCTTTAGAGCTTGTATAACGGGACGACAGACGGACTATGTTCGGGGCTATACTGTTACAAGGCCGGACGAACAGATCTATGCACTACAATCCTCCCTGGAGATGGAACTCTGTGTGCCGATCACAAGGTAACCTAATGATTTAAAGGGACTCGAGGCAATCGAAGTGGTTCATACAAATAACATTAAAGTATGTAAACAACCACCACAACACATACATGAAAACTATATTGACGTTGTTCTTAATTTCGGTATTAACCCTTTACCCAACAGAAGGGCCCTGTGCCAATGCATTCTCTTATATATGCGAGTCGACCATAGGTCGCCTCGCATATATAAGAGAATGCATTGGCTTAACACATTAAAAATTATAAAATTGTTAAAGAATGTAAGAAAAAATGGTAAAAAGTGTTAAAAAATATTTTTTTTAGGCCAATGCATTCTCTTATATATTCGAGGCGACATATGGTCGACTCGCATATATAAGAGAATGCATTGGCACAGGGCATAACTGTAACTATAACCATGTGGTCAAGGAGCCGGTCCCAATGATATCCATATTTGTATGGTTCTATTGAGACAGACCGAAGATATTTGAGGCTGTTGAAGCTTTATTTGGCCGGTTTTGGCCGTTTTGTTGGGTAAAGGGTTAATAATTATCCAATACTACGATTAAACCACTGTTTATATGTAAACATTAATGTTACAGTGGAATTGTTGACACAAGTCCACTTAATGCAATAAGATATCAAAGTTTAATCAAAACCTGTCGATGAGTATAATGGAAAAGGAAAACTGTTCTGAAAATAATATTCAGACTAAAGTATTTGAACCTACGACATGTTTATCGATATTTATTTGACAAATCACTGTAACAATTGCGTTTACATAACAATGGTATCAACACGCAAACTTTCGTTATTGGAGAGCAATGCATAATAAATAAAAGAACACAGTTTATCTATTTCTCCATGTTATTCTTAGTGGTGATGTTTTACTCAAATTTTACCTGCGACCGTTTCCTTGACATTGACATCGCTCATTTACGCTCATATATGCATGGTTCTGGGCCTCGATCGAACCGACTCAAATTTGGTATGCAGGCCTACTTTGATCCCGAGATCAATATGGGCGGGTCCAATTTCACGTCCGACCGTGTCCTTGACCTCGCTTATATACGCTCATATGGGCATGTTTCTGGAAAAGAAATCCCTAAATAGCCCGGACGAAGTCGGGAACATCAGTTAGTGTTTAATATTTGGCCAAATTACTTGGAGCAATATATACTAGAAAACAGCGTACCACTTAATGTCTGAGTATGGTGATAAAGCTATCTATTCTCGAATTACGTTGGCCACCCGTTGAGTCATTGGCATAGCTCAAAGCTAAGTCACCGTGGTTATCATGGTGACAGTATGATTGGCGAATACAATGCCTACACTGTATGATAAGTAACTGCAGTAAGGTATCGCATACATTTGAAGTGGCTGCGACTAGATGCAGGCGACTGCCGATATGATCATCATCATTTACTGATTGATTAATTAGGGCTTACCGTCATTTCTGCCAAAAACTATCGCAACGATAACACTGTATATAAAGCAGGCAGTTGATAAGACTACAACAACGAGTTATGTACCAATAAAAGAACACACAGTGACATGTTGAATATATATACAAGAACTGGCCAGCATGCAAACATGTAATATATATATATATATATATATATATATATATATATATCTTTATTTTCTCCAATTCAGGAGAGTATAACTGAACAAACACAAACATACATGGAATAAGCAATAAATATTTACAGACTAACATGTAATGAAATGCAAACATGTAATATAATACGCATAACATCAGCACAAGAATATATGTGGAATACATAATCAACACAAGTAATCAAATAAAATTCACCATATCTTCACTTAAAAACATGTAGATCAGTTTCTAATATCGGATTCTATAGTGACACGATATTTATGATATCTTATTAATCTGACTAGAGCCTTTATCATTGCTTCAAATGACTGTCGGTGTGTGACACAGATTATCGTTCATCTCCCACCTGGAATCTTCGATCCACAAATACTGTTTGGCGTCGTTCAAAGTTGAACGTTTCTCTTGAAGTGAAACATCGCGACAAACTTAGCCAACTCAAATAATATCAACAAGTTCTGAGAATCAATATGCTTGAGAGATTTTGGCGATTGTTTTGGAGCAACATTTTCAGCATGAGTAGAATATTTTGGAACAACTGGCATTGCCCAGCTATAGTAGATTGTTCTGGAGCAACTGTCAGTAGATGTCCTTCGCCTGTGATGTAGGTTATGGAACCGGAAAACAGCATTGCAGATATAAAGAGAATGCACTGGCTTATAAGGTCAAGACAAATATTGTTAGGCCAATGTATTATATTATATATGCGATGGTTTACTATGTGATACTCGCATATATAAGATAATGCCTTGGCACAGTGTTTTCGAAAAAGAACAGGAAGCTCGTCACAAACAAACAAACAAACAGCGTCAGCTTGAACTTTCTTCGAGGGCTCAGGAGATAGGCAGCTACTGGTCCAATCGTGATTGGTTTGAAAAAATTATATTTTCCAGCAATGGTTTGGAGCATTTAATCAAAGAGAAATATAAAGACAGTCTCCTGACATTCGGATCAAGGCTAATATCTCACTAATGAGGATATACATCAGCATATTTGGCACTTCGCGAATCTTCACTTTTATGTGAAATACGTTGATTGTTTAGGTTGAGTTGCCATATAGAACATTTAATAACTATCTAAGCAGGCGCATCTGATAACCCTTAAATTTTCTGACCAAATACTGCTATATGACTCAATAAGTTACCAGTTTCGCCACTGAATATAGCAGCCCGGTACCTCCCCGTAGTGAGCCAGGCGTGGGTAGCACTAGATTCAACACACTCCACAATCATGAATTGCAAAGATACGCGAGACGACATAAATAACACACAGCAGGAAAAATAATACAACCGCTGACATAATTTTTATCTGAAACACCGTGGAGAGGCGTGACTACCTTGTTGACTGGTCAACTCAACTACCCGTATCAGAGCAACTCCGAATCAACATGTACCATGAGCTAAGCCGTACCCGCCGGTCGATGCCTTGTGGGATACGACTGCCATAGTAGCACCATGACTCTCACACCACACCTCATGCGATGCGCCCTACGGTAAACATGGTTCCGCATCTAGGGATTCTTACTCCTTGCAATAGGGCGGGAGGCTTAGTTTTGCCCGGGCTCACAATGGTGACTGATCCATGATTGGGGGTTAAGCTACACCGATTCACTTCTCGTGAACGGCAAACTGTCTGATTACTTACTTTGAATAAACAGACTAATATTCGATAATTGCTCCATATATTACACATTTCATCATTCCACGATAAATAGTTGTATTTGATCAGTTGTATTTTAAATAAGCGACTAACCATTGATCTTTCCGGCATGCACAGTAAGCTGCAATTCGGCATATCTGGAATACTGACCACACAGTCGGTTGCACCTTTTTTACCTGGAATTCATTTCGTGGAAGTGGATCAGGACATCGGAAGATTCGTGGCTGTGTGTGTTTAAGGCCCTTCCGCGCGGCATTTCCGGTGCGGCATTGATGATGTCATGTTATTTTCTATAATCACTCCGCTTATACATATGTTACGTTTTGCTTTAAACTCGTCTTATCTTCTTATTTGTCTTGATTGTTTTGTAACTTTTAAAGTTTGTATTCGGTAATATTGTATCGTGTTTTTCATTTCAATATAGTTACACTGTTTCGGCAGTGATGAACCGGTTTTTGTATACCCGTGAACCACAAATTGCGTCGTACGACTGAACTAACTCAGTTTCTGGTTTGTAGTCCCGTGAGCTCGCAAACCAGAACTGAGTCGGTGTTTACACGCACAAAACAAAACATAATATTCCTTCGATATTTTTGCAGAGATGTGTCGCTGGTGTATGTACGGAATCACCGGGTGCCCCTGCTGCAGGCAAGTGTGTTTATACATGTCAGATAATGTAGCGACGATTCGAGTCGGATACCAATAATGTAGATGATAACGTAGACAATTGTAAACTTTATTTCGAAACGTAACACTTTTACTGTATCGCGCATGTGCAAATGCGCGCGCGCAATAAGTTACACATGAACAAGATAAATCCATAACAGGCAACTATATTGACCTGTGGTGCCGGCAGTGTGGATTGAGGTGATATGTATGAACATGCGACCCATACTGATGCCATTTAACACCATAAAACCACAGTTAGTTTGTTTTACATACCAGCAAATAATGTGACCAGACCCATCAACCCATTATATGAGGTTTTGATGGTCAGACATCGCCTTGCAAAATAGGAAGTTTTAACACGTCTTGAATATTTATCAGCCAAGCAAAAATTCCAATAATCGCCTCTTATAAAGAGTATCCATGTTCACGATCGCGAACTCTTGTGGTGGTTGTCAACTTATCGCTTAGTTAAGTTAGGAAGTGACTTGCACATTGATTGGGGTCATTGGATATTGACCGGAAGAGTAATTAAACAAAGTATGTGAATCCCGAATGAATTAACACGAATTTTGTTTTATTATTCTGCCGGTCAAAACTATTGACCCCAATCGATCTGGAAGTCATTCCTTATAATCATATACCAGTACATTGCAATATAGCATTAATAATTTGAACACTTTTCAAAACTATCAAAATAGTTGTAAGTAACATGTTATTAAAATTCAAACACAGTATCGCAATAACAACACGCACATGCTCGGCTTGAAGTTAGGTGGTTCATAGCTGTTTGTGAAATATACACCACGCGTCGAGCGCGTGTATTTGACCGGCTTGACGTATATCTTCATATCTTTTTTTATGAAGTGTTCAGTTATTGTTTGATGCACATCTGAAACTTCCATGTGGTGATTCATACGGGCGCTAATTGTGTGAATGTAGAGGTTGTGATTATGTATAGAAGATGTTGAGAATATTTCTCAATGCTTTGTTCTTTTCTAATATTTAATGTCAAGATTGCTAACATACGTTAGTATCTAGTTGGTCTAATTATACATTGATTAGCAATGCAACTCTGACTGTAACAGTACTGTTTACATAACAAATTTTTATGGGAAATCTTGTCATAGGACAGTTATTAATAATGAAAAATAGATCATTGTAGATAATGCATTGGGATAAATGTCACTGCGCATGGCTGCTGTATATCGTAATTATAATCGTCTTCAAAATATCTGGGAATAAATGTTTTTCGTTCCACATGAATTTATAACTACGACTAGTTAAATGCAGTCGTAACTCTATCCGTGAGTTGCAAAACCACCATAAGACCAAGGAGCAAAAACGAATAGTGATGTTTCCGGTCATGGAAGGAAAAAATAGTATGTTTGGGCGGGCATAAATATATTTTTTAAATATATTTTTCTGAATTTCTGTATATATGCTCTTTGCACAACCGATGATATAACAGGACACATCGAGCACTTTGGTTGATTGCTTGGTATTTAATATCGCTTTCAGCAACTGAGGCCATATCACGACATTGGCTGTTTTAGTGGTGGAGGAAATCCGCACACTTACGGCTAATCTAACAGTTATTTCAATTGGTTGATAAACTCGTCGACCATGTGCGGCAAACCACCGACCATCGGCGAGTAACTGGCAACTCCAACAGATAACGATTTCGAGTTAAAAATTCCACGATGGAAACATGTGGATTTGAAAACTCATCGCCAGCGCTGGAGGGCGAAACGGCTTGGAATTGTACCCCTAACTGATTGAGCCATCGAGCCCCCCCCCCCCCCCCCCAGTGAGCACATTACTGTGGATTTGTATTGTTAGGGATAAATAAGCCCTGTCATTAATTTTGTACCCCGACTTCCAGTGAAAGATATGCAGATCGGCCACTGTTTAGCACTGTTTAGCACTATTTTACAAGGGTTAGAGATTGATAAACGTTATTTGATGTTGTTTCGGTTTGTGTGTTTGTTCACGGTGTCGATACAGTTACTAGGGGCGGACGTCTGAACAAGGGGCGGACGGGTCACCATTTTGGTGTGTACAGTCGAACAATAAAATAAGAGGGTTGTATCTAGGTCAATATGACCGCTTTCTCATATTCCTCTTCAAGTAAAAAGCTACGCAATACAACCACTGCCTTCATAACTGAACTAGGTTGTACATTGTCAGTGTTGATTCATCTTTGAAAGCAGTAAGTGCTCATTAAGTCAATCACATATAAATGGTCGCAATACGTATACCGACATGTGCGTATTCGATGCATGGCTCTGGTATTATTCGAAACCGATTTCATGATGATAATCAACGCAGCATCAAAATGAGTGGGTAGCACCACACCGGGCCTCCGGACTAGAAGGAAAATACTAGTATGAAGGGTCGACTGGTAACCGAGAGTGACCCCTCGGCTATCTCTTAGTCAACAAAGGATATAGAATAGTAAATGACTCATAATTATGTCGCTATATATATAATTTTTCACGGGATATGTGCATAAAACAGGTGTGTGCATATCATGATGGAAAATGAACGTAGCTGCAAAGCATATGAAATATATGGGGTGGTTTATGGTCCTGTTGCCCAATTTATACAAATACAGGTTTCCTCGTCCATCATGATACAAGATTTGTGAGGCATGATCCAGGAGCGGTTTACAGAAATTTGGAAAAGATTTGGAACATACATACCAAAGTAAAGTTAAATAGCCAAAATAGATCATTGTGAACGTTAACAAGAGTTCCCATATTTTGGAAAGGCTGAAATGACACCGGAAGCGTCATCAGTTGCTAGAGCTTGATTCATGACTTCCTAAACGGTTGCGGTTTATTTTCCATCTCGATTCAACTAACTCACTCGAGTCACTGTGCTATTCGCGGCGGAAGTGCGTACAAGTGCATCATGATTCCATGTGTCTTACCCGTGTAGCTGGGATTAGTGTAGTATGACATGATCAACGTCACAATGAACACAAAATAATATTACAACGTCATTAATCAACGGGCGTACTTGATTCGCGACTCCGGCAATCTTCGGAAATCATCTCAGACTCACGAGTCACGACACTATTCAATGCAGTCCCCAACTACATTCCACGTCCATTCCATTGAAATCATATAGTAAATAGTAATTCGGCACATCTATTAATTTCCCAACTTGAATCATCTAAATTTACAAATTGTCGTGACTCATTGACTATAACTGTGTCCACTTTATTCAGGGTGTTTTATTCAGTCTTCTGCCGCTAGATCAAGCCAATTTGTCAACAGTATAACAACTGGCACAAATCCGAATAGCTAGCACGATTACGTTTTTATTCTATATGATTTCCGAATCAATTATGTAGCAAACATTTGTTTTTTCGTCAAAATTGTGCAGAAAGTCATAATTGATATTGCTAACGACGTTCGCGTTAGTTTGTTTCCTCTGCGTAGATGCTAAACGTTACAACACCGAAAATATACGTTTGACAAACAACAGTTTTTGTGGGCACCAAACTATTGTGAATTCGAACAAGGACAATTTAAATTATACGCACTTTCATGTCTCACAAATGAACCGAGTCGATTAATTTATCATACACCATTTTTTCAAGCATGGCTAAAATCTTCTGGTCTTCTATTGGTTAAAATGCGGTCACTTGGAACATGATTGGTTAAAAAGTTTGCTCCCAATTATGGTGGAAGAATTGGGAGCTGTGCTCGTATATAGTTGGTAACATATGCCCCTATTCAGCGGCAATATGACCAAAATCTGCCCCCTTCCTACCCTGCCCATCGCATGTGTTTTCTGTTTATCGCACCCATTCGGACTAATTGCAAGAATAGCGGGGGTGTCCATTCTCTGACGAAGCGTGAAATTCTTATATCTGAGTTGACATTTTTAGTGTAATAGGCGTATAATTGTTGTCCTTAATTGAATATATATGAAACACCGTATATCTGCATTTATGATACTTGTATTCATAGTATTATGATTGCTTGGTAACACATTACATGCTGCGTGAAACTATGCGAAGTAAATTGTTACTTGACTTTACACCAACAGGTTGCATGGGGGACTGGTATGTGACATACTGCACGAACTTGTCACCCGGAGGCTGTTACAATAACTATTACAGATGTTGTAAAACATGCGATACACTCAAGAACTCATCTCTTCCGGCGGGTAAGCATGTGATGCATCGCGTAATTTATTTTTTAAAACGTTAATAAGTCCGTGTGGGCCTGCACTATATAATCGTATTTGAGTTTGGGTTGACAACGTATATGACGTAAACGCCACACGTATGTCATAGATAGTTTGGTTTGGATTATTTGTATAACAAACTGATAACCATGGATAGCTAAATCATACTTCAAAAGTATTTTGCATATTTCATTTGGGAAAGATTGTGAGTGACAAATCCTCTCAATTAGCAATTCGCTTAATCTCAAGATGAATACCTGAGTGTATAATATGTACCGACTGGAAGTCCCTGTGAGTTTTAGACAGAAACGGGTGT
Organism: Siphonodentalium dalli; assembly: GCA_032622095.1. Taxonomy (NCBI): domain Eukaryota; kingdom Metazoa; phylum Mollusca; class Scaphopoda; order Gadilida; family Siphonodentaliidae; genus Siphonodentalium; species Siphonodentalium dalli. Next base: position 281,621,316 of record CP136064.1, on the reverse strand, counting down.
TTCTGAAAGGATTCAGAGTCTGTATATCCAAGTTGCCAAAACATTTCCGAACCATAGAGCACTGTTAGAAAAACCGTGAATATGTAAATTTGACAAAAGCTAGCCGGTGTTATACCACCCGAATAGAGACCTTTGTCGGGGAAAGTAATACCATGTCATCAATCACCAGCTTGATTATATAAATATAATATAAAACATTATAATTAATATACGTGCTCATGCCCTTCCTGCACGCCCCTGGTATAAACGACAGTAATGTGGCGTCTTTAAACCACAGGATTATATTCTGCGCATCACGGAGAAGAATATGGTCGAAGTCGGTTGAAATCGGCGATAAAATATTTGATCAATTGTGGTGTCTCCCCACCATATCCCTGACTCTTTGATTATGTGTAAGTTTAGTGGAAATCGGCGACAATTATGTCAAATTGTGATGCCCTCTCCACTGTTATGTCCACGCCATCAACAGTGTCACTTTTGAACATGCACACATATCGTAAAGAGTTATCCATTTTAGACCCAGTTTGAGACATCTAGATGGTCCCGCGTTAATTCAAACAGACACAAATCCGTAAATATTTATTATAATATTATTCTATATTTATTAGCAATTATTTATGTATCAAGTGCTGGCTGTGGGCGATAAAGCGCCCAAATTGGCAATTAAAATGGATATTAAACTTTCTCAACATGCTGTTAAAAAATATTGAGTCTCGCGAATGCTTTTTCTCTGTTAGATGGCTAACTACATGTATACTATAAGCTTACATTAGATAATGAACACTTGTGTCAATCAAGTTATTCTCAATAGTCAATGATCAAGGTGGTTCCTGATGTTGCCCAGATAGAATATTTCAGTTTTAATGGACGGTAGTGTCCTCCCTAAACATTGGAATTCCCGCGTTCTTGATGGTGATTCGGTTCACCTACATTGAACAAATTGAGAACGACCCGTAATATACTCCGCAGAACCACATGTCCCCTGGAGTACCTACGTAGGTACAATACGTGTCCCGTGCGGATTGCCTACATGTTGGTACTCTGGAGTACCTACGTAGGTACAATACGTGTCCCGTGCGGATTGCCTACATGTTGGTACTCTGGAGTACCTGTCTAGTTACTCTGCTGTACCAAATATCCAGGTACTTTGTGTTACATATCTATGTATACTCTGGAGTACATGTCCAGGTACTATCGAATACCGAACATTCAGGTACGATGTGGAGTACATGTCCAGGTAGTCTGGGGTACCTTTCCGGGTACCCTTGATTACCAAATATCCAGGTACTATGTCGAGAGCCTTCCCCGCGTACTTTTGAGTTAAAGTGGAGTACCTACCATTGTACTCCGGAGTACTTGTCCAAGAACCCAGCCCTCGCAGTTATGAACAATTTCCCACGGAAAATTTAATGATGTAGCATGTTAAATTCCAAATGTGCCACGGCGTTTCCCATCACATTGGTTATTTCCGCGGCTAAATTCTGAATATCCTATACTATGTGGATACCTAATTGGGATATCATGCTTTTCACCAGGTCGGACGAATATAGAAATGGAGGCACTAAACCTTTAGTCCAGGAGATATTGGTCGACCTCTGCACCCCCCCCCAGGACTTAACTTCACCCCACTAATTTTCTTCCTTAAGGTCTCCTCTAATTTTTTTCACTTGTTAACAAGAAAAAAAAGTGGCCGCAGAGACTCCAGACAAGATGGCGTCCATCATGGCGGCCATTTTTTTTAAATGCACGAGGTCTCTATGATCGCCATTATAGTAAAGATGATAGCACATGCGGTCTTGTTTTCCGCTCGATTCGTTATGCTAATATACAACCCTTACAAATTAGCCAAAAATCCGACACCAGTATCCTATATGGCGGCCAAGATGGCCGCCGAAATGTGAAAATATGGCTATTTTTCTGACATGTTACCACCTTTCGTTTGTCTCTGTGGGAAAATGTTAGAATTTTTGCGTCATATTATACATTTATCATGGCGAACACATGGGGACCATAATATGCATTCATTGCGGGATATATTTGTCCGATATCACGTTTTCCCAAATGCCGGTATCATAGGTCAAAGCCGAATCTCCGTTAATAACGCGATGTTATGTTTCGAATCAATGATTGCTATTGCTATTATAACACCACCCATGCATATATATTTGCAGGAGATACTCGAGCTAGGATTCCTCTTATACCTGAGTTGAGGAATATTTACCCAAATCCAAGATGGCGGCCAAAATGGCCACCAGAAATAAAAAATCGCCGAAAATCGCTGATTTTAACATCAGTGAGCATTATTGTCATGATAACTCCACACCTGCTTACTATTGTAAGTTGGGAACACTTAGGCGAAGAACTTTCCTTGTACCGTATCCAAATAAAAGTCCCCCAAATATAAAATGGCGCCCACAATGGCGGACAGATTTTGAAAAATCACCGAAATTCCCTCATATTCACATCATTGGGCATTATTGTCGAGACAACTCCATCCATGCGTACAGTTGAGTTGGAAATACTGAGGTGAAGTAATTACCTTACATCTCATGCAAGAAATGGTTTTCCAAATCAAAGATGGCGGCCAAAATGGCGACCGAAATTTGAAAACAGCCTACATTCCTTTACTTTCTTAGGATGGGCGTTATTGTTTCGCGATTTCTACCCACCATTACATGTTGATATGTATGAATTATCCATTAGGGGTTGGCAAGTGATACCCACAGTCAATATGGCGGCCAAACTGGCGGGCAGAAATTGAAAAGAAGCCGATATTATCACATACTAATTTCAACTTTTTGTCATAATATTGATTTGTATAAACGAAACGGTACATAATATAAGCCATATATTAGTTCCAATCTAAGTCGTAGCCTTTTGGAAGGATGAAAACCCACAATCGCAATGTGTCATTTCAAAATCCATTCTCCACTAAGGGCTCATACTGGCCGTAACCGTATATAGGTGCGCCGAATAGTCATATAATGACTTCCAAGAATCAAAACAACAGTACCTGAGCTTATTCTGAATTGCCACATTCAGCATTATCTAGACTCGTTTCCGTCTCTTCGTCAGATTAATCTATCTCACTCACAACAACAGTTCACTACTCTTCTTTGTAGGAGTGTGCCACTAATCGGAATGTTTCAAACAATACATATGCCGGTGTCCAGCTCACGTGTTGGTTTCGAAAGCTTGGAATTATTAGCGAGCTTCATTCGTGGTATAGCTTATGGTATAATTCAGATGCTACATACGGGGTATATGCGTCATCTTGTGCGATACACTATAAAGGTATTCGGTCGATGCGTATATACTAGGTTTCAGAAGGACCTATCTATCTGCGTATTGTCAGCTTTGGTGACCTAATGGGGATAACAACGTGTACACCTGGTGATCTTCCCAAACAGCCACTTCTCAATATATGGTTCATCAATTCACATACTCATCTAATGCACTGACGTACCCGGACAACTTCTGTATATGGCTTCGAATGTTGAAAGCCCGACATCTGACGGATGCATTTCTGCTAAGGCGTAGAAGACCATAATGCATAATATACCCAAACTCCTTGAACATGATCATAAGAACAAGCTTGTTGGCGTCCAGCAATCGTCTCACCGAACAGATCCAAGCAGATGATAACAATACACACGGTGCTTGTTTGTGGGTATGTGTCATGATAGTGGAAATGAAATTGGACCATGACTGCACCGCCCCTTATTTTGTTATGTTTTAGATTCAGACAGGATCTCATGTGTGGCTTTGCTTTCCTTGTATGCTAAGATTGTATGTTCCCATCCGTTTGGAAGCCGTTCTTAAACAACTGGACCAGGAGTATGCCATTGGCTACTGCTGTATAAGCCCCACCAAGACTGGGGCGTAGTCTTAAAGGCGATACCTTTGCTAGTTGGTTGATATGGCATACTCACGTTGGGTGGTATGGTTCAAGAAAGTACAAATGCCATCAACAAAAGGGTGAAATGTTCAACGCGAAGAACATCCAGAGAAATGTTACGTTGATGAGCTCTTGCATTCAGTTCAACAAACGTTGGTACACCAAGTGATTTCTTGGTAACATCACCAATGCGACCATTATCCTGCATGAGACATTAACTACTATATTCTAAAGTTATATATATATAAAGCTATATGATCATAAAGGTCGCGTTCCCCAACGGCCACAGCCATTGCCATCGAGACTGTAAATTGTTCTTTAAATACATAGTGAAATAAATGCACCACAGTTCCTGACATTTTCTTGAATAATACCGCCCACATACTGACACTAACCCCGAGAGAGGATAACAAAACACGCATACATTCATGCTATAAAGACATTATCCTTTAGTCCATCCGACTGTTTTGAGGGAGGCTAGCATATTATCCAGACAAAAGTGTACGTAGTTGAATCAGAAAGGCTTCGAAACGGATGTGGAATACAACCTTACCACACCAAATAAAACCGACACGCATGACATTCGATATCTTAAACATGCACCAGGTGTAGGGTGGTGTATACAGGTTACAAACAACTAATTATATAGAGTTACTTTTCTTGAATTTGTGTAGGGAAACTCGAGTCAGCATAAAAAAATTCTGGCTGCTGATTGGTTGATTATCACTGAGGGAAATATCCCTAATCGGGAACAGAAAATCATAGCCTACGTAAATATGGCGATCGTGTATGTTTAGATGTCCAGGAAGAGTCTGGTGCCGTCCAGAAGTTACGGAAGGGGTCTGGGTATTTTTATGCTGCTGATTTTTTTGCAGTAAATGGGGTAGTTGTGGAAATGCAAGATTATCGTTTGAAAAAAATACCGAAAAGGGCGCGTTTGTTGTCACATACTGGTGCAGAGGATGACGTTCTAAGGGAAAATTGACCACTAGAAGTTCAACTAGGTCAAAGCCATGGCCGACGGGACTTTTAGTTAACACTGTCGCCTATGGAAAATAATTAGTTGTGGGTAACCTATAGGCAAAAAAATCACATTTTTCAAATATCGTTCAGGGCAGCGAATTTAGGAACACTGATAAACAAAGACACACTCGTTTTGTTGAGTTATTATATTTTCACGCCCTACAGACCCATTTTCAGATTATGCGAGACATTTATTAACCCTCTGTCGCCGGAACTTCAACTTTTTCCGGAGGCGAAATTTTCTGAAAATCATCCATTTTGTGCATATGGGTGGACCTTTAATGTTCAAAATAGCACGGTCGAGGTGATGGAAGTTTCTCTGATAGAAATTCGACTCAAACTCCTGAAAAGTACTGAAATTTAAAGGGACATCCGCCTATCATTGAACCAAACCATCATCGGATGGTGAAATTTTGAGGGGGGGGGTCTATTTCAAATGCAATTAAACATTGTATTGTTCAAAATTAGATAAATTCCTTAAAACGTATGGTAGATGTACGTGACTAGTTTTCAAAACTTATACATATTACTTTCTATCGTGTGCGTTATGCACGCGAGTCGGTTTTTACAAATTAAATTATGATGAAAAACCCTGAATTTGGGGTGTGGTCACATTTGTGGTCATAATATCCCCACTAGTGAGTGGATGGACATGGGACATGCGACACTGTGCAGTATATATGTCTATGACAAGCCTAACATGAGACATTAGTATCTTTTCTACTAAACTGCGCTTCCAGATTTATCAGGATTCTATTACTGGTGTTATTTCTTACCCCAAAAAAATTGTTAATTTTAAAACGGGGTATGTGGGTTAAATGACCGCTGGGAGATAATAGGATGTCCAATAACTCCTATATTTCTATTGTATCACGGTAAAGCTTTTTTTGTAAAATTGGCGCGGTTTACACGATCAAACTTCAATTTTCTTTTCAAATATAGGTTACAAACAACTAATTATATAGAGTTACTTTTCTTGAATTTGTGTAGGGAAACTCGAGTCAGCATAAAAAAAAATTCTGGCTGCTGATTGGTTGATTATCACTGAGGGAAATATCCCTAATCGGGAACAGAAAATCATAGCCTACGTAAATATGGCGATCGTGTATGTTTAGATGTCCAGGAAGAGTCTGGTGCCGTCCAGAGGTTACGGAAGGGGTCTGGGTATTTTTATGCTGCTGATTTTTTTGCAGTAAATGGGGTAGTTGTGGAAATGCAAGATTATCGTTTGAAAAAAATACCGAAAAGGGCGCGTTTGTTGTCACATACTGGTGCAGAGGATGACGTTCTAAGGGAAAATTGACCACTAGAAGTTCAACTAGGTCAAAGCCATGGCCGACGGGACTTTTAGTTAACACTGTCGCCTATGGAAAATAATTAGTTGTGGGTAACCTATAGGCAAAAAAATCACATTTTTCAAATATCGTTCAGGGCAGCGAATTTAGGAACACTGATAAACAAAGACACACTCGTTTTGTTGAGTTATTATATTTTCACGCCCTACAGACCCATTTTCAGATTATGCGAGACATTTATTAACCCTCTGTCGCCGGAACTTCAACTTTTTCCGGAGGCGAAATTTTCTGAAAATCATCCATTTTGTGCATATGGGTGGACCTTTAATGTTCAAAATAGCACGGTCGAGGTGATGGAAGTTTCTCTGATAGAAATTCGACTCAAACTCCTGAAAAGTACTGAAATTTAAAGGGACATCCGCCTATCATTGAACCAAACCATCATCGGATGGTGAAATTTTGAGGGGGGGGGGGTCTATTTCAAATGCAATTAAACATTGTATTGTTCAAAATTAGATAAATTCCTTAAAAAGTATGGTAGATGTACGTGACTAGTTTTCAAAACTTATACATATTACTTTCTATCGTGTGCGTTATGCACGCGAGTCGGTTTTTACAAATTAAATTATGATGAAAAACCCTGAATTTGGGGTGTGGTCACATTTGTGGTCATAATATCCCCACTAGTGAGTGGATGGACATGGGACATGCGACACTGTGCAGTATATATGTCTATGACAAGCCTAACATGAGACATTAGTATCTTTTCTACTAAACTGCGCTTCCAGATTTATCAGGATTCTATTACTGGTGTTATTTCTTACCCCAAAAAAATTGTTAATTTTAAAACGGGGTATGTGGGTTAAATGACCGCTGGGAGATAATAGGATGTCCAATAACTCCTATATTTCTATTGTATCACGGTAAAGCTTTTTTTGTAAAATTGGCGCGGTTTACACGATCAAACTTCAATTTTCTTTTCAAATATAGGTTACAAACAACTAATTATATAGAGTTACTTTTCTTGAATTTGTGTAGGGAAACTCGAGTCAGCATTAAAAAAAATTCTGGCTGCTGATTGGTTGATTATCACTGAGGGAAATATCCCTAATCGGGAACAGAAAATCATAGCCTACGTAAATATGGCGATCGTGTATGTTTAGATGTCCAGGAAGAGTCTGGTGCCGTCCAGAAGTTACGGAAGGGGTCTGGGTATTTTTATGCTGCTGATTTTTTTGCAGTAAATGGGGTAGTTGTGGAAATGCAAGATTATCGTTTGAAAAAAATACCGAAAAGGGCGCGTTTGTTGTCACATACTGGTGCAGAGGATGACGTTCTAAGGGAAAATTGACCACTAGAAGTTCAACTAGGTCAAAGCCATGGCCGACGGGACTTTTAGTTAACACTGTCGCCTATGGAAAATAATTAGTTGTGGGTAACCTACAGTGGCCCATTTCATTCCCACTATCATGGCGCATGTCCACAAACTAGCACCGCGAGCATTGTTCTTCTCTGCTGGGAGATATTCGACGAGACAACTGCGGGGCGTCACACAGTTTGCTTCGGATAATGGTCAAGAAGTGTGGGTTGTCTGTACACTAGGGTCTTCTCCTTAGCAGATAGACATCTGTCCAAGGGAATGAGACAGCTAGCAACCTTCGAAACACTGTCGAAGTTGTCCACATATGCCAATGCGTTCGCTGAGTTTGTGAGTTGACGAACCATCTATTGAGAAGTGACTAGCTAACTGGTTCGCCAGGTGTACATGTCGTTATCCCATGGGGTATGAGACACATACATAGAGATGACCTTCTGTAAGCTAGACACCGGAAAATGAATTGTTTGAAACGTTATGATTAGAGGGACCCTACTCCCAGGAAATGGTGAATACTTTGTCGGTGTGAGCGACCTAGATTTATCAGACAAAGAAATGGAAGCTGGTCCAGATAATTATGGACGTGACGTGGCAAATCAGAATCTGTTATCAGGTAACTGTTCTGATATAACTATTCGGCGCACCTATGCTTACGGCCATTATCGGCGCTAAGTGGATACTGGATTTCGAAATGCCACATCGCGATATTAATTGTGGTGTTTCATCTTTCCAGAAGGATACGAGCTATGTTATGCGTTTTGATACATTTTGGTTGAACTAGTAGATGGTCTATGTACAGTTTCGTCCATACATACCGATATTATGACAAAAAGTTGAAATTAATATGTGAAAATATCGATTTCTTTTCAATTTCTAGCCGCCAATTTAGCAGCGATCTTGGCTGTGAGTATCAATTGCCAAACCCTAATGAATACTTCATGTCACTATTCCATATCAACATGTAATGGTGGATAGAAATCGCGAAACAATAACGCCCATCGTAAAAAAGTAAAGGAATGTAGACTTGTTTTCAAATTTCGGTCGGCATTTTGGCCGCCATCTTTGATTTGGAAAACCATTTCTTGCATGAGATGTAAGGTAATTACTTCACCTCAGTATTTCCAACTCAACTGTACGTATGGATGGAGTTGTCTCGACAATAATGCCCAATGATGTAAATATAAGGGAATTTCGGTGATTTTTCAAAATCTGTCCGCCATTGTGGGCGCCATTTTGGATTTGGGGGACTTTTATTTGGATATGGCACAAGGAAAGTTCTTCGCCTAAGTGTTCCCAACTTACAATAGTAAGCAGGTGTGGAGTTGTCATGACAGTAATGCTCACTGATGTTAAAATCAGCGATTTTCGGCGATTTTTTATTTCTGGTGGCCATTTTGGCCGCCATCTTGGATTTGGGTAAATATTCCTCAACTCAGGTATAAGAGGAATCCTAGCTCGAGTATCTCCTGCAAATATATATGCATGGGTGTTGTTATAATAGCAATAACATTCATTGATTCGAAACATTACATCGCGTTATTAACGGAGATTCGGCTTTGACCTATGATACCGGCATTTGGGAAAACGTGATATCGGACAAAAATATCCCGCAATGAATGCATATTATGGTCCCCATGTGTTCGCCAATGACTCCTATATATGATAAATGTATAACATGACGCAAAAATTCTAACATTTTCCCACAGAGACAAACGAAATGTGGTAACATGTCAGAAAAATAGCATATTTTCATATTTCGGCGGCCATCTTGGCCGCCATATTGGATTCTGGTGTCGGATTTTTGGCTAGTGGGGTGAAGTTAAGTCCTGCGGGGGGGGGGGGGGTGCAGAGGTCGACCAATATCTCCTGGACTACTTGAGTTAAGTATAAAACCCCGATCAGGGTTCTTCGAGATCATGTGATAAATAACTGGACGCCCTTGTATATAGTGTAAAATTAAATATTTCACATTATATTACTTTTATTGGTACAGAACGTCGATCGTGTTTTTGTACTTAATTCGGGGTTTAATACCTCGATTTAAGAATGTCCCTAACATGTTCCCTGCACCCGGCGTATAATATGTCTGAATGTCTGAAATAATTCGCAAAATGTCTTAAACGGGTCTGGGTTAACCACTTATCATAGCTATAATAGCACGACTTTTTAAAACAAACTCCATTTCGGAGATACCGAACTCAGATCTCATGCGAATGGAAGGATGTTTTTGTTGTTAATCCTATAATAACAGACCCAATGATTGATCTCACAAAAGACAATCTGGTTATGCTTATTGACGAAAACATGCGTGTTTGATAGCATAACATAGGACAACATAGTTTACTAAATTTGTCAGCTAAATATATTCTCACCCTGATTATGTCCGTTTATTTCAAGTTTGTTGTCTTCCCACAGGTTGTGAGTACGGAGACAGAGCAACCTGGTGTTCAACCCTGACTGCGCCTTATTGTTATCTAAATGACGCTAATTGCTGCGAAACATGCTACAATTTCATCAACCCGAATCTTCCAACAGGTACGCTTTGTGTGCACATTTTAAAACAAAGTCCATTTCGGAGATCCCGATCTCAGATCTCATGCGAATGGAAGGATGTTTTTTTTGTTAAATGCTATATAACATACCCCATGATTGACGCCACACATGACAATCTGGTTATGCTTATTGACGAAAGCATACGTGCTCTGGTTATATCGAGGACACTCGTTATTTAGTTATCATGTCTGACGCATTGCGTCAGAGATTGGCTGGCTACAGTGCACATATCATCGCCACATTATATCACATTTGTATAACAAATTCAACATCGTGAAATTGCTGAGAGTAATGACTAATGTTTGGATAGGCGGTAAACAGAATGTGGTAAATATGCAGTTCAGTCGCTGCTCTGATTCTTAATAAGTTTTGACATTATTCGCTGTTATACTTTTGATTGATCTCGTTTTAGTTGTTATGTTTTGATTAAATCAGCTGACGACTAGCCGAGAAACGCATAAGGGCACCTAAGTGATGTAGTGCGGGAATGTTCACTAACAGGCTGACCATGTGTGTTGATCTGAACATATCCTACACCAAGCTCTCATACACCGTGGCTAACCACTCGTGGCAATCGGTAAGAGACAACACTGGTAGAGATTGATCATACACAAGCATAGCATACGTAACAGCATACGTAAGTATTTACACGTCACTGATACTATTGGTGTGTCGCGCTTCACCAAGTGTCGTGCTTTTTCAGGTACGTGACATTTCATTGAGTCCATTATGTGCATGGTGGTGAGGCCCACTAGATGGCACTTGTAGCGTGCGTTCCATTGACGACATAGGACACCTGACTTACGTGAACATAGACGCTACACATGCACTGTCAAACTAAAGTGTTACCAAAGCTGTAGCGAAGAGGAATATTCATAACTTATTTTTATCCAAAATGAGCGATCACCGCTGTGCAAGCATAAATTTGCCTACGCGGAAAGATCTTAACTTGATTGACGTCAACTATGCGTATCGCTGGACACATTTTGGCACTTGATCTCGACATCCGACTACTATTTAGTTTCGCTAGTTGTTCCCCAATACATATAAATGCGTATGTCTGGTGTCGTAAAATCACCAAACGAAGTAGAACTCGCTGACCGAATGTTTTAACATATGTGCAAACATAATTTAATCATAAGCTGTCAGTACACGGAATGTATACACTAATTGGTTGTCAAATATTTAGCCACTAGGTGGTTGCCCGTCAATAATGACGGGTGACAAACATGATATGCAGGGAAATCGTGTGAATAATTAGTAAATTATTAGTGCACCTTCAAGTAATTTAAAATAAGTATTAGTCAGCTGAGGTACACAACGCGTTTTGCATGACACTCACGAGATAGAATTACCATCTATCTTTTAAGCCGATGGAAAAGGCTCTTTATTGGTAATATTGTTAGGGCCTATTTAAGTCATTTGGGGTCAACGGCACTTATCCCGTGACATTCCTCCGTGTCATGTTACATATACACTGTTAAAACAGAACCGTGAATTTTCACGGAAATTTGCCGGCAATTTGGGGACCGGTAGGACCGTGAATTTTTCACGGTCTTTCCGTTAAAAAAATTACAGCCAATCCGTGAATTTTTCACGGTCTGTCCGTTAAAAAATGTACAGCCAATCCGTGAATTGTTCACGGTCTGTCCGTTCTTGACTTTACAATTGAACCGTATAATTAAACGATTATACCGTTAAACAAATTACAGCAAAACAGTGAATTTTCACGGTCTGCCCGACTATCAGTTACAGCCACACCGTAAAATTCTTAGTATCAGTCTATTCATGTATTGACTTTTGTGGTCATTGATATAGGCCTGATGATTGAAGATTGAAAATCTATTCCTTATAATTTCAAATATATTTAGCAATATTGTAAATTCAACTCCGGACAGATACATTATGTGAAATGCATATGCAACTGGGGGTGGTTTCATACAACTTTAGTAAAGCTGAAAGTGTCTTTGTATGTATTCCATGTGTTATCTAACCTGAAAACGCATTAACTTACGAGATAACTTTCTGTGCACATTTACATGTAGCTTAACTGCAACTATGGTTAATTATGCAGTCCAATTTCACTGCTAATATACATGTATGTATAGTTTGAGTAAGTAAAGAGTGTCAATGGACTCTATTAAATAAAACGCACAGACGGTTATCGCATATAGATTAGCGCGTTTCCAGGATAGAAAACTCTTTGAAAAAAACATACGAAGACAACATCTTTCGCCTTAATAGTAAAATGTAAATATTATGTAGATAAATGACATTTAATGAAACTGATGAACTGATGAATCAGTGACACAACAGTCAACATATTCCTGTATCCATGTACTTGATTACTCCATAACGGTACATATCCAGAAATGTCCACGTCCTGTTGGTCAGCCAATGTATTGACAACAGTATTTCTTCCTGAAAAATCCAGTTCATTTGAAAGAACATCCGCAATATCATTGAACAACTAAATTAAACACCACCGTCCTGCAACTGTCAACTTTATATATCAGACAGTGCATCAGTTGCCATGCTTATAGGAAAGCTAGTTGTCGTCGCTGATTCTTATATTCAAGTCTTTGAACATGTGTCAGAATATCTCAGTCACTTAAATTTCCACAAATTTTGTAACATTATATTCAGTGCATTTCTGTGCCAGTTCCTGTTGAACATTCTCGATTTATTGGAATCAGCTGACACCAGCAAGACTGGAACAGTCTATAATTCACTGGAATATGTTTGAGATGGTGCTACGTGTAATAGACCATAATTGTAGATACCAAATTTCATTGAACCAATCAATGAATCTATTCTTCAGTCACACTCGCGCGCACACACCCTAGTACCGGTACTGGTACTTCAGTTAATATTACACATCAACTTGAGAAGATTGTATGTTGTGTCCAAAGTTTTTTGCAGATACTCGGTCGATGCTAACCTGTGCAAGCTCATTGTAGCTCCTGAAAGAAAGAATAATTCAAAACATTAGTGACTCATTGAATTGCGTCCTAATTATGATTGTTATTAGGGTGACATCTTACCTGCCTGCACATTTTTCTCGATTTTAAAATCATATTATGGTATTGTACCAGAGTACATGTAACTTGATTGTAAGAATAATACCCTACCAATTCAAAGACAACAGTCTTCCGAAATTATACAACATTATTCTCACTGACCCAAACAATGTCACAGTTGGCCATTTGGCTGGTTGGGTCAATCAATGCACATGCACGATGCGCTTCAAATGAGACATGATAGTACGTAATTGAATTACCTCCTCATGGAAAATGGACTTATACACATTTGAGACCAATGTAGAAGTGGTTATTGGTTAATATTCAAGACGTTTGCATCTCAAAATTCACGATTTTTTTTATTTCCGTGTTCCATTCGTGAATACTGAAGTACACGACGAAATGGATGATATATTAAACAGCACGGATGTACACGACGAGATGGATGATATATTAAACTGCACGGATGTACACGACGAGATGGATGATATATTAAACAGCACGGATGTACACGACGAGATGGATGATATATTAAACAGCACGGATTTACACGACGAGATGGATGATATATTAAACAGCACGGATATACACGACGAGATGTGTGATATATTAAACAGCACGGATGTACACGACGAGATGGATGATATATCAAACAGCACGGATGTACACGACGAGATGGATGATAGATTAAACAGCACGGATGTACACGACGAGATGGATGATATATTAAACAGCACGGATGTACACGACGAGATGGATGATATATTAAACAGCACGGATGTACACGACGAGATGGATGATATATTAAACAGCACGGATGTACACGACGAGATGGATGATATATTAAACAGCACGGATGTACACGACGAGATGGATGATATATTAAACAGCACGGATGTACACGACGAGATGGATTATATATTAAACAGCACGGATGTACACGACGAGATGGATGATATATTAAACAGCACGGATGTACACGACGAGATGTGTGATATATTAAACAGCACGGATGTACACGACGAGATGGATGATATATTAAACAGCACGGATGTACACGACGAGATGGGTGATATATTAAACAGCACGGATGTACACGACGAGATGGATGATATATTAAACAGCACGGATGTACACGACGAGATGTGTGATATATTAAACAGCACGGATGTACACGACGAGATGGATGGTATATTAAACAGCACGGATGTACACGACGAGATGTGTGATATATTAAACAGCACGGATGTACACGACGAGATGGATGATATATTTAACAGCGCGGATGTACACGACGAGATGTGTGATATATTAAACAGCACGGATGTACACGACGAGATGGATGATATATTAAACAGCACGGATGTACACGACGAGATGGATGATATATTAAACAGCACGGATGTACACGACGAGATGGATGATATATTAAACAGCACGGATGTACACGACGAGATGTGTGATATATTAAACAGCACGGATGTACACGACGAGATGGATGATATATTAAACAGCACGGATGTACACGACGAGATGTGTGATATATTAAACAGTACGGATGTACACGACGAGATGGATGATATATTAAACAGCACGGATGTACACGACGAGATGTGTGATATATTAAACAGCACGGATGTACACGACGAGATGGATGATATATTAAACAGCACGGATGTACACGACGAGATGGATGATATATTAAACAGCACGGATGTACACGACGAGATGGATGATATATTAAACAGCACGGATGTACACGACGAGATGGATGATATATTAAACAGCACGGATGTACACGACGAGATGGATGATATATTAAACAGCACGGATGTACACGACGAGATGGATGATATATTAAACAGCACGGATGTACACGACGAGATGTGTGATATATTAAACAGCACGGATGTACACGACGAGATGGATGATATATTAAACAGCACGGATGTACACGACGAGATGTGTGATATATTAAACAGCACGGATGTACACGACGAGATGGATGATATATTAAACAGCACGGATGTACACGACGAGATGGATGATATATTAAACAGCACGGATGTACACGACGAGATGGATGATATATTAAACAGCACGGATGTACACGACGAGATGGATGATATATTAAACAGCACGGATGTACACGACGAGATGGATGATATATTAAACAGCACGGATGTACACGACGAGATGGATGATATATTAAACAGCACGGATGTACACGACGAGATGGATGATATATTAAACAGCACGGATGTACACGACGAGATGGATGATATATTAAACAGCACGGATTTACACGACGAGATGGATGATATATTAAACAGCACGGATGTACACGACGAGATGGATGATATATTAAACAGCACGGATGTACACGACGAGATGGATGATATATTAAACAGCACGGATGTACACGACGAGATGGATGATAGATTAAACAGCACGGATGTACACGACGAGATGGATGATATATTAAACAGCACGGATGTACACGACGAGATGGATGATATATTAAACAGCACGGATGTACACGACGAGATGGATGATATATTAAACAGCACGGATGTACACGACGAGATGGATGATATATTAAACAGCACGGATGTACACGACGAGATGGATGATATATTAAACAGCACGGATGTACACGACGAGATGGATGATATATTAAACAGCACGGATGTACACGACGAGATGGATGATATATTAAACAGCACGGATGTACACGACGAGATGGATGATATATTAAACAGCACGGATGTACACGACGAGATGGATTATATATTAAACAGCACGGATGTACACGACGAGATGGATGATATATTAAACAGCACGGATGTACACGACGAGATGTGTGATATATTAAACAGCACGGATGTACACGACGAGATGGATGATATATTAAACAGCACGGATGTACACGACGAGATGTGTGATATATTAAACAGCACGGATGTACACGACGAGATGGATGATATATTTAACAGCGCGGATGTACACGACGAGATGTGTGATATATTAAACAGCACGGATGTACACGACGAGATGGATGATATATTAAACAGCACGGATGTACACGACGAGATGGATGATATATTAAACAGCACGGATGTACACGACGAGATGGATGATATATTAAACAGCACGGATGTACACGACGAGATGTGTGATATATTAAACAGCACGGATGTACACGACGAGATGGATGATATATTAAACAGCACGGATGTACACGACGAGATGTGTGATATATTAAACAGCACGGATGTACACGACGAGATGGATGATATATTAAACAGCACGGATGTACACGACGAGATGTGTGATATATTAAACAGCACGGATGTACACGACGAGATGGATGATATATTAAACAGCACGGATGTACACGACGAGATGGATGATATATTAAACAGCACGGATGTACACGACGAGATGGATGATATATTAAACAGCACGGATGTACACGACGAGATGGATGATATATTAAACAGCACGGATGTACACGACGAGATGGATGATATATTAAACAGCACGGATGTACACGACGAGATGGATGATATATTAAACAGCACGGATGTACACGACGAGATGGATGATATATTAAACAGCACGGATGTACACGACGAGATGTGTGATATATTAAACAGCACGGATGTACACGACGAGATGGATGATATATTAAACAGCACGGATGTACACGACGAGATGTGTGATATATTAAACAGCACGGATGTGCACGACGAGATGGATGATATATTAAACAGCACGGATGTACACGACGAGATGGATGATATATTAAACAGCACGGATGTACACGACGAGATGGATGATATATTAAACAGCACGGATGTACACGACGAGATGGATGATATATTAAACAGCACGGATGTACACGACGAGATGGATGATATATTAAACAGCACGGATGTACACGACGAGATGGATGATATATTAAACAGCACGGATGTACACGACGAGATGGATGATATATTAAGCAGCACGGATGTACACGACGAGATGGATGATATATTAAACAGCACGGATGTACACGACGAGATGGATTATATATTAAACAGCACGGATGTACACGACGAGATGGATGATATATTAAACAGCACGGATGTACACGACGAGATGGATTATATATTAAACAGCACGGATGTACACGACGAGATGGATGATATATTAAACAGCACGGATGTACACGACGAGATGTGTGATATATTAAACAGCACGGATGTACACGACGAGATGGATGATATATTAAACAGCACGGATGTACACGACGAGATGTGTGATATATTAAACAGCACGGATGTACACGACGAGATGGATGATATATTTAACAGCGCGGATGTACACGACGAGATGTGTGATATATTAAACAGCACGGATGTACACGACGAGATGGATGATATATTAAACAGCACGGATGTACACGACGAGATGGATGATATATTAAACAGCACGGATGTACACGACGAGATGGATGATATGTTAAACAGCACGGATGTACACGACGAGATGTGTGATATATTAAACAGCACGGATGTACACGACGAGATGGATGATATATTAAACAGCACGGATGTACACGACGAGATGTGTGATATATTAAACAGCACGGATGTACACGACGAGATGGATGATATATTAAACAGCACGGATGTACACGACGAGATGTGTGATATATTAAACAGCACGGATGTACACGACGAGATGGATGATATATTAAACAGCACGGATGTACACGACGAGATGGATGATATATTAAACAGCACGGATGTACACGACGAGATGGATGATATATTAAACAGCACGGATGTACACGACGAGATGTGTGATATATTAAACAGCACGGATGTACACGACGAGATGGATGATATATTAAACAGCACGGATGTACACGACGAGATGTGTGATATATTAAACAGTACGGATGTACACGACGAGATGGATGATATATTAAACAGCACGGATGTACACGACGAGATGTGTGATATATTAAACAGCACGGATGTACACGACGAGATGGATGATATATTAAACAGCACGGATGTACACGACGAGATGGATGATATATTAAACAGCACGGATGTACACGACGAGATGGATGATATATTAAACAGCACGGATGTACACGACGAGATGGATGATATATTAAACAGCACGGATGTACACGACGAGATGGATGATATATTAAACAGCACGGATGTACACGACGAGATGGATGATATATTAAACAGCACGGATGTACACGACGAGATGGATGATATATTAAACAGCACGGATGTACACGACGAGATGTGTGATATATTAAACAGCACGGATGTACACGACGAGATGGATGATATATTAAACAGCACGGATGTACACGACGAGATGTGTGATATATTAAACAGCACGGATGTACACGACGAGATGGATGATATATTAAACAGCACGGATGTACACGACGAGATGGATGATATATTAAACAGCACGGATGTACACGACGAGATGGATGATATATTAAACAGCACGGATGTACACGACGAGATGGATGATATATTAAACAGCACGGATGTACACGACGAGATGGATGATATATTAAACAGCACGGATGTACACGACGAGATGGATGATATATTAAACAGCACGGATGTACACGACGAGATGGATGATATATTAAACAGCACGGATGTACACGACGAGATGGATGATATATTAAACAGCACGGATGTACACGACGAGATGGATGATATATTAAACAGCACGGATTTACACGACGAGATGGATGATATATTAAACAGCACGGATATACACGACGAGATGGATGATATATTAAACAGCACGGATGTACACGACGAGATGGATGATATATTAAACAGCACGGATGTACACGACGAGATGGATGATAGATTAAACAGCACGGATGTACACGACGAGATGGATGATATATTAAACAGCACGGATGTACACGACGAGATGGATGATATATTAAACAGCACGGATGTACACGACGAGATGGATGATATATTAAACAGCACGGATGTACACGACGAGATGGATGATATATTAAACAGCACGGATGTACACGACGAGATGGATGATATATTAAACAGCACGGATGTACACGACGAGATGGATGATATATTAAACAGCACGGATGTACACGACGAGATGGATGATATATTAAACAGCACGGATGTACACGACGAGATGGATGATATATTAAACAGCACGGATGTACACGACGAGATGGATTATATATTAAACAGCACGGATGTACACGACGAGATGGATGATATATTAAACAGCACGGATGTACACGACGAGATGTGTGATATATTAAACAGCACGGATGTACACGACGAGATGGATGATATATTAAATAGCACGGATGTACACGACGAGATGTGTGATATATTAAACAGCACGGATGTACACGACGAGATGGATGATATATTTAACAGCGCGGATGTACACGACGAGATGTGTGATATATTAAACAGCACGGATGTACACGACGAGATGGATGATATATTAAACAGCACGGATGTACACGACGAGATGGATGATATATTAAACAGCACGGATGTACACGACGAGATGGATGATATATTAAACAGCACGGATGTACACGACGAGATGTGTGATATATTAAACAGCACGGATGTACACGACGAGATGGATGATATATTAAACAGCACGGATGTACACGACGAGATGTGTGATATATTAAACAGCACGGATGTACACGACGAGATGGATGATATATTAAACAGCACGGATGTACACGACGAGATGTGTGATATATTAAACAGCACGGATGTACACGACGAGATGGATGATATATTAAACAGCACGGATGTACACGACGAGATGGATGATATATTAAACAGCACGGATGTACACGACGAGATGGATGATATATTAAACAGCACGGATGTACACGACGAGATGGATGATATATTAAACAGCACGGATGTACACGACGAGATGGATGATATATTAAACAGCACGGATGTACACGACGAGATGGATGATATATTAAACAGCACGGATGTACACGACGAGATGGATGATATATTAAACAGCACGGATGTACACGACGAGATGTGTGATATATTAAACAGCACGGATGTACACGACGAGATGGATGATATATTAAACAGCACGGATGTACACGACGAGATGTGTGATATATTAAACAGCACGGATGTGCACGACGAGATGGATGATATATTAAACAGCACGGATGTACACGACGAGATGGATGATATATTAAACAGCACGGATGTACACGACGAGATGGATGATATATTAAACAGCACGGATGTACACGACGAGATGGATGATATATTAAACAGCACGGATGTACACGACGAGATGGATGATATATTAAACAGCACGGATGTACACGACGAGATGGATGATATATTAAACAGCACGGATGTACACGACGAGATGGATGATATATTAAGCAGCACGGATGTACACGACGAGATGGATGATATATTAAACAGCACGGATGTGGACGATGATTATGTGTAGTTATAGTTAGAACATAAAACGGATGTAATGTGATCTAATAGACACAAACTCACTTTTAAAACAATTCCTACCCCTTTGATCAAATTATGTATACATTGGCATTTTAAACAATAATCATGCTAAGCATCTACTTATTATTTTGTTATTTCTTTCTTTCTTAATGATACTTGGCAACATATTGAGGTGCTCCCCACACACACGAGGGACTTCCTACTGAACATATCCACCGGAATAAATTTTTCATATCGTAATAATTATTTCCAATCATTGTTATTCAACGTCTAATATAGATATATACATATCATCACACCACCCGGAACGTGAATAGAGGGGTTCCGTCGCGGGGGTAATTTAGGCATCGGAACAGGGATGGCACCAGTATTCCACCGACGCAGGGGCTATAATATACGATCGATCTCGACCCCCGGTGGTCTAGATTGCAACTAGGGTGTGCTATTATACTGTAATGTTATCTGGCTTACCATTGCACTTAGTGACACCCCTGTCATTGAACCAGACCGAACTCCCATGTATCTCGAACTGTCGAAGTGTTAGAAATATATAACCTAATATTATGTCAAACTGAAAAATATATGCTGTTGTCTAAAAACAACATTTTCCCCAATAAGTTCTCAAACAATGAGAACAATTTCAACATATATATGACAGGATGTGGTTAAAAATTTATCTTTTGCACTATTTTCCAAATTTACAACTGTTGGAAACTTTTACCAAACGTTGGGTAGGGCGAGACACCAACATCCCTTGTTGCCACGTCACTGCATATCATATGTGACGGTTGCTTTTGTAAGCTCAGGTGTCGCTAATAGTTAATAAAATTTTAAGCATTATAAACCAATAAACTAGGAGTGAATGTCAAATTTGAATATCACATGTAATCATTATGACATACATCGGAACCAAAATGTACAATGTAGTCGTATAGTCGAATGACTTAATACATGCATGGTATAAATAAGATGATACTGATGATGATAAATTGGATTATATATATATAATAACGGTACTCACCATGCAAAGTTTGTGTTGTCTCATAGATGCGTGCTGGATTGATCCATTTTAGCTAGATCCTGTCGGCATGTAGATACATTTAGAGCTATATCGAATGTCCCACAGTGAATATCATATGTGATGGAATCTAACAGCGCGGCTGTATAATAGTCTACCGGTATGTAATTGATACCGTAAACAGGATATGCCAATCCAAACCTCGCCATTCATGTGCAATAGTCGCAATCCAGACCACATGTCGATTAGTAGTGACGGCCTTGTTCGTTAAAACACTGCTGGGAGCTGTAAACTGTTGGTAAATTGAACCTTTGTGATAACAGGTGTTTTTCTACAGATAGGAACTGTAAATTGGGGCCCAGTTTACAGATCGTTCTATGAGTGTACGTGTGCACCAATTTTACCACATATCTCCTGAGCTGATGATAAACGCTCTTTATTGGTCGTGCAATTTATTACCCCCCTATAAATAGTTAGCTGAGGCCAACGGCGCCTATCCCATGATATTACTCTAGCCATGATATTATCATGGTATCTTCAACATTTGAGGCTAGCAAGAGTGAGGTGTATACACAACCAGACGTATGTTGTCATACATGAGATATTTCCTTTTCCATCAAGTTTAACAATGGACTAACTGATCCCATACGGACCACTACAGTTGTGAAACAAGGGTAAATATTCAGCCCCAACTATTCAAGATATTTATTAACGATTTACCCAACGTACTGGACAAAACATGTGACCCAATAAATATGCACGACACTGCTATTAGTTGTCTCATGTATGCAGATTATATAGTACTTGTTTCATCAAGTGCATTCGGCTTACGCAATGCACTAAAGAGGGTCAATTCATATTTTCAAAAATGGCACCTTTCTGTAAACACCGAAAAATCTAAAGTCCTCGTATTTCATAAAAGTGGACAACTACTAAAGCAAGAGCCATTGATGGGAATCCATTGGATCTTGTCTCAGAACATCGATATTTGGGTATAAATATACTTGCTTCTGGAAAATTCAATCAGGGGCAACTTGCACAGAAAGGTAGAAAGGCGCTTTTTACATTAAGGAGTCGCCTACCCCTCTCAGAAATTCATTAATTAAGTCCATAATTACATACGGAGCCGAAGTCTGGGGCGTGCTAACACTTAACACAGACCGCATGGGTGCAACTACAACCACACCAACTCTAACAACACAAACTACTTCAACACCTACTACGACAACACCGACTACAACCACACAAACTACAAAAACAACCACATCGACTGCAACCACACCAACTAATACAACAACCACACCAACTACAACCACACCAACTACAACCACTACAAATATACCAACTACTACAACAATCATACCAACAACAACTAGAGGTCAGATTCCATGGAATCAGATATACATCCATGGTATCCCATTCCATGTGTTTGTTATGCGTGTAGGTGTGTTCCTCTTCATGCGAAAGCATATTGGTGCTTTGTGATCGGATGGTGGACTTGCATTGACATTTAGTGTGGATACTACTAACCACATCCATTCGTCGAATTTTTTTTATCTCAATATCTGATTTTTGGAGTAATTTTCCCCATTTTATTTTCGGTGGAATTTGACAAATCTGGACCCACCCGACATACACTCTCCGTTGAGGTGGTTGTGTTTATAGTAGAGCGGTCAAATTTGGTAGACGTACCTACAATATACCGACGTACGTGCTCCTGCACTAAACTCGCTCCTTCATCAGCCCGTTTATATTTGGGGCTAAAAAAGGTTAGTGGTAGACTACTTAAGTATACGTATTTATGTTATATAACGTTGTCACGAGTAAACCGTTCCCTCTAAAAATTAGAAAATCACATTCTAGATGCGCGTGAACAATACCCATTAGATGCACTAGTAAACATAAATGTATCTTGATGTTTGAATTTTGCCCCTTTAAGATTTTCAGTGGAATTTTCCAAAAGTTTCAACCTACCCAAAATGGAACTCTCCGTTAGACAGGTTGCTTTTGAAAAGTAGCGGTCAAATGTTGGATGCGTACGTACAGTGTGCCGACGTACCTGCTACGGCAATACATTGCTCTTTCAGAAGCCCGTTTGGATTTGGCGGGGAAAAAATATGTGTAATTTCTCCGTTCCCCGTATAGCGGAAAGGCGTGGGAGCAAAAACTTTTAAGTGGTATATTCGGGTCCGAATCACTCTTCCAATTCGGATTATGCGATAAAAATTAATAGCGCTCAACCTCAGTTTATACATCCTGGTGTGTGGTGTTTGCCTATATATGGGCGGTAACTCCACAGGGAAAGTGCGGACACAAGTTTTGATGCACGTGGTCAGTAGGGCAATATTGAGGTGTGCATATGGTCCAAATTTGGATGTCCTGTTCCTCATAATTTCCGAGATAGTAAAATGACATTTTTCCAGATAAAGGGAGATACCTCCAGGAGGAAATCGAGGACACTATTCGTTATATGACGATTAGTTAGAACTCGTTAGCCCCAACATACGTACCAACATTTAGTTTGCTACTCCTCAAAATTTCAGAAATTACGGAGTTGAAAAATGGTTAAGTATATAATAATAACAAAAATAATCTTTTTTTGCTTTTTCTCTGCCATTATATGTTGGGCCGAAATCGCGATATTTTGAGTACCCATTAGATGCCTACATTCTCTGAAGATTTATCGTTCCTACTGCCGTTTGTTTCTGAGTATTTCCAAATACCAACTACCACACCAACTACAAGCACACCAACTACTACAACACCCAATCATACTAAATCCGCACCAACTACTACAACAAATATTACAACACAAACTACACCCACTACTACTACAACCACAACAACTACAACCACACCAACTACAACAACACCAACTACTATAGCAACCACAACAACTACAACCACACCAACTACTAAAACACCCACACCTAGTATATTCGCAGAAACGGCTACAACAACTACTACACCAACACTAACTACACTCACACCAACTACATCCACACCAACTACAACTACACGAACAACAACAACACAAACTACTACAGCACATACTACACCACCCCTATTTCAACAATACCAACTGCAACCACACCAACTACAACCACACAGACTACAACCACACCAACTACTAAAACAACCACACCAACTACAACCACACCAACTACAACCACACCAACTACAAAAACCACAACCACACCAACTACAAAAACACCAAATACTACAACAACCACACCAACTACAATTACACCAACTACCACAACACCCACACCTACCACACCCACTACAATACCTATTACAACACCTACAACAACAACAACACAAATTACATTCATACCAGTTAAAACAACACCAACCTTTACAACAACCACACCAACTACAACCTCACCTACTACCACAACACACACAACTACTACATCCACGCCAGCTACTACACCAACTACTACAAAACCAACTACACCCACACCTACTACAACACCAACTACTACAACAACAACACCTACCACGACAACCATACCAACTACAACCACAACAACTTCCACAAAATCCACACCTACTACATCAACACCAACAACTACAAAACCAAATACAACCACACCAACTGCATCCACTCCTACATCCACACTAACTACAACAACACCAACTAATATAACAACCACACCAACTAAAACCACACCAACTACTACAACACCTAAACATACTAAACCCGCACCAACTACTACAACAAAAACTACAACACCAACTACATCACACCAACTACATGCAAAGAAACTACAACAACACCAAATAAAAACACACCAACTACTACGACACCAAACACTACAACACCCACACCAGCTACTACATCCACATCACCGACAACCGCACCAACTACTACGACACGACATACTACCACACTAACTACTATAACACCCACACGAACCAGGAACAAACATAAGTTGCATCCAAATATATACCCGCACTGACACGTCTGATATGTCGCTACGCTCCAGCCTTAATGCTCTTATTGTGATAATTCATTGACTCCATTGGTAGTGAGGCCCATTCTGGACAACGTGCTAAACAGATTGCAATATGCATCCAGTCCATGCAAGAGTCATATGCAATGTAAGTTATAAGTGTTAACTAAGCTAGAACTTGCGTATTATATTTTATATTTTATATATGGTAGCATAAAATTGTAGACATACGTTGTTTCTATTCATTTCTGAACCAGCTAGCTCATGTAGTATATTATGTTCTGACAGTAGATGTATGTTTGTTACAGACTGCAAGTATGGTGACAAAGCTCTTGGCTGTGATGCAAGCTCGTGTGAATTTTATAACGATCCAGAACAATGTTGTGGTACATGCTGGTGGCTGTTCACAACTACGACAGAAAGTACATCAACTACTACAACAACACCAACTACTACGGCAACGCCAACTACTACAACCACATCAACAACTACAACTACTACAACCACACCAACTACTACAACAACACCAGCTACTACAACCACACCAAATACTACAACCACACCACCCACTACTACAACAACACCAACTACTACAACAACACCAACTACTACACACACACAAAATACTACAACCACACCAACTACTACGACCACACCAACTACTACAACAACTACACCCACTACTACAACCACACCCACAACTACAACCACAACAACTACTACAACCACACCGACTGCTACGACAACATCAACTGCTACAACAACTACATCCACTACTACAACCACACCCACTACTACAACCACAACAACCACTACAACCACACCGACTACAACAACACCAACTAAAACAACAAAACCCACTACTACAACCACACCAACCACAACTACAACACATACTACTACTACAACACCCACTACTTCAACCATACCCACAACTACAACCACACCAACTACTACAACCACACCCACAATTACAACCACACCAACTACTACAACCACACCAACTACTACAACCACACCAACCACTACTACACCAATAACCACTACTACCACCATAACAACCACAACTACTACACCCACACCCACAACTACAACTACACCAACTACTACAACCATACCAACTACTACGACAACAACAACAACTACAAACACACCCACTACTACAACAACACCAATAACTACAACCACACCATCTACTACAACCACATCAACTACTACGACAACATCAACTACTACGACCACACCCACTACTACAACCACACCAACTACCACGATAACACCAACTACTACAACACCAACTACTACAACCATTCCCACAACTACAACGACACCTACTACTACGACCACACCCACTACTACAACCACACTAACTACTACAACCACACGCACTACTACAACCACACAAACGACTACAACCACACCAACTACTACAACCACCCCAACGACTACAAACAAACCAACTACTACAACCACATCAACTACTACAACCACACCCACAACTACAACCACACTCACAACTACAACCACACCAACTACTACGACGACACCGACTGCTACGACAACACCAACTGCTACAACAACTACATTCACTACTACAACCACACCCACTACTACAACCACAACAACCACTACAACAACACCAACTACAACAACAACACCCACTATTACAACGACACCAACCACAACTACAACACATACTACTACTACAACACCCACTACTTCAACCACACCCACAACTACAACCACACCAACTACTACAACCACACCCACAATTACAACCACACCAACTACTACAACCACACCAACCACTACTACACCCATAACCACTACTACCACCATAACAACCACAACTACTACACCCACAACTACAACTACACCAACTACTACAACCATACCAACTACTACGACAACAACAACAACTACAAACACACCCACTACTACAACCACACCAACAACTACAACCACGCCATCTACTACAATCACATCAACTACTACGACAACATCAACTACTACAACCACACCCACTGCTACAACCACACCAACTACTACGACAACACCAACTACTACAACACCAACTACTACAACCATTCCCACAACTACAACGACACCCACGACTACAACCACACCAACTACTACAACCACACCCACAATTACAACCACACCAACTACTACAACCACACCAACTACTACAACCACACCAACCACTACTACACCCATAACCACTACTACCACCATAACAACCACAACTACTACACCCACAACTACAACTATACCAACTACTACAACCATACCAACTACTACGACAACAACAACAACTACAAACACACCCACTACTACAACCACACCAACAACTACAACCACACCATATACTACAACCACATCAACTACTACGACAACATCAACTACTACAACCACACCCACTGCTACAACCACACCAACTACTACGACCACACCCACTACTACAACCACACCAACTACCACGACAACACCAACTACTACAACACCAACTACTACAACCATTCCCACAACTACAACGACACCAACTACTACGACCACACCCACTGCTACAACCACGCTAACTACTACAACCACACGCACTACTACAACCACACAAACGACTACAACCACACCAACTACTACAACCACCCCAACTACTACAAACAAACCAACTACCACAACCACATCAACTACTACAACCACGCCCACAACTACAACCACACCCACAACTACAACCACAGCAACTACTACGACCAAACCGACTGCTACGACAACACCAACTGCTACAACTACATCCACTACTACAACCACAGCCACTACTACAACCACAACAACCACTACAACCACACCGACTACAACCACACCAACTACAACAACACCCACTACTACAACCACACCAACCACAACTACAACACATACTACTACTACTACAACACCCACTACTTCAACCACACCCACAACTACAACCACACCAACTACTACAACCACACCCACAAGTACAACCACACAAACTACTACAACCACACCAACTACTACAACCACACCAACCACTACTACACCCA
Source organism: Siphonodentalium dalli (assembly GCA_032622095.1). Classification (NCBI taxonomy): domain Eukaryota; kingdom Metazoa; phylum Mollusca; class Scaphopoda; order Gadilida; family Siphonodentaliidae; genus Siphonodentalium; species Siphonodentalium dalli. The sequence goes on along the minus strand of CP136064.1, from coordinate 281,592,557 downwards.
TAACCACTACTACCACCATAACAACCACAACTACTACACCCACACCCACAACTACAACTACACCAACTACTACAACCATACCAACTACTACGACAACAACAACAACTACAAACACACCCACTACTACAACCACACCAACAACTACAACCACACCATCTACTACAACCACATCAACTACTACGACAACATCAACTACTACAACCACACCCACTGCTACAACCACACCAACTAATACGACCACACCCACTACTACAACCACACCAGCTACCACGACAACACCAACTACTACAACACCAACTACTACAACCATTCCCACAACTACAACGACACCAACTACTACGACCACACCCACTACTACAACCACACTAACTACTACAACCACACGCACTACTACAACCACACAAACGACTACAACCACACCAACTACTACAACCACCCCAACTACTACAAACAAACCAACTACCACAACCACATCAACTACTACAACCACACCCACAACTACAACCACACCCACAACTACAACCACACCAACTACTACGAGCACATCCACTACTACGACCATACCAACTACAGCGACCAAACCAACTATAACAACCACACCAACTACTACAGCCACACAAACTACTACAACCACACCAACTACTACGACCACACCAACTACTACAACCGCACTTACTTCTACAACCACACCCACTACTACAGTCACACCCACAACTACAACCACTACTTCAACCACACCAACTACTACATCCACACCCACTACTACAACCGCACCTACTACTACGACCACACCCACTACTACGACCACATACACTACTACGACCACACCATCTACTACAACCACACCCACTATTACCACCACACCCACTACTACAACCACACCAACTACTACATCTACACCATATACTACAACCACATCCACTACTACAATCACACCATATACTACAACCACATCCACTACTACAATCACACCAGCTATTACAACCACATCGATCACTACTACATCCATACCCACTACTACAACCCCAACAACCGACGGCACTACTACCTCAACGCGGACAACAAACGTAGTAAACGGCAAAGCTCAAAACCAGTCGCGTAAGTACAAACGTATATATCACTAGAGTGCTTGTTGTCATTTCCATATGCTGAAGTAACGAGCATTCTTCTCATTTCTAAATGTCGACAATGGCTGGCGCGGGTATGTCTCGCGTTAGTAATTATTGCGTAGTAGTATACTAGCGGATACTTATGCATGTTTGTATTTTGTGTGAGTAAACCGAACAGTGAGGTTGAACGATTACATACGCAACAACCGCATGACTTCTGACAATGACAACATGTTACGCAAAGAAGATAGTGATTATAACATATCAGTACTTCCTCGCACATATGTGTTGGATTAATTGGATTTCGATTATTCGTATTACCATATTTTATTTTCACTATTCAGCTTAATTATGTCGTAAAAAGTCACTAATTTATACTCAACGCAGCTCAACATACATATTCATACGTGATGGCGACAATGATTAACATTATATTGTGTCTCGCTTTAATATGTATTTCTGATTACTTAATACCCAACATATATAGTTCACTTTGTTGTTGTTGGCAAGTAGTCGCGCATGTTTGGACAGGCTTGTTTGGATATTCCGTTCTATGTAGTTTCTTGTACATTGACAAACATGGAATAGCACTAATTTGTGATTGAAGAATACAACATAACAATATTGGCAGCTGTGTGCATTTTAGTTTTCTTCTTTCGCAGAACGGGAATTCATTACAGCCATGTCTGTTATTCTGGGAATAACATGTGTCATTCTGATTGGTATGTGTGCATGCATAGCCATGCTTGTCATCAAACGCAGAAGACCAAGGCCACCAAAAGATGTAAACACAGGGAAACAAAAGGTAACCCAGTCGACTAGGCCAATAGATAAGTTCATGATGCCCATGTCAGGTCATATGGAAACAGTCTGAACTAACATTTGACTAGCACCGACGAATTGCTAGTGGTGGTTTGCATGGACCGACAACTATTGGTCTGGTTTGCGGTTCACTGTGACTGTTATAATGTGAATTTATCTAAATTTATCATATTGGTAGGATATATTTTATTTAAGTATACACATATGTATACATATTACATTTTACAAATATGGTAAGCTCATTCGAAGGGTGACATAGTCTGGCTAGACTGTCTTCTTGCCACTACCTTGAGATGGCCCAAACCGCAAGACGCAGTTATGTCATCGCGGTACGCTGGTCAAACCACTGTCAGCACGTGTTATTGTATATTTTTGGAATAGGAAATTTCATAAAACAAATTCCTGTCACCCCGTGGACATGTGTCGATTCTAATCTCGTGTGCTTGTCTTGTTTCTGACACATCTAAGGTTACTCAACTTGAGTACACTAAATATATCACGTCCTACGAGCTGGAGTTCTTTAATGTATTTAGTGAAAGTTATTCCAAGCTCGTTACAAAAACATGATTGTACTGACCATTGGACAATGTTTATTGGAATTGTACGGGGGGCTATTTTAAAACTACATCGGACAATTTCTAACAAATGTAATCTTATCGGGCCGATTTCCAATTTAATAAATTACTATGAACTGCTTAGTTCCAGCTTAGTATTAACAACTACTGTTCTGACATGTGTATTGTGAATTGTACTACTAATTTATCACATCAAACAACCCGCTATATGTTTAAGCACATTTAAACTCAAACGGCTTTGGGCAAGATACTTGATTTGTGACGTAGGTTTTTGTTCCTCTTGCGCGCACTGTTAGGAAATATCCGTATTGTGATATCACAATATGATGGCCATTTTGCTGCCATCACAATTTGCTATAAAAGCCGGAATCTCCGTCAAACAATGTAAGCTACATTGTCAATAAAATAAAATGAATTTGATGTAAATTAACTGAACTTCCTTTAAATTTCCAATAATAATAATACGGTTGTTGTGCCGGTATGCCACGTGGTTTTAAGAACCAAGTTTGGTGTAGTAAGATTCTGCATCACAAATTTACGAACTGATGTTCCATTAATTTTAAAAGTAATTTTCCAAATTGGCAACCGGCAGCACAAACCCGGATTACACATGTAATTGTAATTTATGTTACACACCATTAAAAAGCTAACTAAAATATGACGATTATGCAGGTTGGTCATACTAGGTATTAATCTTTGTTGAATACTTCTTGATTCACTCAATCCTTCAAATATGTTATTTCTTCTAAGACGGACATGCAGTATAGCCATTGCCACGTCTATATGTACATTAGTCAGTAGGCATACAAACATTTGCTGATTGATGTGGCACGCAATATATCAGGCTAATGACAGAGGTCAATTTCAATCGATATCCAAATTAAAGCAACATGGAGGAATGTGCTTCAAAATTCACCTAATAATATTCGCTTTTGAATTGTTCACGGTATCACAATAGGTCGATACATACTTGAAATGTCGTTCGACGGGCGTTATATGTGAAATAAAGACGCATTGAAGTCATACGACGGGCGTTATATGTGAAAGAAAGACGCATTGAAGTCATACGACGGGCGTTATATGTGAAAGAAAGACACATTGAAGTCATACGACGGGCGTTATATGTGAAAGAAAGACGCATTGAAGTCATACGACGGGCGTTATATGTGAAAGAAAGACGCATTGAAGTCATACGACGGGCGTTATATGTGAAAGAAAGACGCATTGAAGTAATACGACGGGCGTTATATGTGAAAGAAAGACGCATTGAAGTCATACGACGGGCGTTATATGTCAAAGAAAGACGCATTGAAGTCATACGACGGGCGTTATATGTCAAAGAAAGACGCATTGAAGTCATACGACGGGCGTTATATGTCAAAGAAAGACGCATTGAAGTCATACGACGGGCGTTATATGTCAAAGAAAGACGCATTGAAGTCATACGACGGGCGTTATATGTCAAAGAAAGACGCATTGAAGTCATACGACGGGCGTTATATGTCAAAGAAAGACGCATTAAAGCCATAGACAATACAACATTGAACACGGTTCCTGTGTCCCAAACAAACAACAGCCATATGCACAGCATGGAACGTAACACATCGTTCAGTATTGGTCTATTCCATAAATAGAGAGCGTTTTTTCACTTATGTGCAAAACATTGAAAACGGCTGGAAAATAGCTGCGACCATGACAGGTATTTTTCAGAGCATACGAAAATAGTATATCAATATTGGTTGTATTTGTCAACTTTTTTCCAAATTACGTAGACACAATGTGGACGCTCGAATGAGCCATGTCCGTATAATGCATACATATATATTTGCATAGCTATACTGTAAATGAAAACAAAGATGTAATTGTGATACATGATTGGATTATCAATTGGCAACACACCATTAACTGCATCTATATTCTTAGCATATACATTTCAAGTGAGCTTTTAAATTATGAGTAATACTAATTTTGACCAAATTAAACATTCGAATCAGGCCTCCATTTAAGACAAACATGAACCTATATATCACATTTATAAGTCAAACTTATGTAAAGTATACCATTTTAAATAGCATACATGTTTGGTGACACGTAAGGCGTGAAACAGTCCAGTAACATACATACTACATGTCCCAATGTATACGAGTGGGTACATACAGTGTGTCACGACACCTAGTAGCAGTAACAACCACGTATAGTTGTTTTAATCCAAGACAATAGCAGCATCAGTAATGCATGCGCGATGAATTGTTACAAGGTTGGTGAAGTAGTATAAGATGATGCTTTGTTCCGTGTAATAGTTATAGTAAATTTGGCGAAGCATTGTAATAACATCCTGTGACTAATTTGGTGGAATTGTATCCGTAATTAATAATTATCCCTCCGTTGATTCTACAATGTCGTTCTTGTTGTTGTTACTATTGCGAGTGGGTGCATAGTCCATGTGATTGACACAAATAGTTCGACGATAGAAACATTCACGACAATATCCACTAACAGATCCGTAATAACTGATGCATGACTTGGCGACAAGGTTAGCATACCCCACCATAGCCGCACAATTATACATCAGTCAATAATTATAACTTACATGTATAGTCAACAAAGTTGTGACTGACTCATTTCATGAGTGACTGAGTGGAATTGCTATGCGATCATTCTACAACTTTGTTGATATTGTCCCGTGGTCATTAGTGGTTGACATCAAAGCTCCTGTGAATTACTCTGGCGTGTTTATCCTCTTGTGTAAGTGTGTGTACTTTAAAACAGTCACACCATAGTCAGTTCAACGGTCACCAATGTGTGAATTCAGCCCCACTGTCACAATTTCGTGGAAAATATCAATGATTATAGCCATTGGCCAAAAGCAGACATCTCAACATTATTCATGCACCGTAGAAGTAACTTTTTAACAACAACATTTGTGAAAATAATTTTTTTAAATGTTGACATTCGACAGGACTAGAATCCATTATATACGTTAGGGAACACATCACATATTACAGGACGAACAACAGATAACGTAGCCGGAATGCTTTTTTCACTGAAAACCAGCACAATGACAGTTTGAGTGAAAAACAACAATACAGTTCGTTCAATCCGTTCACTATTTATCATTAACACACACAATGTCCACCAGCACTAGCACACATAGCTGCATTTGATTGTTGAACGTTTCCCAAAGCGTGATTCTCTAGATAACAGATTTGATTACAACTTGATGTCAAATTACAACAATTCGATGTATGGATGTATTTGTGGAAATAATTTAAGGAAATGTTTACATTCGACAGGACTAGAGTCCATTATATACGTTAGGAAACACATCACGTATTACAGGACGAACAACAGATAACGTAGCCGGAATGCATTTTTCACTGAAAACCAGCACAATGACAGTTTGGGTGAAAAACAACAATACAGTTCGTTCAATCCGTTCACTATTTATCATTGACACACACAATGTCCACCAGCACTAGCACACATAGCTGCATTTGATGGTTGAACGTTTCCCAAAGCGTGATTCTCTAGATAGCAGATTTGATTACAACTTGATGTCAAATTACAACAATTCGATGTATTTGTGGAAATAATTTTAGGAAATGTTGACATTCGACAGGACTAGAGTCCATTATATACGTTAGGAAACACATTACGTATTACAGGACGAACAAGAGATAACGTAGCCGGAATGCATTTTTCACTGAAAACCAGCACAATGACAGTTTGGGTGAAAAACAACAATACAGTTCGTTCAATCCGTTCACTATTTATCATTAACACACACAATGTCCACCAGCACTAGCACACATAGCTGCATTTGATTGTTGAACGTTTCCCAAAGCGTGATTATATAGATAACAGATTTGATTACAACTTGATGTCAAATTACAACAATTCATAGATGTATTACGTATCCTACATGTACTTCAAAAGCTTGATAGCACAATGTGTTGTATTAATGCGGTATTTTCCCACAGTGTGGTGACTGCAACTCTCTAACAATGTAGTCTAACCAACCAGTGTCCATGTGGTAATGTTCGTATGCATGCAAATATGAAAAAAATAAGAGTTGGGTCTAATGCGACTGTAACGAATCCTGATGGTAACTTATAGTGTACTACTCGTCATGGCGCAACACTCTCCAAATAGATAGTCAGTGATCATACACCGAGTTCAGAATATTTTGATTACATTGTTCGTGGTGGGTGGAGTTCACCTTGCGGTGTAAAATCAGTATGTTCATTTAAAAAACCATATTGGAATCCACTACTGAGTACGTTACACACCGACGTGAAACAAAATCGTCGTCTCTGGATCTCCGATGGGAAGCCACATTCTGTTAATTCGCTCTCATACGTGTCTTACAAAAACGCTAAACGTCGTTTCAGACGTGAACTGCGAAGCGCAATACGTCGCCGTGAGCATATATTCCTGCAAAATGTCGAAAGTGCGGCTCACTCTGATGTCACGGCATTCTGGCGGATGACCAAACCAGCCAACCAGAAACGAAGTGTAGCAACAGGGATATATTTTGGTGATGGAGCACACACGGACACTCAGAGTTTATTATCTGGTTGGCGGGATTACTTCAGTCAACTATATAGCCCGAGTCCACACGAAATCCCGGAATTCGATCTTGAAGTATCTAGTACTGTTACGGAATTAATGACGAAGTCTCACGCAGACTACAATTCAACAGTATTCTGTGACATTATTCCAGCAGATGAAATTGCTATTCATATCAGGAAACTTAGAAAGAACAAAGCCGGTGGGAGTGATGACATTGTTAATGAACACTTAATTAATGCACCAGACTCAGTTTACCTGGTCTTGTGCAAATTGTTCAACGCCATTATCAAACATGAGTGGATTCCTGTAGACATGAAAGCCGGAGTAATTATTCCACTATACAAAGGCGAGCCAAAACCAAAAAATGTCCCTGACAGCTACCGGGCAGTAACTTTGCTCTCAGTTTTGTACAAACTCTTCGAGGCTGTTATGATGTCGCGATTCTCGAGCAAGAACGCGTCGATGTTCATTCCTCATCAGCTCCAATTCGGCTTTCAAGAACACATTGGTTGCAACATGACGTCATTCGTCGTTCAAGAATCCATCTGCCACATTGGTGATAATGGATCAAAAGCGTTTGTTTGCTTCCTCGATTCACAGAAAGCGTTTGACCGTGTGTGGCATGATGGTCTCTTAGTTAAATTAAGCGCGCTTGGATTCAGTGGTAAAATTCTTCGAATTATTGCCAACATGCATGATAATTGCTACAGCCGTGTGCTGTATAATGGTTGCCTGTCTGATAATTTCCACATTCTCCAAGGAACAAGACAAGGGTCCGTGACCTCTCCCTTTTTCTACTTGGTATTCATCGATGAACTGTTGTACATACTTCAAAAATCTACACGCGGCCTACATATAGGCAATATGAATTGTACTTCACCGACCACGGCAGATGATATTTGCTTGATCGCTATGAACAAATCAGGACTCGATGAATTACTGGAGATATGCAACTCATACAGTTCCAAATGGAGATTTTGCTTCTCGAAAACAAAAAGTGCTGTCATCGTCTTCAACGAGACTCGGTCTCAACATATCAAAAATAAAAGAACTTGGTCTATCGGCCTCAGTGATATTACTGAGACAACTGAATGTCGCCACCTTGGAATAACTCAGCATAAGTTCAACCATAACCACACGCGTGCGACTGAAATGGCAGATACCATGCGGAAAGCATACTTTACAGTTGCCGGTAGAAAAGCTCTGGAATTGTGCACGCCTCTGTCGATGTCAAAACTGTTCCTCACAATAGCTATTCCAAAAGCACTATACGGTGGCGAACTACTATATTCGCCAAGTGAAGATACTTCATATACACTGGAAAAATCTCTCCGTAAGTGCGTGAAACACATCCAGAATCTACCAGCGAGAGCCAGTACAAACCTGTCACTCGGATTACTTGGAATCCAACCCGTCAAACAGCAGCTCCATCTGAAGAAACTTGCTTTCTTAGGAGATCTTATCCATTTGCCAGAGTCACACGAAACACCACTGAGAATATTCGTCTTCAAAGTTTACCAGCAAAGACTTTTCAATATCAACACAACAGGTTTCGCGGCAGATATAATAAACATCCTTCAGCTTTATGGGCTTGATAAATACCTAAACGTCTTCCTCAACGAAGGAATCTTTCCATCGAAGTACTACTGGAAGCGCATCATCAACACATCTGTGCGATCTAATTACATTAATCAGTGGTTACTGTCAAACTATGGTGATTTCCATTGGTATAGACACATACACAGAGATCCGTTATCGACTTGGAGTATTTGGAAACTTCTAGCCGGGAACCCGAGTCATTCTCAAGAACTGAAGAACCTAGCTCTATTACTGAATAGAACTACATATAAGAATAATTCATCATGTGCAGCCTGCAAGCACCACTATGACAATCAGTTCGATCACATACTTTTCTCATGTAATTCAGCCGAAATTCTACAACTGAGGTATATTTTCTGGTGCGATCTAATTGATCGTCTCGGCATAGAAACTTTCGTGTATCTTGACTCCCTCCATCCCGATCAACTACAGGCGTTCTTATTAGGTGGAACTGACTTGTTATTGCCTCCTCAGTCTGTGCAATATAATTGGGGCCGCATACTCATATTCACGGCAAAATTTCTACACACAGCCTGCGTGGCGATACGATTGCCAGAAGTGAGCGGAAATACACACCAGACCATATCCGTGTGACACGGTCAACACAATATACTGATATGTGCGGGTGAAATTTCGGACGTGACATTCTATAAACTCGCTATATTTGTATAAATATTATGTATATTCATAATGCACTCTATATATATGGTCACTATTTAACCTGTGTGCACATACATGCATGCTTTGTGTTACACAACAAACTAATTGTAAGCTCTTCATATTGGAGGTCAATAAATCTAATGCGACTGTAACGAATCCTGATGGTAACTTATAGTGTACTACTCGTCATGGCGCAACACTCTCCAAATAGATAGTCAGTGATCATACACCGAGTTCAGTATATTTTGATTACATTGTTCGTGGTGGGTGATTTAAGCCGCGAGTTCACCTCGAAAGCTGATACCAAATTCCACGAACCGTTTAAATATAACAAGTAATACGCTAAAATGCACTATTCAACATATAGATGTTAGTAACTGCTTATCACGTTGGATAAGAGTTGAGTACAATTTTAATCACTACAAATATAAGCCGTTAGCGAGGAGTGATCAGGAGTTAAAATTTCTTATTCCAGGTCAGAAATATCCGTTCATTGGACCGCACTCAGGCCTCTCGGCAAAACAGCGTACTTCCACAGGAATGGTTCCATCATATGCCACTGTATGGTGGTGGCACGGGAAAGGCTAGCTATGGCGGCAGAGCATATGGCGGAGTTCCAAACGGAGTGAGTTATGGCGGGAACGGATATTCTGAATTTAGAAATTATGTTTGAAGACGAAGAAAGGCAACAACTTCTGCAATGGAAGAATACAAACTCCGTGGCCTGGTGATAATCACGTATAGTCAAGATACAGCCTTGTTAAATGTTTCACATGTGGTCGATGATTATATAGTCGACAGTGTTTATACGCATATTGTTCGCGACGAGAAACCTTTATACCAACAGTAATATTATTTATGTCACCCAGGAGAGCTCAATCACGCGGATTGACATTGTCCCAATTGTAGTGTTCACTTTCATGTCGGGTTCCGACAATCCATATATAGGTCACACGATTCGGTAAATACTATTACGGACTTCATATGAGGGAAAGAGCATTTGTCTGAGGTTTGGATAGTCCGAGGTGCTGTTAGTCCAAGTTTTCCATAGGTCGATGGCTTCATATATAATCCCAGGGTGCGATAATCAGAAATACCCGTTTATGTGCATACACTGGCGGGGAACATACCGCAGTAATGTCGCATCTCTCCAAACACATACACTGGCAGGCATATAATTATTATATCAACAATATTTATAGATGGCATACAACGCCAAAAGTCACGCAACTGGGTGTAGACAATGTTATGTCGGAAATTATTTTAGTTCCGATATTGTGATGGTTCAGGAATGATTTTTTACGGATCCTTATGCTTAAAAATAATCCTTATCGGGACAAAATCACGCACAATTATAGATATCTTGAGTGCATTAAATTTACTGAACGAATATATGCTGCAGTAGTGCCGTTGTACCGACTCATTAACATTAGATCACAACTATATGTAACTCGGAAATAACGAGTTAAAGTGCTGTGAAACACTCCGTTAGGGTGATCAAATAGAAATTGATGATAATATTGCTCAAAGTAGTTATTTTTTACAAATATTAAACCAAACTGACAACACACACCGTGAATATTATATATTAATTAAATTCCGTAGCTCTCGATGGCGAAATCGTTTTCGTTACTTTATCGCCGATTGTTGTGTCCCCGAATTGAGAAGTAAATATTTACAATTGAGTGTAGTCCTGATGATGTTTTCTATGGACTGGTACGGCAGATTTGCTTGAGATTTTCGGCAATTTAGTAAAATGCTACATTCCTGCTGTTGGCATAGTGCCTGAATATTAACTGATTAGTTTAACGCACCCGAACAAGTCCACAATATGTCTTTAACATGCAATTATCAACATGTATACTCACTGAAAATCAAGCCATGTAATCGTAGTTCCTTTCTTGTACACAACGAGTGTGAAACGTATTCTGAAGACGAACACTGAGTATAAAGTATATACCTGTGCTATTCTTCTGTAAAATAGCTGAGAAAATATCCCGATAGGTGTCGATAATTTGGAGCAGTAGCTTCATAATCAAAACTTGTGCGTGTCATGGTTCTATTTCAAGCCAATCACCACGACTGTTACGGTTCTATACGGGATATTTATTCGAACGAGTTCTACATTTTGGGTAGACTATTGTGTTGTATGCCAAACGTTTAAACACGATAATGACGGTAGTATGGTGTCCTGTTTCCACCACATACGTTTTCGCTTCCTTCGTTTGTTTTTTCGCTTTCTTCGGTTCCTCCGCGGCGAAATAACCTAATTTTTGTTCTGTATGGTGTTATTATATTCCCTCATGTCCATGCCTGTGAACTACTTGCTTGATACTTAGGAATTTCCGATGAATCATAGGTACTGTGCAATACGTGCATAATTATGTACGTCGACATTTCGATTGAATTAATCGCCTCTCTCGAGTATTCTGGGGCCACCTCGATACATCAAGTAGAGTATTCACATTTAATACAGCTGTCAATTATATATACTTCAATTTTGAATAAGCATCTGTATCCAATCTTGTTTTTTTCACATTTCAAAACGGTGGCACTGAATGTTTCATTGACGAATGCATGTAACCTAATATGTAGTAAGGTTATGTTCATGTTCAACAAATGTATGTATACACGTATAATACTACCACTGTGTTCTGTGTCGCAAGTATTGCAGTAGTCTAAGTTTCCTTGGACGTAAAGTAGCTAGTGAGAGATTATAATTACTGCTTATACTGTTCGATATAGCGGGGGTTTAAGTGTTAATTACCCACTTGTCTAAAATATCAAATACATGTGATATAATGAAACATTTGTCGCAGTAAACCGGTCTGTTTCGTAGCAGACCTCCTATTTGTTCAGAACGCCAACACGAGTTGTCAATCGAAAGCGGTAATTTAATGTGAAAAAAATATTTTTAACAATGTTTTCATACATTGAAAATAAAACGAACTCATTTGACCTAGTGACGTGACGGCGGTGTCGTTATCGTAAACAGTGTGCAGTTACTCTTAATTGCACAGCGTGGTTTAACATAAACATTAACACACATGACATCATTGTGACCGTATGGTATATCACTCGTTCCGATCAATATAGTATTCTGCGTCGATTGTTAGTATCTACCCCTACCGATGTCAATAGCTGCTTTACGTTGAATGAAACTACTACAGTAGTTTTGAATCGAGGGCCTGTCTGTATGTGATATTGAGAATGGATGAGTGAGTACGTGAATATTGTTAAAACCCTGCTGTTATTATTTTCTCAATAAAAAATAACAATAACACGTTCCATTGTTCATTTCGGGGACTGTTTTAAAGTATTGTGACGGCCCGAAGCCTTGAGTTACGTTCACTTTTAACCCTTGGATGACGGGCGCTACGCTGGTGCCAGTGCATTCTCTTACTATATTACAGTCTTCATATATGGTGATAATGGTGATGCTGACGATGGTAGTGTTGATGTCGATGAAAACGATGACAACGATGTATATGCTATCATACATATATATGATCTCTAATGAGTCGCAATTTTATACGGAATATATTAAGAATGCACTAAATTCGATTCGAGGCGTGCTTTAGTGAGGCTCGAATCGAATTTAGTGGACGAGGTTCATACATTTCGTATATAATTGCGAAGAATATGAGATCCATTTTATCATATAATCACATTTTAGCAAGGAAAAATGATCTTGAAACTGTTGGAATTAAAAACAGAATTAATATCGATTTCGTTATCACAACCAAAGAGAAAGTACAGACATCTTCAAGAAAAAATATAGTTCCATTTTAAATGTCTTGTCATGTTGACAACATTGTTCACCCTTATCAGCCACGATTGTCTCACAGTCAACACTAAATAACTCAACACAAGTCGAATATCATAATTATATTCTAATTAACATAATAATAAAGTTCCGGCATTGACATCGACATCATTGCCCTGAACTATGACGGCACTGTGTGTGGCCATATTACACGTGTGTCTTACTAACGTATATGATGCCGGGTTTATTGGCTAATTTTGTGATAAATACAAGTATATAAAATTATATTTCTCAATATAAATAATAAAGCATTGAATGTAGCCAATGAAATCAAACGAGAGCCCATATCATCCAACCCACCATTTTTAATATATTAACCTAATAAATGGCTACTAACTGAACTGTAGTCATGTCCGTGGTATATCACTTCCAACATTGATTTCTCACGTTGTACTGTTTAACTTTAGTTCGTTCATGGATGCATACAGCGTACTTATAGCAACAACCAAGTGTGCTTATACATAAGGCAGGTGAATGACCTCATATCATTTTTTCTATGTCCATCCCTGATTTTTCAAGAGCGCGGGTATAGATTTTGGAGAAATTGTCACGTGACTTCCGGATAGCAAAAGTGTGGATATTTCCAAAAACGCGGAATCGGCAATGGAGCATCGCGGTGAAAATGAAAGTACAACTTACGAAGAATTCCCATGTGATTTAGGCCTATTCATTTCATTTAGACCAATTTCGTTGATAGCTTAATGAAAACGAAAAATGAACACGTCATGACATGGTTTCTGACGTCATTTTGGTTTTGTAGGCAGAATACAGACAAAATTGAACAATCCACGACACGTCTTATCAAGTTGTCATGTCGTCTCCGTCGTGACCACTGCATGATGTTACATTATTCTTAGCATTATGTCTCCGATAAAAGGCAAACTTGGGGCACAGCATGCTGTGTGGTTGCTCCACTACGTGTCACGTACGATTCATATTACGTATGTGAACTAAATGATACTTGTATGTTAAAGGGACCATCTGCCTTCTGAGTGAGTATATGTGTCATACACAAAAGTATGTGGAAACATCAACATCAAGAAGAAAATGGAGAAATAGATACACTTTGGTGTTATATTATTTATTGCTAGCTCTCCGAGAAAGAATATTTTGTGTGTGGAACCCATTGTTATGTGGAAAAAAGTGATTTGTCAAGAAACTTTGCTGATCGCGTATTAAGTTAAAATATTTTAGTCCCACAGTATATTGTTCAATGCTTTGCATTTGTCCGATGTTAAACGTCAAGTCAAGTCAAATCGGCTTGGGTAGAATTTGATCGGTAGTGCCACTGTCACAGTAATATTTACACGACGAACGTGTCAATATGCAAACTCTAATTGTCAAGGGAAGGCTTGTGCATGACTGAACACTTCTAAACTATATAATATTGTATTGAGGCTTTTGTATTGCAAAAGTGGGCGAAAGACGAATTACATGACAACTTGACAAACATATAGCAATAAAACAAATAGCATCAACATACAACTTCACACTCAAAGAAATTAAGAAAAATATCAAGGTTCAAATACAAGTGTCAACTCAAAATACATTCAAAATTCACAATTTATTAAAATCCGCTGTGCAAAAAATGGGAACTAAAATTCTGTCAGAAGAAACAAAAGGGAAAATAAAGATGAGTAGACAAATACCCATTGCATACAACTCAAATGCATTTTGTTATATACAACTACTTGTAAGAACTTGGATTAGAGAAAATTGAATATGAAAGATTTTGCGAATAAAAATTCTCCTACAAATTGGCACAATGTAAAGGGGTGTAATTGGAACTGAGTGTTGTGTTAGAATGTCGAGCTACATTTATGTTCGAATATGAAATACACATCTGAAGGGTGGGTGGGTATGAGAACAATAATTTGTTTTAAAATCTCGGCGTCCGTCACCCACTATTGCTAAACCGGGAATGACAAAATTCGGGCTGTAACTAAACTAGTAATAAACTGGTCATAGAAAACGAGGACCAACATAGAGCGACAAACGCGCCCGTATTCCCTCGCCAATTAATATTTTTTTGGTGAAAATCAGTCCCATTATTGGAGTTATTACTAATGAAAATAAGAACAAAATCAATCTATTTTACATGTACAAGGTGGTTATGGTCTTTTGACATACCCTTATACAGTTTATTGAATACATTACAGTGTTTCAATTAATATGATCATACGCAAGCGTAATTAACGAACCAACGCTAAAACAATCAGGGGTTTCTGCATGTAGCGTTTAAAACAATTCTTGTCAAAATCACTTTATAGATTCACACCTAATAAGATTCACATGCATAAGGCTTATGTTTGGTGGGGGTAATTATAACTAGTTATATATGTTGTCGCGGGTGTATGGAATTGAAACTAACCGTTATAGGCCGTTTTACTTGGCCTACTGGAGAGCTCTCCGCTTCAGATACGCAGGATGTTCATTTCATTCATATATAACATGTCATCATGTCGATTTCAACGATAGTCGACAAACAACGTCATCGTGTAACTTTCACCATTGACCGAGTTCGCGTGGAACTGAATGTATCTTCTGCTTTGTTCATAAGTATGTGTTTTAATTCTATTCAAGAAAATAGGATATATATATCGAATTTTATCGGATGCATGAAAGTATGTAGATTTATGATAACAATCAAATCCAAATTAAATATTATCTCATTTTCTTTCGCACGGTATAGTCTCTACAGAACCATGCAGTATTAATCAACTGCTGTGAGATACACGTAGATTTTGTTGAGTTGTGGTGATTTTAGTTTATTTTAAAAACAATATTAAAACTTCCTAGGGTCCGATGATTTGATCCAGTGGAGTGCCGGAGTAGACCGGTTATAAATTAATTATGGACCTATAAATGATTTTACGACGTTTATATAAATAGGAGAATGTCGCACGTCGACTGATTTGGGTTATCCTCTTGACAGCCGATTACGACATTTATGCTTTAAGCCCACCGATCTACTGTGCGACATTCGCCCTCCCGAAATTCAAAACAACAGCGTCGTATCAGATAATAATTAGTGACGTCACAAAATCAGATATAGTCTATATACGACCCAAAGCTCCGGCTTTGGTTCGTTATAATGTTGATAAAACTTTTCGATTCCATGCTGCAACAGTGGATGACAAGTAAACCATTGAAGAACATACCGACAAGATACAATTTACAGTGGCAGAAACATGCAGGAATCCCGAAATCAAAAGTTGTTTTCATCACAAAGATGAGTAATTTATCTGTAATAATGAGCAAGTTCTGTTCACTTACTCAGCTTTATATTATATGAGTCGGTCCCAGAAATACCTATCTACACAATGATGAACAGGAATGTCAACGTACGAGTATACTATTCTAGATATGTCTTGACTCGCATATTTTGCCTGGCAATTTGCAGCCAAATCGTTGTAGAGGGTTGTATTATACTAGGATGGGAACGACAAACAACCTCGAACATATACATGCCAAACGGTTCACTACATGTGTCGTGAGATCTAACATACATACCCAACGGTTCACTACAATGACTACATGCGCAGTGAGATATAACATACACACGTCCAACGGTTAACTACATTCGTAGTGAGATCTCAGGAATTCCACAAGTTCTTACACAACTGAGATACATTTTATATGGAAAAGAGTTCCATCTATGAAGAATGTCATGAACATTTTGATATCCTTTACCAGTCAATTGTTCCAGAGTCTTTTCTTTTCTTTACGTAATCTTGAATCAATATATCAAAATTTAAACTACATAAGCATCCAAATATGCACCAGTGGATGGAATTGTTTGTCCAAGGTTATTTAGCTGAAAAATATATCAAACCGGGTAATATTAATTGTGTTGCCGGTTGGGTTTTCCACAAAATTTGAATGTTAATTGTTAAGTAGGCGGCGACCGGCGGGGCTTTTTGGTGTCGTGGTCATAAATGGGGAAGTAAATGTGTTTTGCTGGTATAACAGCGAATCAGACCGTCTGATAGCTAAATAAATTAGTTAGATTACTGAGTTTAGATTAACCAAATAACCCCCTATTCCTGAATCTAACTCGTTTATAGTTCACAACTGGTGCGTTCATCAAAAAATTAAATGACAACGATATGAATGTGATAGAAATAAGTACCTTGTCACGCAAGACGCCGACGCCACTTAGCGCCACAAATATTTTTTACGCAGTGGTTGTTTCACAAAGAGCTTATTTTATTACCTCGTGATGATGCAGAAAATGCAAATAATTACACGGGTTCTAATATGCGAATACAAATTTCGTAGAATTGTACTTTTGTGCGACACTTTTCTCATAACACCAAGTCATCTACGCTCCATTAGTATCGATAACGACCCGACTTAATATATAGCCCTGATAACGTCGATAACATATAGCTTACGTGATAACGTCGATAATATATAGCTTACGTGATAACGTCGATAATTAATATATAGCCTACCTGATAACGTCGATAACTAATATATAGCCTACCTGATAACGTCGATAACTAATATATAGCCTACCTGATAACGTCGATAATTAATATATATCCTACCTGATAACGTCGATAATCAATATATAGCCTACCTGATAACGTCGATAATTAATATATAGCTTACCTGATAACGTCGATAATATATAGCCTACCTGATAACGTCCATAATATTTAGCCTACCTGATAACGTCGATAATATATAGCCAACCTGATAACGTCGATAATATATAGCCTACCTGATAACGTCGATAATATATAACCTACTTGATAACGTAGACAATATATAGCCTACCTGATAACGTCGATAATATATAGCCTACCTTATAACGTCAATAATATATAGCCTACCTGATAACGTCGATAATTATATAGCCTACCTGATAACGTCGATAATATATAGCCTACCCGATAACGTCGATAATATATACCCTACCTGATAACGTCGATAATATATAGCCTACCTGATAATGTCGATAATATATAGCCTACCTGATAACGTCGATAATATATAGCCTACGTGATAACGTCGATAATATATAGCCTAATTGATAACGTCGATAATTAATATATAGCCTACATGATAACGTCGATAATTAATATATAGCGCCTACCTGATAACGTCGATAATCAATATATAGCCTACCTGATAACGTCGATAATTAATATATAGCTTACCTGATAACGTCGATAATTAATATATAGCGCCTACCTGATAACGTCGATAATTAATATATAGCCTACCTGATAACATCGATAATTAATATATAGCGCCTACCTGATAACGTCGATAATTAATATATAGCCTACCTGATAACGTCGATAATTAATATATAGCCTACCTGATAACGTCGATAATTAATATATAGCGCCTACCTGATAACGTCGATAATCAATATATAGCATACCTGATAACGTCGATAATCAATATATAGCCTACCTGACAACGTCGATAATTAATATATAGCCTACCTGACAACGTCGATAATTAATATATAGCCTACCTGATAACGTCGATAATCAATATATAGCCTACCTGATAGCGTCGATAATTAATATATAGCCTACCTGATAACGTCGATAATTAATATATAGCCTACCTGATAACGTCGATAATTAATATATAGCCTACCTGATAACGTCGATAATTAATATATAGCCTACCTGATAACGTCGATAATTAATATATAGCCTACCTGATAACGTCGATAATTAATATATAGCCTACCTGATAACGTCGATAATTAATATATAGCCTACCTGATAACGTCGATAATTAATATATAGCCTACCTGATAACGTCGATAATTTATATATAGCCTACCTGATAACGTCGATAATTAATATATAGCCTACCTGATAACGTCGATAATTAATATATAGCCTACATGATAACGTCGATATTTAATATATAGCCTACCTGATAACGTCGATAATCAATATATAGCCTACCTGATAACATCGATAATTAATATATAGCCTACCTGATAACGTCGATAACTAATTTATAGCCTACCTGATAACGTCGATAATTAATATATAGCCTACCTGATAACGTCGATAATTAATATATAGCCTACCTGATAACGTCAATAATTAATATATAGCCTACCTGATAACGTCGATAATTAATATATAGCCTACCTGATAACGTCGATAATTAATATATAGCCTACCTGATAACGTCAATAATTAATATATAGCCTACCTGATAACATCGATAATTAATATATAGCCTACCTGATAACGTCGATAATTAATATATAGCCTACCTGATAACGTCGATAATTAATATATAGCCTACCTGATAACATCGATAATTAATATATAGCGCCTACCTGATAACGTCGATAATCAATATATAGCCTACCTGATAACGTCGATAATTAATATATAGCCTACCTGATAACGTCGATAATTAATATATAGCCTACCTGATGTCGATAATTAATATATAGCCTACCTGATAACGTCGATAATTAATATATAGCATACGTGATAACGTCGATAATTAATATATAGCATACCCGATAACGTGAATAATTAATATATTGCCTACCTGATAACGTCGATAATTAATATATAGCCTCCCTGATAACGTCGATAATTAATATATGGCCTACCCGATAACGTCGATAATTAATATATAGCCTACCTGATAACGTCGATAATTAATATATGGCCTACCTGATAACGTCGATAATTAATATATAGCCTACATGATAATTAATTAGCTATATGTTATCGGCCGCAATAAGTAGAAAGCTGCCCGCATCATAAGTAACAAAAGTCGGACAATAAGTGAAAAACAAGGCCAATAAGTTAAAAAGTCGGCCAATACGTAGAAAGGCGCTAACGTAAATGACATCATACGTATTTAACTCGATCGGCAAAGAATATTGGGTCGAAAGAAGATAGATTGCAGACTTGCGGCCTCGGGCCAATACGACAGACCTCGCCCTCATAACTCGACCAACATGGAAACAACCAATTAATAACATATAGAAATAATCGAAATATTTTTGAAATGTGCTCCATGTTGTGTTGAAATTATGTAACTTTGGAGAAATGCACACCGACAACTGGATATAGTCGATTGCTTGAGTCGCGTCAACTCAAACACCCGTCACCACAGCGGACCATGATCTAAGCCGTGTCCGTATCGATGCCTCACGTGACACGACAGCCCCAGTAACCCCAGGACTCCTACACCACACCTCATGGGATACACCCACGGCAAAACAGGGTGCGACATTAGTGGATTCGTACCCATCTAAGTGGGGCGGCACACGGGGAAACTTATAATTACTGTAAGTGTGAGCGTTTTGTCGCGAACTGCAATAAGACATATCGACAGTTTCAGAATCTGAATCCAAAACGTCAATATTTTAAAGTGTAGATATAAGACCATTTTGTAACCCAAAATTCAATTGCGGAGAATCTACACTTTAAAGTGCAGATCCATGAGTCATACATAAGTGCAATGAACTGTATTGTTTATGTATAATGAATACTACACATTTTGTTTAGCTAAGTAAAGTGTATAAGAAAGAGTAAAATTAAACTCAAATAGTGTAAACATTTATTCTACGCAATATCTACACTTTAATGGATTGGAACAGCTGTGACAATTAAACAGTAGTCATGCTACACGTTAATGGATTGGAAGCTGTGACAATTAAACAGTAGTCATGCTACACGTTAATGGATTGGAAGCTGTGACAATTAAACAGTAGTCATGCTACACGTTAATGGATTGGAAGCTGTGACAATTAAACAGTAGTCATGCTACACGTTAATGGATTGGAAGCTGTGACAATTAAACAGTAGTCATGCTACACGTTAATGGATTGGAAGCTGTGACAATTAAACAGTAGTCATGCTACACGTTAATGGATTGGAAGCTGTGACAATTAAACAGTAGTCATGCTACACGTTAATGGATTGGAAGCTGTGACAATTAAACAGTAGTCATGCTACACGTTAATGGATTGGAACAGCTGTGACAATTAAACAGTAGTCATGCTACTCTTTTCATTGGAATTACAACAATTTAGTGTTTTGTGTCGTTCACTTCATTGTGCAAAGTCATTGTGGGCAATTTGAGTCTCGTAACAATTAAGCTAGCGCTCCCATCCAGCAATCACCGAAACAGAACATAGGAATTGCAATGAATAGCTTTATTATTTAAAAATCGACGGGCCCAGAATGGGGCGTTTATAAATCCTATTATAAAGCAATGGGTCGCGTTGACATGATTGACAGATACGTTTGTATCCAGGAAGTAGATGAACACCCGTACTGATATAAGTGTCTAGAAACTTTATTTGCTGGACAGAATTAATTATGTTCGGATGTCTTCGTCTCTGGTTGATTCTAACTGGCGTTTTCGTTCCTGTGACATTACTCGCATTATACGAAGGTATAAACTTACACGACACGTGCGTTTCATGTGATATATGTACATTAGTACTGGTAGTTATCTCAACACACGTATTTTTTATGGGGCGCCGTTCTTCTATTTATTACCTATTTTATGATAACAATAATTAATTTTATAATATAAAAAAATGAATATATGATATCACAAAATCGAATTTATGATATAATAAAATTGTAAGCATTTAGTGATATCACATATTAGATTTTAGGATTTCATTTATTAATTTTTGTAATATCACTTATTCCAGTTTGTGATCTCATATATTCATTTTGTGCTATCAATAATTCGGATAAAATGACTATTTAGTGATATTACTAAATGCATTTCTATTTTTTTATATAAAATATTCGATTTTATAATATCTTAAACTAATGTTATGAAATCACTAATTCAAATTAGTGATATAATATGTTCATTTCGTGATCTCAATACGTACTAGTTATTTTATTATATCCCATATTCGACGTTGTGGTATTACTGATTCACGGATTCACGGTGCGCCGTTTTTCTATTTATTACCAATTTAGTGATATCAATAACTCACTTTATGATATCACTAAATGAAGATACGATAGCAAAACTATATGATATCTTTGAATATCTTATGGTATCACGGTATGATTTTATGATATAACTAATTCAAATTTGTGATATCGTAAATTCATTTTTTTACATCACAAAATCGAATTATTGATATAAAAAAACATTTAGTGATATCAATAATTCGATTTTGTGGGTCTCCGGTGACTGTAAAATCCGGCTGACCCATCCCGGTTAAGTGCTAATGCTAATTTACTACAATGACGTTGGGCGATACTGATATGATCCTGGTAGATCAAAGTGAAGACGTTTCGAACAAGTACCGTTATCCTTTTTTTTAACCCTTTACCCAACAAAACGGCCAAAACCGGTCAAATAAAGCTTCAACCGCCTAAAATATCTTCGGTCTGTCTCAATAGAACCATACAAATATGGATATCATTGGAACCGGCTCCTTGACCACATTGTGATAGTTACAGTTATGCCATGTGCCAATGCATTCTCTTATATATGCGAGTCGACCATAGGTCGCCTCGCATATATAAGAGAATGCATTGGCCTAAAAAACTGTTTTTTAACACTTTTTAAGCCAATGCATTCTCTTATATATGCGAGGCGACCTATGATCGGTAAGGCTTCTCAATATTTGACCCAACATGTATACCATGTCTTGGAGGCACTTGTGTCATTTGTGTATATATATACTGCTATTTGTTTATTTTCATGTTGGCTAAAATGTTAGCCTACCTTGATACTGTATACATGTATAACATTTGATAAACTCTTCAGTTATGGAGGTCAATACAGATATATATATATATATATAAGATAATGCATTGGCACAGGGCCGTTCTGTTGGGTAAAGGGTTAAAGTTGTAATTTTCGCGGTGCTTGGATGATCTGAACAGTGGTGGTTGTTGGACAACGGCCATAATTGAGATGACTATCACTGTAGTGTTGTCAAAATGATCATCGCCATTACTAAAATATTAAAAAATATACATGTTCCTGAATGTTTCATAGAGACACTGAATTTTGCTCAAATCGCTCGGTTTAACCGAACATCTCAAAAATGACAAAAAATACGATTCATCTTATCAGCAGTATCGCTTTGATCTACGAGCATCGTGCCAACTAGTATCTTGCTTGGTTGGTTGGTATATCAGCCCCTAGGCAACACAAAGGGTTAATTACACGGGAAAATCACTCCTCTGCGTGCGGAAACCACCGACATCCGGAAATCAACTTAGAAACTTGCCCAGATACACGAATGTGATTACACTCCCTTTGCGTGGATCACGAATCAGTGCTTGCTGTGGTTAGAACCAACTGCGTCAGCGCTGGACGGCCTGTGGTGTGCCAGTGGACTACCAATACCGACTGGACCACCTGGGTCCCTTACTCAAGGGTGTTGTAATGAGTACTTAATAATATATTGTATTGGGCGTTATGTTGAATGCGATGATTCCTACATGAACATGATTCTCTGAAATCTTCCCCGTAGGTATATGTTTCAGGATACCTCGTACCACATTATGTATGCACACGTTTGGAGTTCCAACAATCGTCTACTTAGCTATATCATCGGGTGCCACAAATGGTCACCTCTAAAAGTGTTCAGTAAGCAACTCTTATATTAACTATGGAAACAAATATGCATACTACACCTAATGTAACCTAAACATAAAATACATTTACAAAAGACCAACCACCAGCTAAGCAACACGTCATGATGCACGCGGACACGTGACCCGTCATGATGCACCCGGACATGTGACACGTCATGATGCACGCGGACACGTGACACGTCATGATGCACGCGGACACGACACGCCATGATGCACGCGGACACGACACGTCATGATGCACGCGGACACGTCATGATGCACGCGGACACGTCATGATGCACGCGGACACGACACGCCATGATGCACGCGGACACGTGACACGTCATGATGCACGCGGACACGTGACACGTCATGATGCACGCGGACACGTGCAGTTGAAGCAATGTTGAGGGAAAATACAATAATATATATATTATATATTTATATTTTTCAAAGACATCAAACGACCAATCGCCGACTGAAAAAGCACTTGTCTTCGTTTTAAATTATTGTGTTGTGCTGTTGTTCTTTTATGTTGAAATAATGTAAATGGTTGTTCAATGCAGACAGCTTCAGCTTTACATCATTCCGTTTTTTAAATTTAAATCGGATGGCATAGCCGCACTCTGTTTTGTCAGGAACCGGTGCTGTTTAATCATATTCGATCTCTGTGGAAGCTTTTGCAACCGGTGTGTTCGTTAAGTCTGCGACAAACATACCCAAGAAGAAAGCTCTGTATTCGCGGGTCGCCAACCAACTCAAAACTTTGCTACATATAATTCACACATAATTACGAATATGACCGCGGCAGCTACAGAGTCAATAATCAATATTACATCGAAGTCGCTATACGATTTCATGCCTTGTACAACCATCCATTAATGGTCACGAAACAAACGTGTTCTCGCAATTATATTTGTCCCACACGTAAATATCATGACAAGCCTAATTACACTCTGTTATCTTTGCAATTTATCATTTTCAAAATGGATCAGGTAGCTTGGTTCAGTATGTGCACTTTCATAAATATTGAATAACCCTTTAAAGCAGATTTGATGTCCAGCCTGGGTATCGTCCCTGCTTCCCTGAGGTTATATCGTATTAGTCAATAAAGTACATGGGCAACTTATTTCCAGCCAAGTCTTTTATTCACCATTCATGTAACGTCCTCTCATCATGGGACGCTCGACTTGATTTAGAAACACACCATAAGAGTAACCATTCCCACATGGCGCACGGCATTATATATAGGCATCTTGCCGACTGACACAACTTCCCCCTTTGGTCACTAATATTTAATTTAGTGATCATTTGGATCATATTATGAAATACTGTGGTCGCTTGCACACATATGGATAAGTGGCAAAATGATGTTCCATTTAGTTGGAAGATAACTCCGATATTAAAGAACTATCCCTTTAAATGGACTCAAATGTTTTCGAAACGGGTTCATGTGTAATACACATGTATTTTTCAAAGTTTCTAAAATAACTGCCATTAACATGCGCGTGCAAATCATATCAACTTTGTTCTTATTGTCATTATTAATAACTTTCCAATGACGAGATATCACATTTCAAAAACTAGGTTTATGTACACATTACTTTTATAGTGCTATATTATTGATCAAAGTCGAATTAACCCTTTACCCAACAGAACGGCCCTGTGCCAATGTATTCTCTTATATATGCGAGTCGACCATAGGTCGCCTCGCATATATAAGAGAATGCATTGGCTTAACACATTAAAAATTATAAAATTGTTAAAGAATGTAAGAAAAAATGGTAAAAAGTGTTAAAAAAATATTTGTTTTAGGCCAATGCATTCTCTTATATATGCGAGGCGACCTATGGTTGACTCGCATATATAAGAGAATGCATTGGCACAGGGCATAACTGTAACTATCACAATGTGGTCAAGGAGCCGGTTCCAATGATATCCATATTTGTATGGTTTTATTGAGACAGACCGAAGATATTTTAGGCTGTTGGAGCTTTATTTGGCCGGTTTTGGCCGGTTTGTTGGGTAAAGGGTTAAGCAAATAAAACATCACAGTAAAACCGAACTTGGCGGCAAACAATGGGAAAGGTCAACGCATTGAAAAATATTCTGACAAATCACACTCAGACTAAACTATTTGAATTTATTATGGCTGAAGGGGTCACTCTCACCAAGAAAGTGCTGAAGGGTAAATAGGTTTGAAAATGGGCTGAAAAGGTACACAGGTTTTGAAATGTTCTAAATGACGTTTAGTTTTCGTATCTGCCATGATTTATGTTGGAGAATAAATTTGTACGTTCCAATGAACATTAAAATGAACTGAAATCAAACTGCTAATTCGCACCACACTTTTAGAAACACACTTTAAGTAACAGTGTTAGTGCCGATCACAAACCTTTTGTACCCTTCAGCTCATTTTCAAACCCCGGGTCCTTCAGCACTTTTTATGGTGAGAGTGACGCCTTCAGCTTTACTATGTGATTGGCGATGTTTTTGACAAATCGCTGAAAGAGTTTTGTTTACATAACATTTGTTTCAACACACGAATTGTTAACGCCCCTCGGGTGTATACTGTCGTACAGATTTTAGAAAGCTGTGGTTCGCTGGGCGTTTATGAGTTGATAATGGTTTTTTTCCGGTAAGTGACAATTTGCAGTAGCACGGGGGGGGGGGGGGAGAACTGCGACGTGAGGATCGGTGGCATTCCGATAAAGAGACGGTGGAATTCCGATAAAGAGTCGGTGGAAATCCGATAAACGAGACGGTTCGCTTTCGGCGACAAACGAGATTTTCTTCGTGTTTGGGCATTCAAACGGAATTGCCGTGACAAATCAGGTTTCATATCATCATATCGTTATTTAAGTTACTAATATCCATCAAAATCTAGACGCTACAGTGACTAAAACCAAGAGAATAGCCATTTAAAAGTCACGCGACGGTTCGTTTTCCGATAAAAGACACGCGACGGTTCGTTTTTTATCGGAAAACGAACCGTCGCGTGACTTTTAAATGGCGATTCTATTGGTTTTACTCACTGTAGCGTCTACATTTTGATGGATATTAGTAACTAAAATAACTATATGATGATAAGAAACCTGATTTGTCACGGCAATTCCGTTTGAACGCCCAAACACGAAGAAAATCTCGTTTGTCGTCGAAAGCGAACCGGCTCGTTTATCGGATTTCCACCGTCTCTTTATCGGAATGCCACCGACCCTCACGTCGCAGTTCTCTCCCCCCCCCCCGTGAGTAGGTCCCTATTTGCGGAGGTATATTTGCTGAGGTCCCCGAATTCGCGGAGGTCCCCTAAAATGGTCGAAATATGTTGATTTTAATGAGGGAACGTGTGCCTATATGTCAATTGATACGTATTTTTAAAAAATAACGACGCGATCATCATAATAGTGGTTTCTTCTATCAATCATATCATCATCATCAACACCATCATCATAATACGGAACAAGTCTTGCGACTTTTCGTCCGAATAACATTATTTGCAATGTTTGTTTACAAATATACGTATCGCCATTCGATATTTACTTGTGAGTCACTTGAACATATTTCTTGTCGTCGAACTCGTATTTTATATAATAGAAGAATGAGTCTATGTATATTTTGAATTGATAGAGTGTTGGAGCCTCAACAGCGAAGTCTGTATCTTTCCGCATAAATGGCACCCATGCATTGTCTCGAATTGTGGGAAGAACTATCGTCCTTATACGCGCGAAAAGATGAGAGAATATGGTGTGGTATTATAAACTCGCCGCGTTCCTACCTCTATTTTTCTTTTAGAGTTATTGTTCTTAGGTAAAAAAAATGGCGCGCGCACGGCCCACTCCCCTCCCCTTTTTCGGTGGGGTTTTTCTTTCGCAAGGGGGATCCTGCGTCGAAAAAAAAACAGGAAAAGAGCAACTGAGCTAGAGGGGAAGGGGAAAAGAGCAACTGAGCAAGTGGGGAGAGGGGGGGGGGGGGGCAAATGAGCAAGACGGGAGAGGGGGAAAGAGCAACTGAGAAGTGGGGGCAACTGAGAAAGAGGATCGATATCCGGTCGCGACATAGCTAATTGGGTTCTAATTGAAATCGTATAATAGATTCGCGGCTTATGTCAGATCGACTTATTTTATCGCTGTGGTGAAAGGGTTTCGAATTTCTACTCGATAATAACACTTAAGTATGGCTATTGACTCCAATTTGACAAACATTAGCCAAACAAAAGTCTTCCTGAAGTCTACATCGTTGGGAAGCTGTGTATTGATAGTAGGTGTTTGATAAATTATCATAAATATGTCATTCGTAACTCAGCTTTAACAAATTGTGATCATCCCAAACCCAAACTCCAAACATAGCTTTCACAAATTGTGACATACGGTAAATATGAATCGTAAGCGCAAGTTATATTTCAGCAACAATGCATCAGAAATGCAACATCCTTCTAAAATGAAGAAAATTACTGATTTCTTCGGACATTCAGACATTACCGATAGTCAAAATACAGTGGTTGATTTAACATCGACGTGTGCTACACCACCTAAACCGAGCAACATACTAGTGTCCAATGTCACGAGAACGCCACAAAAAGTTGTAAGTTCGCCAAAACGAAAATTCCGAAATGAGTGGAAAATATCTCGCGAATGGGTGCTGCGAAATTAGTTAACAACATGTTCGTATCTGGTTGTAGTATCATGAAGAAAGATCTTATTCTGAAACACTTTTTAACTTATGTGACTGTTGTGATCATTATCATGACGTATGGTGATTTCACACATTCCGTTCCTCTCTCCTGTTCAGCTTACTTTCCAAGTAAGGTCAATTTCGGGGTGAATATTCTCGGCCATAAAAAGAGATTCATACAAGAAATGTTCATGGATTGGAGCGATTTTATTGGCCGAGGGGTGTGTAAATATATGTAAAGTTCATGGGATACCACCATTCAAACACACGACTCAGGTGCATAAATGCAATATCATAAAATACGTCGATGAATATCCCCGGGAATAGAACGTAGAACACGTGCTTTGTTGTTTGTTCTTGCGCAGTGTAAACTGACTATATTGACTGTTGTCGTCAGGACTACTTTCCTTAAATCGATGTGCTTGGTGTGTTGACTCCGCCTCTGTGATTGTCTTCGTGCGATCGGGGAAGCTTAGCTCACACAGCGGTTTAACAGCGTGGACTCCGGTGTCCATTTTGGGTCTGATTGAAATATTTTCTTGAACGCATACGGTGTGGTCTGTCGAATTATTGTAGCCGGAGAAAGACTGCCTCGAATACGAGCAGTGAGGTCTACATCAGGTCTGCGTGAACTGTTATCGAACGTGGGCGATTTCTTTGGGGGTGTTGTCTGTTCTGGAATTGAGCAAACCTTTTCTGTGTGGTCAGGGAAGCGTGAGTCAAATACGAGCAGCATCATTTATATTGTAACTGAGTGAACTACTATCACCGGGGACTCAAACAAGAGCGGCTTTATTTATATTGTAACTGAGTGAACTACTATCACCGGGGACTCAAACAAGAGCGGCTTTATTTATATTGTAACTGAGTGAACTACTATCGCCGGGGACTCAAATGCGAGCAGCATCATTTATATTGTAACTGAGTGAACTACTATCGCCGGGGACTCAAACAAGAGCAGCTTTATTTATATTGTATCTGAGTGAACTACTATCGCCGGGGACTCAAATGCGAGCAGCATCATTTATATTGTAACTGAGTGAACTACTATCGCCGGGGACTCAAACAAGAGCAGCTTTATTTATATTGTATCTGAGTGAACTACTATCGCCGGGGACTCAAACAAGAGCAGCTTTATTTATATTGTATCTGAGTGAACTACTATCGCCGGGGACTCAAACAAGAGCGGCTTTATTTATATTGTAACTGAGTGAACTACTATCACCGGGGACTCAAACA
Source organism: Siphonodentalium dalli (assembly GCA_032622095.1). NCBI lineage: Eukaryota > Metazoa > Mollusca > Scaphopoda > Gadilida > Siphonodentaliidae > Siphonodentalium > Siphonodentalium dalli. The sequence goes on along the minus strand of CP136064.1, from coordinate 281,562,904 downwards.
AGAGCGGCTTTATTTATATTGTAACTGAGTGAACTACTATCGCCGGGGACTCAAATGCGAGCAGCATCATTTATATTGTAACTGAGTGAACTACTATCGCCGGGGACTCAAACAAGAGCAGCTTTATTTATATTGTATCTGAGTGAACTACTATCGCCGGGGACTCAAATGCGAGCAGCATCATTTATATTGTAACTGAGTGAACTACTATCGCCGGGGACTCAAACAAGAGCAGCTTTATTTATATTGTATCTGAGTGAACTACTATCGCCGGGGACTCAAACAAGAGCAGCTTTATTTATATTGTAACTGAGTGAACTACTATCACCGGGGACTCAAACAAGAGCGGCTTTATTTATATTGTAACTGAGTGAACTACTATCGCCGGGGACTCAAATGCGAGCAGCATCATTTATATTGTAACTGAGTGAACTACTATCGCCGGGGACTCAAACAAGAGCAGCTTTATTTATATTGTATCTGAGTGAACTACTATCGCCGGGGACTCAAATGCGAGCAGCATCATTTATATTGTAACTGAGTGAACTACTATCACCGGGGACTCAAACAAGAGCGGCTTTATTTATATTGTAACTGAGTGAACTACTATCGCCGGGGACTCAAATGCGAGCAGCATCATTTATATTGTAACTGAGTAAACTACTATCGCCGGGGACTCAAACAAGAGCAGCTTTATTTATATTGTATCTGAGTGAACTACTATCGCCGGGGACTCAAATGCGAGCAGCATCATTTATATTGTAACTGAGTGAACTACTATCGCCGGGGACTCAAACAAGAGCAGCTTTATTTATATTGTATCTGAGTGAACTACTATCGCCGGGGACTCAAACAAGATCAGCTTTATTTATATTGTATCTGAGTGAACTACTATCGCCGGGGACTCAAACAAGAGCAGCTTTATTTATATTGTAACTGAGTGAACTACTATCGCCGGGGACTCAAACAAGAGCAGCTTTATTTATATTGTAACTGAGTGAACTACTATCGCCGGGGACTCAAACAAGAGCAGCTTTATTTATATTGTAACTGAGTGAACTACTATCGCCGGGGACTCAAACAAGAGCAGCTTTATTTATTCTGGGACTCTTGTGAACTACTATCGCCGGGGACTCAAACAAGAGCAGCTTTATTTATATTGTAACTGAGTGAACTACTATCGCCGGGGACTCAAACAAGAGCAGCTTTATTTATATTGTAACTGAGTGAACTACTATCGCCGGGGACTCAAACAAGAGCAGCTTTATTTATTCTGGGACTCTTGTGAACTACTATCGCCGGGGACTCAAACAAGAGCAGCTTTATTTATTCTGGGACTAAGTGAACTAAACTGAATATCGACATGAGGCTGGCAGCTATTATAGTGATGCTTGTATTCTGTAGAGCAGGTAAGTCACGCGATGCCCGTATTCTTTAGAGCAGGTAAGTCCTGTTTATTCTGTCATGTGAGCAGGGTTTTCCCCTAACATTTGTTACCAAAATTAGCATGTAGATAAGGGTGTGACAAATCGAATATATATTATATATCATATGAACCCCTATTATATCTTTGAAAAGCCATTGCATGTTTCCTTATATCTCATTAGTTATGAATAGGCGCGTGCTTTCCGGGATAACTTCGCATCGCGCCAACATAATGACCCCGCGTCTTTACATTGATTCAGGCGGATTAATACTATTTCGAAAATCAGCGCATGATACCAGCACCAGGCATTGCAAAATTGCTTTGTCCATCTTCGTTGCGCTATCGAAAATAGACACAAAAGAGGCAAAATTGGGAGACTATTTTCCGTCGCCAACAAGAGCGCGTGCAATACTGGCGTATACCGTTGTGAAGCGCCCCAGTCAACGCTGCAAATGTATGCATTTTGCAGATTCATTTAAAGGTTTAAAAAGGAATAAAGCTCGTTTTTTCATGTGGTATACAAAATCTCGTTTCATAAAATCTTATATCCCAACATAACTCATTGGAGATTCTCTATATCATATCCGACAGCACTGCCAATCGACGAGCTAATATGTTCCAGAGGCTTGCTTCAGTCAATGGGTGTGCGTGGGGGGCGTCTGTCATACTATTGGGTTGTAAATAATGTTCATGGGAGCCCATTACCACTATCCCATACACAAGCGCTGTACTGTCTTTTGGCACGCATTGTGGAGGATGACACAATGTCAATTAATAAGTCAACCAATTAGTAAGTACTGTAATAACAAGGTGGCATCGTGACAAAACACTCAGGAATAGATAAACAATTTAATGTATTAATAATATTAAACATACAAATATTCAGATATGTTAAAATCACCAGACAGTGTACGAGTAACGGTGAACCAATTAGACCAAGCCAATATATGTAAAATTTACAAAGTTGGGTATACCAGAAAATAACAGAGGACTACAAGGTGGTACTCGGAAGCGTACATGGGTCGGTTGCCTTCGGGTTTACTTGCGCCGAAACTGATATGGAATTTTGAAACGCTCGCGATTGATTGTTTATTTGTATAATATTTACAAGTTTATGACAATGGTGATAACAACAAAGATAGTGATATTATAGAGGAGCGGTATATATAACTGGGTAGTCTCTTCCCGAACATGTATACGTATAGAAAGCGGCACCTGATATAGTGAAATTGTAAATAATACAATAGGTGGAATGTAATTGACAGCAGACTAATAATGTATCAAAACTTCTTATGGTGTGCACCTAACTGTGCTGATCAATATGTAGTGGCTGTTTTCATGGGCTTTATGTATTTAAGTCACAAATGATGGGGCATGTCCGGGATGTTTCAATTGTTTTCTGTTTAAGAAAACAATGGCTTCCTATTATGAAATTCGTTGAAAGACCGTTGTCGTTATAGTGATCATGAACTGGCTGAATCAAAACACAATGAAAACTTACACACAAGCATGGGTTGTGCGAAAATATATATCAGGATGTCACTCACATGCATTTCATGTCAGACTGAATATTTATTTCTATTGTAAATAGATACAATTTGGATTCGCGAGAAGCACGTCCACTGTTACGGACCACGCTGTCGATTAACAATACAATACAATACAATACAATACAATAATTAATTGTATAGCGATCAATATTATGAGTACATATTCAACGGCGCTTTACATTACATCGAGCTAATTGCCTAATCAGCATAATACATGCACATATATCTAGGAATTAAATGATACATCAAAGAGATATGTTTTGATGCCGGTCTTAAACTTATTTAAATCAGTTAATATTTTAAAGTGAGGTGGAATGCTATTCCATAGATGTGGACCTGCAAATGAAAATGCCATATCGCCAAACGTTTTCTGTTTGTTGAAAGGAATGTACAAAAGCATACGACTATCAGATCGTAATTCATATGTACAAACATTTCTGTCTTTGATCATATCCTGTATATACAATGGTGACATGTTATTACGAGATTTGAATACAAGCAAAATAATTTTGAACATGATTCGATACTCCACTGGCAGCCAGTGTAACTGCTTGATAACTGGAGTTATATGTTCATGCCGATGAGTGTATGATGCAACTCGCACAGCAGCATTTAGCACTTTTTGCAGGCGATCACACTGGTAATCCGGTAATCCATACAGTAAAGAATTACAGTAATCTAAGTGTGACGTGACAAAAGCATGGACCAATGTCCTAGTTGAGTCTACATCGAGGTAGTATTGTCTAATTTGTCGAATTTGGTATAAACCTCTGAACGCCTTCTTACACATATTAGAGATATGGTTATCCATTGTCATGTTTGTGTCAAAATACGATCCCAGGTTGCGAACAGTGTCCTTTGTTGGTATGTCGGCGTCTCCCACATGAATTGAACTGATGTTGACTTTCTGAAGTTGTTGTCGAGAACCAATGATTATGAATTCAGTCTTATCGTCATTTATCATGAGTCGGTTGGTAATCATCGACGCTCTAATGTCCACAATACAGTTCTCCACAATTTGACGTGCTTTAGTTTCGCCTCTCTCTGTCGGTCGAAATGAAAAGTAGATTTGGGTATCACCTGCATAGCCGTGAACATCGGGGAGGTGACTTTCAACAACTGAGAATAATTTCGAAATGTAGAATAAGAACAGCACGGGTCGTCCAAGACAACTTCCTTGTGGAACTCCGCACTCGATGGGGAAATTTGTAGACTTTGAGTCATTAATGGATATTTGATGTGATCGGTTCGCGAGGTAAGATTTCAACCAGATATCTGCAGTGAGTGCCGCGAACACCAAAGCCAGATTGTAGAGTGTCTAGAGGAATATCATGGCGGACGGTGTCGAAAGTAGCGCTCAAATCTAGTAGCACAAACATGATCGATGAGGTTCCAATGAGCGTAACACAAAATAACATATGCCGCTGATGTGTCCAAGTGAGGGAATATATTGCAAATAGGCAGAAATTCCACATCTCTACATGTTTGGGTGCTCCTCAATGGCAGGATGGACTTTCACACAACGGAACTCAAACGATCGATTCCATTGCTACATAAGATGGCTGTTTTATTTTCGATAGTAATAAAACAAAATTATAAAGTAGCAAAATAATTTCGAAGGCTTATTCGTGTCACCAATATAAGGCTTATTCGTGTCATCAATAAACTTGCAGGTGAGAATAGCTGAATTTAGTGTCGAATTGTTTTGCTCCTTCAAAAATTGGTCGATTCGTCGGCGACCCATTGCCTCTGAGCAACTATAGGAACTTCTACCGGACGTAAATTGCTTTTTCTCTAAACAGTGGTGTGATACTATAAATTATGATTGAACACTTGTGGGTATATATTCTGTTTCCAAGAATTAGATGCTTCAAAGGAACGTATAGTGTGAACTTAATAGCAGCAAACCGAAAGGAGCGAACATAGGCCCTGCCATAAAGTGGCCTATGCTATAAATAACAGTTCACCTCCCAAAGTTATGATGTATATGTCCCTTTAATAACTGAAGTATATATTGAGGCACGTTCTGTTTGCACATACTATGCATTAAAAGCATGTAACTATTTGTGCATGGAAATTGACGCGAACATTAAATTAAACAGCGGACCAATATGCACCAGAGCTACCGATTATCGCCCTTTCATTACACTCAACTATAATTATATATATACTAGCAGGTGACCCGACTTCGTCCGGGCTTTGACCTTGAATTGACCATTTTGAAGGCCAAGGTCAGGTCGGAGTCACGATTTGACCCGTCCAAAACACTCCCCGGACAAAATCACCTGTAGGTATCAAATTTCATCGAAATCCGTCCAGCAGTTTTCCCGACCATAGCTAACGGACAAACAAACAGAAAGAAGTCCCAAAACATATAATAGATCATTTGTGGGTACCCGTTTCAAGGTGAAAGGCACCTCGGGCCGAAAAACTGACCCGATGAAAATCTCCCCCATTCCCAGGAACCCCTAAGTCCGAACACAGAATCACACAACACGCTCATGTCTGTACACAGACACAACACGCTCATGTCTGGACACATAGACGCTCTTTATCAACGACACTGTGGATACGGACGCTCTTTAACTATCACGCGATTAACACATGAACTACCCATTGCGGTGGCGGGGGATCGGACAATGAGTGCTCTGACGTTCTCAGAAGCGGTGCGATGACATTACTTCTGCGATTTTACCCTTAGATAGGAAGTTTGGGCTCAATCCGTCCGACAGTTTTCCCGGCCATAGCTAACAAACAAACAAACTAACAGAAGTCCCAAAATATATATTGCCTCTAGTATTGAAGATTTAACAAAAGACATGGGGTACATGAATGTAACATAAATACAGTTAGCAATCAAGAAATAATGAAAAGACAGACAAGAGAACAAACTACTGAGGAAAATAATGTCATTCTATTTGTATGTACATGAACACGAGCTTACATATCACATCAATAGACAACACACACCCTCTAGAACACACCCGTACGCATACACAATCTAACACATTACGCAGACACACACAACCGTACGTACATACGTTAGGATGTACTGTCACAACAGCACTCCATCAAGCTCATTCACATAGGACAAGAGCATAGCATTGCCGTTTTTCCCACCTATCCACAAACACATATATTCAAATCAACCCACAGACATCAGACAATTTCATTTCACGCACTTGCTCGCCACCAATCACGCTCTCGCTTCCTAATGCATGATTTGCAGTTATGAGTTCAGTTCTGTCCATAAAATCCGAGTAGCTGGCCGTATTTGGTTTTGTAAATTTAGGCCGGTGCTTATTAGAAATGGACCACGTTTAGACACGCCCCACTACATATCGCCAGCCAACGTACAGTAATGCCCTAAGTAATCGACTCCTTAAACACAGCAGAATTATGGGTAACTTTTCCGGATTTAGTCAGAAATATGGCTCGGAAAGCTCTCGGGGAATTTATAAACTCGAAATGTTGACTTTTAATCTCGACATTTCGACTTTATAAAGTCACAATTTCGACTTTATGTTTTTCTCACCATGTCCAGAATAAGCTTCCGTATGTTTCCAACGTTCTCCTACATAATTAGCCACAATACCCTGAACATACGAACCCCCCCCCCCCCCCATAATCTGCACTATTAACCCTTCGTGTCGCATACACATGTACACCCAATCTAATAAGATAAAAACAAGAAATTATGGCATTGGAATCCATGTAAAAAGGATGACAATGCAGTCACGACCTGCACTACTCAGAACTCTATGTGTTGACTTATATGAACGTCAAGATTTAATTAACTATAAATATTTATTAATTACTTACGTGAAAGTTGCTTGCTTGTGGTAGGGGGTGGGGTCTACCTCTGAATTTTCCTATTGCACCCACATCTTTCACCCTGTCATGGCTCCCAATTTTTCGACTGGCCCATGCCCATTCTCAATTTGGATGAAATTTTAGTTGTACCTGCCCCGCCGACTTCTCCATGTACCCACCCCACCCTTGGCTCTACAGTGGTTGGACGTTGGGCTTCCGATGAGTGAAAACTTCGGTTTGCCCCTCTCATAATTAGGGTTGTTTGTTTTTTTTCAAACCAGAACCCAAATCATTAGATTATAAGTAAGGAAGAACGTTTGATAATTTTTCATTACAACTACATGGAACTATATTTATACTAGCATATATATGAGTAATTTTGATTACATCCACCGGAGCCATGCACTAGGAAACAATGTTCAACGTCAACCCAACCAAACATAATGCCAGCCGTGCTGACATTATGCCAACATTGGCCCAATGTAGTCATGGTATTATATATTCATATTATTTGTTTAATTAAAATGGCAACCATTTCTCTGGCGTATATTGCCACGGCACAGTGGTTCTCGTGTTCTTAATTAAAATCAGATAAAATTTATTTAGAAAAATATTTCACATTATTCTGGAAAGTTAACAATGCGATTGGCTTTGTCGCTGGCACAACATAAATAACTTTCGCGTGGAAATGCGCGTGCCAATATGACGTCGCTTTGGATACAACATATGGCGTCACTTAACAGTTTACGTGAACGAGCTTTTACTAATTTACTAAACTAAAGAGAAATTTATTTAGTGATACGACAATCATTTAAGACATTTACGAGATGAGTCATGTTGCTTTCGCGATGTGGTTAACGAAAATGTGCAGTTTACGTAATTTCCGTCATTTTCCGAATGGCATAGCAACCCGAGTCAGGTCGGTAATATTTATGATTTAAGTAATGATTACTCTTTAAAGTATAGACCATGTAATGTCTTCACGTGTACGCAATGAATAATGTTATGTTAGCTATATGAAAAGTAACATTTTGTAGTTTTAATTTAATAGTAATGACGTTTCCAAGATGGCGGCGCCTCAAATTCAAGATTGCGGCCCCTCCAATGCAAGATGGCGGTGCACATGTTGAAAAGCGAACTTAGCATAAGGACGACCAGCTACGCAACACATGCGGGGCTGGGCTACGTCCACTGGTCGTCATTAAAAAACAACACATGCACTAGATACTATATTTAGAACTCGTAATATGTCATTTCTGGTCTGCATCCACGTGCACGCCATCATGCGGAATTGGTGGTATTTCATGAGTCTTGTTGTAAAACTTGTGTATGTACATTCTTCTTTTGGGGAGCGGATGGAAGTTCAGTTTAAAGAACTTGTCCCCCAATCACAGTCTCTGCATCACACTATAACATATGTCTAAATACGAAAATCATCAGTTACATGTAGGACACCTGCTTCATTAATTTCAGTATGACATTCTGTCTCACCCAACCGACCGCCAGCTTGACGAATTGATAAACGTTCATGCGCAGTTCATCAAATATTATAAATACCTTCAAAATCGATTTTAAAAGCTACTTTACATATTTCGATGTGCAGACTTGGTAATTTCGTGTTATTTATTTGCTATATATTTACATACTAAGTGTGATTATCACTAAATCCAGCATTCTGATTGGTCGGCGCCCACGTGTCTAGTTGCAATTATTTCTCGGTGAACGCGCAACAGCTCATAACTGCAGCCTCGTAATTACATCGACGCGTCATAGGTTTGGGTAAGACAAACGCGTAATGTTTTGGGCGCATTTGGACTCGCGCAGGATTGACTTAATAAATCATCGGGTTTCAATATAAAGAGAAATTGTCCCTGTTAACTTTTGCCAAGGGTGCTATGGGATATTTTGGGCTGGTTTTGTCACGATACACTTTTCGATTTAAATACATTTACAAAAGTGGCTTTTTCTCTAAATGTATATAAATATAAGGATTAACTGTCATGTGGACTGTTTTTATGGAGATGTAACCGCGAGGTGAGTGATCATAACTTGTATGTAAAACCCTTCGGGTTTTACACAAGTTATGACCACTCACCTCGCGTTTACATCTCCATAAAAACAGTCCACATGACAGTTAATCCTTATATATTATATATTATTGTACTACTTGTATACGTTGTATTGTATAATTGCACACTAGTCAGTTCTTGAATTTATAGTCTTGTCTCCAAGTGGAAACATTCCTCTTCGGTTCTTTTATTTGTACATAGCTCATTGTTCTACTCGTTTGTGATTTATTTGTACATAGCTCATTGTTTTTATCCAATCCATTGTCTGAGTTATATACACAGTTTGCTTCGCTACGACCTTGTTTGATACCTGATCCCGTTCTTGGTTGTGATATGATTGTGATAACTAGCGACTAAAACGACATTAAAAGCTCAATCAATCAATCAATAAATCAATCAATCATATCTTTCAGCCCGCTCGGCATCGAACCTAGCTCTCGGGAAGAATGCATGGCAGATCAGCACAGGTTGGGGCGGACTTGCTTCCCTCGCAGTTGATGGTAATACTAACACTGACTTTTATCAAGGATCCTGTAGTCACAACGACGAAGGTGACGTCGACAATGCTTGGTGGGTTGTTGACTTGGGTCAGCTGTGCACCATCAACAGTTGGAAACTCATCAGCAGAAGCGATAGTGGCGGTAAGTGTCGTCCGCTAAATTTCGAGTTGGATGCTCGCATTGAGGATATAAGAATACTTGACATGTACGCGCACGATTATATATATATACTAGCCGATGAGCCCGACGTTGTCCGGGTTATTCAAAAACCAAATTTCAAGTCGATAGCTCTACCCAGCGCTATTCAAAAACCAAATTTCAAGTCGATAGCTCTACCCGTTTCCGAGATCTGGTCTGCGCATGCGCGAAGCTGGTGTCGCACGGGCTCGGCGACCAGATAAAATTCGTATTCGGGGCAAGATACATTCACATAGCAAATTTCAAGTCGATAGCTCAACCCGTTTCCGATATCTGGTCTGCGCATGCGCGAAGCTGGCGTCGCACGGGCTCGGCGACCCGATAAAATTCGTATCCGGGGCAAGATACATTCACATAGCAAATTTCAAGTCGATAGCTCAACCCGTTTCCGATATCTGGTCTGCGCATGCGCGAAGCTGGCGTCGCACGGGCTCGGCGACCCGATAAAATTCGTATCCGGGGCAAGATACATTCACATAGCAAATTTCAAGTCGATAGCTCCACCCGTTTCCGAGATCTCGTCTGCGCATGCGCGAAGATGGCGTCGCACGGGCTCGGCGACCCGATAAAATTCGTACTCGGGGCATGATACATTCACATACCAAATTTCAAGTCGATAGCTCCACCCGTTTCCGAGATCTCGTCTGCTCATGCGCTGCACGGGCGTCGCACGGGCTCGCCAATACGACAACGACCACCGCCTGGTCAAACTACACACACGTACCAAGTTTCGTCCCGATCGGTCGAGAATCGTAGATTTGTATTAAGGACAGACAGACAGACAGACAGACAAACAGACAGAGGTCTTCAAAATATATATGAGATGTGACAATTCGTAAAAATAAATGTTCGAGTGATGAAAAACTGTATCAAACCTAAATCGGGATTTCTCTGTTGGATCGGGTGGTAATACAAACACGGCAGGAAGATATGTGGTGTGGGTGAGCGTTTAGAGGGGCAAGTACACATATTTTACAACCTCACGCACATGTTTTACGGAAGACCTGTTTATTGAGCCAATATTTGACATTTGTAACAGTTTAAACATAGTACAACTGCAAAAACACCATAGTTATGTTACTGGGACCTCACATGGGCCTTAGCGGTGATGATATTAAGCTACGGTATGTTGCATATCGGACGGTGAGGTGGACAACTTCCTTCTTGACACCCTTCGGAAAGAAGCTTCGAGAAATGTAAACTTAAATAAATACAGTTTATGCATACAATGCATAAACATCTTTATGCGATCTAGCACAAATTCGTTTCATGGTACCATCGGCCGTGCGAGGAATGCTTCCTTCAATTTCAGGATGAAAGACAGAACGCTTCATCCAATGAACAACGAATTCGGCAGAAAGACCTCACAGTATATCTAATTGAAACTCGGAGAACACATCCACTTTCACTACACCGAGTTCGCGTCTATAAAGCACCTGCTCTGAAGATCCCACCCACCCACCACGCACGGATAACACGTTACATTCATTTCACATGTTATGCATTTGTGGGGGCCTCAGCCCACGGGCTGCCCCGCCTGTTCTGTATGTATATGCTTTTATAGGCTGGAGAGTCATGCCAGCATCGTATATAAAATTATATCACTTTCAATCCCTTGTTCACTATGCATGTATCATGAGGGTTGTTTCACACATCCTGCCCAGTCCTCGGTAACAACTAGGAGCATAAATACATTTATCATGTTTTAACTAAGACATTTAAGCCTGGATCATTGCGTGCATGGATAAAGAGCGAGCATCTGTCTGACGTAATGCATAAACATATTTATAAATCGAACTCTGACCTCACGACAGTATACATATTACATGAAGTTTGTTTGTTTGTATGCTCAAATAACACAGTAAGTGGTGAAATGGGTTAATAAAAAGTATAAAAGGTATAGTGACTGCTTATAAAATATTATTTCCAATTGCAGCCTGGTAAATATCCTATCTATGTATTTTTTTTTAAATATATCAACTCTAGTTGCATTGGAGCTTAACTGGTATGTCTACTAAATCTCAACAGTAAGCCGACAGTCAAGATTAAGTTCAGTGTCCTGAGATGTTAAGAAAACCAAAACTGACACAAACCATTGTCGCCTATTGGAAGCTAGGACAATATATAAGAGGTCGATAAGAGCGAGTAAACGACAGTTTCAAAACAACTTAAGCAAAAATATATCTAACATCAGATTAGAAAATTCTCGCGACAACCCGCAACTAAGTGTTGTACCGCTGGATCTAAGATTTCGTAGAGTCCAACAACAAAGTAATTGGGTCGATAAAGTGTATTTTAAAAAGTATAAACTTCAACATAATTATCACAGCACAGCCAATATAATAAACCACATATAAAAGATAATCCTTAAAAATGAAATTCGCATTTCATTTAACCATAGAATCTCAAACGGGTAAATCAATATTGTGCGTCTGTCTATTTCAAAAGCTAATTACTGCATGACCCCCGGACTGCGCTAATTTTTCCCGCCAGTAACAGGTGAGTGCTAATCAGTGTGCAGGTGACACAATCATTCATGCTCGCTCACATGCGCATACACACTGACACACATTTCAGTTAACCCATAACATGCTGAAATAACAATGCAGGACGCGCGCAACTATCATGATACATAAAAGAGGCAGTTTACTAAAACAGATAAAAACGACACCTATAACATTCACCCCCTCCAGGTGAAGAATGGCTCCTGACATTCACTGAAAATGGTAAATAATTAACCCTTCTGCAAAAGTTAAATCTACAGTTGAATAGGCATTGTTACTGACAATATCACCATTACCATCTTAAATGCTGAAATAAAGCCACGACAGCACGATAAAATGCTGACGAGCTGATAAAAGCTACATGTCCAAATCTGCAACAGGGTAGCTGCAAAAGAGGCAACATGTATACAGGTTGTTGCTGAAATTGTAAAATGGCAAATCAGTGAAAGCACATCACTGAGTATAACTGCATATTGTCTGGAATCGGATCTGGAATGTATCTGAAATGAATGATTACATGTAAAGGAATATGTAGTACAGGTTAGAGTTTAGCAATGAGAGGCTGAAATAAAACCTACAGGTAATGACTGCAATAGGTTCAGTCTCTGCAAAGATCTGCTACAACTAAATTGATTCACCGCTAAATCAAATACATATTAAATGAATGAATATTGTAGAATATTGGAATGGTATATACAACACTATCTCCAAAGTTGAACCTGGAAATGATCCTTTCTTACAGAGCTGGAACTTCAGTCGGTTTTGGACACGTCACTGAGTCTTCAGCTGAAATAATCATGATAGGCCTTTGACCAGAATGAGACAGTATGTATAACCAGTACCTACATATATTAAAATATGAGAAAGTAGCACAATACTATCCCATGAGATACCTGAATTAACAAAGGACATTTCTCATGAACTGGTACCTCAGTAGGTTTTGACCACTACTGGATCTTCAGCTGAAATTCCAACCAGGCCCTCCTTCATACATATAAGCATGTGGTTACAATCTACACATACATGTATATTGAAATAATAATAGCAATGAACACACATGAATACGGTAAATTATGTGGATGACAAGTTGGTATTAGACATATACCATTGTGTCTGCAACTTGACAACAAACCCAAGATCCCAGTCTATCTGGTGCCCTCCTCTGCCTCTGAGGCCGGGACAGAATTTATGGTACAGGAGTGTTGTATGAGAAGTTTGGAGATGAATCTATTCCAGGATTAATTGGAGTACTGGAATGAGGGAAGGTAGAAGATACAGGGGTACTAGAAGTGAAGCTATTTCTAGTGTGATCTAAGCTCCCAGAATTTAATTATGAAGAAGTATTATATGAGTTATCCCGATAACTAACCTCCGTATACTCATTAAGTGAATCTGGATCATTAAAGTGAACATTCCTGTTCGCTCGCTTCACATGAGAGTGCATATGGTCCACACCAGAATCATCATCAGAATCTGAACCATCATCTAATCTATTCTCTGAATTATCATCAACTATCTTCTTAGAACTGGACCTTTTTGTCTCATCAACCATCTCATCAGATATGAAGTTGAATGGAAGTAACATATTACGATGAAGCATTCTTGAAACACCGTTCTTTGATTCTGGCTCCACCTGATAGACAGGAATATCTTTCATTGGAATCTGAACAATCTGGTATGGCTCATTTTCCCATCTATCGGCTAGCTTGTGCTTTCCCTTTATACCAACTCTCCGAACTAGAACACGATCACCCACTTCCATCTTTGCATCCTGGACTCTGATCTTCCTGTCATATCTTTAATTCACCTTCTCATTCCTGACATCAACACGACTAAATGCTGTATTGTATGCAAACTCCATTCGTTTCTTCAGTTTCTTCACATAATCCTCCTGGCTGTGTCCAGCTTCTTCTCTGTCAATACTAAAAAGCGCATCAATTGAAATTCTTGGATGCCAACCAAACATTAAGAAATGTGGAGAGTATCCAGTTGCCTCACTCTTTGTTGCATTGTATGCCTGCACCATAGGACCAACATAACTCTTCCAATCTGCCTTCTGTTCCTCTTCTAATGTTCCCAGCATTTTAATTAGAGTCTGGTTGAATCTTTCAACGGATCCATTTCCCATTGGATTGTATGGGGTGGTCCTGCTCTTTTTCATCCCAGCTAGCTTGCACAATTCCTTTATCAGCTTACTCTCAAAGTTCCTTCCTTGGTCACTATGTAATCTTTCGGGAAAGCTGTAAAAACAAATAAATTTTTCTTATAGCGCTTTAGCAGTAGTAGGAGCGGTTTGATTTTTACAGGGAATGGCCTGAGCATAGCGGGTAAAATGATCGGTAATGACCAATACATTTTCAAACCCACCTTTAGACATCTCGATACTCAAGAAGTCAATACAGACCAATTCCATTGGTTGCGACGTCTGTATCCGCAGCAACTCTTACTGGCTTCTTACGCCGATTGCACCTTACACAATTCTCTACCCACTTCTCAGTATCCCGCACCATTCCAGGCCAGTAGAACCTCTGTTTGGCTAGCCATACTGACTTATCTTGACCCGGATGACCTGCGTCGTTGTGAACTCCTTGCAGAGCTCTTGACCGGAAGGCATCAGGGACAACCAACTGCATCACAACTTCTTCATCCATGTGAGACTCTCTGAATAGAACACCCTCTTTCAAACTTAATTGGTTCCAGTCCCGAAGATAAGTCCTTACCAAAGGTGACTCTTTCTTGATTTCCTCCTCACTCAAGCGTTTGCCTTTCTGCACCAGATGTATTATTCTACCTATCACAGGATCCTCCTTCTGCTCGAGCTCCCAATTAATGGAATCATGCACAGAATGTTCCGTCCCTCCCCCGGCCTAAGGAAGAGCAGAAACAACTGATACACTATCCACTAATGGTAAACTCACAGATGCTGCTTGGCAAACTGATTTAATAACATCTGGATACATAATTGGTTTCCGCGACAGACCATCAGCATCTCCGTTAATGCGTCCTACTCGGTACTCGATCTGGAAGTTGTAATTTGCCAAGCTAGCGACCCATCTGTGTCCTGTTGCATCCAACTTCGCAGTAGTCAAAACATAGCACAGTGGATTGTTGTCTGTCACCACCTTGAAGGTGTTTCCGTACAGGTAATCATGGAACTTGTCTGTTATAGCCCACTTCAAGCACAGAAATTCCAATTTATGAGCCGGGTAGTTCTTCTCACTTGGCTTAAATCCATAACTTCTCTTTGATTCTGTCGACGGCCAATTGTTGACGGTCGGTCCATATCCATGATTTGGGTACTTTCTTCTTCTTAACCTTTGTCTTGGTCTCTGTACAATGACCCTCCAGGAGTTGATTTAATGGCTGGGCGATTGCAGAATAACCTTTGACAAAGCGTCTGTAATACCCAGCGAAACCAAGAAACTGTCGTAACTGATTGACATTCTGTGGAACTGGCCATTCCTTGAGGGCAGAAATCTTTTCAGGATCTGTAGCTACACCTTCTCCAGAGATGAGATGACCCAGATAAGTTACAGATGTTTTGAACAACTCACATTGATCTGGCTTCAGCTTTAAGTTGTGCCTGGAGAGGCGAGCGAAAACAGCATCAAGGCGATCAACCATTTGCGTGAACTCCTTGCTGAAAATCAGTAGATCGTCCAAGAAAACCAGGCATTCCCGCAAATGCATGTCGCCCATGCACTTTTCCATTAGTCGTTGGAAGGTTGCTGGCCCATTTACCATTCCTTGGCCGAGTCTCTCACATTGGTAAAATCCCAAGTTTCCAACAGAAAAAGTTGTCTTGAACTTGTCCTCTTCAATTATAGGACACTGCCAGTATCCGTTTCGTAAATCCAGTTTGCTGTAATAGCGCGATCCATGCAAGGTCTCCACAATGTCATCAAAGCGTGGCAAATGATACACGTCCTTGACAGTCTTTGAGTTCAGAGAACGGAAGTCTATGCAAAAGCGCAAAGAATTATCATGCTTACGCACCAAGACAACGTTCGATGAATAGGGACTGTCACTTTCCTTTATCACACCTGCCTCCAACATTTCATTAATGTGCTGACGTACCTCTTCGTATAGTGCAGGTGGGATTCTTCGGTATGGTTGCTTGAATGGAGTGTCGTCAGTAAGTTTGATCTGGTGAGTAACAAGACCAGTGCATCCCAAGTCCAGGGGGCATGTAGAGAAAACATGGCTCCACCGATCTAGCAAAGTATCCACCTCAGTCATCTGTTCCTTTGTCATATGGCTATCGTCAACTTGAACTCCCAGCATACGCGGCATTGAATGACATTCACTACTGATGGCCATCTGCGATGCAAGTGAATCGACAACCTTGACTTCATTCACTTGTGCAATCGTCATATGTTGAGGGATAACTAGAGTCTTTGCCGATACATTACACAGCTGAACTGGTATTCTGCTACTGTTAGTCATAGAGTTGGACTTGGTTAACCGAGGGCAAACTGTAAACCTGGCATCCTCGGAATAATTTTCTATAACAAAGTCTGTGTTAAGTCCACTGGCATGTCTGGCTATCCCATCTATGGTAATTGTCTGATATGGTTCAATTTCAACAGCTATCTTGTTGGTTGACTTTACTGGTATGGCAGAGCATGTCAAACTGTTAATCGCCGTCTCCCATTCTGTTGGTGGGTTAATTGAATAGCAAACTGTAAGGTCTCTGCACATACGTATAACATTAGTCACAATTATTATAGGACAACTTTGGTTATACTCAGTATCTGGAACAACAAGTGTTGGAATAGACATAGGAAATCACATAGGAATGGTATTTTGAGAACACATTCAATGAAACCCAAGTACGGCAAAGTAGATCCATCAGCTATGGAAACATGTAAACCTATATTATAAGTTTAATAACTCTGGTTTATCAGACAGTGAATTTAGACATCCAACAGAAATGGTTGTCACCATTGACCCACTGTCGATCAAAGCAAGAAATTGCTCGCCTTGAAAAATAACTCCTGTCTGATTAGAACCTCCAGCCAGTCGTTCGATTAAATTTTGACCCTTCATTTCACCAACCTCTGTCTGGCCAACAACAGAGGCGGTTAACCTTTTGGCTGTTGATTCCCTATCTGACCACCTGGCGTTGACCCATTTTGAGAACCTCGACCACTCCTGTTGACATCCATCCCCTTCCTCTTCCACGGCCAGCATTGTATCTTGGTTGAGAAAAGTTTCCTCTTCCCCGGCCAAACTGTTGAGTAAAGTTGCCTCTGCCCTGGTCAAAACCAAAGTCAGGTTGAGAATGCTCCTGCGGTGGAGGCTGGTACGGTGTTGGTTGATCAAGCTTCTGCAATATCAAATCCATCTTCTGGTCAATCTTTGCCTCCATTCTAGCTTCGAGGGATTCCAGTTTCTTGACAATCTTCTTCTCTAGGAGATCAAATCTATCAGATCCAGAGTCAGATTGAACCACGTGGTGCTGAGCTTTGGAATTCCCAGTTGAGAATGAAGTCGATGACGAATGAACACTCAATTCCTTCTCCACTACACGTATCTCTCGGAGAAGCGAATCAAAGTCAAATATGGTGTCGTATTTGTGGCGTGTTTGGCTTTTCAGCTGTTCCGAACAAAGGGACGAAAAGAATTTGTGCCGTAACAAGTCATTCTTCGCTACACGATCCACATTTCCACATTCTATGGCAGTTTCCAGAGTAGTTTCAAGTCGACATCCAAAAGCTGTCACCGATTATCCTGACTGCTGCGTAGAATTAAAAAATTCTTGCATCACCATGCCATTAGAGGAAACTTCCCCAAAATGGGTATCTAGTTTCTCCAGAAGACGTACAACTGTGGCGCGCTCTCCTATAGGAATGATCACATGAACGACGAATAGCCTGCAACAAACGACTATCAGAAATGTCAGGATCACTTTGAAGGCATCTTATCTCATAACACCATTCACGATATGTGACATCACCTTTCTGCAGTGGATCCTCACCTGAGAAACTAGATATTTTAGGTACCGGTACAAAAGTACTAACTAGCTTAACAAATGACTGATAGCTACCAGGACTAGTTCCTGGCGATTTGCTTTTGTTGCCATTTAATTTGTTGATCGTCGCAAGTAAATTTTGCAACGGCGTCTTTAGTACATCTTGTTGTGTATCTTCAGTCTTGACTAGTATGTTATACTTACTAGAGGCTTGTAATGCCCTAAGCATGTCTTATTCTGACATACTAGTGTCACCCATGACTATGTAAAATCAAAACAATATATCTGCAAATAATTTCACAGAGAAAAAAATATCTCTGTCTACGGTACCGATATTTATCGGCGAGAATTAAAAATAGCTGTAATTGAGAGTATCACTCTAAGTATAGCAGCGATATTGACGAAAAATGTATCGTTGAGGGAAATACAAAATTTCACAAAACAATGATTTAATTTCAATGAAACGTAAGTACCGTCCCTGCAATTCAGAACGATTTATGGTCTGAAAATAATTATTGACGAAACAGTATTGTTGAATCCAGTCACTACTCACAACATAATCTGAAATGTTTGCTAATCAAACGACAGATGCAAATAGAAAACCTAGGTTATCAAAGTTATTCCTATGCAATAACAAATACCTGAAACATCGATTATAGTGAATCTGATTTTATCTCGGAAATTCTGAAAAATAAGAATTCAATCGGAGACAAACACATGTTCAGGCAACCAAAAGGTCAAGAATAATTTGCGGTGGATGACCTGAAAAATCTACAACTCTCCTATTTTCAATGCACTGCGGCAATGAAAGATTAATAAATTTTCAAAGATGCAAGCGCAGCTGAAATATAAATCTGAAATAATAAATAGCAGTAAACACTGACTTACAATTGCTAATCAAACACAAAAGTGCGAGAGAAAAGTGCAGGGGTTGGAATCTAACACACAAATAATTTTCACACACCTTGCAACGTGCTTACAGACACCGAACTAGCTCACTAGTGACGCGATGCATGCTGGGAGAGTTAAATGTGAACTGCAAACCTAAACGGGGAAAAAAGGGAGCTAAGCTACAAAACACCAATGTTAGTCGGTGCGGAAAAGGACGGCGAAAAAAAATATCAAAATCCAAAGTGGCCCAAAAAATGTGGATTTTTTTTGAATTTAAACCTATATTATTCCTAACTATAAGTTTGATCAGACGCACAGGTTAAAATAACACAATAATTCCACCGGTGGAAAAAATCAAATCCATTTTGTCAATTTGAAATTGCAAAATCATAAAATAAATATTGATTGATGAATGTCACTTTAAATCTCAATAAAATTCAATGCATGTGAAAAAAAATAAACATTTCAGATAAATAATGAAATATAAATAAAGTTATTTCATGCCACAAATGTTCATTTAGGAATGAAACATATCACTATAAGTCAAACCAGTGATAGAGTGAATCCAAACAATCATAGACTCTCACTATCAGTATTCATCAAAGTATTCTTCATAAACTACGAACTTTCCACAAACACACAATCTGCGGGTTATCAAAATCGCCGAAAACTGACGTCACGATCCGGAATTCAAGAATCTATAATTAGAACGCCAACTTCCGGTTAGGTCAAACTAAAGTACCGGGCAACAGTTATGACGTCATATGACACAAAGAACACTTCCGGTGCTATTACTGTCCAGGTGACGAAATAAGTACCGGGCATCTCAGTTCTCTGGGAGAGGGGTCTATTTTAACGTTATGTTACCTTTATATAGTCTGTACACAACGCTTCCAGTTTACCATATATCTGAGAATGAAACACACTAACACTTCCTCAGAATCACACAGTATCCTTCTCCCACATCTTCAAACGTTGAATAGATGAGATAACTTCTCGATCCGTACTGCAGTCTGTAGCATTTAACACACACACAACAGCCGATTCCTCCGAAAACGATGTTGTAAGCAAAGCTTACCCCGAGCGATTCACCTCGCGGCGAATCAGGGACATCGAGTTCTTCTCTGAAATCGCTGATTTTATCACTTTAAAGTCCCATATCGGGCGCCAAGTTTGTTGTACCGCTGGATCTAAGATTTCGTAGATTCCAACAACAAAGTAATTGGGTCGATAAAGTGTATTTAAAAAAGTATAAACTTCAACATAATTATCACAGCACAGCCAATATAATAAACCACATATAAAAGATAATCCTTAAAAATGAAATTCGCATTTCATTTAACCATAGAATCTCAAACGGGTAAATCAATATTGTGCGTCTGTCTATTTCAAAAGCTAATTACTGCATGACCGCCGGATTGCGCTAATTTTTCCCGCCAGTAACAGTGAGTGCTAATCAGTGTGCAGGTGACACAATCATTCATGCTCGCTCTCATGCGCATACACACTGACACACATTTCAGTTAACCCATAACATGCTGAAATAACAATGCAGGACGCGCGCAACTATCATGATACATAAAAGAGGCAGTTTACTAAAACAGATAAAAACGGCACCTATAACATAAGCCTTCACTATCAGAATTCCACGATTTCTTTGCCAGCTGCAACAGTAACCAAACTGATGACGATATACAGTTTGTACTTGAACACATTCAAACATCTCGTCTTGATTATGAGATTAGTCTCGATGAAGTCGAACATGCGAACCAACAACTTATAACTGGGAAAGCCCCTGGCACTGATGAAGTGAGAAATGATTTTATATAGCTTGCAACTAGCCCACTGAAAGACCATATCCGATCCTTCTTTAATATAATTTTAGTTTCAGGGACAGTCCCACATGAATAGGGAATACAGATGTTTTTAGAATCTAATAATCTCTTGTCCGAAAACCAGGCTGGTTTTCGCTCCAATTGCTCGACCACAGATCACATTTTCACAATTAACTGTTTAATTGATTTACTGAAAACGCAGAACAGAAACCTTTATTGTTCGTTCATTGACCTATCCAAAGCTTTTGATAAAGTCTGGCGAATTGGTTTATGGAGAAAACTATAGGAGTACAAGGCAGAGTTCTGAAAGTAATAGTAAATATGTTTGTTGGTATTAAATCATGCGTGTCGGTAAATAACTCGTTTTTCTGATATATTTCCATGCGAACTCGGAGTTAGACAAGGTGAGAACCTCTCACAAT
Source organism: Siphonodentalium dalli (assembly GCA_032622095.1). Taxonomy (NCBI): domain Eukaryota; kingdom Metazoa; phylum Mollusca; class Scaphopoda; order Gadilida; family Siphonodentaliidae; genus Siphonodentalium; species Siphonodentalium dalli. Next base: position 281,541,722 of record CP136064.1, on the reverse strand, counting down.
CCTATTCTCCATATACACGAATGATTTAGAGAACTTCCTCAGTCAGAACCAACAGAATGGTTTACTAATCACTAACCTAAAGTTGGATCTAGCTTACCGTTGCTATAGCTTTTCTGTATCCTTTAGGGTCCTTATGTCATACACTGCAGCCGGTCTAAAATCTGCCCCCTTGATGAATATGCCAAATATTGCAACAACAAAAACCATTATAAATATCTCGGTGTCACTTTCTCATCCACCGGGTCATTCGTCGAAGAAAAGAAAACACGATGGCAGCAAGCTAAACGAGCGATGTTCGGACTCATTGGTAAGATTCGGAACTTGAAAGTATCTCTAAAATGTACTATAGATCTATATGAGAAAACAATGGTCCTTACTCATGGATCTGAAATATGGGGTATTGGAAGCCTAGCGATTGTTGAAAGACTAGAATTATGGTTTCTAAAATCCATACTTAGACCGAAAAAGACACACCCACTGCTTGTAGCTATGGGGAACTCGGTATATTCCCTATTTCAATGAAAATTCAACAAAGAATTTAGAATTTTTGGGGACGACTGGTGACTGGTAAACGCGACAAACTATCTTATCGTATGTACTGTAGGTTGTGCAGTCAATTTAATCAGACATATATTTTCAAAAACCATAAATCTAATTGGATTAATTATGTATCGAAATTATTACATGATATTGGCCTGAGCGGGGTGTGGAAATTCCATTCAATTGGAACATTGAGATCGTTTCGGGAGTTCACAAAGCGAAAACTCTCACACCCAACAATGGCGGAACACATTGTCCTCATCAACAAGATACTCATTTTACCGAGAAATAAAACTAACATTCAAAGAAGAAGACTATCTAACAAAATTAAATACAAACGATGCGCTAACACTAATCAAATTTAGAACGCGTAACCATAGACTACCCGTTGAAGAAGGTGACTGGACTAGAGCGCTGGCAGAGGACAGAACGTGCACATTTTGCGATTATTTCGAGATCGGAGACGAATTTCATGTTCTTCTTAAATGCCCGAAATTTAACTCTATCAGATCTAGATTCATTGCTACGTACTACTACACAAGTTTAAGTTGAGTCAACTGATGAACAACAGAAAACCACGGGTTACACGCAGAATTAATAGAGTAGTTTCTGAAGTAAATAATCTCATATCTGAAATTTCAATGCTATGGCCCGTTCATAATCCACAGTATATGTGTTGAAGTTGGGTCACACAATGGCCACCACAAACCTGACATGCTGAAGCATGTCTCAATTCAACCAAACCCCAATGTTATTGTTATTGCTGGTCGTAGAATTGAACATATCTCAAGACAACCATACTTCAATTATTTTGTTGTTGTTCTTTCTGTTGCTCTGATAAAATCGTTCTACAATGCACAATCAAAGTGTGGTGTATACATAATAACGCTGAAGGGGTCACTCTCACCAAACACGTGCTGAATGGTACACAGGGTTTGACAATGTGCTGAAGGGTACACAGGGTTTGTGATCGCCACTAACTTCGTTACTTAAACTGTGTTTCTGAAAGTCTGGTGTCCATTAGCAGTTTGTTTGCAGTTCATTTTAATTTTCATTGGAACATAAACAATTATTCTCTAACAGAAATCATGGCAGATACGAAAACTAAACGTCATTTAGAACGACATTTCAAACCCTGTGTTCCCTTCAGCACATTTAAAAATCCTGTGTACCCTTCAGCACTTTTTTTGGTGAGAGTGACCCCTTCAGCAATACTAACTTAACATTGCGTCATATTTATTGACGTGGCATGCAGACTTTCATCTTATGTAATTAAGATAATGTCACGGTCGGACTGTAATCTGCTCCGAGTGCTGCGTTGGAACAACAAGTGGCATCGGTTAAGAAATCAATCTTCAAAACGGCAGAATCTCTGGGGTGGAATATTGCAGACCTAAACACCCGGGTCCCGTTCTGAGTCAATTCAAAAGAAATCTTATTGAAGATTATTATATATATTTCAGACAGAGTTTCACTGATGAATGCTAAAAAACGGCAAGTAATAAATTACGAACATACCGACTTTTCAAACTTAAGTACGAAATAGAACCTTATCTTCTTCACACACCATCAATAGAAAATAGAATCGTTTTCACTAGACTGCGTATAAGTAATCATAAATTGGCTATTGAAAAGGGACGCCACACACAACCACCGACGGCATTGGACAAAGACTGTGTATTTTTTGTTCCGATGATGCTATTGAAGATGAAAAACACTTTCTTTTGGAATGTACATGTTGTGCTTACCGCACACCGCGGCTTGAACTAATAACTATTATGAAAACACAGTTCCCAGACTTTGACAACATGACACAAACTGAACAGCTTGTCAAAATCCTATCCAACAATATTTCAAATTCATCCACTTCAATTTGTCATATAATCCGGAAAAAAAAATCCGCACGCTTCAATGAATAACTGAAGACGAGACAACCCTATGCACATTCAGTTTTACTAAGGTTATATATTACCATCTATTATTATATCATTTATTATATTGTTCGATGTACAACTATATGTTATTATGTTGCATACTGTCCTTATAAGGATGTTTTGCCTATTAAACTTATCTTATCTTATAAAATAGCCTTAATTATGCAAATGATATTTCCGGACTCCAAACCCTAGAAAACCTAATGAATTGAAACTGGGGATCAGGCGACCTTAATTTTGAATCTCTCCGAAAAATGCGTAAAGCATAATTATCTCTGTTTGCTCTTCCTTGCAGAATAAAAGTATATAACCACCAAAGCTAAAAACATATATAACTTATTGTAAAAAGCATTAAACAATCCAAAAATGTTATATTCCGATAAAAAATCAGGGTCACCTGATCCTCAGAGTATACGGGGCTCCATGATATTTTTGTAAAAAAAAAAAAAAAATGATAGATTCTAGATTTTATTGAAAAAATAGTACAAGTAATATAATCAGTACATACTTACTTTTAGCAGAGATGATATTGTTGAAATTACTATAACCCCGCAGCACTCGTGTCCGCATACGCGCCATTTATTTTTTCAAACTAGACACTCTCATTAGATTGGCCCGACTATACTCCCTTAATAATGACAAACACACACACAAACTCCAGATATTTTAAACAGTAAAACAACACGAATATATAATAATGCTTTATTCTCTGATCCAGGTTACATGATAGGATATTGAGACAGAAGTATATACAAAGAGATGAAGCATATAAGCAATATTTACATCGTCCGTCGCCTCTCATCTGTCACAGTTAGAATGCAAACCAGCGGTGCAAACCATAAAACCTGAGATGCAACCTTTAAAGCCGAGATGCAACTTTTAATGTATAGTAAATATCCAACAAACATTTATTCAACAACAGTGAAACTTCCCCAACGACGTGACACGAGTGCGTGGGTGGCTTTCAATATAATTTCCAGGTCAACTGATCAGCACGAAAATATCGTGTTGTTGTTGCTGCACGATCGTTGTGTCGCCCCGTCTGACACAGTTGTATGTAAACTCTGTGTGCGTGTGCGACTTGCAAACTATGGGGATGTTTATCAATGGAATGGGGTGGAATGTTGTCGAAGGGTCAGGCGGGCTGGCAGCTTAATGTATGACTAAATATCATGGATATGGTTCTGGAAAATAAACAATTACAAAACGTATGGAGCCCCTAATACATATCTAACGTGTTAACTTGTATTACCAGTTTAATACCTACATATATATGTTTGAATATGACTATTATAATGTTGATGACTGACATGATAGTATACTACTGTTTCTATAATTATAATTAACCTTTTTTATATGTAGGCGGAGAGACGTACGTCCCAAGCGCTCACGTGCAAAATACCATACATAACTTTGAGCGAAATCAAGCCAGATATAGATGTCGTGCAAAATTAAGGATGATATACATCACAGACGTAATGCATAAACATATTTATAAATCGAACTCTGACCTCACGACAGTATACATATTACATGAAGTTTGATTGTTTTGTTATTTTTTTTCTTTTCGTCTTTTCTTAGTAATTATGTCTATCAATCATCTCCAATGATGTGTGAATAAAACGGTTCCTTCATGCTTTAGAACGACTTGCACGTGCGCTGAGAACTTCTCTCCACTCTCTGTTGCGAACTGCGCATGTATTATATGTATACACCAGCCCGTCCTTCCCGTTGTAAAAGCTTACTGTATAGTGTAATTGTGATGAGTATTGGTGTTGGGCGGGTCGGTGGCTTCATGTATGCTCAAAATGACTTGAAACGTATTTTATTTGCAAATAATACAAAAGGGATTGGGGCACAAGTTTTTTCAACTTCTGAGCCCCTCTCCCAAATACAGTCCATTTAAACACAAAATGTTTACAAGATGACAGCTGAACATATTTACGTGCATGATTTTGTTATTTTATGGTGATTGATGTAGTGCCTTCCAGAGCATATTGCTATATGTGACCCGCCATATCAAATCCAGTCGGAAGTCGGGATTTTTTTTACCCTGTGCCAATGCATTCTCTTATATATGCGAGTCGACCATAGGTCGCCTCGCATATATAAGAGAATGCATTGGCCTAACAATTTTTTACAATGTTAATAATTTGTTCTTGTATTCTTTAACAATTTTATAATTTCACCCATACAGAGCCCCAGACAAACATGAGCAGACGACACTCTTCTATGCGCTTCTATATATGTGTGGGGCTCCCTGCAGGGTAATGGATGTTTTTTTTATTTTATGTCCTAAAAATTGTAAGAAACATTTATTTAAAAAAATTATAAAAACTTGTTAGGCCAATGCATTCTCTTATATATGCGAGGCGACCTATGGTCGACTCGCATATATAAGAGAATGCATTGGCACAGGGTAAAAAAATCCCGATTTCCGACTGGGTTTGATATGGCGGGTCACATATGGGTTATGACTAGTTTGGTAGCAATAACATTTGATGGGGTTTGTGTGGTTTTTGTTCGTTTTAACTAATGTTGGAGCAGGGTTTTGAGCAAAGAGGTATTTTCTTCATATATATGTTAGTCAAGTGTTAGTCAGCTACTCTGGAAGACAGTACATATGGTATATCAAGGTAATAGAGAACTGGTGATTGAGTGGGGGAGTATAGGTCCATAAGTGGGGAGCCAGTAGATTACTAAACTGCGTAGTTCCTATATTTACCGTGTACTTAGACAAATTGTAGTCCTTGCTTGTGAATGTATTTTGTTTTAAATTCAGTTATCGAAACGCTATGTTGCTACGATATATTGCTGAATTATATCGAACAGTTTTGACGAGATATATGGTATTCCGAAAAGAATTTCGTTATATTGAGAATTTGAAGGCTTCGCGAGACAATTTATCAGTGAGGACGGCTCGCTCGGACTGATACAAGGGGCAACTAAAGAAATTTTTTTAAGGCATCTTCGGATGGATTTCCACAGAAGCACACAGGGCTATCGGAGATATAATTGTTAAACATATCAGAGCGGGGTTCGCTGAATCTGTTTCGGATGCGACAGTGGCCAACGTCAGTGATTATTTTGGGACGTTTATTCCACTCAGTGGTTGCCGACGGAAAAAAAGACTTTTTGTTATGTTCTGTATTGCAGAAATATGAATAAAATCTGCCGGGTCGCCTCATGTTGTAACGCGACACCTCGTTTGTTCTAGGGGGAAGTGTAGATGCTAGATAAGATGGGGCTTTGTATTTTGTAGACTAGTTGCAGTTTGTGTATCTGTCGCCTTCTGTCGAGAGGACACCCCACTTCCTGCAGAACTGTGTTATTAGATGCAGAGCGAATGATGCCATTGACAATCCGCCCAGCTTCGATGTGTAGCCGATCGAGTTTATCCAGGAGATAGTGTGGAGCGTTGTGCCACACTACGTCTGAGTAATCAAATAGGGGTAGTATATATGTTTTGTAGATAATTTCAATTATTTTTCTGTCAAGTTGGTATGCTCAAATACCACAGTAAGTGGTGAAAAGGGTTAATAAAAATTATAAAAGTTATAGTGACTGCTTATCATCAATATATATAAAAACAGAGTAGGATCTCTGTTATTTTTCTCTCAGACCCCTGGACCGTTTTCAACCAAATTTGGTTTGGTGATTCGGGGCACCCTGGCGGATGTATGACGACGTTAATTGTACATTTTGAATTTAAAAAACATTGATTTGTTACATTGAGCAAGGAATTCAATCTAAATGTTGGTTTGTTATTTTAAATGATAATGTCTGAACGACAGTGTGTTTGTAGAGCACAAAGGGGCCGCTGCTGAAAAAAGGCTCTGTCTAAGATCAAAATGTGCGCGAAGTCGCACAAAGGGGCCACAGGTTCCCCCGAGGCTAAATATAGACTAGTTTAGTTTAATATAAGTTGCTTCAGTAGACTAACAACAGTGTTATGGAATATGTTTGATAATGGTCTGGTTGACAGCTAATCAGGAACTAGTTAGAAATTATGGATTTGTGATATCAGCAATTTATAAAATATTATTTCCAATTGCAGCCTGGTAAATATCCTCTTTATGTATTTATTTTCAAAATATGTCAACTCTAGTTTCATTGGAGCTTAACAACTGGTATATCTACTAAATTGCAAAAGTAAGCCGACAGTCAAGGTTAAGTTCACTATCCTGAGATGATATCAGCTTAAAATTTACTACAGCCAAATAGACAAAAAAACATGTTCTGTTCATGTAATAGTTTGCATGGGAAATGAAACCTCACTGGATATACATATATCATATCATATATTTCACGGAATGAGTCTGACCGACCCTAAGTTCCGGTGCTTTCGTATTTCAAAATTACATAAAATAACATATTATGGGAAGTCTGTTTGATACTGTTCATCAACATAGTGGCAATCCAACAATTTCTTGAATTGGTTTAAAGTTTTAGCACTAACGACCGCATTTGATAGCCTATTCCTGATAGGTCGAATTCTCTGTGTAAAAAAGTATTTTCTGACATCTTGATTGCAGTGTTCGATCATCAGTTTACACGAATGGTCTCTGGTCGGTGCATTTGTCGCATCAGCGAATAGCGTTTCGTCTTTGATGTTGTAATGCCCACTATTTATTTTGTATACCTCTATCAGATCGCCACATACTCGCCTGTACTTAAGGGACATTAGTCTAAGGACAGAGAGTCTATCTTCATTAGAATATTTCCGCAGCCACGGAACCATGCGTGTCGCTCGTCTCTGCACAATTTATAATGCCCTAGAATGTTTAAGCAGATGAGGGCTCAATATGTAATGTCCACAATCAATAATTGGTCGCACCATTGAGGAGTAATGCAGGGGATATGTATAATTTTGTTTTGTAAAAAAAAAATCTACATGTTTATTGAAGAATCAATCACAGTGAGGAATGTCATGTACAAAATGGTCAATGGAATTTATATTTGTAAACAGGTATGGCATTCCTCGCGTTCACACATATATCTGTCTTACTGCACGCACTCTCTTGGCTCACAACATTCGCTCACTAGTGGTATAAAATTATATAATAAATAAATATATGCATATGTATAGTATATAGTAATGTATTATAAATACGTCGAATGTTTTGGATAAACTCAACTCTCAACATAGACGGTATTGTGGAGATGGTGGTAGATAGTATTTGTTTTAACTGACTGTGTGATAATCGTTAGCAGTCTCAACAATTAAGGTAACTTTGTCGATTTTTGATTAAGTCGCCTGTTTGTTTAAAGCTTGTTCTATAAGGAACCAGTTTTTCAAGAACTCTGACAGTTTCGATTGACATCGTGCTGTATATTTTTCGCAATCGTATCAACATGCCAACTCTTTGAGGAAAACATTCAGAGAAAACGATTGTTTTTTTGTAATATTTGATGCATATACCTTATATAGTATTTTATGTTTATCAGCTTCTGGTGGATTATTGTCCCGAAGTATTATAATTTCCATTTAGCAGTATAGAGTTGGACCAGAGTTAAAGATACGGGCGGCGTTGGCAGTGTGTATGCTGTTAAAATAGTCACCTACTTCAAAAACCGCCATAAACAGAAAGAATAGTGAAATATAGACGGACTGTTCTTATACCAATCAGAACTATGGCATAAACAGTATGTTATTGTCAAATCCCCCCTTTGTTATGTAAACAAAAGCAAAAAACGTTACGTCACCTGGCTTGTGTTTAGATCCGGATATGGTAAACATAAAGAGCGTTATTTGTTACTGTTTTCCTGATATGGAAATAATAAAGAGCGTTTATATCATTTGTGTGTGATTAACCAATTGAATTGCGCTGTGTTATGTAAACAGACGCACAACTTCTGTAACACGAGCAGGCTCCTGTTTACAAACACAATCGTACGGTCTTGATGATAATATACTATTTACGCGCTGATTATGTTTGGCATATGAACAAAACTATATATATTTTTATATTCCTTCCGTTGATGGCGATTTGAACAAATATGAATATTTCTGAAACGAACGCCGCCCGTGCCTTTAATCCTAGCATACTCTCATTACACACATACATGGAAACTCAAATACATGTATTGAGTAGACAAAAGCATATCAGCCAGTTTTTGAAAACATATCTTAATATCTGCCTTTATTAACTAGTATTAACAATTCTTTCAAAATTAAAATAGCTTCTGAAACGGGTTAAACTGTCATTTGAACTAATGAAATGAGATGATTTCCCAGTCATATTAGTAATATCAGTAGGTTTTATGTGGTTTTATACCAAACTTATTGAAATTTGGAGGGGGGGGGGTGTAAAACAATATTTTGTTTGCAGTTTTGTCTAGATAGTAGGCTATACATGTAGTTGGTTTTATTCGTTTTCCTTCAAAGCCATGCTATATCGTATTTAAAGAGGCTATTATCTTGTTCCAGGTGGTTTTGACCTGAACGATTTCTCAATAGAGGTGTATCTCTCGTATGGATCCGGAGAGGATGTGTTCGTTGGCCAGTGTTACTACTATTCAGGGATTGTTCCTACTGCAACCGTAGTCGACTTGCCTTGTAACGAAGACTTAATAGGTCGATATGTGAAGGTGCAAAAGCACAGTGCCGGATATTTGTGCATGTGTGAATTCGAAGTGTATGGCGACCCATTGACAACAACTGCAGTGCCAACAACTGTAGTGTCAACAACTGCAGTGTCAACAACTGAGGTGCCAGCAATTGATGTATCCAAACCAATAATCAAACAAGGTATGTTGTCTTTCATGTAGAGAAGTGGGGAAGAAAAATGGCCGATATTGAACAATACAATCAGCAATAAGAGGCAATATAACATAATTGCTTACCGAGGAGGACCATTACACGTCATTGTAATATTAAGGAGAGGAGATTAGTATTGTCCAACCACGTTGATAACCTTTACAGGTGTAACAGACAGTTTGTCTCCTAACACTCGAATGAGACATATATATATATATATATATATATATATATATATATATATATATATATATATATATATATATATATATATATATATATATATAGCTATATATATATATATATATATAAATATGCAACATGCTATATCAAGAGTTTCAAAATCGATGGCTACCCTTAGAAAATGTAATTAATGACAGCACTGATTGACTTGCTGATATCCCCCAACAAAACTAACTTTATACATGTATATACCCCGATTAACACAGTTATATACATAGAGCTCGTAACCCGAGCTATCTCTCTAATTTACATTAATCATTTCTTAACTTGATCATCAACAAGCCGTCACGGATTTATCTGCGCCAAACTGTACTCTTTATATAACTGTATAAATGACACTCTTCATTAAGTGGCCAACGGAATAACAATATATTGATCTCTTTACAAAAACTACACCACAACAACTATATGATTCTTGCATGATTGTATTAATGTCGCCAGTGAGAGAGTAGCCCAAGTTAAATTAACTTGGGAGCGTGCAAAAGTGAGTGCAAGAATATAATATGTATCAATGTATCGTTACTATAATGTTTGTGCTATCGCATGTCTGTCTGTCTCATTTTTGTTGTTGTTCTATCTACTTCCTCAACAACAAATAACAAAGACAAAACAGAACAAAACAAAAAACAAAACCAATTGAATGATATCTCGATAGGAAAGTTTGGTATGGATATTGACAAAAACTGCCTAAAATATCCAAAAAGTATTTACAAATATAAAAATAATGGCATATGAACGTGTTGTGGCATATAATTACTGTGGTTTTGGGCCTTTATATAAATGACTTCCTATTATTTACTTCAACTTGAAACCACGTCATTCCTGACCGTTTTCTTAAGTACAATATATAAACTCTAACCTTAACCATACAATCATTGTCTACACCAATGGGGTATTTAATCTAATGTGTCGGATGATATTATGGCAACAAGTACACTTCACAGTAGCTGTTGTCGTGCATGGAGTTGGTGGCCAAAAAAAAAGGGAAATCAGTTATTAAGAATGGTGGCCACCTGAACGGTTGACGCTCAATTTCTATACAATAAGACAATTTATGATATGCTTTATACCAACATATCATCCCGTAAATACGCACACAATCGACATATAATGAAATATGTACACAATCGACATATAATGAAATATGTACACAATCGACATATATAATGACATATGTACACAATCGACATATAATGAAATATGTACACAATCGACATATAATGAAATATGTACAGAATCGACATATAATGAAATATGTACAGAATCGACATATAATGAAATATGTACACAATCGACATATAATGAAATATGTACACAATCGACATATAATGAAATATGTACACAATCGACATATAATGTGAAATATGTACACAATCGACATATAATGAAATATGTACACAATCGACATATAATATGAAATATGTACACAATGTTATTATTTGTTTCTAAAATAAGAAGATAATGGATCATAACCGTTATTTCATTTTATGATGGGGGCCACAATGAAAACATGTGTTAACCCTTTTGCCGCCAAAAACTTTTTTAAATTTTTGCGTAACCGCGGTATGCCGATATATCGGCCCTCCCGACGTAATGTTACGAGATATATAGCGGTCAGCCGAGGAGCCGATATATCGGTTTGCCTCGACCAAAGGGTAAAATAGCGTACACCTGAAAAGTCGTGAGTTGGCTTAAATAATATTTTCCGTGTTACGGAGTATAGAGTTCTTCACGGCACTTTCAGAGTTAATGGGTAAAGAACGCTTTGTCGCGTGTGTATTGTCTGGTCAGTGCTTATCGGTATGTGCGATTGGTATTCAGTCGCTGGTGAAAAGTATGACTGTCATTGAGTGACCAGGTATGCGCAGAAATTGTGAATAGCAAATGGTCAATCAAGTGCCAGCTGTCGTCGCGGTCGGACACGGTTTTCTGTAACTGTTTGTTTGGTTTTCTTAAGAAAATAGTTTTTAAAACATGAGATCCTATCTTGTTTGTTCATCGGATGGCGGCTAATAAAACGAATCCGACGTGTTTATCCCTGAGACCGGTATATTGAGCACTTTTCGGATACAGGTTTCCAGACCAACACATAAAAAAGATATACAAATAATGATAAAGTGATGGGTCTGGTTTTTCCTGTAAGGTTTCCCAGCCTGAGAAGCCTAACTGATTCCGACGAGCCAAGATAGAGAGTGTGCTGTGGATACAATTTTTCAATTCGTTTATATATTTAATGGATATTCTGTATGAATATATAAGCGCACATATATTCATCTGAAATTGTAGGGGAATTTATTATTTAATAATAAACATTAGCACATTATCAAATCAAAATGAGGCGATTCCAAGCAGATTATCTGCATAAAACAAGTTATATTATAAACTGAATATGTGCGACTTTTCAGGGAACAGGCTGCTTATTTCAGTATTGAGAGTCATACTAAGTTTTTCAAAAACATAATATTCCAACATACACATCGCTCAATCAGGTTGAACCAATTGAAATATTCAGGTAATAATATTAACACTTACTAACTATTATCTGGCCATTTCCTACCGGAACTACGCATACAGCCTGTTGTCCTCAAAACCAAATTATGACAAGAATCCCAATGGTGATCGTTTTTGTGAAATGTTATACCGCGTTCTGTAAAATCGAATTTTTGCGTGATTAGAAATGGGTGGGGACCCCCACGAATGACACATTTCATTGATCCAATGGTTAGTTAACATGTTAAATATAAAATAAAGTCACAATTCTCAACCAATTCCAAACAGCAGAAACTTATCTTAAAGATATTAGTAAAAACGCAAAAATGTCCACTTCAGGCCGCCATTTTTTGCGGCCGTCTTTGACGGGGAGATCCAATTTTAGTACAAACAAAAAAGGTGGCGTTGTGTCTTACCTTCACACACATGTATACATGTGTATACATATGACAATATGTTCTGACTATTATTGCACAAAACTGACATATAAGAGAATGGCAGCCATCTTAAAATCCGCTTTGAGCATTTTTTGTAATTTAAGATGCGTCCAATTGGACGCATCTTAAATTACAAAAAATGCTCAAAGCGGATTTTAAGCGGATTTTGGATATGTTATAGAGGATATATACCTCTTCAAAATGGTATACAAACCAACTTAATTAAAATTTTCTAGGTCAAACCTTTTATCGACCAGACTAATGTATGTGCATATAAGCGATTACGACAAAAAGATGACTGCAAAATTGGGTGAAATAAATTGCACCGCCATTAACCCATATTACGACGTCGGATCGATATATTGATATGCCGTGGTCAACCGGGTTATATATCAAACTGCCGCGGTAAAAGGGTTCGGAAAAACGTTGACGCTAAAATTACAAAATGATAACAACTGGATATCTACCTATATTATCGTAAATGTTATTGCATGGTGACACGCACATTGATTCTCATCGGGCGATTGAACCTAGTTTGTATTTTGATTGAGACGTTTAGTCCAATCGGTAAATGTACTTGACCTGTTCATGCCAACATGTGTAATTGTCACTAAGAACAATATGCTTAGCTTTGACACCATATATCAGTGACAGTAGATGTGTGCAGGCTCAGATACGCTTGGAATTATAGAATCACTAAACACTTCTTCTTTCTTTGGCCAACATGATCAATGGGACCTGTATCTAGCATATACAGTATGTCATATGTGGTATATAGATAATAAAAAATCAAGCAATCAACATATTTGGTAATTACCTTTTAATTAGGTGGAGGACAAAAATTACAAACAATGGAAAAACGTGTTTTCTCGACCTATGACCCAACCATCCGGGCTCTGTGAGAGGAATTTGTATGACGCCCCCGGTAGCATTATTGAATTATGTGAGTGGTCGGAAAAATTTAACTTTTCTATAAAGGTGTTCAGAAAAAATGAACTAATCGACAACAATACTACTAATGGGTGTGTGACAAGTTAATTTACCCGTATGACCGCCCTTTGAACTAATCTACAACTCTACTACTATTGGGTGTGTGACAAGTGTTTTTACCCGTATGACGCCCCTTTGTTGGCTTAAAATTCTCAGTTCCCCTCGTATACATACATCATTCAATTGTTTCCCACGTTGAACACCTGCCTCATCGTATAGTCGTGTATAAGAATTTGTACTGCATCTGAATGACAATCCTGATGAAGGGGATGTTTTATAAATATTTATTACCTTATCGAGCATTCATATCCCCACCAATGTTAATAAGGGGTATCAGTGGCTAAAGTGTACAACTCCAAGTCGTCTCGCCCCCAGCGCTGGCGACGAGGGTTCAAATCTACATGTTTTCATCGTGGACTTGGTAACTCGAAATCGTTATTTGGTGGAGTTGCCAATTACTCGCCGATGGCCGGTGGTTTGCCGCACGGTGTCGACGAGTTTATCAGCCATTGAATCACTGCTACATTAGCCATAAATGTGTGGATTTCCTCCACCACCAAAACTGGCAATGCCCTGATATGCCATTAGTTGCTGAAATCGACATTAAACACCAATCAGTCAATCAATCAACCGATGATATTATATCCTACTTTAGAGAAATTACGATACTAACTAATACATGTATGTCAAACAATTATTTATATTATCATATATTAGCTGGAGAATGGTATACAAAGCACAAGGTCCCGTTTTAGACCTGTATTGTAAATTGGTATGATCATCCCTTTAGTCAAAGATGAAGGAAAGTCACCAGAAATATGAATTTTGTTGAACACTTTCCTTTCGCATGTGACAATTGCAACTCACACAGCCTTAGTCATCATTCATGATAGAATCGACGGTGAACCCCAGTGTTATATGGGATTCATTAGTCATCCTTGAAATATTTCGAGAGGGAGAGAAAGAAGTCCGTCTATGTTGACTATCCGACATTCATATCTAAGTTGTGTATTTAATATATATGCTTTATTCTCTGATCCAATGTGATATGAGAAAACGAAAATTATATACAAAATATGAATAGAACGAAGAAATTTTGAATGTACAAAATATACAACGACCTCTCGGGTGTCATAATCAGCATTGTCAACATCGCTTTCATCATCACCAGTTTCTTCCTCAAAATAATAGTCATCATCATCATCATCATCATCATCATCATCATCATCATAATCATCGTCATCATCATCATCATCATCATCATCATCATCACCACCACCACGTGTAATCGTTGTCGTCGCGATCATATTCACCATAGCGTCGACGTTGATCATCGTCATTGTTTTCATAATCATATAATCATGTCCGTGTTTATTATAGGGCGGTTATATCAGATCAGCACAGGCACGAAGTGTTCCGGACAGCCAACCCAGACTGGAGTTGCAAGGAGTGAGTTGCTCTGCGCAGCTCAGTGCACCGAAGATGTTCCAGCTTGCATATCACTGAACTATAATCACGAGACGTCGGAGTGTCAACGTTTCTCAACCGACGACGTCACCGTAGTGGCTGAGAGGTGGTCTTACATGTGTCCAGCACCATGCTAGTAAAGACTGGTAGGAATCTATGAAACAAATGATGTGGAAACCTCAGTTGTTGGAAATGAGTAAGGAAAATCCACTGAAAAATACACATACCATCGCTTTAAAGATACGTAATCCGATTAAGCGCCTTTCAATTACTATTTTTATGGATTCGGGGGTAAAAAATATTTGATTTAAGTCGAGGAGCCCATCTATCAAAGCTTAGAATTATTAGATATCGATTTCTGATATCTACTATTTTTCACCATCGATAATTATCAGTGGAACAGTACACATTCGACGAGCCGACAGTCTCGGACCAAATTACGGATGAAGATGGATAACTCTAAAATCAAGTGGCTTTGTGTTGATAACAAGGCCAAATTTCGTCGAACATCATGCTGATAAATAACACGTTTTTTCTTCCTCTCAAACAATTAGATATCGCTTGAATGTAGCACTGAAAATCCAAAATGACTTGTAGGTTTTACGACGTTAATCTCTTTAAATTCCCAACAACGTCGAAATGCGAAAATCTTAAATCCCGCCATTCGAGTCACAGACTTTAAAGCACGGATAGTGACGTGTCAATCTTACACAGGAGATCTCCAAACTGGTTTATATTAAAGTAATGGTATGTGTATTTATTGTATGCTCAAATAGTGTTTTTGCATCAGATAACAATCGCTATCCGTCTAGATATCGATATCTCACTCAGCATGTTCTCCGGAAAATCCGTACATTATCTGCTTACAATATATATCATGTTTTAGGTATATAATCTGCTTAGAATCACCTCATTTTTGGGTCGATCATGTGCAGAAAATGAAAGTGTTTTAGTCACATTATCGACTCATAATGAGGCGGTTCTAAGCCGATTATGTGCGGACGATGACATACATAAGCCAACTCGCGAGTTGTGCGCTCTTTAGCATGTGTTTTTACTCTGAATAAAATAATCACATATTGCACATTATAGGTCCATTGTGTGCGCATTTGAAAGAGGATATGTTGCTCACTTGTATCCATCCGCACTAAAATTAATACTAGATGAGTGAACATGGCTTCACCACATTGAGTGCTCAGGTTTAAACAAATTGTAAAACGTGACCAATTATTTTTTTTTGTTAAACATACTATGATGTTAGCCATTTTATGTGCACAAGCTCACTACCATGGCTGTGCTTTGGTATACAATTTGTCACTTTTACTCGTCTTTCGTTCGAGATGAGCCATGGGACAACTGAGCGGAGCATATAATAAACAGAACATCTACATTTTTGGTTGGTATAGTAATCATCTTATTCATGGAAATTGATTGTTTTTGTCAATACTCATGATGTCATTCCCATATTCAGGGTTCGCGCTGCCACTTGCCAAATTTGCCAATGCCAAAAATAATTCACATTTGGCAAAAAATATTTTCATTTGGCAAAAGTTTTGGCAATTCACTTTTTAATTCCTCAAGAAAGTTGAAAAAATATTGGTCAATCAATACCACTCTTTTCATGAAACTCTTACAACATAATTATATTAGTGGTATTTTATAATGTTTAGGACAGGTTTTTGATGCAGTCAATCTCACAGCCTTAGTACCGATGGTTGAAGGGATTACTAGTATTTAGAGTGTCGGTGGTGTTTGCATAGGTAATCCTCTTGTGGTGTGCCCTTCTGATGAACCAACCCTTCCATTTTATTGTTCGGTGATTGGCTTATTATTGTATGATAAACCACAATAGAGATGCAAGTATAATTAAGTATTAACTAACTGCTTTTATATCGCTATCAAAAGTCGTTCAAAGCGCGAGTGTCGAAACATCGACTTGAGATTACAGCAAATGATACTATTAGGGATAGCATTTGGCAAATGCTAAAATAATTTGGCAAAACATATTTTCATTTGGCAAATTATTTGGCAAAAGTAAATTTCGGTCCAGCGCGGACCCTGCCCATATCCAAATAAAAGTGTAGATAAAATCCATTTATCGGCGGATATTGATAAAAACAATTCCAACAACTGGTGAACACGCTAATGATTCACTGAAACAGCTGAGTGGTGATCTTACATGTGTTTAATTTGTTACTTTCACCAGTTTTGTTTTTGTGATACAGTACCCAGGTTCATGAAATTGTGAAAGTCACCCAGTCTGGGTGTAATTATGATAAAGTTACCCAGGTTAGTAACAATTCACGTGTAACAACCCATCGAAATGCCGACATCTAGTATTAATATGTCTTAATTTATGTTCAATGAGAGTTATCACATGACAAGACTGAACAGTATTTCTCTCCATCGCGTTTAACCCTTTACCCAACAAAACGGCCCTGTGCCAATGCATTCTCTTAAATATGCGAGTCCACCATAGGTCGCCTCGCATATATAAGAGAATGCATTGGCTTAACACATATTAAAAATGATACAATTGTCAAAGAATGTAGAAAAATATTATAAAAATTGTTAAAAAATGTAAGAAAAAATTATAAAATTGTTAAAGAATGTAAGAAAAAATGGTAAAAAGTGTTAAAAAATGATTTTTTTTTAGGCCAATGCATTCTCTTATATATGCGAGGCTACCTCTGGTCGACTCACAGATATAAGAGAATGCATTGGCACAGGGCATAACTGTAACTATCACAATGTGGTCAATGTGCCGGTTCCAATGATATCCATATTTGTATGGTTCTATTGAGACAGACCCAAGATAATTTAGGCTGTTGCAGCTTCATTTTGGGCTATTTTTCTGGGCGTTTTGTTGGGTAAAGGGTTAAATCGTGTTCATATTGTGTGATTTTCTTACCAGGGCAACCTTTTTACACAATTATCACCAACATTATCACAATTTCGGGAACCAGGGTAACCTTACCAGAAAACAAAACACGATGAGGGACACATTCAGCATTAATTGTACTAAACACCATCAAGTAAAGCCAGAAGGAATGTGTGAAACAAATGCTATGGAAATGAATGGTTCACTGAGGTAGCTGATGGTTTGTATTGCATGTAACCAACACCACGCTAGTAAAGAAGCAATCAGTGAAATATATATTTTGCTACAACTAATTCCGAGTGTATCATCGCAGTGGTGATTCTGGTCAGGTCAAATGAAGTCACCCTGATCCTTAGGCCAAACTGACATTCAGCTTTCTGGCTCACAACTGGATTGATCGGTTTTATTCCCGGTGCAACCTTCCGAAACTTTGTAAGCTGTATTCTTTTTGTTTTATTCCTGAGCCATTAAATCCCAGATATGTTTACGACGCACTGAAGTAAACTCAGCCAGAAAGAATGCTGGAAATTCAAAGAAACCATGCACAGTCATATCACTTCGAATAACTCAAAATTAAACCATTTTGGTAACCCGAAGAATAACTCACACAAAGTCTTCAAGACAAAACATGAAGATCTATAATATGGAAGACTTATAAGGTGGTCATAATATCATTTTCCAAGGCAGAAATTAGCGCACTGTCACACATAATAACACTGTCAATCAAATATTGGGACAACACCTGACCCATATATATCGCCCACATAATTTGCAGGACAAAGTTGTATCGGGATATTCCATCGTGTGGCAAGGGGTACGAACGATCGCTCTAGTAGGTCGAATACCTTTTCGGCGATTTGCATTTATATATGTGCCGTACAGGGCAGAATGACCCGGTTACAGGCTATGGCCAATATTTGACCATCATTCTGTGTCGTCTAGTGGCCTAAATATTGTTTTAAATGAAGATCGAATAAAAACCAATTTGAACACAAGAAAATATAGGACATGCGCGCTCATAGCATCAGTTTTCTAATTTAAAACGCTCCCAAATGTTAACTAATTTTTGTAACGGACTGCGCACAATTTTCTTATTGGAAATGTTGAAGGGACTCGTGGACTTCGGGCGGAGGTGTTCATTTGGGATTGTGTCTGTGGAGGTCTGCAGAACTATCGTCAATTGGACATGGAAGGGGGCAGATTCGCTTTGTTCTTGTTTTTATTTATGTTTGGCTCTCTGTTGATGGGTCTCTGTGTGTCCTATCAATCGTTAAGGATACTCAATCCGACCAGACGGTCCCCATATACCATCAATATACAACAAAATGTCTTCAAAATACGCTTTAGTTATCAGAATCGATTTGTTAAAATAAAATAATCAACTATAGTATCAAATTTCCCAAAAGTTGTTTGTTATCAACATTCTGTTCAACAAAATATGGTCGTATTATCACATGGATAATTTTTTTTTAATTTTTTTTTTTTGAGCATTTAAACTGCCGTGGGGCCATGGATCCCTTACATATTTCAAGTTGCCCAGATGTATATCTCCGTCGACTTGTGGTAGTGCCTAATTTATGTCGTATATTCCAACTCACGCGTCTCCCAGAATAAACTGAACTCACAATCTGAAGCCCCAGTCTAGTTTTGGTTATTTAAACCAAATCATTCTCATTGTACATATGTTTTTCATTATTTTTGCATGTTGTTCTCATGTTTTTACAAGTCCTATTCACCTATTGCTATCTCACCAACATCATCTGTTACTCCTTATTATCCAATTTCCACAGTCGCACACGTACTTCATCCGGCGGCAGTGAGTCTCTTTATGTCCATATATCTCACCTCGTCATTATGCAGGGACAAAATCGCCCACGGCCGCGCGATGTTGTTCTCTGGTGTGCCCGGAAAATAATATGTGGTACGTCACCTATACAGCATTATTATTATTATTATTATTTACAAGCGTAAACCGAAACATACCACTCTAAGAGGCGTGAACATAAGACTCCCACTAATCTTATGGGTTATTTCGGGGTCGTCCTGTTCACCCGGCGGCTATCGTTTCGGGTAGGTGTTGGGGCAGGTGTGATAATCCTCAACATCACAGAGCTGCCGACTATAGTTTTTATCATAATTGTTACTGGGAATTGGTGGCGATGGCTAATTTCGACGGCGATGAGCGGCCGGACGATGAGGATTATTGGGTTTTTTGGAAAATTCAAAACTCGAGGAATACAGCGCGTAGAGGGCTCATTTTGGTGTTTAACGAAAGGCCGATATTCGCCCTATCCACACATATTAACCCCGCCACTGAACGGACACCGGAAGTTGCATTATGAACGAAGAAATGCACATGTGATATATTTCAACAAATTTATTAAATACTCAAGATATATATATAACAAATACTATCAATATAACATAACATGAATTATAGCACATTAATGTTTGATACTGTTTGATACTGAATCCATGTATTCGAGAATATCTATTTCGCATGCGCCGAAAACTCTCTTGAAATGTCTGATGGAATTGTCAACTTTGCGATATCGCATCTTGCGTGGGCCAATCCTTTCACCCGCTCTCAATTGGATGACGGTTGCTTCCTGGAAAGCTTGCTCTTTCTTCAGGAAATCTATCAACCTGAAGATGTTCGGGTGTGAGCAAGATAACACCAACTGCAGTTTTCGGTGCCATCCTTCCACATGATTTGTCGTTCTTGGAGCAATGGTGAGTCTCTTTATGTCCATATATCTCACCTCGTCATTATGCAGGGACAAGATCGCCCTGCCCTTTCTTTCACCAGATTGAAGAAACGTTGGTATGTGTGTTGGGTCTTGTTGGGAAGTAAGCAATACACCAAAGGGCACATCTTTCCGGCGACGAATGCGTGTATCGTGTACAGTTGAAAGAAGATCGTCGGGCTTTTCTCAAACGTTCCATCACAGAAGATCGTTCCGGCAACAGCTAAATTTTCTAGATTTTCTCTGGTCGCGAATATCAGAATCGTTTCAGTCTCTCCGTCATCGGCTAGTAGGAAGTTGTGGCTGTTGGCTGTTGTTTTGTATACATCAGGAAGGTCGACTCCTGAACGATGAATTGGCAACTTCGGCTGGTTTTCGGCTCTGGCATGATACAATGCTGTTTTGACGCTGTAATATGTCGGGATTTTCGCTATAATTTCAGGGTCGGTCTCGTCTGCTCGAAGATCTGTTGGAGAGAAAAAATAGCATGGTTAAATTATAAACATTAATAGAGTTATTACTTGCTTAGTATTCTCTAATCTTTAATAATAATTATAATATATATAATATAACATTACACCAGTTTTACTTTAGTTATTACTTGCTTAGTTTTCTTTCTGAATACTAATATAAAGAGCGTTGCCAGATTAATGAGAATGCGATATTAAATTTACTCAGTACATACTTCCTATTTCTTCCTGGTATAGCGTTGTTACTGGCTTGTTACTTGTCTTAACAAGCTTTTTGAGGTCTGCAATCCAGGAATCTGCTGCTACTTGGTTGAAATCAGGTTCGTGGTTATGGTTGCCGCTGTTGGATATCACCATATCGTTCTCAGTGTTGGTGGTTGCACGGCAATCTTTCTTACAACATCGCCAATGAATTCGATCATTTCTCCTTGATTTAACGGAGAATTTGTAGTCATCATATACCAGATACTTTCCACCTCTAGTATTTGGAATATAATTTACGTTCACTTGTGTGCTTGCCATCGTGTTTATGTCAGACCAGGGAATCTAACAGTATATATATTCAGTAGTGAACTCTACTTAAAACACTGATAATAATTCATAATACATCTTTACAAACAAATAATAAAACGTTAAAAATAAATAAACTGAATGTGGCTCACGCTATTAAACGTTATTCACCACCAACAGTTATGGACTGTGACAACACTGGACCGCAGGTGTTTTGATATGGACTATAATCTCCGCCGGCCAAGTCGTTAATCTCTGCCTGTCGGGTAGACAGGATATACCCGTTATTTCCACTCTACATGTGCTGTCCGGTACGGTCCATTTCAACACGGGCCCAACACAAATCGATGGTACAAGGAATGTCAATCATCCGTATTATTATAAATAAACTCGACAAGGTAAAGATTCTTATCAGTGAATACGATGTTCTATGTTTCACCGAAACACATATTGATGTCACATACCCTTCTGACAATTTACTAATAGATGGCTTTAGAACCCCCATCCGAGAAGATCCTGGTCAATTTGGCTGTAGAATATGCATATACTTTTGCAGAACAATTAGTATACTCCCGTCGGGAAGGACTAGAATTTGATTCGTCCATAATGTGGTTCGACGTCCAGTCGGCAGAATGTCATATCATATTGGCATTAGCATACCGGTCCGATGCTTTTTGTGCTACAAACGAATGGAATAGTTTCTATAACGCGATTCCTGAAGCTCTGGAAATTACATCAAATATGGTCATACTAGTCTTGGTGACTTTAACTCTAATATTTTGGACCCCAATTCTAAACTAAGAAAATGATCGATTATTACACCATCAGAAATGTGACTAAAACTCCAATAGTCTGGTCGTTGAAGCATTGGACCTAGAACAAATTGTTTACAAGCTGTTTTTGGTGCCATTTTGTCGGGCAGAACTTGGGGAACAACATATCCAAAATCCGCTGAAATCCGCTTTGGGGAAAAATTTCTAGAGCATTTTGAAAAAAAATCTCATATTTGTGTTTTTTATGTATGATTTTCCGTTTCTTATGAAATATACACATGAATGTCATTTAAATTAAAGTTATACAGATGGCAGGAATATGAAACATAAACAAATTATTATTGTTGCCATGACAGACGTATGTTATTTCGTGTACTATTTGATTGTAAAAATTCAAAATGGCGGACAAAATGGCGACCGAAATTGGTAAAATTGGACAATTTTCACTAAATTTCACCAGATCGTTTCCATTTATAAGAAATTTGGTTTAAATGGCCATTAGTGCCAACATACATCATTTTAAATCAATGTCTGATAATTGTGAGCCATATCACGAGGATTGGGAATTTGAGCCCTTCAAATTCGAAATAGATTGTACTAAATTTCGAAGAAAAATCATATATTATTTTAATGCCCAGAATAACCGCAAATCAAACACACCAGTGTACTTAATACTCATTAGACGTCATATATGAACCACTAGTGTCCATTTTAGCAGAAACTAGGCAATCTCTTCCAAAAATAGGGACACTATGGCTACTGAAAGTAGTATAATTGGGAATTTTCGTTAAAGTTCACTAGATTGTTTCCATTTAGACGAAAAACATGTATTGGCTAGCACAACAGTAAATGATGTCGGACCCTAATCCGATAATAATGAGCTATATGTCGAGAATTTGTCCCTACAGTGTCCCATAATGGCGGCGAATATTGCAATCGAAAGTCAACAATATCTATTTCGTCATAGATTTTTAAATAAATCTTCTCATATCCGGTATCGAATATAATTTGATTAGTGTCCACAGCAACCAAACTAGTATCGAAATACATCAAATGAGTGTCAGAAACAACTTAACGCGTGTCCCAAACCATCCAAGGAGTGTAAAACCACACAACATGTTTCTCAACGCCTTCTTAATAATTCCAAATCAGTCAACGAGTGTCCCAAACCACATAATATGTAACAGAGTCCACACAAATAGTGTCAAAAACCACCCAATTAGTGCCTAAACCAGTCCAATGTGTGTTCCATATCATCCAACGATTGCCATATGTCACCCATCGAGTGTCCCAATTCATGTATGTGGTGTCCCGAACCACACAAATGGGTGTCTCAAATCATCAAGTGTGTACCACAAACCATCCAATGGGTGTCCCAAACCAACAGATGAGTGTCAATAATCACACAATGAGTGTCCCAAGCCACCTGATGATTATCAAAACCAGCAGGCGTGTATAAAACGTACAACTAGTGTCTCAGACCACCAACTGAATGTCCCAGTCATTTAATAGGTGTCACAAACTAGTGCATAAAACCATCCTTCAAATATATCAAACTATGTTTTGGTAAACTCATTGGATGGTTTGACAAACTCACTTGATCGTGTGAAATACTCGATGGAGGGTTTTGTACACTATTGTAGATGTATTGATATGACAGTTGGTTGTTGGTTCGCAACACCAGTCCTGTGCAGTTGGTGGATAGGGAACTTGCTGGATGGTTTATGATGCTAGTTTTATGGTTTGGGTCCCCCGCTGGGTAATTTGTGACTTCAGTTGGATGCTTTTGGGACACTAATTGGGTGGAGTGTTCACATTGAGTGGTTTGGGAAACTCGCTATATATTTTAGATACTGGTTATGTGCATTGAGACACTGCGTGGCCGATTGGGTCACTGGTTGGGTCGTTTGGGACACTACAGTTGAATGGATTGAGACGACAGTTGTACGTTGTATGACATATGGCATGGGCTACATATTGGATGTCTGCCTATCATGTGGGTTCGAACACCCGATGGATGGTTTGGTAACCGTGGTACACACATTGCGTGGTTTTAGGCACTGATTGAGTGGTTTGACACACTCAATTGGTGCTCATTGTATGTTTTACTCATATGATGGTTATGGACACTCATTGGATATTTCTGGAACCTACTGGATGGCTTGTGACACAACTATTATGTTGTTTCAAACATAGGTTGCAACGTATGGAGCACTACTGATGTGATTTGGGAACATTCGATAATTGGTTTGAGTCCTTAATCAGTTCGATTGAGACACTCATTTAGTGGCTTGTGACACTCATTTTGGGTCAGTTGGAATACCAAATGCATGGTTTGGGGACTATATGTGTGAGTAATGACACCAGTTGAGTATCGTTTGGGGAGCTACCTACCTCAGTCTACACCAGTCTGGTGGTTTGTGAAACTCGTTTGGTGGATTGGGACACCCCGTCGATGGTTTGGAGCAATGTTTGGATTTGGGGCGCCCGTCGTATGGATTTGGATACTCACATGTTGGTTTTTTTGGATACCAGATGGGTTTTGTAACTCTGTATATGGTTTGGTGGACTCGTTGTGTGGTTTGGGACAATCATTTGATGTATTATGACACTATTGGTGGCTTTGCAAACTCGTATGGTGACATACATGACTACATATTGGCTATACGTTTATTCGATATCGTAAGAAAAAAATACATTTCAATTGTTCACTTCCGACTGCCATTTTCGCTGTCATTTTGACGACTGCTTAGACACCGAATTGCCCAATCCTCGGGATATGACTTACTATAACGGATTAGGATTCGCCATTTTATAGTATTAGTGTCAAATCATGCACGAAATGCGTTTTTTGTTGCAGGTTTCTGTCACATTAATACACATTTAGAGGTAGTACACTCCAGGAAATTGCCGCCATATTGCCCCGTAATATTCACGGCCACATGTAAGCGGCAAATTAGTTGGAGCAGACACATTACAAAAATTCCAATATTCACCATTTTCTTACATATTTTCTTCATTTGTATCTAAATTAACGACTATCCCTTCATTAAACGCATGTATATTTTGGATATATTATTATATGGTCACATTTGGCAGTCATGGAACTCGACTGAGCGTTTATGGTTGGCAGATTTGTTATTAAAATAAATCCAATTTTCACCATTTTGTTTACATATTCCAGTATTTTGACTCAAAAATGACGACTTCTGGTTCATGGGGATTTTGTATATGTTATTATATGAGTATAGTCACACTCAAAACGACCAAAAGCAAATTGTTTTCACGGTTGGGCGTTTCCTTCCATCCGTTTGACTGGACTAATAAGGAACTGCAAACTTGACACAAAAAAGACACAAATAGGACCCTATTTCAAAGATATGTGGAACATTTCCCCCAAAGCGAATTTTGGATATATTGTTCCCCATATTCTGCCCAACAAAATAACACCAACAGCTTGTTACCAATTTAATATAGGTTCAGCTTAAAATCTGAGTCTCAACCAGAAAATTACAGTTTTCACCATTTTTGTTTACATATTCCTGACTTTTCACCCAAAAATGACGATTTTCCCACTCTGGGATTCACGGGGATTTTGGTTATGTTATCATATGGATATAGTCACATTCAAACACACCAAACGACATTGCATATTAATTTGTTCACGGTTGGGTTTTTCTTTCCATCAGATTGACTAGACTAATAAGGAACAGCAAAATGTACACACAAACGCATAAATAGGACCCCATTTCAACGAGCTGTGGAAAATTTTCCCCAAAGCGGATTTTAGCGGATTTTGGTAATATTGTTCCCCAGATTCTGCCCGACAAAATGACACCAAAAACAGCTTGTAAACAATTTGTTCTAGGTTCACCTCAAAATACAACAAGAGTTACCGAAGACTCTCAGACTTTACTTGACCCAATTCTTGTATGTGGAGATCTAAGTGTCCGTGATGCAGATATTATAGATTTCGAAGTATCAGATCACTATGGTGTCTATGCGGTTCTTTCTTATGACAACTCTACCACCCCCATCCTTCCAAAGAACTATTTGGAATTACAAACACGCCGCTTTCTGCAGGGCTACCTCCTTACTAAACGATATACATTGGGATAGTCTCCTCCTACCAACGGCGGACGTTATCATAGTTGTAGCAGTATTCTATGACAAATTCCTCGAAATTATGTACGAAACCATCCCGATTTCGACTGTAACTATTTGAACTAAAGAAAAACTCTGGTTCAACTAAAAAATTCGTCGCGAGCTACGGAAACGCGATAGATTCAGATCGATTGCACTCAAACGTAGTAATGAACTAAACTGGAGAAAATACAAAAAGTCACGAAATAGAGTAAACAATATGAAAATACATGACAAAGCAAAATTCGAAGAACATCTAGATGAAAGAGTTAATGACTCGACATCATCAATTACCTTTTGAACAAAAAGAAAACAAATAAAATACCACCACTTTATTCGGCTAACGGCGAAGTCACATCAAACGGAGTTTGATACGATGTCAATGACATCGATAAAGCTAGACTGCTAAAAGATATAGGACATCATCCAAAATTCATCTATAAAAGATATAGGACATCAACTACCATATTTTCCTCTCAGATGCGACAATAAACTCACTGATATTCCCATTTCATACGCAAATATTGTTACCGTAATCGAAAACCTCAAAACAAATAAAGCTCAGGGCCACGATGGAATTAATGCTAAAATGTTGAAAGGAACGGCAACTGCTGTTGCCAATCCGCTTCTATTACTTTTAGAGAAATCGCTAAATATGGGCAAATTTCCGTCGAACTGGAAGAAAGCTAATGTAATACCAATATTTAAAAAGGAGATCCCGCGGGCTGTTTAAATTATCGCCCAATTTCTCTTCTCCATATCCTTGGAAAAGTTTTCGAATAAACGGTACTTAAATATATTAATGTATTCTTCGACGATAACTGCCTCCTATATCGACACCAATCCGTCTTTAGTGAGGGACAGTATAACATATCAACTTCTGGTTATGTATCATAACCTAGGTAGAGGGGTAATGTCCCAAGAGCTATACTCGACCTTCACCTCAGAATTTGCAGTTACGTTATATTCAACTAACTAACGGGTCTTTTTCGGGTGGTTTCTAGAACACCAAAGTGGGTGGAACATCTTGATATACAAGTCAAATTGCACATGCGGGTGGAATGGAGTCGATTTGAGATTATAGATGCACGCCCTACGAGTATACCATTTATCGAGGTCAAGGACGAGTATAGCTCTTGCGACATTAACCTGCTACCCATAACCTATGTCACAGCATCGACAACAACTTGCACACCTGTGTTATTTTTTGTGATATTTCAAAGGGGTTCGAGAGAGTCTGGCATAAGGGTTTGATACATAAATTAGACAAGTATGGAATTTCTGGTCAGCTGTCCACTTGGTTGGAGGACTATCTTTTAAACAAACAACAAAGAGTCTTAGTGAATAATACATACTCCGAGTTCGAATTGGTCCCCGCTGGAGTACCTCAAGGATATTTACTCGGACCTTTTCTGTTCTTATCCTACATAAATGATATCCCGGATAACCTTATTCCAACAACTAGAATGTACGCCGACGACAATTGCATTATCGCATCCCATTATGACCTGACCACCCTTGAATTCGATCTAAATCAAGACCTAGAATCAATATCAAATTGGGCGCGCAAATGGCTGGTAAATTTCAATCCATGTAAAAACCAAAACTTGTGTTCCAAGACTAAAACATATCCTTCGAAACGTCACATACACAACTTCAATCAAATTTAGAATGGAACGATAGAACGATGGAACATGCACATTAGTAATATAATGAAGTGACTTTCGTCCCGCATCTCACAACTAAGACGATTCAAATACAGCTTAATTGCAAACACGTTATAAATAATTTACAAAACTTACGTACTATCAATAATGGATCATGCAGATGCAGTTTGTGATTGTGCACCACAATACTGGATGGATAAACTTGAACGTATACATGTGGACGCCGCCAGAATAGTGGCCGGGTTAACCCGCTCTGTCTCCAATACAAACGTTTTACTCGAAGTGCGTTGGTCCAACCTTAGGGAGCGCAGGGAGAAACACCATCTACATACACTTTTTTAAATAACCAATGAAGAAACACCAGAATATCTCACCCTACTTATACCAGCCCGGGCGGCACATGTATCAAACAACCGGTACAACTTTAGACAACCGCTTTTTTTCTACTCGTACCACTGGACAACCGCATATTATAGGAAACCATTCTAAACACAACCCATGCGTGGAACAAGCTCCCTTCGCTTATCATAAATTCGGAGATTATATCTGATTTCAAAACAAACCTAAATATAATTGCCCCAGCTCCAAAACCCTATCCAGTTTATAGAACAGGTCATCGGAAGGTTAGTGTGAAGCATTGTAAATTCCGAAACTATTGTAGCGACTTTAAGGTACGGGTGGCGTTCGTTGCTGAAATATTCATATTTGTTCAAATCGCCATAAACAGAAGGAATGTTAAAATATATATAGTTTTGTTCATATGCCAAACATAATCAGCGCGTAAATAGTATATTATCGTCAAGACGTACGATGGTGTACGCAAACAAGAGCCTGCTCGTGTTACAGAAGTTGTGCTTCTCTTTACATAACACAGCGCAATTCAATTGGTTAATCACACACACATGATATAAACGCTCTTTATTATTTCCATATCAGGAAAACAGTAACAAACTAGAATGCACTCACTGGAGCTGCCTATACTTGCGCCCATCACACATTTGGCATGTTGTGTGGTGTCTTGCCAACAACAGTTTGAACCACGGGTGCTGGCCCCTCGCTTGAGAGATCGATAACACAAATCTAGATATCAAATATCTGTTCATCCATCGCTGAAATAGTTGTGTGTACGGACATAATATCACTGTTATCTCAAGTTGATCTACACTAGTTACACTAATGATAGTCTTATTAATACGTACGAGTTGTTTGACATATTAATATAACAATATAGACATCGTTCATATGAAGGGTGTGAAGTCGATTGGTTGCCGACGATGCTATATCATATACCAGTTGGGTTAACTTACTAGTTTGACTAGAATGATATCAAGTGTGTATGCCAGTGGCAAAAAACCATCAAAGTAAATTACAAAATACCGACACAATTAAATAAAAGAAACTGGATCATTGGTTAGTCTTTGATTGACAATGTGTCAATGTGAACATGCCCTTAGCGACTGATCTACAGACTTCGGGAACATATCAACATGTCTATTGCGTTGAGAATGAGAAAGCTTGTTTTCCCAGTTAATTAATAAGGCATTTTAATAATCCATGTTTCCACATTCACATCTCAGTGCAATTGTTTTTCAATTGAACCACGCGCTCGACTGTTTGACCGGACATGATTTATATGCACCAGGATCTTTCGAAAATGTTTTGAACTTTCCAGAAATATGTTCGCACCTGACAGTCACTGCGAAAAAAAAACGATTCTGCACGCATCTTTTAGACTTGATCTCAACTCATTTCCTCGAGTTTCAAGTTATATAAAATAGGCTTCTAATGGGCATGTACCGTTGCCGACGTTTGTTTTACAAGCAGTATATATATTTATAATAATAAAACACGAAGTTGTTGGCAGATGGAATGGTTTAGCCTGTCCGTGTAATACGAGTCTCAGCTGTCTGGACATCGACGCAATCATGTCTGGTGTTTTGCGCGCCCATGTAGCTTGTGACGTCATGGTGTGCGTCGTGACGTCATGGCGTCTTGATCGGTTTCCAGAAAGAAATTCTTCAATATTGTTCATTTATGAACGATTTATTACCAAAATAAAACCAGATAACAATGCAAATTAAGTATATATGTGGATTTAAATTACAATTGATGCAACCATTTCATATTAGCGCGTGTTCATTTTGTCGGTATGACGTAACATATTCACGGAAGGAAGGAAGGAAGGATAAACAGACATCCGAGCCGAAAACATTACTTGCGTCCAGCATGAACTGGCGCAAGTAATAACGCTCTTTATGTTTACCATATCCGGATCTAAACAAAATTCAGGTTACGTAACGTTTTTTGCTTTTGTTTACATAACAAAGAAAAATATTTGACAATAACGTACTGTTTATGCCATATTTATGATTGGTATAAGAACAGTCTGTCTATAGTTTACTATTCTTTCTGTTTATGGGGGTTTTTGACGGAGGTGAATATTTTAACAGCATAACGCCGCCCGTATCTTTAAAGAGTGACATGCACAATAATCACATAGCAGATAGTCCTAAATGTCAATGTGGTTTCCCGAATGAGGAATCTTGTCATTTCTTTTTGCACTGTCCATTGTTCACCAACCAGAGAAGAATATTTCACCACAAACTTGAAACTAATAACTTTCATATAGAAAATACTAAGCATCTTCTTTGTGGAATCTCTGAAAATGATCACAGAAGAGATATATTGCTATTTCTTATTACACAGTCCTACATTACTGCAACCAAACGATTTTGGTAACATCATATATTTTTTTTTTATAATGACAACCTGTCATTGAAAACAATTTAAAATTTAAATGCCCGGCCTTTTTAGACACAATTTATGACAACGTGAGGGAAGAACTGGACACAATAAAACCCCACTCATAGCATACTCTCTACACATATTCACATCTGTTTCCCTGCTTAAATATTCACAAATTTCATCATGTCATCTTGTTTAAATGTTCGTTACACCTTTTCTGCGGGAGAGTGATGTCACTAAGTTGACAAAACGTGTGTCCCAAACCCCGTGTATATAATTGATATACAATAAAATAGGTTTAAATCAAATCGGTGAAAGACATGTTGTGAAAGAAATCTTGTAAAAGGAATGCTGCACTGCATGGTGTATGAATCCCCTCTACAGATGTACGTCCAATATTCACCTCTGTCCCAGAACCAATTAAAATTATGTCTGCTACTAAGTTAACAAGAAAACCGTAGTCAGAAATGGTAACGCCACCAAGATTATGGTATTACATATAAATAGAAATTATAAAAAATACATAAAATATTTTGATAACAATTGCGTTTAAACAAGTAATCCTTCAAATTATTACTAACAAAGTAAACGACTGTGGGGTCACTCAACAGATTATAAAGACTTGGACATAGTATACTGTAAATACTAAAATTTAAATGAAATAATTAAAAGATAAAATTTAGCAAGTAGTAAAAGTTAAATTTTCTCATTTTTGTTTTGGTTAAAATTATTGACCGTGGCTCTTCCAATAATTGCGCGACTGACCTGGTCAATTGTTCTTAAGAAGTTCTTTTGATAATTACTATGGAGGGAAATAGTTGTGGCTGTGGCTTCGCAAGTAATTACCTTGGTGACGTGATGTTAACAAATCTGAACTCCAGTTAACCAAGGACGCTTCATACCAAATATAAGGTGAATTATTAATTCTTTAGAAGTTGTTTTAAGATTTACTATGGAGGGAAAGAATTGTGGTGCTGGCTTCGCAACTGTTTGACCTCATTGTAACAAATATAAATATTAGTCACTCAGGCAATAGATGTATCTATTCTGTATATTAACTTATTGGGTCTTACGTGTCTTGAGATGTCTAAATAGTTTTCGATGGACAGATCGCGCAAGGGACCCACGCCAATCTTCTCTGTTGGGATTCCAATTGTTGGCTCATTAAATAGGCACATATGCTTAAGATACAGTCGCACGCTCCCGTAAGTCGGGTTTTGGATCACAGTTAATGAAAATATCATTGAAATAATCGGTTTCCCCCAATAAACATCCATATATTGAATATACATGTTTTGGAGCAGAATTAGGCAGTCCATATTGGACGCCATCATGGAATTTATTTTGTTTTGATTTTCACACATAATTATTAGTTATATGGATGGAGTTCTCATTAAACCTCACATCCTTGTATTGGTTACAGTAATACCCAAAGTAATTGATTACTTAACCACAGCAGAATTATGTATTTTTTCAGCATTTACAATC
Organism: Siphonodentalium dalli; assembly: GCA_032622095.1. NCBI lineage: Eukaryota > Metazoa > Mollusca > Scaphopoda > Gadilida > Siphonodentaliidae > Siphonodentalium > Siphonodentalium dalli. Next base: position 281,509,437 of record CP136064.1, on the reverse strand, counting down.
CTCAAATTACCCATTATTCCGCTGTGGTTAAGTGGTCAATTGCTTTGAACATTACTGTATGATGATTGAGTTATCATTAAACCTCAAATCCTTATATTGGTTACAGTAATGCCCAAAGTAATTGACCCTTTAACCACAGCATAATTATGGGTAATTTTTCAGGATTTAGAATCATGAAAAAATACACACAATTTTGCTGTGGTTAAGTGATGAATTACTTTGGACATTACTGTATGTAGATGGAGTTAAACCTCACATCAGTGTGTTGGGGATTTGGACCTTGACTTGGGACCTTTGGTTTTTAACGCAACAAATGCGCGTACACCGTATACACAAATTTTTTATGTAACCAGAGTTTTTCTTGGATAAGATGAGTTTGAAGCCTGCTTACATTTCAAAATGTTGTCAGTTTTGTATTGTCTGCAGCGGATCTCGGCGCTTTGAAGCAAAAGTTACAAAAGATAAAATGTGTATGTGACGAGACTATAATACAAATGAAAAAATAAATTGAGAGAGGGGTGGGCGATACAGGGAACTAAGGGTTGAACCGATATAAATTTGTAGAGCAATAACGACCAATGTTGACATATTATGCATATCAACTCTACGGTTGCAACAAGGCTATAAAATAGGGGGGGTGTCAGAATCTTAGTCATCTCTATATAGTGCCAGAATAGTCATTTATGGAGTTCTATAAGATGTTGGGTTGGTTATATGGACTCGGAGAAAAAAGGGGTTTGTACCGATGAAGTTGATGAACTGACGTAAATTAGTGGATCGATGTTGCCATGTAATGCATCGTGACTGTACTAAAGCAGCAATTATATAAAATTGGGGGGGGGTCTGAAATGATCTCTATAGTTGGCACCAGGATTATATAGAAAGGAATAGCAATTGATATACATATACGGTATACTATAGTAATACCATAGACATATAAGTACAAGTATCACGAGATAAAACATTACTTGGATATGGAATTCATACCGATGAAACGATACAAATTAGTGGAGCGATAGAGACACTTAGTCAGGCTACGCGGGGGAAATAGGGGTTGATACGATAGACCGAAATAAATTTGTCGAGTGATAATGACCAATGTTGACGTATAAAGTAACGCGACTGTACTGTCACACAATTATCAGGTAGAACCGGTCAAATATCACAGGGTACAGCACGTAATTATTTCCTAGATCGAAGAATTTTTTTAATTTTTTTTCGATGATAAAATTTAGCATGGGATTTGCCATTAAAATCGATTTATGTCTATAAAACGGTCATTTTTCAAAATTTTGAGCTGAAACTTGGTGTGTATGTGTATAATACTACTATATTCTTAAAATGACAGAGTTCAGCGCGTAATTATGTTTTAGATGGAAGAAATTGAATTTGTTTTCGATAAAAAATTTACAGCGTGTACGGCCTACGGGTCATTGAGTATGCTCAATTTTTGTAAACAGACTTTTGTCAATAGCCGTTTTGGTCAAACTAAACCTTCTTCGACCGGGACAGCAGATCCGAATAGTAGCTAAGATGTTATTAGATAGAATTATCAAAAGAATATGACCGATCAGGGTACATTTTAAGAGAATAGAGCGGAGAAATCTTGGTGATAATTCCAGAAAATAAAGATGGAGGTGAATCACAATTAAACTTCCCACAATGCACTTCACTAAACCAGGGGTTCTCAATGGGTTACACATTATTTTCAGTCTTATTTTTAAGTTTACAATTTCAGCCTGTCCTGACTCTATCGATACGATTTAACACATTTTCAAAAACGTATTATACACCGGTGGCGTTAACTTTACAATTTAAGCATCTACGTGATTCTATCGGTATGATTGAGTAAGGTACAAACAAGAATACATCAGGGGCTCCCAATGGGTTATATATTATTTTCAGTCTATCAAATTATTTATATTTTCAACAACATATTATTACACCGGTGACTTTAAGTTTACAATTTCAGCCTGTCCTGACTCTATCGATACGATTTATCATATTTTCATAAACATATTATACACCGGTGACGTTAACTTTACAATTTCGGCATCTACGTGATTCTATCGGTACGATTGAGTAAGGTACACAAAATCTCCAAGAATACATTCGCCCTGTCCACCACACAATATCAAACTCACAGAAGCTAGAAACACCACAGGTGGCGTAACAAGCATAGGCGAGAAAATGCGCGAAACATACAACTTGTATCATATAAAAAACAATTGAATTCCATTTTTATTGCGGTGCATCAATTGTCTCCGTGAAATGTGACATGAAACATTATACTACGGTATAGGTAGACAAAATAGTCACACGAAAATCGGCTAATTATTTTAGAAACTCATCATTTATGGACCGTTTAGAACATAATTCCGGTGTTATGTGTTATGTGTTATGTGTTGTAGCTGTCGAAATCCTTGCTGTACCTGCATTTATCTGAATTTACAAGAATCTCATACAAATCTGCACTGCACAGAGATGAATATTCTTAAGATAGCATTACTGGAGGCAATTAACATTAAATAAACCAATAGTCATTGAATTGGTCGTTAATTTCTTGTTTTCTCAAATGTTAAGGTTAAGCTTGAAATCATTAAAATGTCGTGATTTAATGTTGAGAATCATTACAAACCTCAGCGACCAACCGACAATAATTTTAATGACTGTCAAATTGGCACTAAATATTTGTATTAGTGGAATTTAAGGACATTAATTTCATAAAAGTTTCCACAGTTAGGATATTGAACTCTGACTAAAATGTTTAGTGACATAATTCAAACAGGTGCCCCAAATATAACAGACCATTTACTCAGAGATTGGTCACTAAACTGACATTTTAATGACAATTCGACCGCTTCCCCATATTAAGAACATGAATTGGCTGCGGACACACGTATCACAGTAGCGATGGCATAGTAGGTGTGACAATTAATTATGGTGCAATTTTGGTGACAATTGGTCGTCATATTCATGTGCCATAGCGAGACATGTCGCCCGCCGCACATTCACACAATGAGTCTTTTCCAAGCTCTATCAGCGTCGATCGACATCTCAATGATTTATCAAACCGAATGTCTTGTCGCTGTTGATCGTTACTCAACACGCAATGTTATATTTTTAATGCTAACACACAAGACAATTCTGGACGGTCGGTCGTGTAATTTTATGTATCGTAGAGAATACAATGTGGCTAAACGTAATGAGTAGAGATCAACCTTGGTGAAACTCAATGGGTTAATTGGTCAGTCGACTCACTGTGCGAATATGCGGCGCGCGACACGACTCCCTATGGCATGTAAATTATGTTGACCAATTGTCACCAAACTCTACCATAATTAATTGTCACACCTACTATGCCATCGCTACTGTGGTACGTGTGTCCGCAGCCATTGGTTTAAAGTATAAAACGTCATTTGGATTAAACAAAATAAATACGTTAAAGGCCCATTTAATTTTCGGGTCACCGAATACTTTTTGTTATAGTTCCTTGATATACGTTTTTATAACAATCTATGCCATAAAATATGATTAAAATGCTATAATTCATCACCATTTGGAACGTCCGTGTCTCAGAAGGTGTCAATAGAGCAAGAGAAAATAGCTGAAATCATAAAAACATTTCCCCCGTTATGGATCCGAGAATGCAACAGAATTCAAACTATAGTTTTATTTTCAAAGGAAGAGGAATAACTGTATTTATAAATATGTAGAGTTATTCCACTTCCATTGAAAATAATAGACATTGTGCAGAAACTTGAGCATAGAACTGACGTCGGTAACTCAACAAAAACATGTTCAGTTTATTACATCGAATAAGTTGAAAATAAAATGTTTTGGAGTTTCTCTTTCAATGGTATATAACATGACATATATTTATATAATGTGATATCGGGGTTCGAAAATTAAGTGGGTCTTTAAGATTGTGATATTATCAAAGCTCGAACAAACTTAAATGCTAGGTAATTCATATCCGATATCTAATCAGGTCATCGGGTTATTCCATATTCTCTTTTTTTGTATTCAGAAAAAAGAGCAGTGTATTTTAGAGTTATTCATCTTTTTTTAAATAAATGTTAATCATACCTTGAAAATATACCACGAGTTTACATGACCCATACAATCCCACAAGGTCAGTGTTAATGTGTTCTGGATATTTGAAATAAAAAACCTATGCATGTATGTACTAATATTTCTCTATATTTTTGTTGTTAAGTTAACCCTTTCAGTGCTAAGGGCCGATCTCATCGGCCCTAATTTACGGTCTGTAAAATCGGCCCTAAAATTTATTTTTTTATTTTTTTACTTTGTTTTAGATTTTTTTTATTTTGGGGGTTGAATTGTTTTTTGGGTATGCTTAAGCATGCTATAGCGAATTTGACACTGAAAGGGTTAAATAACTTTTTTGGTCATTTTGGAGATATTATATTTGCGATTCAATAAATGTGATATTCAGACTATGATTAAGGATATATGTTATTATTGTATGATCATAAACTTTCTACTAAATGGTGGGCAAAAGAAGTTGATAAATCGAGATATCTACCTGGTTGTTCTATAAATAGGCAATATAGGTTAATAACAAGATCACGCGACGTGATTTTCGGATGTTCAATTAACTACAAGTGAGTTGCGGATGTCCATGACAATATGTAGTGATGTTTGGTAATATATTTCATCATACATGTTTGTATTGTTTATTAAATTTTGACTTGTTGAAAAACATTCATTTGCATTTTATGGATTTATATATATACTCTCCTAAATTCGATATTAGGGCGACACTTTTACGAAATAACGTGCATTATGACTATGGCCGTTATTTCGTTAATATTATAATTAGGAGGTCATATTCACGGAATAACGGTCATCTTATTACACTAGCGCATCAATACTTCCGCCTAGTGCGGACGAAAATTTTCTAAAAAATCTGATTTCGTCGCCTTTTGGGGAAGAAACTTAGGGAGACAGTAAACTGTCAACTTAAGTTAAAGAAAAAAAGAAGCTGTCGCCCTAATAGCCAATCTATGTGTATATATGGGTCAGTAAGGTAGTTCAGGCCTAATGGGCTTGATACCATTGGTGGATCATATAACAAAACACTTATTGCATGGGTTCGAGGTTTATCAACCCTTGGAAGTTAACATTCACCTGGGCCTGCGGCCTTGGTGAATATTTACTTCCTCGGGTTGATAAATCCTTATGTCAACCTCGAAACAATGCAATAAATGTATATTATTGGGATATATACTTTTCTGACATGTTGTATAGGATGGCATATTTATAGAGCACAATGCGTGAGGTATTTCAAAGGATGCACATATATTGTATATTGTAACTGTGTCGCGTGTGGTTGTCATTGTGTCCGATCCATACATCCCAAATTTACGAATTTAGTATTGGCATCAAAATCTCAGAGCGACCCGGACATACTTTGTTTATGTTTATGTTCTGTTAAGTTACTCATCTTTGTTTAACTGGACATGTTGGCTTTTAGTCAGTACGATGTTGTTAACTTGCAGGTCATATAGTAGTGGAGATATCTGCTTGGACATATAAAAACCCAACATTTCCAGATAAACACAGATGAATAACTATAGAGCGGAAAAACCCTAACAAAACGATTGAACACTCAATTGAATGTCCTCATAGCAGTGAACAACCATACCAATTTCATTGAGATCAGCAAGCATTGCTTTTCATATGGTAGCGCAATTAACGAACCAAAGCAAAACCACTCATTAAATCAAAATCGGTTTATAGATTCTCTGGTATTCCCTCCAAATAAGGTTCGTCGAATGAATGGACCCCAATCGTAATTTCGAGTATAAATTAGGCAAATAAATCGTACTTCCGGGTAGTCTTGATCGACAGCTAGACTATTCATGGTTATAAACTACTGGTACCAACATCAAAGTGAAAATAGTTATACCTTGCCGAGAGGGGAACGGGGACATCTTTAATAAATTTAACCAATTTTTGTTTTCTTGACGCTGGGTGATCACTGCGGTCGAGATACTCATTCAAAGCTATCACCCTGTCGATTTCAACGAAAATCGACGAACGTCATCGAACGTCATCGTGCAACTTCCCCCATTGACCGAGTTAGCCTGAATGTATATTCTGCTTTGTTCATAATTGTGTGTTTCCTTTCGATTCCAGAAAATGTTATATTTATGGATTATCACATGCATGTATGTACTATATAGTCTTATGATAACAATTAATTCCTTATTAAATATATGTTATTTCATTTCGCGCAGTACCGCGCCGCACAGTAGAACGGTAAATTCGTTATGACATTCTTATTATAATTCACATCAGGATTTCGATAACTGTTCACTCGCCCCGATGTGTGTAGACTGTAGTTACTATAGTGTCGTTATTTATTGTGTATTATTTTCTCAATAAAAGGTAAACTAACGCTACGAATGAACTTACATTGTAATTCAGTGTTCATATTCCCATTTGCAATACCAGTAATCGAAAGACACAGTAACAAGATTTTCATATTACGACATTAATGATTTAAGCCCACCGATCTACTGTGCGACAAACGCGCTCGCGAAATTAAAAACAGCTGCGTCGTAATATGACCATACGCTAGCGTAATTAACGAACCACAGCTAAAATATATGCATAAGCTAGGATATAAATGTGTCTTTTTAATCCTAAAAATAACTTCATAGATGCGTATTCCCATCAAATAGATTAACTTAGGCCTTGTATCATAGTGTGATTATGGCATAGCACTCCATACATGCACAAGGGTTCGTCGACAGAGTGGGTTCTATAGCAATTTCGTGTATAAATTAGGTCAATCATATCATACATCAAGGCATGTGAGAAATCAGAGATTCACAATGGAACAGACCACGAACTCAGACTTAAAACCTAAATAAAAACTTTTAAAAGCCATTCCTTTTGAACAAATTATTATAGAATATTAACTACCAACATCAAACTGAAAGTATTCAAAAGTCAAGACTGTTTGTTGTCTGGAGGGGGTATTTTACTGAAATTAACCATTAAACTATTGACCTGCATGTGTGCGCAATCCGAGTGAGATGTGTACTATATTAAGAATCTTGTCGATTTCATCATGTCCATTTCATTCATAAAAATGGCATCATGTCCATTTTAACGAAACTCGACGAGCAACGTCATCATGTAGCTTTCACCATCGACCGAATTATTCAAAAGTATGTGTTTCTTGTCGATTCATGAAAATAGAAGGATTATCAGATTCACGTATGAACTCGGTAATATTATGATAATTTAAACGCGATATAATAACGTTTGCTTGCATCAAGAATTTCTATTTCGATTCCAGTATTGACCCCAGCCCAGCCAGAGTGATTGAGATTTTTCCACTGCACGCGACATTTATATTTTAGGCGACTCCATTGCAAATATTTGACAGTCCATAATGTTATAATTATGTTCTCAATAAAATGTAAACCGCGGTTACGAATGAACTTCACTGTGCATAATTCCTATAGTAACTCCCCTCAATTTGGAACGCCGGCCATTGAAAGACGCGCACGTTTATTTCAGATTACGACATTTATTGCTTTAAGCCGACCGATCTACTGTGCGACGTAAGCGCTCGCAATAATTCAAAACAGCTGCGTCGTATTAGATAATAATTAGTGACGTCACAAAATCAGATATAGTCTATATACGACCAAAGCGTCCGGCTTTGGTTCGTTATTAGATAATTATTGGTGACGTCACAAAATCAGATATAGTCTATATACGACCCAAAGCGTCCGGCTTTGGTTCGTTATAATTAGCCATAGTATAATTTGTGACCGATGCGAAGCTGACTTAATTGCTAGTGGCGGTGGGTGATCTTGTATGTATTAGTGTAAACATATTTATTGCATAATAATATCGCAACGGGATTGAGACACAAATTTTACAACTTACAAATGGTCTCTCTCCCCACATAATTGTATTACACAAAATGAACATAAAATATAATCACACACAAACATTATAATTCATATGTACAACATCTGTTCACTTAATATAATGATATAATCGCGAGCGTGACAATAACGGTGGATATTTTGCTTTATGTGGGGTGGTTCGTCCTGTGGGTCGGTGGCTCAGGCGAGTCTTCGCCTTCTATAAATGTAGTGATAATACAACATGTTACATTTGCAGCGTAGGTTTGCACATCAAGGTGTTTAATAAAATTTGAACCGCGATGTCGAGGTTATGTATAATTGAACAGCCCTAAATATGTTCCGGTTGTGTGTACTATTCAGGTTAGTATCTCCAAGGAGGAGTTTCTCGAGATTAATAGTTAGTATGTATGTATGTATTAATTTATATTAATGGTGGGTTGTCTCGTTCTATGAATGCATAGTGTCGGTGGGTGGTCCCGTATGTATGAGATAGTGACAGGTCTTACCCGAGTAACCTGATTATCAGCTGTCACGTGTCGAACACCGATACTGGAAACGATAGTCATTGTGGGCCAAGATCATGTAGGAAAGCCAGGATGCGTGGTGTGGTTGTTATTGTTGTTATTTCGCCGACAAAGCAAATGCCGATGCTCGTCCGAATACCCACCCCTTATCTGAATTTTTGGCATTACAAACTGTTCTGATTTAATTAATAACGTTTATATCTGTGACAAGATGTGTCACCTCTGTATTCCATGTCGCTACGTCCCTGCATGTTCTTGTTGTGATAAAACATGGTATCACAGCCCATAATAGTAATGCTCACCTCGGCGGACAAATCATTGCTTTGAATGATCGGGAGTGCATAATTGGTTAATCAAGGTGTGAGCCGTGAATACAATACATAGGCCGATTGTAATCACGATGGGGTCGTCCCGTTTTGCAGACACCTATTGTTTTCGGTAGGTTAGGGTAAAGGTGTGAATAATCCTCTTAATGACTACCTAGGCCTTTCCTAGTTTGTTTGATTGGGTTCGGTTTTTTTCTGCCCTTTTTATTATGAGAAAGAACCGAGGTTTGGGTTGAATTTATGACTGTTTATTAGTTATGGATAATATAAAATACATGCAAATAATAACGACAAAAACATGAGGTACAAACATTAACGAATTAGAAACTTATAAATGACAACAACATGCTCAATGACCGCATAACTTGGCCATCTCATCCAGGAAATATACTTCATCTATCTCGCCTGCTACACTATCTTGAAATGACGTCTGAAATTTTCTAAAGGCACGATACTTTCTCTTCTGTGGGGTCACTCATAAAATAATGTTCTGTATCTTCATATATGTTCCCACAAATACATTTTGGATCATCAGTCAGGAATCGCTCAAACTTATGTGCTTTTAAATCACTACAGCCAAGGAGTATTCTCGCATGCACTATCTGTGTGAGACTGTGTATCACGTTTTCCTGCATAAAAATAAACTGGAATAATTGGATCACCCCGTTTCAGAGTGTATTTCAACAACGAAATTTATTTTGATATTCCTCATCTAAACAGTTCCATAGTCCAGGACCTGATTGAAAGAATGAGTTCAAGAAACTTTTAATCGGATTTTGATTATATATATATCTTTAATTCCTCCATATAAATGAAGATATGATATACACATGTAATACAAGAACATACAAAAACAATAGAACATAGGAACGAGAACATATTCACGATGAGCACTAGTTAGTGTAACAATAAACACGTTTAAGGTGGCCAGGACACAACACTAAATATTCACGATGAACATTAGTTTGTGTAACGTACATATGCGCGAAAAACAAGTGACAACAGTTATACCATGGCCTTAGTTTTAACAAGTTGGCCTGGACACAACACTTGGATCGGCCTAATTGCCAGCGTTGTAACAACACAGCCGGTCGCACCTTGGGTTAATCCCCTGCCGCATGTCTGCAAAGTGAGACCAACCCATCACGATAGACCGTTCGATAAAACAGGCGACGACTTAAAGATCTTTACAGTAAATAAAGGTCGGTCACCGGACCCTTTTAGATAACTTCCATTGGTCGAGGTCTGATTAGCGTGTTATATATTTTTTTTTAGATCTAGTAACTTTTTAGTTGTTGTTAGTTGATAATGGCATTAAACACTCTCATTTTCAGTTCGTTATGGACTCAAAAAGAGGCGATTCTACGCCGATTATGATCCTAAAACGAATCTTACGATAAGCCGATAACGTGCTGATTTTCGGGAGAACGGGCTGCACAATCAACCCCGCCCACCACATGTCTAGTTATAACTATCAGAAATCTAAGGTACCCTGTAGACATTACATCTAATCGCTGGATTATAACTTTATAAAGGCGTAATTACACATAATCTGGCTTCAACTCACCTCTCTGTTTTTCTTTGAGAATCATATACTCATGGCGACGGGAAATAGGAGCGCTGCAAACAGCCTTGTGACTGTCACGTTAAAGGTACACAATCGATGGTTCCCATATAATCAGATTCCAACAGCAACAACATTTTTAGAAATTATCAGAATCCGCTTGAATCAGAATAGATTAATTGCCCAAAAAATAATGCTAACTAGTGTCAACTATAGTATAAAATTGCCCGAAACGTGTTATTTGGCCTTATTATCAACATAAAGTCTCTTAATTTTAGAGTTATCCATCTTCATCCGCAATTTTGTCCGAGACCGTCGGCTCGTCGACCTTTTACAGGGCCACGAATAAGTCTCAATGGTGAAAGATAATATATTTTAAAAATCTATATCTAATGAGCTTTGATGAGTGGGTTCCCCGACTCGAATATTTTTACCCCCGAATCAAAATAAATAGTAATTGATGGGCGATTAATCGGATTATGCATCTTTAAGACTAAGCAGGCATTCGTACAATCTAGGCATTTCCTGCAATCGGGGCACAATAATTTTCGCTTGATTTGGACGGTAATCAATATCCGGTGCCAAAATAACAGGAGCGTCTATCTTGCCGTCCACATATGTGACCCGCCATATCAAATCCATAGGTCGCCTCGCATATATAAGAGAATGCATTGGCCTAACAATTTTTTATCATTTTTTTTAAATAAATGTATCTTACAATTTTTAGGACATATGTATGCATACTGCCTATGTTACTGGTGTTTAATGCATTAAAATTATCTTATCTTATCTAAAATAAAAAAACATCCATTACCCTGCAGGGAGCCCCACACATATATAGAAGCATATAGAAGAGTGTCGTGTGCTCATGTTTGTCTGGGGCTCTGTATGGGTGAAATTATAAAATTGTTAAAGAATACAAGAAAACATTATTAAAATTGTAAAAAATTGTTAGGCCAATGCATTCTCTTATATATGCGAGGCGACCTATGGTCGACTCGCATATATAAGAGAATGTATTGGCACAGGGTAAAAAAAATCCCGACTTACGACTGATTTCATATGGCGGGTCACATATTTAGTTTGTCGTATTGTCATGATCATATATAAGTGTTGCAGTTCACGACATCAAAACACTTGTTGTAAAAGGTAAACGCTTGTCTCTCTTGTCTCAAAATTCTGATTTTCCGTGCCGGTCATTCACGATCTTGGCTCTGATCCAAGACCTTCTGGTGCTATTTACAATGAAATTGATATATATTTCAATAATAATGTAATAATAACATGCGTTTTTTTTTTTCGTTGAAGTAGTCCATGGCATATACGAATACAATACATGTGTTAGCCCGACGGTAACATACGCCATGGTCATGCATATAAGAATACACATTTTAGCATAAATTGGAAAATGAGTAAATTGAAGCAACAAAACGTTCTTCATATTAAATGTCCATCATTATGAAACGCTTTTGTTGGATTACATATCGAAACACCAAATAATACATGGTATGTATATTTTGGTTATAGGTGTAACTAACAAACGCTCTTCATTCGAATCCATGTTGAAGCACACCATTGTGTAATAGTATGTATTATTTCTTCTTATGTATATAAATACCAAACGCTCTTCGTTAAAATTCGGTTACGGCGCAATGTAACGCGCAGTCTGGTGATAAACCAGCAACGCTTGTTGTGTCATGACTTTTTTGTTAGCTAATTCAGTTATTAAATCAAAGGAGCCACTTCCACATTAATGTTTTAATTCTTCATTCCTCTCTTAGTAAAGGACATGCACATAAATATTCCATTTATTTGTCAAAACATTGTGCGAATTTTGGATATTGTGCGTGTGAAACATCTGAAAAAATTTCTTCGCAGGTTGATAACTGTAAATTCAAATTCAAGGTACGATACCCTCGCGTTTCGTTGGTATTAAACTGCGCTTTCCTTAGTGGTGTAAAATCGCGCTGACCTCACGTAATAGATCTCGTTTAAACTGGGTTTGGAACTAGTTTATATAACAGTAATCATGTGCGGTCACACATAGTTAGATCCTGGTTTTATGAAGTATATTGATCGCTCAGTTGGTCGTTTATATTCGTTTTTAAAATTACGAAACGCCCTCGGTGACACGCGCTTTGTCACGGACCAATGTGTTTGGACTGGACATAGTTTTTGAATGTTGAATGTTAGAATATTATATTTAAAAACAAATTGACAGTAAAGTTGATAAACATTGGTGTCGTTAACTCTTGTAGGAGGCGCCCCATTCGTGAATTTTCCAAAAATCGCAATTTCAAACTATCAATGTGAAAAAAGTATCCTTTATAATCAATTGTCATTTGAGAATATTTGCAAAAAACGCACCGAATGATCTAGCTTAGGAATCCAACTAGGGTATATGACCTGTCTAATAACTGAAATTATGACTGTCAGTAGAAAATAAATAAAACAAATTTCATCGGATATTTTAGTTTTGTTGGTAGCCATTTGCAGAATTATTTTGTTTGTGGAAATATAACCATAAAACAACATAATGTCTGAAAAGTTGAATCAGTATTGCGTGTTTATGTTTGCCAGCTTATTGCAAACGTGGTTGAATAATATTTATGTTATTTTATTTCGTTTTGGTCTTTCGTACCATAAAATAAAGTAAATCGCTACCAAAACACTAAAATATACATTGCAAAATATTTTATTTATTTTGTCGCATACAGCCGGGATTTCATTTAGTAGACATAGATTAGATGGATTCCTAAGCAGTGCGTTTTTTTTTGTAAATACGTCCTGTCCAACTGTCAATCACTTTTTATATAAAAAATACGGTTTTACATAATTATAACACATCTCCGTATTAGATGTGTTGTTACAGTACAATATCATACATTGGTTATAAAGGATAATGCATTTTTCCATTCAAATTGATAGTGAATTTGAGATTGTTTGAAAATTCACGAATTAAAGTAATATGAGTGAGGTCGTTTTATTCATTGATTGATAATTATCGATTTTACTCTATACTCTATGCATTTAACCCTTTACCCAACAGAAGGGCCCTGTGTCAATGCATTCTCTTATATATGCGAGTCGACCATAGGTCGCCTCGCATATATAAGAGAATGCATTGGCTTAACACATTAAAAATTATAAAATTGTTAAAGAATGTAAGAAAAAATGGTCAATTTTTTTCGGCCAATGCATTCTCTTATATATGCGAGGCGACCTATGGTCGACTCGCATATATAAGAGAATGCATTGGCACAGGGCATAACTGTAACTATCACAATGTGGTCAAGGAGCCGGTTCCAATGATATCCATATTTGTATGGTTCTATTGAGACAGACCGAAGATATTTTAGGCTGTTGAAGCTTTATTTGGCCGGCTTTTATGCATTTAACTGTTGCTTGTTGGTTAGTTATATATTTTGCTCTATACTCTATGCATTTAACTGTTGCTTGTTGGATAATTATATATTTTGCTCTATACTCTATGCATTTAACTGTTGCTTGTTGGTTAGTTATAGATTTTGCTCTATACTCTGTGCATTAAACTGTTGCTTGTTGGTCAGTTATAGATTTTGCTCTATACTCTATACTCTATACTCTATAATACTCTATACTCTATGCATTTAACTGTTGCTTGTTGGTTAGTTATATATTTTGCTCTATACTCTATGCATTTAACTGTTGCTTGTTGGTCAGTTATATATTGATTTACTATTATTATACATAATACACAATCTACGTGACTCTCAACCGTCTCCTGTCTTTATTTTAAATAGTATCAAATATCCCTGTGAACTAGTTCCCATAGCAACACAACACAATAAGCCCTGCCATACATGTACATGCACACCAGCCATTGTCTGCGTGCGTGAGCACGAAATACCAACAAGTTCACACCAGAAATAAGCATGTCTGTATTATAAGTTCTGATATCGACTCACATTGTCAATATCATAACATTCATTTAGTTTCCCTCAAAAATAAGTTTGGGCTTAATTTTCTTAGAATGTGCCACCCGTTTTTACCGAATTCACCCACCCAACATTTCCGAAAACTGTTTATTGATTTATCGCATGGACGAGAGCTAGACCCAGATCCGTACACAGGCCCAACAACCACATCGTTGTAATCGTTGATACCAGATCGGGGGGGGGGATTCTACTGCTCGGATATCAATAAGATTTATTATATGATCATAAGTTTGTTTCCCAATTCCTATGTTAAAACGTAACGAAAAAAATAAAGATATCTAATGATGTTCACCTCATTAATAAAACAAGAGGTTAATAACAGTTCTGAGTGACGTCAGATACTTCATGGGTTAACATTCCCATATAAAAATGTACCTGGGTAAATCTTGGTGTTTACCTAGGTATACCCCGGTACATATAGGTTTTACCCTGGTTCCACCCAGGTCACACCCAGGTTACACCCAGGTAAATCAGGGATTTATATAGATTTACCCAGGTGTTTTCTATATATGTTAGGTATAAACCCCAGTTTACCCGGGTTTTTACGGATTAACACCCAGGTATTTACACCAGGTATTTACACCCAGGTATTTACACCAGGGTTTCGCCCAGGTATTTACTACAGTGTTCACCCGGATATATACACCTGTGGTATTTTGTTAAACTGTATAATCTGCATTGAAGTCACCTTATTAACCCTTTCTATATTACAGCACCATTGGCGTGTAGTTACCTTATTAACCATTCTATATTAAATCATTAATTGACAGGTAGTTACCTTATTAACCCTTTCTATACTAAGTAACATTGGTGAGTAGTTACATTATTAACCCTTTCTTTATTAAAGCACCATTGATGTGAAGTTACCTTATTGACCCTTTCTTTATTAAAGCATCATTGACGCGTAGTTACCTTATTAACCCTTTCTATATTAAAATATCATTGATGTGTAGTTACAATGTTAACCCTTTCTATAGTATAGCATCATTGGCGGGTAGTTGGCTCCTTAACTCTGTATATACCAAAGTATCATTGTCGTATATAGTTACCTTATTAACCCTTTCTATACTAAGTACTGTTGGCGTGTAGTTGCCTTATTAACCCTTTCTATATTAAAGCATTAATTGACAGGTAGTTACCTTATTAACCCTTTCTATACTAAGTATCATTGGTGAGTAGTTGCATTATTAACCCTTTCTATATTAAAGCGCCATTGGCGGGTAGTTACCTTATTAACCATTTATGTATTAAAGCATCATTGACGTGTAGTTACCTTATTATAACCCTCTCTATATTAAAGCATCATTATTGCTGGGTAGTTATCTTATTAACCCGTTCTATACTAAGTATCATTGGTGAGTAGTTACAGTATTAACCCTTTCTATATTAAAGCATCATTGACGTGAAGTTACCTTATTAACCATTTCTGTATTAAAGCAGCATTGACATGTAGTTGTTAACCCTTTCTATATTAAAGCATCGTTGACGGGTAGTTGCCTAATTAACCCTCTATATACTAAAGTATCATTGTCGTGTAGTTACCTTACCAACCCTTTCTATACTAAGTATCATTGGCGTGTAGTTACCTTATTAACCTTTTCTATATTAAAGCATTAATTGACAGGTAGTTACATTAAACAACCCTTTCTATACTAAGTATCATTGGTGAGTAGTTACATTATAAACCATTTCTATATTAAAGCGCCATTGACAGGTAATTACCTTATTAACCATTTTTGTATCAAAGCATCATTGACGTGCAGTTACCATATTATAACACTTTCTATATTAAAGCATCATTGACTGATAGTTACCATATTAACCCTTTCTATATTAAAGCACCATTGGCGTGTAATTACCTTATTAACCCTTTCTACGTTGAAGCAATAATTGACAGGCAGTTACCTTATTAACCCTTTTTATAATGAATATCATTGGTGATTAGTTACATTATTAACCCTTTCTACAATAAAGCATCATTGACATGTAGTTATCATAGTAGCCAGTTATATATTAAAGCATCATGGACGGTAGTTACCATATTAACCCTTTCTATATTAAAGCACCACTGGCGTGTAATTACCATATTAACCCTTTCTATATTAAAACATCATTGACGTGTAGTTACCCTATTAGCCCTTTCTATATTTAAGCATCATTGACGTGTAGAACTTTATCTTATTAACCCTTTCTTTATTAAAGCATCATTGACATGTAGTTACCTTAGTAACCATTTCTACACTAAAGCATTATTGACGGGTAGTTACCTTATTAACCCTTTCTATATTAAAGCATCATTGACAAGAAGTTAAATTATTAACCTTCTATAATAAGTATCATTGCCGTGTAGTTAGTTACCTTATAAAA
Organism: Siphonodentalium dalli; assembly: GCA_032622095.1. Classification (NCBI taxonomy): domain Eukaryota; kingdom Metazoa; phylum Mollusca; class Scaphopoda; order Gadilida; family Siphonodentaliidae; genus Siphonodentalium; species Siphonodentalium dalli. Next base: position 281,492,760 of record CP136064.1, on the reverse strand, counting down.
CCTTTCTATATTAAGACGTCGATCATTGACGGGTAGTTGTTACCTTATTAATCATTTATGTATTCAAGCATCATTGACGAGTAGTTACCTTATTACTTGAAGTTTATTATGACAGTATGACAATACACTACCCCGGACAAATGAAGCAATATCATACTTTATCTAACAGCCTAGTTATAATTAGTGAACATTAAACTGACAAACAGACAATTTTCCGGGCCATTATTTAATATTAAAGGGATACAAAATAAAGAGATTTCTATTTATCAGTAAGAATTATTCTCTAAGTGATACTTATTATTTCAAATAAATGATTGCATATACTATAGTAGACCATATACAACAGGAAAATATTAGTGAATACAATTATTGTGTTTCAAAATTCGTTTCGTTTCGTTTCTGCAGCCAAATTACAATCTTAACTTTTAGTTATCGTTCTTCAAAATGAAGCGCGGATAATTCTTTGTGGTATTTTGAGTTAATTTTGTCGCGAATCAACGCGGATTGACAGAAGGAAATGGTGTATTGGCTACAAACGGATAAACTGTGGACTTATATATAAGATTCGCCGATTTCTCCCCATGGATGTGCGCAAATATCGAAAAAGACTGAATTTCATGTGACAAAAAATATTTCAATTCCCGGAACAGTAAGAATTAAGCTGCGATAACGAAACGGATCAACTATAGTATTGAACAGTACCTCAGCTACCTGGCCATAACCAGAATATTTTCTCAAAATTGAATTTGTGGTACCGGTACAATCATGATGTAGTGCCAGTGGCCTGCTCATAATGCACCTGTCCAGAAGAAGAAGAATTGAGAAGTTTGAAGATCATGGACTACGCAGACATCATCTGGGACCCCTACCAACAAAATCACATCGAAAAGCTGGAAAGAATCCAGCGTAGAGCAGCCCGTTTCATTAAAAGAGACTATAAGAGCAAAGAAGATGGATATATGACCAAGATCCTCTACGAGCTAGATTTACCAACATTGCAGAAACGGCGGAAAATAAATCGGCTGGGATTCATGAGTAAAGTGGTGGGTGGATTGGTCCCGGCTATACCACCTAATCAATACTTTACACCCGAAACAAGGCGTCTTAGATCGCAGAGCAAAGTTCTGACAGGCTACGTCACCAGCCAAATTCCTCGGCACCTAATTTAAAGGAACAACAGTCAGTGCTACGAGGCTATACCATACGTGTCAGCTCAGTTCGCTAATTCCACATTTGTTCGAACTATATGCGACTGGAATCAGCTGGAGGAATCCTTAATCCTACAACAACAGCCTGTGGATTCCTTCAAGAGTGCGCTGAAGGAAAAGATCTGAGACTCTCTCGCCCGCTGCGAAATTACCATAATTGGGATCTGCAGCGTAACCATTCAGATTCAGATTGATCCACGATAGTAAGGGGTCAGTACATGTAGTAAGTACTGATAGTGATAAGCCTGCTGTACAATAATACTACTTTTGCTGTTTTACTGGTCTTAACTGAGTACTGTGTCAATGTGACATTGTTAATTCAGTTCCACTCTAATGTACATTAACTGGCAATGATGCATCTGACGCTATTAAAGGCACCGGTAATCCCTAAATACCAGGAGGACGCGGTGTAGAAACTTGGTACAACAGTTGTTACACGACAAAGAAAATTATCAACAAGCTTAGTGAGCGTCATCATCAAAATTGCAAATTAAAACACGGCAATGGTAAATTGGTAATCCCTACATACCAGGAGGACAAGGCATTGAAACTTGGGACAACAGTTGTTACACGGCAAAGAAATTTAAAACACACTGTGCACAGATGAATGTTTATACATGTACTGTGCAGTCGAGATCACCTGGACTACAAATATTTGAGGATTATACTATTTGATGAGTAGATGCGTGACTGATAAAAGAATTAGAGACTCCATATTTACTCGGAAGATAACAGTATACGATGCCATACAGTTGTTCCATAACACCTCAACCTTTGGTGGATATTAACAGTAAAACTAATGAAAATGATGAAAGCCAGACTCAACATCAAGACAACATGTGCATGCATAAGTGACGGTTCAATGATTTTGACTCCATCAGATGATATTTAAGCGACACCAATTTTTAAGTCTGGTTTACGATGTGGGGAGAAAAAAAGTAGATGCTGCAGCAGGAGGGAAAAAAATAAAAATAAAAAAGATTGTCCCCCCAATTTATATCAAGTAAATCGTGGAATTTTACATAAATTTTACAAAAATTGTGAAAAAATGTTTTTGAATGAAATTCTGTTCAAACCAAACAAGACATATCTTGTCATGAAATACATGAAAATATGGATCTGTAAATGATCATAAGCAGAACCGGATGCGACAGCACATGAAAAGCAGTACGCATGTAAAATATTTTGGGACAAAAAAATTTCATGAAATGGAAACAAAGTTGTAGGAGGTGTTCGTAAACCAGACTTAAAAATTGGTGTCGCCTTAGGCTCATGTTAACACAGGACCACATATTCTCAAAATAATTGTCTCCCTCAAGTTGGCCTCAACCATACTAGTATTTATATTTGATAGAACCTCAGTGAGACCATGTTGAAAATTACCATCAATGCAGTTCCAGTGTTGACGCAACGCGGTCATGTTACTTCAAACCAGTTGCAATGTTCCTTAGGCCAAAGAAAAAAGATACTATGTTTCCGTACATCGACCGACCCTAAAAATAACCCGCCGACCCTAAACTTTTTATTGATATTTTGAGAAAAAGTCAAAATTTTCGCAATTTTAATTTCCTGAGAGTGGATCTCCTGCCTGCTTTATGTCTTGTTTGGGACTTATGGAACACTATCAACAGACATGGTGGGTGTGTATCTGTATATATACATGTAAAGAGGTTATCACTGCATATATTAGGGGTATACATGTACTAGTAGCTACTGTTTCCAAAAACCAGACATGCTCGGTGGGTGTACTGGCTACCCCCAGACAATGGGATGTAATCGTCACAATACATGTACGGTATAATGGCGGTATTATTGGTAAAATTCTTATAAAAAGTTAGTGACATCAATTTTGTACCAAGTTTATAGCCAAATTTATGAAAATGTGGTATTAGATATAATAAAAAACATACGTAAGCATGAAGTAAGTTTGATTTTTTATCAATCTTAATGTATATTTCCACTGTGTTGATCAAGTAATACTTTCCCCTTGGCACGGGTTGGCATTTTATGTCACTTTGGTCGAGGTAGTTCAATATTTCTGCAGCTGGATAAAAAATATCAAAATAAAAAAAAATAAAAAAAATTCCCTACCTACCTACCCTAAATTTTTTTACCGGAAACATACAATCTTTTTTCTTTGGCCTTTAGCATGGTAATTCGTGAAAATAAATGTCAATACAACTTACTCTCAGGCTCCAAATAAAAGTGCAGGCCCAAATAATAGTGCGGGGGGGGGGAAATTCCATTGAAAGTTAATAAAAGTACAGACCCAAATAATAGTGCAGGGGGAACTCTGAGCAAAACATCAACTGTGGTTAACCAAATAATTTTTATAGCAGGTTCAGGTATACGAGTCAACATGTAGTACAGGTACATGTATGTATCATGTGGTGTTTTTTTGGTTTGCCACATACTTGAATATGTACTACTCTTGAGTGCCTAATGTACGATTATTAAAATCGAGGTAAAATTCCCACCTGTACGATTGTTATTTGGTCCTGTACGTTTATTAAATTAACCAAAAGAAATAATTCACCAATCTTAAATTGTGTTATTCATATAAGAAATGAACGGCGGTTTCAATGCGGTCATGGGGTTTTAACAGCGAGAAAAAATCAGCAAACTTCGGGGTTCATGCAGAGTTTGCTGATTTTTTTAACGCGGTCAAAACCCATGACCACGTTCAATCCGCCGTTTATTATTTATATTTATATACTTAAATTCATTATGAACTAGGATTGTATGTCTTTCCCATTATTTATTCATCTATTTAAACAAACGCATGGAGTTCAGTTCAGACAGTTCGAATCCTTGTTTTTTGGAAAACCAAACATTTTGAGAATCCGTTCATGGAGAACGGAAGAAACGCAATTTCACAGTAAAGTATAAACATATGACAAAATGTCTTGTTTAGCTAGTAACTAATGTAGACGTGTTGATCATTTTTACATCTGAATCATATAGAAATCTTGAATTTGTGCTGATTTAAATTTTCATAGCTTCAAAATATTAATAAACGTGCAGACCCAAATAAGCACTGTGCAGGGGGGGGGGATTTCCCAAGAAAAATAATAAACGTGGATGCAGCTGGTGCATGCATATTTATTTGGAGCCCAAGAGTAAAGAGGTGGAGGTGAATGTTACATGTAAGTTGTTATTAACGAAATGGAACGATGCCTTTAATAGGTTCCACCAGCAATAAGTCGCGACTTCTTTATATTGGCCTGACAGATTGGTTTTTGTTGGCGTCATGCCTGTCGACCATTATGATGGCCACATATATTGTCATATAACAGCGATTTACGATCTGTCTTGTTGGCTCATAATATAAATTAAGAAAGTGGCCTTGTGTTCGTTCCTTGCGTAAAAAAATATTTGTTAGTACAAACGTCCTCATTGATTGTGTCCCTCGACTCCTTGTGTAATTGGTCAAGTAACTTACATGTATGTACATGTACAGACCACTCACAAATTTCTTAGAAAAGCGACCACATGTTCGAATCTACTTTGCGATTTTGGAGCAACGCATTTGTAAATGCGTTCATATTTTAACACATTTACCTTGATTTATTCACAAACAAATGTCTTGATGCAGGCCTTAAAATCCATCAGATTTTTGGCAATAATCAAAATGTTAGTGTTTCACTTTCTACAGGGAATCAAGACTTTTTACTAGAATCAAAATGAGAATCATGATTCTCAGATTCTGATTATAAAACAATTAATGTCAACAGTGTTTATTTATGTTTATTCCATTTTGAATGGAAAACTACATCATGAATGTCCGATTCCGAACATATACATGTACACCAGGAGTGGGAAAATAACACAGAATTATTCAGATGTGAATTTAAATTAAACAAAATTATAACTAAAATTGCAAAATACACTATCGTATCGTTATTTGGGTGTTCATACTAGTATACTTTTTCGGCGCAATGATCGGTAATTTCAATGCGACTGCGATTATTCCAAATGCAGTGCATTTAATTTAAATGCTGTCATTAAGGCATTTACAAAGTGGCGTGACACAATGCACCCTCAATGCATTTTAAATGCAACAACCGCATTTCATTGATCCACGTTGTAAAGGACATTTATTTTTAGAATACATGTATGTACGTGTATATAACCACAAGAATAAAGAACAAATCAACTGTTTTTATTACTTTGTAAACCTCTGATGTTTCCCATACAGTATACATTTGTATATTATAAACCATGTTACAGTAATTCTAGAGCTAATTAATCGACTCCTTAACTACAGCAGAATTATGGGTAACTTTTCAGGATTTAGTCCGAAATATGGCTTGTTGCCATTCATCGGAAAGCTCTCACCGAGAGCTTTCCGATGAATGGCATCAACCCATATTTCCGACTAAATCCTGAAAAGTTACCCATAATTCTGCTGTAGTTAAGGAGTCGATTAATTAGAGCATTACTGTATATCCTCTATAACTGTTTATTCAACATCACGTGCTGCAATCCATCAATGCGGTTCAGATTTCGATGTCCGGTTCAACATTATTATCATATGGTTTGATAGCAGAAATACTCAGTTTGGAATGTTATACCATACAAGTTTTACGAGTTGCTCTTGCTCAAGAATGGATAAATTTATAAACCTGATTTTTGGCGCATTAGTTAGAATTATATTTTTGCACAAGAACACACCACAAATATCGAACTGGACATCAAAAGCAGAACCGGATTGTATCGATTGCATAAACATAAGAAGTTGGTCACTGACCGACAATTGCTATTCTCTGGTGTGGTTTATAGGACTACCGTACGCAATGCCGACTTAAAAATAAAAATTCACATAAACATCGCATGAAGCGGTCTATCCACAAACTCAGGTATTCGGTAATTCCAAATGTATGAACTATCACCATGATATCCCGGTATATCATTGTCAGGACTGTTTGTACAAAAGGTTGTTATTCTACTATGCATAATTTTGCTATATCATTGTACTCGGACTGTATTGCAATGTAATATATCAGTACATGTACCGGTATACTGGGTGCACATTATATACATGTAGGCCTACTTTCACTTTAGTACATGTATGTGTCATAAAAGACTCATGTTGTTAAATTGAAAAAAAACATGTGTGAAAACAGAGAGAATACATGTACATGTGCCGGTAATATACCTCTTTGTGTGCTGTACTACCGGTACTATTCATGTACATGTACTACACTACAATAAGAAATTTTTTAATTGATTCTGCTGCCCTTGTGCCACAGGCCTCAAACACGCCAAACAAGTATCTGTAGCCAGGCCCACCAGTACCAGGCTACTAGTAAATGAAGTACTGAAAGTGTCACATCATTAATCGAGCCCAATCTTAGTTATACTAGTCTCTTGTGTAGTTTGGGTTACTATTAATAAGATATTTAATGAATGTTTGGAATGTATGGTAGCATTCTTACCTGGATCAACATATGCCATGCACAATGCTGGTCATCATATCATCACCGCTGTTGGCAGTAAACCGCTCATCGGGCTATAACAGTTAGAGTTTTCCATACCAGGGCTAATCTAATCAGTTAAAATTAGTCATTTTAGAGGGAATACCAACCAGTGGAAGACGTACAAAAAGTCATGTATATTCAGATATCAGTTTTCGAGAAAAAACCCATCTTAGTCGAGCGGACTTAGAATATCGGGGTAAACTTAAATTTCATTCAGCAACACTTTCACAGCAGAATATAAAAATAGTACATTATAATCACTTACAGTACATGTACATGTAGCCCAAGTGCAGTGCTAGCCTATATTATATACTACCAAAACTTTTGGTCAGTTTCTCGATGACTGACACTTGTAAACGCTTGAACGGGTACTATATAGTACATGTACATGTACATGTGTACCGTATGTGAATTAAAGATCTTATTAGTGACACAACAGGAGGCTAGACATACATTTGTAACTACAGTAATGCTCTAATTAATCGACTCCTTAACCACAGCAGAATTACGGGTATTAAACTCGGGGAGAGCTTTCCGATGAATGGCAACAAGCCATATATCCGACTAAATCCTGAAAGTTACACATAATTCTGCTGTGGTTAAGGGGTCGATTTCTTAGGGCACTACTGTATCTGTTTTAGTGCACATCAAATGTATTTGTTGTCTTTCCTCTTGTAATTTGTCTTTGGTTGTGTTCGCCATTTCGATGGACAACTACATGTACTGACATCAAATGACTGAAATGAGTCAAAATTTAGCAGTGCAGCCAATTATATAGATAAACAGAATTAAATAGCATCCAAATTCCAAATGAGCATAAATGATAAAACAAACTTTATTGAGCACTCTTTTAATACTAGTAATTACAGCTACAATGAAAGCACCTAATAAAAATTCTAAGTTTGGTAAAACTGTCTGTATACAAAGTTTATCTGGCCGTGATGAATAAAACCTATAAATGGGATCATATACATGTATGTTAGATATCATTACATGATTATTTGAAAACACATATCCGTATGGAAAACAAACTATTTTACCACTGGCCAAGTGGTCCTGCTAATATGCTATGATGCTGGTGGTCCTGCTGAATTGCTATGATGCGGGTAGTGCAATTCATAGCAATTAAGCAGGACCCAACCGCATCATAGCACATTAGCAGGAACACTTGAACAGGGTATATTTACAGTGTCAAATCGAATGGGCATCTTTTAACAATATTTTTGAACAATTTCCTAGAAGTGTTCGAAAATTGAGAACTGAATTTAAATATTTTTTTATGAGGTTTCGATTGAAAAATTTCTAACTTAGCTCATCAGGATTAACATTGTCGCACAGCTATATTCTCTTTCCCAACAAAGTGTATAGAACATACATGTAAAATTACAGCTATGCTTTAATTAATCAACTCGCCTTATATTACTCGGGTATTACTGCAGTATTCAGGCGTGTTCATGCGATCAACCGCAGTCAGTTATACCGCCGCAGAATGTGGTCCACCTCACATTTGCAGTTAGGCTGTATTTTTCATGCGATGTTTATATGAATTTTGTTTTAAAGTTGACATTGTAATCACACCAGAATTTTTTTTTATTGTTTCAAAATGTCTAGATAGAATTCAGAATTTTTGTGGTAAAAACAATTAACTTGGTTATCACAGTTAACACATATTACTGTGGTAAGATTACCAGCGGATACCGCATGTCAACAGGGACTGCATGCTCTAATTAATTATCAGGTTTAACATGTTTATACTGGATACAGTTCATTTTAAAGGTACTCAATCCGGTTCGATGATACCCATATAATCAGATTCCAACATCATACATTTGTATTTAGAAAGGCTGCTTCAGTTATGTTATCAGAATTGATTAATTGCCCTAAAATAATGCTAACCACTGTCAACTAAAGTATACAATTGCCTGACATGTTATTTATCAACATGTTGTTCTACAAAATTTGGCCTTATTATCAACAGAAAGCCTCTTGATTTTAGAGTTATCCATCTTCATCTGAAATTTGGTCCGAGACCGTGGGCCACTATTAATTCTTGATCGTGAAAAATAGTATATTTCAAAAATTGATATCTAATAACTCTGAGCTTTGATAGGTGGTGGGTTCCTCGACTCGTACCAAATATCTTTTGCCCCCTAAGTCCAAATAAAGAGTAATGTGCGAGCATTAATTCAGGGGGCCCTTAATCAGATTATGCATCTTTAAATTCAAATACAGTTTAAAGATGCATAATCCGATTAAGTGCCCCTCATTTGCTATTTACATATACATGTATATGGAATCGGGGGGGGGGGTAAAATATTTTAATCAAGTCGAGGGACCCACCTACATGTATCAAAGCTCAGAGTTATTAGATATCAATTTTTGAAATTTTAATATTTATCACCATCGATACTTAATAGTGGCCCAGAAAAATTTGACGAGCCGACGGTCTCAGACCAAATTGCGGATGAAGATGGATAACTCTAAAATGAAGAGGCTTTGTGTTGATAATAAGGTCAAACTTCGTCGAACAGCATGTTGATAAATATAACGTATCAGGCGATTTTATACTATACATGTAGTTGACAGTGGTTAGCATTATTTTTGGGCAATTAATCGATTCTAAAAAAAATGTTGTTGTTGGAATCTAATTATATGGGGACCATCGAATCTGATTGAGCACCTTTAATAGTTAGCTATATGAGTTATATACACATAAGGCGACACCAATTTTTAAGTCCGGTTTACGAACACCTCCTACAACTTTTTTTCCATTTCATGAATTTTTTTTTATATTTTTTGTCCCAATTTTTTTTACACGCGTACTGATTTTCATGTGCTGTCGCATCCGGTTCTGCTTATGATCATTTGCAGATCCATATTTTCATGTATTTCATGACAAGAAATGTCTTGTTTGGTTCAGAATTTCATTCGAAAAGTTTTTTTTCACAATTTTTGTAAAATTTATGTAAAATTTCAAGATTTACTTGATATAAATTGGGGGGGACAATTTGTTTTATTTTTATTTTTTTCCCCTCCTGCATCTACTTTTTTTCTCCCCACATCAGCCCACATGTTCGTAAACCAGACTTAAAAATTGGTGTCGCCTAATAGACATTTAAACTTTGAAAATTGTAGGTTTCCGGATGATAACTTCAGTTTGTGTGATCATATCTGAACCAAATGTGGTATGTAAGTTTATCAGACCAAAATACAGGTCAAGTTCGAATATAGGTGTGCTCCGCTCATTTTTGCGAGAGTTATGGCCCTTTTTCGACTTAGAATCGTGTTAATTTCTGGTTTCCGCATCATAATTTTAGTTTGTGTGATCAAATCTGAATCAAATTTGGTATGATAGTTTATTATCCACCATTTCATGGGACACTGGTTGGATTGTTCTGAAATGTAGTATCGGATTTAGGGGACCTTGATATATTTTTCAGACAAGCTGATGCCCCAAAGAAGCCACTTTTTCTCACATTTGCTGAAATAGTATCCAAAACATCAACATATCAAGAGCCATTAGACTGAATTAGATAAAAATATATCACTTGGGTCTGTTTAAGCTGGAAAATACTCAAATTTTTTATAATTTTCTGCTATTATATCTGCATACTAGCCTTTTTGCTGAATCGTGAATGCCGGTTATATTGCCGTGTGAAATCCTAGTACCAGATAACATTGGGTATGTACATGTATATAGCATACCACCTGAAAATGGCTTGAATATCACACACCAAAGCGGGGTGGGGGTGTGTGTGACACCCTCCTTGATCATAGTCTGTATTCTACAGGGTATGTTAACTGTTTCGAGTTGGTGCAATTAATGTGATTGTTTAATCTCTACCATCTGAAATCTATTTATAGCATATTTTGCTATCTGATCAATATTGCTACTTAGTACTGATATAAAACAGGATAAAGATGGTGTGTCTCTTTCCCGAATGTTCTGTTTACATGTACATTTGGGGGTTTATGAGTCAAATAATATCAGACAACATGTCCTTCTAACACTAAGAAATAATATGTTCTTATGAACCAGGACAAAATATGACTATTTCTGGAGCATTACAGCACATTATTACAAATCTATATTTGTAAGCAGTAAGATAATGACAGGAAACATGTCCTCAGACTAAGAAATAATTTTTTGGTGTGTATTTCACACCACAGCTCATGTGTATACTCACATTAGTTTATGTCATTCAAAGGGAGAAACCCATTTAGAAAGTTTAAATGAGACAAAACTACCTCACTGTAGATGTAGTTGCAAGGTACAACATGTACATGTATTCTGGTAAATGACATTGGAACTAAAATAATGATTTTTGTGTCCACCGGTATGTCATGTACCGGTACTAGTATACATTGCAACTACATGTACATGTAACTTGCCTAACATACCATATACATGTATGAAGAGGGACTTTGCAAGTGTTTTTTAATCAAAATTTTAACCCAACTCTTGTTGTCAGTAAGTTTTAACCCATGCAGTTTAATGAGTTTATATATTTATATATTACATGTGTTTCTATACATGTATTTTATCTTTAGTTAGTTTGTTGTCCTTGAATAAACTTGTATTGCTGCACAATCAGTTTCCTTAATGTTCTATTATACTAAAACAACTCCATTGATAACAATACCCCTGCATCCCATCAAAATCTACTTCATTGCCATCCTCATCATTTCACTTTGGTATCCCCACCCAGGTGTACCTTGGTGTTATTCACCCAGGTGTTCCTTGGTGTTTCCTACCCATGTGTACCTTGGTGTTTTCTTACCCAGGTGTACCTTGGTGTTTTCTTACCCAGGTGTACCTTGGTGTTTTCTTACCCAGGTGTACCTTGGTGTTTTCCTGCCCAGGTGTACCTTGGTATTTCCTTACCTGGGTGTACCTTGGGGTTTTCTAACCCAGGTGCATCTCAATGGGAAATCCACCTGGGTAAGAAAACACCAAGGTACACCGGCGTAAAAAAAACACCAAGGTATACCTGGGTTGGAAACATCAAGGTACACCTGGGTGGGGAACACCCAGGTAGGAAACACCAGGGTACACCTGGGTGAATAACACCAAGGTACACAGGGTGGGAAACACCCAGGTAGGAAACACCAGGGTACACCTGGGTGAATAACACCAAGGTACACCTGGGTGGGAAACACCCAGGTAGGAAACACCAGGGTACACCTGGGTGAATAACACCAAGGTAACCTGGATGGGAAACACCCAGGTAGGAAACACCAGGGTACACCTGGGTAAATAACACCATGGTACACCTGGGTGGGGAAACACCCAGGTAGGAAACACCAGGGTAGACCTGGGTGGGAAACACCCAGGTAGGGTACACCTGGGTGTGGTCACCTGGGTAATTACACCCAGGTTTACCCATACCAGGGTTTTTATCCAGTTTCAGGTGGGTAAATCATGGTAAAACCCAGGTTTCGCGGGGTCTTGATGGTTGGTGGATGTCTTGGTAGATAGATTTTTACCTGGGTTTCGGCCCAAAAAACCTGGGTGGATTTACCCAGGTACATTTTTATATGGGTTATACAGTTGTCGCCCGCGATTGAGTGAGACACCGAGATTTGTCGCCCGCTCGAGACCTGGAATGCGGCCATCGGGTGACATTCCAGGTCGAGAGCGGCGACAAATACCCGTGTCTCACGAAAACAAGGATGACAACTGTTTTAGTCGGGGAGCCAATAAGGTCCACCTGCACCCCCCCCCCCCCGATGATTACAAATAACCTTATTTTTATTGTTCCCTATGGTATCCAAATGAAGAATCCGGATTTCACCGAAAAATAAAGGTGGCCCTACTAGGTGCTAGAGCCATTTGAATCCAAGATGGCGGCCATTTCCTCTAATTCCGACCAGCTGTATTTAATCGTTGTAATAGATCGGTTGTTAGCAAAAGACACAGACAAAATGTATGCCATTTTGTTGGTATGATGTCCTTCTTCAAATAGCGGCAAATAATTTAAAAAAAATCAAAATGGCCGCCGAAAAATGACGTCATATGCACGAAAATAGGAAATTTAATTAATATTTCACCATATCTTCCATTTTTCTTCACATTAATCATTAGTAAATGGCAATGTTTTTGTGACAGTCATCAAGCGTGATATTATAGCGTCATTTTAAGATATTTTCCATTGACGAGGGTTCCGTAATAGATACAGAAAGAGGATTTGAAAAAGAGGGGTGAAATTTTCGATTTTGTTTGCAAGACGATTTTGATAGTCATTTTATCGACAAACCACACAGGTTGTTAATAGATTGTCAACAACTATGTGCTTTATTTTATTGGACGGATGTTTTACTTCAATGGAAATGAAATTGGTGTAAAAAAATTTCAATATGGCCGCCGAAAATATGAAAAATGGTAAATATTGCCCCAGTGTGTCCTGCAATGGCTTACAAGTTGTGGTTGATATATGAAATTGGCTAATCTGTATTATATACATTGAATACTAACATGTCTGATGCACCATGGATCATTGTTACTATTGTCACCACTGACATCACCAGAAATAGTGGATTTTTCTCTCACAAACTTGAAATAAATATCGGCAAAAATTCACTTTTCAGGGTTGGACAATTGTTTTAAGTAAAATTCAACTATCATTGGTATCAAAGGTATTTATTGTTTTGGTCTATCTTTAATATGTCACACTACGGTGTTTATAGACCAAATTGCTCAAGATGGCTTCCAAAATGGCAACCAAATTTGTAAAAAGTAATTTTTTTACATATATCCCGAACATTATTCTCTGCGTTATCCGACAAGGTAGTAAATTGCGACTCACTTGGTTATTATACGTGTTAGTTAATTAACTGACAAGTACGTTCTATTATGTTTGTCCCAGTTCCGTATGGGGCATGACAAATTCATTTAAAAGTTGCAGTATGGAATTTTGCGGAGAACCTCTTTTGTGATTCTTGCCATATTATTGAAAGGAAATGGGCAGCACTTTGAAACGGAACTGAGATGAACCATAATATGTGGCTATTCTGGTCCATTATGATAAAACATATCAACTGGATCAGGGTGGATGCCAATATGGTAGCCAGGTAGTTACTATATGATCATAGGTGAAGTGAATAGGTATACAGGGAGTTATTGTATGGTCAATGGTGAGATGAGTACATGTATGTATACAACGAGTGACTGTATGATCATAAATGTAATGAATAGCTATACAGGGAGTGACTAAATGGTCATGTGTCAGTTGTATGAGTATACCCGGTGTTCCTGCTTGGTGACTCGTGGCGGTATGGTCATGTGTAGGTTATACGGGTATACACATGTTTTGCTATATGGTCATGGGCGAGGGGTATGTGTATATATATGGCCATAGATGATGTGCATATGCATACATGGAGTGAATATACTGACATGGCTGGGGAGTATTAGTACATCTTGAGTGGCTATTCTGCTATGGTGTGACAAATAGGGATACAGGGAGTGACATGGCCAAGGGTGAGGTGAATATATATACAATGATTGACCATGATCATGTATGAATGTTTTGAATAGGTACACACGGGGTGACTATATGGCCATAGGTCAGATGAAGGAGTATACCAGGTGCCATGGGTGAGGGTATGTGTGTGAAGCGAGTGGCTATATGACCATTGGTGAGGTGGATATGTATACCCGGGGTGACTCTGTGGTCATTGTTGTGGTGTTGATGTATATATTGAATGTCTATTTGACCATGTGTGTGTGGAGAATATGTATACATGGGATGACCGTATGGCCAATGGTGAGGTGAATGGGTATACAAGGAGTGACTCTATGGTTATGGGTCATGTTTAGGATTATACCCGGTGTGCTTGCATTGTGACTCATGGCTGTATGGCCATCCATGGTCATGGGTTAGGTGTACGTTTATACAGTTGGTCACTATATTGTTATGTCTGTGGTGTTTATGTATATATGGAATGACTGTGCGGTAATGGGTGGCTATCACTTTTCACGTTTAAAGTTCTCCCATGTACACAAACACTATCAAGGTGGAGAACTCTTTGACATGACCTCTCTCTTGATTAACATATCCTTCAGTTATTGTGGAAAGCGATAGCCACCCAAATTACACATGTACATCCCACCCATGACCTCATATGTACATAAACACCACACAAATGACAATATAGGCACCCACTCTATACACGTACACCTGACCATACAGCCAAATTTGGTTATACCGGTACATGCCACAAATGACGATACAGCCATGAGTCACCATGCATGGACACCAGGTATACTCCTACACCTGACCATATAGTCACTCTATGTATACATATTCACCACATTCACCACATTCACGATCATACACTCATTGTATACCTATTCACATCACCATGGACCATACAGCCACTACATGTATATCTATTCGCCATACCCATGACCATAGAGTCAATCCAGATATACATATACACCTCACCAATGGTGAGCCCTTCCAAATATACCACTACCCACACACACGACCACTCATAAGTTTCATACTTGCATATACACCTCGCACATGACAATTCTGCAACTCAATGTATACTCATACACGCCATCCATGATCATTCATCTACACCCTATACACTACCGATGATAATACATCCACAACATATATAAATATACGACCCACCCGTTACCAAAAGGGCACTCCCTATATAGCCACACGCTCGTCAATGACCATCCAGCTTATTCCAGGTATGCATATAACTTCAATTTTGACCGTACAGGCATACCATGTGCACCTATACACATTACCCATAACCATAAAATCACTCCCTATTTATCTACGCACTCCATCCATGATCATACAGACAGCACAAATATACATATACACCCACATGTCACAATACAGCCACACACGGTACACATATTCATCCCACCACGACCTTACAGTCACTCCATATATACATAAACAACACACGGATGACCATGTAGCTACTATCGTTATATCTATACACCACAGCAATGCCCATACGGTCACACCGGCCACACACAACAATACACCGTACAGTCACTACACTACATGTATACCGATTCACCTCACACATGCCCATACAGCCACTCCTTATATTCCTATGCATCCCACCATGGACACCCCACTCATAACCATATAGTCACTCCTTGTATACCTATTCACATCATCCATGACCATACATTAACTCCCTGTATACCTATTCACATCACCTATGGTCATACAGTAACTCCCTGGCTGCCATCTTGGCATCCATCTTTTATCCAGTTGATCACTTTTTATCATAATGGGCCAGAATAGCCACATATCATGGTTCATCTCAGTTCCGTCTCAAAGTTCTGCCCATTTCCTTTCAATAATATGGCCAGAATCACAAAAGAGGTTCTCCGCAAAATTCCATACTGCAACATTAAAATGAATTTGTCATGCCCCATACGGAACTGGGACAAACATAATAGAACGTACTTGTCAGTTAATTAACTAACACGTATAATAACCAAGTGAGTCACAGTTTGCTACCTTGTCGGATAACGCAGATAATAATGTTCGGGATATATGTAAAAAATTAACTTTTTACAAATTTGGTTGCCATTTTGGAAGCCATCTTGAGCAATTTGGTCTATAAACACCGTAGTGTGACACATTTAAGAGACCAAAACAATAAATACCTTTGATACCAAAAATAGTTGAATTTTACTTTGAAAAATTGTCCAACCCTGAAAAGTGAATGTTTGCCGATATTTATGTCAAATTTGTGAGATAAAAATCCAATATTTCTGGTGATGTCAGTGGTGACAATAGTAACAATGATCCATGATGCATCAGATATGTTAGTATTCAATGTATATAATACAGATTAGCCAATTTTATATATCAACCACAACTTGTAAGCCATCTTGGATTCAAATGGCTCTAGCACCTAGTAGGGCCACCTTTATTTTTCGGTGAAATCCGGATTCTTTATCTGGATACCATAGGGAACAATAAAAATAAGGTTATTTGTAATCATCGGGGGGGGGGGTGCAGGTGGACCTTATTGGCTCCCCAACTATTTTGTTATCTGACAAAGGAGTACACACGAATCTTCTTAATGGCATGCATAAGTATACACGCGTATATTCATTAATCCAGTCCGACGAGTTAATTTTATGTTGGAATCCTCGCTTTTTAGAAAATAAAACGTTCACATTTTGGATCGATTGATACACCCATCAATTGCGGAGCTATTGTCCGGTTAGTTTGCTGGTCGCATGGTGAGAATCGGTTCACGGAAGGAGGAGTAAAGCAATTTCGAAGTAGAGTAGCCATGCGGCGAAATGTTCGGTGTCGTTTTAAATGAGCGTAAAGACGCAGATAGACGTGTTAATTTCGAGAACCAACTGCTTAATAAGGTTATTTCCGTGATAACACCATTTATACATTGCGTGCTTTAATTGCAAATTAAAGATAACAATTATCAAAATTAGCAAACACCACAGTTCGCGGTTATAAAATACGTGTTTTCGGAAATTATTAGAGAGCTGTGATGTAATATCTGCGCGTTGAGTTCTTCGAAGTTCTATGTTTACTGGCAACAGTTGAGCGGTCAACAACTGCAGAAACGTTACCCTCGAGGGTAACAAGTGATTTGCGGCCCGCCATGTGACACAACCTCAGCCAATCAGAAGAGAGGAAAATGTGATGAAGATAACAAAACTTATCAGACCTGAAAATAGATAGGAGTTCCCAGCGACGTTCAACGTCACAACGTCTTGTCCAATCAAAGTGCGTTTCATATAATAAAACAGTTATCGCATTGTTTCGATGTTGACACGGGGAATTGTCAACCAGATGAAGTCAATATTCACCAAGGCCGTATGTAAATCAGTCAGTTTCGTCAGTGTCGGTTCGGTATTAGTCGTGTGGTCATTGGACCAACATTTACTCTCATACATGCATTCGCGTTGTGAAACATGAAAATGCAGGACGTTGGTTGGCCGAAATTGCGTCATATGACGTCGCCTGCTGATCCCAAATTGTACCCACTTTTGTGTAGACGATCTTGCATTGGAAATGGGGGCTTAACGCTCTTCTAATCTGCCAGTTGACTCGGTTGAGTGTATAGATAAGTAATTGATGTTTTAATGGATCTTGTTGCGTTCCATGCAGTTTTGCACACAAAATGTCAGACCAACTTGCATCCATATTCTATGAAACGCAAGAAAATCAACATCCATTTCTTAAACAACATTGTTCCGAAATTGTACCAAACTCATGAGAACCATAGTATGCACTGATTTCGAATAAAATTTTCTAAAGTGACACCGTTGTTGTCAGGGGCAGAAAATGGGGAGGGGCAGAATTATTTTTGGTGCCGATTGCCACGAAACTTACATATAATCATCCCCATGATATGAAGAATCAAATGGTGTTGTTTAAATATGTCAAAAGTGGCGTCATTCGAGTCAGAGATGCACGGAAGGGGAGAGGGGCACAAAAATTGATGACACTAATTTTAGCGCCGATTTCCACCAAATTGATATATATTCTTCTTCATGATACAATGAATCTAATTGTGCGATTTGACAACGCCAAATTGTTGTCGTTTGGATGAGAGATTGGCGGGGGGGGGCACTAAAGTTGATAAGAATGGGTTTGCCACCACACTTATACAAAATCATCCCCATGGTATGAGGAATCTAATGATGTGGCTTAAATCTGTCAAATGCGGCCTCATTCGAATCAGGGGTGCACTGAAAGGGAGAGGGGCACCAAAATTGATACACAATATTTTTAGCGCCAATTTCCACCAAATTGATACACGTTCTTATCCATGATTCGAGGAATCTAATCGTGTGATTTAAAGACGCCATATTGGTGCTGTTTGGTTGAGAGATGGGGAGGGGAGGGGTGGACACCAAATTTGATAAAAATTTGTTTAGTCGCCGATTAGCACCAAACTTATATAAACAATCATCTCCATGATATCAGTAATGTTGTTGTGTGATTTAAGGATGCCACAAGTGGGGCCATTCGAGTCAGTTGTGTATAGAGGTGAGAGGGACACAATAAAATGATAACAATATTTTAGCGCCGATTTCCACCTGATTGATACATTTTCTTCTCCGTGACACGAGGAATCTTATCGTGTGGTTTAGCTACACCAAATAGGTGCCCTCTGGGTGAGAGATGTGGGGACCTAAAATTTGATACGAGTTTGTATACTCGCCAATTTTCACCATTTTTATATATATGCATCTCTAATATATAATGAGTCTAAGTGTGTGGTTTAACGGTGACAAAAGTGGTACCGATTGAGTCCGAAATACAGACGGGAGAGTCAACAATACTGATAAAGAATATTTTTAGTACCAATTACCATCAAATTCAGTCACGTTCTTCTCAAATGATACGAGAAATCAAACCGTGCTGTCTGTCTTTATGTCTGTCTGTATGCGTTCTACATACAATTCGAGTCAGCGTTGCAGGGGGCATAAATATTCGATTTAATAAACTATTTGTAGCGCAGATTTCCACCAAATTGATATATTATTCTTCTCTATGATACGAGGAATATAATCGTGTGATCCAATACTGACATCTGACAAGGGTATATCTGCCCGATACAGCGGAATTTTTAGAACAGACTCATCGACTGACATAAACAACTCAAAATCTCGATGTCTGGCACATGTAGCTGATATACGTGCGCAGCAACATTTCTGTTAAACTGAAAAAATATAGCCAATATGTGTAGCACCATGCACCCTAAATCTAGTTGGATAAGAAGTCAATCAACCGTTGTATGCCCACAGCACCTATCTACGTTGTGTGAAAAGTTGCATGACAATTTTGTTGGATACACTTTTACACAACGTTGCATATATATTTGTTACCAACGGTTGTATGTTAATTATACAACGTGATGGATGCAATTTCACACAACACTCAATCAACGTTAATTGCCCACAGCATCTATCTACGTTTATTGAACTGTTGGGTGTTGGGTAGACTTGGATGACATGTGTTGATTGGAAAGTTTACCCAACGTTGATTGGAAAGTAAAATGGGGCACGACGTCGTGGATAGCTTTGCCGGTATAGTATACCTTTGTTATAATTATTCTTTGTACGATACACTGATTATGTAGGCTTTATGTGTTGAGTGTATGAGTGTACTACTTTGGTAAAATTAGTGCAGTCAGCAGTTGTGTAAATTTGTAAACTTCAACATTTGGCAAATATAAATAAATATACACTCAATACATAAAGCCTACATAATCAGTGTATCGTACAAAGAATAATTATAACAAAGGTATACTATACCGGCAAAGCTATCCTCGACGTCTTGTCCCATTTTCCAGTCGCTCAGGAGTTTTTTCACGCAGTCGTCCATCTTGTTTTGAAATATTTGGAGCCAAAAACTCGCATGCTCGCCCGCATCGGAAACGCGCTGATATTGGATGACCCGGTCACGTGGCGGTTTTATCCAATGTGGTATGAAAGTAATACCACAGAAGACAGATCGCGCAATCAGTTGTGTACATCGTACTAAACTGTTGGATAATAAGTACACAACAAATTCGCACCCAACGAGTTGTATACAAGATTCATCCAACTAGATTTAGGGTGTGGACAGAGGAGCACCTGGAAATTTCTTTAAAACATCTGTATCTTCATGGAGATATGATAGCCAGGTGTCATCAATAACTTAGTCCAACCCACTAGATTGATTGATGCATATATATATGTAAAACCCAATTGTCGTCTTTTATTTTTGCGAACTAATGTGTTTATGATGTTCATGTATCATATTATAACGTCTGAAGAACAGTTGTAAATAAATAAATACTTCATTATTGGTGGAACGGATTAACCGCGATATCCAAATGACAATCGACAAGGTGACCACTATAGTTATATTCCATGACTGTGTAAGAATCATGTTTTGTGATGCTATTTGAATATACAAATTTATGAGAATGCGTGTAACACTTTGAGCAAGAGTATTCTCTATTCCCAACAAATATCCACAGCAAGCAGAGGGTTTCACACCACTTTAACCTGGGCAACGCCGGGTAACCCTGCTAGTACTATATAAATACAGTTGGTATTTAGAGTTGGTATATAAGTTTAATCCAGCTATGTATTTAACGGCCTGTTGTATCATGGAGTGCCAGAACATGGTGACCAAACTCGATTTAAACATACATAAATTGAGACACACACGTTGACAGTCACTTTAAGGATGTTTGATCCGTCTTGATAGGGGCGCGTACACAAGAATCTGCAAGAAAATATCTGCAAGAAAATATCAGGTAAAATTGCACACTGATATTTTCTTGCTGCAAAGACTACGCCCGTGAGAACGCGGCGGTTTAGACGGCGTTGATCGAGCTCAATCAGAACAGTATTAGTCATTCTGGTTCAAGTGAATTGCGTCCGGTAAATATCCTATAGTCCATTTTGGCAATTCATAGCTTTGTGAAATTTCCAACTGTTGACATGTATTACTGAAGTCGGGTGGGATTAGGCACCTACCGACATGTAGCAACGTTGTTGATCTCATGCATAAGGACATTCTGCATAATGAGAAAGTGGTCACGTTATTTGGAAATTTGGAAATGTTATAATTTCATAGTGCATGCATATGTGGGGTGACAAATGTTATTATGGTTTTGTGGCAAATCGGATGACCCCAACCCCATTGAGACCCCATATGAAGTTTTCAGGATATTGTTGCTTGGTTCATGGGAATGTGGTGTACATTACGTTACCGAACTTACATGGGTTCATGTGGGGACATGAGACCCCCGTCAACTATGGTCAAAGTTTTCACCAGTTGGAAACAATATTAGTTGGAAATTCCATACCAACAATGGTTGAAATTGTTCTTGTAGTCTGATCTTTCAACCATTAATGTATGTGGAATTAGTGGTTTTAGACCAATATTTGCATTTCTTCCTACTTTGGTCAAAATATTGGTTTGGAATTTCTTCTAGGTCCCACCCTCCCCGGTGTCCAGTCAAAATTCAAGGCATGTGAGGTACCACATGGGAAATTGAAAGAGGTGTGAAAATTAAATTATGTGATCTTGGGTCTTTGGCCCGGTTCAAGAGGGGGGGGGTGCAGTTGGAAATCCATAGACATCCTCCATCAGCGGAAAACCCTCAAAAGATATATGTCCACACACATATCCATATAATATGTCAAACAATCCAAAATGGAATTAAGAAGTCAATTGTTGAAATAGGCGATAATATTGGTTTGGAATTTCTTCTAGGTCCCACCCTCCCCGGTGTCCAGTCAAAATTCAAGGCATGTGAGGTACCACATGGGAAATTGAAAGAGGTGTGCAAATTAAATTATGTGATCTTGGGTCTTTGGCCCGGTTCAAGAGGGGGGGGGGGGTGCAGTTGGAAATCCATAGACATCCTCCATCAGCGGAAAACCCTCAAAAGATATATGTCCACACACATATCCATATAATATGTCAAACAATCCAAAATGGAATTAAGAAGTCAATTGTTGAAATAGGCGATAATATTGATGGATCATAACTCGAGTGCATGAACGGCGTGTCCCTTATAGATTAGTTAAAACCCACCGGCGTGTTATCCCTTTGTCCGGACAGGGCTCTTATCTGGCAGAACGCTCAAGCGTTTTGATCGCATGAGCATTATTTTAACGCAAACAGTCATTCTTTTTTAAGAATGCCCGTGGGCATTATTTTTTAAGAATGACTGGGCATTATTTTTTACGAATACACGAGGGATTAAATCGGCTGAGGGACGTCATAGAGTGGCTCCTCCCCCAATCATGTAAGTTGAGTCAATATAGCGTGTCGGCAAGCTGCATTAAATATCGGAACACTTAAAGGTACTCAATCAGATCAGGCCCTTATACATTACTATTTCTTTGGCTTCGGGGATAACAAATAATTGATTCGAGACGAGTAACCTATCTATCAACGCTCATAGTGATCAGATTGTTTTTTGATGTTTTGTTATTTCTATTGTTTCTGGCCCAGAAACACGCCGTCAAAAGGATGGTCTCATTGCGTTATTAATACACTTGATTTTAGAGTTATCCAGCTTCGCCTGTTTGAATAAGTGTTTCTGTGAAAATTATACATCTCGAGAAAATTACAAACTTAGGGGCAATAATTGCAAACTTTAAAAATTAATATCTAATAACTCTGAGCTTTGATGGATGGGTTCCTCGACTCGAATCAAATATTTTGTTTACCCCTGAAGTCACAGAAATAGTAAATTAGGGGTGCTTAATCGGATTGAGTACCTTTAATTTGCTGAGCTAATTAAAACTCACAAATATCTAGCGATTTTGATTTTATATTGCCACGCCAAAAAATAAAATAAAATTTCTTCAAACTTTGATACAAAAACACCAACAGCTCTTTGGACTATTTAGAAAAGTCCGCAGACAGGCTAAAACACATATAGATAACATCTAAATACGTCCCTAAGTCGGTCAAATAAACACAAAACCGTTTAACACAGATTTTAACTATACGTTACTTATTGAACGAGAAAGTGCTCACATGGTTATTTTTAATACAATGGGGAAGCACAGAAAAAATATAACATTTCCAGTATCAAATTGAAACAGAATAGCGTATACCCATGTGTATAGACATGTCATGCATATCTACTCTGGCTTCGCCAAGATATCATACTCCACTAGTTCAAAACATGATAACTTTCTGTTGCTCTGACAGGGAAGTTTTATAACATTGAAAAAAAATGCAGTTAACATAATGCTCGGTTATAACTGTTCCGTAATAACATTGTATTTTATAGCAGGTAAAGGTCCTAACTCGAGTTTGCATGGTTTGGGGGACTTTAATTTAATTAATCGATTGTACTATGCGTCGCTTGGAAAGTTGGAATTTCATTGATGTTGGCTCACAAAGCTACACAAATCTTGCAACCTCGAGCTGGGAATTTATATTCAAGGAACAAGTATTAACACAGAAATATATTCCCTGCATGGTTTGTTCAATCTTCAACCCCATCAGAAGATAATAGAAAAGGCTCCCAGGGTTTGAACATATGGGAAATGATATATACGGGGGTACGGGAGCCTGATAAATTATTATGGAATGTTAACGTATTTGATGTCGAATTAGATGGGGCATCTTTAAATCAAGAAAGAAATATAGTAAGATATTGCTCACATACACTGTCCGAATCCAAAGCGCAACGACAAACTTTGGAAGAAACGTCCCTCAACTGGCGAGTCCTAATTCGAATTAAATAATAATTGAAATGTGTTGCTTTTCATCGTGGACATCACAAACTGTCCGTGCTGAACTGTGGGCGTGTACTCAGGTAATCAAGGCAGAGCTTTGGGTCAGACACAATTGATAGTTGGCTCCAACGACAATTCAATGAGTGGGTTTTAAGTCAGATAATATTCTCAGCGTCGGGAATTCGGTAAAGAATAGACTCGGGCAAGCCCTCGTCTATTATTTTACCGAATTCCCTCTGCTTCGAACATTATCCTTTACTTAACGGATACCGATGGCCACCAATCAAGGTGAACACATATCACCAACTGGCGATAAAATATCAGCGCGCTGTCTGTAATGGATAATGTTCGAAGCAGAGGGAATTCGTTAAAAGAATAGACGAGGCGCTTGCGCCGAGTCTATTCTTTAACGAATTCCCGACGCTGAGAATATTATCTGACTTAAAACCCACCCATTGAATTGACATTGGAGCCAACTATCCATTTTGTCTGACACATAGCTCTGTCTTGATTACCTGAGTACACGCCCACAGTTCAGCACGGACAGTTTGTGTTGTCCACGCCGAAAAGCAACACATTTCAATTATTATTTAATTCGAATTAGAACTCGCCAGTTGAGGGACGTTTCTTCCGAAGTTTGTCGTTGCGATATGGATTCGGCCAGTGTATGTGAGCAATATATTTCTATCCAATTGTATTTGTTTATTTTTTTTCTTTCTTGATTTAAAGATGCCCCATCCAATTCGACATCAAATAAGTTAACATTCCATAATAATTTATCAGGCAATAAAACATGAAAAATAATGGTCGTTATACATATGCGTCACCATGCATACATGCAGCACTACAAGAAACATCAAAAATAATGTGATCTTCAATTTTCATCGTTGGTTGGTAATGAAGTAAAAACGCTCTTTATAAAATGTGATTTTTCGAATATTCTGGCGCCAAACAACACGATACCAGGTAAAACTGTCTCATTATTAAGAAGTCGAAAGCACACAAGAAGCTTGCATAAATGGGTTTACTGATTCTTTCTCAGTGTTGTCTTGTGTAGAATACGCAAGAATAGAAGTATTATAGTGTTCAATCGTATGGGGTATCTTGAATTTCCAATTATCATCAGAAAGACGCCTACATGATGTACCAGCTTGAATTTTAAGTATCATTCTATGGTTTATACACAGGGGCGTGGCTAGACGTGACTCAGAACCATATGACAATTTAATTTCGCACACCCACCCCCTTCATGATGTTTCAAACTGAAAGGTATCATGACATTTCCAGTTATTGGACAATTCTTACATGCCATAGGCCATTCCCCGTTGTTAGCAAATTTCCATCGTATATGCATGATTTCCAAATATTGCCCCACCACGGTGACCTTACACATACCTTTAAGTATCACCCACAGAAGTTAACAAATGATCAGTGCACAAATGTATAACATGTATTATCTTTTCTTCGAAACGGCATACAATCGCGTAAATATATAGTTGATTAGTCATCAGCGCCGTGGCTAGAGGGCTCCTGGGATTTTCTGGCTGCATCCCGCCCCTTTTACACAGGCCGAGCTCGCAATGTCGTGTAATTTCATTTGCTCCCCACCCCGTGGCTTGGAATTTCCTAACTGTACCTATTGTGGGGAGGAATCATGAAACAATTTGAAATATGAGCCTGAATACTGTAAAATCCTAGCATATATATAAACGTCTAACTCCATGAAAACTCAGGCCTCGATTTGTTTTGTTTTTTTTGTAAATTTAGTTAAAAATGGAATGTCGTATGCCAGCATTAAACATGGGGTTTTCGCAGTGAATAAATGTGCACACAATTATTTTCAAACACCAAAACCTCGTTTTAACTGGATCGCTGATGTTCAACAACGACACTTCCCATGCATTGTGCCAAATATTGCTTGAATCTCGGTTTTGTTGACCATTTACCAAAGAGATTGTAACGATTGTAAAACGACCCGTGCTTCAAGAAAAGTTAAAAGAAACGCATGATCACGTTATCCATGCCTTATCGACAATCAACATTTTTATAAGAACAAAACCAATCTATTGTTCAACATTTTCTATTGTTGATAATGATTTATCAGACTAATGCGAACGCCTCACGTACCTTTAATTTTCACCCTAAAGTGTTCAAGCTCAGCACACATGTTAGATCATGCCATGAATCTTTACTCTGGCTACCTCATAGATATCATTTTCCATATGTTCAAACCCTGGGAACCTTTTCTATTATCTTCTGATGGGATTGAACACACCACGCAGGGAATATATTTCTGTGTTAATACTTGTTCCTTGACAATAAATTCCCAGCTCGAGATTGCAAGATTTGTGTAGCTTTGTGAGCCAACATCAATGAAATTCCAAGCGACGCATAGTAAACTCGATTAATTCCAGTCCCCCAAACCATGAAAACTCGAGTTGGGACCTTTACCTGCTATAAAATACAATGCTATACGGAACAGGTATAACTGAGCAGAGCAACAAAAAGGTACCATGTTTTGAACTGGTGGAGTATGATCTCTTGGCGAAGCCAGAGTAGATATGCATGACATGATCTATACACATGGATATGCATTGTCCTGTTTCAATTTGATACTGGAAATGTTTTTTTCTTCTTCTGTGTTTCACCATTGTATTAAAAATAACCATGTGAATACTTTCTATTTCAATAAGTCATGTATAGTTAGAATCTGTGTTAAACGGTTTTGTTTTTATTTGACCGACTTCGGGACGTATTTAGATGTTATCTATATCTGTTTTAGCCTGTCTGCGGACTTTTCTAAATAGTTAATCCAAATATCTGTTGGTGTTTTTGTATCAAAGTTTGAAAAATGGTATTTTATTTTTTGGCAATATAAAATAAAAATTGCCAAATATTTGTGAGTTTCAATTAGCTCAAACAATTTAAGTGTTCCGATATTTAATGCAGCTCGCCGACACGCGCTCTTGGCGCCAACTTACATGAGTGGGGGGAGGAGCCACCATATATGACGTTCCTCAGTCGATTTAATCCCTCGCGTATTCTTAAAAAATAATGCCCACGGGCATTCTTAAAAAATAATGCCCACGGGCATTCTTAAAAAAGAATGACCGTTGGCGTTAAAATAATGCTCATGCGATCAAAACGCTTGAGCGTTCTGCCAGATAAGAGCCGTGTCCGGACAAAGAGATAACACGCCGGTGGGTTTTAATCGTCGGATATTTTCCGGTATTATTTATTTCATTGGTCAAGTAAGTCACATGGGGCATACCTGATATTTTCTTGCCCGTCATGTGTACGCGCCCTAAATCAATTAATGCGAACGGACATACGTAATTATTCAAGAACCATCAATGCATGACTGAATCGATCCGCGATGGAAATTAAGGAACACACCCTAGTCCTACTAATGTGCTATGTGCTGATGGGTAATGATGAACTACCACGCTGTACCGTACCGTTAAAGTGTTTTAAAATTGTCATTATTGCGGTGTTCGGATAATCTGAACATATGCAAGAAACGCTTTTTAACAAAACAAAATATCCATAAAAGAAGCTTTAAAATGCATACATTACATCGTTGGCTGAGACGCTTCACAGCTGTATACTACAGTATTGCGCGCTCAGGCTCGCTACGGAAAATATAGTCCCCCAATTTGCCTCTTTGTTTTTGTGTCTATTTTCATTTGTGCAACGAAATTGGGCACGAATTTAACAATAATGAACAAATTAATCATTTTTGAATTGTCTGGTGATGGTGACATGTGCGGCTTTTCGAAATTGTATTAATCCGCCTTAAAGTGTAAAGTCATATTGTTTGGCGCTATGCCAAGTTGGCGGGAACCACGCGCCTATTCATCACTAGTGACATATATAAGGAAATATGTACTGTATTTAATTACATAATAGGGGTTTCATGTGATATGAGGAAATATGTAATTGCTTTTTAAATCATATAACATGGGTTTCATGTGATACAACCAGACATCGAGCTGTTTTCCCAAAGGCCGTGAATGTGTTTTCTATTAAGTTAAGCACGGACACATCTGGAACACTACAGCAGCAAAAACCCCATTCAGCCTGAGACTATCGCCAAAAACCCCATTCCGCTCGAGACTATCGCCAAAAACCCCATTTCGCCTGAGACTATCACCAAAAACACCATTCCGCCTGAGACTATCGCGCCAAACACCCCATTCACTTGAGACTATCGCCAAAAACCTTATTCCGCCTGAGACTATCGCCAAAAAACCCATTCCGCCTGTGACTATCGCAAAAAAAACAATTCCGCCTGAGACTATCGCCAAAAAACCCCATTCCGCCTGAGATTATCGCTAAAAACCGCATTCCGCCTGAGACTATAACCAAAAACCCCATTCTGCCTGAGACTATCGCCAAAAAAAACCATTCCGCCTGAGACTATCGCCAAAAACCAATTCCGCCTGAAAATATCGACAAAAACCCCATTCCACCTGAGACTATCGCCAAAAAACCCATTCCGCCTGAAATTATCGCCAAAAACCCCACTCTGTCTGAGACTATCGCCAAAAACCCCATTCCGGCTGAGACTATCGACAAAAACCCCATTTTGCCTGAGACTATTGCCAAAAAAAAACATTTCTTCTGAGACTATCGCCAAAAACCCCATTCGGCCTGAGATTATCGCCTAAAAACCCCATTCCGCCTGAGATTATCGCCTAAAAACCAATCCGCCTGAAACTATCGCCAAAAACCCCCATTCCACCTAAGACTATCGCCAAAAACCCCATACCGCCTGACACTATCGCAAAAAAAACCCATTCCGCTTGAGACTATCGCCAAAAACCCATTCCGACTGACACTATGGCCAAAAACCCCATTCTGGCTGACACTATGGCCAAAAACCTCATTCCGACTGAGACTATCACCAAAAACCCCATTCCGCCTCAGACTATCACCAAAAACCCCATTCCGCCTCAGACTATGGCCAAAAATCCCATTCCGCCTGACACAATCGCCAAAAACCCATTCAACCTCAGACTATCGCCAAAAACCCCATTTCGCCTGAGACTATCGCCAAAAACTCCATTCCGCCTGAGACTATCGCCAAAAACCCCATTTCGTCTGAGACTATCGCCAAAAACCCCCATTCCGTCTGAGATTACCGCCTAAAACCCAATCCGCCTGAAACTATCGCCAAAAACCCCAATTCCACCTGAGACTATCGCCAAAAACCCCATACCGCCTGACACTATCGCCTAAAAACCCATTCCGCTTGAGACTATCGCCAAAAACACCATTCCGCCTGACACTATCGCCAAAAACCCAATTCCGACTGACACTATCGCCAAAAACCCAATTCCGACTGACACTATGGCCAGAAACCCCATTCCGACTGAGACTATCGCCAAAAACCCCATTCCGCCTCAGACTATCGCCAAAAATCCCATTCCGCCTGACACTATCGCCAAAAACCCAATTCCGACTGACACTATCGCCAAAAACCCAATTCCGACTGACACTATGGCCAAAAACCCCATTCCGACTGAGACTATCGCCAAAAACCCCATTCCGCCTCAGACTATGGCCAAAAATCCCATTCCGCCTGACACTATCTCCAAAAACCCCATTTAACCTCAGACTATGGCCAAAAACCCCATTTCGCCTGAGACTATCGCCAAAAACCCCATTCCGCATGAGACTAACGTCAAAAACACCATTCTGTCCGAGACTATCGCCAAACACCGAATTCGCCTGAAACTATCGCCATAAACCCCATTTCGCCTGAGACTATCGCCAAGAACCCCATTCCGCCTCAGACTATGGCCAAAAATCCCATTCCGCCTGACACTATCTCCAAAAACCCCATTCAACATCAGACTATGGCCAAAAACCCCATTTCGCCTGAGACTATCGCCAAAAACCCCATTCCGCATGAGACTAACGTCAAAAACACCATTCTGTCCGAGACTATCGCCAAACACCGAATTCCGCCTGAAACTATCGCCATAACCCCCATTTCGCCTGAGACTATCGCCAAAAACCCAATTCCGACTGACACTATCGCCAAAAACCCCCATTCCGCCTGAGACTATCGCCAAAAACCCCATTCATTATGAGACTAACGTCAAAAACACCATTCTGTCCGAAACTATCGCCAAAAACCGAATTCCGCCTGAGACTATCGCCAAAAAACCCATTTCGCATGAGACTAACGTCAAAAATACCATTCTGTCCGAGACTATCGCCAAAAACCGAATTCCGCCTGAGACTATCGCCAAAAAACCCTTTCCGCCTGAGACTATCGCCAAAAAACCCCATTCCACCTGAGACTATCGCCAAAAACCTCATTCCGCATGAGACTATCGCCATAAACCCATTTCGCCTGAGACTATCGTCAAAAACCTCATACCGCCTGACACTATCGTCAAAAAACCCATTCCGCCTGAGACTATAGCCAAAAAACCCATTCCGCTTGAGACTATCGCCAAAAAACCCATTCCGCTTGAGACTATCGCCAAAAACACCATTCCGCCTGAGAATATCGCCATAAACCCCATTCCGCCTGAGAATATCGCCATAAACCCCATTCCGCCTGAGACTATCGCCAAAAATCCCATTCCGCCTGAGACTATCGCCAAAAACCCCATTCGGCCTGAGACTATCGCCAAAAATCCCATTCCGCCTGAGACTATCGCCAAAAACCCCATTCCGCCTGAGACTATCGCCAAAAAACCCTCTCCGCATGAGACTATCGTCAAAACCCCCATTCCGCGTGAGACTATCGCCAAAAACCCCATTCAGCATGCGACTATCGCCAAAACCCCCATTCCGCCTGAGACTATCGCCAAAAAAAAACATTCCGCCTGAGACTATCGCCAAAAACACCATTCCGCCTGAGAATATCGCCATAAACCCCATTCCGCCTGAGAATATCGCCATAAACCCCATTCCGCCTGAGACTATCGCCAAAAATCCCATTCCGCCTGAGACTATCGCCAAAAAAACCCTTTCCGCATGAGACTATCGCCAAAACCCCCATTCCGCATGAGACTATCGCCAAAAACCCCATTCAGCATGCGACTATCGCCAAAAATCCCATTCCGCCTGAGACTTTCGCCTAAAACCCCATTCCGCATTAGACCGCTTTCCGAGCACACAGGCTACTGGTGAAAATAATACACTCCTGATATAGACTACACCAGTGTTGTAGATATATAGATCCAGGGGGGCTGGGAACACCGCAGAATACATGGGTAAACATGTATTCGGTAACATGGACAAAGGCGTATAATAAATCTAGGTATAATGCATGTGCGTCATAAAAAGTTTAATAAGCTTCAATAACATGATTGTCCTATACCGGCAGTTTAGGATAAAGACGGGACCGTGGTACATATAATTGGATTCTACCAATTTTGAAATTCAGAACGTATGCGTTGGCCGCGGGGTATTGAAAGGGTTAATTTTGAAATTTGGAGTTATGTACATGGGTAAGCAGGTGGAGATATGTAAGTAATAGGGTCACTAGTAATATATACAATATTTCACTGGTATCGTCGTCAGTTCTGTACCCGTGATGGAGCGTTCAAGCAACATACCATCGCTTTTCGGCACTTTTATTTGTTTTCAGTACATAGAGATCCAAGGGGCCCCCTGGATCTATATATAAACCACACAAGCTTCACAAGATAGATTTAGGCTAGAACCGCAACAACTATCAAAAACCCAAAATTAGTCCCCAATGTGTCTTTAGCTCCTGCTAATTCAATTTAATACAGCCACATGTATGCCTTTCTGAATGTCATTTAGTTGATGTCGCAATCGCTCCCTTATAACACAATTTAGATATTTGCAACTCTAACTGGCTTACGTATCAGTTTGTCATCATAATTAATCATTGGCATGGATCGTGACTTGTTAACTCGTCACCAAAACAAACAATGTACCGAATTAGAGTGAAACATGATTTTGGATTATCCCTCTTATTTCAAATTCACAAAAGAGCAATATATCCATATTCAAGTATTATATTTCATTATTTTGAGAGTGATCACTTGATTGAACTGGTGACGTGAAATAACTCACGAGAGACAGGGACGGTGTACATTCACGAGAGCGCATTGCGTTCGAGTGTTTTACAAATTAGTCCCTGTCTAGAATATTGGTAGGCATCTTAACATAACATGCAGTCCATATTGAACTATGTGTATACATATGAGACATTCAACTGATAGTACTGCCCCCTCGACCAGACATACATGTATGTTGTTAGCTATTTAAACCAGGTAACGGAGAGGTTGATTGTATATTTTGAGACGTCAATACCACACACTGTTATCGTTATTGAACCAGAATAATCTATATATCGACCAATTGGCTATTTAATATGTTGTCAATTCATTTATTTTATGGTAGTGATAAAACCCCAACTGTAGATTTGTCCTATTGTGTCATGATGTTGTCAAGCGTAACCCATTACGTTATGCATTATAAAAACGATGCCGACCAGAGACGGCTATCCTCACATACACAATTATTCCAATAACTTCTGAGTAACAGAATGACTATTTCGAGGAACAGATATATAAGCTCATATTTCTCGCGTGTTACGCTATGAAACAATCCATATTATATATCACTCGAAAGAATAGCCCCTCTACTTCATGAATAATGCAATATTTAAATACTTCTTTTGATAATTATGCGTATAATTGGCCAGTGAGGAACAGATATATAAACTTAATTTTCTCGAATTTTACGCAATGAAACAATACATGTTATACATCATTCGAAAGCATCGCCTCTCCACTTCTTTAATATTGCAAGATGTAAACGCCACTTGTGAGAAATAAGCGAATAATTGGCCAGGAACGTCGAGCGGTGAAACGGAAATTAGCAAAAACACGAAAAAATTCCGAGTAACAGGAATGACGAACAGAGATATATGCTAAATTTTCTCCCATTTTACGCAATGAAACAATACAATGTTAAACATCATTCGAAAGCATAGCCTCTCCACGTCTTTAATAGCCGTCGGTATAACAAATTAACAAAGGAATTATCACAGGATTTAACGTAACATAGATAATAGGACTATTGATATCACAGTGAGTGAGAATAAATTGTGTCTATGCGCTGAGGCACTGTTCAGACACTGTATATTCTCAGGTTTTGGTTCTGGTCGAACTCCACACTTCCCGATATATTCCCCGACACAAGATGCATACGCCATAACATGAGCTATATAGCTTTGTTCGTGGACGGAACGAAATAGGTGAGACATGGGTCCCTTGGCGTACACCGCAACATCCTCTCCTGAGTGAGTGGAGGAGCTCCGTCCGTACACCGAATCCTGTCTGAAGTCCGTCCCACCTGGAATTGGTTTAATAATATTTATTAAATTCAAACCACATCATGTACACACGACGTGTGGATAAAACGACACAAGTGTGTGAACTGGTGAACGTTATTGCACGAGTTTGTTGTGACGCAATGGTAAAACGAGAACCGTGGGTACGACAAACGAGTGCGATAACGTTAACATGTTCACACAAATGTGTTGTTGTATGTTTATTACACACTCTGAGGATTGTAGCTTATAGTATACTGAACGTTAGATCGACATGGCTTCATTTAATCGAAAACAACGTGCGATTTATGTAGACTACACATCATAATTCAGTGAAGATATGTTCTGTTACAGTTGAAGTCTTCAATGGCGTTGTTAACCCTTTACCCAACAAACCGGCCAAAACCGGCCAAATAAAGCTTCAACAGCCTAAAATATCTTCGGTCTGTCTCAATAGAACCATACAAATATGGATATCATTGGAATCGGCTCCTTGACCACATTGTGAAAGTTACAGTTATGCCCTGTGCCAATGCATTCTCTTATATATGCGAGTCGACCATAGGTCGCCTCGCATATATAAGAGAATGCATTGGCCTAAAAAAAATCTGTTTTTAACACTTTTTACCATTTTTTCTTACATTCTTTAACAATTTTATAATTTTTAATGTGTTAAGCCAATGCATTCTCTTATATATGCGAGGCGACCTATGGTCGACTCGCATATATAAGAGAATGCATTGGCACAGGGCCCTTCTGTTGGGTAAAGGGTTAACCTAATCGGTGTGTATTGTACAATGACAAGGCAAATAATTTGATTGAACGTTTTGAATTCTTCTATATACAGTTGTATTTTGCAACAAAACAAAAACAACATGTGTGCAATAAACTACAATACCATATGCAGTAGTGTGCTCCTTGTATAGAATGGCAAAGTGAATTCAGCTGTAAGAACGTGTGGTTTCAGTTCTGTTTAAAACACAGACTCCACAGCTATGCAGTAGTGATTCCGGAGTATTCGGGGGTATACCAGCATTAGTTACCATTAGCTCTGTATGGCTAAACATAATTTCTGCATTGAATGTTTAACCCTTTACCCAACAGAAGGGCCCTGTGCCAATGCATTCTCTTATATATGCGAGTCGACCATAGGTCGCCTCGCATATATAAGAGAATGCATTGGCTTAACACATTAAATATTATAAAATTGTTAAAGAATGTAAGAAAAAATGGCCAATGCATTCTCTTATATATGCGAGGCGACCTATGGTCGACTCGCATATATAAGAGAATGCATTGGCACAGGGCATAACTGTAACTATCACAATGTGGTCAAGGAGCCGATTCCAATGATATCCACATTTGTATGGTTCTATTGAGACAGACCGAAGATATTTTAGGCTGTTGAAGCTTTATTTGGCCGGTTTTGGCCGGTTTGTTGGGTAAAGGGTTAAGCGCCATTTTTAGCAACGTGACAAATCTAAAACTGTAAAGACATTCTAAGAATCGCCTGATAGGACACATCGCTTTCCTGATGATTCTGTGATTGGATGAGACTGACGTAATTATGCTAGTAATAGAAAAGCCCCCAAATTACGCACTACTGCATAGCTGTGGAGTCTGTGTGTTAACCAGAACTGGTGTGGCTTATGTTTGCCGTCTCCACGAGTGCCCATATCGTATTTGGACGCGTTTGTCCTTCTTGGAGGCAGGGAATGTACAAGTGCATTTATCATTCATGATTTGAATTGAATGGCAACAATGATAGCAGTATATATAATTGTGCAATTAATGTGTCGCTGTCGCTTGTCATGACAATCATGGCTGCTACATTATTATTGAATTTCGAAAAGGCTATGTCAAAGTTATAACTTTTTGTCCATATCGTATTTGTACGCGTCTGTCCTTCTTGGGGGCAGGGAATGTACAAGTGCATTTATCATTCATGATTTGAATTGAATGGCAACAATGATAGCAGTATATATAATTGTGCAATTAATGTGTCGCTGTCGCTTGTCGTGACAATCATGGCTGCTACATTATTATTGCATTTCGAAAAGGCTATGTCAAAGTTATAACTTTTTGTCCATATCGTATTTGTACGCGTTTGTCCTTCTTGGAGGCAGGGAATGTACAAGTGCATTTATCATTCATGATTTGAATTGAATGGCAACAATGAGAGCAGTATATATAATTGTGCAATTAATGTGTCGGTGTCGCTTGTCATGACAATCATGGCTGCTACATTATTATTGTATTTCCGAAAGGCCATATCAAAGTTGTAACTTTCATAAATATTTTAAGTGTAGGAATGTTTTCACTTATGTTGTTTTCCTGTCAGTGCAGACTCTAGAGTCAAATTTCTAAAAGTTACAGAGAATAAGTCGTTTCGTTGTCAACGGTATATATGTATTTCTGAAAATTGCAGAGAAGCTTTCGTGTCCTTGTCTCTGGTATACAGGACAGTGAAATAGAACCTTAAATTGACCGAGCATTGGTTGTAGTTGTATACGTATGCGACAACGACCTAAACTGCAGTAACAAAACACAATACAAGCAAACACTCCACAGTCAAGAGAAGATAAATAACACCTTCATAAAGCAACACACAATAAACAAAACTTCAACTTTCCCTCAATTATTGAAGCAACATATAGTAATTATCAATTTTCACTGAGAAAACATATTTTGACGCCGGATATCTCGAATGAAATAATTGGTTCGTTACAAGTGCTATTAGACGGACGAGCGTTATGCAGGAACAAGTTTGATCAGCGAAAGAAATTGTTTACATCTAGCATGTAAGTAGGCAGGGTCCGCGCTGGACTGAAATTTACTTTTGCCAAATGAAAATATTTTTTGCCAAATTCTTTTTTAATTTGCTAAATTTTATCCCCGATAGTATCATTTTCAGCAACATTGATTGGATGCTATGTTTCGACACTCGCGGTTTGATCGACGTTTGATATCGATAAGAAAGCAGTTCGTTAATAATTATACTCCCATCTCTATTATGGTTTATCATACAACAAAAACAAATCACCGAACAATAAAATGGTAGAAGGGTTGCATCATCAGAAGGACACACCACAAGAGGATTAGCTATGTAAACACCACCATCACACTAAATACGGATAATCCCTCCACCCAATCGATATTAATGCTAT
The DNA here is from genome assembly GCA_032622095.1 of Siphonodentalium dalli. Taxonomy (NCBI): domain Eukaryota; kingdom Metazoa; phylum Mollusca; class Scaphopoda; order Gadilida; family Siphonodentaliidae; genus Siphonodentalium; species Siphonodentalium dalli. Next base: position 281,456,341 of record CP136064.1, on the reverse strand, counting down.
CAGACTTAATAGAGGTGTTAACTTTTCCGAAACCAAGTAAGACAACACTAATATAATCCTATTGTAGTCTCCTAATATGGATGATATTGAATGACCGATATTTTTAAACTTTATTGAGGAATTAATAAGTGACTTGCCAAAACTTTTGCCAAATGAAAATATTTTTTGCCAAATGTGAATTATTTTTGCCATTGGCAAATTTGGTAAGTGGCAGCGCGAAACCTGTAAGTAGGACAATGAATATACATGTATACTGTGACCCAGCCAGAGCAGTGTGTGGACATGCTACCATGTAGGTTGGACTATGAATAAACGGCGACCCAGCTACCGCAGTGTGTGGACATGCTACCATGTAGGTAAGACTATGCATATACGGCGACCCAGCTACCGCAGTGTGTGGACATGCTAGCATATAAGTAGGACTATGAATGTTCCGTGTCCCGACACACGCAGTGTGTGGTCATGCTAGCATGTAAGTAGGACTGTGAATATACGGTGATCCAGCTAGTTACAGTGTGTGGACATACTAGCATATAAGTAGGACTATGACTATACGGCGACCAGCTACGGTAGTGTGTGGATATGCTAGCATGTAATTATAACTATGCATATAGGGCGACCAGCTATTGTACACTGTAAATAACTCACCGTAATTTTTACGGTAGAGTACCGGCAGCTCAGTTGCAAGTAGTATATAATTGACAGTATACGGTATATTCTACTACCGTATAATTATACTATAATACCGTCAAATATACAGTACACCGTATATTCTACTACCGTATAATTATACAATTTTATACCGTCAAATATACAGTACACCGTATATTCCACTACCGTATACTTATACAAGCATGCTCAATGGTTGATTGTAATTTGGCCGAAAATGGCGTAATGACTAAACATTTTATAATATCATAGAAGCTACCATGATTTCGAACAATGAGCAATAAATGATTCAATACAAAACCTTGACAAACACACTAAGAACAACCCAGTAACTGATTTTTCCCAACGATTGACTAACACACGACTTCACAATCCGAAAAAATGGCGTCGGCGACCAGACCCTCCCCAAAATGCATAGCGCGTGCACGCGCCATTAACAGTATTCCCGTAAATATAGATATCACCGTACATACCGTTAAATTAACGGTATTCTACCGTTGAAAATACGGCTATTTAATACAGTGTAGTGTGTGGACATGCAATCCATATGCGATCACTTACTCGACTCTTCCTGTGTGTAGTTTCTTCGTGCGGTTCTGTGGCCCGGTCCGTTAGCATATAGTAGAGGAGTACTCCAAACACCATCATTGCCGATAGTTCCGTGCTGTACAATGTCTGTCCAAGAAAACAACACATATAGAAACATACAAACACCATCATTGCCGATAGTTCCTTGCTGTACAATATTAATGTCTGTCCAAGAAAACAACGCACATAGCAACATAAGGTTGAAAACGAATCCAATAATTTTCTAATAATTTCAAAATTATATAATTGATGCACCTCGATAAATATAGTCTTGTATAGCTCCATAATAACTTGTAATTGAATTGAAACAAAATATGTCGGTCGATTTCAGTGTTCTCAAAGGGACGTATACTTAAAAAACGAAGAATCCGTTCCGCATAAACAAATGACGTGTCACATAGTCTGCAATGGTTTACCCACAGTCTCAATTTCTCTGTCAACCCTACCATATTACCCACAATACAAAGAGTAAACCAATATGTAATGCCTATCTACTGCCGAGCATTGAACACTCGAAACATTTTACAGGGCCCAAAAGGCACTACGGGAGAACGACTTCCCTACAAGTTACGAGCTTATTGTCGTTCTCTCCTCTCATCAGATATATATCACATGCATAAATCCCCCCTTTAGCACTATCATTATATATATTGTAAACGCGTACATGATTGTATTAAACTGTTAGTGTAATTGTTAGTCTGATGGGAATAAACATTGTTTAGACAACTAGTCATCTGCATGTATGCGAAACGGGCGTGATCCACAATCTTAGATATTACGATCCATGTAGGCACTGTAGAGTACACATAAGCTCAGTGGAACCTAATCTATAATTTATATAGTTTTTAATTATTTATTTGTATGTGTAGCCAATACAGGTAAGTGGGTGTCTGACCAGGTAACACGAGTTCCAGGGTAAGCAACACCAAACCTACCACACTAGAATGACAGAAACCAAGTCAGAGTAATGCACTGGCAGGTTGACCAAGGGCCTTTTTGTTAGTCTACAGAGGTTTTAGTAAGAAAGAAAAATGGCTTAAACATATTCGTCATTTTACCCACATAATATTGGCAGTGCAATAATGTAATGGAGTCAAGAACAAGAGGAGAATGTCTGCAAAGTATATGAAAGCAGGGGGAATATATTAGGGTCAGGGTCCCAATCACATGCAGATACTGTGTTCCTCGTTGTCTTGGCATATAAACTTAGTGGAACCTAATCTATAATTTATATAGTTTTTAATTTATATTTTACTCGTTTGAACGACACGCCGAAGTGCTACAGTGTAGGAAAATACAAGGTGTACTGTTCATTTAACGGTATATTACTGGTGGAAACTCTGCTAACTATATTCGACCGTCAAATTTACATCCTATATTGTAAAGTGAAAAAACGCATGTGTGTAGCCGACCATATTGAGTGTAAACGAGTGGTCTGTCGCCGTCTAATTGCCAAACAGACTTCAGTATCGCTTGGCGTAGCCGACCGTGTTTGGTGAGTGTACGAGAGGGATCTGACGTCTACTTACCGAACACACTGAACCACCAACCCACGAGACGAACCAACCCCCTTATAAAGTGAAATATCCACCGTTATGGTCACACTCAAGCTTATATCGTATATCGTTATAAGTGAAACGATGATATACATAATGAATTATCATGTTTGTGTGTAATTGTATTTTATGTTCATTTTGTGTAATACAATTATGTGGGGAGAGAAACCCTTTGTAAGTTGCAAAACTTGTGTCTCAATCCCGTTGCGTTAATATGCAATAACATATGTTTACACTAATGAATGAGAGTGGTATATCGTCGTCTACTTACCAAACAGACTTTCACCTCGCTTGGCGTAGCCGACCATGTTGAGTGCATGGGAGTGATCAGCCGTCGTTATCATGAGGGTATCATCAACGCTGGTCATCGAATTAGCGACGCTTACCGCTTCGTCCATTGCAAACACATCGTGCAGGGACTTCATCGCCTTGTTGGAATGGTGAGCGTGATCAATGCGTGATCCTAGAGAAATGACATTAATTTAAGGGGAGACTGTACCTACATTCAGCCATTTTATAAACGAGCTCCTGTTCTACTCAAAAGAAAATATCAACACATGAATGAATTTGAGCCAGAGTACTCCACAACATGGTTATTACAATGAAAATGAGTAAGCCTTTTACTTATTATCGTTATAATTATCAGGCTGTTATAAGTGATTCTTTGTGTAGTACATGGTCGATTTTAACTCTCATTCGTGACTCATATTAATTCTTGTATTAGATAGTGTCAATTGAGTACAGTAGGAGATGGTCCCATAAATGGCTGGCTTTAGGCACAGACTCCCTTTAAGACATCCATGTACATGCACCGATAACTGACAGTATATAGATAGTGGAGCTGACAAACATTGGATCCCCTGTGGCCTATGGTTGTAGCAGTGTACCATTGTTGTATCTGTTCTGTATATATGTTTGAATTGAACAAATACAAAATACGTTTTGGAGTATACACTGTTAACGTTGTTCGAGGGTCAGTACTCTAGAAAATCACCATGTTATGGGCTTATAATAGGTGCTTTTACATGCAGTTGCATGCCGTTCCAGTGGTGCCAGCTCTGTAAGGGGAATATTTGCTTTTATTTTATTTTCATCAACTGTTTACGTCAAACTAGAACTCGTATGCCCACTCCGAGCGGACCGAACATGTTATTCCACTCTCAAGATGTTATCCTACGTTACAACGTCATAGTCATTGTGTGTCCCTGTGTGTTATTTTAACAGAAATGACTGGTGATGTTGTAGCTTTAAGAACGTGTTAGATCTAACTATGTGTTACATTGTATAGAAAATATAATAAACACAACACAACAAACCGAACTACATTCGTCAACAATTCTATATGTCTGTTGTGCTCCATGGTGTACGAAAATGAACTGATGCACATAATGTTCTCCTGCCAGTCTCATATGTTAATATCTGCACAGAATCAATACTGGGAGTACATTATCAACCACCGTGGAATAGAACTATTCCTACTCATGTCTCGCCTGTCTTCGGACAATTTATTCGCTCTGTTTTTCGGTTCTACTCTCCAGCACGTGACACTAGACTTACCTACGCACCAGCTTGACAAAATAATTTACTCCACAGCTACATTTCTCCTATGTGCAAGCGACTCATTGAGAGGAACGCAAAAACTACTTACTTATAAACCAATGAAATTTCAGTAACCACATTACGAACTTGTTCAGTAGACCTAGGAAATAACTCTTTATTCCTTATTTTTAGTTCTTAAATAGGCCATTTCCATGTGATATAATGCTACTTTCTAAATTCGATGACTGAAACCTTTGTCTAATTTCACTGAATAAGGTAATATGACGACAAACATTCTCGTGTTCCAATATTCCACGTTGATGTCCAGTGAATATTTTATTTGGAAGTTTTATTTCGCTCGGTCACACGCATGTGATATTGCTATTCAGGTTTTTAAAAAGACAACTGGTGTTCAGGCACTTCTATGTATGCCTTCCCATTTCTAAATTCTATATTAGATTATCACTGACCTCACTAACACTTGAAACTTGAAAATGTCAGAACACGATCGCATGCGTGTGACATGGCGTAAACACTGTAAAATAATATTGTGATTAGTATATCATTTGCATGCATACTTTCATAACATGTATATACGTGTCATTTATATATATGCTCTCCTAAATTGAGGAGGTTAACAATAAACATATATTTACTTATTATCGTTATAATTATTAGTCTGTTATAAGTGATTCTTTGTGTAGTACATGGTCGATTTTAACTCTCATTCGTGACTCATATTAATTCTTGTATTAGATAGTGTCAATTGAGTACAGTAGGAGATGGTCCCATAAATGGCTGGATTTAGGCACAGACTCCATTTAAGACATTCATATACATGCACCGATAACTGACAGTATATGGATAGTGGAGCTAACAAACATCGGATCCCCTGTGGCCTATGGTTGTAGCAGTGTACCATTGTTGTATCTGTTCTGTATATATGTTTGAATTGAACAAATACAAAATGCGCTTTGGAGTATACACTGTTAACGTTGTCCTATGGTCAGTACTCTAGAAAATCACCATGTTATGGGCTTATAATAGGTGCTTTTACATGCAGTTGCATGCCGTTCCAGTGGTGCCAGCTCTGTAAGGGGAATATTTGCTTTTATTTTATTTTCATCAACCGTTTACGTCAAACTAGAACTCGTATGCCCACTCCGAGCAGACCGAACATGTTATTCCACTCTCAAGATGTTATCCTACGTTACGACGTCATAGTCATTGTGTATCCTTGTGTGTTATTTTAACAGAAATGACTGGTGATGTTGTAGCTTTAAGAACGTGTTAGATCTAACTATGTGTTACATTGTATTTTGTAACAAACTGGTATAGAAAATATAATAAACACAGCAGTTAACCGTTCTGAGTAGCGCACGGATAGCGCCTCGTAAAAAATAATCCACTGCAACTAACTGAAGGAGAAACCGTACACTACTATTTCACCGACTTCGCGGCTGATCAAGTGGGGTCAAGGGGGCACAAGTGACCAATCGAGTGACGAGGCAACATATAATCGTGCAAGTAGGTTTATATTGAACCTACATATTCGCATAGTCTCATATCGTACTTATTTTATTTTGAAAATAGCACATGGCGAACGTATACGCGTTATTCTGTTGAGTGACGCGGACCAGAGAGAAAACACATTACCACCCAAAATATTCTAAATAAAACATATTCTAAAATAATGCCATATTGGACTAATTTTGCTTTGAAATACGTTCATATAGAACATTTTGCTACATCCAAATTGGTTCCTAGTAAACTTATGATCCAAGAGGCAAACTGCATGGAAGAGATGACCCTGTGGCTTTAGTAACGAAACCTACCTTTCGCGAACAAGAAGAATCCATTTTCGTTCTTACTAAGTATTTCTATCGCCTTCCGTGTCATTATAGATTATCCCCATTGAAGACGATCAATGCAATGAACAGTGTAGAAATGGAGAAAATGTTGCCTTATGATCCAAAAGGCAAACTGCATGGAAGAGATGACCCTGTGGCTTTAGTAACGAAACCTACCTTTCGCGAACAAGAAGAATCCATTTTCGTTCTTACTAAGTATTTCTATCGCCTTCCGTGTCATATCTGATAATGACGGTTCTCTCGCGACTCTATGTGCCATCCCATATCAGCCGTACTACCGGACATCAACTGTACCGCCCCATATCAGTCGGAAACGGCGTGACAAAGTGAACATGTTCAACGATGGACATATTCATATATTCAATAAAATTGACGCTTATTTGGCCAAAATCGGTGGTTTCAAGATTGACCGAAGAGGAAAACAACAATGAACTTTGGAAATTATAAATGACTTGTGATCTTTATAACGAAACGCACCTTCTACGAACAAGAAGAATCCTTTCTCGTTCTTGCTGAGTATTTCTATCGCCTTTCGTGTCATGTCTGCCAAGGACGGTTCTCCAAAAACCTCGTGTTTTATCCGATCTAGTTCGTAGTTCATATGACTGTAGCCGAATAGACCTGTACGAAATTGAAGAATATATCACACTTCCACCATTAACATGTCAACTCATATTATGTGAAGGTCCATTATCTGAAAACGAATTTGTCCGTTAGCAACCTTCAAGTTATATTGACATTGTCGTTTTATACACGCGCGTATGTTCCAGTAACAATCGAGATATGGGCGATGGGGTAGACATATCATCACATGTGAAGAGGAAGAACTCATATGTACAAGAAAGTAGACTCGTGAGAATACGTGAACATCAATTTGTATTTGTAAAGGAAAGCACCAATAATATTCATATTTGTGATACCCATAATATATGAGCAGGGGGGTGCTCGTATCCCGGTCCCACAGTAGAGGCACCCCTGTCTTGGACTCCGGTAGTGGAAACTTCACTAATGGTGTCCAGAGCAGTCTATCTTGCGACAGTTTACAAATGTCAGGATAAGAGTAACAAAATCATAGACTATAAGTCTAGACTACCTTGGATTAACCGCTCTTTGTCATATTCCCGTGTAAAAAGCAACTGATAAATTAAACGCTCTTTATTAAGGGCGTGGCATATTCGCCCGAAACTAATAAACAAGGTGTCATAACTCATGTGAATTTTGTTCTGGCGAACTTGATCCGTACCCTGGACCAGTAAAACTCCAGACCAAATGCCAGTCAATTTAGTTTGAACTCACCAAGGCCCTCATTTGGGGGGAATTCACCGTGCAAAGAAAAGGGGGCCATAATATATAGTGGAAGTTGGCCGGCGGTCACCGAATACGGACCCGACATGTACTCTGTGTTAGAAAACCCAAATACTAAATTACATTTTAGAATACTCGTGCTGCTGTAATGGAATCAGCTGGCCAGGAATATCCTTAACTCAACTAGTAGAATTTGATAGTGCCAAAAAACTATTCATCTGTTGTAGAAGCTGCGCATCGCGCCTCCCACTGTGCAGCCAACTTTTACTCTTAACCCTTTACCCAACAAAACGGCCAAAACCGGCCAAATAAAGCTTCAACAGCCTAAAATATCTTCGGTCTGTCTCAATAGAACCATACTAATATGGATATCATTGGAACCGGCTCCTTGACCACATTGTGATAGTTACAGTTATGCCCTGTGCCAATGCATTCTCTTATATATGCGAGTCGACCATAGGTCGCCTCGCATATATGAGAGAATGCATTGGCCTAAAAACAATATTTTTTTAACACTTTTCACCATTTTTTCTTACATTCTTTAACAATTTTATAATTTTTAATGTGTTAAACCAATGCATTCTCTTATATATACGAGGCGACCTATGGTCGACTCGCATATATAAGAGAATGCATTGGCACAGGGCCCTTCTGTTGGGTAAAGGGTTAACAACGTTACAGCGAATGAAGAGTCCCAGATAAAACTCGATTTGCAACATTTTGCGCCAGCTTATTGTATTTAATAATGGCACATGTGTGCCTTTTAAATAACATTAGCTTGACGACACAGTCGCTCATTCGTGACAATATTGAGATGCTTACAATGTTTATTGACTTCCTTGTCATGTGCCATCATCATGAATCATTCGCATCGACAATGACTTGTTATTTCGCGACAAAATAATGGTACCGAATTAGTGCGGCACTGCATGCTTGCGAATCGTTTTTGTGAAATATGATTTTGGACTATCCATCATTTATCGAATTCACAAACGGCAATATCCAAATTCATGTAACATATTTATATTTAGCTAATTATAGATGTATTTAATGTGTGCCTGACCACTAAATACCACACACTTTCCTGTATGGACAATGTTATGCATGTACATGTCGCAATACCGACCAACACACAATGTAGTCAGTGTAAAGTTAAGACCAAACAGTTATATTTACACACTAAGTGTTGTCATCACTAAATCCAGCATTCTGATTGGTCGGCGCCCACGTGGCTAGTTGCAGTTATTTCTCGGTGAATGCGCATCGCCTCATAACACCAAGCTAATAACATTTTGACTCGCGCAGGATTGACTTAATACATCATCGGGTTTCAACATGAAGAGAAATTGTTCCTATTAACTTTTGCCAATGGTGCTATTGGGTATTTTGGGCTGATCTTGTCACGATACACTTTTCGATTTAAATATATTTACAAAAGTGGCTTTTTCGCTAAATGTATACAAATATAAGGATTAACTGTCATGTGGACTATTTTTATGGAGATGTAACGGTGAGGTAAGTGGTCATAACTTGTATGTAAAACCCTTCGGGTTTTACACAAGTTATGTCCACTTACCTCACCGTTACATCTCCATAAAAACAGTCCACATGACAGTTAATCTTTATATAATTTAACATAAATCAATCACTCTAAATGATGCGTCCTACAGCGGGAAACTTGAATATGATATGTGTCTAACATGCACGGTAAAGCAAAGTACAACGACCACGAATTACTCTGGAAACCATAAATCTATTTCCAGACGTAATAAAAACGAGCACACTCAGATCAATAAACGTGTCAGAGTTCGCACTTGTAATTCAGATTCAGATGTTTATTACGCCTTTCGTCGCATTTGACATAACAGGCGATTCAATTTCAAACAGTGTACATATTACATAATATAAATGTGAGGTAACATAATATACATACACAATATAGGTTGGAGTTATTAGTGTACTACATGTACATGGTATATTGATTGAGGGTATACTATCTTATAATGTGATAATGTTATCTTATAATTATTGGGGGTATATAATGTATGTGGGGCGATTCCCTGTTGTATGAGGGTGGGCATTTGTTGTTGTTGTTGTTTTTTTTGTTTTTTTTTTGTTTTTCATTGAGCCTCAGGAGTGGATCATTAGTGTTTGGGCCTTTTTTAGATATATTGATAGATTTACTATGATCTTTCTGTTATTTGTATCGAAGAGGTCATATAATTTAATTGACATAAATATACCGGTACGTAAATAGTGTGTGATTAGCAAAACACTCGACAGCATGACCATTTTTCTGTGAGTTCTGTGGTTCACGGTGGCCCGCCCACCGACACCTTGAGTGATTAGGATCAGCGAGCGCCATGTAATAAACATTATTGTGACAGTTTAAAGGGAGAGTGTAAGGTCGAACAGATCGATTTAACGATTCACCGCGACACCATGTATACGACAAGGATTCACCGCGACACCATGTATACGATAATGATTCACAGCTACACACCATGGATCATGTATACGACAAGGATTCACTGCGACACACCATGTATACGACAATGATTCACCGCGACACACCATGGATCATGGGCAAGGACTGCGACCCGTATATATATATATGCAACAGGATTGGCATTGCACATGTCTACAATTTCAACCAATTGCCATTTCCGTGATAAGCGTTTGAACAAGTCAAGATAAGATAATTCTAAATATTTAGATAATGCTGTTTTAAAATAAATCCAAATGGCGTCAAGTATTCAAAGTTGTTGTTGGAGTTTTGCGGCGATTCTCCTTTGTTCACTGTAGTGGGGTCACCATGGTGTCTTGCTTATCGCGCATACTCTTTACATGATGTATTTATAGGCAAAAAAAATTCTGAAAACACCTAATTTACAATCCGTTAGTATAAAGGGGTCAGCTGGTGTCGACTATTTATGTGTACCGCATGAGGAATTTGCCAGGTTCGTTGACTTTCGGGTTACTACTCAATCATCACTGATTATCAATCACCGACTGCAAGGCTATTATAGCCACGGCTGTAAACCTCCCGATCATAGCCTCGTGGGCGTCACAGTTGAGCTTAATCCCGTTACCCAACAACAAACAACAATTTAATCAGCTGACTGGAACGTGTCTAACAGTAGAATACCTTCAAAACTAAAAAGCCTTTGCCAGAAAATTTCTTGTCGTCGAACGTAAAATTAAATACCCTGGCTTCACTCGTTTCGGAAATCGAAGGCATGATAGAGGCCCAGGAACCGGTGGATGAAATTTATGCACGCTTCTTGGGACTATAATACAAGAATTACAAGAAAAGGTCCCATATTTCAATAAATTTCCAAAATCTAAGACAACGTTTAAATATCATAAACCATTTTGGAATGAGGAATTCACCGAATTGTGGCATAACATGAATAACTGTGATAAAGTGAGAACAAGTTTTTGCTCATTAAAAATAAATCATGCGAGAGAAAATTAGCCCTCTCTTGTTTTAAAGAGACACGCAGACTGTTTAATAAGAAATTACGATATACTGAACGCCAATATAAACGGGAACTAATGTTAAATATTGAAGTCGATTGTAAAAATCCGAACTCATTTGGGAATCGATTAAAACATTGGGGCCAAAAAGTAATTTAAAAATTCCGTCTGAAGTTTATAAGTCAGATGGATCCATTAGTAATGATAATGATACAGTTCTTGGAACATGGAAAGATCAATTTCAAAATTTATATAACCCTGATCAGTCTATGAGTAATTTTGATGAAAACTTCAAAAACGAAGTACTAAAAGAAATTTTGTTTTTAGAATACAAGTTACTGGAACCGATCTACCAGGATAACCATAGATTGAACCGCACTATTAATGTCGTTGAAATAGAAAGCGCCCTTTCAAATGCAAAAAAAACGGTTAATCGTCAGGACCAGACAGTATACCATATTAGTGTTTAAAATATGATGCCATTAAACCTGTATTGCAATCTCTGTTCAATTTCATTTGACACAGGCATTTTCCCATTGATCTGGAGACAATCTTTAATATGTCCCATTCCAAAAGACAAAACACTGAATCTTAGAATCCCAATGAACTACCGTGGAATCTCTCTAATCCCTACGTGTAGTAAATTATATAGTAATATACTTAACAGACTGATGGAATTTTTTGAGATGCATGAAATACTGAATGAGGAACAAAATGGTTTTAGACGCGGGGGGTCGTGTTTGGACAATAGTTTTATGCTGTCGAGCCTTACAAATGGGAAGAAACAGTTATTCACAACATTTATTGACTTCCGTAAAGCGTTTGACTGTGTTGACAGGGACATGTTACTATTCAAGCTACTTAAATGTGGTGTGGATGGTAATATGTACCAATCAATAGGAAGTATGTATCAGAGCACTTACTCACGAGTACGCATAACTGGACCCATATCTGATACATTTGCTTGCAACATTGGGATGAAACAGGGTGACAGGATTTCCACAGCGCTCTTTAATTTGTATGTTAATGATCTTATTCGTGAACTTACAGATCTAAACATAGGGGTTGATTTAGGTGAACATACGATTTCCTCACTTGCTTACGCCGATTATTTTGTTTTTGGTAACCGATAATGAAACTGATATGCATGTTATGTTAAAGACAGTCGAAAATTGGTGCTGCAAATGGCGTATGACTATCAATATAGATATAATAGTGTTATACAAATTGAACAAAAATACAAGTTTCATGAAAATGGAGATTTCGGCATTACTGCAGATACTCTTGCAAAGTCGGCAGGTAGATCTTTATGGGCAGTAATATCAAATACCCACACGTATGAAGACATAGGTTTTAAGACATATGAAAAACTCTTTCTTAACTGTGTAAGTCCGATATTGGACTATGCTTCAGCGGTTTAGGGCTATAAGAAATATCATTGTATAGATATGATTAAATACAGGGCTTTCATGTATTTTTAGGTGTACATTGGTTTTGTCCGCTTTTGGCTACATATGGTGAAATTGGTATTGAGACAAGCAAAATGCGACGTTGGGTGAATATGGCCAGACTTTGGAATCATTTAATAAACATACCTGAAAATAGACTTGTGAAAAAAAATTCTATGGAATTTGATGGAAAACTCAAATGGTTGGAGTGCATCCTTTGGAAAATACTTGTTAATGTAAACATGACACATAATTTTGAATATCTACAAACATGTTGTTTAAATGTTTTTCAACACAGACTCTCACGAAAACAAGAAGAAGCCTGGCTACAAAGTTTAAACTATGTCCCGAAATTACGCACATACAAAAAATTTAAAATGACTTATGCAACTGAGATGAAATATATAGCTATGATGTTAAACAAATCACATCGTTCTATTTTGGCAGCACAATTCCGATGTGCCAGTCTCACTTTAAGGGGCGAAACTGGATGTTTCAAGAACGAGAAACTCCATAAACGTATTTGCGTCATATGTAACTTGAACGAGGTTGAATATGAAACTCACTTTCTCTTGCGTTGCCCTCATTATTATGACCTAAGGGTATTACTATTAAAATCTGTACCCAAAATAATCTCTGAATTGGTATCGGAAGGGAAATTTGATGGTGCATTAGCATAAATAATAACTTATCCACGACAATTATCTAAGTATCTCTCCGACGCTTTCGGCAAAAGAAATAATTATATATATATATATATATATATATATATATATAGAAAAGCTATCGATTATATTAGTGGTTAATACATATATGCAATGAATTAGAATAAAAGTTTAATTTTCTTTTAACTATATTTCGCAGGAATTGATACGCAAAATGTTCCTTACACGTATGCAAACTGATTGATATTAAGCGTGTCATATATACCTTATTGGCCGGGTGTTTATTGTATTTTGTCCATTATTATGTATTTGACTATGCATACACATGTCACGAAAATAAATTATATCTATCTCTCTCTCTCTATCTCTCTCTCTCACTACAATCACAATGAAAGTTTGACTCGTGGCACCCCGACACAAATGAATATCATTGCAGCCGTACCTAGCGCATAATCAGTGTTTTCTGCATCGATTGCATTCAGTCCTCCCATGTCTGTGGCGTACGCATGGGTGACATTTCGGCGCTCCTTATCTCGTTTCCATTCCTGAAAAACATTCTGATGGTTTACTTGGTTCATATGGAATGATATCGTTGTATTTAAACACATTTATTAAGCTAAAATCCAATCAAAGGGTCGGATAACACGTTACAATAATTACAGATGCTCATAACCTAACATATGATACAAATAAGTGAAATACATCAGATGACATTTACAGCACAATACAAATACATACTAAACAAATACAATGAGAAAAACCGTCATCTGTGTGATGATAACGCCCCCAGTTGGTGGCAGTCTAGACAGGTTGACCTACATTCTCTGCAGTACATGGAGTTTGACCTATATTCTCCGCCCACGCATTGCATCATGGTCTATTTGTATGCCGGTTGTGCATGTCCGGACATGACCCGTTGGTTATATCCAATGGGATAATGTTAAAGTGACACTCGCATTGAAAACTTACAAAAAATTCAAAAATTCAAAAACTTCAAAAATTTCAAAAATTTCAAAAACTTCAAAAACGTCAAAAACTTCAAAAACTTCAAAAACTTCAAAAACTTCAAAAATCGCAAAAAATTTCAAAAAAGTTTAAAAACTTCAAAATACTCAAAAATTTCAAAAAACTTAAAAAACTTTTCAAAAAGAAACAAAAATGAAAAACAGAAAAAAATTCATAAATATATGAAAAACTTAAAAAACTTCAACTTTTTCTAAAATTCAAAAATACTTTAAAATTAAATTAAAATTAACTTTCTTTTAATATATCTAACCCACTGCCACTTCTAAGGGTTCCACACTACACCTGAGGGGATATTGAGTGGTCTACACACGTCTCCTAAACCCTAGAATAAGATCCAGCCCATAAGAAACACCGCCTCCTGCAATGCCTGTCATTCGAATCTGACGCAATCCCTACTTCTGGCGCAATGCCTGAGTCATTCGAATCTGGCGCAATCCCTACTTCCGGCGCAACGCCTGAGTCATTGGAATCTGACGCAATCCCTCGCGAAACCTACCGGCTGACTCCACACCCATCGGCTAAACGTTGTATCACATGCTTATTATTTGATCATATCGTGGAAATTCAATGTTTTGTCATCACTCATGAGATATAACCCATATCCACTGAAAAAGGGTGGATATCCTCTATTTATTTATAATTTTTTCTTTGTTATCTTTTTTTTATCCCTCTTTTTTATCTACCACTTCCTGTTTTTATTCGCTCTTCTTTTTCTTACAACTTCTAATCCCTCATAATCTTCGAATATCCACTTTCATCTCCAAGTTTTTGAAAAAATTCCTTGTTTAGTAGCACCTCCAGATGGGCTCTATAGAATTTGAACGAGGCATCCATCTTGGATATTACTCTTTCTATGACTAAATCCGTTAGCACGCTCTACAGATATCATATAGGTAGCACGCTCTACAGATGTCATATAGGCCTCTTCACATCTTGTTTTCCATAATTTATTCATTCCTAATCGCTCCATTGACTGTAACAAATTAAATTACCCCCTCCCCCTGTATTTAGAATACATCCTTGATTATTAATATTTCCTCCTTTCATGGTGTGCATGTTCCTTGGGACATCTTTGCTAATGTGAAGCCACACCTATTATATATATATATATATACAACTTTAAAAGCCCGCGAAAATATTACTCATATTATAGACTTCCCTTTGAAGACCTTTGTATGTGACAATGATCCGTAATATTGTTTCTAAGTGACACTGGCCAGTGAAACTGATACTACGGGTATGAACTAGCCAACTTCACATCGTAACAATAATAAAAGGGACACTTCATCTATATCAGTCTCAAAACGTGTTGGTACACATCTGTGTGGAAACTAAAACCAATCACTCTTCGTCCGTCATCCGTACATAATTGTAATATAATTTTCTCAGAAACCACGGGATCCCTTTGGCTGAAATTTGGTCTCAACATGGGATAAGAAATTATCCATGGAAGACAACAGTGTCCGTGTGGGGGAGAAGCTTCGTAGTGTTTCGCTGTCGCCATGGTGTTTGTTTGGGTATAGGCATGGGTGGTGAGTGTGGTTCTCATATGGTATGAACTAGCCTTTACTGACTGAGGTAATTTAGTGCACATGTCATCACTTCACTGATAACCATTATATGGTCAAATCCCTACACTATCAAACGCAATGTTTCAATAATGGGTTTTCTTAAAATTTTGACTAAATATTGGTTATATTATACGCATCAGCGATCCTTCTTAATAACGCTCTGTATATTTTCAAACGCATTGCACTAAATGGGTTTGGAATAGCCATACAGGAAAGGAGAAACTGAGGTCCTGGGTAGGTCGACTGCATATAGCAGTATATATGGGGTACAGACATGGACAGCAATGGGTTCCTCGTGGCTTCTGGTCTACACATGACATATTAAAGTTAACCACACCCATCGGCGCGCCTTTATTGGGCTATGAAGCGCCATACAGGCTCGAATCATGGCCTTCGCCATGTGTTTCTATTTGAACCCACATTAGTAACTAAATAAAATCTTTCTCTCCAGGTTGTTTCACGCCATAACCTTGATTTGGAAAGCTTGAAGGGCTAATTAAGCTTCAATTTAAATCCCAACATTTTCTTATTTGAAGAACGTATCTGGTTAAACATGTCCACCATAGTAAGCTCATTTAATTCAAAGAGCTTCACACATAGTCCCACTAGTAATGATGTGTCGTTATTTACTACAGAAATGGTCATATAGAATACAATACAACGCATTTTGGTCACATACCTTAAAGGTGCACGTCACTTTCGCAAGATATCGAACTGACCATGTATAGAGTGGAATGACATGTCGGGTATCAAATGTATAATCAGTTCCAGTATTTCGTCCATAAGGCAGTTTTGGTTGTAACATCATTGTGTATGACGGTTCATTCATATGATATCTTAGCGGTTGCACACGATACTGTCTGTTGTATTTTATGTCTTATATCATGTATATTAATTGCTCCATGGATGGTAGGAGTATGGCATTGGTGTCTGGTTCTTCGATGTATTCTAGTCATAGTTCATTCATATTATTACTCTAAAATCTCCATTAAATGGAGAAACTAAAGAGCCCATATTATGTAGACTAGTGTATAAATACTTACTTCATGCATTATTTTTATCAATTATATGTATTATAACTCCCATCAAGATAGGCTGTTATACAGAGGAAACAAAGCATGTACCAAGTGACAGTCTGTACCAAGTGACAGTCTCATGTCACGAAAGGCCTACTATGTGGACACATTTTCTTATCAAAACGCTCTATTATGTAGGGGGTTATCAACCATTGGTCTGGAAAAGGCATACGAGCGGAAGGCGTGTATACACATTTATTCGATGTACTCTTTAATCGTCGATTTCTCTTTATTGTCGTTAATTTATAGCATTATTAGTAGGAATCTAAACTCGCCGTTATATTGAGAAAATAATGCGTCAATACCAGTCAATACTGCTTTATTGGCGGTAAATGAAATTATTGAATCATGTATCGCAGCTAAACAAGCGAGACAACTGATCACAACACAAAAATTAGTAATATTTCTGAAGCCTTGAGTGGGTTGTAATACACAGTGTAAATTTTCATTATTGCTACCATTTAAGGAAACATGCCCCCGATAGGGCTACTATGCGAACACATGTCTATATTAATTTCACATATTCCTTACCGTTCATTCATATATACTCCAAGCTCTCTGTTAATACAGAGGCATCAAAACATTGGTCTGGAAGAGACCTACTATGTGGATGCGTGTATACATATTTACTTGATGTATTCTTTAATCGTTCATTTCTCTTTATTATCGTTCATTTATAGCATTATTAGAAGAAATTTAGTCTAAAATCTCCATTACATGGAGACAATAAAGAGCCCATATGGTGTAGACTAATGCATAAATACTTACTTCATGTATTCTTTTCACCAATTATATGTATTGTACATCCTATACATTTAGTCCGTTATACAGAGGAAACAAAGCATGTACTACGTGGCAGTTTCATATGACGATAAGACCTACTATGTGAACACATGTGCATATTAATTTCACATATTCTTCTCAAAACGCTCTATTTTATACGGGGGGTATCAAACATTGGTCTGGAAAAGGCATGCTATGTGGACGCGTGTATACATATTGACTTCATATATGCATTCATAGTTCATTTCTCTTAATTGTCGTTCATTTAATAGCATTATTAGTAGAAATATAGTCTAAAACCGTCGGTATATGGAGAATATATAGCGTCAATACTGTTTTATTGTTGGTAACTCAAATTATTGCATTATGTATCGCAACTAAACAAGCGAGATAACTCATAAATTCTTAATAGTTCTGATGTCTATGGCAGTTCACACAGTGTATATTTTCATTGTTGTTACCATTTTAGTGCATACATTACTGATTTCTGTGTAAGAACGCCGGTCTCCATTGTTGTTATGATTGTGCCTATAACTGTCCATATTCTTAAAGCAAGTACGGTACCTCTATGTGATATGATCTATAAAAATTTCCATTTTCACAGGTAAATCACGTATAAACGCTCTTTAATGTATAGTTAAACTGAGTTTTCACATGCAGGGCTATGTCTTTGTGGACTATATACGTGGTATACTTCAGTATATACACGAAGTGAATGTGTTCTAAGTATACGTATCTGATTTATGTATACGTCCGTGTTTCTTAAAGCAAATCCAATACATATTAGTGCGTTATATTATGATGTACATTAAGTGCCCTTTTCACTGTTAAATCAAGTAAAAAGGCCCTCTACTATAGTTAACTATTCAGTTCCACGTACGCTATAAGATCTATGGTGGTCCGGTGTGTCTTATCAATATGCCATTATATGCACGAATGTAATGTGTTCAAATATGTGGGTTATGATGTATACTTTAATGTTAAAGTATATAAGCACTCTTTAAGATATGCATATGCAGAATGTTGCCTCTTTACACTGACAGAAAAAAAAGGAATATATAATTTTGAGTACTACTCTTCATAAAACGTTAGAAAACCATAATCTAACAACGAATATCGAAGAACAATGTAATTACTTGATAAGCATTGTAAATATTTCGTCTGTTTTAAATAAAATGGAAATATTTCGTCTATTTGAAATACAGTTGGAAGCAACAATCAAGTATTTAAATGAAATTTGGACCAAAATCTTATAATTTGAGAAAACGTATATAATTTCTATCGAAGTCTTATAATAAAGGAAGGCTTTGTGCGAATCCATTCGGTCTAATGTGTGAATGTGTTCATCATCGCAAATATAATGATGCAGAAATGAATATTTCCTAGAATAATGTTAACATAGCTTGTATTTAACCGAAATAATATAGCATTTGAGTTAAAATGTTTCATATTAGGACCATAACGAACCAATGCATAAAAATACAATATTTTGTTTTTCATTCTCGATCAAAATAATGCAGGGTTGTCAATTATCAACAAAAAACAAATACTTTGAAACAAAAACGATGACATAAGAAGGAATATCCAAGAGCTAGTGTGAAAATAACCCTCACATTTATAAAAAAAAAACAATAAAATTAAAGTTTTCGAGTAAGTCCTTCAAATTTATTGAATTTTTTCGTCTATGTTGGATCAAATTTGACACAAAAATCAATTAGCTCACTAACAGTTCGCGCAATATCTCATATTTTGAGAAAACGTTTGCAATTTTAGACAACAATATTGCTAGTGAAGGTGAATATTTCATCCTGGAACTCATGAAATATGATAAAAATAGATGTAAAGACACTTCACGAGCCCTCATATATTTGAGTTATGAACATAAAGTCATCTCATAGTGCCATTGTACCCCATAATTTGGTCAGGAGAAATATGTATTTCATATTTGACCCTTCATCTGTGGTAAAAAATGAATTAAGGGACATGGGAGTGGTGTCCCTGGACATTAACCTAGAGCATAAATTGACTCAATTATGCAATTTTAGGCAACATTCTTGCCAGGGAAAGTGTATATTTCATGTTGGAACTCATCCAATGTGATAAACATGCATCATAAGACACTTAATGAGCTCTGATGACTTTGAGTTATGACAACAACGGCATCTCATACTAGATTGTAAGCCATAATTTGGTCAGGAAAAGTGTAAATTTCATATTTTATCCTACATGTGTTTTAACAATCAATGTAATTACACCCCATCGGTCGCCTAGACACAGCGTAAATGTTCTCAAGTTTTCAATTGTAGGCCACAATGTCGGCAGTGAAGGTAAACATTTCATGTTGGAACCCATGAAATGTGATAAAATGGATAAAAAGACACTTCCTGAGTCCTTATGACTGAGTTATGAACATAAAGGGAACTCATAGTGTATTGTAGGTCATAATTTGGTCAGGAAAATTGTAAATTTCATGTCTTAAGCTCCATGTGTTTTTAAAATATATGTAATTACAACCATTGGGTCCCTAGAGATCAATCCACAGTCCATGTGTAGTCCATATGCAATTTTAGGGAACAGTTTTGCTAGTGAAGGTGAACATTCCATGCTGGAACTCATGAAATATGATAAAAATAGATGAAAAGACACTTTCTGAGGCCTTGGTCGGGAGAAATGTGTATTGTATTTTGACCCTTGATGCGTGGTAGCAATCAATGAAATTACACCCCATGGTATCCTCAGATATGAAGCAACATCATAAATGCACTCAGTTTTGGCAATTTAGACAACATTGTTGATGGGGAAGTTGTACATGTCATGTTGGAACTGGTGAAATGTGATAATAATTGATCAAAAGACACTCGATGAGCCCTGATGGGTTTCAATTATGGTCATAAAGGCATCTGATAGTGTCATTATACAACGGGGAAATTTGTGAAGCGCTAACAAAGCGTATCTACACGGTGTTATACGATCCAAAATGATCCTGATATAAGAAATGCAATCTAGATCATACTCAGTATCTTCGTATCGACTGAATATATCGTTATTCGATGGTGTTTCCGACATACCTCCGTCTTTACTTTTCTTATGCTTTTGTAGATTGTAGTTCGACGATAATATATTTCTGCACAAATGGCACCCGTGTATTGTCTCGAATCATGGGAAGAACTATCGTCCTTATACCAGCGAAAAGATGAGCGAATATGGTGTGGTATTATAAACTCGCCGCGTTCGTACCTCTATTTATCGTTTAGAGTAATTGTTCTTAGATAAAAAAAATAGGCGCGCGTGCGGCCCCCTCATCCCCACTGCCGCCGCGCCTATTTTTTTTATCTAAGAACAATTACTCTAAACGATAAATAGAGGTACGAACGCGGCGAGTTTATAATACCACACCATATTCGCTCATCTTTTCGCTGGTATAAGGACGATAGTTCTTCCCATGATTCGAGACAATACACGGGTGCCATTTGTGCAGAAATATATTATCGTCGAACTACAATCTACAAAAGCATAAGAAAAGTAAAGACGGAGGTATGTCGGAAACACCATCGAATAACGATATATTCAGTCGATACGAAGATACTGAGTATGATCTAGATTGCATTTCTTATATCAGGATCATTTTGGATCGTATAACACCGTGTAGATACGCTTTGTTAGCGCTTCACAAATTTCCCCGTTGTATAATGACACTATCAGATGCCTTTATGACCATAATTGAAACCCATCAGGGCTCATCGAGTGTCTTTTGATCAATTATTATCACATTTCACCAGTTCCAACATGACATGTACAACTTCCCCATCAACAATGTTGTCTAAATTGCCAAAACTGAGTGCATTTATGATGTTGCTTCATATCTGAGGATACCATGGGGTGTAATTTCATTGATTGCTACCACGCATCAAGGGTCAAAATACAATACACATTTCTCCCGACCAAGGCCTCAGAAAGTGTCTTTTCATCTATTTTTATCATATTTCATGAGTTCCAGCATGGAATGTTCACCTTCACTAGCAAAACTGTTCCCTAAAATTGCATATGGACTACACATGGACTGTGGATTGATCTCTAGGGACCCAATGGTTGTAATTACATATATTTTAAAAACACATGGAGCTTAAGACATGAAATTTACAATTTTCCTGACCAAATTATGACCTACAATACACTATGAGTTCCCTTTATGTTCATAACTCAGTCATAAGGACTCAGGAAGTGTCTTTTTATCCATTTTATCACATTTCATGGGTTCCAACATGAAATGTTTACCTTCACTGCCGACATTGTGGCCTACAATTGAAAACTTGAGAACATTTACGCTGTGTCTAGGCGACCGATGGGGTGTAATTACATTGATTGTTAAAACACATGTAGGATAAAATATGAAATTTACACTTTTCCTGACCAAATTATGGCTTACAATCTAGTATGAGATGCCGTTGTTGTCATAACTCAAAGTCATCAGAGCTCATTAAGTGTCTTATGATGCATGTTTATCACATTGGATGAGTTCCAACATGAAATATACACTTTCCCTGGCAAGAATGTTGCCTAAAATTGCATAATTGAGTCAATTTATGCTCTAGGTTAATGTCCAGGGACACCACTCCCATGTCCCTTAATTCATTTTTTACCACAGATGAAGGGTCAAATATGAAATACATATTTCTCCTGACCAAATTATGGGGTACAATGGCACTATGAGATGACTTTATGTTCATAACTCAAATATATGAGGGCTCGTGAAGTGTCTTTACATCTATTTTTATCATATTTCATGAGTTCCAGGATGAAATATTCACCTTCACTAGCAATATTGTTGTCTAAAATTGCAAACGTTTTCTCAAAATATGAGATATTGCGCGAACTGTTAGTGAGCTAATTGATTTTTGTGTCAAATTTGATCCAACATAGACGAAAAAATTCAATAAATTTGAAGGACTTACTCGAAAACTTTAATTTTATTGTTTTTTTTTTATAAATGTGAGGGTTATTTTCACACTAGCTCTTGGATATTCCTTCTTATGTCATCGTTTTTGTTTCAAAGTATTTGTTTTTTGTTGATAATTGACAACCCTGCATTATTTTGATCGAGAATGAAAAACAAAATATTGTATTTTTATGCATTGGTTCGTTATGGTCCTAATATGAAACATTTTAACTCAAATGCTATATTATTTCGGTTAAATACAAGCTATGTTAACATTATTCTAGGAAATATTCATTTCTGCATCATTATATTTGCGATGATGAACACATTCACACATTAGACCGAATGGATTCGCACAAAGCCTTCCTTTATTATAAGACTTCGATAGAAATTATATACGTTTTCTCAAATTATAAGATTTTGGTCCAAATTTCATTTAAATACTTGATTGTTGCTTCCAACTGTATTTCAAATAGACGAAATATTTCCATTTTATTTAAAACAGACGAAATATTTACAATGCTTATCAAGTAATTACATTGTTCTTCGATATTCGTTGTTAGATTATGGTTTTCTAACGTTTTATGAAGAGTAGTACTCAAAATTATATATTCCTTTTTTTTCTGTCAGTGTAAAGAGGCAACATTCTGCATATGCATATCTTAAAGAGTGCTTATATACTTTAACATTAAAGTATACATCATAACCCACATATTTGAACACATTACATTCGTGCATATAATGGCATATTGATAAGACACACCGGACCACCATAGATCTTATAGCGTACGTGGAACTGAATAGTTAACTATAGTAGAGGGCCTTTTTACTTGATTTAACAGTGAAAAGGGCACTTAATGTACATCATAATATAACGCACTAATATGTATTGGATTTGCTTTAAGAAACACGGACGTATACATAAATCAGATACGTATACTTAGAACACATTCACTTCGTGTATATACTGAAGTATACCACGTATATAGTCCACAAAGACATAGCCCTGCATGTGAAAACTCAGTTTAACTATACATTAAAGAGCGTTTATACGTGATTTACCTGTGAAAATGGAAATTTTTATAGATCATATCACATAGAGGTACCGTACTTGCTTTAAGAATATGGACAGTTATAGGCACAATCATAACAACAATGGAGACCGGCGTTCTTACACAGAAATCAGTAATGTATGCACTAAAATGGTAACAACAATGAAAATATACACTGTGTGAACTGCCATAGACATCAGAACTATTAAGAATTTATGAGTTATCTCGCTTGTTTAGTTGCGATACATAATGCAATAATTTGAGTTACCAACAATAAAACAGTATTGACGCTATATATTCTCCATATACCGACGGTTTTAGACTATATTTCTACTAATAATGCTATTAAATGAACGACAATTAAGAGAAATGAACTATGAATGCATATATGAAGTCAATATGTATACACGCGTCCACATAGCATGCCTTTTCCAGACCAATGTTTGATACCCCCCGTATAAAATAGAGCGTTTTGAGAAGAATATGTGAAATTAATATGCACATGTGTTCACATAGTAGGTCTTATCGTCATATGAAACTGCCACGTAGTACATGCTTTGTTTCCTCTGTATAACGGACTAAATGTATAGGATGTACAATACATATAATTGGTGAAAAGAATACATGAAGTAAGTATTTATGCATTAGTCTACACCATATGGGCTCTTTATTGTCTCCATGTAATGGAGATTTTAGACTAAATTTCTTCTAATAATGCTATAAATGAACGATAATAAAGAGAAATGAACGATTAAAGAATACATCAAGTAAATATGTATACACGCATCCACATAGTAGGTCTCTTCCAGACCAATGTTTTGATGCCTCTGTATTAACAGAGAGCTTGGAGTATATATGAATGAACGGTAAGGAATATGTGAAATTAATATAGACATGTGTTCGCATAGTAGCCCTATCGGGGGCATGTTTCCTTAAATGGTAGCAATAATGAAAATTTACACTGTGTATTACAACCCACTCAAGGCTTCAGAAATATTACTAATTTTTGTGTTGTGATCAGTTGTCTCGCTTGTTTAGCTGCGATACATGATTCAATAATTTCATTTACCGCCAATAAAGCAGTATTGACTGGTATTGACGCATTATTTTCTCAATATAACGGCGAGTTTAGATTCCTACTAATAATGCTATAAATTAACGACAATAAAGAGAAATCGACGATTAAAGAGTACATCGAATAAATGTGTATACACGCCTTCCGCTCGTATGCCTTTTCCAGACCAATGGTTGATAACCCCCTACATAATAGAGCGTTTTGATAAGAAAATGTGTCCACATAGTAGGCCTTTCGTGACATGAGACTGTCACTTGGTACAGACTGTCACTTGGTACATGCTTTGTTTCCTCTGTATAACAGCCTATCTTGATGGGAGTTATAATACATATAATTGATAAAAATAATGCATGAAGTAAGTATTTATACACTAGTCTACATAATATGGGCTCTTTAGTTTCTCCATTTAATGGAGATTTTAGAGTAATAATATGAATGAACTATGACTAGAATACATCGAAGAACCAGACACCAATGCCATACTCCTACCATCCATGGAGCAATTAATATACATGATATAAGACATAAAATACAACAGACAGTATCGTGTGCAACCGCTAAGATATCATATGAATGAACCGTCATACACAATGATGTTACAACCAAAACTGCCTTATGGACGAAATACTGGAACTGATTATACATTTGATACCCGACATGTCATTCCACTCTATACATGGTCAGTTCGATATCTTGCGAAAGTGACGTGCACCTTTAAGGTATGTGACCAAAATGCGTTGTATTGTATTCTATATGACCATTTCTGTAGTAAATAACGACACATCATTACTAGTGGGACTATGTGTGAAGCTCTTTGAATTAAATGAGCTTACTATGGTGGACATGTTTAACCAGATACGTTCTTCAAATAAGAAAATGTTGGGATTTAAATTGAAGCTTAATTAGCCCTTCAAGCTTTCCAAATCAAGGTTATGGCGTGAAACAACCTGGAGAGAAAGATTTTATTTAGTTACTAATGTGGGTTCAAATAGAAACACATGGCGAAGGCCATGATTCGAGCCTGTATGGCGCTTCATAGCCCAATAAAGGCGCGCCGATGGGTGTGGTTAACTTTAATATGTCATGTGTAGACCAGAAGCCACGAGGAACCCATTGCTGTCCATGTCTGTACCCCATATATACTGCTATATGCAGTCGACCTACCCAGGACCTCAGTTTCTCCTTTCCTGTATGGCTATTCCAAACCCATTTAGTGCAATGCGTTTGAAAATATACAGAGCGTTATTAAGAAGGATCGCTGATGCGTATAATATAACCAATATTTAGTCAAAATTTTAAGAAAACCCATTATTGAAACATTGCGTTTGATAGTGTAGGGATTTGACCATATAATGGTTATCAGTGAAGTGATGACATGTGCACTAAATTACCTCAGTCAGTAAAGGCTAGTTCATACCATATGAGAACCACACTCACCACCCATGCCTATACCCAAACAAACACCATGGCGACAGCGAAACACTACGAAGCTTCTCCCCCACACGGACACTGTTGTCTTCCATGGATAATTTCTTATCCCATGTTGAGACCAAATTTCAGCCAAAGGGATCCCGTGGTTTCTGAGAAAATTATATTACAATTATGTACGGATGACGGACGAAGAGTGATTGGTTTTAGTTTCCACACAGATGTGTACCAACACGTTTTGAGACTGATATAGATGAAGTGTCCCTTTTATTATTGTTACGATGTGAAGTTGGCTAGTTCATACCCGTAGTATCAGTTTCACTGGCCAGTGTCACTTAGAAACAATATTACGGATCATTGTCACATACAAAGGTCTTCAAAGGGAAGTCTATAATATGAGTAATATTTTCGCGGGCTTTTAAAGTTGTATATATATATATATATAATAGGTGTGGCTTCACATTAGCAAAGATGTCCCAAGGAACATGCACACCATGAAAGGAGGAAATATTAATAATCAAGGATGTATTCTAAATACAGGGGGAGGGGGTAATTTAATTTGTTACAGTCAATGGAGCGATTAGGAATGAATAAATTATGGAAAACAAGATGTGAAGAGGCCTATATGACATCTGTAGAGCGTGCTACCTATATGATATCTGTAGAGCGTGCTAACGGATTTAGTCATAGAAAGAGTAATATCCAAGATGGATGCCTCGTTCAAATTCTATAGAGCCCATCTGGAGGTGCTACTAAACAAGGAATTTTTTCAAAAACTTGGAGATGAAAGTGGATATTCGAAGATTATGAGGGATTAGAAGTTGTAAGAAAAAGAAGAGCGAATAAAAACAGGAAGTGGTAGATAAAAAAGAGGGATAAAAAAAAGATAACAAAGAAAAAATTATAAATAAATAGAGGATATCCACCCTTTTTCAGTGGATATGGGTTATATCTCATGAGTGATGACAAAACATTGAATTTCCACGATATGATCAAATAATAAGCATGTGATACAACGTTTAGCCGATGGGTGTGGAGTCAGCCGGTAGGTTTCGCGAGGGATTGCGTCAGATTCCAATGACTCAGGCGTTGCGCCGGAAGTAGGGATTGCGCCAGATTCGAATGACTCAGGCATTGCGCCAGAAGTAGGGATTGCGTCAGATTCGAATGACAGGCATTGCAGGAGGCGGTGTTTCTTATGGGCTGGATCTTATTCTAGGGTTTAGGAGACGTGTGTAGACCACTCAATATCCCCTCAGGTGTAGTGTGGAACCCTTAGAAGTGGCAGTGGGTTAGATATATTAAAAGACAGTTAATTTTAATTTAATTTTAAAGTATTTTTGAATTTTAGAAAAAGTTGAAGTTTTTTAAGTTTTTCATATATTTATGAATTTTTTTCTGTTTTTCATTTTTGTTTCTTTTTGAAAAGTTTTTTAAGTTTTTTGAAATTTTTGAGTATTTTGAAGTTTTTAAACTTTTTTGAAATTTTTTGCGATTTTTGAAGTTTTTGAAGTTTTTGAAGTTTTTGAAGTTTTTGACGTTTTTGAAGTTTTTGAAATTTTTGAAATTTTTGAAGTTTTTGAATTTTTGAATTTTTTGTAAGTTTTCAATGCGAGTGTCACTTTAACATTATCCCATTGGATATAACCAACGGGTCATGTCCGGACATGCACAACCGGCATACAAATAGACCATGATGCAATGCGTGGGCGGAGAATATAGGTCAAACTCCATGTACTGCAGAGAATGTAGGTCAACCTGTCTAGACTGCCACCAACTGGGGGCGTTATCATCATCTGTGTTCCCATGGCAACATGAATGCAATACCATACCAATATAACACAATTCCTATATGGTTAACATAAAGATAAATGCTTCCAAAAAATACTTATGTTTCTGTTACCAGAACTTGTACGTTACCACATGGTTCGAATTATGAACAGACCGACACAGGCTTGAATGACAATAAGAAGGCAAACATTGGTTTGCGTAAACCTGAGTTTCAAAAAGACGAGAATACGGACCAGGGCGGACAAATAATCCCAGCCTACTCGCTCCGAAGCTGGGTAACACATCGCGATCACGGTGGTTTGGGCCTGGTCTAGACTATAGTTTACGCGAAACCTGGTTCAGACCAGAGACCAGAATTCGCCCATAAATGTCTTTCTTCTAATCACTTGTTGGCACTGGTGTATGACTGTACTATCCTAGATAACTCAGTACTAAGTTAGTAGGAAGTGTTGGGGTCTCCAACGCAGTTATACAAGTATATATTAGAAGGTCTTCGGAAAAGTTAGTAGACGACAACATGATTCCCATTGAAATGTTCACACAAACGGACTATGACCTACGTCTGAACATTTTCTAAGGGAACTACTCATCAATGGTTATTTAGTGTAGATAGAGTTAAGCATATTCCATTGTATAAATGATATACATGTACAAGAGGATTGGATCACGACTGTTGGTAATTCAGAGATGTCCATTTCCTCACACATAGGTGTGACAATACATCTACCCAAGACGGTAGGATAAATGCACGAACGAGAAATAGATTGACATTGTTCTTACATTCATTATTAATAACTCACCAATAATGAGTTTTCGCATGTAAAAACAACTGTTATGTAAGCACTACAGTTACAGTGGTATTACCGATAAAAAATAAAATTAATCTGTACCAACATTTAATTGACGGTAAATTGGAAACGTTCAAAGAATCGACATATATGTTCTGAAATTCATATTCAAATTAACCTATTTGAACTTACTACTTAATAACCGATATTTGCTGACATCACTCTAATAATTTCGATCACATCAAGATGGTTTCGAAATGCGAAATGTCGTTATTGGAGAACTTTTAGTAATGAATATAACAATGTTTATATATTTCTACAATATATCCTCGCTCAAATACGCACATACTCGACATATAATGTGAAATAGGTACATGATGCGATTATTTTATTTTCAAATAGGTAGCATAAGGACTCATAGCCGTTATTTCGTTTTATGGAGCGGTCCACAGTGAAAACACATGCGCAGTTGGCTTATTTGTGTCATGTGGTGTCCGCAAATAATCTGCTTAGAATCGCCTCATTATGAGTCGTTAATGTGACGAAAACGTTCTCATTTTCAGTACATTATCAACTATTATTTCTATTATAAGCAGATAATGTGCGGGTTTTCGGGAGAACAGGCTGATTTCTCAGTGTTCTACTTTGTGTTCCACAGACGTTTGTTTGTTTTTCCTATTCACCAACTGCGAGTGTATTGGGTTCCTGTAAAATGCATAGTATCTCACGCATATCACAATACGTAGTACACTGTGCAGTGCATGACATGTTGTCATAGTGATAACAGGTTATGTGTAACCATAGTAACCATATCGTTTGGTAGCAGCAATGTAAGACGGTTGACTAGCAGAAAATCCTTGGTGACTTGACTTGAAACATATTGTATTTGCATAATATACAAAAAGGGATTGGGGCACAAGTTTTTGCAACCTATGAAGCCCCTCTACCAACACAATATTAGAACACACATGCAATCAAGATGACGATACAAACGTAATTACATTGTGATACGTTTTGAGGTATGTAATATGTAGTGCCTTCCAGAGATTATCGGGCTAGATCGAGGTTGGCTCTTGGCTGAGTAAATTTGTATTTAAAGAATATTTATATTTAAATACAAATCCTTGATATCACCGACAGTACGTCATTGTTATCACTGGATACTGGTCATGCTCAGCGTGTCTTGGTGTGCCTGTGTAAAACGTGCATACCGATTACATTATGTCTACCTACCTCTACAAGGTCAAGGCCGTCTTTACGCTGGTACCTGTCCCTATCAGACTCAGTCGCGTTCGGATCCAGTTTGTTGTTAGATATGAAGAACCTCCGCCCTCCTCCGAAAATAACCTGAAGTAAGATTGATTTGGTTATAATGTCGTTTCTTACACCAGTAACCACTGCGGTAATTAAGTGTATATCTCCCCAACAACATATCTACGCATCTAGCAATAACTTATTTGCCTGTGATACGGCTGCTTATTAATTAGATATGACAGTATTTCTCAGAACTATAAGAATATCGCTTCGATTGTCTACATCGCCAACCCGAGTAATATCGTTTTACGACGTCACCATGTGCCGTAACTCTATATTTCACGACTAAATAGTGAGCAGAGATCACTCATTTGGAAGAGTTTAGTTGTATGTACCTGATATCAGCCCTTGGTAACCTCATATCAACCTTCAATCTTCGGTTAAACCAGAATCGCCCATTTTGCCTAGAAATGGCATACCCCGACATCTCGACCGCTACCCATGATAGCCACCTGAACAGGGGCAATATGCCATTTATAGGCAAAACTGGCAATTCCAGTCTAACAAGGGAGGGGTTATTGTTGATGCGCCCACGATACGGTCCCAAAACCCCGGAAAGCGACCATGCATCCACCAAAGATTGGCTCTGGCCTGTGAAGGACAATGACGCAACCATGTCATTTCTCAACCGCTTCCGTTTTGGGCGCTTTCGGTAAAAGGCGACTATGTCGCACCCACGAAAAGCTATTGTTCTCGATGTACCCCGCAAGTCTAACCAGCCATCCAAAGATGGCCACCAAACCTTGCGGGTATCAAAGGCTCAGCCTCAAGATTGATTTTGGTTTAATAAACTGTCGCGTCGTGTCTGGGGGCCGGCAAGATGTTATATAGTTCCATATGTTTGACAAATATGGTCTAAGTACCCATGCTCCATAACTTGTTTAAACACGTTAGTAACAGAAGAGGAAGTGGCGGTTCTACGCTGTCGTAGTTATATGATAGCTATCTACGCATTCCTTGACAATATACATTTGCCTGCAGTTAGATATTGACTCAGTCATCGTATGGCATTAGTTATTTTGCTGCAATTATTTTTCAGTAACGTTCTGTCGTATCATATTTGGTGGTTAAGTAGTGGAAATAATTCATACAATACAAACCAATAAGCAATAGAAGTGTGTTATCCTCTTCTCCAATCTGACATGTGTAATTGACTAAAACACTCACATCATATTCACAAGATGTCATGTCACTTCCTCCATTTCTCAGACCACATGTTTCAATATTTCACAAAACCTGGATCAGCAACTGGGTCAATATCACACTGG
The DNA here is from genome assembly GCA_032622095.1 of Siphonodentalium dalli. Classification (NCBI taxonomy): domain Eukaryota; kingdom Metazoa; phylum Mollusca; class Scaphopoda; order Gadilida; family Siphonodentaliidae; genus Siphonodentalium; species Siphonodentalium dalli. Next base: position 281,425,112 of record CP136064.1, on the reverse strand, counting down.
TTAGTCCCAAATCCTGGATCCGGAACTGGAACAATGTATATCTAACACCAACAACTCCCCGTCTATGTGTACAATATGTACAGTCCATGTTTACGTTACATTTCTTCAGCTTACTGCAAAAATCCTGTTTCCAACAATTCGAATATTGCCAATACAATGCTCCTTTTGTCAAGACGTCCGCAAGTTGACTTTTTGTTTTCTGTCAAACAATCTGCTTGATGTATCCATTGTCTAGCAGTTATTTTCTTTGATGCTGTTGATCTCGATTCTTAGTTAATGAAGTGTTTCAAACAGAGAATGGTTACCAGTAACACAGTCTATTTCTCAGAGTTTCCCCAATAATGCGGAATACAGATGGCTAATAGCAATAGCAGAATCAATGGCTTCAGACATTCAATTGCTAATGTCTCTGCTGCAAGTGCACTTCAAATTCTCCTAATAAGCAGCTTTGACTGCCAAGAGATTGGAATTATTTTTTTATTTGAATTTTCCAGCATGATGACCTTGACTTCCCCCATCCACCAAGTTTATAAATGAGGCGTTGCTATACACTTTCAGTTTGATAGGACCATATATTGTCAACTTTTTGAAATTCACATGAATAGTATCAGCTTTCACGTTCCGTATTATATTTTTCAGTTCTATGGTGTCTTTAATTTTGTTGTAAGAATTGGCAATTGTCGTTGTTTCAAACAGAATGTTCCCTCGTGTTTGTGTCGATATTATTATTATTATTATAAAATACATTTCAAACGCATCCCACAATCAATTAGTTCAAATACACGTGCAAAATAGAAACATCCTACACGAACAACAAAATATCATTAAATTCTACACAGAAACATTTAATACAACAATTAAAGTCTATGATTGTCACCACCCCACATAAAGCTAGCTATATCTCAAAACATAATTTCAAGAGATGAGTCTTGTACGACCGTATTGAGGTCGTATTATGTTTCGACTGTTTCACGGAGTCAACTATAATACAATCATATTGTTACCGTCGATATATCTAATTGTATTAGTCTCGGTTGTATCTGACTGGTTATTATTACATCTATGTTCTGAAATTCTTCAGGAACTTTGCTGACATCAGTAGGATGTTGTACTTATATATCTCCGCGATTTTCACAAGAGTCTTAAGTATAGTTATAATCTGAAGTTTGTATATTTGGTCAGAACAAAGTTTCCTCACCTTTATAATAATAATAATAATAATAATAATAATGTAAGGTGACAGTGGTCTTCCAAAGATGTGTTCACCATTTTATTGTAAACAGTTCGATTCCGCGCGTAGTATCTCAATTCCGTTTCAGTTGATCTAACTTTGATCGCATTTACTCCTTTATAAACTATTTGGACATGCTCAATCATTTAAATTGAAAATTTTGTTGAAAGATTCTGGACTGAATGTCACTACTGGTCTTAAGAAGCTTTTGGAGGACATTGTTAACAAATGTGAGCTTTGTGCAAAATTCAAACGACCACCTCGGAAACCGGCTGTATGTTTACCATTGGCACGTAATTTCAATGAAACAGTAGCTATGGACTTGCACGAAATCCAGCCTAATAAGTTCAGAAAGTTGACAGGATCTGTATCTGTATGTGTACGTCAGTTTGGCATTTATGGGACGGTGGAGAGAGCGTTTATTTTTCTCTCCTAGTGAGTGCCGCTTTTAATGTTTCGATGTCTGCGGCGTTGACCGTGTCGTCATCAAGTTTATTCCAGTCCAGGATGGTGCGCGGGAATAAGGAATTACTCGAACTGGTCTGAGTGTGTCTGGATTGGTTCAAACGGTTTTTTGTTGTTGGTCTCAGACTGTTCCACGATGTTGGTATAAACACAGTCTTCGTATTTCTTTGCCTTGATCTTCCTTTTGAATGGGTTTGTTTATTTCAGGTATTTTTCAGGTATTTATCGGGTGATATTGCGGGGGCCTACCTCTGAACCACTTTGTAAAATAGGGCCAGGCGTTTGTTTCTGAGATACTCTTCTAGAGGTGGAAGTTCTATTTTTTTTAGCATTCTGGTGACGCAGCCCTTATCTCTTGACGTGTAGTCTCTTGTGATGAACCGTGCTGATTTTCTTTGCACCGTTTCCAGCGTCGATGAATATTCAACCGTGTACGAGTCCCAGATTGTGGCGGAGTACTCCGTAATTGGTTTCACCAGAGCAATATATGCTGTTTTCCTGCATTTTTCGGGGCAGTGTTGGGTGTTCCTCTTCAAGAAGCCGAAGGTGGTGTTTGCCTTCTTGGTGATGTTGGTTATGTGAACGTCCCATTTGAGGTCGTTTGACAGTTGGACGCCGAGATAAGGATTGGTTGGTACTTCCGCGAGGATTTGGCCACCCAGCGGGTAGAATTTCTGGGTTTTTTGTTGTATGCTCCATTTTATGTAAGTTTTTCTGGTGTTCAATCGCATCTCCCACTTCTTTGCCCATTCTTCCAGATTATTCAGATCATTCTGTAGTTTGTTGTGGTCTTCGTATTTGTCGATAGGCCGATAGAGCAGGCAGTCGTCGGAGAAGATTCGGACTTGCGATTTCACTATGTTGGAAGGCCGTTTATGTGGCACAGAAAAAGCAGGGGTACTCCTGACTGCACATCAACTTCTCTCGACAACTCCCCTTCTAGCATGACTCTCATGGACCGTCTGGTTAAGAATTATGTTAGCCATTTGTGTATTTGACCGTCGATGCCGTATGTTGTCAGTTTATGGAGGAGCTTGCTGTGGGGCACCGTATCGAACGCCTTTGAAAAGTCAAGTATGGCTACGTCAACCTGCTTAACGTTGTCGTATTTTTGAAGTAGGCCGTGGAGTGTGACTGCCAGCTGTGTATCCCATGAGTATCCTGATATGAAGCCATGGTTCATTGATGTTAAGATGTTATTCTCCTCAAGGTGTTTCATAATGTGGCGACAGATTATATGTTCCAGGATTTTACAAGGGACTGATGTAAGGGATACTGGTCTGTACTTTTCTGCCATGTGCCTGTCTCCTTTTTTGTAGATGCTTGACACGTTTGCATTCAGCCAATCCTGGGGGAGTTTGACGGTGTCTATGGAGAGCTTGAAGATAAGTTTGAAAGCTGCTGCTAGTTCCTATGGTCTTATCAAACTGAAAGTGTATAGCGACGCCCCTTTTGTAAACACGATGGATGGGGAGAGTCAAGGAGGATTTTTCATTTCTTTCTCAGACTCAGCACGACTCGGCCTTTCAGTACTGGACCAAACTTCGCTGAGCCTTCAGATGGCTTGTTCCACGTCATTTGAGAGTTCAACCGCTTCTGCATCTCTTCGACCAACTCAGTTTGGGATTGCTTGAGGATAGTATCTTCTTCCACGGTTTGATATCGTAGTTCCTGCACCTCTTATTTAATATGATGTGTTTTGGTCTTCTTACTTCATTGTTTTTCCCCCGGTATCTTCTTCCCAGGTTTGA